>OU862871.1:135629330-136888952 GCA_917880715.2 Matsumyia berberina | reverse complement strand
ATCTGATTGTGCTTTCATGTGCATCAAATCGAATTGAGTCTACTTTGGACGAATAAGTAATACTGCATAATACACAAAGAAACGAATAACTTTTTTCTGCAAATCCGGCTTAATAATCGGTAATTTATTCAATGAAGAAGGGCGAGAAAAAAACCATGCCTACACCCTTACTAATTTTTAAATTAATTTAAAGCTAAAACCCGAAAGAAAGGTTTATTAGCACTAGTTTATTTCAAATCAGATTTTAAGATAAATAAAAACAAAATAACCTTAACCAGAAGTCCTAAGGTAGTTACGAATCTAAAGCAAAGTTTTGTTTTTTTGTTTCGCGGTTAAGCATTTGTGCTTAATTTTCATTTTCTCACCCCAGGAAACATTATTTGAAGTGACATGGCAATTCGTAGGGTGGCAGTGCTGTAATTTTTATTTTTCCTGGGATACAGGTAACAGCTGGAATATATTTTTTGCGTCTTATTTACTCTTGGCTCTTAGTGCTGCAAAAACATAGTGTTTTAGATTATATGCTGTAGAGATATACATTTCCCTGGCCCTTTACGTCGTATGAAAATGTTTAAATAATAGCGATTTTACGTATTCTTTACTAGGGTTATTTTGTAACAATAACAAAAAGAAAGGGCGAACCATTTAAACCAATTTAAAAGAAACACATCCAACTATTTACATATGTATTGAATTGAAGGATTAAATCAGTTTTTGTGAGGTAGGGGATTCGATATTCATTCAAAAAATTCTTACTGCGTTTGTGCGTTCGCTACCTTTGACTATACATATGTATATTCCACAATTCTTATTTTTGATTGTGGCTTGCATTAAAAAAAATATTGTACTGTTTTTGTAGCAGCTACGAATGTCTTAAATATTGTCTAAAATAACCCTCGCTTATTCGAAAATTATGGAATAAGCACATTCAACATTTTCAACTTATAAGGAGTCTTTCTTAGATTAACCACAACCAAAGTTAAAATCAATAATTTGCGCAGCACAAAACAAAACTTTTTGTTTTCAAAATCTCTCAAATGTCTGCTTTATAAATTTGAAATATCCTTCAAAGTTTGTTCATTTCAGGCAAATTATTCAACATTTTATATGGTTTCAACAAAGAAGTGCTTTCAAGAGCAAAATTGGGAAATCTACACCACGAATCAATGAACACTTTATCGAAGAAACCAACAATCAGGCTTTTTATTTACGCAATTTTTCGGATAAAATAAGGGAGGTAACTTCCATTAATAAAACCAATTGTCAAATAAAAACAAAAGCAAGTATTTGTTGAAACTATTCACTAAAGGCTTAAATAGGCACTAGAGTAAAATGTACCTAAGCGTGAGAGATTTTTGTTCTGTTTGTTCTATATACGCCAAACTTAAATTTCTTAACTAAATTTTTTTTTTCTTATGCAGTAATTACAGTATTATTTAAAGGACTTTGAATTCGTACCGAATGGTTTTACATATCAAAAATTATTAGTTTGTCAGTAATCCTCTGTGTCGAGACAAACAAGTTGATTGCTTAAAAGATTGCAATTACATATGCTCAAGAAAAACAAACATCTTAACAGGAATATATATACATAAGTAATATGTACATCGATTTGTATGCCTTTCTTAAAGCAACGCTTTCACCAACATCGTATCCCCCAAAGTACTTAGCTTAATTCTATTATCAATCATAATACTGATAGTAGGCCGGTGCGTACCCTTTCAAAAAGAGAAAGGGATCACTTCATCAATACAACAACCATGAAGAGAAACTTTTACTACGTCAGTAAAAACCAAACAAAAGACTTTATCCTAAGGCCTCCGTTTGCAATTTTCATTATTTTATTAGGTCATTACATTTCGGCAACTACCAAGTCCAATACTATATTATCTTATGGCTTTTTTTGCATCTCTGTCTGTCGAAATAACATCCAAACAAAAGGACCCTCTTTTAAGAAAACAATTTGGCAAATAATAAGGGTGGTTAAGGGTGGTGCTTAGTTGTCTATAGTATTTTAGTATTTTTCCCACAATTTCAGTATAGATAGGAGTGTTTTCACTGTTTACCACATTTTATAAGATAAATGGTCAAATGTGTTTGTCTGTAGGTTTTGATTGTAGTTAATTTGGAGGCTAGATTGTAGAGGTCAATGTTATTTTTCTATAGAGTGTGTATTCACATACATACATGTGTATTAATAACAATGATAATAACTTTTACTCTTTTACTCTTTGTTTGTATTGTGCATAGCACAAAAAAAATGCATAAGCATTTGCTGCTTCCATTTTCGTATGCCAAGTTGGTTCTTTTCCATTTGGATTTGTCACCTCAGTCGTGATCTTCCTTTACTGCGCTGTCTCAATACTAACGAGCCCGCTGCTGACATCGCGCTACCTTCTTTCGATAACGTCAATTTTGTCGGCATATGTTAGTAATTGCACAGGGTTTTGGTCTACTGAAGTTTTTACGTTGGCGTGTCCACAATTCTGGCGTTGAAATGCTTACACTTCTGTCAAGAACAATGTTTAAAAAATTGCGAAACAGCTGTTGATGTGTCTAAAATCCTTTTTACATCAAAGGTCTCGTTGAGATCCTTACCAACCTTGGTGGAACAACGTCTAACATCATCCTTCACAATTGAACAGAAAGACATTGGTCTCATGTCTATAAATGCTATCATACTCGACCTTCGAATCTATGAACATATAAAAATCCATTTGGCAATTCTCTTGCGATTGTACCAAGGACGCCCTCCCTTCCTAGTTTTGCGTTAAAATCATCCAGGAAAATTTTAATGTAATAAACATATGTTTTGCCCATAAGCTTCTAGAAGCTGTCGTTGGATTCGTCACATCTCTTCCCTTTGTTTTTGTAATCTACTGGCGTTCAAGAGGTTATAAATACTTTTATGACATTATTCACATAGCGCGAGTGAGGTGCAGTGATTCGCAACCCAGGTAGTTTTCAATGGCGTCTGAGGGTTGTGTCTAGACTAACTGGGGACATTTGTAATATTTGTCATTTCATAAAATAAATAAATAGCTGGCACACCAGCTCGGCATGAGCCAAGGCCTAACTTCTCGCAACCATTTATGTTATGCGCCTTACATTTTTCCTACAATTTATTGCCGACTCCGAACGGCGAATTGAAAAGCTCTTTCATGACAGATTATACTCCCGGAGGCTTGTCATTGCCCGACGAGAGGTGGTGCCGCGAAAAATGTTCAATGGACACGGCTGGGGCTTGAACGCGCACCACTCGCTTAGCAGCCCAACGCACTAACCACTGAGCCACGGCGACCATTTGTCATTGTGTTCTTAACGGCATTTTTTTTTTTTTTTTTTTTTTTTTTTTTCTAAAGGCTCCTGATGTCATAATCATTACCATTTTAATGAAGTCTTCAAGCCATGCCCACTGTACTGCCAATGTTATGCACGTGCAGCAAAGTCGACATCGGTTTTCACAGTTTATCAATTCTATTTACATATTTTAAGAAATAAATGTCTCACGACATCAGGAGCTAACCAATCACTTCATCAAAGCCGTCCATAACAATCGGTTTTTTATCCTCTTTTTACCCGCCCCAACCTTGTTGAGCAGCACAGGCCCACCGTTTATTGTTCGGCTACATCTGATCTGTTAAGGCACCTAACATTCCACGTACAGAACCGAAGGTCGTTGTCCTTGCCTAATTTAAAGAAGAGTTGTTGAATCGAATGTCGAAACCGTTCAATTCTTTGGCTTATTCAGTATTGTTAAATTGAATATGTATTAAATATTTTGTGAGTCACCTTAGATTCGTATAAAAACAAGTGAAAATATGTTCATACATAAAAATGTGCAAACATCTACATACAGACAATTGTTAAATTTCTTGTCGGGAGTGCAATGACTGGTATATGCATACCTTGCATGCCTACATCTAGGGGTAAAGTTGATTTCATCACATACCGTTTAAATATTGATTTTTGTTTGTTAAAAACCATTGGTGCGTGGAGATACATATGTATGTAGTTCTCAAAATAGTGACAATTAGTAAGCGAAAATCATTTTCCATTGCCCAAAAATATGACATAATTTTGTACCGGATATAACGATGAAATTCTAAGTTCTCTTGGACAACGTTATAACCGATTTCTACTGTACGTATATAAAAATATGTACACATGTACACGTATCTATAAAGGCATACATACATTCGTATGCGCACATGTATGCACATAGTACAAAGGTTTGCAAAATAAGTTCGTGTATTGTGTACGTTCTTCTGATTGTTTCAAAAAGCAAAAAGACTTTTCAAATTACACGAAACGTTAAACGGTATGTACATACATATGTAGGTAGTTATTACCAGCTTTGGGTATCAGTTGCAGAGTCTGGTCTGAAGTGTTAATGGCTTTTGGAGTTGCGATTAAAATTCTCGTAATAAAACGTACTATTTTTATCTGAGGTGCCATGAAGGCGCAACCCATTTAGCTAAAGTAGAGTAATTTTCTTCTACAATAAAAAAGAAATGAATACATTGAATAGATTTCGTGAGGAGACCTACGGTGCTATATCAACATTAGAAGCCGGAGAAGACTTCTTATGGATAACGGAGCATATTAAATATGTACATCCTTGTGTATTTGAGTGTGTTTTGTAAGACAGGTATAAAACATCCATTACACCCTAGCCTGAGACATGTTAAGAGAAATTAGAATTTTTAATTACAAGCAAACAAATAGCCGCAAATGCTCTAAAAAACTTTTTTTAGAATGTCAACCATTTCTACCAGAAAGGAAGTCATGTATGGAAAAGCAACAGGAAAACTTCGCATAACGGTTGTTTTTTTATAGAGAGGGTTATTAAAAATTGCTCTCACCACAATTGTGATATATGTACATACATATGTATGTATGTATGTACAACATATGTGCACCTACAGTCAACCTAAGGCTCTATTATTTAGTGGTATCGTGAGTGGGCATTGACCACACAGATCAAGCAATTAAAGAAAAGTAACAAGTTTGATATCCAGTTCAGAAGGACAGAACTATTTCCAAAACAAAACAACTGATCTGTTCAAAGACCTCCAAAGTGAGAGTAATTAATTGATACAAGAACAACATTGAGGATAACTGAATTGCCTTTGTGCTTGTCATGTAAGCTATGTGTACGCAATGGCGCGTAGCCATGGGGAAACAGGACATAAGTGAGTGTGTAAGCTCTCACTCTTGGATTGCTCAAAATTTAGAGAATAGTACTGACCACGTAAACCTATGAACGAAAAAAGAAGACAGAAAAATCACTGTTCTGATAGTGACCTTTGTTGATAAATCTAATTTAAGCAGTTAATTCAACAATAGGAAATAAAATTGGCGTTATGTTTGGGAATAGTAACGCGGAACTATGAATATCGGTTACACAGCCAACGCTAAAAGAAAAACATTTACAGCGATCAGTGACAAAGCTTGGACGATTCTGTGGCCAGGATTTGGTTGCTGCAGCTGTAAGCTATGAAACGAATGAAGAATGGAAAACCTTCGTCGTTGCGTCAGTTTCCTTTTCCTATGACTCGGTAATGCCTGCGGCACCGAAGGCCGTTGCCGAACTCATAAAGTATTGTGACTCTTGGCATATGGGACTACTTATGTGTTGCGATGCTAATGCCCAGAATACAGTCTGGGGCACCAGCAAAATAAATGTACGAGGAGGAAACCATCTCCAAGATTTCATAATATCGCCTGGCTTGGTCATTAATAATGTAGGTTCCCAACCAACCTTTGTTACGGTAAGAAGAAATGATTGATTTGACGTTATCTAACCGATACTTCAAGTATATTACGTATTGGAGAGTTCTGCCGGAAGTGTCTCTGTCAGATCTCAGATATACCGCGTTCCAAATCAATTGCGAAGCTATCACTTTGCAGGAGAGGAGAAATCCGCGGATAACTGACTGGATAGGCTTTGTAAATGTAAGCATGTAGTATTCGTAAGCCATTAAATAAAAATTAATAAAATTAAATGAAAAAAAAACTCATCCTAAACTCAGAACGAGGTTGCCCAAAACCTGACTGGTATCCTCACAATATGTTTTGAACTGACGTGTCCAGCTACGAAAACCTCCTGCAGGTCGCCAGTTCCCTGGTGCGACCCAGAACTACTGAGACCTAAAAAGAAAGGCAGGACACTTCTACATCGGTCACTTGAGACAAATTTGGATGGAGACTGGAATCTTTTCCAGTCTAAACAAAACCAATATAAAAAGTTAATTTGCTTATCGAACAGTGCTTCCTATAGAGATTTTTATGAAAAGATAGGAACACTCGGTGAAACCAGTAGGTTGGACAAAGTTTTCAAAAGGGGCAAACCAACCAACCCACTTGGAAAATCTGATCATACCTCCAATGAGAGGAAAGCGCAGACTTTCAGTCTTCTGCTGCAAACTCATTTTCCAGGAAATTTGGTAACGATTGGGTCACAGCTTGGTCTCGGTCTAGCTGGTATACTGCATCGGCCGCGGTATTCCTACATCCTGGAGAACGATTAGAGTGGCTATGATAAGATCGTTTCTATTTTGTACGTTGGTTGTTTGGTGTAGAGGACTTTCCCGTAAGTATGTGACTGCCTCCTGCACTAAACTTCAAAGAACGGCTTGTCTCGGCTACACGGGAGCTTTTCCGAATACGCCAGCTCTAGATGCTCTGCCTGATTTACATCCCCTTATATCACGGGCTGTACTATTAAAGCAATCTATTGTCTTAGACGGTGCAGCTTTTGGTATCATTCGCACTGGAGTTTTGATGACCTTGCGCGACACTTATCCTACGATAAGTGCAAGAACTCTTTGAATTCGGTCCCAAGACTCTAGTCTGGATTCAAAGTCATACTGAGATATCTGGAAATGAGACCTCCGGTGAGATTGCTAAACAAGGCTCAGAGGATACTTTCTCAGAATCTGCAGAACCCTGCATTGGGTTTTCCCGCGTCCTCGACCACGGCCTCCATTGTCGATCGATTGGGCTTCCTACAAATGCTCCCGAATGTCTGTACGAAATCACAGGCATTCTTGCTGTCACTCACCAGTAGAGACAGTAGACAATTTATTGGCTTTCTAACGGGACACTTCGCTTTTGCCAAGCATCTTAGTGTGTTAGACTTAACTGACACCAATATCTGCGACACCTGTGGAGAGGGCGATGATACTTCGGATCATTGCCTTTGCAATTGTCCTGCTTTTGCTCGAACCAGGTGGCAGATTTTCGGTGCTGATGTGGTGAGTGCTGATACTGTAAGCTCTTCATCATTGAAGTGCCTTCTCGGCTCCGAAAGTCGCGGGAATTCCAGTCAAGTGTTTAAACACTGACTCCTGTTTTCTGGTAGTACAATGGAACAGTTGCGTCTGAGTGCTCCAGTATAGCGTTTCCAAACCCGACAAAAAAAAAAGTCACTGACTGTGATATCAGAATGATGTCGGAGCCACATGTACATGCAACCATTTCCTTAATACGCATTTCACTATAAAATGCGCCTACTTTGTACCTACTTCATCTTAATTTGAAAGCATTCATTTGTTTATAGATTTTGATTTCATAAAACTATTTTTTTTTTTTCTAATAAATTGTCTAGTTCTAATTGCACGTATTTCAATAATATTCGTGTCTTTAAGCTTTGTACCCCCATAAATAGAGTGTACACATGCATATTTTTTTTTACTTGTGTAAACGTGTAATACACGCCTCAAACCACAAATCCTAATATCTACTTGCATATGTATACATATTTATTTCTCCGCTCATTCCGAGAACTCTAAATTACTTTCTTCTTTAAGAACATATGTGTAAGGATATGTACACATATGTATATAAAGTACTATACATACATAAATATACATCACGTGCCTCAAGGTCATGGCTGTTACTTATAATTGCCCTAAGGTCTTAAAAACTCCTTCGCAACTCATTCTTAACATCCAATGGTTAAAAGCGGGCCTTTAAGAAGAAGGCAACAAACAGCTAGTGAAGTTTGCTTAAAATTTCTTTCTTCTATGCATCGATACCAGTTATTCTGTCAAAAGAATATGCCACAGAGTTTTAAATACTAAGCGTCGTATTATGTACGTCGTTCTTCTTGGTTTTCTTTTTACCTTTTAATTAAAATGTGATTTTTATTTTGTAAAATACATCAAACATTTTCGCTCTCGGTCGTGATACCCACAGTATAAAAAGATCTTATCCCAGACGAGGGGTTTCTGAGAAAATAAGAAAAAACTGTCTTTTCTAAATAAAAAAGAAAGAGAAAAGTTATCTTTAACTGTTCTACCTTTTTTTCCCACAGCTACATTATATGAAGCTATTTTTTTTTAACTGCTCTTTTCAATTTGTTGTAATCACTTGGATCCTTATGTAATACAAGCACATATAATATATATTGCTATGTCAAAGGTGGACTCCGAAACACAGGCCAAATGGGACGAACACTTAGACTACAAAGTTCTTCCTGAGTGGAAGGAGTGCGCGGAGGTCCGCAAACGTTGCCAATATCTAGAAATGAGGGATAGTAAGCAACTAAGAGGAGAGTCAAGCCAGGGGAAGGCTGTTAAGGCGAAGACACCATATCCAGCCCATCATTTTCAAACCTCCCTCGGGGTTACTGAACGGTCTAGCGTAATTTGTCGGGACCATAGCCATTCCATCTCCAGTTGTACGATCTTCAATTGACTTACAGCAATGGGTCGTTTCGCAAAGGCAAAACAAATCTCTTTGCTTAAATTGTTTAGGAAAGGGGCTTGGAGTATCGAAGTGTCCATCGTCGTATAGGCGCAATTTAAAAATTTCAAATGACTTAAATGTATGTTAAAGCACACAAATCGGTCATTTCAATAAGGTGCTTTGCCTAATAAATGTTTCCTGGCGGCTGCATTCTATCCAGTTGAATTCAATTTGGATATGAAGATTAAAAAATAAAAAGCTGACGCGACGACTACTGAGCGTGTTATCTTAATATATATAATTATTTTGTACGTGTGTGTGTAATGCAACTCCTCCTAAACGTCTGGACCGATTTAAATTAAATTTTGTGTGTGTGTTTGAGCGAGTCCCTGAATGGTTTAGTTTCACTAATCAATATTTTTCCATGAATAATTGACCCTTAAAACCTTCAAAAACGTTAATTAATAACTGACCTGCTGAGAATAATTCATATTTATAAAGGTGGCCCTGATGTCACTTATTTCAATTTGATTTAAATTTTTTTTTTTTTCAATATTAAATGTTTGTATGTATAATTGCGTGAATGTATGTATATTACCGTCGTCTGTCGGGTCCGCTAATAATAAGATAATACCAGACTTTTCGGTAGTGCTCTACTGCTGCTGTCCGGTGATTTTAGACAGACATTGCCGGTCATTCCAGGCGCTACATATGCGGACGAAATTAACGCATGTTTGAAAAAATCATACCTATGGCCACATGTCCATACATTACGCCTTAACATAAATACGCGTGTTCAACTGCAGAACGATCCATTGGCACGGTCATTCTCCGAACAATTTTTTTTTTTACGAGGGTAGGTGAAAATCTTTCATGAGACACCATGAGGATCTACCGCACGTTCTCATGGTAGTGTGAGATTCTTACTCACTAAAAACACCTCCCCTTTTCGTGTTGACTACGGCTAAGTACAAAAAAGCCTTATCAAGGCTACGGCATCGGCGAAGGTTAAGGTGGAGTTCCAGAATTAACGAAATTCTCCGAACAATTGCTTAACATTGGCAATGGGAAAATTCTATTGCATGAAAATACACAATGTATAAAATTGCCAGACAATTTTTGCAACATGGTAGCCACGAAAAATGATTTGATTGAAAAAGCATATTCGCAAATTTGTGCGCTAATTACAGAAATCATACGTGGCTACGTGAACGAGCTATTTTGGCCGCAAAAAATATCGATGTTGACGCTATTAATTTCAAAATACAACAGTCATTGCCCGGCAATGAGATGTCGTTTAAGTCGATCGGCACTGTTGTCGATCCTGATGAAGCAGTCAACTATCCTATTGAATTCTTGAATTCACTGGATTTACCGGGAATGCCACCACATAACCTGATTTAAAAATTGGTCCACCATTTAGCTTCGGAATTTGAATGCACCTATGCTACGCAATGCCACGCGGTTGGTCATAACAGAAATCAAGGGCAATGTTCTTAAAGCTACCATTTTAAACGGCAAGTTTCAAGGTAAAGTTGTTCTCCTGCCACGGATCCCAATGATCCCTTCAGACTCGCCCATCCAATTTAGACGCCTCCAATTTCCAATTCGTTTGGCATTTGCAATGACTATTTATAAGTCAAAAGGCCAAACAATGTCCGTTTGTGCGTTAGATCTTGAAAATTCGTGCTTTTCACATGGCCAATTATATGTTGCGTGTTCTCGCGTAGGCAAACCATCAAGTTTATTCATTTATACACCACAGGGATTGACAAAAAACATTGTTCATCAACTCGCATTAAGATAAGATTAGTATTAAAATTTAACATTTATTTCAATACTTTAATTTTTTAACATTAATAAAAATAAGACTGTCACGAAAATGATTTGAGTATTTTCTTGGTTTGCTATTATTTAAACAAAATGAAAATCAAGATTAAAATGCCAAACTCAATATAAAATGTCACTTAATATATAGTTTACCAAAAGTTAGCATATCGATAAAACGTGTCGTAACGGACAGGACAACGTCTGTCGGGTCCGCTAGTATTTTGCAAAATATTCAAAATCACGCGTTCAAATTCAATTAATTTTATTTTATTAAATTTTAAAATGTTCTGTAACTACACATTGAGTATTTTCATACAATTTTACAATACAACACAAATGCCAATCTTAATTATATTTCCTTCTCAGCATTTCAATATGCTAAACTAATATGCAGCAGAATCGTGTCTAAAATAGATTTCTTGTTAGGAAATAAGAATTAAGGAGAATACATCAATGCATGCAAGGATTACATGCAATATTTCGGAATTTACGTCAGCATAGAAACCCCGCTGCCCTCAAAATGATTAGGGCAAGTCACAAAACAATATTTACCTACCCTAAAGGAAAATTAAATTTTCGTACAATTTCAAAATATCAAATCTGAACTCATAGGAAACAATTCTAACCAAATGTTTTCTCATATCTTCATGTGCATTGGTATGTATATATGTACATAGCTCACATGCATATACACATTTATACAAAATAACATATCCCAGGCTTTTTGGGTATATATTTGAACTATGTACATACTCGTATAATTGTTTCTGTTCCATTGGAAACATCAAGAAAAGAAGAATACCAATAAAATGCATTTCCTGAGAAAATAACCCGTTCGTAGGTTAACGTGGCATTCGCATACAATACATATGCAGTTCTTTCAGCCCAATCTAAAATCATTAAATGATCACTTCACAAGTTCATGAATTGCTGCTTACAGTGATGATGTGTAGAGTTTAATTTTCGGTCGTAACTACCAGAGTAAAATTTTAACAATGCACGTTACATATTTTTGGTTTTGCGTCCTTTTTTTAACAAATGCAGTAATTGCACCAGATTATAATTACTTTAAAGTACCTACAGACTTATATACATATGTACAAATGTACGTAAATTTATTAAAAGAAAAAACATATGTGCATTATACATATATATACATACGTACATGCATGCATCTGCACAAATCAAATCATATTTCAGCTGAAATGAAAAGTTGGTACTTAACAGTTCCCCATGAACAAAAGTTCAATGGCGGTGATAAATCAGAATTGCGCGATGGCTAAGGCTCATCTTTCAAACTACTGATAACAAGTTACCGAACAGTGCTGGAACCAGAGCCCGTTCTAATCGTTCAATCGCTGCTACAAAACTTTAGTTATCATGTCTCTGTCGCGCATTATGTTTATCGTTACGCTGATGTTAGCTTAAATTGCAGACACCAATGATGACAGCACTTCAAAATCTTTACCAGACAATTCACTCTTTAATACATTGCCTTCTTTAAGTCACTTCATGGATCTGCTTGTTTGCCTGTTAACATAGCCTCAGAGATGTAAATGAACTCTGCTCAAAAACTTCATTTTCCTAAATGAGTCTGCACAGAATTCAACTCTTAAGTGAGTTAATGTTTAATAGAAGGACTGATTGGGTTGAGTGTTCTGTGTATTAGAACATAAGATTTTGTTTATTGGCAAGAGATCAACATGAGTTGTAGGCCAACTATGTGCAGTTATAGAGTTATTAACAGTATCGCCTTTTATTATATAAAATATTTATATTTACTCATGCTAACTGTCTGGCGAACAATATTATTTAATAAAGCAAAAAAAAATATTTTTGAAAGAAGTGGTTACAACATTTACGTTAACATTTAAAAGATTACCATAATTATTATATAGACTGAACATACTATTTAAGAGGGAAAGCCGTTCATAATTAGTACGATAGGTCGACATAAAAACAGCAGGAGGTAAATATCCAGAGTTTCTTTGAGGGACATTAAAGTTTGCAGAAGACAAAAGGTACAATGAGTCAATGTACCCATCAATAAGCCCAACAATAATGCTAAAGCATGAATAAGGCCATCTGTTTTCCAGACTAGGCAAGTCAATAAGCATAAGCCGATTTTTATAAGGAGGAAGATCATAAACATTTTGCCAACCTATACTTCTAAGAGCAAATCTCAGGATTTTTTTTTAACTTGTTCTAATCTTATTTTATGGCAATTGTAATGAGGTGACCATACCTGACAAGCATATTCTAATATGGGTCTTACAAAAGTGATATACAATTGTTTGACCACTCATAGGTTACTAAACTGCCTTGACTCTCTTTTCACCCAACCTAGAACCAAGCTTTGTTGGCTATTTTATCGATGTGAGTCGTGAAGTCAATTTTTCGGTCAAACACAACACCGAGAAGATTGTCAACATTACAAAGCGATACACCATTAAAATTGAAATTATAGTACACCACAAAAAGTTTTCGGGAAGAATGTATAGGTAATATTTCCATTTGAATAGTTCAGCTTTTGTTAGTTGCAAAGTATTTTCGCAGTATTTTGAGGAATAAATCTGGATTAGCACAAGTCAAAATGTACATACATACATAAATAACGCACTGAAAATCGACGATTTAAAAAAATTTGGTGCCAAAGTTGGTTTGTTGAGAATGTTTTATTAATCTAAATATTCGTCTTAAAACAATCATAAAATGTTCCGATGCATGATACGATAATAAGAGACATGTAATATTACGATACAAATTTTTACGCATCCTATGATGAACCCAAACAGCACTTTATGTAAAATATCTCAACATTTTTATGAACATATGATATACATATGTATGTACATTGTATGTGTATATGAATATAAGAATACTTAACGAAATATGTCCGCCATTTAATCAAATACAAAGCAAGTAAACATAATTTTCATCAGTTTTTGATTCAATGCCCATTTTGCAGGGAATCCTTAATTTTCCCCATTTCATATACATACTATATACTAAATGTATAAAAACTTGTCGTAGAAGATTTATCCAGAATTTCTTTGTGCTTTCAAGAAGATGTGTCTTGTCAACAGAAAAAACGAGAACAGTTATGAATAAAATATCCAAGGTGTTTCGCGTTTTTTTATTTAAGTTGTTCTATTTCCACAATTTTGTATTAGTTTTGTTTATTTTCATCATACACTTTGAATTTGTCTGACCACAGTCATTTAGAATATCACAAAGTAGATGCTTCCCCTCAACACTGAGCCCTTAGGTGATTTTTCCATTTTCTGAAACAGCTAAGAACATTTTTAAAACGATTATCATCGTTTTTTACTACTCAAGACTAATAGTTTGCAAAAACGAATAAGTATAATAGAATGAAAGGATAAGCTTTAGTGAACGACTGAAGTTGAATATAAGTAAAAGAAAGCAAATGTAGAAGTTTCGTTTTAATATTTATTTTTTAGAATTAAGGAGCAGAAAATTTTACTACCGACTGTCACTCTTGACTTTTAAATCTAAACCCAATATCTGTCTAAACAAAAAGCTAGATGGTTTAATTCGGTATCGTGGGAAAATAGACGCAGTTACGAACCACAACGCTGAAAAACAGTTAAAAGTATATTTTTCACGATCTACATACATAGCGCTACACCTGAACACAGAATAATTAATTATAAATTCGTAAAAAATACATAGCAGTATCTTGCCAATCGTTTCTGATTGGTCTAGAAGCTTTGTTTTGGCAGAGAAATCGTTTCTTCCCCAAATCCCGTTTGTTAAAAATGCATGTTAGTAGTTAAGAAATATCATAAACAACAGTATATACATATATGTATGTAGAAACTTAACCAATAAAGAGAGAAAAACCTCTCTTCATATTCGAACTGACTGTTCTAAATTGTGGTATTGGAAAAACTTGCACCATCGATCGAATGAAGATACTCCACTTCTGACTGCTTCTATAGAAAAGAAACGACTCTAGACACATCAACGGATGGCGCAACACGATGCTGGAAGAAACAGCAGCAGAAACAGTGGCCCTTTCAGTCTTATCTTACTTAATCCCTTAGCTGCTTCCAAACTGGCTTAAGAACGTGCAAGTACGAAAGAAAAATATTGGTCTAAAAAAATTAAACAATGTAATGGTATATTGAACATTTTTGCCTAATCATAATTTACGAATTCCCGAAATCTCTATTGTAAGTAAAGATAGGACTGCTTTTGTATCATAACAATATTTGCTTGCGTGGCAATTTAAAAACAAGGAAAAACAATAACTTTGGAAATATATTTACATACATACATACATATGTTGGTAGCGCGATCTTAAGCCAACAATACCACTAAACATAAAAATAAATATAAAAAAAAGGTGGCGCGACAGCTCGGTATAAGCCAAGGCATATCTTCTTGCAATCATTTATGTATATTGTGCGTATAACATTTTTCGCACAAATGGAATGGACCTACAATTTATTGCCGATTCGGAACGGCGAATTGAAAAGCCTTTTCATGACATTCCCCGATGAGAAGTGGTACCGCAATTTGCACAGATCTGTTTTACTCTTCTAGTAAAGTCTTGCAAGAACTTGGCCGGTGTTATCTCACCACTTTTTATAGATTACATTTTAAATAAGAACTTGGTCTTTTTTCAGAAATATTTTTGATTGGATTTCACTTCTTTTCACTTCTTAGTTAGAGTGGGACAATCCGAAGCCTTCACTACGATCGATACTAGCAGCTTATCGTAAAAACACGTACGTACATATATATTGCGACCGAATTCCCTGCATTCATCGTCAAATTTCAAATTTCTGAGTAATGTGTACTAATTTGCACATTAAACAGACAGCTTGTATGAATAAATTATTACGTACGGCGGACGAGTGCGCTGTGTTCATTGTGATACAATATAACAGATATCAATGTGTGTGTGAAATAATTGGTATAATACGTTTTCATTTATTTAAACAGTTTCTAAGCGCATAAATAATAATTTTTTCCCTAATATACATTGTAAATGTGTACTACCCGTGTACCAAATTTCAGGCACTATGCCTGGGAAGTTGGGGTAGAGCAAATAAATTCATCTACCCGTACTCCCCAGATATGGCTAACGAAGCGCAAAACCCGATGATGACAAGAAGAGTATGACAGGCCTCCGATATTGCCAAGCCTGCTATGCCAGGGCGGCCTGTCTGCTCAGGCGGGAGTGGGGATACTCGCAAGTCCTAGGATGGCAGGAGGAGGGAGAGTTGCGATCTTAAAGCTTAAGTTTGAAAGGTCAACTCTGGCTCTGGTGAAGGTATATGCGGTGAATCTGTAGTAGGAGGGTGCAGCTTTCTTGGATGAAGTAGATGCCGCCTTAAAACAAGTGGCAGATATGGATTCTTATGTCCTGATGGGCGACTTCAATGCTCACGTGGGTGAGGACGTAATAACATAGGGAGGTGTGATTGGGACAAACGGTGCCCCGAATCAAAATACGAACGGTGAGAAGTGGTTGGACTTTTGCTGTGCAAACGGCATGTCCATTAAAAACATCTACTTTTCGCACAAAGACATCCATAAATGTACATAGTACCGTCAGAGTCCTCAGCAGAAGTCGCTGACAGACTTCTTCGTGGTACCCTTGATTGTAAAAAGGATGATTTGTGTGGTTCGTGTTGAACTGTCAACTAATCACCACCTCGTGTTGTGCACCCACGTATATGGTGGGAGAGTTTGCATAACGATGAGATAAGAGAGGAGTTTGCACGGCAGGTTTCAGAAAGGTTTGAACAAATTCCAACTGTTTCGACAAATGTAGAGGAAGAATGGCGGTTGTTTTCAACAGCAGTCATTGCCTCTGTGTGTGATGTTTGCGGTGTGAAGCGACTCGGTTTGGCGGCTAGTGGAGAGAAAAGAACTGCATATTTCAAAACACCCGGAGTTCAAGATGGAAGAAGAAAGCCTTAAATGTGTGGATACACTTGAGGGATTCAGCTTCTCGCAACCGGTACATGGAGGCGCGAAGAACTTGCAAGCTAGCTGTTAAAGCAGGGAAATTGTTCTGTGATCCCAGATCTGCAAACAAGGTTTCTGACAGGCCATCCGCCGTTAAATCCAAAGATGGTGTATTTCTTTCCGATGAGTAGAACATCTTGCGCAGATGGGGCGAGCATTTTTCGGAGCTGTTCAATCCCGAACAGGGCACTGAGGATGGCCGACCTACAATTTTGAGTAGAATAGTCCCACCGTAGAGGAGGTGACTCTGGCGATTAAAGCGCTAAAAGTCGGCAAAGCTGCTGGTGTGGATGAAATGTTTTGACAAATCTGGGTGCACGGTAGTGCACCGCCAAGTTCGATGGCACTACCACCCTAACCAGCTACTTGCCTCCAGTTGCGCAAGCCAAGGTGGCCGAGGTCCCCTTCTACTTGTGCGAGGTCTTTCTCTGCTGCATTGTCCCTCCGGATTAGATTCGAAGACTCTGCGTGCCATATCATATTCGTGATCATATCTTCTCCTCCAAAGCCCGTCAACGCATACGGAACCGAATATCTTCCGAATAATTTTTCGCTCGAACCAACCAAGGATATCTTCATCCGCTCTCGACAGCGTTCATGCTTCAGCGCCATAAAGCAGGACTGGGATGTTAAAGGTCTTATATAGAAGCTCCTTAGTTGTTCGGGATAGGGCCTTACTACTCAATTACCTTCTTAGCCCAAAGAAACAGCGATTGGCAAAAGTTATTCTTCGTTTGATTTCCGACGAGGTGTCATTATCGGTGACGTTCTATCCAATTCGTCGATGTCTCTTTTTGTTGACAGCAAATAATTAGTTTTGCCTTCGTTTACCGCTAAACCCATCTTCGCCGCTTCTGTTTCTATAATGCGAAAGCACCGGTGACAGCTCGTTGCGTTCTACCTATAATGTCAATATCGTCAGCGTTGAACAGATTTAGAAAGATTGTGCATCTGGTGTTGGCTTGAGAGTTTGGCACAATTCGTTGAAATATGATGTTGAAGAAGTCACATGACAGCGCGTCTCCTTGTTTAAAACCTTTTTGGACATCAAAGGTTTCAGTAATATCATTACCGACCTTGATGGAGCAGCGAGCATTCTCCATCGTCATCCTGCACAGACGGACGAGTTTAGCAGGAATGCCAAAACTAGACATGGCTCTATATAGCTCGTCTCTATAAATGGGTGCTCGAAAAAAAAATCCGAAGTTTAAAAATAAGGCCCACCCTAATATACATATGTATACAAACAAGCCTAATTGAAAAACTGTTGTAACACACACTGTCATTTAGGTATACTCTGGGTATACATAGTATGGTAAAAAAGCAATATATTTCAGCACACTTTAAATTTTTTTTATCGCTCGGCCAAAATAATTAATTTTCTTGACAATTTTAAGACGCAATATTTGAAATACTTTGTTAAACATATAAAGCCTTATAGGCGCTGAAGCTGAGTTATTAGAACCTAGTCAGCGTCACTCGCGCCGATGAACGTACATATGATAAATAATATAGATAGATTCTTTATTATGTAAACCTTGTTATGTTAAATGTACGAACTCGGTCACACTGAATATAATATGTACCTGCTTTTAACTCGATTCTGTTGTTTTTAATTTGCCTGCAACATACTACATATATCCCCACCCAAAAGTTCCTTACAAACATGAAGGCACGTTCCTATGTATGTACATATGTATGTATGTGGTGCAAACATTCAGTGCCGTTGAAGCTGTTAATAAGGGAAAAAATTGCGATGAGAATCATATTGACTACATTGCATATAAATTCTATCGCTTCCAATATAGGCTGTTTTTTTTCAAATTTGGTAGATATTCAGTTCCATTGATTTAGAAATAATTACAACAACTCTTAAGAATATTATTTGAATTTGTATACATATTTACAGATTTCAATTAAAAATATATACAACTACTTAAGTTCAGTAGAGGGTATTATGTTGTTTCTATAACCAGATAGCTAAATAATTTCGTAAATAGCAAGTTATGCAGGCGACGACTGCTCTGTTCTTTTCTTATATGTATGTATGTTTGTACAAGCAAATTTTCGCAGCACAGCACTGCGCTTTTTCGTTTGCTCACAACCGAATTGATATAAAGCATGTTTAAACTTGTTCTCTGCATCCTGACCACATTCGGTACAAGTGATCTGGCAAAATACGGCTAAGTCCTCTCACTGCTCCACACCAACCCCAAAGCCATTTTGTGTTATAATCGACATGAATATTGAAAACATCTGTGCTTGCAATTTTCACTTTATCTCATCAAAATGCTTTCATTAACTCTAATAGTACTTAAAGGAACTGGAAAGGAACTGTTTGAGTAGCATGTATAAACGAAACTTGATGGTAGAACAAAATGAAAATAACCGCAAGGCTAATTGGACTTCTCATTTCACCTTTTTCATTTTCCTACTTAATACATGGCTCAAGTACTTTTTAAGTATCATAAGTAAATATGTATACTTATGTACCAGAAAGCAACAATAGGAAAAATAATCAGTTGAGGCTTTGCAAGTAGTAGTTCGTTTTGGTTTCTAGTTATAATCCTTATGGACTAATTTGTCTATTAGCGTATTTATTCTGTACGGTATTTTCGGCCGATAACTAAATAAACTAATTAATGCGCGATTTCTAAACAGTTTTGTCATATAATAAATACCATAGATGTATGGACATTTACATACATACATATGTACGAAATACATTAAAGATTGACACAATGGTCACCTCCACCAATATAGATTAGATACAATTTTCAAGACGTTTTTGCCAATATATTTTATACAAACAAGTTATTAATTAAGCCTAAGATGTGACACAGTCTTTGCCGATCGAGTTTTCCTAGAGTTCTTGAGAAATCTCCCAGCAGCAACAACAAGCGCAGAAGACTGTTGGCAGCGGCTGACATGGTTTGTTTCATCTCTCAACTTGCTTGTTTTATGATGCATTTGCACAGATAAACGCAAACAAAATAAATGTCAATAACTGCCTTCTTAACTCTACGAGCCAAAAACTAAATAAATAATTAGCTGGCGCGATAGCCTGGAGAGGGCCAAGTCCTAGATTTCTCCAACAATTCCTGTTATGTGCATTACATTTTTCACACAAGTGGAAGGAAGAGTTAATCGAATTGATAAATGATAGTGACATTAAGGTATTGAACGTACTGTCAATTGTAAGAATGGCAATTTTCGACACCACCCTCGGAAGCCACTAAAAACGTGTACCACCTGGCACTGGCTGTTCATAGCCCCTTGACCCTGAAATTAAAGAATTTCCCACTTTCTTCTTTCCCATTGTCATCTTTTGTCATAACTATTGTCGAACGATTCAAAGACTTGTCGTTTGTGTTACACAATTTTTTTCAAATTGTCGAATTTCAATTGTCCTACAAGTACTTGTCGCGTTGTATTACAGACCCCTGAAGTCAACCTCGTTAATAATTTCGAGAAACTCTTTAAGCTTCCTCTTCTGTCAAAGATACGCTTTCCAGTAGCGTTAACATCGGCTTTCCCAGTTGATCGGTTCTATTCATTTTAAAGAGTAAATGTTTTTTGACATAAGGAGTTGAACCCGGAAAATTCAGCGTCACGAGCAATGGTGCTTACCACTACACCATGGCCATCCATGCCACGCATCGATCCACGCAATCCGTACAAAACTGCGTGCAACTGTATATGAATACATATGCATGTTTGTACGTATGTATATTGTATATACACACCTATACTAAACAAAATACTTATCCATTTATTTCCAAAATTTTTAACTTCCGACAATTTAACTATAAAATTTTAACGACTTAGATACTTTCCATTGCCTCGTTAATACAATTAACCCCAAAAGTTTAATATGTATGTTTATGTATTTGTTACATTGGCAAAAACACCTTAGTACTCTATATACATTATAGACCGAACCCATTCGTACAATTCTAAAAGTATATTTCTGTAGAATTTATCACACTGCTAATGTGTATAATGCTCTGCTTTCAAAAGTGTTAAAAACTGTTCTTTGTGCAAATTTTATTATTATTTATATATGTTTATTTGTATTTCAATCGAAAAATCTGTAAGTAAAATACAATTATCTTTTACCTTAAAATGTATAGGGAGGCATTTATTTTTTGCTAATAAAGATTAATTGCATTCATTCCCTTATACTACTGTTACATATCTCAAAGAGTTATCCAGCTACTAAATGGTAATTTATCATTTTTCTCTTGCCCACTTTCTCTTATTGACACTTTTGTTATTGGTGTCACTAAAAGTTCGAGGAGATAATGACGCTCTCTACGATGAAATGAGTTTTAGAAATAAGGAAGAAAATTGAGAATAAAATAACGATTGAAATTAGTTAACAGCTGCACGTTCCGATATGGGTAGTACTTATATATGTAAATTTGTATGGATATAGTTCCATTAGTATAAATATTTAATTTCAAAAATAAAACACAATTTTTTGCAACAACAATTTAGTCACATTGCATATGTATGTACATAAAAAAAAAGTAAATAGCTGACGCGACAGCTCGAGATGAGCCAAGGCTTCTCGCAACCATTGTGCATGTTTTCATTTTTCGCACAAATGGAAGAGACTTACAATTTATTTCCTATTCCGAAAAGTGAATTGAGAAGCTTTTTTATGGCAAATTATACTCTCGAAGGTTTTTAATTTCCCGACCAGAGGTGCCCCAAAAAAATTTTTTTTTTTTTTTGTATACAGCAGGTGCTTGAACTCACGCAGCTCCCTCGGCAGTCCAAGGCACTGTTTATTTATTTTTTCGGGATTGAGGCGCAAGGCACCTATTCTGGTACACGTAGCCAAAATTAGGCTCTGTGGGGCCTCATACCTAACTGGCCTTACTGACTTAAAAGATCTTTTGTGTCAAGCAAGTTCTTTTACAATTGTGGAATTGAGGCATGTTTGACTATTTCTGGAAGAAGAATCCCCTACCTCTTTTAGTGTGCAGCGAGTTGAGGCGGGACATTAGCACAAAATACGCTCTGCAATTTCTAGATCTTCCAAGCTAAGTCTGCACAGACTGATACACATCTTCTTAAAATGGTCATATACAGTGTCCAGTGAGAAAGTCCATAAGAAACTTAGAATCACTTTCATTTATTGCGAGAATTTCTTAACTTCTCTTGGTTTTACGGCGTTTTTTAACTTCTTAAATTGACAAAGTCCTGAAGTTGAGTTTAATTTCTAAAGCTTTTTTTTTGATGCGTCTTGAGTCGAACACTGGAGGGAAAAAGTTCTATCAATGCGGATTGAGCTCCTTGTCTGACGAGCTCATCTGCGACCTCATTTTCTTCCATTCCCCTGGGACCGAAAATCTTTTAAATTGTAGTTCTGTTTAAGAGAGGTAGTTGCTTAAGAGTGATTATGCAGCTCCAGGTAAGTTTTGAGTCGAAGTGGAAGGATCGTAAAGCTTTTATTGCTGCCTGATTGGCAAAAAAGATTATGGTCTGTTTACTTCGAAGGTTACATCTTTTTCTCTGGTTCAATGCACTAATCGCTGAGCCACAGCAACACACATATGTACATACATATGCGGGTTACATCCACTTAAATATACATATGTTCCTGCATTTACATTTGTTATTTGTAATTCAACGAGTTAAGAACAAGTTAATAGTTTTCCGCTTGCTAAAAACAATGATTAAAGTCCTGCTTACAATTCTTTAACGTAACCCATAAGAAAAATAAGTTTTAATAAATACTGGCAGGATTTAAGTAGTTAATAAAAATAAATTGATAAAAATACTTAGACGATAATATAAGCAACTAAAAAAGGTTTTTAATGTGTTACCGCTTTCATCCTTCACTGAGCTTTAACCGGTTCTACTTGTTTACTTGTATATACTTAAACAATTTTTTAGCATCACAAAGAAAAATGCTGTTGCTTTTCAATGGGTGTTCATTATGCATCAAATTGAAATGAATTCAACTAGAGAGCGGAATAAAAATAAACTCATTTTGTTGAAAGATAAAATGTAAGTCCTTTGGAACTCATTAGGTTACAATGCAACAACTGGGTCCTGCTGTGTGGTTAAGAATTATGTATGTACATACATACACGTCTAAGAACGTGTAACCATAATAAGAAAAAGTATAATAAATACCTATACTCATGTATAATTTTAGCAACAATTTTACATACAAAAATTTGAGATTAACATAATGAAAAGAAATAATGAGATGTATTGAGTGACACGGTATGCGTTCTAATACGTTACATTTACGAGAAGACATTAAAAAACTTTAAATACTTGCCTAAATTATTGAAAAAAAATTAGGAACTTGTCAAAACAGAAAAGAAAATGGGATTGTAATATTATTATGATTGGACAGGCAAAAAAATTTAAATAGCTGACTTATTAATTTACCAAAAACGGAAGCTCTTCCACCTTTCTTATATACCGGCATCTTTCCAAATAGGTAAAAACGTAGGCATGTTTAGCCAATTCCCGAGAAGTGTAATTAGAACCATTGTATTCACTATCATAGCGAAATCATAAGCGATAAGCTTTTTAAGTAATCGATTGATCGGGGTTGTATTCGATGAATGCATTTCTACAACTTTCTCTCCTCCATAATTTTTCATATTTATCGATGACTTTATCTCGCCTACTTGCAATCAAATTCATTCCTTCAGGAATAATAGCACTCTTGCCTTCGCGTATTATATAACGCTTCTTGGACAAAGCCCGAAGTTGTCGAGTTCCAGTGACAGAGAATGAAAACCGAGCTTAGCTCTGACATCGATGCAATCATCAGCCGTGGCGCCAAAACCCAAGTTGAGTTTAATTCGTCAGAACTCAAATCCATCTCTGAACCGGGGTACTAAAGTGCGGTTCACGCAAAAATCTGTACGACATTAAATTATTATTGCAGCGCCCCTAGTAATAAGAAGCGAACTAATATGACAACATTTTTTTCAGTAAAGCTTAACGGTTAAATGGTCCATTTTTTTTCTTGATTGAACATATATCAGTGGTTCTGTGCGCAATAAAATACCCTAACCGGTCTAGCAAAAAAAAAACTGGTAGCGAAAAACGGGCTAGGATTCTCTATGACGAACAGGACGAGCAGGGCTTTTGCGACAACTTCCACAATGACATCGAATGTTTACATCAAAGAGTGCCTAACAAAACGACTTCGGCCTTTCATACGTCAACACCATTTAGCAGGAACATTTTGGCCTGACTTAGTCAGTTTCACTACTCCAGAGCTGCCATGGAGTGGTACAACAGCAACAAATGGATAGAAAAATATTCGGCAATTATTAAATTTAAATTTAGGAGGAATGCAGGAATTGTCAAAAATTTACTTCCACAGACTTAGTTATGACCTATAAAACTAGGATTCGTTCAAAACTAGCATGTTTGCACGGAAACACCTTTATCATGCCTGAGTTTACTCAGGCGGGATCAGCGACAAACCTTAAGATTGATCGGTAATCCATATACAAACAAATCTCTCGGCTCGAGCATCGTCGGGACGTTGAATGCCTAGCGGTTTTATGCCGAAAGTTAGATCATAAATCCAAATAAACAGGAAGATTCGCCAAACCACACGTACACTAGTGTCAATTCAATAATTGTTTCCGCCTTCTCTAGATCCCTCCCAAAGTCCCAACATAAGTATGTACGTCCCAAGCCAAATCTATCCCTGCAGTTCCGACGATTAACGGAGGGGAACACAACGGGCCCCACAGAGGCCTAAGTGAAGAGCCTTCCGCTCAACCTCAGATACCATACCATACCATAGATCATAAATGCTCAAAGGAAATATACTGGTATAGAAGAAACTATTAAGAATCTGACTACAGCACGCACACAGTGTCGTCATCTCAGTCTTCATGGTGATTTCGTGATCATCAACTTATGCAATTTGTTGACAGAAGGAAACTTATGAGTCAAACCTGGCATATGTACACACATACAGCATCTTTAGATCGTCTTATTTAAAGTTTAATTTACAAATTACAAATGTTTATCTGCGATAGGATAAACATGATAAATAAATACGATCAGAACAGCTATTTATCGCAGATTACAGACTAAGTCAATACATTTGTATTATGTTGCGAGCACTGCTATATACATACATATGTATATTCTTAACTTAAAAAAAAATCCCTGGTAGCTCATTCAGTGTGCACGAAATTAGGTAATCGAAATATTACAAACATTGTAATGTTAAAATGCCTGTATTATAAAAATCTATTTCGAGGAATCACTGCATACATACACATGTATGTACACATAAATTTACAATTTGATTTGGGACCTTCAAGTTTAAGCTAGTTCATGTTTAAGCTAAATGAACTTTATGATCCAGGACATTCTGATTTTTGAAATAAATGCCAAAAAATTTATTAAAGTTTCAATTTCGAACTAGGTCGTGAATAATTTGCAAAAGAGTGTTACAAATTTAACAAATATTTGCTTCAATTTACTTTCATATACTTTTTGACAAATAAATAAAGTATATACTTGAAAAACAATTCCGCTGAACACAAAAAATTAAAAAAGTTCAATACGCATCTATGTATGTCGGGTGTTTGCATTAGGCGCGCCTCAAAAAATTTAGTTTGAGTCGTTTTATCTCAAAAAACATTTCATTTAAGTGAGTGAAATCTCTCTCTAAAAATGTTTGACTAAAATACTCCGTTTTCTAATCACTGTTAGCGGTATGTATGTATGTATATTTGATTCCATATATAGAAATACATACATATGTTTGTTTATGATTGGTTTTAGGTGTGTCAAAGTTATATGCAATAAGCTTAATTAAGGTTGCATCTTGGCTTAAATACACAAACCTGAAAAACCGGAATTCGAACAAATTAATACACGCAAAAATAGTCTTTTATTAATCAATAAAAGAAAAGTTTAAGTTGCGATTGAAAAATTCCTATAAGTCCAGTAAAGCCTTTCTAGCATGTGTTTTTTCACTAAACGTACATACATATGTCAGTTAATTCCAATAAATTTCCTACATTCACATTGTGTGTACATACATATGTACATATGCATGTGTTCATATTTACATACATATACCACGAAATTCACCTAAACTAGAAATCAACATTTTACATTAAGCTGACAAACATGTTGGGTCTTCGCAAATGAGATTATTTTGACGTACTTTATTATTTATTCCAAATCGTATTATAAATATGAACGTCGTGTTACTTGTAATCCATGTCATTGAACTATAACCGTTGAATCCAAATGGATTGACCTCTTGTGACAAAAGGTTACATATGTACATAGTCAGTTGACTATTACCACGACTTCGGCCAACAAACTCACAATTAATTAAAAATAAATAACTATTTGGCAATAAACTGCTTTATAAAGCTGTAGTATTATTAAAATGAAAACAACGAAATTAAATTAAAAGTATGGAAGTAAAACGAAATTGCTTTTTCAGTATACAGGAGTACTGAAAAAAATCAGACCGTTTGGTGCAAAGGTCCACTGATGATAAAACACAATCAGGGTCTTCCCAGCAAAACAACAATGCAAAAAGTCTTAACGCATTGCACTTCAGGAATAATTACTGTTTACAATTATTGTTTTACGATGTATGTATTTACATGAAAAATGCGAAGCGCGAAACAGGTAATGTTTCTCTTATAAATTTAATGATACCACTGTACAATAATCAAGTTTCCAGTACTTTTCATGCAATTAAAGAAGTAATTTTAATCTCGGGCTTAAGATCTCAATTTTTCTTTTATCTGTTGCTTTCTTTCATATATTTGGTCCACACTTTGTCCTTTTTTACATTTTTTACGAAGGGCTAAGATATGTTCACTGTTCACTGTCACATTTTCCATTTTTTCCCTTTTTTGACTTGTGCATATTTATGTGAACAGTTCGTAGTTTATTTAAGTCATTAAAATCACAAACTGTAAGGTTGTAAAGTAAAAGTGATCCAGATATAATACAAAACACTTCTCTTCATCGAAAAAAAGCAAAGACACAATTTTCATTTTCTTATCTAACCTTTCTACAAGCTTATATTTGCTCTGAATATGTATAAAAAACCGGCACCAAAATATCAAACTCGATGTATCTTTTTAAAACCTTAAAACGGTACAGATTCAATGGAAACTTAAATTTACTTTCAGACTCAGGTTATTAACCAAATTTTTATTCAATTATCCCCGACGAAGCGCGGTGTGACCGAATACAACATCATTGAAGAATCTTTTACGACTGAAAGAAATCGCTCTGTTTCAACTTTATTTCGAATGCCGAACTGAACTTACAAACACAGAAAAGGCTTTTCGAAATTAAATAACGCGTTCTGCGCAAGTATAGCAGAAATGTATACTCGAAGAGCAATCAACACTTTGAAGCTTTTAAATGTATTCGCTGCTCCTTGTTAGCTTTTATGTTCTCGTTATTACAAAACACAAAAGAAGTAAATTTATTGTACTAAAGTGACGTATAAAGGATACGTAAGATAACGACTAAATACGTCAGAAATTATAAAACAAGCCTATGAGAAGTGCAAAACGATAATTTTAATTGATTTGACGACAATCGCTTTGAGTTTTAAAACTTAAATAACGTCACAAACGATTTTGCCGAAATTTTTATTCTAAATTTTTGTTAAAGTTATAAGCAGTATAACGGTGTGTACTGAAATCAACCTTTTTCAAAAATAAAGGCTAAATTATTTAACTGTTTGTAGCGCACAACAAACGATAACGCCGCAGCCCTTAAGATTACGGGGGAAAATAATAGCAAATTCTCATTGGTTTTTGAACACATCAATGCAGTTAATGATGGGTACCTTATCTCTCAACAGAGCAGCTATTGCTTAACATTATTGACTCAGAAAGTGTCAAATATTTAAACGTTCCAGTTCAGTATATATTCTGCCGAACCATATTAAAACGAAAAAAATTTAGTTAAAACATAATATATTTTTACATATTGAAGTTTTTCAACACTTAATAAGACCAGAAAATTTTAATATTTAATATATTTAAATACTTCCAAATAAAGGAAGAGCAAGAATTGTTCGTTTTGACTGTACCGGAGTTAAAGTTTTCCAGCGACCACCTTCGTTTTGGAAGCTTTCATCAACTTTGGCGAACAATATAAACCATTGGAATTGTAGAAATATATGGGCGGAGGTTGAATTACACATTGTAAACATTATTGAATTAAAAAATCTCGATAAAAGAGGTATGTATAACATAACAATATAATTTGTGCATATCATTCAACATTTGTCTAATTTCGTTAGTAATTGATGAATTACTTCAACAACACGAAACAAAAATTTCAAGTGAAAATCCTTGCAAAAAAAAATTTCAAAGATGGTGGCGAATCTGCTTACATGTTATTGAAACTTTAAAATTATCTGCAACCCGATAATTTCAAATGCCTATTTATCTTAAAATTTAGTTTTTATGATAAAAACTAAATAACGATCATCAAATTTCAAATCGATTTCACAACAAAATACACCACCCGCGCGACCTGAAATTTCCGAAATTGTATGCGAAAATATTTTAAAAACCGTAATATTTACCGAAAAATTAACACATTTTTCAAGTAAAAAAATCCCAATATGACATTTTAAATATGTATGGTGGCCGTTTACTCATATGCTTTGTAAAACTTTTACAGTGATTGACAGTCATCAAAAGTTTGGCAAAAAATTTACTAGAAATTCATTGTCCTGAGTTGATATCATAGTGGAAATTTTTTGTCAAACTTCTCGAGGAACAATTTAAAAGTATTTTTAGGATGGGAAACTTGATAATTTTCATGAAATTTATATTGTTCTTTGATGATTAACGGCAGTGTTGAATTTGGTGAAAAAATATTTCGTACAGAATCTATGATGAATCAGTGCTTCCACGATGCGGAGAAATCCGAGTTACAGAACAAAGGTGAATTGAGATAAATTTGGGTTCAATGAAATGATAACAATTACTAAATATGTTCCGATTAAAGTATTTTTAGGACGGGAAACTTGATAATTTTTATGAAATTTATATTGTTCTTTGATGATTAACGGCAGAGTTGAATTTGGTGAAAAAATAATGCATCGACCAAACATTTTCTTACTTTCAGGGTCTTAAGTGCGTATTACGAATGTTTCTCAATATTTTCTTTTTCTCAACAAATTATAATTTTTCAGTTTCTTCCATTTTTCATGTTTCCAGATACTTAAAACCCCTTAAATCACAACATACTCGAAGAAAACATACGCAATTTGACCCTTTTTCGTGGGTGACGTGAAATAGCGCCCTACGAAATAAGGCCACATTGAAAATTACGAATTAAGCTGGGATTTATAGACGTCAAATCTTATAGTGAATCCTTAGGATTTAGTGAAGATTTAGGGGGGTTTAGCTAAATCCCGGATTTAAGTTTGGTGGAAACATAGCATAACACACATGCATAATCGTTTTTCTCTTTCCAGCAACAAAATCAATATGCGAACTCAAACGTACCGTACGTTAAGTGTATTTCGTCGGTATTCGGGTTGTGTACGCGTACACAAACTCTTTCGGGTTTGTGTAGGAAGTGCAGATGTACAGAACACTATCGCAGTGTACTTTCATCCCTCATCGCGTTTATCAACTATTCGTTGGGTATTATGTTTGTGTACTCTTCTGAGAAGTGTACCATACAGAACACTAAGGTATGGTACGTTAGTGTTTTCTTTCGAACTCTGATTCCAGAACACTACAAGTCCTGAAACAATGCCAACTTTTGGAAACTTTTAAGGATTTTGTTGAATCGTCCGTTTCCAAATCGAAGTAGTGCCATTGGCCGCGTTCAGAATGTTAGGCACTAATATTTTAGTCAAAACCTAACTTATTGAAAGGCAAATGACTGCAAATGCAGTTGACATTTCAGTTGTCATAATTTAGACATTTACTTTCTGTTTTCACTTAAGATTTGTTTGCGAATTGCGCTTGTTTGTGAAATTCACTGGGAATAAATTGTATCCCTACAAAATAAATAAAATATATTAAAAAAAAGGCTGAAATGGGCGACATAGAAGATGAAATTTTATGTAAGTAAAATGATATGAAGACATGTCCTACGAAAGTGAACTATTTACATTATAGGTGAAGTTGCGCTGTCTGTTGTTAATGATTTGCTGAATCAATCGTGTTTTGAAAAATCAAACTTTGCATGGATTACATGACCTGCCAATAAGAAATACCAACTTATTACGAAGAAGTAATTCCTGCATACTCTTTGGAAGAATTTCGCGTCCACTTCAGGATGAGCCGCACTTGCTTTTCGGTAATAATAAAAAAGAAAATCCAGTCCACTACCTCATAAAAAGTCAACTTGTTTTCTAGTCAATTTTTAGCCTCTCGACCAATCAGAGCCGGTTGACTAGCTAGTGCCTCACATTCTGAACGCAGTCATTAATGCCTGCAGATAGCGCTATAGAAGCACAATCTCTTCTCTAACTACAAACTTTCTTATTTACTGTCATATTAAAAATGTATATAACATTCTCTCTTTATTGGAATTAGAAAATAATATAATATATATGTAAGTTAAAATATAACCGAAAGACCTAGAGCTATTGTTATTTTCTTTGTACTATTAATATTATAATTTATTATATACTAGCTGCCCGCCCCGACTTCGTACGGGTTCAATTCAATTATTTGATCATTGTTTTTTGGTATGTTTCGCTTTATTTTAGCCATATTTTAATTAAAAAAAAATATAATAACGTAAAGCATCATACAACATCCTGAGCCTACACAGGGGACGTCTATCTGATGACACGGATTCCATGGCATTTCTTGAAACCCAAGTTGGGCCATGCGTTTAACGTGCCCAAACCATTGAAGTATGAACCGTTCTGTTCGAAAAGGTAGTTGCTCGACATTGAGTTCCTTGTATATTCTGATGTTCTTAACTCGATAGAACGGACGAATACCTAGAAGAAATCTTATTTCGGCAGCTTTTTCCTTTGGTCATTACCATACCGAAATACTTAAACTTCTAAACCAATTTTGATAGGACCCTACTAACATGCAGAGTGCATTGAACAGGCATTCGAGGCATTACGATTACTTCTGATTTGTTCACGTTTACCTAGCTTCAGCACAGGCGACTACGAAGCTATCAAGCGTTCGCTGAAGTTCGGTCCAGATTGTTCGAAGTAAGTCATCAGCGAAAAGCGGATGGCTTATCCTTAAGTCTCACAATGCGAGGGTGAATCTAAACCATCGAGGGACCCGCTCAAACACGCACAAAAAATTTAATTAAAATCGGTCCAGCCGTTTAGGCGGAGTTCAGTGACATACAGACGTACAAAAGAATTTCAGTCCAGATGGTTAGAAGTAAGTCATCAGCGATGAGCCGTGAGACCTGCACCTTACACCTTTGCACAATGTATGTGTTAAAATATATTTTGTCGAATAATAATTTAAATAGTTTCCTTTCTGAATAAAATGTTTTCTCGTTGACAGCCGCAGGTATATTATCACCAACGTAATATATGAATTAATGGATTAAATGACGATTTTCTTTTACCTAAAGTGCATATTTCCTAGGATAATTCTCGTGAAAGATATCTTTGCGAAAAATGTCTAGTTCACGCAGCTTTACTGCGAGAACCCATTATTTCTCGCTACTAAAAACGGAACGGATCGAACCATTCTTTTCTCGCAACGGAATAATTTTGTTGCGATATTTTGACATTTGTTGTCACATATCTTTATATTTCAAATGAGTTTTCGTTTGAGAGAATTTCATTTATTATGAGCAGAAAAATTGCAAAAGTAAACTTTTATATTCTCGAATTGAGGAAAGTATAAGTCTAGACTCGAAAAACTGAATTTTAGTGAAAATAATTAATTATTCTATAAAAATGAATTGAATGTACATATGTATGTATGGATGAAATTGAGAATATAAATTGTTTAGAAAGGCGTGTAAAAGAAAATTTTCAGAAATATCCTTTTATATTCTCGAATTGAGGAAAGTAGGTATAAGTCTAGACTCGAAAAACTGAATTTAAGCGGAAATAATCCACCATTCTTCAACAGTGAAACTAATGTAGATATGTATGTATTTAGACCTGTCTGAAGATATATTCTTGTTTGTTCAAAGAAGAGCTTCCTTTCAGGTAAAACCAACGTAATCTAAATACATAGATAAGCTTGGTAGGCGATTTATTGTGGCGCAAGGTGTAGATAGTTTTTTATCACAAGTCTAATTTCTCGCAAACGAGACCGAACTCAGATCATACACCCCCGAACTGTTCTCGAAAGTGCTCTGAGCAAAGCCTCAGATACAAACATACCATACCTGTTCTTCTCGTTACAGCATACATTTCCGCTAAACTGACAGATATTCTATGCAATTTAATACCCATAAATAATCGCGTAATGACGTCACGACGCATATATTCTCTAATTTTTTTGCAATTTTCTTATGAAATATGACTTCAATTGCCCATATTCTTTCAGTTTACCTTCAAGAAAAATTGTTGGCATATTTTCCCAACAAGTTTCCATCGAAAAACTGTTTTTTTCAAAAATAATTCCAAGGGGCACGCGTCCCACTAAAAAGTGCAGTGAATTCATTTATGAAACGAACGCATTTTTTCGTCGATTTTGTGTCACAGGAAAAGGGGTTGAATTTCTTAGAGTTTTTCGTGATAATTTCAAGCGACACGCGTCCCACTAAAAAGTGCAGTGAATTCATTTATGAAACGAACGCATTTTTTCGTCGATTTTGTGTCACAAGAAAAAGTGTTGAATTTCTTCGAGTTTTTCGTCATTTAAGGGATCTTCGGAAGCTGGAACCATGGAGAATGGATGGAATTGAGAATATAAATTGTTTAGAAAGGCGTGAAAAAGAAAATATTCAGAAATATCCTTTTATATTCTCGAATTGAGGAAAGTATAAGTCTATACTCGAAAAACTGAATTTTAGCGGAAATGATCCACCATTCTACAAAAGTGAAATGAATCTACATATGCATGTAGGCATACTTGTCTAAAGAAATATTATTGCTTGTTCAATAAAGAGCTCCACTTTCAAATATAACCAACGCAAGCATGGCACCAATTAGAAAGTCTTAGGAAGGGTAAATGAAGACACTGCTTACAGTTCGCGCACCTGAACGACTCCAGGAAATATCTACATCCTTACGCTTGTGGCCGTGTTCAGAGGGGTCAAACGTGAAGAGCTCCAAAGTTACAGGATGTTAAATGAAGGGTTCGCCCCGTGTAATCTAAAAAACATAGATAATCTTGGTATTTAGGCGATTTATTGTGCCGCTGAGTGTGGATAGTTTTTCATCACAGGTCTAATTTCTCGAAAACCAGGCCGAACTCGGATCATACACCCCCGAACTGTTCTCGAAAGTGCTCTGAGCAAAGCCTCAGATACAAACATACCATTCCTGTTCTTCTCGTTACAGCATGCACCTCCGCTAAACTGAAAGACATCCTATGCAATTTAATACCCAAAAATAATCTCGTAATGACGTCACACCGCACATATTCTTTAATTTTTTTGCAATTTTCTTATGAAATATGACTTCAATTGCGCTTATTTTTTCAGTTTACATGCAAAAACAAATATTGCCATCGTTTCTCAACAAGTTTTCCATCGAAAAACTGATTTTTCAGAAATAGCTTCAAGCGACACGCGTCCCACTAAAAAGTGCAGTGCATTCATTCATGAAACGAACGCATTTTTTCGTCGATTTTGTGTCACAAAAAAAAGTGTGAAATTTCTTCGAGTTTTTCGTGATTTAAGGGATCTTCGGAAGCTGGAAATATGGAGAATGGATGAAAATGAAAATATAAATGGTTTAGAGAGGCGTAAAAGAAGAAAATATTGAGAAATAAACTTTTACATTCCCGAATTGAGGTAAGTATAAGTCTAGACTCGAAAAACTGAATTTAAATGGAAATAATCCACCATTCTTCAAAAGTGAAAGGAATGTAGATATGTATGTATTCAGACCTGTCTGAAGATATATTCTTGCTTGTTCAAAGAAGAGCTTCCTTTCAGGTATAACCAACGTAATCTAAATACATAGATAAGCTTGGTAGGCGATTTATTGTGGCGCAAAGTGTCGATAGTTTTTTATCACAAGTCTAATTTCTCGCAAACGAGACCGAACTCACATCATTCACCCCTGAACTATTCTCTTAAAGTGCTCTGAGCAAAGCCTCAGATACAAACATAACATACCTGTTCTTCTCGTTGCAGCATACATCTCCGCTAAACTGCCAGATATTCTATGCAATTTAATACCCAAAAATAATCTCGTAATGACGTCACACCGCACATATTCTTTAATTTATTTGCAATTTTCTTATGAAACGCATATGACTTCAATTGCGCTTATTTTTTCAGTTTACATGCAAAAACAAATATTGGCATCGTTTCCCAACAAGTTTTCTATCGAAAAACTGAATTTTCAGAAATAATTCCAAGCGACGCGCGTCCCACTAAAAAGTGCAGTGAATTCATTTATGAAACGAACGCATTTTTTCGTCGATTTTGTGTCACAAGAAAAAGTGTGAAATTTCTTCGAGTTTTTCGTGATTTAAGGGATCTTCGGAAGCTGGAAATATGGAGAATGGATGAAAATGAAAATATAAATGGTTTAGAGAGGCGTAAAAGAAGAAAATATTGAGAAATAAACTTTTACATTCCCGAATAGAGGTAAGTATAAGTCTAGACAAATATAACCAACGTAAGCATGGCACCGATTAGAATGTCTTAGGAAGGGTAAATGAAGACACTGCTAACAGTTCGCGCACTTGAACGACTCCAGGAAATATCTACATCAATACGCTTGTGGCCGTGTTTAGAGGAGTCAAACGTGAAGAGCTCCAACGTTACATACATAAGCTTGGTATTTAGGCGATTTATTATGCCGCTGAGTGTGGATAGTTTTTCATCACAGGTCTAATTTCTCGAAAACCAGGCCGAACTCGGATCATACACCCCCGAACTGTTCTCGAAAGTGCTCTGAGCAAAGCCTCAGATACAAACATACCATTCCTGTTCTTCTCGTTACAGCATACACCTCCGCTAAACTGACAGATATCCTATGCAGTTTAATACCCATAAATAATCTCGTAATGACGTCACGACGCACATATTCTTCAGTTTTTTGCAATTTTCTTATGAAATATGACTTCAATTGCGCTTATTTTTTCAGTTTACGTGCAAAAACAAATATTGGCATCGTTTCCCAACAAGTTTTCCATCGAAAAACTGATTTTTCAGAAATAATTCCAAGCGATACGCGTCCCACTAAAAAGTGCAGTGAATTCATTTATGAAACGAACGCATTTTTTCGTCGATTTTGTGTCACAAAAAAAAGTGTGAAATTTCTTCGAGTTTTTCGTGATTTAAGGATCTTCGGAAGCTGGAAACATGGAGAATGGATGAATATGATAATATAAATGGTTTAGAGAAGCGTAAAAGAAGAAAATATTGAGAAATAAACTTTTATATTCCCGAATTGAGGTAAGTATAAGTCTAGACTCGAAAAACTGAATTTAAATGGAAATAATCCACCATTCTTCAAAAGTGAAAGGAATGTAGATATGTATGTATTCAGACCTGTCTGAAGATATATTCTTGCTTGTTCAAAGAAGAGCTTCCTTTCAGGTATAACCAACGTAATCTAAATACATAGATAAGCTTGGTAGGCGATTTATTGTGGCGCAAAGTGTCGATAGTTTTTTATCACAAGTCTAATTTCTCGCAAACGAGACCGAACTCAGAACATTCACCCCTGAACTATTCTCTTAAAGTGCTCTGAGCAAAGCCTCAGATACAAACATAACATACCTGTTCTTCTCGTTGCAGCATACATCTCCGCTAAACTGCTAGATATTCTATGCAATTGAATACCCAAAAATAATCTCGTAATGACGTCACACCGCACATATTCTTTAATTTATTTGCAATTTTCTTATGAAACGCATATGACTTCAATTGCGCTTATTTTTTCAGTTTACGTGCAAAAACAAATATTGGCATCGTGTCCCAACAAGTTTTCTATCGAAAAACTGATTTTTCAGAAATAGTTTCAAGCGACACGCGTCCCACTAAAAAGTGCAGTGAATTCATTTATGAAACGAACGCATTTTTTCGTCGATTTTGTGTCACAAGAAAAAGTGTGAAATTTCTTCGAGTTTTTCGTGATTTAAGGGATCTTCGGAAGCTGGAAACATGGAGAATGGATGAATATGATAATATAAATGGTTTAGAGAAGCGTAAAAGAAGAAAATATTGAGAAATAAACTTTTATATTCCCGAATTGAGGAAAGTATAAGTCTAGACAAATATAACCAACGTAAGCATGACACCGATTAGAATGTCTTAGGAAGGGTAAATGAAGACACTGCTTACAGTTCGCGCACCTGAACGACTCCAGGAAATATCTACACCCTTACGCTTGCGGCCGTGTTTAGAGGAGTCAAACGTGAATAGCTCCAACGTTACAGGATGCTAAATGAACGGTTCGCCCCGTGTAATCTAAAATACATAGATAAGCTTGGTATTTAGGCGATTTATTGTGCCGCTGAGTGTGGATAGTTTTTCATCACAGGTCTAATTTCTCGAAAACCACAGGTCTAATTTCTCGAAAACCATACCCAAAAATAATCTCGTAATGACGTCACACCGCACATATTCTTTAATTTTTTTGCAATTTTCTTATGAAATATGACTTCAATTGCGCTTATTTTTTCAGTTTACATGCAAAAACAAATATTGGCATCGTTTCCCAACAAGTTTTCTATCGAAAAACTGATTTTTCAGAAATAATTCCAAGCGACACGCGTCCCACTAAAAAGTGCAGTGCAATTCATTTATGAAACGAACGCATTTTTTCGTCGATTTTGTGTCACAAGAAAAAGTGTGAAATTTCTTCGAGTTTTTCGTGATTTAAGGGATCTTCGGAAGCTGGAAACATGGAGAATGGATGAAATTGAAAATATAAATGGTTTAGAGAGGCGTAAAAGAAGAAAATATTGAGAAATAAACTTTTATATTCCCGAATTGAGGAAAGTATAAGTCTAGACAAATATAACCAACGTAAGCATGGCACCGATTAGAATGTCTCAGGAAGGGTAAATGAAGACACTGCTTACAGTTCGCGCACCTGAACGACTCCAGGAAATATCTACATCAATACGCTTGTGGCCGTGTTTAGAGGAGTCAAACGTGAAGAGCTCCAACGTTACATACATAAGCTTGGTATTTAGGCGATTTATTGTGCCGCTGAGTGTGGATAGTTTTTCATCACAGGTCTAATTTCTCGAAAATCAGGCCGAACTCGGATCATACACCCCCGAACTGTTCTCGAAAGTGCTCTGAGCAAAGCCTCAGATACAAACATACCATTCCTGTTCTTCTCGTTACAGCATACACCTCCGCTAAACTGAAAGACATCCTATGCAATTTAATACCCATAAATAATCTCGTAATGACGTCCCGACGCACATATTCTTCAGTTTTTTGCAATTTTCTTATGAAATATGACTTCAATTGCGCTTAGTTTTTCAGTTTACGTGCAAAAACAAATATTGGCATCGTGTCCCAACAAGTTTTCCATCGAAAAACTGATTTTTCAGAAATAGTTTCAAGCGACACGCGTCCCACTAAAAAGTGCAGTGAATTCATTTATGAAACGAACGCATTTTTTCGTCGAAATTGTGTCACAAGAAAAAGTGTGAAATTTCTTCAAGTTTTTCGTGATTTAAGGGATCTTCGGAAGCTGGAAACATGGAGAATGGATGAATATGATAATATAAATGGTTTAGAGAAGCGTAAAAGAAGAAAATATTGAGAAATAAACTTTTATATTCTCGAATTGAGGAAAGTATAAGTCTAGACTCGAAAAACTGGATTTAAACGGAAATAATCCACCATTCTTCAAAAGTGAAAGGTATGTAGATATGTATGTATTCAGACCTGTCTGAAGATATATTCTTGCTTGCTCAAAGAAGAGCTTCCTTTCAGGTATAACCAAGGTAATCTAAATACATAGATAAGCTTGGTAGGCGATTTATTGTGGCGCAAAGTGTCGATAGTTTTTTATCACAAGTCTAATTTCTCGCAAACGAGACCGAACTCAGAACATTCACCCCTGAACTATTCTCTTAAAGTGCTCTGAGCAAAGCCTCAGATACAAACATACCATTCCTGTTCTTCTCGTTGCAGCATACATCTCCGCTAAACTGCCAGATATTCTATGCAATTTAATACCCAAAAATAATCTCGTAATGACGTCACACCGCACATATTCTTTAATTTTTTTGCAATTTTCTTATGAAATATGACTTCAATTGCGCTTATTTTTTCAGTTTACATGCAAAAACAAATATTGGCATCGTTTCCCAACAAGTTTTCTATCGAAAAACTGATTTTTCAGAAATAATTCCAAGCGACACGCGTCCCACTAAAAAGTGCAGTGAATTCATTTATGAAACAAACGCATTTTTTCGTCGATTTTGTGGAGAATGGATGAAAATGAAAATATAAATGGTTTAGAGAGGCGTAAAAGAAGAAAATATTGAGAAATAAACTTTTATATTCCCGAATTGAGGAAAGTATAAGTCTAGACAAATATAACCAACGTAAGCATGGCACCGATTAGAATGTCTTAGGAAGGGTAAATGAAGACACTGCTTACAGTTCGCGCACCTGAACGACTCCAGGAAATATCTACACCCTTACGCTTGCGGCCGTGTTTAGAGGAGTCAAACGTGAATAGCTCCAACGTTACAGGATGCTAAATGAACGGTTCGCCCCGTGTAATCTAAAATACATAGATAAGCTTCATCACAGGTCTAATTTCTGGAAAACCAGGTCAAACTCGGATCATACACCCCCGAACTGTTCTCGAAAGTGCTCTGAGCAAAGCCTCAGATACAAACATACCATACCTGTTCTTCTCGTTACAGCATACACCTCCGCTAAAATGACAAATATCCTATGCAATTTAATACCCATAAATAATCTCGTAATGACGTCACGGCGCGCATATTCTTCAGTTTTTTGCAATTTTCTTATGAAATATGACTTCAATTGCGCTTATTTTTTCAGTTTACATGCAAAAACAAATATTGGTATCGTTTCCCAACAAGTTTTCCAACGAAAAACTGATTTTTCAGAAATAGTTTCAAGCGACACGCGTCCCACTAAAAAGTGCAGTGAATTCATTTATGAAACGAACGCATTTTTTCGTCGAAATTGTGTCACAAGAAAGAGTTGAATTTCTTCGAGTTTTTCGTGATTGAAGGGATCTTCGGTAGCTTTGCTTGACTGAAAAAAATATCCTGTGCGTCTAAAGATTGTCTGTGCATGGGCAATGGCAAAATGTACATGCTACCGAGTCGCACAGCATTCCGTATCCGAGACTGCAGGCAGATTAAATAGAAAAACTAAGTTATGATCCTGGTAATCAGTTTCGTCCCTCCGGGTGGCCAGAAGGAGTGCCTTTGAAAATGGTCTGTGAAATGGCTTGAAACAATTCGAATTTGAATAAAAATTCATTTGAACACGGTGCTTAGCCGCACAATATAGCAATAAATTGAAGCAGAAAATCGTAAACTTAAGAATATTAACGCCTTTCGTCACTCTGACTGTGCCTCTGAACATAGTCTGTGAAATGCATTGCCACAACTAGTATTTGCATTTCTATGGGAATTTATTTGCATGGGAATTTACTGGGAAAGCTCACACACCACTCAGCCCCACAATATGTCGCCTTTGAGGCTGTAAATAGCCCTAGTAGAAACAGAAAATTTAACACTTCATCATTCTGAATCGCTTCTTCTGGGTCCCCAGAATGGGATTTTCTGCGCCTCTAAAGGTAATCTGTAACATCTCTTGAAACACCACGTATTTATATGGGAATTCATCAACAAACATCGCACGAATGGAAGGTACCTACAATTTATTGCCGACTCCGTGTGATTTTGTGTCTCAAGAAAAAGTGTGAAATTTCTTCGAGTTTTTCGTGATTTAAGGGATCTTCGGAAGCTGGAAACATGGAGAATGGATGAAAATGAAAATATAAATGGTTTAGAGAGGCGTAAAAGAAGAAAATATTGAGAAATAAACTTTTATATTTCCGAATTGAGGAAAGTATAAGTCTAGACAAATATAACCAACGTAAGCATGACACCGATTAGAATGTCTTAGGTAGGGTAAATGAAGACACTGCTTACAGTTCGCGCACCTGAACGACTCCAGGAAATATCTACATCAATACGCTTGTGGCCGTGTTTAGAGGAGTCAAACGTGAAGAGCTCCAACGTTACATACATAAGCTTGGTATTTAGGCGATTTATTGTGCCGCTGAGTGTGGATAGTTTTTCATCACAGGTCTAATTTCTCGAAAATCAGGCCGAACTCGGATCATACACCCCCGAACTGTTCTCGAAAGTGCTCTGAGCAAAGCCTCAGAGACAAACATACCATTCCTGTTCTTCTCGTTACAGCATACACCTCCGCTAAAATGACAAATATCCTATGCAATTTAATACCCATAAATAATCTCGTAATGACGTCACGGCGCGCATATTCTTCAGTTTTTTGCAATTTTCTTATGAAATATGACTTCAATTGCGCTTTTTATTTCAGTTTACATGCAAAAACAAATATTGGTATCGTTTCCCAACAAGTTTTCCAACGAAAAACTGATTTTTCAGAAATAGTTTCAAGCGACACGCGTCCCACTAAAAAGTGCAGTGAATTCATTTATGAAACGAACGCATTTTTTCGTCGATTTTGTGTCACAAGAAAAAGTGTGAAATTTCTTCGAGTTTTTCGTGATTTAAGGGATCTTCGGAAGCTGGAAACATGGAGAATGGATGAAAATGAAAATATAAATGGTTTAGAGAGGCGTAAAAGAAGAAAATATTGAGAAATAAACTTTTATATTCCCGAATTGAGGAAAGTATAAGTCTAGACAAATATAACCAACGTAAGCATGGCACCGATTAGAATGTCTTAGGAAGGGTAAATGAAGACACTGCTTACAGTTCGCGCACCTGAACGACTCCAGGAAATATCTACACCCTTACGCTTGCGGCCGTGTTTAGAGGAGTCAAACGTGAATAGCTCCAACGTTACAGGATGCTAAATGAACGGTTCGCCCCGTGTAATCTAAAATACATAGATAAGCTTGGTATTTAGGCGATTTATTGTGCCGCTGAGTGTGGATAGTTTTTCATCACAGGTCTAATTTCTCGAAAACCAGGTCAAACTCGGATCATACACCCCCGAACTGTTCTCGAAAGTGCTCTGAGCAAAGCCTCAGATACAAACATACCATACCTGTTCTTCTCGTTACAGCATACACCTCCGCTAAAATTACAAATATCCTATGCAATTTAATACCCATAAATAATCTCGTAATGACGTCACGGCGCGCATATTCTTCAGTTTTTTGCAATTTTCTTTGAAATATGACTTCAATTGCGCTTATTTTTTCAGTTTACATGCAAAAACAAATATTGGTATCGTTTCCCAACAAGTTTTCCAACGAAAAACTGATTTTTCAGAAATAGTTTCAAGCGACACGCGTCCCACTAAAAAGTGCAGTGAATTCATTTATGAAACGAACGCATTTTTTCGTCGAAATTGTGTCACAAGAAAGAGTTGAATTTCTTCGAGTTTTTCGTGATTGAAGGGATCTTCGGTAGCTTTGCTTGACTGAAAAAAATATCCTGTGCGTCTAAAGATTATCTGTGCATGGGCAATGGCAAAATGTACATGCTGCCGAGTCGCACAGCATTCCGTATCCGAGACTGCAGGCAGATTAAATAGAAAAACTAAGTTATGATCCTGGTAATCAGTTTCGTCCCTCCGGGTGGCCAGAAGGAGTGCCTTTGAAAATGGTCTGTGAAATGGCTTGAAACAATTCGAATTTGAATAAAAATTCATTTGAACACGGTGCTTAGCCGCACAATATAGCAATAAATTGAAGCAGAAAATCGTAAACTTAAGAATATTAACGCCTTTCGTCACTCTGACTGTGCCTCTGAACATAGTCTGTGAAATGCATTGCCACAACTAGTATTTGCATTTCTATGGGAATTTATTTGCATGGGAATTTACTGGGAAAGCTCACACACCACTCAGCCCCACAATATGTCGCCTTTGAGGCTGTAAATAGCCCTAGTAGAAACAGAAAATTTAACACTTCATCATTCTGAATCGCTTCTTCTGGGTCCCCAGAATGGGATTTTCTGCGCCTCTAAAGGTAATCTGTAACATCTCTTGAAACACCACGTATTTATATGGGAATTCATCAACAAACATCGCACGAATGGAAGGTACCTACAATTTATTGCCGACTCCGAACTGTGAATTGAGAAGCTCTTTCATGACAGATTATACTCCCAGAGGCTTGTCATTCCCCAACGAGAGGTGGTGCCGCGAAAAATTGGACATGGCTGGGGCTGAAACCCAAGCCGCTCGCGCAGCAGTCCACCGCACTAACCACTGAATCACGGCGACCAAATTACATACAACATAATGGAATTTGTTCATGTGATACTCTTAACCGCCTTCGTCCCTCCGTGCGACTGGAAGAGGTTTTCTATCCCCCTGAATATGGTCTGTGAAATGCCTTTTAACACCTAGTATATGGATTATATCTATCCATTCCATAGCATCCATGCTCCCTATCCAGCCATCCCTTCCATCTCACATATCCAATAACATTCATCCATCTATCCCATTCATCCAAAAATGGCTATCATACCATTAATTTTTTCTATGCAACCTTACCTAGCATCCTACAAGACTACCCTTCCCACCCATGCTACGTATTCAAACCCAACCATTTCACCAATACCGCCCATGCCACCTAATCTATTATCACAATTCCCATCTATTTCATACCAACCACCTCATCCAAGCCGCCTATCCGACAGATATCCTACAGGCATCACCCGCCTATTCCATGTTATGGATAGCACCTATCCAACAGGCACAATCCTTTCCACCCATGCCCCACGTTCCATTTCATTCCATCCACAACACCTATTCATTTTAACCATCCATCCTATCGACAACAAACCTGGCTTTCTATATATGCAAACCATGCCACCTATCCAATCAATGTCACCTATCCTATCGCCACCCGTCCCACCCATTTAATTCTATTCACCTGATCCAAGTCGTCTATCCAACAATTATCTCCCTTAACATCTGTTCCATCCCATCCATTCCACATATCAAGTCATCTTACCTATTTCACTCATCCCATTTAATCATCCAAGCCATCCACTTCATACGTGGCTGTCATCCCATTCATTACATCCACTAAACCTGTCCTAAACGCAGCATACTTCCTATTCACTTATCCCACACACTCCACCATCCCATCCACCTCATCCAAGCGACCTATTATAGACCCATCACCTCATCCCACCTATTCCATCTTATACATGCCACCTAACCCCTGCGCTCCACCCTTCCCACCCATGCCTCATATTCCATCACAACTATTTCATATACATATGTACATATATCCATTCCGCACATCCAGCCGTCCTACTTATTTCACCTACCCCATCCATTTCACCCATCTAATTCAACCAAGTTAGCCCACCCGCTCAACCCTTCCCCACCACTCCAGCCATTTCATGCAGCCTATCCCAAGCGCTCCTTCCTTCCCACCAATGCCATGTATTCGCTCCTAACCATGCAACCTATCCATTTAAAGCAACTAATCGATCGCCATCCACCTCATCAAAGTCACCTGTCCTACAAGCACCATCCTTCCCTCCTATTCCATCCTATCCATGCCAAATGTTTAGCCATCCTACCTATTTTACACATCCCATCCACTTCACCCATACCATTCAACCATCCGTCCCATCTACCTAAAACGTTGCTGCCACCCCTTTCGTGACACCTATGAAACTTATTCTTAACCTACCACACTTTCTATCCATGCAACCTATCCCACAAAATTAACCCTTCCACTCATTTCACCCATTCCATCGCAACCATGTCACCTCTACCATCCATGCCACCTATCCTACCATCACCTTTTCCATCTATTTCATCCCAACTACTTCGTCCAAACCACCTATCCTACACGCATTACTCTTTTCACCTATTCTATCGCAGTCATTATACCTGTTTCACCGATCCCATCCACCTGTTTCACCCATCCCATCCACTTCGCATATCCCATTCAATCGTCCATCCTATCCATCTCAAAAGTGGCTGCCATCCTATCCATTACACCCATGAAAACTGTCCTAAGCCCATAACACATTCTATCATGCAACTTATCCCACAGACTCCACCCTTCTCACCCATAACAAATCTTCCATCGCACCCATGCCACCTATATTGTCCACGCCATTTATTTTACTATCAGCTTTACCGTCTGTTTCATCCCATCCACCTCATCCAAACAACCTATCCTACACCCATCACCTTTTCACACCTATTCCATCTTATCCATGCCACCTATCCCCTGTGCTCCACCCTTCCCACTCATGCCACGTATTCCATTCCCACTATTTCACCTAAACCGTTCATGCCACCTACCCACTGCCACCCCTCCGACTTATTTAATCCTATTCACCTGATCCAATTCACCAATCCTACAACCATCACCCTTCCCACCTATTCCATCACATCCATTAGGCGTATCCAGCCGTCCTACTTATTTCACATATCCCATCCACTTCACCCATCCCATTCAACCTCAAACGTGGCCGCCATCCCACCCATGAAACCTATCCTAAACACACCACACTTTCTATCCATGCAACCTATCACACATATTCCACCCTTACCACCCATGCCACCTATACCATCGCAACCATGTCACCTATACCGTCCATGCTACCTATCTTACTATCACCCTTTCCTTCTATTTCATCCCACCTTCCTCAACCAATCCACCCACATCTCCCTTCCCACCTCTACCATCCTATCCATGCTACCTATGCCCCGCGCTCCATCCTTTCCACCGATACCACATATTCCATAACAACTATTGCACCTATACCGTCCATGCCACCTATCCTACTGCCAAACCTCCCACCTATTTCATCCATTCCACGCCATCCAAGTCACCTTTCCTACCGGCACCGCCATGTATTCCGTCCCTGCCATGTTACCTATACAATTCATGCCGCTATGCCACCGCTACCCTCCCATCCATCTCATCCAAGTCACTTATCCCACAGCATCACCCATGCCACCTATTCCATCGTAACCATGTCAACTATACCGTCCACGTCACCTATCCTGCCATCACTCTTCCCATCTATTTCATCTCATTCACCTCATCCAAGCCACCTATCCTGCACCCATCTATTCCATCTTGTCCATGCCACCTATCCCACACGCACCATCCTTTCCACCCATGCCACCTATGCCGCCTATCCAGCCATCATATTCCATTTATTCCACGTATCTCACACGTAATAGTGTAATACCCATGCCACCTACCCCATATATCCCACGCGTTTCACGGTTCCACCCATATCACCCATTCAACCTTTCCCACTCATGTCACACATTCTCATCGCATTCTTGCCACCTATTCCACCCGTGTCACATTTATCGTACACGCACCACCTATGCCACCTAGTTCAGCCCATCCACCGTGTCCATGCGACCCTTCGATATTTTCGATAGCCGCCGTGCCGGGAAAAGAACCGCGTAAGAATGTTTGTTTTAAGAACGATTTAATTTTATCATTTTCTTTTGTTTAGAAGGGTTTTTATATTGTATTCCCTTGCTAACTTTTGAAGCTCAAACGGTGGTCGATGATGGAGTAAAGTATTTTTCATCTAGGTAGAGAATGTTTTTCGATTTTATTTTTCTGGAGCACCACTGGAGTTTCAAATTTAATGAGTTTTTCGTTAGATATTACTCTAGAATTAGCGATACGAGGGACTATGAGCGGAATACCGGAAGATGACTGGGGAAAATTAGTCTTTAAAACTACGTAGCTAAGCTCAGTAGATGTGAATGTTATGATTTTAACACTTTAACAGGTTTGGTATATATAACGAATTTCTCGATTGTTTGCCTTCTTCCATTTTTCCAGTTGCAGATTTGGCTGTGCTTGATGTTGATGTTATAACAATCAATTCAGTCGTTTTCTTTTGTTGACGAGACTAAAATTTCTCTGTGAAGCGTCTGTGATGGACTTGATGACTTTTGTGATTTATAATTTCACTTTGTGTTCGACAAAGAACCGGAGAGAATCGTAGATCCAATGCATATATCTAGTGCAACTGCATAATTATAGATGCAGTTTCTGAATTTAAATACCTAGGTGTAACTCTAGGTAGTAGGCTTAGTTGAAAGTCATACATAGAAAATGTAAAGAAAACTATGTACCTGGGTTTAATTAAGATATACCATCTACGTAAGCCTGATCCGTCGAATCTTTTAACCATAATATACTATGCCTTAGTCAATTCTAGTTTGAAATACGGCTTTTGTTATTGGGGTAGTGCATTTGTAATTAACTTGCAACCAGTTGTTCAAACCTAGTTAGGTCGCGTCCTCTTTTTCAATCAACCAGAATACTGACACTGTAATATCTACACATATTCAAGGTTTTGAGGTTGTTCTATCTTCGGTGTGGTTATATCAATATAAGTAGAAATGAAGTGCATTCACTTCGTTCATCAAATGCAATGACAGTTCCTAGAGTTAGGACGGAACACTGCCGTTGATTTGCTACCAACATAGCTCTCTTTATTTAAAACAGATTACCATCTGATATACGCAATCCAATAGGATTGAAATACAAATTTCTTGCATCTTTAAAGAATTGGCTACTCTGATGCTGGGTTGGGGGCAAGGTTTAAGGTAACTCATACCACCTCTTCATCTTCTCTGACGCCATTATCGAGCTAAACCGCCTCTGATTTCGTTGCATCCCTGGAATGTCTTCTATCACGTACCGATCGTTCGGCAGCACCTTGGCTACCAGGTATGGCCCTCGATAAAGCGGTTCTAACTTACAAAACGTACCAGTTGCACCCACTTCATTTTCGATCAGTAACCTGATACTGCAAAGGTTTACGATGCGTCTTAACGAAACGAATATTCTGGTCCTGTTGACATTTGAGTATGTTCTGCAAGGTTTTGGCTCTGCGTTGGTCCATCACCTCGGCATCTGCTTACTCCCCGCCTTCAGCAACAGCTTATTGGCCAAGATGTCCCTGGGAGTGTAGAAAAATAACAGCTCGTGCGGGATCGCCCTGGTCATTGAGTTCTTGACAATGTTGAGACTCCATTGAATCGCCCGTAGCTGACTCACCCAATCAAGTCCTTTCTGTCGCATGTACGCATCTTAAGGACTAAAGAATTATTCGATTGCATCTCTCCACCTATCCGTTCGCCCTAGAAATCCTTACTCCATTTTTCACGTGGCCAATTTCATACTCGTGACAAAACTGCTCAACACTTTATCAGTAAACGCAGTTCCACGATCAGTGATGATCCTTCTCGGTGCACCAAAGTAGCCAGTTATCTCGGTCAACACGTTGATAACACCTCGAGTGTTAGTGGTTTTTACTGCTCTCAGCACGGTGTACTTCGTAAAATTATCGACTAGAGATGTTAGATGTTAGAAATCGGGGTGTGTGTGCGTGCACTGCGACCTGTTTAGATCTATTGTGCTCCCCGGTACTCATATTGGCCGATACGTCTCGACCTAGAGAACCTCTTCTAATCCAACCACTCTGAGAAATCGGAGTATCTGGATTGGGTCCAACGATGGGAGATGCATTTCAAAGAAAGTGTACGCTCCCAGTTGTGCTTTTCTTTTGTGGATCAATGCTCCACAGTCCATAAGAAGGTGTGACGGTCTGGTCTCCTCGGCATTGCTGCAGAATCTGCAGTTTCCATTTGCTTCCTGAGATGCTCCCTGAGTCTGCAATGGCCCGTTAGAAAGCCTGTTAAGCAGGCCTTGCTCCTCCTTCGGTTGTAGTTCGCGAGGAGTTCCTTTGCTTGCCTTAGTCCCGGCAGTGTTTCCCATAGCATCCTTCTTTTGCATTCTTCCTCTTTTCTGAGTTCCTCTTGGATTCGGTGCGGTCCCAGCCCGCAGAATGGCTCGGGTCCAACTAATGGTGTTACTGACCCTTTCCTTGCCAGTTCATCAGCTGCCTCATTTCCCTCTATCGCTACATGACCTGGCACCCAGTAGAGTGTGACTTTATTGTTCCGGCCAAGTCTGTTTATCTTCTCCAGTTATCGACTAAAGCGAGTACATATCGGATTCCTACTGTCCCTATTGTAAACGGTCCGAGGTGGTTCAGATAAGCTGTATGGAACGGCAGTGGAACTCTTTCGGTGTTATGCAGTTCCCCTTCGGACATAAATAAGTGGGTAAAGTGGCGGCCTTTTAGAGCCTTATAAGCGCTAGAGTGCGACGTTTTGTAACCACGAAACTCGTTTAAACCTAGCTAGTATGTGGTTGTTGATTTGGTGATTTAGGATGGCTATATCCAGCCGGTCCCCTACGGACTAATCCCCTTTATTTTTTGCGTGTGCACAGTCTAAGTAGGGCTTAATGTAAGTTCGAGTATAACTTGCCATGTTTGGAAACCAGTAAACGTCCCTCAGCCGTAAAAACGTCTTCTCATCTGCGAGACATAGCTTCAAAACCCTTAATCTTATTACCTTTCGAACGATCCACTTTTTCTCGCTATCTACCATTCGAAACAGGCGAGTTCCATGGATGCAGTTTTCCTTCTATAGTTGGTTCTTGGTAGGAGTCATTTCCGCCGCCTTCAGTGTGGCTATAACGTATCGCAGTTTACTGTCCTGCCACTGCATTGTCGCTAACCAATCTCCGTCGGTGGTGTTTACGTTGAAGACAAATTAAGAGGCCTCTTCTACGGTGCGCTCGTTCTCCGACGGCTGTCGACTCAGGGCCTCTACTTGTGCCGCTTTCTTCCTAGGTTGATGAACCATCTCAAACGTGAACTCTTATCGTTTGAGCCACCAGCGGCCTAACCTCAGAATGATTCTTTGCTTATTACTTGTTGCCACTATCTCCTAGCAATCAATTACAATCCTGAACACCTTTCCCAATAATTATACTCTAGTGTCAATTCAATGCAAGCACACAAATTCAGAAACCATTACGTAACATTGAATCGCCGCACATACCCGAAATACATGAATCGTTCTAAGCTTTCTACAATCGCCAGTACTTCCAGCTCATTTGGGTGATATTGGTCGCGTTCGTCGATCTAGGCAAAGTGATTCATATGCCTCTAATCGATTTCTATAGGCTGAGAGTGACAGAAGACGAATCAGTTTTTTTGAGGTCGGACACTGGATTCTAAGCCAAAAAATTCTTGCAGCATATGAAGCAAAATGAGAATTGACATAAAACAGCTGACATTTGAAATCATTTTTGCATTTGTTCGTTGAGCTTTAAATAATAATAAATAGCTGGCGCGACAGCTCGGAATGAGCCAAGGCCTAGCTTCTCGCAACCATTCATGTTGTGCGAAGTGAGAAGCTCTTTCATGACAGTTTATACTCCCGGAGGCTTGTCATACCCCGACGAGAGGTGGTGCCGCGAAAAATGTTTTGGTGTTTTTCCTGGCTGGGGCTTAAACCCACGCCGCTCGGTCAGCAGTCCAACGCACTAACCACTGAGCCACGGCGCCCACTCGTTGAGCTTTACAATTTCAATTTATTTATTGTTTTTTTGTTCTATTTTTCATTTCCTTTTCTATGATGTGCATTAAAAATATTTTATGAGTATGTTTGTTTACGTTTCGTGCTTTTGTGTATATGGACGATATTGGAAATTTTAACAGGTGATCAATACTTTGTTCAATCCAAATAGTGCAATTCCATTTACGATGCTTATTAATCATTTTATTCAAAACGCGAGTATGTTACTTTCAAACAATTTCATCCTCAGAGTTAATAGCGTTTCCTTATTCTGCATACAATTTACAAAGCAACTCTTATGCAAAAACAGAAAGTAATATACAATTTTGACTGAAAATCCCCTCCTCGACCCCAAATAAAGTGGGCGCGTTCCCTTTCTCAGATGTCTCAAATTTCAGATAAACTAGAATATGGAACGCTGAAACTTGACTGAAAAACAAGATAACAGCTGATTGACATTTGTACAAAAATTGCATTTTTACTTTCTGCTTTTCCATCGAATTTGCGTATGAAATGTAACTGTGTGCATACTAATTACTCATTAGGGACCCTTAAGGTGTTTTATGTAACTAAAATATGCATATTTATTGGCAAATTTGCGAAATACAGCAATTGATTAAAATTGAAATTTGAAATAACAGCTGTTTAATGACACTTTTCAACTGACAGAGAAGTAAGACAAAAATTTTTAGACTAACAATCCAGTCGCCGACCTCAAAAAAGTTGTCTTGTTTTTCTGTCACGTGACAGGCTCTCGTCCAATCATTATGCTCCGTTCATCTGAAATTTCAGATATCTGAGAAATGAAACGCGCCCAGTGCTTCGTCTTCTGTCGCTCTCAGCCAATAGAAATCGATTGAAGGCATATGAATCACTTTGCCTAGATCGACGAACGCGACCATTTTCTCTCATCTGCTGTCAACTTACGGCTGAAGTATATCACTAGGAGCAAGTTGTTGTCATCTTTTGCATGTTGAAAAAGAATTCCGGTTTGGCCAACCGAAGAGGCGTCAGTGTGCACCTCATATTCCTTCTCCGGATAATACAATGTACGTATCTACATACATAAATGCGTGATTCCCCTTTTTTCGCACGATTGGTTGCCAAAATATATACGCGCCACCTGTCGCACCGACTAAGTTGATTCAATATCCCACTTCTGACTTGATAGCAATAAAAGAGAAGCGTTTCTTTTCAATTATTCTTTATTATGCAAGCGATGTTGCTTGACCATGACTAAACTACAACTAACCTCTCCCAAGCGGTTGCATCGCGTTGCAATCGAACAGTAATGCACGTTTTACATGTAATAACATAAGCCTTTGTTTCATTCTTGAATTCCTCATCTAAACCCCTCACCCTTTCACCGAATTTCTTCCCTTAGAATGCCTCTATTTCTTTTGCGCGGATTTATGCTTCACATTTTATTTCCATTGGTTCCTCTAACCACTTAGTGTTCGAGGTTCACTGCTTCGACGTGTCTTTTAGAAGCTGACGGTAGCATCGATGGTGGGCTACTCTCGGGGTCACTTGCAGAGATGTATACATATGTATGTACTAGAAACATGTGCTCCAGACAAACTAAATGCTTGCTCCAAACCGCGAATTTACGTATTCCATAGGCTTTCGGCCGGTTATTACAGTAAATAAGGAGTAAAACGTGAGCGTATTAAAGCGTTTGAGGAAAACTGTTCGTCGCAAGAGGCCAGAATTGTGGAGAAACAACTCGTGCTTTCTTCACCACGACAATGTACCGGCTCACACATACCATCTTGTAAGCGACTATTTGACCAAAAACAACATTCATACTGTTCCGCAAGCTCCGTATTCACCTAACATGGCTCCTTGTGACTCAAGACCACTTCGCGGAAAGCGTTTTGAGACGATTGAGGCGATAAAGGAGAATTCGCAGAAGGAGCTGAAGACGATTTCAAAATCGACCTATAAAACGTGTTTTGAAGATTGGAGGAAGCGTTGGAATATGTGTATTGCTTGCAAGGAAGATTACTTTGAAGGGAATAAAATGAATATCGAGGAATAATTGAACCGTATTCGTTTTATTGAAGAATGCCGGACACTTTTTAACCAGAAGGTAAGTAAGAAAGAGCGGTTTTTGTTACTTTGGTTCTCTGTAGTGCTCTAGGCATTATGTATGTCGATTGGTGTTATTGTGCGAAAAGCGCTGCTCACTCTCGTCGCATATAGCCGATTTATTGCACCAATTTGACACCTATACGATACTGTATTCATGGCTTCCGCCTGTATTGGTAATCCGTATAGTCTGACAGACGTAACAACCCTGTCTACAAGTAGTCTACGCCTCTACTTTGGTCCTCCGATATTTGGCTATTACAATTGAAATTCGGCCTCTAGCATCCGCAACTAACCCGTCTAGAAAGCTTTCACATTCCTCTATCTTCAGGGTTGGTGGGACGTAACAGCTGTAGATGCGGATCACTTTGCTGCCCAGTAGCTTTAGATCTGACATCCACATACTCGTTGGCGTAGTCTTGCAGGGACTGGACACTAGTGATGTGGCATCCGGGACTGAATCATTCAATTGAAGCGCTTCAGTAAAAAGAAGCAATCCTTCACTTCAGTCATACACTTCACTGCTTCAGTTCATTCCTACACTTCTTTCGCTTCCTTTTGCCACTCCTTTAATTCATCCTTACGCTTCAGTTCATTCCTACGCTTCAATTTATTCCTACACTTCTTTCGCTTTCTTTTGCTTCTCCTTCCCATGTAGTTCAATTCATCCCTACATTTCTATTCATTCCCACGCTTCAGTTCATTGTAACACTTCTTTCGCTTCTCCTTCTTCAATTCACTCCTATCCTATACTTCTTTTCCTTTGCTCTTCACTTGTTAATTTGTTAATTTCTTTCCCCCACAGAATGTATTTTTTGTTTATTTGACTGGTACGTTTCCTTCTGTTTAGTTCGATGGGAAGGTTTGTCTTTTTATCGTCGGAAGAATAACGCTTTAGGGAACTGTTTTTACAGATGAAGGGGAGTGATTGAAGTGCATCAGCGTGCTCCATTACTTTATTCTCCCTTGGACCCCTACTGACCATACACATCTATTTTGTTATTTTCCATTTAATTTCCTTCCCTCAGACCCCTAGAGTCCATCCCCGTCTATTCCCATCCATTTTTATATGTTCCATTCCATTTCGTTCCTCAGACCCCTAGAGTCCATACCCGTCCATTCCTATCCATTTTCATATGTTCCGTTCCATTTCGCTCCCTCAGAGCCCTAGAGTCCATTGCCATCCATTTTGATATCCTCCATTCCATTTCGTTCCCTCGGACACCTAGAGTCCACCCCCGTCCATACGCATCTGTTTTGGTATCTATCATTTCATTTCGATCCCTTAGATCCCTGGAGTCCATCCTCCTCCATTCCCATCCAACTTGGTATCTTCCATTCCATTTCGTTCCTTCAGACCCCTAGAGCCCAACCCCGTCCATTCCCACACATTTTGTTATGTTCCTTTCCATTTTGTGCCCTCTGACGCCCGCAGACCGTCCCCGTAGTTCCCATCCAATTTTGGCTAGTTCTATTTAGCTTCGTTTCCTTCCGCCCCGTCCAGGCGATTCCAATTCGTTTCCACCATTCCCGCTTTTCCATTGCTGTTCCCACCGACCCCGTGACGGCAGACACTGCATCCTCACTAACCCCCTGATCCCATTCTTCTACCACACATGAAACGTCAAACCCCAGCAGCGCACACTACAACCCGACTAACTGCCCCGTGATTTCCGACCGTTTGACTTAATTTCCTCCGATGACACCCAAGCACATTCAGTCCACTCCGTCCGGTCTCGTGTAACTCCATTTTGTCTCTATCATGTCATTTAATTCCCGTGGAAGCTGTGCCGGTCCATCTACAGGCTGAGTTACAGTCTGACACAATTTTTCTGCTACATTCGAACAACATTACCGACGCATCTGCGCATGCAAACCCAGGCTGCGAAAATAGAACTAGTTCACTAGTGGTTGGTAGATGGCAGAAAAAATCGGGTATACCACACGGCTGGCCGGGAAAAAGAAAAATCATAACGGCCGTCTGGTATGCAATGGCATTTTGATGACAGTTTGAAATGCTTCGCAGAAAAAAATCGGGTATATCACACGGCTGCCCGTGGAAAATAAAAATCATAACGGCCGGGTGGTATGCAATGACATTTTGATGACAGTTTGAAATGCTTCACAGAAAAAAATCTTGTATACCACACCTCTGTCCGTGGAAAAGAAAATGCTTCGCAGCAGAAAATCGGGTATACAACACGGCTGACCGCGAAAAAAAACTACGTGTGTAAACACATACATGTACATAATGTACACATGTCAAAAACGCCTACCCAATGACAAAACCGTACGGTTCCGCTTGAGCAGCACACATCCATTTGATTCAAGCACGTATTGACAGGAAAAAAGGGAAAAAAATGCGCTGTACTCTTAAAAATTACGAAAATACCTCGAAAAAAAACTTTCCTGAGATCGTTTTGTATGAAAAATGTGCTACATTGAATGGTGGCACTGTTCAAAAAAACAAAACAAAGAGCAAAAATAAGTCGAACAGAATTACCTTGTCGATGGTTTTCTCTTTTCGGCTTTGTGTTTCTTCTTTCGCTCCTTTTTTGTGAACGAATTTGGATTGGTGTTTGGCGATTGGTGAATATCTTTCATACCACATGCACATCATACATAATAAATGCATATGTGTGCATGCGTAACTACGCGAAGCAGATATTGATTGGAAAAAAGAGAAATAATTCGCTCATAATTACTTACAAAATTACGAAAGGACCTGGAAAGAAAACTAAGAAAAGAAAAAAAGCATCAGTAGCCAACGATTGCTCGACTTTGGACGCATTATATTAATGTGTATATAATAATTCATACGTATAGTTTGTGTACTCCCATATAGTTACATTATATGCGGAGAAGAACATATTTCTATATTAGCTGGCCCGTGCTCTCCTTGCTTGGCCTGGCTGTCACATTAATTTATTTAATGTAGTGGACACGATTCCACGAATACGACAGACGCCTCTACACTTCTACATGTGCACCAGCCCTGGCATTAATCCTACTACGTGTGTAAACAGATGCATGTACATAAAGTAGCCAACTGAAAAAAAACCTAGCCACTGACAAAAACTTACGGTTACGCTTGAGCAGCACACATTCATTCGATTCAAGCACGTATTGATAGGAAAAAGAGAACAAATGCGTTCTTGATCTCTAAAATACCTCGAAAGGAAATCAAGAGAAGAAACCTTCCCTGAGATGATTTTATATGAAAAATGTGCTACATTAAGTGGTGGCGCTGTTCAAGAAAACAAAACAAAGAGAAAAAATAAATCGAAACGAATTATCTTGTCGATGGTTTTTTCCTTTCGGTTTTGTGTTTCTTCTTTCGCCTCTTTTTCGTGAACGAATTTTAATTGATGTTTTGTGATGTGTCAATGTGTGAACATTTTTCATACCCAATGCATATCGTACATAATACTTGCATATGTGTGCATGGGTATGTACGCACGTCACACATATGGCATCAATTCGGATGGCTGTGCCAATACCAGTAGCAAAAATTTGTATTACTTCTTTTTGGGAATACTTATGTTGTTTCGGGCAGTTGTCAGTTTTCTGAAAATTGCTCGGACATAATTATAAATATTGTATGGTAAGGGCGAAATTAGCTTTTAATTTTTTTTTTCATTAAAGAATTGTGATTTGTGAATGATTTTAAGCATCAGTTGAATAGGTAGAAGAGGAATTTTCTTTTTGTTTCAATTTTTAGGATGGTGGGACATGTGGATAGATTTGCATTCTTTGCCACATAAGCCAGTGGGGTAGATAGTTGCTGCAGGAGATAGATTCCGCTTTCTGGCAGAATGAACCATTTAACCTGGATGATGAAGACCAACAATTCCGTTCACCCGACCTGGATGGCGGGAAGATATCCATTTCTAAGCTTAAGTCCAATAAACCTGCTGGAATTGACGGACTTCCGGCCGAGTTATTTAAAGCAGCTGGAGATGACCTGGTAGAGAGCATACACCAACTAGTTTCTTAGATTTAGATGAGTGTATGTGTGATGAATGCAATCTCAGCACCGTTTGCCCCATCTGCAAAAAAAAGAACCCCCTCAGCTGAGCCAATTACAGGAGTATTGGTCTCCCCAACATCTCGTAGGAGATTTTGTCTAGTACTCGAGCATTGGTCTCCCCAACATATCGTACAAGATCTTGTCTGTTATGTTGTGTGAAACCATTGTACATACAGTATACTTCACAAAACCGAGTATACACTTATCAAAAATTCACTTTTTTGCTGCTTCTAATCCCAGAAAACTTTTTTCGTTTTGAAGTTTGCATTCTAATCTGTAGACATGTCCTTGACTAGACGATATTTTTTGTTAATAAAATTAAAGTTTTTAACGCTTACGAAAATATGCAAAAAGCAAAAATATGCTTCGATGAAGGGTGTACGCTCAATTTTGTGAGGTACTGTATGTATATAAAACCAGGAACCGTCAGATCCGGGAGAAGGCCTAAGAAGTCCACATCGATACCCTACATCGATTCACAGGCCGCCTATGATATATGTATGTATGTACGTACATATGAATGTATAAAGTTAAACTTCGTGCAGTGGTACTTCCGCAAGATAACTCCTAAGGATGAAACGATTTTGGCATTAAAAAATCCAAAACATTTTTTCTCAAAAACCGCCAAAAGTTTTTTTTTCTTACCTTCCCTTTCCTCTTTTCCGTATTTCAGCAAGCCAAGCCTGTACATTTTCAGTCTGTTCTTTTGTTTTATTTCGCACAAAAAAAAAACAGATTTTTTTCGAAAACCCCCAAAATTTTTTCTTTCTTACCCTCCCATTCCCCTACCGTAATACGACAATCCATAAATTCTCCTTTTCGGTCTGTTCTTTTTTTATTATGCACAAAAAAAAGAGTACAAATCATATGTTTTCTGTTTACTAAACGCAACCCATTTCTGTGTGTAACAGATTGGATTTTGTATAATACCTAGAAGCACACATGTGTTTTTTGTATTTGTATTGTAAGAAGTCATTATGGAAAATAAAACGAAGATGAGAAATACAACTGAGAAAAATAAAAAGAACCCACAATTGGGATGAAACGAAAAGAAGTGAACAGAAAAAAAAATTGATGCGTAGACCTTTGTGTACTTACGTCAGAAGTGAAACACCTATCGCAATCTCAAAAAATACCGCGCTTAGAACGTAGAACGTTTTTTTTGTAAAGCTTGTGAGTGATACAATTGAGTATGTGTGGTCAAATTAGGCGTTTTAGATGCAAAAAGGAAAAATACAACAAGAAACCACCATGCACCCAAATGTACAAATCACCGAATAACACCAAATACCACATGTCCTTCAATGAACCAAAGAATGCGTATATACAGACGCGTTTTACATATCGTGTAGTCGGGTGCAACATACAACCTTTTACATACATATAAAAGGTTTTTTACACAAATACGAATGTATGGAAGTGGCACTCAAAGTAGTGTGCCAGTGCCCGTCTGAAAAACCGGCGGTTAAATATTTTTGTTATGTGCTCGCTGTCAACATATTCTACATCACAAGCATCAGTAGCCAACGATTGCTCGGCTTTTGACCAATTTCATCCGTTAACGCATTATATTAGAGTGGATCGTATGTGAATATAACAATTTACACATTCAAGTTAAAGGTTCGCGTTGCGCGAATGATAAAAAAATAAGCGAATGATAAAAAACAAACGTATTTAAAACAACTGAACAGATTTTATTTTACTCAACATAATTTCGGTAATATATTTTGCTTAATAAGTACATACATATATGCTTTCCAGGAATTACAATTTGCTTATTCTATAATACGCAGCACTGCTGAGGTGAGCAATTAGTTTTCTGTGGGAATGGGAAAATAATGCGAGTATAGCTTACTCAGCATATTGTGCATTTGTGGGAATTGGTGTTTCGGTGTTAACTACCCCCTTCTTAAGTATCTGCGTCTCGCAGATTAAAAATTAAGTTTGATGTGTTCAAAGGTAGGGATCTGGGATGTAGTATTAACGACCTTGGTTCGTATTTGACGCCTTAGGCAAAAAGTAATATTAAATTAAAAATTATACTGATTAACAAGATGGTTAAGTCTGAACCTATTAATAGTTTAGTACTGGATGAAACACCGAATAATTTTTTAAAATTGTCTAAGTGAAGATATTGAAGGTCTAATGTTATATCACCTTCTGTCAGATTATTCTGTAATAAAGGGGGTATGATATGGTAGGTTCTGGTTTCCCAGTTCGTATATTTAGTATTATCTATTTCAATTGATTCGTTGTAGAAGTTTATAAGAAAAGTGCCCTTAAGGCTTTTATTGGTACTACCATAAGTAAGGTTGCCGAAGTAGTTGGACAAAAATAAGGTACTTTCATTAATAAGTTCAACTATTGGTTTGTTTTGGAATTTGTAATTGCACGTTGCTTCTTATTCATTTAGGAGTTTGATCGTACAGTCATTGGAAGTAAGTTTTTGGAGTTGATATCTTTGGCAAATCGTTGTGTCTTGGATTTCGATGCATTTTTCTTTAATGCCAAACTTTACAGTTTGTGAAATAAATAGGCTGGAAAAGTCTAGGTCTATTCTTTTGTTGCTATTTACAGCTGATCGAATTATAATATTATTAAATGTTGAGTCGACCGTCTGCGGTAAGCAAATTACGTATAAGGGAAGTGAATCTTTTACTAACATCATGTGTTCAGAGTATTCAATGGCTTGGAGCTAATTTTTAAATGGAAGGGTTTTTGTTTTTGTTTTTGACAGCAGGTCAATGATCTCAGCTTTATTTAGTTAATTTGAATTAACAATTCTTTTTTTGCAAACTGGCCTGCTAGAACTATTTCCCCGATTTTTTCTTTTAGTAGGCTAAGCCTGTTAAAAAGTATTTGCTCATATTTTCCTGTGTGGTTTGTGTTGATTTCTTCAACTATTCTATTATCAAGGTATTACTTACTTTACTTAGATATTGGTTTACGTGGTACTGCTTATTATTTTTGCTAATTAGCTCGTTGTTTTTTGAAAGTATATTATCCCAATCTGTTGCGTCTGGGTTGCCTGCCAGCCATTTCCAGGCAGATCCTATCCAGTTTACGGCTCGCTTTGTTTTTTTTTTTTTGGCCTTTTTTCTTGGAGTTGTCCCATTAGGTTTTCTATCTTAGACAGTTGAAGCTCCAGCTGGGGTAAATAAGCACTTGTTTTTTGGATATAGCGGTGTACATATGTCCGTTTTAGTGCTGTCAATTATTCGGTCATAATCGGTGAGATATATTGCGTGTATGATTTTGTAATTTCCATTGATTATTTTGCCCGTTCCTTGTTTTATTGCGATTAGTGGGCTTTTATATTCGTAGATGTTAACTGTGGCTTCCGTCCACAGGCTTATGTTTAATCTGAAATTAAGGGTAGGTTTTTAAGATGTGATTTATGGATACCCTTTCCATTAGTTGCAGATATTGTAACATTGATGTCTAACCCTACTGTTTCTGTGTGGAATATTGGTTTTTCTTTTCATTTAATTTGCTTGTCTCTTTTATAAACGGTTTCGCCAGGGTTATAGTTCCTTGGCGTAGATCTTTTCTGGTCATGTGTGTTTAGTTGGTTCCTTTGATTACGTATAATCTCAAACTTAAGATCGGTATTGACAATGTCTCTAAAATCTGTTAGATTTTGGTAATTGATTCTTTGGGATCTTCCAAAGAAAATATTAGCAGGTTTTCTCTTAGTTACTGAATGGATTGTGTTGTATGTCTTCTGCGATCTCAATGATTTCTTTGATTGTGTAATCCGGGTATTCCTGTTGAAGGCATCTTATTATTTCGATAATCGTTGAGTGAACTCTTTCTATCGTGCCATTGACTTCACTTTTTTGTGGGGGAGCCAGATAGTTGGTTACTATGAGTCCTTCAATATAATTTGATATTATGGGGCTTATGAAACTGCTTTCATTGTCTGTGACAAGAATTTTGGGAACGGTGAAAAAACGAAGTAGTTTAATTATCTACATGTATGTTTAATTGTGTACATGTAGTACGCACTTATTTTTGATATGAAAGAATTTTGTAAACTTAGAGAATTTGTCTACACATGTTATGAATTTTTCTTTTTTTATTTCTATTATGTCCATATGTAAAATTTCCGTTGGGTATGTCGGAATTGGGGTGGGTTGCAATTCGGGTTTTGGAGGGTGTCGGTCATATTTGTTGGAACAACAAACATCACAAGAACCTACAATTTTTTTTACTAATTCTGTCATTTGTGGAAAGTAGTACTTTTCTAATATCTGATCTTTGTTTTCTTCATAACTTCTGTGAGCACGTCTGTGTTCATCTTGGATTATTTTCAATTTGTTTTCCTCGTAATTAATATCTGTGACTACTCTTTGTGTGATTCTGATCTTGTATCGGCCAAAAGAATTTTGTAAATTTCCTGTAACAGTGCGATATGTTTCTCCGGGATCTTAATACCGTTTAAAATGTTTGGGTTAAGATTCTCCCTTAATATAGTTGTTAAATTATTACTATCAAAAGTCTGCATTCTAATATAATGTCTGGTATTTCGGATGTGGTTCTTCATGACAAATCATGTCCTTGCCTCCAGAGAAAATAAGTTGATTCAGTTGAGGCATCTGACTAGAGAATAATTATATTCTTCGATTCTTGCATCCATCTTTTCAGTTTTGCGTTGGAATTTCTGTTGCTCAAAGCGAAGGTCAACGGCTGACGGTCTGTAAGAATTTTGATGCTTTTAGCTCCGTAAAGGTATGTCCTTAATTTATCGAGGGACCATACTATTGCTAGCATTTCCTTCTCGATTGTCGAATAATTTTCCTCTGTTTTAGTTAAGGATCTCGATATAAATGTTACAGGTTTATCTTTTACCCATTTCCCCTTGAGACGGGACGGCTCCAATGGCGAAGTTAGAGGCGTCGGTCGTAAGAATAAATGGTTTTTTTAAAGTTTGGGAAGATTAAAATGTCTGACGACATAAGTTTTTCTTTTAGATTTTTAAATGCTTTGAGAGCCTGATCATCAAGATGAATTTCTGTTTTTCTTGATTGATTTGCCTTTATTTGGGCATTTAATCCTATAGTCAGGTTTGTCAAAGGCTTTGCTATTTTGGCAGTCTTTAATAAACTTTCGGTAGTACGTTGCCAATCCTAGGAAGCTTTTTAAATCTTTGAGGTTTTGAGGCGGTGGAATTTTTTTGTTTTGCAGCGATTTTTTCGGGTCTGCACGAATTCCTTCTTTAGTGATTATGTACCCTAGGAATTCCACTTTGGGACTTTAAAATTTAGATTTCTCCAGATTAACCCTTAAGTTAGCCTTTTCGAGAAGTGAGAGAACTTCGTCAAGATTTTTGACATGCTCTTCTTTGTTCTTTCCATAGACGATTATATCGTCTATATAGACTTGGCATATCTTTCCTATTACGGATTTTAAAACGTCATTAATCATGCGTTGAAAAGTAGCCGGGGGCGTTTTTTAACCCAAATTGTAACCGAGTAAATTCGAATTTACCATTTGCTGTTGAAAAAGCTGTTTTTGGAATATAGTTTTTTTTTAATTTTGGTCTGGTGAAAACCAGATGTTAGATCGATCGTTGTAAAACATGTACATTCCCCTAAACCTGCTAATGTGTTCGTTATATCGGGAATGGGGTAAGCATCAGGACTCGTCATTGCATTTAATCCACTGTGTTCCCATACAAATACTATTTGTTCAAATGCATTTCACAGACCATTTCAGAGCAACAGTAAAACCCCTTCTAGCCACCTAGGGGGACACAATTTATCAGTGCTACCATATATACTATGTTCTGGTTTTACTAAGGCAATCCTCAGCCTCAGAGACGGCATATTGTGCGACTGGGCAGTGTCTGAATTTTGCCAGTGAACACTCACACAAGTGATGTGAAGGATTTAGACAAGGCGAAGCGCTTTTATGCGATTTCTTTAATATCGTTCCTAAAAGAATAGTGAAAACTCATGCGCCATCACTAAAGGCACAATCTTTCAAAATTTCGTCCAATAATTGCATACGCCGCCGGTGATATTGACATAATCGAAAGAACGCAGCGTGATGAGACTGGCCCTTTCGTGAGTATTGGGATGGTGGGTTTAACGGTCAATAAGGGCAAGACCAAGTATATGCTATCAACAAAAAACGACACTCAACACCGACGTCTCAGAGCCACTGTTGACTTTGAGGTAGTTAAAGACTTTGTCTACCTTGGATTCGATTTCAATTCAGACAATGACACCACGAAGAATAACTCATGCCACTGTTAATAAATTATAATAATAATAATAATAACTTTTGCCAATCGCTGTTTCTTTGGACTAAGAAGGTGATTGGGAAAATTTTTATGAATATTCCGCTATGAAAGCTTCACTTTGGAGCGACGTGGTGGTCGACGGTTATGGTTTATGTATTTTGATATTTTCAGTTATATTATTTTTAGTTTTATCGTTATTAGGTTTTAACTTAGAGCTAATACTCGGTTTTCATATCGTTATCTGCAATTCACTTATGATAAGGGCATCTTTAAAGGCATTCGCAACTAACCACTTATACTTAACGGGAACGTGAACTTTAAACAATTTGTATTAATTTTCTTACATTGCACGTCAGTTATGATATACCTTTAGCGGAAGAAATTGTACAGAAAGGAGACATTGGCAACCATTTACGATATATGCTGTGAAGATACCACTATCCGGCCTGCTTTTTCCGTTAAGTTTATTAGGTCTCAGGTTGCCTTCAGATTGTGTGCTTGATATTCCGACTAGTATTATCTGTAAGACTGCTAACAGCATCGGTGTAACCAGGCAACAGTTATCTAATTAGCTGAGTTATAGCTAAGGGAGCTCAAAACTATACGAATTGCTCCTAGAAGATCCGCATTATAAGCAGTATTAGTTTCGATCGCTTTTGAATTCGACCAGCTGACACTGTAATTCCTAAAAACTGGGAGGAGAAGGAAAATGATCTGAGACATTTCCAGGAGTCTTATGGAACGAAATAAAATGGAGAATAATAAAATTGACATAGCTGCAAGCCATATGAATTGCTCCTATACTATCCCCATAGAAAGCAATAATAGTGTCGATTGCTTTGAATTGGGCTAGCTGGTACTGTAATTTGGAAAAAATTCGAAGGAGGATCTGAAACACTTTCTCTATCAGTGTCCAGTAGAGGTGGGGAAAATAGTTCATTTCACTGAAGCACTTCATTCACTCTCCTTCATTTGAAAGAACCGTTCACTGAAGCGTTTTTTTTTTGACGAAAAAAAAAAGAGAAACCTTCCCATCGAACAAAACAGGAAGAAACGTACCAGTCAAATAAACAAAAAATACATTCTGTGGGGGAAAGAAATTAACAAATTAACAAGTGAAGAGCAAAGGAAAAGAAGTATAGGATAGGAGTGAATTGAAGAAGGAGAAGCGAAAGAAGTGTTACAATGAACTGAAGCGTGGGAATGAATAGAAATGTAGGGATGAATTGAACTACATGGGAAGGAGAAGCAAAAGAAAGCGAAAGAAGTGTAGGAATAAATTGAAGCGTAGGAATGAACTGAAGCGTAAGGATGAATTAAAGGAGTGGCAAAAGGAAGCGAAAGAAGTGTAGGAATGAACTGAAGCAGTGAAGTGTATGACTGAAGTGAAGGATTGCTTCTTTTTACTGAAGCGCTTCAATTGAATGATTCAGTCCCGGATGCCACATCACTAGTGTCCAGTCCCTGCAAGACTACGCCAACGAGTATGTGGATGTCAGATCTAAAGCTACTGGGCAGCAAAGTGATCCGCATCTACAGCTGTTACGTCCCACCAACCCTGAAGATAGAGGAATGTGAAAGCTTTCTAGACGGGTTAGTTGCGGATGCTAGAGGCCGAATTTCAATTGTAATAGCCAAATATCGGAGGACCAAAGTAGAGGCGTAGACTACTTGTAGACAGGGTTGTTACGTCTGTCAGACTATACGGATTACCAATACAGGCGGAAGCCATGAATACAGTATCGTATAGGTGTCAAATTGGTGCAATAAATCGGCTATATGCGACGAGAGTGAGCAGCGCTTTTCGCACAATAACACCAATCGACATACATAATGCCTAGAGCACTACAGAGAACCAAAGTAACAAAAACCGCTCTTTCTTACTTACCTTCTGGTTAAAAAGTGTCCGGCATTCTTCAATAAAACGAATACGGTTCAATTATTCCTCGATATTCATTTTATTCCCTTCAAAGTAATCTTCCTTGCAAGCAATACACATATTCCAACGCTTCCTCCAATCTTCAAAACACGTTTTATAGGTCGATTTTGAAATCGTCTTCAGCTCCTTCTGCGAATTCTCCTTTATCGCCTCAATCGTCTCAAAACGCTTTCCGCGAAGTGGTCTTGAGTCACAAGGAGCCATGTTAGGTGAATACGGAGCTTGCGGAACAGTATGAATGTTGTTTTTGGTCAAATAGTCGCTTACAAGATGGTATGTGTGAGCCGGTACATTGTCGTGGTGAAGAAAGCACGAGTTGTTTCTCCACAATTCTGGCCTCTTGCGACGAACAGTTTTCCTCAAACGCTTTAATACGCTCACGTTTTACTCCTTATTTACTGTAATAACCGGCCGAAAGCCTATGGAATACGTAAATTCGCGGTTTGGAGCAAGCATTTAGTTTGTCTGGAGCACATGTTTCTAGTACATACATATGTATACATCTCTGCAAGTGACCCCGAGAGTAGCCCACCATCGATGCTACCGTCAGCTTCTAAAAGACACGTCGAAGCAGTGAACCTCGAACACTAAGTGGTTAGAGGAACCAATGGAAATAAAATGTGAAGCATAAATCCGCGCAAAAGAAATAGAGGCATTCTAAGGGAAGAAATTCGGTGAAAGGGTGAGGGGTTTAGATGAGGAATTCAAGAATGAAACAAAGGCTTATGTTATTACATGTAAAACGTGCATTACTGTTCGATTGCAACGCGATGCAACCGCTTGGGAGAGGTTAGTTGTAGTTTAGTCATGGTCAAGCAACATCGCTTGCATAATAAAGAATAATTGAAAAGAAACGCTTCTCTTTTATTGCTATCAAGTCAGAAGTGGGATATTGAATCAACTTAGTCGGTGCGACAGGTGGCGCGTATATATTTTGGCAACCAATCGTGCGAAAAAAGGGGAATCACGCATTTATGTATGTAGATACGTACATTGTATTATCCGGAGAAGGAATATGAGGTGCACACTGACGCCTCTTCGGTTGGCCAAACCGGAATTCTTTTTCAACATGCAAAAGATGACAACAACTTGCTCCTAGTGATATACTTCAGCCGTAAGTTGACAGCAGATGAGAGAAAATGGTCGCGTTCGTCGATCTAGGCAAAGTGATTCATATGCCTTCAATCGATTTCTATTGGCTGAGAGCGACAGAAGACGAAGCACTGGGCGCGTTTCATTTCTCAGATATCTGAAATTTCAGATGAACGGAGCATAATGATTGGACGAGAGCCTGTCACGTGACAGAAAAACAAGACAACTTTTTTGAGGTCGGCGACTGGATTGTTAGTCTAAAAATTTTTGTCTTACTTCTCTGTCAGTTGAAAAGTGTCATTAAACAGCTGTTATTTCAAATTTCAATTTTAATCAATTGCTGTATTTCGCAAATTTGCCAATAAATATGCATATTTTAGTTACATAAAACACCTTAAGGGTCCCTAATGAGTAATTAGTATGCACACAGTTACATTTCATACGCAAATTCGATGGAAAAGCAGAAAGTAAAAATGCAATTTTTGTACAAATGTCAATCAGCTGTTATCTTGTTTTTCAGTCAAGTTTCAGCGTTCCATATTCTAGTTTATCTGAAATTTGAGACATCTGAGAAAGGGAACGCGCCCACTTTATTTGGGGTCGAGGAGGGGATTTTCAGTCAAAATTGTATATTACTTTCTGTTTTTGCATAAGAGTTGCTTTGTAAATTGTATGCAGAATAAGGAAACGCTATTAACTCTGAGGATGAAATTGTTTGAAAGTAACATACTCGCGTTTTGAATAAAATGATTAATAAGCATCGTAAATGGAATTGCACTATTTGGATTGAACAAAGTATTGATCACCTGTTAAAATTTCCAATATCGTCCATATACACAAAAGCACGAAACGTAAACAAACATACTCATAAAATATTTTTAATGCACATCATAGAAAAGGAAATGAAAAATAGAACAAAAAAACAATAAATAAATTGAAATTGTAAAGCTCAACGAGTGGGCGCCGTGGCTCAGTGGTTAGTGCGTTGGACTGCTGACCGAGCGGCGTGGGTTTAAGCCCCAGCCAGGAAAAACACCAAAACATTTTTCGCGGCACCACCTCTCGTCGGGGTATGACAAGCCTCCGGGAGTATAAACTGTCATGAAAGAGCTTCTCACTTCGCACAACATGAATGGTTGCGAGAAGCTAGGCCTTGGCTCATTCCGAGCTGTCGCGCCAGCTATTTATTATTATTTAAAGCTCAACGAACAAATGCAAAAATGATTTCAAATGTCAGCTGTTTTATGTCAATTCTCATTTTGCTTCATATGCTGCAAGAATTTTTTGGCTTAGAATCCAGTGTCCGACCTCAAAAAAACTGATTCGTCTTCTGTCACTCTCAGCCTATAGAAATCGATTAGAGGCATATGAATCACTTTGCCTAGATCGACGAACGCGACCAATATCACCCAAATGAGCTGGAAGTACTGGCGATTGTAGAAAGCTTAGAACGATTCATGTATTTCGGGTATGTGCGGCGATTCAATGTTACGTAATGGTTTCTGAATTTGTGTGCTTGCATTGAATTGACACTAGAGTATAATTATTGGGAAAGGTGTTCAGGATTGTAATTGATTGCTAGGAGATAGTGGCAACAAGTAATAAGCAAAGAATCATTCTGAGGTTAGGCCGCTGGTGGCTCAAACGATAAGAGTTCACGTTTGAGATGGTTCATCAACCTAGGAAGAAAGCGGCACAAGTAGAGGCCCTGAGTCGACAGCCGTCGGAGAACGAGCGCACCGTAGAAGAGGCCTCTTAATTTGTCTTCAACGTAAACACCACCGACGGAGATTGGTTAGCGACAATGCAGTGGCAGGACAGTAAACTGCGATACGTTATAGCCACACTGAAGGCGGCGGAAATGACTCCTACCAAGAACCAACTATAGAAGGAAAACTGCATCCATGGAACTCGCCTGTTTCGAATGGTAGATAGCGAGAAAAAGTGGATCGTTCGAAAGGTAATAAGATTAAGGGTTTTGAAGCTATGTCTCGCAGATGAGAAGACGTTTTTACGGCTGAGGGACGTTTACTGGTTTCCAAACATGGCAAGTTATACTCGAACTTACATTAAGCCCTACTTAGACTGTGCACACGCAAAAAATAAAGGGGATTAGTCCGTAGGGGACCGGCTGGATATAGCCATCCTAAATCACCAAATCAACAACCACATACTAGCTAGGTTTAAACGAGTTTCGTGGTTACAAAACGTCGCACTCTAGCGCTTATAAGGCTCTAAAAGGCCGCCACTTTACCCACTTATTTATGTCCGAAGGGGAACTGCATAACACCGAAAGAGTTCCACTGCCGTTCCATACAGCTTATCTGAACCACCTCGGACCGTTTACAATAGGGACAGTAGGAATCCGATATGTACTCGCTTTAGTCGATAACTGGAGAAGATAAACAGACTTGGCCGGAACAATAAAGTCACACTCTACTGGGTGCCAGGTCATGTAGCGATAGAGGGAAATGAGGCAGCTGATGAACTGGCAAGGAAAGGGTCAGTAACACCATTAGTTGGACCCGAGCCATTCTGCGGGCTGGGACCGCACCGAATCCAAGAGGAACTCAGAAAAGAGGAAGAATGCAAAAGAAGGATGCTATGGGAAACACTGCCGGGACTAAGGCAAGCAAAGGAACTCCTCGCGAACTACAACCGAAGGAGGAGCAAGGCCTGCTTAACAGGCTTTCTAACGGGCCATTGCAGACTCAGGGAGCATCTCAGGAAGCAAATGGAAACTGCAGATTCTGCAGCAATGCCGAGGAGACCAGACCGTCACACCTTCTTATGGACTGTGGAGCATTGATCCACAAAAGAAAAGCACAACTGGGAGCGTACACTTTCTTTGAAATGCATCTCCCATCGTTGGACCCAATCCAGATACTCCGATTTCTCAGAGTGGTTGGATTAGAAGAGGTTCTCTAGGTCGAGACGTATCGGCCAATATGAGTACCGGGGAGCACAATAGATCTAAACAGGTCGCAGTGCACGCACACACACCCCGATTTCTAACATCTAACATCTCTAGTCGATAATTTTACGAAGTACACCGTGCTGAGAGCAGTAAAAACCACTAACACTCGAGGTGTTATCAACGTGTTGACCGAGATAACTGGCTACTTTGGTGCACCGAGAAGGATCATCACTGATCGTGGAACTGCGTTTACTGATAAAGTGTTGAGCAGTTTTGTCACGAGTATGAAATTGGCCACGTGAAAAATGGAGTAAGGATTTCTAGGGCGAACGGATAGGTGGAGAGATGCAATCGAATAATTCTTTAGTCCTTAAGATGCGTACATGCGACAGAAAGGACTTGATTGGGTGAGTCAGCTACGGGCGATTCAATGGAGTCTCAACATTGTCAAGAACTCAATGACCAGGGCGATCCCGCACGAGCTGTTATTTTTCTACACTCCCAGGGACATCTTGGCCAATAAGCTGTTGCTGAAGGCGGGGAGTAAGCAGATGCCGAGGTGATGGACCAACGCAGAGCCAAAACCTTGCAGAACATACTCAAATGTCAACAGGACCAGAATATTCGTTTCGTTAAGACGCATCGTAAACCTTTGCAGTATCAGGTTACTGATCGAAAATGAAGTGGGTGCAACTGGTACGTTTTGTAAGTTAGAACCGCTTTATCGAGGGCCATACCTGGTAGCCAAGGTGCTGCCGAACGATCGGTACGTGATAGAAGACATTCCAGGGATGCAACGAAATCAGAGGCGGTTTAGCTCGATAATGGCGTCAGAGAAGATGAAGAGGTGGTATGAGTTACCTTAAACCTTGCCCCCAACCCAGCATCAGAGTAGCCAATTCTTTAAAGATGCAAGAAATTTGTATTTCAATCCTATTGGATTGCGTATATCAGATGGTAATCTGTTTTAAATAAAGAGAGCTATGTTGGTAGCAAATCAACGGCAGTGTTCCGTCCTAACTCTAGGAACTGTCATTGCATTTGATGAACGAAGTGAATGCACTTCATTTCTACTTATATTGATATAACCACACCGAAGATAGAACAACCTCAAAACCTTGAATATGTGTAGATATTACAGTGTCAGTATTCTGGTTGATTGAAAAAGAGGACGCGACCTAACTAGGTTTGAACAACTGGTTGCAAGTTAATTACAAATGCACTACCCCAATAACAAAAGCCGTATTTCAAACTAGAATTGACTAAGGCATAGTATATTATGGTTAAAAGATTCGACGGATCAGGCTTACGTAGATGGTATATCTTAATTAAACCCAGGTACATAGTTTTCTTTACATTTTCTATGTATGACTTTCAACTAAGCCTACTACCTAGAGTTACACCTAGGTATTTAAATTCAGAAACTGCATCTATAATTATGCAGTTGCACTAGATATATGCATTGGATCTACGATTCTCTCCGGTTCTTTGTCGAACACAAAGTGAAATTATAAATCACAAAAGTCATCAAGTCCATCACAGACGCTTCACAGAGAAATTTTAGTCTCGTCAACAAAAGAAAACGACTGAATTGATTGTTATAACATCAACATCAAGCACAGCCAAATCTGCAACTGGAAAAATGGAAGAAGGCAAACAATCGAGAAATTCGTTATATATACCAAACCTGTTAAAGTGTTAAAATCATAACATTCACATCTACTGAGCTTAGCTACGTAGTTTTAAAGACTAATTTTCCCCAGTCATCTTCCGGTATTCCGCTCATAGTCCCTCGTATCGCTAATTCTAGAGTAATATCTAACGAAAAACTCATTAAATTTGAAACTCCAGTGGTGCTCCAGAAAAATAAAATCGAAAAACATTCTCTACCTAGATGAAAAATACTTTACTCCATCATCGACCACCGTTTGAGCTTCAAAAGTTAGCAAGGGAATACAATATAAAAACCCTTCTAAACAAAAGAAAATGATAAAATTAAATCGTTCTTAAAACAAACATTCTTACGCGGTTCTTTTCCCGGCACGGCGGCTATCGAAAATATCGAAGGGTCGCATGGACACGGTGGATGGGCTGAACTAGGTGGCATAGGTGGTGCGTGTACGATAAATGTGACACGGGTGGAATAGGTGGCAAGAATGCGATGAGAATGTGTGACATGAGTGGGAAAGGTTGAATGGGTGATATGGGTGGAACCGTGAAACGCGTGGGATATATGGGGTAGGTGGCATGGGTATTACACTATTACGTGTGAGATACGTGGAATAAATGGAATATGATGGCTGGATAGGCGGCATAGGTGGCATGGGTGGAAAGGATGGTGCGTGTGGGATAGGTGGCATGGACAAGATGGAATAGATGGGTGCAGGATAGGTGGCTTGGATGAGGTGAATGAGATGAAATAGATGGGAAGAGTGATGGCAGGATAGGTGACGTGGACGGTATAGTTGACATGGTTACGATGGAATAGGTGGCATGGGTGATGCTGTGGGATAAGTGACTTGGATGAGATGGATGGGAGGGTAGCGGTGGCATAGCGGCATGAATTGTATAGGTAACATGGCAGGGACGGAATACATGGCGGTGCCGGTAGGAAAGGTGACTTGGATGGCGTGGAATGGATGAAATAGGTGGGAGGTTTGGCAGTAGGATAGGTGGCATGGACGGTATAGGTGCAATAGTTGTTATGGAATATGTGGTATCGGTGGAAAGGATGGAGCGCGGGGCATAGGTAGCATGGATAGGATGGTAGAGGTGGGAAGGGAGATGTGGGTGGATTGGTTGAGGAAGGTGGGATGAAATAGAAGGAAAGGGTGATAGTAAGATAGGTAGCATGGACGGTATAGGTGACATGGTTGCGATGGTATAGGTGGCATGGGTGGTAAGGGTGGAATATGTGTGATAGGTTGCATGGATAGAAAGTGTGGTGTGTTTAGGATAGGTTTCATGGGTGGGATGGCGGCCACGTTTGAGGTTGAATGGGATGGGTGAAGTGGATGGGATATGTGAAATAAGTAGGACGGCTGGATACGCCTAATGGATGTGATGGAATAGGTGGGAAGGGTGATGGTTGTAGGATTGGTGAATTGGATCAGGTGAATAGGATTAAATAAGTCGGAGGGGTGGCAGTGGGTAGGTGGCATGAACGGTTTAGGTGAAATAGTGGGAATGGAATACGTGGCATGAGTGGGAAGGGTGGAGCACAGGGGATAGGTGGCATGGATAAGATGGAATAGGTGTGAAAAGGTGATGGGTGTAGGATAGGTTGTTTGGATGAGGTGGATGGGATGAAACAGACGGTAAAGCTGATAGTAAAATAAATGGCGTGGACAATATAGGTGGCATGGGTGCGATGGAAGATTTGTTATGGGTGAGAAGGGTGGAGTCTGTGGGATAAGTTGCATGATAGAATGTGTTATGGGCTTAGGACAGTTTTCATGGGTGTAATGGATAGGATGGCAGCCACTTTTGAGATGGATAGGATGGACGATTGAATGGGATATGCGAAGTGGATGGGATGGGTGAAACAGGTGGATGGGATCGGTGAAACAGGTATAATGACTGCGATAGAATAGGTGAAAAGAGTAATGCGTGTAGGATAGGTGGTTTGGACGAAGTAGTTGGGATGAAATAGATGGAAAAGGTGATGGTAGGATAGGTGGCATGGATGGTAGAGGTGACATGGTTGCGATGGAATGGGTGAAATGAGTGGAAGGGTTAATTTTGTGGGATAGGTTGCATGGATAGAAAGTGTGGTAGGTTAAGAATAAGTTTCATAGGTGTCACGAAAGGGGTGGCAGCAACGTTTTAGGTAGATGGGACGGATGGTTGAATGGTATGGGTGAAGTGGATGGGATGTGTAAAATAGGTAGGATGGCTAAACATTTGGCATGGATAGGATGGAATAGGAGGGAAGGATGGTGCTTGTAGGACAGGTGACTTTGATGAGGTGGATGGCGATCGATTAGTTGCTTTAAATGGATAGGTTGCATGGTTAGGAGCGAATACATGGCATTGGTGGGAAGGAAGGAGCGCTTGGGATAGGCTGCATGAAATGGCTGGAGTGGTGGGGAAGGGTTGAGCGGGTGGGCTAACTTGGTTGAATTAGATGGGTGAAATGGATGGGGTAGGTGAAATAAGTAGGACGGCTGGATGTGCGGAATGGATATATGTACATATGTATATGAAATAGTTGTGATGGAATATGAGGCATGGGTGGGAAGGGTGGAGCGCAGGGGTTAGGTGGCATGTATAAGATGGAATAGGTGGGATGAGGTGATGGGTCTATAATAGGTCGCTTGGATGAGGTGGATGGGATGGTGGAGTGTGTGGGATAAGTGAATAGGAAGTATGCTGCGTTTAGGACAGGTTTAGTGGATGTAATGAATGGGATGACAGCCACGTATGAAGTGGATGGCTTGGATGATTAAATGGGATGAGTGAAATAGGTAAGATGACTTGATATGTGGAATGGATGGGATGGAACAGATGTTAAGGGAGATAATTGTTGGATAGACGACTTGGATCAGGTGAATAGAATTAAATGGGTGGGACGGGTGGCGATAGGATAGGTGACATTGATTGGATAGGTGGCATGGTTTGCATATATAGAAAGCCAGGTTTGTTGTCGATAGGATGGATGGTTAAAATGAATAGGTGTTGTGGATGGAATGAAATGGAACGTGGGGCATGGGTGGAAAGGATTGTGCCTGTTGGATAGGTGCTATCCATAACATGGAATAGGCGGGTGATGCCTGTAGGATATCTGTCGGATAGGCGGCTTGGATGAGGTGGTTGGTATGAAATAGATGGGAATTGTGATAATAGATTAGGTGGCATGGGCGGTATTGGTGAAATGGTTGGGTTTGAATACGTAGCATGGGTGGGAAGGGTAGTCTTGTAGGATGCTAGGTAAGGTTGCATAGAAAAAATTAATGGTATGATAGCCATTTTTGGATGAATGGGATAGATGAATGAATGTTATTGGATATGTGAGATGGAAGGGATGGCTGGATAGGGAGCATGGATGCTATGGAATGGATAGATATAATCCATATACTAGGTGTTAAAAGGCATTTCACAGACCATATTCAGGGGGATAGAAAACCTCTTCCAGTCGCACGGAGGGACGAAGGCGGTTAAGAGTATCACATGAACAAATTCCATTATGTTGTATGTAATTTGGTCGCCGTGATTCAGTGGTTAGTGCGGTGGACTGCTGCGCGAGCGGCTTGGGTTTCAGCCCCAGCCATGTCCAATTTTTCGCGGCACCACCTCTCGTTGGGGAATGACAAGCCTCTGGGAGTATAATCTGTCATGAAAGAGCTTCTCAATTCACAGTTCGGAGTCGGCAATAAATTGTAGGTACCTTCCATTCGTGCGATGTTTGTTGATGAATTCCCATATAAATACGTGGTGTTTCAAGAGATGTTACAGATTACCTTTAGAGGCGCAGAAAATCCCATTCTGGGGACCCAGAAGAAGCGATTCAGAATGATGAAGTGTTAAATTTTCTGTTTCTACTAGGGCTATTTACAGCCTCAAAGGCGACATATTGTGGGGCTGAGTGGTGTGTGAGCTTTCCCAGTAAATTCCCATGCAAATAAATTCCCATAGAAATGCAAATACTAGTTGTGGCAATGCATTTCACAGACTATGTTCAGAGGCACAGTCAGAGTGACGAAAGGCGTTAATATTCTTAAGTTTACGATTTTCTGCTTCAATTTATTGCTATATTGTGCGGCTAAGCACCGTGTTCAAATGAATTTTTATTCAAATTCGAATTGTTTCAAGCCATTTCACAGACCATTTTCAAAGGCACTCCTTCTGGCCACCCGGAGGGACGAAACTGATTACCAGGATCATAACTTAGTTTTTCTATTTAATCTGCCTGCAGTCTCGGATACGGAATGCTGTGCGACTCGGCAGCATGTACATTTTGCCATTGCCCATGCACAGATAATCTTTAGACGCACAGGATATTTTTTTCAGTCAAGCAAAGCTACCGAAGATCCCTTCAATCACGAAAAACTCGAAGAAATTCAACTCTTTCTTGTGACACAATTTCGACGAAAAAATGCGTTCGTTTCATAAATGAATTCACTGCACTTTTTAGTGGGACGCGTGTCGCTTGAAACTATTTCTGAAAAATCAGTTTTTCGTTGGAAAACTTGTTGGGAAACGATACCAATATTTGTTTTTGCATGTAAACTGAAAAAATAAGCGCAATTGAAGTCATATTTCATAAGAAAATTGCAAAAAACTGAAGAATATGCGCGCCGTGACGTCATTACGAGATTATTTATGGGTATTAAATTGCATAGGATATTTGTAATTTTAGCGGAGGTGTATGCTGTAACGAGAAGAACAGGTATGGTATGTTTGTATCTGAGGCTTTGCTCAGAGCACTTTCGAGAACAGTTCGGGGGTGTATGATCCGAGTTTGACCTGGTTTTCGAGAAATTAGACCTGTGATGAAAAACTATCCACACTCAGCGGCACAATAAATCGCCTAAATACCAAGCTTATCTATGTATTTTAGATTACACGGGGCGAACCGTTCATTTAGCATCCTGTAACGTTGGAGCTATTCACGTTTGACTCCTCTAAACACGGCCGCAAGCGTAAGGGTGTAGATATTTCCTGGAGTCGTTCAGGTGCGCGAACTGTAAGCAGTGTCTTCATTTACCCTTCCTAAGACATTCTAATCGGTGCCATGCTTACGTTGGTTATATTTGTCTAGACTTATACTTTCCTCAATTCGGGAATATAAAAGTTTATTTCTCAATATTTTCTTCTTTTACGCCTCTCTAAACCATTTATATTTTCATTTTCATCCATTCTCCATGTTTCCAGCTTCCGAAGATCCCTTAAATCACGAAAAACTCGAAGAAATTTCACACTTTTTCTTGTGACACAAAATCGACGAAAAAATGCGTTCGTTTCATAAATGAATTCACTGCACTTTTTAGTGGGACGCGTGTCGCTTGAAACTATTTCTGAAAAATCAGTTTTTCGTTGGAAAACTTGTTGGGAAACGATACCAATATTTGTTTTTGCATGTAAACTGAAATAAAAAGCGCAATTGAAGTCATATTTCATAAGAAAATTGCAAAAAACTGAAGAATATGCGCGCCGTGACGTCATTACGAGATTATTTATGGGTATTAAATTGCATAGGATATTTGTCATTTTAGCGGAGGTGTATGCTGTAACGAGAAGAACAGGAATGGTATGTTTGTCTCTGAGGCTTTGCTCAGAGCACTTTCGAGAACAGTTCGGGGGTGTATGATCCGAGTTCGGCCTGATTTTCGAGAAATTAGACCTGTGATGAAAAACTATCCACACTCAGCGGCACAATAAATCGCCTAAATACCAAGCTTATGTATGTAACGTTGGAGCTCTTCACGTTTGACTCCTCTAAACACGGCCACAAGCGTATTGATGTAGATATTTCCTGGAGTCGTTCAGGTGCGCGAACTGTAAGCAGTGTCTTCATTTACCCTACCTAAGACATTCTAATCGGTGTCATGCTTACGTTGGTTATATTTGTCTAGACTTATACTTTCCTCAATTCGGAAATATAAAAGTTTATTTCTCAATATTTTCTTCTTTTACGCCTCTCTAAACCATTTATATTTTCATTTTCATCCATTCTCCATGTTTCCAGCTTCCGAAGATCCCTTAAATCACGAAAAACTCGAAGAAATTTCACACTTTTTCTTGAGACACAAAATCACACGGAGTCGGCAATAAATTGTAGGTACCTTCCATTCGTGCGATGTTTGTTGATGAATTCCCATATAAATACGTGGTGTTTCAAGAGATGTTACAGATTACCTTTAGAGGCGCAGAAAATCCCATTCTGGGGACCCAGAAGAAGCGATTCAGAATGATGAAGTGTTAAATTTTCTGTTTCTACTAGGGCTATTTACAGCCTCAAAGGCGACATATTGTGGGGCTGAGTGGTGTGTGAGCTTTCCCAGTAAATTCCCATGCAAATAAATTCCCATAGAAATGCAAATACTAGTTGTGGCAATGCATTTCACAGACTATGTTCAGAGGCACAGTCAGAGTGACGAAAGGCGTTAATATTCTTAAGTTTACGATTTTCTGCTTCAATTTATTGCTATATTGTGCGGCTAAGCACCGTGTTCAAATGAATTTTTATTCAAATTCGAATTGTTTCAAGCCATTTCACAGACCATTTTCAAAGGCACTCCTTCTGGCCACCCGGAGGGACGAAACTGATTACCAGGATCATAACTTAGTTTTTCTATTTAATCTGCCTGCAGTCTCGGATACGGAATGCTGTGCGACTCGGTAGCATGTACATTTTGCCATTGCCCATGCACAGACAATCTTTAGACGCACAGGATATTTTTTTCAGTCAAGCAAAGCTACCGAAGATCCCTTCAATCACGAAAAACTCGAAGAAATTCAACTCTTTCTTGTGACACAATTTCGACGAAAAAATGCGTTCGTTTCATAAATGAATTCACTGCACTTTTTAGTGGGACGCGTGTCGCTTGAAACTATTTCTGAAAAATCAGTTTTTCGTTGGAAAACTTGTTGGGAAACGATACCAATATTTGTTTTTGCATGTAAACTGAAATAAAAAGCGCAATTGAAGTCATATTTCATAAGAAAATTGCAAAAAACTGAAGAATATGCGCGCCGTGACGTCATTACGAGATTATTTATGGGTATTAAATTGCATAGGATATTTGTCATTTTAGCGGAGGTGTATGCTGTAACGAGAAGAACAGGTATGGTATGTTTGTATCTGAGGCTTTGCTCAGAGCACTTTCGAGAACAGTTCGGGGGTGTATGATCCGAGTTTGACCTGGTTTTCCAGAAATTAGACCTGTGATGAAGCTTATCTATGTATTTTAGATTACACGGGGCGAACCGTTCATTTAGCATCCTGTAACGTTGGAGCTATTCACGTTTGACTCCTCTAAACACGGCCGCAAGCGTAAGGGTGTAGATATTTCCTGGAGTCGTTCAGGTGCGCGAACTGTAAGCAGTGTCTTCATTTACCCTTCCTAAGACATTCTAATCGGTGCCATGCTTACGTTGGTTATATTTGTCTAGACTTATACTTTCCTCAATTCGGGAATATAAAAGTTTATTTCTCAATATTTTCTTCTTTTACGCCTCTCTAAACCATTTATATTTTCATTTTCATCCATTCTCCACAAAATCGACGAAAAAATGCGTTTGTTTCATAAATGAATTCACTGCACTTTTTAGTGGGACGCGTGTCGCTTGGAATTATTTCTGAAAAATCAGTTTTTCGATAGAAAACTTGTTGGGAAACGATGCCAATATTTGTTTTTGCATGTAAACTGAAAAAATAAGCGCAATTGAAGTCATATTTCATAAGAAAATTGCAAAAAAATTAAAGAATATGTGCGGTGTGACGTCATTACGAGATTATTTTTGGGTATTAAATTGCATAGAATATCTGGCAGTTTAGCGGAGATGTATGCTGCAACGAGAAGAACAGGAATGGTATGTTTGTATCTGAGGCTTTGCTCAGAGCACTTTAAGAGAATAGTTCAGGGGTGAATGTTCTGAGTTCGGTCTCGTTTGCGAGAAATTAGACTTGTGATAAAAAACTATCGACACTTTGCGCCACAATAAATCGCCTACCAAGCTTATCTATGTATTTAGATTACCTTGGTTATACCTGAAAGGAAGCTCTTCTTTGAGCAAGCAAGAATATATCTTCAGACAGGTCTGAATACATACATATCTACATACCTTTCACTTTTGAAGAATGGTGGATTATTTCCGTTTAAATCCAGTTTTTCGAGTCTAGACTTATACTTTCCTCAATTCGAGAATATAAAAGTTTATTTCTCAATATTTTCTTCTTTTACGCTTCTCTAAACCATTTATATTATCATATTCATCCATTCTCCATGTTTCCAGCTTCCGAAGATCCCTTAAATCACGAAAAACTTGAAGAAATTTCACACTTTTTCTTGTGACACAATTTCGACGAAAAAATGCGTTCGTTTCATAAATGAATTCACTGCACTTTTTAGTGGGACGCGTGTCGCTTGAAACTATTTCTGAAAAATCAGTTTTTCGATGGAAAACTTGTTGGGACACGATGCCAATATTTGTTTTTGCACGTAAACTGAAAAACTAAGCGCAATTGAAGTCATATTTCATAAGAAAATTGCAAAAAACTGAAGAATATGTGCGTCGGGACGTCATTACGAGATTATTTATGGGTATTAAATTGCATAGGATGTCTTTCAGTTTAGCGGAGGTGTATGCTGTAACGAGAAGAACAGGAATGGTATGTTTGTATCTGAGGCTTTGCTCAGAGCACTTTCGAGAACAGTTCGGGGGTGTATGATCCGAGTTCGGCCTGATTTTCGAGAAATTAGACCTGTGATGAAAAACTATCCACACTCAGCGGCACAATAAATCGCCTAAATACCAAGCTTATGTATGTAACGTTGGAGCTCTTCACGTTTGACTCCTCTAAACACGGCCACAAGCGTATTGATGTAGATATTTCCTGGAGTCGTTCAGGTGCGCGAACTGTAAGCAGTGTCTTCATTTACCCTTCCTGAGACATTCTAATCGGTGCCATGCTTACGTTGGTTATATTTGTCTAGACTTATACTTTCCTCAATTCGGGAATATAAAAGTTTATTTCTCAATATTTTCTTCTTTTACGCCTCTCTAAACCATTTATATTTTCAATTTCATCCATTCTCCATGTTTCCAGCTTCCGAAGATCCCTTAAATCACGAAAAACTCGAAGAAATTTCACACTTTTTCTTGTGACACAAAATCGACGAAAAAATGCGTTCGTTTCATAAATGAATTGCACTGCACTTTTTAGTGGGACGCGTGTCGCTTGGAATTATTTCTGAAAAATCAGTTTTTCGATAGAAAACTTGTTGGGAAACGATGCCAATATTTGTTTTTGCATGTAAACTGAAAAAATAAGCGCAATTGAAGTCATATTTCATAAGAAAATTGCAAAAAAATTAAAGAATATGTGCGGTGTGACGTCATTACGAGATTATTTTTGGGTATGGTTTTCGAGAAATTAGACCTGTGGTTTTCGAGAAATTAGACCTGTGATGAAAAACTATCCACACTCAGCGGCACAATAAATCGCCTAAATACCAAGCTTATCTATGTATTTTAGATTACACGGGGCGAACCGTTCATTTAGCATCCTGTAACGTTGGAGCTATTCACGTTTGACTCCTCTAAACACGGCCGCAAGCGTAAGGGTGTAGATATTTCCTGGAGTCGTTCAGGTGCGCGAACTGTAAGCAGTGTCTTCATTTACCCTTCCTAAGACATTCTAATCGGTGTCATGCTTACGTTGGTTATATTTGTCTAGACTTATACTTTCCTCAATTCGGGAATATAAAAGTTTATTTCTCAATATTTTCTTCTTTTACGCTTCTCTAAACCATTTATATTATCATATTCATCCATTCTCCATGTTTCCAGCTTCCGAAGATCCCTTAAATCACGAAAAACTCGAAGAAATTTCACACTTTTTCTTGTGACACAAAATCGACGAAAAAATGCGTTCGTTTCATAAATGAATTCACTGCACTTTTTAGTGGGACGCGTGTCGCTTGAAACTATTTCTGAAAAATCAGTTTTTCGATAGAAAACTTGTTGGGACACGATGCCAATATTTGTTTTTGCACGTAAACTGAAAAAATAAGCGCAATTGAAGTCATATGCGTTTCATAAGAAAATTGCAAATAAATTAAAGAATATGTGCGGTGTGACGTCATTACGAGATTATTTTTGGGTATTCAATTGCATAGAATATCTAGCAGTTTAGCGGAGATGTATGCTGCAACGAGAAGAACAGGTATGTTATGTTTGTATCTGAGGCTTTGCTCAGAGCACTTTAAGAGAATAGTTCAGGGGTGAATGTTCTGAGTTCGGTCTCGTTTGCGAGAAATTAGACTTGTGATAAAAAACTATCGACACTTTGCGCCACAATAAATCGCCTACCAAGCTTATCTATGTATTTAGATTACGTTGGTTATACCTGAAAGGAAGCTCTTCTTTGAACAAGCAAGAATATATCTTCAGACAGGTCTGAATACATACATATCTACATTCCTTTCACTTTTGAAGAATGGTGGATTATTTCCATTTAAATTCAGTTTTTCGAGTCTAGACTTATACTTACCTCAATTCGGGAATATAAAAGTTTATTTCTCAATATTTTCTTCTTTTACGCTTCTCTAAACCATTTATATTATCATATTCATCCATTCTCCATGTTTCCAGCTTCCGAAGATCCTTAAATCACGAAAAACTCGAAGAAATTTCACACTTTTTTTTGTGACACAAAATCGACGAAAAAATGCGTTCGTTTCATAAATGAATTCACTGCACTTTTTAGTGGGACGCGTATCGCTTGGAATTATTTCTGAAAAATCAGTTTTTCGATGGAAAACTTGTTGGGAAACGATGCCAATATTTGTTTTTGCACGTAAACTGAAAAAATAAGCGCAATTGAAGTCATATTTCATAAGAAAATTGCAAAAAACTGAAGAATATGTGCGTCGTGACGTCATTACGAGATTATTTATGGGTATTAAACTGCATAGGATATCTGTCAGTTTAGCGGAGGTGTATGCTGTAACGAGAAGAACAGGAATGGTATGTTTGTATCTGAGGCTTTGCTCAGAGCACTTTCGAGAACAGTTCGGGGGTGTATGATCCGAGTTCGGCCTGGTTTTCGAGAAATTAGACCTGTGATGAAAAACTATCCACACTCAGCGGCATAATAAATCGCCTAAATACCAAGCTTATGTATGTAACGTTGGAGCTCTTCACGTTTGACTCCTCTAAACACGGCCACAAGCGTATTGATGTAGATATTTCCTGGAGTCGTTCAAGTGCGCGAACTGTTAGCAGTGTCTTCATTTACCCTTCCTAAGACATTCTAATCGGTGCCATGCTTACGTTGGTTATATTTGTCTAGACTTATACTTACCTCTATTCGGGAATGTAAAAGTTTATTTCTCAATATTTTCTTCTTTTACGCCTCTCTAAACCATTTATATTTTCATTTTCATCCATTCTCCATATTTCCAGCTTCCGAAGATCCCTTAAATCACGAAAAACTCGAAGAAATTTCACACTTTTTCTTGTGACACAAAATCGACGAAAAAATGCGTTCGTTTCATAAATGAATTCACTGCACTTTTTAGTGGGACGCGCGTCGCTTGGAATTATTTCTGAAAATTCAGTTTTTCGATAGAAAACTTGTTGGGAAACGATGCCAATATTTGTTTTTGCATGTAAACTGAAAAAATAAGCGCAATTGAAGTCATATGCGTTTCATAAGAAAATTGCAAATAAATTAAAGAATATGTGCGGTGTGACGTCATTACGAGATTATTTTTGGGTATTAAATTGCATAGAATATCTGGCAGTTTAGCGGAGATGTATGCTGCAACGAGAAGAACAGGTATGTTATGTTTGTATCTGAGGCTTTGCTCAGAGCACTTTAAGAGAATAGTTCAGGGGTGAATGATGTGAGTTCGGTCTCGTTTGCGAGAAATTAGACTTGTGATAAAAAACTATCGACACTTTGCGCCACAATAAATCGCCTACCAAGCTTATCTATGTATTTAGATTACGTTGGTTATACCTGAAAGGAAGCTCTTCTTTGAACAAGCAAGAATATATCTTCAGACAGGTCTGAATACATACATATCTACATTCCTTTCACTTTTGAAGAATGGTGGATTATTTCCATTTAAATTCAGTTTTTCGAGTCTAGACTTATACTTACCTCAATTCGGGAATGTAAAAGTTTATTTCTCAATATTTTCTTCTTTTACGCCTCTCTAAACCATTTATATTTTCATTTTCATCCATTCTCCATATTTCCAGCTTCCGAAGATCCCTTAAATCACGAAAAACTCGAAGAAATTTCACACTTTTTTTTGTGACACAAAATCGACGAAAAAATGCGTTCGTTTCATGAATGAATGCACTGCACTTTTTAGTGGGACGCGTGTCGCTTGAAGCTATTTCTGAAAAATCAGTTTTTCGATGGAAAACTTGTTGAGAAACGATGGCAATATTTGTTTTTGCATGTAAACTGAAAAAATAAGCGCAATTGAAGTCATATTTCATAAGAAAATTGCAAAAAAATTAAAGAATATGTGCGGTGTGACGTCATTACGAGATTATTTTTGGGTATTAAATTGCATAGGATGTCTTTCAGTTTAGCGGAGGTGCATGCTGTAACGAGAAGAACAGGAATGGTATGTTTGTATCTGAGGCTTTGCTCAGAGCACTTTCGAGAACAGTTCGGGGGTGTATGATCCGAGTTCGGCCTGGTTTTCGAGAAATTAGACCTGTGATGAAAAACTATCCACACTCAGCGGCACAATAAATCGCCTAAATACCAAGATTATCTATGTTTTTTAGATTACACGGGGCGAACCCTTCATTTAACATCCTGTAACTTTGGAGCTCTTCACGTTTGACCCCTCTGAACACGGCCACAAGCGTAAGGATGTAGATATTTCCTGGAGTCGTTCAGGTGCGCGAACTGTAAGCAGTGTCTTCATTTACCCTTCCTAAGACTTTCTAATTGGTGCCATGCTTGCGTTGGTTATATTTGAAAGTGGAGCTCTTTATTGAACAAGCAATAATATTTCTTTAGACAAGTATGCCTACATGCATATGTAGATTCATTTCACTTTTGTAGAATGGTGGATCATTTCCGCTAAAATTCAGTTTTTCGAGTATAGACTTATACTTTCCTCAATTCGAGAATATAAAAGGATATTTCTGAATATTTTCTTTTTCACGCCTTTCTAAACAATTTATATTCTCAATTCCATCCATTCTCCATGGTTCCAGCTTCCGAAGATCCCTTAAATGACGAAAAACTCGAAGAAATTCAACACTTTTTCTTGTGACACAAAATCGACGAAAAAATGCGTTCGTTTCATAAATGAATTCACTGCACTTTTTAGTGGGACGCGTGTCGCTTGAAATTATCACGAAAAACTCTAAGAAATTCAACCCCTTTTCCTGTGACACAAAATCGACGAAAAAATGCGTTCGTTTCATAAATGAATTCACTGCACTTTTTAGTGGGACGCGTGCCCCTTGGAATTATTTTTGAAAAAAACAGTTTTTCGATGGAAACTTGTTGGGAAAATATGCCAACAATTTTTCTTGAAGGTAAACTGAAAGAATATGGGCAATTGAAGTCATATTTCATAAGAAAATTGCAAAAAAATTAGAGAATATATGCGTCGTGACGTCATTACGCGATTATTTATGGGTATTAAATTGCATAGAATATCTGTCAGTTTAGCGGAAATGTATGCTGTAACGAGAAGAACAGGTATGGTATGTTTGTATCTGAGGCTTTGCTCAGAGCACTTTCGAGAACAGTTCGGGGGTGTATGATCTGAGTTCGGTCTCGTTTGCGAGAAATTAGACTTGTGATAAAAAACTATCTACACCTTGCGCCACAATAAATCGCCTACCAAGCTTATCTATGTATTTAGATTACGTTGGTTTTACCTGAAAGGAAGCTCTTCTTTGAACAAACAAGAATATATCTTCAGACAGGTCTAAATACATACATATCTACATTAGTTTCACTGTTGAAGAATGGTGGATTATTTCCGCTTAAATTCAGTTTTTCGAGTCTAGACTTATACCTACTTTCCTCAATTCGAGAATATAAAAGGATATTTCTGAAAATTTTCTTTTACACGCCTTTCTAAACAATTTATATTCTCAATTTCATCCATACATACATATGTACATTCAATTCATTTTTATAGAATAATTAATTATTTTCACTAAAATTCAGTTTTTCGAGTCTAGACTTATACTTTCCTCAATTCGAGAATATAAAAGTTTACTTTTGCAATTTTTCTGCTCATAATAAATGAAATTCTCTCAAACGAAAACTCATTTGAAATATAAAGATATGTGACAACAAATGTCAAAATATCGCAACAAAATTATTCCGTTGCGAGAAAAGAATGGTTCGATCCGTTCCGTTTTTAGTAGCGAGAAATAATGGGTTCTCGCAGTAAAGCTGCGTGAACTAGACATTTTTCGCAAAGATATCTTTCACGAGAATTATCCTAGGAAATATGCACTTTAGGTAAAAGAAAATCGTCATTTAATCCATTAATTCATATATTACGTTGGTGATAATATACCTGCGGCTGTCAACGAGAAAACATTTTATTCAGAAAGGAAACTATTTAAATTATTATTCGACAAAATATATTTTAACACATACATTGTGCAAAGGTGTAAGGTGCAGGTCTCACGGCTCATCGCTGATGACTTACTTCTAACCATCTGGACTGAAATTCTTTTGTACGTCTGTATGTCACTGAACTCCGCCTAAACGGCTGGACCGATTTTAATTAAATTTTTTGTGCGTGTTTGAGCGGGTCCCTCGATGGTTTAGATTCACCCTCGCATTGTGAGACTTAAGGATAAGCCATCCGCTTTTCGCTGATGACTTACTTCGAACAATCTGGACCGAACTTCAGCGAACGCTTGATAGCTTCGTAGTCGCCTGTGCTGAAGCTAGGTAAACGTGAACAAATCAGAAGTAATCGTAATGCCTCGAATGCCTGTTCAATGCACTCTGCATGTTAGTAGGGTCCTATCAAAATTGGTTTAGAAGTTTAAGTATTTCGGTATGGTAATGACCAAAGGAAAAAGCTGCCGAAATAAGATTTCTTCTAGGTATTCGTCCGTTCTATCGAGTTAAGAACATCAGAATATACAAGGAACTCAATGTCGAGCAACTACCTTTTCGAACAGAACGGTTCATACTTCAATGGTTTGGGCACGTTAAACGCATGGCCCAACTTGGGTTTCAAGAAATGCCATGGAATCCGTGTCATCAGATAGACGTCCCCTGTGTAGGCTCAGGATGTTGTATGATGCTTTACGTTATTATATTTTTTTTTAATTAAAATATGGCTAAAATAAAGCGAAACATACCAAAAAACAATGATCAAATAATTGAATTGAACCCGTACGAAGTCGGGGCGGGCAGCTAGTATATAATAAATTATAATATTAATAGTACAAAGAAAATAACAATAGCTCTAGGTCTTTCGGTTATATTTTAACTTACATATATATTATATTATTTTCTAATTCCAATAAAGAGAGAATGTTATATACATTTTTAATATGACAGTAAATAAGAAAGTTTGTAGTTAGAGAAGAGATTGTGCTTCTATAGCGCTATCTGCAGGCATTAATGACTGCGTTCAGAATGTGAGGCACTAGCTAGTCAACCGGCTCTGATTGGTCGAGAGGCTAAAAATTGACTAGAAAACAAGTTGACTTTTTATGAGGTAGTGGACTGGATTTTCTTTTTTATTATTACCGAAAAGCAAGTGCGGCTCATCCTGAAGTGGACGCGAAATTCTTCCAAAGAGTATGCAGGAATTACTTCTTCGTAATAAGTTGGTATTTCTTATTGGCAGGTCATGTAATCCATGCAAAGTTTGATTTTTCAAAACACGATTGATTCAGCAAATCATTAACAACAGACAGCGCAACTTCACCTATAATGTAAATAGTTCACTTTCGTAGGACATGTCTTCATATCATTTTACTTACATAAAATTTCATCTTCTATGTCGCCCATTTCAGCCTTTTTTTTAATATATTTTATTTATTTTGTAGGGATACAATTTATTCCCAGTGAATTTCACAAACAAGCGCAATTCGCAAACAAATCTTAAGTGAAAACAGAAAGTAAATGTCTAAATTATGACAACTGAAATGTCAACTGCATTTGCAGTCATTTGCCTTTCAATAAGTTAGGTTTTGACTAAAATATTAGTGCCTAACATTCTGAACGCGGCCAATGGCACTACTTCGATTTGGAAACGGACGATTCAACAAAATCCTTAAAAGTTTCCAAAAGTTGGCATTGTTTCAGGACTTGTAGTGTTCTGGAATCAGAGTTCGAAAGAAAACACTAACGTACCATACCTTAGTGTTCTGTATGGTACACTTCTCAGAAGAGTACACAAACATAATACCCAACGAATAGTTGATAAACGCGATGAGGGATGAAAGTACACTGCGATAGTGTTCTGTACATCTGCACTTCCTACACAAACCCGAAAGAGTTTGTGTACGCGTACACAACCCGAATACCGACGAAATACACTTAACGTACGGTACGTTTGAGTTCGCATATTGATTTTGTTGCTGGAAAGAGAAAAACGATTATGCATGTGTGTTATGCTATGTTTCCACCAAACTTAAATCCGGGATTTAGCTAAACCCCCCTAAATCTTCACTAAATCCTAAGGATTCACTATAAGATTTGACGTCTATAAATCCCAGCTTAATTCGTAATTTTCAATGTGGCCTTATTTCGTAGGGCGCTATTTCACGTCACCCACGAAAAAGGGTCAAATTGCGTATGTTTTCTTCGAGTATGTTGTGATTTAAGGGGTTTTAAGTATCTGGAAACATGAAAAATGGAAGAAACTGAAAAATTATAATTTGTTGAGAAAAAGAAAATATTGAGAAACATTCGTAATACGCACTTAAGACCCTGAAAGTAAGAAAATGTTTGGTCGATGCATTATTTTTTCACCAAATTCAACTCTGCCGTTAATCATCAAAGAACAATATAAATTTCATAAAAATTATCAAGTTTCCCGTCCTAAGAATACTTTAATCGGAACATATTTAGTAATTGTTATCATTTCATTGAACCCAAATTTATCTCAATTCACCTTTGTTCTGTAACTCGGATTTCTCCGCATCGTGGAAGCACTGATTCATCATAGATTCTGTACGAAATATTTTTTCACCAAATTCAACACTGCCGTTAATCATCAAAGAACAATATAAATTTCATGAAAATTATCAAGTTTCCCATCCTAAAAATACTTTTAAATTGTTCCTCGAGAAGTTTGACAAAAAATTTCCACTATGATATCAACTCAGGACAATGAATTTCTAGTAAATTTTTTGCCAAACTTTTGATGACTGTCAATCACTGTAAAAGTTTTACAAAGCATATGAGTAAACGGCCACCATACATATTTAAAATGTCATATTGGGATTTTTTTACTTGAAAAATGTGTTAATTTTTCGGTAAATATTACGGTTTTTAAAATATTTTCGCATACAATTTCGGAAATTTCAGGTCGCGCGGGTGGTGTATTTTGTTGTGAAATCGATTTGAAATTTGATGATCGTTATTTAGTTTTTATCATAAAAACTAAATTTTAAGATAAATAGGCATTTGAAATTATCGGGTTGCAGATAATTTTAAAGTTTCAATAACATGTAAGCAGATTCGCCACCATCTTTGAAATTTTTTTTTGCAAGGATTTTCACTTGAAATTTTTGTTTCGTGTTGTTGAAGTAATTCATCAATTACTAACGAAATTAGACAAATGTTGAATGATATGCACAAATTATATTGTTATGTTATACATACCTCTTTTATCGAGATTTTTTAATTCAATAATGTTTACAATGTGTAATTCAACCTCCGCCCATATATTTCTACAATTCCAATGGTTTATATTGTTCGCCAAAGTTGATGAAAGCTTCCAAAACGAAGGTGGTCGCTGGAAAACTTTAACTCCGGTACAGTCAAAACGAACAATTCTTGCTCTTCCTTTATTTGGAAGTATTTAAATATATTAAATATTAAAATTTTCTGGTCTTATTAAGTGTTGAAAAACTTCAATATGTAAAAATATATTATGTTTTAACTAAATTTTTTTCGTTTTAATATGGTTCGGCAGAATATATACTGAACTGGAACGTTTAAATATTTGACACTTTCTGAGTCAATAATGTTAAGCAATAGCTGCTCTGTTGAGAGATAAGGTACCCATCATTAACTGCATTGATGTGTTCAAAAACCAATGAGAATTTGCTATTATTTTCCCCCGTAATCTTAAGGGCTGCGGCGTTATCGTTTGTTGTGCGCTACAAACAGTTAAATAATTTAGCCTTTATTTTTGAAAAAGGTTGATTTCAGTACACACCGTTATACTGCTTATAACTTTAACAAAAATTTAGAATAAAAATTTCGGCAAAATCGTTTGTGACGTTATTTAAGTTTTAAAACTCAAAGCGATTGTCGTCAAATCAATTAAAATTATCGTTTTGCACTTCTCATAGGCTTGTTTTATAATTTCTGACGTATTTAGTCGTTATCTTACGTATCCTTTATACGTCACTTTAGTACAATAAATTTACTTCTTTTGTGTTTTGTAATAACGAGAACATAAAAGCTAACAAGGAGCAGCGAATACATTTAAAAGCTTCAAAGTGTTGATTGCTCTTCGAGTATACATTTCTGCTATACTTGCGCAGAACGCGTTATTTAATTTCGAAAAGCCTTTTCTGTGTTTGTAAGTTCAGTTCGGCATTCGAAATAAAGTTGAAACAGAGCGATTTCTTTCAGTCGTAAAAGATTCTTCAATGATGTTGTATTCGGTCACACCGCGCTTCGTCGGGGATAATTGAATAAAAATTTGGTTAATAACCTGAGTCTGAAAGTAAATTTAAGTTTCCATTGAATCTGTACCGTTTTAAGGTTTTAAAAAGATACATCGAGTTTGATATTTTGGTGCCGGTTTTTTATACATATTCAGAGCAAATATAAGCTTGTAGAAAGGTTAGATAAGAAAATGAAAATTGTGTCTTTGCTTTTTTTCGATGAAGAGAAGTGTTTTGTATTATATCTGGATCACTTTTACTTTACAACCTTACAGTTTGTGATTTTAATGACTTAAATAAACTACGAACTGTTCACATAAATATGCACAAGTCAAAAAAGGGAAAAAATGGAAAATGTGACAGTGAACAGTGAACATATCTTAGCCCTTCGTAAAAAATGTAAAAAAGGACAAAGTGTGGACCAAATATATGAAAGAAAGCAACAGATAAAAGAAAAATTGAGATCTTAAGCCCGAGATTAAAATTACTTCTTTAATTGCATGAAAAGTACTGGAAACTTGATTATTGTACAGTGGTATCATTAAATTTATAAGAGAAACATCGCGCTTCGCATTTTTCATGTAAATACATACATCGTAAAACAATAATTGTAAACAGTAATTATTCCTGAAGTGCAATGCGTTAAGACTTTTTGCATTGTTGTTTTGCTGGGAAGACCCTGATTGTGTTTTATCATCAGTGGACCTTTGCACCAAACGGTCTGATTTTTTTCAGTACTCCTGTATACTGAAAAAGCAATTTCGTTTTACTTCCATACTTTTAATTTAATTTCGTTGTTTTCATTTTAATAATACTACAGCTTTATAAAGCAGTTTATTGCCAAATAGTTATTTATTTTTAATTAATTGTGAGTTTGTTGGCCGAAGTCGTGGTAATAGTCAACTGACTATGTACATATGTAACCTTTTGTCACAAGAGGTCAATCCATTTGGATTCAACGGTTATAGTTCAATGACATGGATTACAAGTAACACGACGTTCATATTTATAATACGATTTGGAATAAATAATAAAGTACGTCAAAATAATCTCATTTGCGAAGACCCAACATGTTTGTCAGCTTAATGTAAAATGTTGATTTCTAGTTTAGGTGAATTTCGTGGTATATGTATGTAAATATGAACACATGCATATGTACATATGTATGTACACACAATGTGAATGTAGGAAATTTATTGGAATTAACTGACATATGTATGTACGTTTAGTGAAAAAACACATGCTAGAAAGGCTTTACTGGACTTATAGGAATTTTTCAATCGCAACTTAAACTTTTCTTTTATTGATTAATAAAAGACTATTTTTGCGTGTATTAATTTGTTCGAATTCCGGTTTTTCAGGTTTGTGTATTTAAGCCAAGATGCAACCTTAATTAAGCTTATTGCATATAACTTTGACACACCTAAAACCAATCATAAACAAACATATGTATGTATTTCTATATATGGAATCAAATATACATACATACATACCGCTAACAGTGATTAGAAAACGGAGTATTTTAGTCAAACATTTTTAGAGAGAGATTTCACTCACTTAAATGAAATGTTTTTTGAGATAAAACGACTCAAACTAAATTTTTTGAGGCGCGCCTAATGCAAACACCCGACATACATAGATGCGTATTGAACTTTTTTAATTTTTTGTGTTCAGCGGAATTGTTTTTCAAGTATATACTTTATTTATTTGTCAAAAAGTATATGAAAGTAAATTGAAGCAAATATTTGTTAAATTTGTAACACTCTTTTGCAAATTATTCACGACCTAGTTCGAAATTGAAACTTTAATAAATTTTTTGGCATTTATTTCAAAAATCAGAATGTCCTGGATCATAAAGTTCATTTAGCTTAAACATGAACTAGCTTAAACTTGAAGGTCCCAAATCAAATTGTAAATTTATGTGTACATACATGTGTATGTATGCAGTGATTCCTCGAAATAGATTTTTATAATACAGGCATTTTAACATTACAATGTTTGTAATATTTCGATTACCTAATTTCGTGCACACTGAATGAGCTACCAGGGATTTTTTTTTAAGTTAAGAATATACATATGTATGTATATAGCAGTGCTCGCAACATAATACAAATGTATTGACTTAGTCTGTAATCTGCGATAAATAGCTGTTCTGATCGTATTTATTTATCATGTTTATCCTATCGCAGATAAACATTTGTAATTTGTAAATTAAACTTTAAATAAGACGATCTAAAGATGCTGTATGTGTGTACATATGCCAGGTTTGACTCATAAGTTTCCTTCTGTCAACAAATTGCATAAGTTGATGATCACGAAATCACCATGAAGACTGAGATGACGACACTGTGTGCGTGCTGTAGTCAGATTCTTAATAGTTTCTTCTATACCAGTATATTTCCTTTGAGCATTTATGATCTATGGTATGGTATGGTATCTGAGGTTGAGCGGAAGGCTCTTCACTTAGGCCTCTGTGGGGCCCGTTGTGTTCCCCTCCGTTAATCGTCGGAACTGCAGGGATAGATTTGGCTTGGGACGTACATACTTATGTTGGGACTTTGGGAGGGATCTAGAGAAGGCGGAAACAATTATTGAATTGACACTAGTGTACGTGTGGTTTGGCGAATCTTCCTGTTTATTTGGATTTATGATCTAACTTTCGGCATAAAACCGCTAGGCATTCAACGTCCCGACGATGCTCGAGCCGAGAGATTTGTTTGTATATGGATTACCGATCAATCTTAAGGTTTGTCGCTGATCCCGCCTGAGTAAACTCAGGCATGATAAAGGTGTTTCCGTGCAAACATGCTAGTTTTGAACGAATCCTAGTTTTATAGGTCATAACTAAGTCTGTGGAAGTAAATTTTTGACAATTCCTGCATTCCTCCTAAATTTAAATTTAATAATTGCCGAATATTTTTCTATCCATTTGTTGCTGTTGTACCACTCCATGGCAGCTCTGGAGTAGTGAAACTGACTAAGTCAGGCCAAAATGTTCCTGCTAAATGGTGTTGACGTATGAAAGGCCGAAGTCGTTTTGTTAGGCACTCTTTGATGTAAACATTCGATGTCATTGTGGAAGTTGTCGCAAAAGCCCTGCTCGTCCTGTTCGTCATAGAGAATCCTAGCCCGTTTTTCGCTACCAGTTTTTTTTTTGCTAGACCGGTTAGGGTATTTTATTGCGCACAGAACCACTGATATATGTTCAATCAAGAAAAAAAATGGACCATTTAACCGTTAAGCTTTACTGAAAAAAATGTTGTCATATTAGTTCGCTTCTTATTACTAGGGGCGCTGCAATAATAATTTAATGTCGTACAGATTTTTGCGTGAACCGCACTTTAGTACCCCGGTTCAGAGATGGATTTGAGTTCTGACGAATTAAACTCAACTTGGGTTTTGGCGCCACGGCTGATGATTGCATCGATGTCAGAGCTAAGCTCGGTTTTCATTCTCTGTCACTGGAACTCGACAACTTCGGGCTTTGTCCAAGAAGCGTTATATAATACGCGAAGGCAAGAGTGCTATTATTCCTGAAGGAATGAATTTGATTGCAAGTAGGCGAGATAAAGTCATCGATAAATATGAAAAATTATGGAGGAGAGAAAGTTGTAGAAATGCATTCATCGAATACAACCCCGATCAATCGATTACTTAAAAAGCTTATCGCTTATGATTTCGCTATGATAGTGAATACAATGGTTCTAATTACACTTCTCGGGAATTGGCTAAACATGCCTACGTTTTTACCTATTTGGAAAGATGCCGGTATATAAGAAAGGTGGAAGAGCTTCCGTTTTTGGTAAATTAATAAGTCAGCTATTTAAATTTTTTTGCCTGTCCAATCATAATAATATTACAATCCCATTTTCTTTTCTGTTTTGACAAGTTCCTAATTTTTTTTCAATAATTTAGGCAAGTATTTAAAGTTTTTTAATGTCTTCTCGTAAATGTAACGTATTAGAACGCATACCGTGTCACTCAATACATCTCATTATTTCTTTTCATTATGTTAATCTCAAATTTTTGTATGTAAAATTGTTGCTAAAATTATACATGAGTATAGGTATTTATTATACTTTTTCTTATTATGGTTACACGTTCTTAGACGTGTATGTATGTACATACATAATTCTTAACCACACAGCAGGACCCAGTTGTTGCATTGTAACCTAATGAGTTCCAAAGGACTTACATTTTATCTTTCAACAAAATGAGTTTATTTTTATTCCGCTCTCTAGTTGAATTCATTTCAATTTGATGCATAATGAACACCCATTGAAAAGCAACAGCATTTTTCTTTGTGATGCTAAAAAATTGTTTAAGTATATACAAGTAAACAAGTAGAACCGGTTAAAGCTCAGTGAAGGATGAAAGCGGTAACACATTAAAAACCTTTTTTAGTTGCTTATATTATCGTCTAAGTATTTTTATCAATTTATTTTTATTAACTACTTAAATCCTGCCAGTATTTATTAAAACTTATTTTTCTTATGGGTTACGTTAAAGAATTGTAAGCAGGACTTTAATCATTGTTTTTAGCAAGCGGAAAACTATTAACTTGTTCTTAACTCGTTGAATTACAAATAACAAATGTAAATGCAGGAACATATGTATATTTAAGTGGATGTAACCCGCATATGTATGTACATATGTGTGTTGCTGTGGCTCAGCGATTAGTGCATTGAACCAGAGAAAAAGATGTAACCTTCGAAGTAAACAGACCATAATCTTTTTTGCCAATCAGGCAGCAATAAAAGCTTTACGATCCTTCCACTTCGACTCAAAACTTACCTGGAGCTGCATAATCACTCTTAAGCAACTACCTCTCTTAAACAGAACTACAATTTAAAAGATTTTCGGTCCCAGGGGAATGGAAGAAAATGAGGTCGCAGATGAGCTCGTCAGACAAGGAGCTCAATCCGCATTGATAGAACTTTTTTCCTCCAGTGTTCGACTCAAGACGCATCAAAAAAAAAGCTTTAGAAATTAAACTCAACTTCAGGACTTTGTCAATTTAAGAAGTTAAAAAACGCCGTAAAACCAAGAGAAGTTAAGAAATTCTCGCAATAAATGAAAGTGATTCTAAGTTTCTTATGGACTTTCTCACTGGACACTGTATATGACCATTTTAAGAAGATGTGTATCAGTCTGTGCAGACTTAGCTTGGAAGATCTAGAAATTGCAGAGCGTATTTTGTGCTAATGTCCCGCCTCAACTCGCTGCACACTAAAAGAGGTAGGGGATTCTTCTTCCAGAAATAGTCAAACATGCCTCAATTCCACAATTGTAAAAGAACTTGCTTGACACAAAAGATCTTTTAAGTCAGTAAGGCCAGTTAGGTATGAGGCCCCACAGAGCCTAATTTTGGCTACGTGTACCAGAATAGGTGCCTTGCGCCTCAATCCCGAAAAAATAAATAAACAGTGCCTTGGACTGCCGAGGGAGCTGCGTGAGTTCAAGCACCTGCTGTATACAAAAAAAAAAAAAAATTTTTTTGGGGCACCTCTGGTCGGGAAATTAAAAACCTTCGAGAGTATAATTTGCCATAAAAAAGCTTCTCAATTCACTTTTCGGAATAGGAAATAAATTGTAAGTCTCTTCCATTTGTGCGAAAAATGAAAACATGCACAATGGTTGCGAGAAGCCTTGGCTCATCTCGAGCTGTCGCGTCAGCTATTTACTTTTTTTTTATGTACATACATATGCAATGTGACTAAATTGTTGTTGCAAAAAATTGTGTTTTATTTTTGAAATTAAATATTTATACTAATGGAACTATATCCATACAAATTTACATATATAAGTACTACCCATATCGGAACGTGCAGCTGTTAACTAATTTCAATCGTTATTTTATTCTCAATTTTCTTCCTTATTTCTAAAACTCATTTCATCGTAGAGAGCGTCATTATCTCCTCGAACTTTTAGTGACACCAATAACAAAAGTGTCAATAAGAGAAAGTGGGCAAGAGAAAAATGATAAATTACCATTTAGTAGCTGGATAACTCTTTGAGATATGTAACAGTAGTATAAGGGAATGAATGCAATTAATCTTTATTAGCAAAAAATAAATGCCTCCCTATACATTTTAAGGTAAAAGATAATTGTATTTTACTTACAGATTTTTCGATTGAAATACAAATAAACATATATAAATAATAATAAAATTTGCACAAAGAACAGTTTTTAACACTTTTGAAAGCAGAGCATTATACACATTAGCAGTGTGATAAATTCTACAGAAATATACTTTTAGAATTGTACGAATGGGTTCGGTCTATAATGTATATAGAGTACTAAGGTGTTTTTGCCAATGTAACAAATACATAAACATACATATTAAACTTTTGGGGTTAATTGTATTAACGAGGCAATGGAAAGTATCTAAGTCGTTAAAATTTTATAGTTAAATTGTCGGAAGTTAAAAATTTTGGAAATAAATGGATAAGTATTTTGTTTAGTATAGGTGTGTATATACAATATACATACGTACAAACATGCATATGTATTCATATACAGTTGCACGCAGTTTTGTACGGATTGCGTGGATCGATGCGTGGCATGGATGGCCATGGTGTAGTGGTAAGCACCATTGCTCGTGACGCTGAATTTTCCGGGTTCAACTCCTTATGTCAAAAAACATTTACTCTTTAAAATGAATAGAACCGATCAACTGGGAAAGCCGATGTTAACGCTACTGGAAAGCGTATCTTTGACAGAAGAGGAAGCTTAAAGAGTTTCTCGAAATTATTAACGAGGTTGACTTCAGGGGTCTGTAATACAACGCGACAAGTACTTGTAGGACAATTGAAATTCGACAATTTGAAAAAAATTGTGTAACACAAACGACAAGTCTTTGAATCGTTCGACAATAGTTATGACAAAAGATGACAATGGGAAAGAAGAAAGTGGGAAATTCTTTAATTTCAGGGTCAAGGGGCTATGAACAGCCAGTGCCAGGTGGTACACGTTTTTAGTGGCTTCCGAGGGTGGTGTCGAAAATTGCCATTCTTACAATTGACAGTACGTTCAATACCTTAATGTCACTATCATTTATCAATTCGATTAACTCTTCCTTCCACTTGTGTGAAAAATGTAATGCACATAACAGGAATTGTTGGAGAAATCTAGGACTTGGCCCTCTCCAGGCTATCGCGCCAGCTAATTATTTATTTAGTTTTTGGCTCGTAGAGTTAAGAAGGCAGTTATTGACATTTATTTTGTTTGCGTTTATCTGTGCAAATGCATCATAAAACAAGCAAGTTGAGAGATGAAACAAACCATGTCAGCCGCTGCCAACAGTCTTCTGCGCTTGTTGTTGCTGCTGGGAGATTTCTCAAGAACTCTAGGAAAACTCGATCGGCAAAGACTGTGTCACATCTTAGGCTTAATTAATAACTTGTTTGTATAAAATATATTGGCAAAAACGTCTTGAAAATTGTATCTAATCTATATTGGTGGAGGTGACCATTGTGTCAATCTTTAATGTATTTCGTACATATGTATGTATGTAAATGTCCATACATCTATGGTATTTATTATATGACAAAACTGTTTAGAAATCGCGCATTAATTAGTTTATTTAGTTATCGGCCGAAAATACCGTACAGAATAAATACGCTAATAGACAAATTAGTCCATAAGGATTATAACTAGAAACCAAAACGAACTACTACTTGCAAAGCCTCAACTGATTATTTTTCCTATTGTTGCTTTCTGGTACATAAGTATACATATTTACTTATGATACTTAAAAAGTACTTGAGCCATGTATTAAGTAGGAAAATGAAAAAGGTGAAATGAGAAGTCCAATTAGCCTTGCGGTTATTTTCATTTTGTTCTACCATCAAGTTTCGTTTATACATGCTACTCAAACAGTTCCTTTCCAGTTCCTTTAAGTACTATTAGAGTTAATGAAAGCATTTTGATGAGATAAAGTGAAAATTGCAAGCACAGATGTTTTCAATATTCATGTCGATTATAACACAAAATGGCTTTGGGGTTGGTGTGGAGCAGTGAGAGGACTTAGCCGTATTTTGCCAGATCACTTGTACCGAATGTGGTCAGGATGCAGAGAACAAGTTTAAACATGCTTTATATCAATTCGGTTGTGAGCAAACGAAAAAGCGCAGTGCTGTGCTGCGAAAATTTGCTTGTACAAACATACATACATATAAGAAAAGAACAGAGCAGTCGTCGCCTGCATAACTTGCTATTTACGAAATTATTTAGCTATCTGGTTATAGAAACAACATAATACCCTCTACTGAACTTAAGTAGTTGTATATATTTTTAATTGAAATCTGTAAATATGTATACAAATTCAAATAATATTCTTAAGAGTTGTTGTAATTATTTCTAAATCAATGGAACTGAATATCTACCAAATTTGAAAAAAAACAGCCTATATTGGAAGCGATAGAATTTATATGCAATGTAGTCAATATGATTCTCATCGCAATTTTTTCCCTTATTAACAGCTTCAACGGCACTGAATGTTTGCACCACATACATACATATGTACATACATAGGAACGTGCCTTCATGTTTGTAAGGAACTTTTGGGTGGGGATATATGTAGTATGTTGCAGGCAAATTAAAAACAACAGAATCGAGTTAAAAGCAGGTACATATTATATTCAGTGTGACCGAGTTCGTACATTTAACATAACAAGGTTTACATAATAAAGAATCTATCTATATTATTTATCATATGTACGTTCATCGGCGCGAGTGACGCTGACTAGGTTCTAATAACTCAGCTTCAGCGCCTATAAGGCTTTATATGTTTAACAAAGTATTTCAAATATTGCGTCTTAAAATTGTCAAGAAAATTAATTATTTTGGCCGAGCGATAAAAAAAATTTAAAGTGTGCTGAAATATATTGCTTTTTTACCATACTATGTATACCCAGAGTATACCTAAATGACAGTGTGTGTTACAACAGTTTTTCAATTAGGCTTGTTTGTATACATATGTATATTAGGGTGGGCCTTATTTTTAAACTTCGGATTTTTTTTTCGAGCACCCATTTATAGAGACGAGCTATATAGAGCCATGTCTAGTTTTGGCATTCCTGCTAAACTCGTCCGTCTGTGCAGGATGACGATGGAGAATGCTCGCTGCTCCATCAAGGTCGGTAATGATATTACTGAAACCTTTGATGTCCAAAAAGGTTTTAAACAAGGAGACGCGCTGTCATGTGACTTCTTCAACATCATATTTCAACGAATTGTGCCAAACTCTCAAGCCAACACCAGATGCACAATCTTTCTAAATCTGTTCAACGCTGACGATATTGACATTATAGGTAGAACGCAACGAGCTGTCACCGGTGCTTTCGCATTATAGAAACAGAAGCGGCGAAGATGGGTTTAGCGGTAAACGAAGGCAAAACTAATTATTTGCTGTCAACAAAAAGAGACATCGACGAATTGGATAGAACGTCACCGATAATGACACCTCGTCGGAAATCAAACGAAGAATAACTTTTGCCAATCGCTGTTTCTTTGGGCTAAGAAGGTAATTGAGTAGTAAGGCCCTATCCCGAACAACTAAGGAGCTTCTATATAAGACCTTTAACATCCCAGTCCTGCTTTATGGCGCTGAAGCATGAACGCTGTCGAGAGCGGATGAAGATATCCTTGGTTGGTTCGAGCGAAAAATTATTCGGAAGATATTCGGTTCCGTATGCGTTGACGGGCTTTGGAGGAGAAGATATGATCACGAATATGATATGGCACGCAGAGTCTTCGAATCTAATCCGGAGGGACAATGCAGCAGAGAAAGACCTCGCACAAGTAGAAGGGGACCTCGGCCACCTTGGCTTGCGCAACTGGAGGCAAGTAGCTGGTTAGGGTGGTAGTGCCATCGAACTTGGCGGTGCACTACCGTGCACCCAGATTTGTCAAAACATTTCATCCACACCAGCAGCTTTGCCGACTTTTAGCGCTTTAATCGCCAGAGTCACCTCCTCTACGGTGGGACTATTCTACTCAAAATTGTAGGTCGGCCATCCTCAGTGCCCTGTTCGGGATTGAACAGCTCCGAAAAATGCTCGCCCCATCTGCGCAAGATGTTCTACTCATCGGAAAGAAATACACCATCTTTGGATTTAACGGCGGATGGCCTGTCAGAAACCTTGTTTGCAGATCTGGGATCACAGAACAATTTCCCTGCTTTAACAGCTAGCTTGCAAGTTCTTCGCGCCTCCATGTACCGGTTGCGAGAAGCTGAATCCCTCAAGTGTATCCACACATTTAAGGCTTTCTTCTTCCATCTTGAACTCCGGGTGTTTTGAAATATGCAGTTCTTTTCTCTCCACTAGCCGCCAAACCGAGTCGCTTCACACCGCAAACATCACACACAGAGGCAATGACTGCTGTTGAAAACAACCGCCATTCTTCCTCTACATTTGTCGAAACAGTTGGAATTTGTTCAAACCTTTCTGAAACCTGCCGTGCAAACTCCTCTCTTATCTCATCGTTATGCAAACTCTCCCACCATATACGTGGGTGCACAACACGAGGTGGTGATTAGTTGACAGTTCAACACGAACCACACAAATCATCCTTTTTACAATCAAGGGTACCACGAAGAAGTCTGTCAGCGACTTCTGCTGAGGACTCTGACGGTACTATGTACATTTATGGATGTCTTTGTGCGAAAAGTAGATGTTTTTAATGGACATGCCGTTTGCACAGCAAAAGTCCAACCACTTCTCACCGTTCGTATTTTGATTCGGGGCACCGTTTGTCCCAATCACACCTCCCTATGTTATTACGTCCTCACCCACGTGAGCATTGAAGTCGCCCATCAGGACATAAGAATCCATATCTGCCACTTGTTTTAAGGCGGCATCTACTTCATCCAAGAAAGCTGCACCCTCCTACTACAGATTCACCGCATATACCTTCACCAGAGCCAGAGTTGACCTTTCAAACTTAAGCTTTAAGATCGCAACTCTCCCTCCTCCTGCCATCCTAGGACTTGCGAGTATCCCCACTCCCGCCTGAGCAGACAGGCCGCCCTGGCATAGCAGGCTTGGCAATATCGGAGGCCTGTCATACTCTTCTTGTCATCATCGGGTTTTGCGCTTCGTTAGCCATATCTGGGGAGTACGGGTAGATGAATTTATTTGCTCTACCCCAACTTCCCAGGCATAGTGCCTGAAATTTGGTACACGGGTAGTACACATTTACAATGTATATTAGGGAAAAAATTATTATTTATGCGCTTAGAAACTGTTTAAATAAATGAAAACGTATTATACCAATTATTTCACACACACATTGATATCTGTTATATTGTATCACAATGAACACAGCGCACTCGTCCGCCGTACGTAATAATTTATTCATACAAGCTGTCTGTTTAATGTGCAAATTAGTACACATTACTCAGAAATTTGAAATTTGACGATGAATGCAGGGAATTCGGTCGCAATATATATGTACGTACGTGTTTTTACGATAAGCTGCTAGTATCGATCGTAGTGAAGGCTTCGGATTGTCCCACTCTAACTAAGAAGTGAAAAGAAGTGAAATCCAATCAAAAATATTTCTGAAAAAAGACCAAGTTCTTATTTAAAATGTAATCTATAAAAAGTGGTGAGATAACACCGGCCAAGTTCTTGCAAGACTTTACTAGAAGAGTAAAACAGATCTGTGCAAATTGCGGTACCACTTCTCATCGGGGAATGTCATGAAAAGGCTTTTCAATTCGCCGTTCCGAATCGGCAATAAATTGTAGGTCCATTCCATTTGTGCGAAAAATGTTATACGCACAATATACATAAATGATTGCAAGAAGATATGCCTTGGCTTATACCGAGCTGTCGCGCCACCTTTTTTTTATATTTATTTTTATGTTTAGTGGTATTGTTGGCTTAAGATCGCGCTACCAACATATGTATGTATGTATGTAAATATATTTCCAAAGTTATTGTTTTTCCTTGTTTTTAAATTGCCACGCAAGCAAATATTGTTATGATACAAAAGCAGTCCTATCTTTACTTACAATAGAGATTTCGGGAATTCGTAAATTATGATTAGGCAAAAATGTTCAATATACCATTACATTGTTTAATTTTTTTAGACCAATATTTTTCTTTCGTACTTGCACGTTCTTAAGCCAGTTTGGAAGCAGCTAAGGGATTAAGTAAGATAAGACTGAAAGGGCCACTGTTTCTGCTGCTGTTTCTTCCAGCATCGTGTTGCGCCATCCGTTGATGTGTCTAGAGTCGTTTCTTTTCTATAGAAGCAGTCAGAAGTGGAGTATCTTCATTCGATCGATGGTGCAAGTTTTTCCAATACCACAATTTAGAACAGTCAGTTCGAATATGAAGAGAGGTTTTTCTCTCTTTATTGGTTAAGTTTCTACATACATATATGTATATACTGTTGTTTATGATATTTCTTAACTACTAACATGCATTTTTAACAAACGGGATTTGGGGAAGAAACGATTTCTCTGCCAAAACAAAGCTTCTAGACCAATCAGAAACGATTGGCAAGATACTGCTATGTATTTTTTACGAATTTATAATTAATTATTCTGTGTTCAGGTGTAGCGCTATGTATGTAGATCGTGAAAAATATACTTTTAACTGTTTTTCAGCGTTGTGGTTCGTAACTGCGTCTATTTTCCCACGATACCGAATTAAACCATCTAGCTTTTTGTTTAGACAGATATTGGGTTTAGATTTAAAAGTCAAGAGTGACAGTCGGTAGTAAAATTTTCTGCTCCTTAATTCTAAAAAATAAATATTAAAACGAAACTTCTACATTTGCTTTCTTTTACTTATATTCAACTTCAGTCGTTCACTAAAGCTTATCCTTTCATTCTATTATACTTATTCGTTTTTGCAAACTATTAGTCTTGAGTAGTAAAAAACGATGATAATCGTTTTAAAAATGTTCTTAGCTGTTTCAGAAAATGGAAAAATCACCTAAGGGCTCAGTGTTGAGGGGAAGCATCTACTTTGTGATATTCTAAATGACTGTGGTCAGACAAATTCAAAGTGTATGATGAAAATAAACAAAACTGATACAAAATTGTGGAAATAGAACAACTTAAATAAAAAAACGCGAAACACCTTGGATATTTTATTCATAACTGTTCTCGTTTTTTCTGTTGACAAGACACATCTTCTTGAAAGCACAAAGAAATTCTGGATAAATCTTCTACGACAAGTTTTTATACATTTAGTATATAGTATGTATATGAAATGGGGAAAATTAAGGATTCCCTGCAAAATGGGCATTGAATCAAAAACTGATGAAAATTATGTTTACTTGCTTTGTATTTGATTAAATGGCGGACATATTTCGTTAAGTATTCTTATATTCATATACACATACAATGTACATACATATGTATATCATATGTTCATAAAAATGTTGAGATATTTTACATAAAGTGCTGTTTGGGTTCATCATAGGATGCGTAAAAATTTGTATCGTAATATTACATGTCTCTTATTATCGTATCATGCATCGGAACATTTTATGATTGTTTTAAGACGAATATTTAGATTAATAAAACATTCTCAACAAACCAACTTTGGCACCAAATTTTTTTAAATCGTCGATTTTCAGTGCGTTATTTATGTATGTATGTACATTTTGACTTGTGCTAATCCAGATTTATTCCTCAAAATACTGCGAAAATACTTTGCAACTAACAAAAGCTGAACTATTCAAATGGAAATATTACCTATACATTCTTCCCGAAAACTTTTTGTGGTGTACTATAATTTCAATTTTAATGGTGTATCGCTTTGTAATGTTGACAATCTTCTCGGTGTTGTGTTTGACCGAAAAATTGACTTCACGACTCACATCGATAAAATAGCCAACAAAGCTTGGTTCTAGGTTGGGTGAAAAGAGAGTCAAGGCAGTTTAGTAACCTATGAGTGGTCAAACAATTGTATATCACTTTTGTAAGACCCATATTAGAATATGCTTGTCAGGTATGGTCACCTCATTACAATTGCCATAAAATAAGATTAGAACAAGTTAAAAAAAAATCCTGAGATTTGCTCTTAGAAGTATAGGTTGGCAAAATGTTTATGATCTTCCTCCTTATAAAAATCGGCTTATGCTTATTGACTTGCCTAGTCTGGAAAACAGATGGCCTTATTCATGCTTTAGCATTATTGTTGGGCTTATTGATGGGTACATTGACTCATTGTACCTTTTGTCTTCTGCAAACTTTAATGTCCCTCAAAGAAACTCTGGATATTTACCTCCTGCTGTTTTTATGTCGACCTATCGTACTAATTATGAACGGCTTTCCCTCTTAAATAGTATGTTCAGTCTATATAATAATTATGGTAATCTTTTAAATGTTAACGTAAATGTTGTAACCACTTCTTTCAAAAATATTTTTTTTTGCTTTATTAAATAATATTGTTCGCCAGACAGTTAGCATGAGTAAATATAAATATTTTATATAATAAAAGGCGATACTGTTAATAACTCTATAACTGCACATAGTTGGCCTACAACTCATGTTGATCTCTTGCCAATAAACAAAATCTTATGTTCTAATACACAGAACACTCAACCCAATCAGTCCTTCTATTAAACATTAACTCACTTAAGAGTTGAATTCTGTGCAGACTCATTTAGGAAAATGAAGTTTTTGAGCAGAGTTCATTTACATCTCTGAGGCTATGTTAACAGGCAAACAAGCAGATCCATGAAGTGACTTAAAGAAGGCAATGTATTAAAGAGTGAATTGTCTGGTAAAGATTTTGAAGTGCTGTCATCATTGGTGTCTGCAATTTAAGCTAACATCAGCGTAACGATAAACATAATGCGCGACAGAGACATGATAACTAAAGTTTTGTAGCAGCGATTGAACGATTAGAACGGGCTCTGGTTCCAGCACTGTTCGGTAACTTGTTATCAGTAGTTTGAAAGATGAGCCTTAGCCATCGCGCAATTCTGATTTATCACCGCCATTGAACTTTTGTTCATGGGGAACTGTTAAGTACCAACTTTTCATTTCAGCTGAAATATGATTTGATTTGTGCAGATGCATGCATGTACGTATGTATATATATGTATAATGCACATATGTTTTTTCTTTTAATAAATTTACGTACATTTGTACATATGTATATAAGTCTGTAGGTACTTTAAAGTAATTATAATCTGGTGCAATTACTGCATTTGTTAAAAAAAGGACGCAAAACCAAAAATATGTAACGTGCATTGTTAAAATTTTACTCTGGTAGTTACGACCGAAAATTAAACTCTACACATCATCACTGTAAGCAGCAATTCATGAACTTGTGAAGTGATCATTTAATGATTTTAGATTGGGCTGAAAGAACTGCATATGTATTGTATGCGAATGCCACGTTAACCTACGAACGGGTTATTTTCTCAGGAAATGCATTTTATTGGTATTCTTCTTTTCTTGATGTTTCCAATGGAACAGAAACAATTATACGAGTATGTACATAGTTCAAATATATACCCAAAAAGCCTGGGATATGTTATTTTGTATAAATGTGTATATGCATGTGAGCTATGTACATATATACATACCAATGCACATGAAGATATGAGAAAACATTTGGTTAGAATTGTTTCCTATGAGTTCAGATTTGATATTTTGAAATTGTACGAAAATTTAATTTTCCTTTAGGGTAGGTAAATATTGTTTTGTGACTTGCCCTAATCATTTTGAGGGCAGCGGGGTTTCTATGCTGACGTAAATTCCGAAATATTGCATGTAATCCTTGCATGCATTGATGTATTCTCCTTAATTCTTATTTCCTAACAAGAAATCTATTTTAGACACGATTCTGCTGCATATTAGTTTAGCATATTGAAATGCTGAGAAGGAAATATAATTAAGATTGGCATTTGTGTTGTATTGTAAAATTGTATGAAAATACTCAATGTGTAGTTACAGAACATTTTAAAATTTAATAAAATAAAATTAATTGAATTTGAACGCGTGATTTTGAATATTTTGCAAAATACTAGCGGACCCGACAGACGTTGTCCTGTCCGTTACGACACGTTTTATCGATATGCTAACTTTTGGTAAACTATATATTAAGTGACATTTTATATTGAGTTTGGCATTTTAATCTTGATTTTCATTTTGTTTAAATAATAGCAAACCAAGAAAATACTCAAATCATTTTCGTGACAGTCTTATTTTTATTAATGTTAAAAAATTAAAGTATTGAAATAAATGTTAAATTTTAATACTAATCTTATCTTAATGCGAGTTGATGAACAATGTTTTTTGTCAATCCCTGTGGTGTATAAATGAATAAACTTGATGGTTTGCCTACGCGAGAACACGCAACATATAATTGGCCATGTGAAAAGCACGAATTTTCAAGATCTAACGCACAAACGGACATTGTTTGGCCTTTTGACTTATAAATAGTCATTGCAAATGCCAAACGAATTGGAAATTGGAGGCGTCTAAATTGGATGGGCGAGTCTGAAGGGATCATTGGGATCCGTGGCAGGAGAACAACTTTACCTTGAAACTTGCCGTTTAAAATGGTAGCTTTAAGAACATTGCCCTTGATTTCTGTTATGACCAACCGCGTGGCATTGCGTAGCATAGGTGCATTCAAATTCCGAAGCTAAATGGTGGACCAATTTTTAAATCAGGTTATGTGGTGGCATTCCCGGTAAATCCAGTGAATTCAAGAATTCAATAGGATAGTTGACTGCTTCATCAGGATCGACAACAGTGCCGATCGACTTAAACGACATCTCATTGCCGGGCAATGACTGTTGTATTTTGAAATTAATAGCGTCAACATCGATATTTTTTGCGGCCAAAATAGCTCGTTCACGTAGCCACGTATGATTTCTGTAATTAGCGCACAAATTTGCGAATATGCTTTTTCAATCAAATCATTTTTCGTGGCTACCATGTTGCAAAAATTGTCTGGCAATTTTATACATTGTGTATTTTCATGCAATAGAATTTTCCCATTGCCAATGTTAAGCAATTGTTCGGAGAATTTCGTTAATTCTGGAACTCCACCTTAACCTTCGCCGATGCCGTAGCCTTGATAAGGCTTTTTTGTACTTAGCCGTAGTCAACACGAAAAGGGGAGGTGTTTTTAGTGAGTAAGAATCTCACACTACCATGAGAACGTGCGGTAGATCCTCATGGTGTCTCATGAAAGATTTTCACCTACCCTCGTAAAAAAAAAAATTGTTCGGAGAATGACCGTGCCAATGGATCGTTCTGCAGTTGAACACGCGTATTTATGTTAAGGCGTAATGTATGGACATGTGGCCATAGGTATGATTTTTTCAAACATGCGTTAATTTCGTCCGCATATGTAGCGCCTGGAATGACCGGCAATGTCTGTCTAAAATCACCGGACAGCAGCAGTAGAGCACTACCGAAAAGTCTGGTATTATCTTATTATTAGCGGACCCGACAGACGACGGTAATATACATACATTCACGCAATTATACATACAAACATTTAATATTGAAAAAAAAAAAAATTTAAATCAAATTGAAATAAGTGACATCAGGGCCACCTTTATAAATATGAATTATTCTCAGCAGGTCAGTTATTAATTAACGTTTTTGAAGGTTTTAAGGGTCAATTATTCATGGAAAAATATTGATTAGTGAAACTAAACCATTCAGGGACTCGCTCAAACACACACACAAAATTTAATTTAAATCGGTCCAGACGTTTAGGAGGAGTTGCATTACACACACACGTACAAAATAATTATATATATTAAGATAACACGCTCAGTAGTCGTCGCGTCAGCTTTTTATTTTTTAATCTTCATATCCAAATTGAATTCAACTGGATAGAATGCAGCCGCCAGGAAACATTTATTAGGCAAAGCACCTTATTGAAATGACCGATTTGTGTGCTTTAACATACATTTAAGTCATTTGAAATTTTTAAATTGCGCCTATACGACGATGGACACTTCGATACTCCAAGCCCCTTTCCTAAACAATTTAAGCAAAGAGATTTGTTTTGCCTTTGCGAAACGACCCATTGCTGTAAGTCAATTGAAGATCGTACAACTGGAGATGGAATGGCTATGGTCCCGACAAATTACGCTAGACCGTTCAGTAACCCCGAGGGAGGTTTGAAAATGATGGGCTGGATATGGTGTCTTCGCCTTAACAGCCTTCCCCTGGCTTGACTCTCCTCTTAGTTGCTTACTATCCCTCATTTCTAGATATTGGCAACGTTTGCGGACCTCCGCGCACTCCTTCCACTCAGGAAGAACTTTGTAGTCTAAGTGTTCGTCCCATTTGGCCTGTGTTTCGGAGTCCACCTTTGACATAGCAATATATATTATATGTGCTTGTATTACATAAGGATCCAAGTGATTACAACAAATTGAAAAGAGCAGTTAAAAAAAAATAGCTTCATATAATGTAGCTGTGGGAAAAAAAGGTAGAACAGTTAAAGATAACTTTTCTCTTTCTTTTTTATTTAGAAAAGACAGTTTTTTCTTATTTTCTCAGAAACCCCTCGTCTGGGATAAGATCTTTTTATACTGTGGGTATCACGACCGAGAGCGAAAATGTTTGATGTATTTTACAAAATAAAAATCACATTTTAATTAAAAGGTAAAAAGAAAACCAAGAAGAACGACGTACATAATACGACGCTTAGTATTTAAAACTCTGTGGCATATTCTTTTGACAGAATAACTGGTATCGATGCATAGAAGAAAGAAATTTTAAGCAAACTTCACTAGCTGTTTGTTGCCTTCTTCTTAAAGGCCCGCTTTTAACCATTGGATGTTAAGAATGAGTTGCGAAGGAGTTTTTAAGACCTTAGGGCAATTATAAGTAACAGCCATGACCTTGAGGCACGTGATGTATATTTATGTATGTATAGTACTTTATATACATATGTGTACATATCCTTACACATATGTTCTTAAAGAAGAAAGTAATTTAGAGTTCTCGGAATGAGCGGAGAAATAAATATGTATACATATGCAAGTAGATATTAGGATTTGTGGTTTGAGGCGTGTATTACACGTTTACACAAGTAAAAAAAAATATGCATGTGTACACTCTATTTATGGGGGTACAAAGCTTAAAGACACGAATATTATTGAAATACGTGCAATTAGAACTAGACAATTTATTAGAAAAAAAAAAAATAGTTTTATGAAATCAAAATCTATAAACAAATGAATGCTTTCAAATTAAGATGAAGTAGGTACAAAGTAGGCGCATTTTATAGTGAAATGCGTATTAAGGAAATGGTTGCATGTACATGTGGCTCCGACATCATTCTGATATCACAGTCAGTGACTTTTTTTTTTGTCGGGTTTGGAAACGCTATACTGGAGCACTCAGACGCAACTGTTCCATTGTACTACCAGAAAACAGGAGTCAGTGTTTAAACACTTGACTGGAATTCCCGCGACTTTCGGAGCCGAGAAGGCACTTCAATGATGAAGAGCTTACAGTATCAGCACTCACCACATCAGCACCGAAAATCTGCCACCTGGTTCGAGCAAAAGCAGGACAATTGCAAAGGCAATGATCCGAAGTATCATCGCCCTCTCCACAGGTGTCGCAGATATTGGTGTCAGTTAAGTCTAACACACTAAGATGCTTGGCAAAAGCGAAGTGTCCCGTTAGAAAGCCAATAAATTGTCTACTGTCTCTACTGGTGAGTGACAGCAAGAATGCCTGTGATTTCGTACAGACATTCGGGAGCATTTGTAGGAAGCCCAATCGATCGACAATGGAGGCCGTGGTCGAGGACGCGGGAAAACCCAATGCAGGGTTCTGCAGATTCTGAGAAAGTATCCTCTGAGCCTTGTTTAGCAATCTCACCGGAGGTCTCATTTCCAGATATCTCAGTATGACTTTGAATCCAGACTAGAGTCTTGGGACCGAATTCAAAGAGTTCTTGCACTTATCGTAGGATAAGTGTCGCGCAAGGTCATCAAAACTCCAGTGCGAATGATACCAAAAGCTGCACCGTCTAAGACAATAGATTGCTTTAATAGTACAGCCCGTGATATAAGGGGATGTAAATCAGGCAGAGCATCTAGAGCTGGCGTATTCGGAAAAGCTCCCGTGTAGCCGAGACAAGCCGTTCTTTGAAGTTTAGTGCAGGAGGCAGTCACATACTTACGGGAAAGTCCTCTACACCAAACAACCAACGTACAAAATAGAAACGATCTTATCATAGCCACTCTAATCGTTCTCCAGGATGTAGGAATACCGCGGCCGATGCAGTATACCAGCTAGACCGAGACCAAGCTGTGACCCAATCGTTACCAAATTTCCTGGAAAATGAGTTTGCAGCAGAAGACTGAAAGTCTGCGCTTTCCTCTCATTGGAGGTATGATCAGATTTTCCAAGTGGGTTGGTTGGTTTGCCCCTTTTGAAAACTTTGTCCAACCTACTGGTTTCACCGAGTGTTCCTATCTTTTCATAAAAATCTCTATAGGAAGCACTGTTCGATAAGCAAATTAACTTTTTATATTGGTTTTGTTTAGACTGGAAAAGATTCCAGTCTCCATCCAAATTTGTCTCAAGTGACCGATGTAGAAGTGTCCTGCCTTTCTTTTTAGGTCTCAGTAGTTCTGGGTCGCACCAGGGAACTGGCGACCTGCAGGAGGTTTTCGTAGCTGGACACGTCAGTTCAAAACATATTGTGAGGATACCAGTCAGGTTTTGGGCAACCTCGTTCTGAGTTTAGGATGAGTTTTTTTTTCATTTAATTTTATTAATTTTTATTTAATGGCTTACGAATACTACATGCTTACATTTACAAAGCCTATCCAGTCAGTTATCCGCGGATTTCTCCTCTCCTGCAAAGTGATAGCTTCGCAATTGATTTGGAACGCGGTATATCTGAGATCTGACAGAGACACTTCCGGCAGAACTCTCCAATACGTAATATACTTGAAGTATCGGTTAGATAACGTCAAATCAATCATTTCTTCTTACCGTAACAAAGGTTGGTTGGGAACCTACATTATTAATGACCAAGCCAGGCGATATTATGAAATCTTGGAGATGGTTTCCTCCTCGTACATTTATTTTGCTGGTGCCCCAGACTGTATTCTGGGCATTAGCATCGCAACACATAAGTAGTCCCATATGCCAAGAGTCACAATACTTTATGAGTTCGGCAACGGCCTTCGGTGCCGCAGGCATTACCGAGTCATAGGAAAAGGAAACTGACGCAACGACGAAGGTTTTCCATTCTTCATTCGTTTCATAGCTTACAGCTGCAGCAACCAAATCCTGGCCACAGAATCGTCCAAGCTTTGTCACTGATCGCTGTAAATGTTTTTCTTTTAGCGTTGGCTGTGTAACCGATATTCATAGTTCCGCGTTACTATTCCCAAACATAACGCCAATTTTATTTCCTATTGTTGAATTAACTGCTTAAATTAGATTTATCAACAAAGGTCACTATCAGAACAGTGATTTTTCTGTCTTCTTTTTTCGTTCATAGGTTTACGTGGTCAGTACTATTCTCTAAATTTTGAGCAATCCAAGAGTGAGAGCTTACACACTCACTTATGTCCTGTTTCCCCATGGCTACGCGCCATTGCGTACACATAGCTTACATGACAAGCACAAAGGCAATTCAGTTATCCTCAATGTTGTTCTTGTATCAATTAATTACTCTCACTTTGGAGGTCTTTGAACAGATCAGTTGTTTTGTTTTGGAAATAGTTCTGTCCTTCTGAACTGGATATCAAACTTGTTACTTTTCTTTAATTGCTTGATCTGTGTGGTCAATGCCCACTCACGATACCACTAAATAATAGAGCCTTAGGTTGACTGTAGGTGCACATATGTTGTACATACATACATACATATGTATGTACATATATCACAATTGTGGTGAGAGCAATTTTTAATAACCCTCTCTATAAAAAAACAACCGTTATGCGAAGTTTTCCTGTTGCTTTTCCATACATGACTTCCTTTCTGGTAGAAATGGTTGACATTCTAAAAAAAGTTTTTTAGAGCATTTGCGGCTATTTGTTTGCTTGTAATTAAAAATTCTAATTTCTCTTAACATGTCTCAGGCTAGGGTGTAATGGATGTTTTATACCTGTCTTACAAAACACACTCAAATACACAAGGATGTACATATTTAATATGCTCCGTTATCCATAAGAAGTCTTCTCCGGCTTCTAATGTTGATATAGCACCGTAGGTCTCCTCACGAAATCTATTCAATGTATTCATTTCTTTTTTATTGTAGAAGAAAATTACTCTACTTTAGCTAAATGGGTTGCGCCTTCATGGCACCTCAGATAAAAATAGTACGTTTTATTACGAGAATTTTAATCGCAACTCCAAAAGCCATTAACACTTCAGACCAGACTCTGCAACTGATACCCAAAGCTGGTAATAACTACCTACATATGTATGTACATACCGTTTAACGTTTCGTGTAATTTGAAAAGTCTTTTTGCTTTTTGAAACAATCAGAAGAACGTACACAATACACGAACTTATTTTGCAAACCTTTGTACTATGTGCATACATGTGCGCATACGAATGTATGTATGCCTTTATAGATACGTGTACATGTGTACATATTTTTATATACGTACAGTAGAAATCGGTTATAACGTTGTCCAAGAGAACTTAGAATTTCATCGTTATATCCGGTACAAAATTATGTCATATTTTTGGGCAATGGAAAATGATTTTCGCTTACTAATTGTCACTATTTTGAGAACTACATACATATGTATCTCCACGCACCAATGGTTTTTAACAAACAAAAATCAATATTTAAACGGTATGTGATGAAATCAACTTTACCCCTAGATGTAGGCATGCAAGGTATGCATATACCAGTCATTGCACTCCCGACAAGAAATTTAACAATTGTCTGTATGTAGATGTTTGCACATTTTTATGTATGAACATATTTTCACTTGTTTTTATACGAATCTAAGGTGACTCACAAAATATTTAATACATATTCAATTTAACAATACTGAATAAGCCAAAGAATTGAACGGTTTCGACATTCGATTCAACAACTCTTCTTTAAATTAGGCAAGGACAACGACCTTCGGTTCTGTACGTGGAATGTTAGGTGCCTTAACAGATCAGATGTAGCCGAACAATAAACGGTGGGCCTGTGCTGCTCAACAAGGTTGGGGCGGGTAAAAAGAGGATAAAAAACCGATTGTTATGGACGGCTTTGATGAAGTGATTGGTTAGCTCCTGATGTCGTGAGACATTTATTTCTTAAAATATGTAAATAGAATTGATAAACTGTGAAAACCGATGTCGACTTTGCTGCACGTGCATAACATTGGCAGTACAGTGGGCATGGCTTGAAGACTTCATTAAAATGGTAATGATTATGACATCAGGAGCCTTTAGAAAAAAAAAAAAAAAAAAAAAAAAAAAAATGCCGTTAAGAACACAATGACAAATGGTCGCCGTGGCTCAGTGGTTAGTGCGTTGGGCTGCTAAGCGAGTGGTGCGCGTTCAAGCCCCAGCCGTGTCCATTGAACATTTTTCGCGGCACCACCTCTCGTCGGGCAATGACAAGCCTCCGGGAGTATAATCTGTCATGAAAGAGCTTTTCAATTCGCCGTTCGGAGTCGGCAATAAATTGTAGGAAAAATGTAAGGCGCATAACATAAATGGTTGCGAGAAGTTAGGCCTTGGCTCATGCCGAGCTGGTGTGCCAGCTATTTATTTATTTTATGAAATGACAAATATTACAAATGTCCCCAGTTAGTCTAGACACAACCCTCAGACGCCATTGAAAACTACCTGGGTTGCGAATCACTGCACCTCACTCGCGCTATGTGAATAATGTCATAAAAGTATTTATAACCTCTTGAACGCCAGTAGATTACAAAAACAAAGGGAAGAGATGTGACGAATCCAACGACAGCTTCTAGAAGCTTATGGGCAAAACATATGTTTATTACATTAAAATTTTCCTGGATGATTTTAACGCAAAACTAGGAAGGGAGGGCGTCCTTGGTACAATCGCAAGAGAATTGCCAAATGGATTTTTATATGTTCATAGATTCGAAGGTCGAGTATGATAGCATTTATAGACATGAGACCAATGTCTTTCTGTTCAATTGTGAAGGATGATGTTAGACGTTGTTCCACCAAGGTTGGTAAGGATCTCAACGAGACCTTTGATGTAAAAAGGATTTTAGACACATCAACAGCTGTTTCGCAATTTTTTAAACATTGTTCTTGACAGAAGTGTAAGCATTTCAACGCCAGAATTGTGGACACGCCAACGTAAAAACTTCAGTAGACCAAAACCCTGTGCAATTACTAACATATGCCGACAAAATTGACGTTATCGAAAGAAGGTAGCGCGATGTCAGCAGCGGGCTCGTTAGTATTGAGACAGCGCAGTAAAGGAAGATCACGACTGAGGTGACAAATCCAAATGGAAAAGAACCAACTTGGCATACGAAAATGGAAGCAGCAAATGCTTATGCATTTTTTTTGTGCTATGCACAATACAAACAAAGAGTAAAAGAGTAAAAGTTATTATCATTGTTATTAATACACATGTATGTATGTGAATACACACTCTATAGAAAAATAACATTGACCTCTACAATCTAGCCTCCAAATTAACTACAATCAAAACCTACAGACAAACACATTTGACCATTTATCTTATAAAATGTGGTAAACAGTGAAAACACTCCTATCTATACTGAAATTGTGGGAAAAATACTAAAATACTATAGACAACTAAGCACCACCCTTAACCACCCTTATTATTTGCCAAATTGTTTTCTTAAAAGAGGGTCCTTTTGTTTGGATGTTATTTCGACAGACAGAGATGCAAAAAAAGCCATAAGATAATATAGTATTGGACTTGGTAGTTGCCGAAATGTAATGACCTAATAAAATAATGAAAATTGCAAACGGAGGCCTTAGGATAAAGTCTTTTGTTTGGTTTTTACTGACGTAGTAAAAGTTTCTCTTCATGGTTGTTGTATTGATGAAGTGATCCCTTTCTCTTTTTGAAAGGGTACGCACCGGCCTACTATCAGTATTATGATTGATAATAGAATTAAGCTAAGTACTTTGGGGGATACGATGTTGGTGAAAGCGTTGCTTTAAGAAAGGCATACAAATCGATGTACATATTACTTATGTATATATATTCCTGTTAAGATGTTTGTTTTTCTTGAGCATATGTAATTGCAATCTTTTAAGCAATCAACTTGTTTGTCTCGACACAGAGGATTACTGACAAACTAATAATTTTTGATATGTAAAACCATTCGGTACGAATTCAAAGTCCTTTAAATAATACTGTAATTACTGCATAAGAAAAAAAAAATTTAGTTAAGAAATTTAAGTTTGGCGTATATAGAACAAACAGAACAAAAATCTCTCACGCTTAGGTACATTTTACTCTAGTGCCTATTTAAGCCTTTAGTGAATAGTTTCAACAAATACTTGCTTTTGTTTTTATTTGACAATTGGTTTTATTAATGGAAGTTACCTCCCTTATTTTATCCGAAAAATTGCGTAAATAAAAAGCCTGATTGTTGGTTTCTTCGATAAAGTGTTCATTGATTCGTGGTGTAGATTTCCCAATTTTGCTCTTGAAAGCACTTCTTTGTTGAAACCATATAAAATGTTGAATAATTTGCCTGAAATGAACAAACTTTGAAGGATATTTCAAATTTATAAAGCAGACATTTGAGAGATTTTGAAAACAAAAAGTTTTGTTTTGTGCTGCGCAAATTATTGATTTTAACTTTGGTTGTGGTTAATCTAAGAAAGACTCCTTATAAGTTGAAAATGTTGAATGTGCTTATTCCATAATTTTCGAATAAGCGAGGGTTATTTTAGACAATATTTAAGACATTCGTAGCTGCTACAAAAACAGTACAATATTTTTTTTAATGCAAGCCACAATCAAAAATAAGAATTGTGGAATATACATATGTATAGTCAAAGGTAGCGAACGCACAAACGCAGTAAGAATTTTTTGAATGAATATCGAATCCCCTACCTCACAAAAACTGATTTAATCCTTCAATTCAATACATATGTAAATAGTTGGATGTGTTTCTTTTAAATTGGTTTAAATGGTTCGCCCTTTCTTTTTGTTATTGTTACAAAATAACCCTAGTAAAGAATACGTAAAATCGCTATTATTTAAACATTTTCATACGACGTAAAGGGCCAGGGAAATGTATATCTCTACAGCATATAATCTAAAACACTATGTTTTTGCAGCACTAAGAGCCAAGAGTAAATAAGACGCAAAAAATATATTCCAGCTGTTACCTGTATCCCAGGAAAAATAAAAATTACAGCACTGCCACCCTACGAATTGCCATGTCACTTCAAATAATGTTTCCTGGGGTGAGAAAATGAAAATTAAGCACAAATGCTTAACCGCGAAACAAAAAAACAAAACTTTGCTTTAGATTCGTAACTACCTTAGGACTTCTGGTTAAGGTTATTTTGTTTTTATTTATCTTAAAATCTGATTTGAAATAAACTAGTGCTAATAAACCTTTCTTTCGGGTTTTAGCTTTAAATTAATTTAAAAATTAGTAAGGGTGTAGGCATGGTTTTTTTCTCGCCCTTCTTCATTGAATAAATTACCGATTATTAAGCCGGATTTGCAGAAAAAAGTTATTCGTTTCTTTGTGTATTATGCAGTATTACTTATTCGTCCAAAGTAGACTCAATTCGATTTGATGCACATGAAAGCACAATCAGATGCTTATGTGTAGCATTTCAAACCTGCCAACCCCTTTCAATTAATTTCGCTTTTATTATCTTTCATATAGTATGTATCTTTACTTACAATCTCTATTTCCTTTGTCTTACTTCTTTAGAATTTTATTATACAATAGACTTTTGTTTACATATGTACATAGAGCATGAAGATTTATTTTAGTAGCTTGGAAACATTTTTTAGTTGTCTGGCTGCAAATAAAGTTAATATTAAGGTTCAAACCTCTTCTTACAAAAAGATTCAAATATTTTAATTTAAGTTTCCCACTTTAACTGCTAAAGTTTGACATAGAATTGAAATAGTGTTAACGTTCAGTGAATGCTTTCGCGGTATGTAACGTGTGTACGTTAGAGCTTCGTTGGTCGGGTGTCGCTTTTTATTGTTTGACCTTAAAGTTTTCATAAGGTAAGAGAAACATTCTGGATTTTCAGGGATTTGATTTTATTACTAAAGCCTATTAAAATTCTTTGGGTTGTACTTTATTATATTTATACGAACATACAGACATACATACATATGTACATTCTTAAATACAACATGTAGGGGTGATTTGGGCCATATTCCTTAGTTCTGAATGCCCGACCGCTTGAAGCCATATTTGGTATTGCAAAATCCTAAATTCATTTACCAAATGAATCGATTATTTCATGAAAAATAGCTTTATTGGAAAGACAAAAAGGTGATTAGAGGTCCAAAAGCAGTGTCATTTCTACAATAACAAAACTGTTTGTCAAATCTGCGTGTATACTCATGAAACAAAAATTTTTGTGCCACGCAGTTGATGCGCTTTTACACGAAAATATCTGATGCAATAAAAGTGGACTTTTAGAACAGTGGATTCGTTACTGTTCTCCTGGTGTGCAGACTAGTCGTCACCGTTACATGTTACATTTGAGTTTACTGCCTTCAGCAACATTGCAGTAACCGAAAATAAAATTATGGTGGCACATTCTCTGTATTTTTTTGCATTGGTTTTAATACTGACTAGATGTGAACTACAGGTTAAATTACCGAAAGAATAAGACCTGAGATACAAGCTGCCGAAATGAGATTTCTTCATTGCATTGCTGGAGTGACTCGCCGAGATCGGGTTAGGAACTCCAAAATACGCGAGGCACTCAAAGTCGAGCAGCTACTTCTTCGAATGAAGAGGTCCATACTTCGATGGTCTGGACACGTTAAACGCATTTCCCCAACTCCGCTTCCAAGACATGCCATAGAATCCGTGCCATCAGGTAGGTGTCCCCTGAGTAGGCCAAGGATGAGATGGTTGGACCAAGGCCGAAATCTCACCTATAGCGTTATGGGGATAGCCCATGAAGAGTCGATGGGGGAAGATCGAGAAATGTGGAGAATCCACTTAAGCTCTCTTAACCCGCGATGTTGATGATGGACTTAATTTCAGTGCATACGGTGTAAAATAAAAAAAACATCATTATCTTCTTCAAAGTTATTTCAAGCCTCCTTTGCTATTGAGGGGTTTCATTTAAATTTACATATCGGATAAAAAAATTAACGCTAATGAATTATGAATATGCACATACGTACATATAATGTAAGGCAATGGAGCACAATACCTCCAACAATTATTTAAAAGTACATACATACATATATATTTATGAATGATATGAAATATTTCTCGGATATAACGGATACTTTATAAAACTTATACTTCCGGGTAGTTGTTGATGCCAAAACTGTGCACAAGCATTCCTTTCCAAACGGAACTTGGTGGTCAATAAAATTCCAAGTTTAGTCGTCGCAATTTCCGTGTGGAGAATAAGTGTCATCTGATTTAACAATTTATTGTGTTGTTTACGCTGTGAAAAATTGAAACACAAGTAACAACGTTTTCTATTGTATGTCGCACACCTATCTGCAAAATCCCAGTCGTGCCTTATCATCAGGATATCGTATATAACTTTAATAAGCCAGCACTGAAATAAGCCAACAGTACTTTAAGATTGAATGGTTCAAGTGTGTGCTGATTCTTCCAAAAGAAAAATAATACTATAAATCCTTTAGCGGAGATATACGCGAGCTCAACCTTTTATGGGAAATTTAAAGAAAATAATAACAAGAAACAGAAGAATGCATATTCCATGTAGACACTTGGAAGACTCAAGGATAAAGTGGCATTTGGAAAGTTTAAGGAACCCCGTTCCTAACTTTTAAGAAACTTTTAAATTTTTTTAGCTTTATAGTTTTTTCTTTTGGTTCAAACTTTGCAAATATTTCTTTTGCATTTAAGAAAAAATGTATATACTATGTATATCTAACATAAATATAAGAATTGTGCGAGAGAAAAATAGGTTTGTGCAGAGAGATTTTCTTTTACGAATGCAGTGGGGACGTAGTTCTTGTCCACAGCTTTATTTCTCTGCCTGTTAACTTGCTCCTTTTTGTCATAATTCATTATGAAAAGTGGAGCACTATTAAAAAAGTTTTTCTTAAAATTTTCCACTGGGCTCATGAATTTTGATTACATATCGTTGAAAGTATCACTCACAAGGATTCTACTGCGTATAATTTAGGAGATTTTTAAGTTAAATCCTAAAAGAATGACATAAAATTACTGTAATAGTGAGATATTTTGATCACGAATGTTATCATTTTTATCACTCTTTAAGGTAAAAAAATGTGGTATTATATTATGTACAGGAATCCTGCCGGGACGTGTTTCAAATTCGTAAATAGCTAAATATTTGGACGAAGACGACTGGGGAATAATAAATTCACAATGAGGGAGAACTTATTTTCGCCTGATATCTAGGTATATGTGTGTACATATGAAGGCCTGCATGGTTGATACTAAGCTATAGAATTCGGGGGTGATTAAGTTTTAATTGCTGCGCTTACTGGTAGTTGCTGGTTTGCGATGTATTTGTTTTTAAGTTAAAAACATTCAATTGGTTTTGAAATTGTGGAAGTTTAAATGCCGGCTTTTGTAAAAACGGTTTGATGTGATCCTGTGTGGGATTGTTTCAATATTATTGCTCTGAATACGTATATATGTGAGGTGCAGTGGTTCAAAACTCAGATAGTATGAGGTTTCAATTGCGTCCGAGGGTGGTGTCCAAGCTAGCTGGGGACATCTGCGGTGTTATTTATTTATTTAGCTACAAATTTACAAATTACTAGCTCTTCTAGTGTACAAGACTTAACAGTTTTTTTCTTAAATTGGTTTTAGGTAGATTAAAATCAATAACATTATAGTATTTGTTAAAGTCAATTTGTAACTTGTTCTATTAAATCTTAAGTGCACAAGGTCATAATTTCGAAATGTTCTGGGACAGATATTTATATTTATTTTTTGTTTGTTTGTCATTGCTATAATTCACGAGAATTTTTTCTGATGTCATTATCATGGTCAGCTCAATCAACGAAATATTTATTTACTAAAATTTTTTTTTTGTTTTGAAATCCAATAAGCCATTGTTGAGTTAGAGCTTTGTAAGCATAATTTTATAACATACAATTTGGGTTTTTCCCCCTTTCTGCCACTTAAACCTCGAATGCTTGAAACTTCCTTTTATACTATGTAGTGATGTTTACCGTTAAAGTCCATTCTAAATATTGTTGAAAGAATTTTTGAAATCGGATGAGTTATTTCGAAGACTAACACATACATACAAACTTTCAAACCTTGCCTCTTTATAATATTGGTGTGATGGTAAACATTGTTTAAGCCTTTATAGAAAACCAAAAAAACCACGCCAATTATATTTATGAATTTGACGTCAATATCCCATGAGTCCATTATTTTCACGTGGAATACGTGCTAAATATTTCTTCATTAAACAGACATACCGAATAGTCTATTCTTTTGTTAGCTGTTTAAATTTAAATTCTGGACTAAACGCGTATTTTATTTAACTCCACGAACAAATTTATGCTCACTCGCATGCCTTTAGTAACGGAAATTTCTCAGTGTTCTGTGTAAATTATTTGATCTCAAAACTTCCTGGTCGTTAACGACTTAATTTTATGCTATCTGCATATTTGGCATTACACTACGACTTTGGTTTCTTATTGGCATCTTGCCCATTTGAGTAACTAATCATAATTTAACATAGTGGGGAAATACACGTCGTTGGAAATTGGCTACAAATTGACAATTAAGCCATTTGCATGAATAAAAATCTAAAAATGATTATCAAGTTGCTTTTATTTACTTATTTTTAAAAACAGTTATATGTATTGTATTTGGTATCAGTAATTGCCTTTAAGTCTTATCAAATGATGTTGTGCCATTTGTTCACAAGGCATTATTATTTTTTTTTTATTTTTAAGAAACATTACTTTCTCTTTAACAATTTGTGAAGTTCAAACATAGAAGATATATTAACTACTAAACTAAAACTTGCATTAATGACGTGGTTCGAAAGCCACGTCTCACTTAATCAGATGTGTAAGCAGCTTGTCTTAGATGGTAAGATTAACATGAAATACATAAGGTCGTCTATAGAGGGCCAAAACGTAGTTTCTCATAGCCATTAGTTATGTGTATACAATTTTCTCACGAATGGAAGGAATTTACAGTTCTAATAAATGTAACAAATAAGTAAATAAATACGAAAAACCAAAAAAACCACCCGGAAATAAACCGCCATAAAATCTAAAAATTGGTGCCTAAGTACCTATATGTGTAAGTATTTACTCCGAAGAGTAGCTAGCTATGATTCTTTACATCTTGTTTTATTTGAAAATCATTTCGCCGTGGCTCAGTTGTTATTGCGTCGGACTGCTGTGTGTGTTCCGTGGGCTCAAGCCCCAGCCATGTCCACCGAACATTTTTTTGTGGCACCACCTCTCGTCGGGGCATGACAAGCCTCTGGGAGTATAATTTGTCGTGAAAAAGCATCTTTCCTTTCACCTTTTCAGTCGGCAGAAACACTTATATAGGTCCCTTCCACTCATTCAAAAAATGTAACATGCACAACATGAAAGAAGCTTAACCTAGACCAGCGACATTCCTAAGGTTGGTAAGGCATTAAACCAGACCCTAAGTAAGACCCTAAGAAACCAATGAACACGCTAATAATATCTGCGACAGATACTGAGGCTAAAAATGATAACAATGAAGTTATGTCCACCGGTGCCACGATCCACAGCGCTTCCGAGGATGAATCAATATAACATATATTTTACTGAAAGACCCGTTAACTTATGTATATAAAAATCAAATATACCAATCCTAGGGAGAAAAGGCTATTGTAAAGGTTATTATTGACAAATCATCTGCTTGTCAGTCAGGTCTATGAAAAAAAAAACTTTTAGAGTGAAAGTAATATACGTTTAATACATACATATGTAGAGGCAGAGTTGTATTCTATTCACTTACATTATTCACTTTTACATTGCCAAGTTCAATTTTTAATATTAGAATCAATAGCCTTGGAAAAAGGCTTATGGGAGAGGAAACAATAAAAATTGGCTTTCTGAAAGAAAATGGCCATTGTAATCAACAAATTACTGCCAAATTTTCAAAATCTGTAAATGCCGTTGATCATTTTGTCTATTTAAGTGAGCGATATGGTATAATAAAGGCAAGCGACGGTTCAAAAAAGGCGTCAAATCAAATTGGTTCCCAAATAAGGGTAAAATAGCGCATTGAAATTGGAGTACGATGGGCCCAACACATTTTGCAAACCACTTTAACATTGGTTTTTACGGGAATTATAAAACCAGCGCTTACTTTCGGGCTTTCAGGCTTTTGTTCGTTTTTGTTACATGTCCTGGACATCATGTCTTGTGTAACAAATGTTACCTTTTATCCAATGCCCCTCGTACAACAACAGGTGGCTCACTCTTGCAACGTCAAGTGTGCAACTACGTCTGTCCACGCGTAAAAAACGAATACGAAGCAAAGACGAAGTTGGAGAATTAGCGTTGTAAGAGGGAGATTAGAAGTTAGTCTAAGATCAGTGCCAACCCCTGCACTTCAAAGGTAATAAAGTGTAAAGTAAAATAGTTTATGTTAAAGTAATAAAAGTAAAAAAATTTAACGTTAAACAAAAAGGAACCAAAGTGTTTACTTAAATCGAATCAAGTGATTCAAATAACATAACTATATCCTATCTCCATATGTACATTATGTACGTTTTACTTTTGTAAATTCAATTTTTCATGCTTCGCAGAACTTCAGCCATATAACTTCCAAAACTTGCGGTGTTCATGGTGTAGCAGGTGGATTTACTGATTGTTGCTTATGTACGTATGTTCACTACCCAACATCACGTTCGCATTGATTAATTGATTAGATTATAAACAATTCAAAAGAAAAATTATCGCTATTCCAATATACGTGAGCAATTCTATAGCATGGGCTAATTTACTGGTCTGGTATCATTGCAATAATTGATTGATCTTTGTGTAAAAACATTTTGCTTCTGTTAATTAGTTTGATCATTGCTATTTCGTATACAAGCACTAACTGCTTGCTGCAGGTGTTTTGAGTTTATTTAACTAAGAAATAAGTAGAATTACGGCAATAGATGGAAACTATGCAACCTCGCTGTTATTTATAATAAATAGATATACATATGTACATGTCTAATTAGAGTAGTTTCTTCACTTCAGAGAAAGTGAAATATTTTTTGTGGGTAGATGGTAGCGAACAGGATGAGAGATAGCTGGACATTTTTAGAGAAATTTCTTCACTTACAAGGCAAAGTCTACAGAGTGGATCTTCGTTATGAGAGGTTCATGCGATATACGTATGTGGGTGTTTATAGTGAAATCGGACATCTTTTAAGATGGTTTAAGAAATAACTGTTCTGAGCATAATTTTTCTTTGGTTTTCTGTCAGCCTGAAGAACGGATCTAAACTGCGATTGATCGGAAAACTATTGACCGCTCAAAACTTGGTTTCAGCCATTAGCGCCACAATCAAGTTCGCAGCTAAACCGGCGAATGATTCGTAGATTTCTACAACGCCAATTGCCTTTTTATATGGGGCACCATATTTGAGCATAAGACCTGCCAAAAAGTCAGATGGGGTGACCATTTCGCCGTCAGCCGCCACTTCTTGAACTTCAGTAACTGATGGGGGGGCTGATATAGGAATGAAACGAGATCACCATCGTGTGATAGTTACGGTATCTACTGTTAGACTGCCTCATGCTAACACACGAATGTCCAAGTATAGTATCGACAGAACAAAGCCAATGCCACACGAGCTTCTTTTTCAGGGCTCCCATTTAATCGCGTGGCCTGAGTATACAGAAAAGTAAAAGAATTATACACACGATCGCCCGCAACCAAAAAGGAGTCAGTCGTACGAACTATTTTACCCACTGACTTCCCCCGATGGCACGCGAACTATAGAACGCCATGAGGGGTTCTGTGGTACATAAGCATGAACACAGGAGCTTCGAAATGGTCGCACGTCCTTTAAAACTTACCCTTTCAAAGGTTGGGTGAGTTACGCATTGTCAGATTTTTCATCTGAACTACGAAGAATGATTAGCATAATATTCGATCGAGCGTAGAAAATGCAGCTCGTGTGGTAACGACGAAATTTCTACAAAGGCACACGGCCATTTAAAGGAAAAGGAATTTATCTGGGTTGCGCGGGAGAGGTGAACATTTACAATACCAGGCTTGCAAAATCGCAACATCAACATTATCTTTAAGAACTTCAGCTATGCAAAACTTAAAATTTACGAGAATAAGAAATATTCATATTTATACCAATACCTTAACTTACTAACTATTATACTTTTCATGTCATTTTACACCAAGGGTCTAATTCCGCAAACGTGAGTTTTACTGTGTACCCAAAAAAAAGTGAACACAGGTTATGTAAATTTACATATTTCCAATAACAAGAAATCTTCATATTTTTACCGATACCTAAATATGCTAATTATCATTTTATGGCATTTCAGTCCAGGGTAGACTATGGCCTGAAACAAAAAAATTCATCAGCGTGAAACTTAGAGTTGATAAGCTTTTGAACACAATCGGTCTGGCGGATGCTGAGAAAATTTAAGAAATGTCCTTTCGAGTTCGCGGAACAACTCTTGTAGTTCGATCATGCAGTTTTTACTTCCCACCTAGTTTTGTTTTATTTGTCATCGTGCAACTTAGAGCGGATGCTGAGGAAATTGAAGAAATGTTTTTTATCAAGTTCGCTTAACAAGTTGATTTTTTTTATTTTATCTTCAATGTGACTAAGGGCGTAGACAAACGTCGGTATATTATCTTGTTCTTTGCATTCAAACATATTTCAGTTCTTTACAACTCATCTCCAAAGTTTTCTTAATGTATGTTTGTAGTTATACAAAATTTTCTCAGCTCTGCAATCTAAAGAAATCGTGGAAGAAAAACATAATCAAATCGACGATCCAACCAATAAGAGCAGATAAACTGGAAGCTACTTGCTAATGGAATGCATCTGAATACCGCAGAAGGCATTGACAGAAATTTTCGAAAAAACAATAGAATTTCAAGCCCATAAAGATCAACAACGAAAAGAGAATCTTCCTGAAAAGTTAAATGGACAATAAAAAACAGTATATTTATATTTTATTATAATACAATTTTATTTTGATCTTAATTTTTACAAAATTAGTCGCTTAGTTTAAATTACAAAGTAAAAATACAATTTGACAAATATCATTGGTCTTCTTTAAAAAAAAGTTTGTCATGTTCTTGCTTTCTTCTGAATAAGGCCACCTTCTTCAGGAATATCTCGCTTGGTTGTTGGCTTCCTGCTCTCGTCGGATTCTAGCGATTGTCATTCTCAGGCGTTCCTTGGGTTGCATGTGGCCGATTTCGATGGGAGTGAATCGTCTTGCGTGGATGTAGTTGCTGCGGACTAATTCGTCGGTTAAGGAACACCTTGTCTCATTCTTGCTTCCTTCGGATTTAGGGCACCTTCTTCATGAATGTCTTGCTTGGTTTTTGGCTTCCTGCTCTCGTCGGATTCTAGCGATTGTCATTCTCAGGCGCTTCTTGAAGAGGACACTGTCCTGCATGTGGCCGACTTCGATGGGAGTGAATCGCCTTGCGTGAATGTAGTTGCTGTGCACCAATTCGTCGGTTAGGGAATACTTGATCTCGAATTTGTACTCGGCATCTGGTACAAATGTACGACGGCCTCGTAGCTCTTCTTTGTAGAGAAAAACCAAATATGGGACTGATGCTGCCATTGTGTAAACTTTTTATAAATCTTCTTTCTTGATCTTACGGCTTCAAAGGATATTTCTGGACTGAATACTCAACAGAAATTTTGCATGTATTTTTGCTAAGCGCCATTTACCTGCTACCGATACGCAACTTTTGGGAGCTGTAACCTTTTTTTAAAGTTTTCAAAAACAATTTTACAAGAATTTTATTAGGGTAATAAATAATCAAATAAGTTTCGAAGTGCAAAGGTGCAAATATGTTATAAAATAGTTACCTGTCACTGAAAAGACGAATAAGTGCATTTATTGCCCTAATAAAATTAATGAGTTTGCAAACTGATAGACTAGCCATCTTGTTCACCAGTTCTGATGCCAACTATTGAACCAGTAAGCATAACCCAACTTTTAAGTAATCTGCCAGATTATCTCCTTGGTTAACTTAAGTTCAGAAACCACCATCTTATTCTATGTGGAAAACAGACTGGTATCGATACCACGGTGTGAATCCTATAGTACGCTGAGCCACAACAGACATAATTTCCCAGTGCATTTTGACTTGTCCGCTTCGTAGCGTGCTTTGACTTTTGCCTGTTTTGCACTGCTTGCACTTCGCCATTGTAGTTTCTCCATTTATCATGTCCAAAAACGATGAACTTAGTTTTACTTCCCACCTACATACATTGCTAGGGGAAGTACATATTGTAATCGGTGCGATCAAAATGTTTCGAGATATGAACAGGGCTTGCCATTACTATACACTAGAAATCGTTTGCACCCATTTTCGAAATGATGTTTGTGTGTGTGATCATATTTGCCGCCTTCGATATCTGGAAAACGAAACAACGTAGGACCATGCGGTTTTTTCGTTTTATTCATCAGCGTGAAACTTAGAGCTGATGAGCTTCTGAGCACAATCGGTCCAGCAGATGCCAAGGAAATTTAAGAAATGTTTTTTTTTCGAGTTCGCGCAACAACTGTGGGTATCTGGAGAACGAAAGAACGTAGGACCATGCGTTTTTTTTCTGTTTTATTCATCAGCGTGAAATTTAGAGCTGATAAGCTTCTGAGCACAATCGGTCCAGCAGATGCTAAGGAAATTTAAGAAATGTTTTTTTTTCGAGTTCGCGCAACAACTGTGGATATCTGGAGAACGAAACAACGTAGGACCATGCGGTTTTTTTTTTGTTTGCCAGCATGAAACGTAGAATTGATTACATTTCGAGCATAATCGGTCTGGCGGATGCTGTGTAAATTGAAGAAATGTTTTCTATCAAGTTTGCGCAACAACTCTTTGTGGAGTAATTAATAAGTGTGTATTCAAATTGTTCGCCTCCGATGAATGTTTTCTTTAACTATTAAATAAATTATAATATTACTGTTTCTGATACAATACAATACGAGGTGGGAAGTATAGAACTGGCTCTCCAGTCGAATTTTTTGTTTAGCGTTACAACCGCAGACTACCTTCGGCACGTAAAGACCCATACCTAACCCGATGAATAAACATTTTTAATAAGTTCGACTTTGCTAGAGAGGAATCTCACAGCTGTGATGTTATTTAAGTATCCTTTACAGTGTAAACTTTTAGAGCAACGTTGAGTTTTTCATTATTTGAATCTCCTTTAAATCCTGCCATTTCATTAGTAGATAAAACTGCTTTCATACGAATTTAAATGGTTTCTTAAAAATGAAAAGTGTTATCGTTCCAATAGATAATGCATGTTAGGTTTATGTATTCTAGAACGCCAAAACTTATTTATACCAATATAAATAACTGTCCGCAAAGCTCGCTTTATTATTACCCAAATGGATTTGCGTCGCTTGAGGGCGATTCAATTATATTTCCCTCTAATCAATACGAATTGAAACAAAAAGAAGAATAAGACAGAAGCCACGTCAAATCGAATAGGGTGTTATGGAAGAATAGAGGAGAATAGTGCTATCATAAACGCTTTGGGAATAAAACACCATATCAAGGCAGTAAATAAGTCTGATTCGCTAGGAAAAGGTGAAAAAAACACACTTGTCGCTATCTTTCCTGGTTAAAGCAAATCTGGAAATTTAATAAAAAAAAAAAATAAATTATGTACTTGAACTAACTTGTTTTTTTTTTAATTAGGCTTTTTATACACATACACATATACAATACAAAGAAACATATTACAATTAGAACAATGACTTATACATATGTTCACATGTAGTTACATTCAAAATTAGAAAATTTGTCTCATTGGTACTTGTCATTTCTGCCTTCGAAGATTTATTTCGCCAGAAAAACAAGGACTTTATTGGAAAAAGGAATTTTCTTATTGTCAGAGCTTAGGGAAAGAAAAATGTATGCCAATGGCGAATATTTTGAAATTCATTTTTCTTTCATTCATTGCTTACGAAATCGCACATTTAATACGAGTATGTAGCAACCTGATACATTCAAAATTAGAAAATTTATTTTATAGGTACATATGTACATAAATGATAATTCTTTCAGAATGTTTTGAACGCGTTTTAATTTGTCAAAAATAGTTCTTAACTTTGGTTTGTTTAAGAATTCTTTCTTTAATTACCTCGACTCATAAATATACATACATATCTTGCTGAAGGATGAAGAATGAGCACATCTATTCTCTTAAATAATTGAAATTTCATTTCAAATGGAATACCCTGTAAATGTTCAAGAAAAAATCAGACACTCACCATCAACTCAATCGAACCATTATGTGCAGTCTACGTGGTTATGGTTATTTTCAGTTGCTTTGTGCCTTTCGTTTATATGGAAAATAAGGGATGATTTGAATTGGCAAAATGATTGCAATTGTCAAACGAAACGTTTGAATAACTTTGGAACTCAGAATAAAACCGGAAGCTCAAGTAATGATTCAAAGGATCTTAAATTGTTTTGAGTTTTCTTGTTATTCTTACTTCAACTGATATTTTTTTTATCGAAAGCACCAATACAACTTTTTGTTTTTTAAACTACTGGCTGTGTATTTGTTATTAATTAATTTTACAATGTTGTCTATTGAGTATGATTTTTTGAAGAAACGGAAATGGTTTAATTGCCGTTGTTCATTGGTAAGTCCATTGCACCACTCAGCAGTACTGGCTCAAGTTAAAATTCCAATAAAATCAATTAGAACGTTTGTTTTTTGCAAAACATTCTTGACAGGCATAATCCGAAGTTATAATCTTATATATATATTATAATCAATGTACTGAAAATGATAGATCACTTTATAAACAATGAATATGTGGCTGGGGCGACAGCTCGGGATGAGGCAAGGGCTAGGTCCAGCTTATCGCAAACAATTTAAGGACGTACAATTTATTGCCGACTCCAAACGGCAAATGCTCCCGGAGTTTTGATCTTTTCCGACGAAAACTGATCTGAGGATCTAAACCATGCAGTCCAATGTACTAACCACTGAGCCAATGGTCGTGTTCAGAATGTTAGGCACTAGCCAGTCAACCGGCTCTGATTGGTCGAGAGGCTGAAAATTGACTATAAAACAAGTTGACACATATATGTCGGTACTTTTAAAAAACTGTTTTGAACGAAAATATTTATATCCAATTCTATAAGAGCAGTAGGTACGTATGTACATATGAACTTATGTATGTACATACATTATACATATATGTATATATGTATGCATTGATGTATGTATAATACGTACCTACTGTGCATGCTTAAATATATGCCTACGCATGTACATATGTATGTCCGGCAGCGTTTTTGTCTTTCGTAAAATATTTTTTTAAAGAAACAGATGCTTCTTAAATGTTTTATTCATTGGAATGCATTAAGCTTGAAAAGATTTTACGTTCACATTGAGCACAAATTTAAAATTGCGATGTTATCAACGACTTCAACATACTCGTACAAGTAGCACTTAGATGAAATCGAAATGGAATTCCATAAAAGAACTGGACTGTTTATACGTACATTCGTTTCTCTTCGTGGGTAACCGCAAAATCAGGGACATCCTAAATCTTAATCTGGCGCCAAATGTTTTATGTTCCTTACAGACTACATGGGTTCATGGGGTGAGTTGAATATAGGTTGATTAAGGGGTTGGCTAAGGTTAGGGTTTCAGATTTTCTCTGCCCCATGTATTTGCGAAAGAAAATCACAGAATTCTTTCGTCTTTGGAAACATTTTTTTTTGGTTTCTGGGTATTTTAGATGATGGTAGATATATTGTAAAGAGTTTTCTTTTTTGATTAATTGCCGTCTCAAAAACAGTCTGCTACAATTTAAAACTGAAAATAATCTTTGGTCTTAACTATTGCATGACGTCATTGCCACTTAATAAACAAGTGGTGCCTTATGCTCCTACAAACTTGTTCGCTGTCGCATTTACTCATTTTGTTTAGCACTTACTAAACGTAATGTATTGAAGTACATAAATGTATATAAATTTGAATATAACATACACCTGATTTTGTAGTACTTTGTAAGAATAAGTCTGCTTTGTATAAAGAAATTATGCAAATATTTTTATTGATAAAAGTATAATCAGTAGCACCGATTGTGAACATTAGTGTATTCAACTTGTTTCAAACTGCTAGTACACAATACACTATTCATCAGTTACTATTTTAAGCTAATGAAAACTCGGCGCACTCTGTATATAATGACTAATACAAATTTCGGTTCATCTGCGATGACTGAAAATGAGAATTCTTGGAATTAAATGTTATTTGCTCGTGTTTGTGTATACAGAAACCCAAAGGATGCCGGAAAAGAGGGTGGGATGCTTCAACGAAAAGGCAATATTTTATATTATATGACTTTAATTAAATTAAAAGGAACAGCACAAAAAGACGATAATATGAAGGTATTTTTTCTCTTCTTTCTCCATTCGCCTTTTTTTTTTTAACTAAAAGCTGAATAACGGATTTATGTAAGAACAGCTATATGCACATAAACACGTACTTCTTAAGGCAGGATATTTTTCATTTTATTTGCGAGGGTCTTTTTACAAACGGCCAAATAAGAGGCACAGGAATGTTTACTTGCTAATTGGAGAAGGGTGATAAACTATCATTAGTTTAAGTTAGAATTTATAAGCATCTATGAAAGGGCGTGGAATGTGTAGAAAATCAGTAGATTTATTATATTTTTGTTGACTCCGTCATATTACCTTAATCTATATATATAAAACTCTTTGTCCTGACTGACTGACTGACTGACTGACTGACTGACCCAGAGATAGGCGCACAGCCCAAACCGCTGGTGCTAGAAACTTGGAATTTGGACAGTAGTTTCCTTTTGTGGCGTAGACACCCACTAAGAAGGGATTTTTCGAAACTCAGCTGTAACAGGGTGTTACATGGTGTTAAAGTTTAAATGAAAAAAAAATTTAAATTGGACTTTGGAATTGAAATTTGGTGGGTATATTCTACAACAGAAATAATGAAACACGTGTTTTACCGTTTTTCAAAATTATGACTGTGGGCCAAGATACAGGGCGTCAAAGTTTTGCTATTTATAGTAATGCGCAACCGTAGTCAGCGGCACTTATCGTTACGTGATCGTGTGTTGTTTTTGTTTTGCCCAGTTGTACAAGGGTAGTTTTTTCATTTTTCTTTGTGCTGCTTTTCTTCACTCAGCACAGTGTCTATTCATGTATGTATGTATTTGATGGAAATATTTTTTGTTGTAGTCGCAACTTGAACACAAATATTCTACGATACATAATCCTACCTATTTGGCAGGAAATCATTTCCACATGTAAGAACATACATATGAATATTTCTGTGTATATTCTTGATCTTGTGTTGTGGGCTACAACTAGGGGGGAAACAAATACTGCCGTCGCCAGGAATGTTGTTTACGGGACGTGGGGACGAAAAATGAATATGAGAAATTGAAAGTTTATGCCTACTCATTAACGGCTTGAAACGCGGGGAAGGATATAGGGTATAATGTGACGTATTTCCACGCGGGCGTAGTCGCGGGTATCGGCTAGTATGTAATAAAAACAGAACTCGCAACCGAGATGGACTGCGACCTGTATGATCTATTGTGCTGGCCTATTGGATAACCAGAAGCCAAATTGAGGCTCTTTATAAACCTTATTAACGCTTTAGGCTCCATGTTCCAAGTATCCACTGAGAACATCGTGTGCTGTGTTCGATGGAGCAATGTACTCTTTGCACCTCCTTGGCATTCGCAAACAATTAGTTCCTAAACATTTTTGAAAATTCATTTTCCGAATTTCTTAGTGTGTATTCTGTTTTTCACTTTGGCAGAAATTAAGTCATCAAGAGCTATCGTGGCATACCACTAATATTTACTTTAACTGTTCCCTTTATATATACCATTTTTAAGGGCCCCTAAATCAGCAAATTACTTTGCACAAAAAAAATATACAACCGAACTTTATTTATGTTGACTTTGACGCTTTTAACAAACCCTGAATATTACGCACTGTTCCAGTAATTAGAAATAAATTATTTTATTAAGGCTTATAATGTACCTTCAGTGAAATTATACAATCATTATAAATTTTAGTAAATAAGGTTTCATATCTTTTTAACATACCTAAACTTGTTTCATACTATAAATCACATTAATAATTTTTACAGTGCAACTGAAGACATCGATGGCAAGAAAGCGGAAATGTTACTATGAGTGGTTTAATTTGTTAGCCCTCACTTGGATAATTTTTTCAGACATATGTCTCAATGGTACGTAAAATATTGCAATTTTTCAATTCATGTTAAAATAATTTATCCCTAAGACTTTTGTTTATTAGTATTTAAAACTATTTTCTTTTTCAATTAATCCATATTTTAGAGTATTTAAAAGCAAATGGTAGAAAATGATAGTTTTCCCTCTAAGCTTATCTCAATTCTTGAACTATTTTAGAGCATAATAAAACCAACATTATCTTTATAACATCTACCCAACAACTGCAATTTTATTCAACGCTTTGGTAAAACTTCCGAACCTCATTTCTACAGTATCATTCAGTTTTCTCAATCCCGCTATTTGTATGCTCCTTTTGTTCTCCTGAGAAGCCGATGTTCGCCTCTCCTCTTTTGCGTGTAGAGCTCGAGAACAGCTTTGGTTCTTCTATGCAGCGCTACTTTACACGTTGTGCTTAGAAGCACTCATCATCAAGCCAAGAGAATCCTTGCGGTGGCTGAGTACAACCCAGGCCGTCACGTAGTGGTAATGTTGCCTCTGATCATCAACCTTCAGTACTTGCAAATTATTGTTGGTCTCTTTTTTAGAATCAAAACTCAATAAAACCAATTGTTAAAAGAAATGAATTTAAATAAATAAATATAATTCTTCAGCATTCTCTGAGCACTTCTGTATTTTTTCATCCATTGAGCAGCTACAAAGCTCGCCAATATTATGTAATCGAGTACTATGTAATAGAGAAGAATGTAACGTAAAAAAATATGGTATTAAATGTTAAAAACGAAAACATTATTATTTTTTTTTATTGCTTAAATGTGCAATTAAGGGGGTGGATGCTTGAGCATCCCCCGACTCTGGTAAGAAATTAGAATCTTATACCGTTATCTACGTAAAGAAATTAATTACTACACAGTGTAACTTACGATTCAAGTTTTCATAGATGGAAATAACGTATTTCAGACGCGCTTTTAATATTATATTCGGTCATTGATAAGATAACATCTCCATAATGTTGTTGCACTTGCAACGCAATTACTATTAAATAATACTACTTAAGAAACTGAACTCAGCGCCATATTATTTTCACGTGTATTTTCCAGTTGGTGCAGTCGTTTTCTGTTCAATGTTATTAAGGTCCATTTAAAAAAATGTTTCTTTAGTCAAAGTAGTACAACTATTATTCTAATTGGGTGAAGTGTACTGTGTCCAGTCCAACATAGGGTCGATGCATTGCAGGGCGTTAGCGTATGCAATAGCATTTTGTTCAATACCTATTGACCTGCACAGAGAAAACGAATTCATATATTTTAATTTTTGATACCACTTTGTGTAGCGTTTTAACTCGTCGCTATAACAGAAGTAATTTGCACACCACTGCTTACGAGTTTTTTTTACAATATAACTTAATTGAGATTTTGATTGCGACTTGCACAATGCATACTATCGATTTGCAATAAAATTGCGTTTTTTAAGGAACGAAACGAAATATAAAAAAAAATGGCGCAAGGTGGGATAATGATATCATATTCGTGCGTGTACATCGCAAGAGCAATGGTAAGTTAATTAATGATTTACCGAATTTGTTCAGGTACAGAACGGCAACAGCAGCTTCCCTTTTGTTCCGGATTTGCAATTTTAAATTGAAACCAATGTACCACACAAAAGCTTACATATGCATGCTTGTGTATATGTGCAGCGTAATAAAATTCGGAATGCAGGCTGCATTTTGCAATCGACTTTTTTTCTTGGCTGATTCAACCAGAGGACAAAATCATCCCCGTCATAAATTAAATTTTTTTTTGCTGTAATTAAATTTTACACAATATAATAATTCAATTCGATTGTCAATTGGAAAGTGCCCACAATAGTTCGTAGGTTTTGAATTAAGGAGGAATTATGTTGTATTAATTAGTTTTTAAGAAATGAAAATATTTTAAAAATTAATGAAGAAAAAGTTCTATAGCCCCTTAATGGACTGCACTTCATGGCATTTCATGTATAATTATTGAATCGTAATTAAACTTGGATACGAACAAAAGCCGGCATCTTCACTGCAGTATCACAATTTTAATCTTAATTAGGTTTTAATTTCAATTCAAGCTTTGGTTCGCGAGCATTCGAATCAATCACCTCCTACATATTTCATATGTATTACAGAACTACATAGAAACAATTTAAAAAGTACTATAAAGCTTAAACTTAATCAGCCATTTGCTTTTAAACCATTGTACATTTACAAGTGTCACATTTCCTTTTAAGTTTATTATTTTATGAGAATTGTATAATCAAATTTTGTACATGAGATTATAAATAATATTTCTGATAATATTAACTGGTAATATTGCTTATCTTTTTTTAAATTTTTGATTTAGCACTCTGTTTAAAGGACTTGAAGATATTTGTTCCAGAAGCTGTCATCATGGGAAATGCAGCAACTCTGTCGTGTCAATATGACTTGGAGCAGGTACGTTTTAATACTAAATTAAATACGATCGCTAGAAAAAGTAATTTAATTAAAAAAAAATAATAAAGCTGCGTTTCAGTAAAATGTGTGTACTAACAACTGTAGCATGGGTGATGCAGTTGTGGTGTTGCATTATTTCGACAATTTTTCATAAAGTTTTGTAGTACAGTAGTTCTAAAAAAAGTATCATCAGATCTGGTTAGTATTTATTTAAACGAAAAACATTTTAGGACTTAGGAGACTTAGTCATGAAAGTTGTGTTAAATCAAAGACCATATAATACGAAGATACAACAAATGTGTACGGATATTTTTTCAGAATCTGTTTGCTCTCAAAAGTCCATTCGTTCTCAGAACTCTAACGTATTTGTTGTTTTTTCTTGTTGAATACCCTTTCCGCAAAATAAAAGAAGAGATATGAAGAAGATGAACAGAAACTTGTTTTCAGTGTGACCATTATCTCATAAATATTCCACTTATTCTGAAAAGTGGAATATTCATTTCCTGTATTCTACATTTAAATTCCGCTTAGCAATATAAATTAAATTAAATAAAAAGCAAGATAAACCAAAAATATTGCTTCTATTAATAGAAAAAGGAAAGCAGCAAAACTACTTGCAGTTTACTTTTGGCATATTAAGCCAAAAAAAGAAAATAATAATAATGAACACACGTGGCATATTATGTAGTTATATTCTATCAGGGTCACACTTGCTTTTCTGCTTTTATTTTTTATTGTCTTGTGGGTGATGATGATGAAGATAATGATTTGCTAGGGTGCTGAGGCACTGAAGAAACATGTTTTCAGCAGCGTTGCAGTGCTGCTACTTTACCGAATCTTTTGGTTGGAGATGATGCACTCAATCTACAAAAAAGAAAACAAATTCTATGTGAATACATATGTATGTACGATATGATCTGATCAGATCAAGCCTGTTTTCAGCCGCCTATGGCTGGGAGAGCTTTTTACCTTCAATCCATACGAAGTGCCAGTGGCGTAATTTTGGTATAGGTCTTTGCTTAAAATTATGTATGTACATACATGTGCATGTGTATGTGCATTTATCCAGTATTCTGCTTGAACATCATTAAATTTAATTTTTAAAATTTTATTATAAGTTAGAAATTTGTATCTTCGTGCAATTACAACCTTGTGTGAGTTTAATAACTTTACTCTCGGTCAAGCTCACTTCTGTTTTAAAAATTAACTTTGTTCATGTTCATATGTACATACATATGTATGTATTGATAAAAGAATTAAATTTTGCAACAAAAATATTCTGTTTATAATTTTGTAACTAGCCAAGATGGGCATCGTGTCTAAGTGTTCAATGCGTTGGACTGCTGTGCGAACTGGCTAAATTCGAGCCCTTGCCATATCCACAGAACATTTTTCACGACACCTCCCCTCGCCGGAGAAAGACAAACCTTCAACAGTATAATTTATCATAAAGAAACTTTTCAATTCGCCGTTCGGAAAGCAGCAAAACTACTTGCAGTTTACTTTTGGCATATTAAGCCAAAAAAAGAAAATAATAATAATGAACACACGTGGCATATTATGTAGTTATATTCTATCAGGGTCACACTTGCTTTTCTGCTTTTATTTTTTTATTGTCTTGTGGGTGATGATGATGAAGATAATGATTTGCTAGGGTGCTGAGGCACTGAAGAAACATGTTTTCAGCAGCGTTGCAGTGCTGCTACTTTACCGAATCTTTTGGTTGGAGATGATGCACTCAATCTACAAAAAAGAAAACAAATTCTATGTGAATACATATGTATGTACGATATGATCTGATCAGATCAAGCCTGTTTTCAGCCGCCTATGGCTGGGAGAGCTTTTTACCTTCAATCCATACGAAGTGCCAGTGGCGTAATTTTGGTATAGGTCTTTGCTTAAAATTATGTATGTACATACATATGTATGTATGTGCATTTATCCAGTATTCTGCTTGAACATCATTAAATTTAATTTTTAAAATTTTATTATAAGTTAGAAATTTGTAACTTCGTGCAATTACAACCTTGTGTGAGTTTAATAACTTTACTCTCGGTCAAGCTCACTTCTGTTTTAAAAATTAACTTTGTTCATGTTCATATGTACATACATATGTATGTATTGATAAAAGAATTAAATTTTGCAACAAAAATATTCTGTTTATAATTTTGTAACTAGCCAAGATGGGCATCGTGTCTAAGTGTTCAATGCGTTGGACTGCTGTGCGAACTGGCTAAATTCGAGCCCTTGCCATATCCACAGAACATTTTTCACGACACCTCCCCTCGCCGGAGAAAGACAAACCTTCAACAGTATAATTTATCATAAAGAAACTTTTCAATTCGCCGTTCGGAGTTCCATTCATGTGAAAAATGTAGCACGCGCAACATGAATAATTGGGAGAAGCTAGGCCTTAGCCCACCCCCGACTGTCGCGCCACCTATTTATTTATTTATTTAACTAGCCGCAGAATATGAGTTTTAAAGAATGACCTTTCTTGCTTTAAGATTTCATCGTATGATTATTATAAATATATTCTTTTTTATTTTCCATTTTTTATTACAGGCCGCCTTGTACTCAGTGCGTTGGTACTTTGAAATGGAAGAGTTTTATAGATACGTTCCGAAAGAATTGCCGCCCACTTTAGTATTTCCAGTTTCCGGAATAAATGTAGATGTAAGTATTATAAGTTTATTCAATAAAACAACCCATACCTCGCTGCTGTCTTATATCTGGTACTAAAACTCAAACACTCCTAGTGATTTGTTCAAAATTCTGTGCGTCCTATCCTGGGTAGGGATCTAGCATTTGAATGGCTCTGTTTGCCAGAGTAAAAGCCCGCAAATTTAATTTAAGTCTACAGGCGTAGGGGCTAAGGCGAGAACTTTTTTTTATTTTTTTTATTAAAGAACCTGCTCTAATGGCTGACACAGCGACCTAGCAGGTTCTATTGTGTCTCCGGTCTACTTAGCCTAATAGGTCTACTTCCTTCCGAATGAAGGTGAGTATGTCGTCAGTAGCCAAGTTTCTAAAATCCGCTAATGAACAGCATTCCCTATGGAAGATCCGTCTGCGTAGCTAGTACAGTGCGGGACATTCACAGAGAATGTGCTCAGAGGTTTCTTCCTCTTCCAAACAGAACAGAACCGTGTTCCCAGTTGTTTAACAAAGTACAAATAACGCCACCGGTCCCAAGAGCGCGGAAGCCAAACCGGCGCTAGCCAGCTCATCTGCAGTTTCGTTTGTTGTGCCTGGCAAGTGATTGTAGGGTATCTGCCATAAAGCCACCGAGTAGCCCATAAGCCTTAGTGACACGCTCAGCCGCGAACTTAATATGTGCATTCCAATTTAAACGTCTTTTTAAGACGCCGAGGTACTTCACCTCGTTGGAATAGCCTAACGCGTTACCGAGATTTACTAATCTTCTTTTCGTAAAATCACTAGAACAGTCATGCAAGGATTGATGAAGAGTCCTTCAATGTTGCACAATTTTAAAACGGGCAGTAAAGCACTCTGCCTGATATTAGAGATCGTCCAGAAGAGTAGACATCTCTAGCCGGCCTCTGATATGCAAATCCATTAGTCTTTCCATTGCAGAATCGGAAGTAGTAGACAATTTTTCCTCTACACCGGTTCTGTCACATGAGGAAAGTGGGGAGGGGACCCCTGTGGCAACACCTTCCATACTTTTGGGAGGGTTCGGCTGCTTAACAGAAGACCGAGATTTTGAGGCCACAGTGTGCTTTACCTCATCACTGATTGAAGCGGTCGTCGAGAGCTCAAATGCATCTCGAGAGGGTGAGCCATCTGGTTGCTCAACAGCGATACCAGATGTCGATGCAATTTCAGAGCCATCTGTCTGCATAATTTTATTTCTTTGATGAGATATTTTGTATCCATGAGTAACCGGGAAAGGAGGTCACTCATGACGGAGACCGGTAAGCAATGAGAAGGCTAGGTTAAAACCGAAGCTCGCCAATATATACGGAGTACGCAAACTAGTAACTAAGCTCCCTGTTAGTCATGCAGCCATCGGCGTACGCTGTTTCGCTTTGGATTTAAGAATTTATTGACGAACCCTCATGCTTGTTTTAATCGAATAGACTAATTAAAAACAAGTACCGTTCAAAAGATTACTAACAATTCTTTGTATTGCTTTTATCCACCTTTGTGCAGTGTTACTTATTAGTTTTCTTAAAAGAACACACAATTATTTGCACTCAATTAAACATCGTTATTTTATTTTAGGGGAATATCTATGGGGTTTATACGTTCGATTTAAGTGTTGTCGTTGACAACCTCAATTCCTACAAAACCAATTACCAGTGCAAATCTCTTGATATGTTTTTAGTTTAGTGTTTTAACAAACCATTTTTCATACATATGAATGTGTACGTATAAAATTATATTTGGCCTCTGCAATAACAAAGCGTTCAAGTTTACATACATATAAACACGTTCGTTAGTACTCGCACAAGGTTCAGAGGTACTATATTATGAATGTGCCATAACCAAACGTGACATAAGAGGTAGGCGGCTATTCGTTTGGTTAAAGCGTGAACGCCCGTTCCTGAAAAATAATTTATCTGGAAATGAAGTCCTACTAATATTCGTTTTTACGGACCATGAAATTGAATTTTTGTGCTGTTCTTTGGCATTTTATTATTTTTATCGTTGCACACCGAGTAAAACTTAATTATTTTTTGCAATACCACGGCGCAATGTGGCGATTTTTTCGTTATCATATAAAAGTTTAGACTAACAACCAGAAGTAACAATATAGAGTTGTATTATTAAAGTATCAGCTTAGAGCATTTATGTATTTTATTCCCATTAAAAGTGTCATTTCATTTCAATGTTGGCTTTAGAAAAAAATTCAACATGCATTGGTGTTAATTATATTATGTTATTTTATTCTGTAAATTTATCTTAAACTGCAATCTATTAAAATTGTGACATAGAATTGAATATTAATGTTCCTCCATGTCTTTATTTCAACCCTTTTCATACATTATTACGGAAAATACACAAATTGAAGATGTCTACTTATATCCACATATGTGTATTTTATTAAAACCTAAAAATATGTAAAGTAAAGATATTTTCCTGTAATACAAAGTCAGAGCGCAAAGAGTTGAAAAAATATATACAAAACCCATGACTGAACGCTGTAAAAGGCATCCGTTTTTAAAACAAAACATTTTTGTGGATTCTGACGAGCAGAAAACAGTTGAAAATCACTTTGCCTCATAAAAATTCTGTTGCCGCCACCACATTAAAATATTTTAATGAAAACATTCCATTTTTGCCAATTTAATTTCAATCCTCTGTGACGATGTTGAAAATAAATACATACACATGTACACATTTATGTGTGTGAGAGAAACTTTATTATTCGTCTATGAACGGGATACAATAAACTTATCATAAAATGTAGACTGGGAACAAACCAAAAAATGGTAAAACAATGAACCCTTTTTGGTGCTCTTTAACCCAAGCAATTTAGAAATATTGTTGGCGTTGGGTGATAAAACGTGAGTTCTCACTCACAAGATCCATCAAAAGGGAGGATAAAAAAGACGACACAACGACAACTTGAAATCCTTGTCGGTTTACCTCTTACCGCAAATTGTAGTTATAATAATACCCGCAATACCAACACAAGAATTATGCTGAGAAAGTTAAGAACAGACCTCATTCTGACGAAGGACGAAAGTGACGTCGTATGTGAAAAGCCACATAATTTTAAAATGAAGTTTTTTTTTTAAATTGTTGATAACACGGATGGTGGATTTTGAACATAGTCTGGTGTTCAGACATCCAAGTTGCACTTCCATTATTAGAATCTCATCGGAGGAGATAGCTTGTCTGTGCTTGGAAGGTTTTCATTTTAATTTCCGTAGCAAATGTGGGAATTACATGAAGATGCCTGTATATCCGGTATCCAGTCCATAACTTTAATTACAAAATAGTACAACGAGCAAAAATTGTGTGTGCATGCAAACGAACAGAATCGAGATGGAATATACATATGTATTTATGTATGTACATACCTACCCCTTTAGTTTCAAACACTCATTCTTTGTTGTTGTTTTTTTAAAACACTACCTACAAAAAGGACAACACATTTCATGTGAGGTTAGTGGATGCAATTCCCACCCTCAATTTCAGTGATATGATGATAAAAAATCTTTTCTTCATTCCGTTGTCCTGTGTAGACATTTTTTTTTATTACTTCCCTTGCATTAAAATAAAATGCTGTGTTTGTATGAGTGTAAGAGTACATACTCATATATAGTTTTGGCTTACAGCTAGGTGGATGGCGTACATATAACGACTGCTGCTAGAATTAACCAAAAGCCCTTGAATATTTCTGAATAATTACCAAGAGTTGATATACTCCATCCTTGCTAGTACAGCTCTACATATCAGGAAACCACTCATTTACTCAATCCGTGGCATGTTTGCATTTATGTCCTCACAAAGATCCGGAATGACAAAACAATGCTTTTGAGGATAAAACTAAGTGTGTTGAGTAAAAAGTGGTAACGGGAAAGTGGTTCTACTGTTAACTGCATATTTGTCCTTGTGGATTACTTCTTCTGGATTACACTCGAGTAACGTGACCACAAATGCACGGGATAATTTACTCACCCAACATGACACACACATTTCTGCATGTTTTATAAACTTAGGATGTAGACTCTTATTTCCTGTAATTTACCACGATCCATTAAGAATGTGAATGATGTGTAATATCTATAAAGTTTTGCAGTTACAATTTGTAAAAAAATCTCACCGACCGAAACATTCATTTAAACTACTTATTTAAAGTATTTGAAAAGATTAATTTAAAGACATACTTACAAAAAAATTTTAAATTCAATTTATACGCATACATATGTAGGTACACATATATCAATTTATTTATTTATGTATATTGAAACATAATATTAATGTTAAGTCCAACAAAAAATAAACGTTGTGCGCTCAATCATTTTCAAAATACATATATTTTTTGAATTCCGCGAAGACCCTTTTTCCAAACTTTTTTCATTTCAGTAAATAACTTGTGATATTATGTGTCTATGGAATAATAAGTAACCCATTTCAAAACTTGGTAACTAATAAGCAGTTATCAAAATTCACAGTTTACACAATTGAACGCAAAGCAAAAAAGGTAATGATTAAATATCAGGGGTGGATTCCATAAGCGTTCCACTCAACATTTTTTTGGGAGGAATTTGAAAACATTTTATGAACAAATTGCTATGATGCTTTTCCCCTTTGTTCAGTTACGAGGAAATGTAATTACATACCATCAATCTTAGAAAAAATTTTAATTAAGGGCACAAATCCGCATTTTTTGTTTGTCCTTCGTATTCCTTTGGTAAAATGCTTTCAAATAACAGATTTTAGAATCCCTTGAAGTGTTCTATAATAAATTTATTAATTTCTTTTGACTGGCAAAAAAAAAAAAAACAAAAGAAATTTTATTAGAGATGAACTTTTTTTTACTTTGAGCGCATTATATTATCGAACTTCAAGAAATATCCTTTTCAAAATCATGATTTGCGTGTTACAGTTACCTATTAGATATATATAATACATAGATATACAAATTTTCTGGTTTCGTTTTATGGATTTCTGTCGATATTATTTTAAATCAAATAAAAAATAGATAAATAGCTGGCGCGGTAGCTCGGGATGAGCCAAGGTTACTTCTTGCAACCATTTACGTTGTGCGTGTTTCCATTTTTTCTCACGAATGCAATGGAATGGACTCGGATCGACTCCGGCGCCGAATTGATGAGCTTTTCTGTGATAAATTCTTCGTTCGAATATTATAATTTATAGCAGTAGTGCCTTGTGTTAATTGCAATGTGGAACACCTGACTGACCAGGTGTTGTGCATGTCTTCTTATGTATCTCAGATGTTTCGCCCAGTTGCAAAGTCAATTTGCCTGAATCTGTTATAGAAAAAAATAATGTGCAAGTTTAACTATCCGATAGTACGTCCTTAGATGCTCTCTTTTCCTAGCCCAAAACAATTTTAATATCATAGCTCGGACCCTACTCGTATATTTTGTCTGATAGCTCATATAGGCTGTCCTTGTCATTTTGCTCCACTGTGAGGGTGTGTTCGGATATTAGGCTTATACATGTGGCAAATTTAGCCTTGAGGATACGAATTGCTATAAAGCCCATTTTAATGGTAGATTCCAACAACAAATGCCCACTCAAGTAAGCGATTCTATTGTTAGTTACAAACGCCCTAATGTCGAATTTATTCCTATTTTTCAATCCCGGTCCATCCTTTCGTACTTCTTGGACGGCGGTAACTTCTGCTTTACAGCTGCAATTCAGGGTCTTTGCAAATTTATCGGCTGCACGCGGTCTATATATTATGGAACCTAATATTCTACCTGCAAATCCGAAGATCGTTGTTCCATTGATCGTGAACAATAAATCCGTCCGTATCCGAGACGAATCCAATGCCTTGTGGGGCAGTTCTTAAATGTATACTCCTAGGATGAGGAACCGAATAAAGCGCTGTTCGTAAGCTTGAGCCTAAAAGGTGCTTACTTGCAGAATTTTCTCACTGTTATTCAGATCATAGCGGAGAGATCCGTTCGTTAATACCTAGTATATTGGAAAAAAATAAAAACTAACCAAAAGTACATGTGCAAACGTCTTTGAATTAACGGTGGCTTTAGTGAACACGATACAAAAAGAAGCATCAACAACTAGTAAAAGTAGTTTTAAAAAATGGCGTTTAAAACAGTCGAGCGCAGTATCGTTTGGTATATTATTTATTTATTAATTCTATTAAAACATACAAAATCGAAATTAAAAATTAAAAGTAGATGTAATCCCTTAAAGAATATTTAGTCGTGATATTCCTTTCTATAAAAGGTTTCGAAGAGAGTAAACCCAAAGTATATGCAGGTACCAAAATTGTTATTTAAATAATGAACGCCAGCATATTTCTGATAAAATTCATGCGAAAAAAAAATTAACATTTTTTAATGCAATTAGTAAATAGGTTTTAGTTAATATTACCTTCATTAGTACCTTCGGTTCTTAAGGGATTTATGTTGTACTATAACATTAATTTTAACAATTAATGTATGTGCAGACAAACTAAAACTTAACCTGTTCTAAGTGCTGTTTACAATAATTATAATTTTATGCTTGTAGCTTGCAAATTCGGACTCTGCTTCAGTAACTTTGAAAAGTGTGACACGTGAACTTTCCGGTCTATATCAATGCGAAGTATCAGAAGATGCCCCCCTCTTCCATACTGATATAAGGGCAGCAAATATGCACGTAGTTGAATTGCCAAAGGAAGACCCAGTTATGCATGTGGATAAGAGCGTTATTAATGCGAATGACAATTTTAAGGCAATATGCACTGTGGGACCGTCACACCCGACTGCAAATATAACGTGGTATATTAATGGACGAAAGGTAAGTGCAAGTAGACTACTATTTTATTCTATGTAAATAATATTAATGCATCATATACAGGGTTTATGAAATAAAGTTGACTAATATCGCCGTCTCCTAAAGAAATATTTCCAGGAAGAGAGGCGACCATCGTGACCTAAGTCAAGTATTGTACAGTGTCTTGTGACAGTGGAAAGAATACAATTAATTAGCGATCGGAATGACAAATTGAGAAGCTTTTTCATGACAAGTTATACTCTCGGAGGTTTCTCATTTCCCGGCAAGAGGGGGTGCCGCGAAAAATGCTCAGTGTGTATGTGTGGAGCTTGAACTTATACAGTTAGCACACCAATCCAAGTCTAAAGGCCTCAAGGTTTTTTTTTTATTAGGGAAAAGAACTGCATCCTTTTTTTGGGAGAGTGGACATTCAGTGAACATTTTTATCCCAGTTGTGTAAACTTTCTAAGGTCGACTGTAGTAGTTGGCATTTACTCGGATGTCTGCCAGTTCTAAACGTGTCTCGGTTTAAGGATGTATTTCGCTCAGTCTGGTATAGTAAAGTGATCTTTTGATCGCTGCTAGCACTTCATGCCGGCACAATGCAATTGCTACTAAAGTATCAACCGCTAACAAAACACGTCCTAATGAAATAATTCCTGGAGTCTATTTTTATTTATGGACTCGCGTACAAGACTTTATAAATTGCAAATTTAAGCCAGATGAAAAATCTCTTGATATACATTGATGCAATAACTCCTAAAAACGATAACTGAAATAACTCCTAATTAGAAACTATTTAATTTTCATAGTTTTTGAAGTTATTTCATTATGAACAATAAAAATGCAATAAGTTTAAATTTTTGTTTCATAAGACCCCGCATTTATGAGTTCTTCTTCTATTTTCTTTTTCTCTGGTGTTAATTGACTTCTGAAAGACAGTTTCTTTTGACTCTGCTCACCTTCGGTCATGTTCGCACTTGTTTTCAATGGGCCTTATCTTTGGGTGGGAGATAGCAAGGTAGCACCACCATGATGCTGTCAAAAATTCAGATTTCTGTTGCCTTGGTGGGGGATGTGGACAAGGAAATGATAGCACCCATGCTTGTCTATTGGCGTTGTGTTATCGGTGTGATATCCAAGTCGGAGCTGGTGCAAGACTGGTAATCATCTTCTTCCAGAATCCTTCTATCTTCTTCGGAGTCTACCATCTTCTCCTCTTTTTTGTCGCACTATATGTCCGAGTCTATAAATGTGGCTAGATCTTAGAATATACGTGGCTACATCTTGGTATAAATGTGAATTTTATATTTTGTTCGAAAACCATTAACTTTGATAACACTTATTATCCGAAAAAAATTTCTTTTATTTTGTGAGGAATTTTTGCCCATTCTGCCCAATTTTGTTTAACTTGATGTCTTTGAAACGTTTCTTGTGGTATAGGTATTAAAAACTCTACTGGATGAGCCTCGTTACTGAACAATAATTTTCAGGAAAACAAAGGACATAACTGAGTTGCTGCAGTGTGTTTTTTTTTGTTTATTAGCGTATACCCCGCTATTTTGATATTCCCAAAAATAAGGCTGTGACTATTAAATCTGGTGACCTTAAAGACTCGAGATCACCATTTTATTAACAATAATTCAATCTGGAAATGGTTGATAGAGTGATCTCATCGTTGCGTTAACGATATGGCAACATCCTGTTTAAAACACATGCTGAGTTAACCCAAACTTTCCAATTCGCGGGTCAAAAAAAAGTTCAATCATTGTGGCCATATTGTTCTCTAGTAACAGTTACTTTAACTACATATCCACCATCGAAAAAACACGCTTCAATGACTTCTTCAAGCCGAATTGCGCACCACACTTTTACTTTTTCAGGATGTAAATATAAGGTGGATTCTATTTGCGCATAATCGAATCATTTGTTTACTAACATAAGTAACCATTGAAATGAAAATTTTTCATAAAAAATCAGGGCCATCATGAATGAGCTATAAGATATTATTGGCCGGCGGGGTCAAAAGTCTTATGGAAAAAGTTCTTGGGTTAATCTGAATCTTGTACGCTGAGAAAACAAATATTTATGAAGAGTTTATCACAAAGTATTTGGACTAGTTTCTACTCCTTACGTATAGCACAGCAGCAATACTCGTGTTTTCAGAAGTTCCCGAAAAACGATTTGGGGCAGGTTATAGTCTGCCGTTCCCTTTTTCAAATTCAGGCATTATACAGTAGAGAGATATTCATTATTACTCGAAGAACATACTATTTTTGTGTAATTCGACGAAAATCGGCTTTTAAGAAAATAGAGAAGAAAAAAAGTGCATTATTAAATAATTAAGCAAAATGAAGCTACTATCTTATACATAATTACCATAAAAAAAGTAAAATTTTATTTTAGTTTGCGATCGTAATTGTAGACTAGTTGAATGTGGACAATTTATTACTAAATGTACGCATGTATTTACATCTGTACAACAGCCAGCCGCTTATATATATATATATATTTTTTAACTTTATCATGTTTATTATTGCTCAGTATTTTCAACTTATCTAAATTATACTTAGAGATCTTTTCTGTTCCTGACTATTGGCGTTGCAGTTTAAAGTACAATTACCTACAGTTTTCACTTCATAAAATTACGAATATTCATTCCAAAGACATTTTTTTTTTTTGTAAATTGAAGAGTTCATGTGCTTAATTTTTGTTCAACATGTAAATTCATGTATACATACATGCGTATGTAGAAACTTTGGAATAAATTATTTAAAATTTAAAATGCATTTCTCTTATTTCTTTATTAATAGGTTTATAAGACCCCCTTTCAGCGGATAAGCCAAGAATCTTATGAAGGTTCAGCTACCTATTCTTCACTTGAGATTTATCCCCACAGTCAGATACTTCAGGGATTATTTCAAGCAGTGCCCAAGTACCAAACGAGCATTCTGCTTCTTTGCGAAGTCTCCATATTACATGTTTTTCACAAGAACGTCCAACAACGAATTTTGCTTAACATGTCGTCTCATACTACAAAGTCTCCAAGTTTTCTAGGCCTGGAAGGCACAAAGCAAAACGGTGACCCGGATAACTCTGCATTCACTGGTGGTTCAGACTGGATAAACCTCCGTTCTTACTCATACATAGTGATATGGGTTGGAATATTAAAATTGCTCAATTATGCACAGAACATTACTTTGCGAAATACGTCCTATTATCTGTGACAAAATTTGTAAAATTTTAAAAAAAATCCATAAGAACTATAATAATATAGATAAGTTATAGTAAATATACAAAAATATGTTACAAACAAACACAAATATTTTTTTATGTTCAGATTTAATATTAAAATCAAAATGATAAAAAAGCAGGTTAAACAATTAACTGCATTAAGCACTTAGGTATCGTAAATTAAGTTGCTTCTCAGAAAAGTTGGCAGTATTATAAAACATAAAAAGATGTATTCGACTGTACTATAAGTAAAAATTTATTTAAACAAAAAACTTGAAGAAATTTAATACAGAATAATTTACATGCTTTATAGCAACTTACTTTAAAAAAATTGGTTTACAAATAATGGCAACGGTGGAAGTGGTTAAGCACTGAACTTCATTCGGACAATAAATAAATTGTTCTTAAACTCCTGTTTATAAGTCTTACAAATGACTGTAGCCATGTGCTATTAGTTATATTTTAATGTGATCATGTATACATAGTTCATTAAGCAGTTATATTTTCCTATTTGGGTAAAAACGTAAACATATAGTTTTAACAAATATGTATTAAATAAATAGATGACATTTGTTTCATTCCTTTGATGTACAATGTCTATTAAACACAGAAATATTTCACATAAAATGGTTCGTTTTGAAAAACTGTATTTTTTCCAACTTTGTAGTTTTTTTAATGCAGATTTTTTACAGATCATTTTTAAAACATTTGAAAGAAAAACAAATAGCTGGGCCGGTCGACCTAGCTCCTTAAAATGTTGTCGTTTAACAAAATTGCACTTAGACGTTTAAGCCATGGATATTTAAGTGTACCGCGATAATCGCAATGAGTTTAACCTAAATACGCTTTGATTTATTTTGTTCACATTTAATTTGTCAATATTAGAAAATGTAATACATGCATGCTTAACATGATGTTTTTTTCCTAACTCCATTCTGCTTGCAATGATTTACACAAAAGAATATTTGTAAAAATATTAACATAAATCTACCCAATTTAAAAATAATCATGAGTAATCCGACCTAACAGGTTATTCATAAATTCGCTAATAGAAAAGTGATGTGATTTTTCCTGGGTCGCCAAAATACTACTAATTAACACAGTGTTTGTTGTTTATTGTTTATGAATCTATTGAAAATACACTTATTAATGTGTATCAATCGAAAGCATGTAAGTAAATTCACGGACAAATTTTCATTACTATGATTTTGATTCGGATGTTCTCACTCGACGAATTTTACTTACATGCGCTGACCACCGATACCTACAGAAATTGCCGGCAATCTAATAGGCTTATTAAAAATCTAAAAGCATGAAGTAAATGGGTATTATTGTTATACATAGGTATGCCATCAAGTTATTAAAATTATATTTGCGAGCAAATGTAAAATAATTTTTTCAGACAATAAAATTTGTCTAATACGGTTTGTTTGTGCCAAACATCAGTGAAGTAGTTCACTAAGTTTGTGGTAGGCAATATAATTTGTAAAGCTTAAAAAAGTACCATAAATGAAAAACATGAATTTGAAATATGTGTGTAATTAATTTGCGTATGTTTAACGTAGAAGGGTGCAAATATTAATTGTTAGTTGTGATTATTTGAGTAGAGGCAAGAAAAATAATAAGAATAATAAAAAAAATAAATTTATCGCATGCCATTTCCATAATAAAAGTATTGTAAAAGTTACTTATAGTAAATAAAATAATATGATAAATAAAAAAGTGCGTTTTAACTTTGTACTTCACTTGTTTTATTTTTTATGGAATTTATTATCAATGATTTTTCCTAATCAATATTGGTTGAATGGTTTCAAAACAACATTCCAGTGTATTATTGACCACACTCCTAAACAGGTCTGAAAGGTAAACAATGGGCTGAAACATTAAAACGAACAATGCTCCGAAATGCAAGCAAAATGTAGCTTTGCTAATCGAATGAAAAGCGACAACCTAAAAATAAAAATCGTTAAATTATGTTATTGAAGGTAGGACAAGACAATCACTCGGGAGCGACAGCCCTTAGAACGTTAATGTGTGGGACGTTCTCGTGAAGTAACGATTATTTTCATAATAAGTACGTGTTCCTATCACAGGATAAAGATCACAGAGCATGGAATAAAAATCGTGTTTGTATGAATTCTAGCCTGTTAATATTTATATTAACAGGCTAGAATTCATACAAACACGATTTTTATGCACTTTAGTGCATATCGGTTCTCTGGACTTTCTTAGAAAAAGGGAAAGGGCATATTCCTATTAGTCTTACATCTTTTCTGCTAAAAACTCTGAAAAGGATTTCTGATGAGCAGTTTGGATCAAATTAACTCCCTTCTATCATTAACAGTAACAATATCTGTACACTTATGGGACCTATCTTAACTACGCTAAAAGAACTTTTGTAGAATCAACCCTCCACGAGTATTTATTTTATTTTATTTTTTTAACCCTCTACGACGTAGTCCACGCCCTCAATTAGATATAAATAATCCGTGATCAGCGTCTTTCAGGACATATTATGAAAGCTGTTGTCATGTTCCAGAAAAAGGTGATAAGCAACTTCATTGAGCATATGCCTTCCAACCAAATAGTAACAGCTGATCAAAATGGGACCCCTTAAGGTGTGATTTTGTATTTGGCCCTTGCTGTGAACAATGACAAAAAAAAAAAAAGGAAATGGCTAGCGCGGCAGCTCGGTTTCTCGCAACCATTCATGTTGTGCGTGTTACATATTTCGCAGGAATAGAAGGGACCTACAATTTATTGCCGACTCCGAACGGCGAAGTAAGAAGCTCTGTCATGACAGATTATAGACTCGGAAGCTTGTCATTCTCCGACGAGAGGTGGTGTCGCGAAAAAAGGTTCGATGTTCCTGGCTGGGGTTTTGAACCCACGCCGCTCGGTCAGCAGTCCAATGCACTAACCACTGAGTCACGGCGATTATTATTATTAACCCTCAATTTATACTATCAACTTCTATTTGAATGCTCTGCGTAATTAGTTTAAGCATGTGATAGAAAACTGGATTCATTTGCTTTTAAGTATCTATGTATAATATGTATGTAAGTAATTTTGTAGAAGTCTATAAGGGAATGTTCTCTGATTGATGAAATGAAATAAATAAATAAATAAAATATCCGCACACATTTAAGGTCATTTTCTAAGCAGGGATTTCAAAACAGAATATGCACGAATACTGATAAATAAGAGACACGTTCGCATTTAACATGTTCTTTGAACAATCTCATATGATTTAACCCAACTTACGTACTAATACGTACATACGTAGATTCATATATGCCTTTTCAACATATGCTATGCATGTGCTTATCAAATATAAATTATAATCTCAAGTGACACTCAAGTAAATTACCACTTATCTATAACTATGTCCATTAAATACCATCTCGAATTTGCTATGTTCCGTGTCCGTACTGGAGCATATGTTACCTCGGTAACTCATTATGCACATACAGTGCTGATGTTAACAGACATTCGAATATTCCGTACAACTTGTACATATTTATATGTGTATACTTATTTCATAAACGAACGCTCTAATGAAAATCGCATTACCCTATTAAAAGAATAAAAAAGAAAAAAGGTTCTCTTACAAGGCGACATATTTTACCAATGGCCAATTGCCATTCCTTGACAACAAAAGGCTGCCATATAAGTATATAAACCTCAGGTATCTTACGTTTAAATTTGAATACAGGATACATGCACTGGTCGGCACAGTTAATGCGACAATGCAATTTTCATACGCAACGAAATAGACGCAACTTTTAGCTTTTTTTTTAATATTTTATTTTGATTTTTGTTTTATGATCTTCCACTGGCCATGGGACATCTAAAGCGGAAAGAGAAAATCTTTCATTTTTTTTTTTTATCTACATATGAGTGCAAAAATAGTTAATTTAAGATGATTAGAATTGGATAAAAGAAATGTTTTAATTTTGTTTGTGTCTTTGAAAAAGCTTTAGCTTTTAGTATGGTAGGACTTCATCTGTTGAACAGTTGAATTCGGAAATAATATCGTTTTTTAATCATTAATATTTTTAACTGCACGAAAATATTCCCCTTATTCAGTTTTACATAATGCCCAATATCCTTTCTTTCTTACTTCCGGAAATCGCTTATTAATTTTATTTCAAAGTTTTTTCCTGTCTTTTATGACTGAAAAATTACTTGTTTTTGTTTTTTTCTTTATAATAATATGAAAGGCTACTTCTAGTAGTAAAATAATAACAATTGTTATTACGCCTATTTACATTACATCTGCAATAGATATATCGTGTGAAGATGAGAAAATTGTGCCGACCAAGTGGACCGACAAAATGGTTTCGTAATAACCGAAGCTCTTTATACGCAATAGACTAAACAAAAGCATCACCCTTTGCTTAGAAAACCAAAAAAGAAGAATATTATTATTATTGTTTATTAAAATGTAAATAAATTACCAGTTAAGGCCACAAGTCGCCGTGGGTCGGTGGTTAATGCGTTGGACTGCTGACCGAGGGGCGTGGGTTCAAGCCCCAGCCAGGTACACCGAACATTTTTCGCGGCACCACGGCTCGTCGGGGAATGACAAGCCTCCGGGAGTATAATCTGTCATAAAAGAGCTTCTCAATTCGCCGTTCGGAGTCGGCAATAAATTGTAGGTCCCTTCCATTCATGCGAAAAATGTAGCACGCACAACATGAATGGTTGGGAGCAGTTAGGCCTTGGCTCATTCCGAGCTGTCGCGCGAGCTTTTTATTTATTTTAAGTGAATTGGTTGGTATTGCAGAAATAAAGTAATTTTCTTCAGTTTGTTACCCGTATATACTCATACCTACATTCAGATGTATAAATATTGAATTTTAAATAATTGTGGAGAGCAGGTGAATCAATGCTGAGATAAAGAAAGTGTATTGTATGGATTTCATCGGAACGCAATCTATAAACTATAACACAACGAAAGGCATTTATTATTTAATACCAATTCGCATTGCTAAATGCAGCCTGTTCTTGAAGAAATCAAATTGTACAGACTTCAATGCAAAGAAAGACAAAAGAATGAATACAGGAAACCCTTCAGAAAAGGTTTTTTAATAAAAGAACGAACCTGACATTCATGATAATTAGGTTCGGTAAATACAAAATTAAACAATGTTTAAACTCTAGACAAACATTAGCTTAAAGCATTTGGTTTTAAATTGACCGTAGCTTTTTGTATTATGACGAATTTTACAGTAGTTATCACACCAGGACAAGAACAAAATAATATTTCAAGGGATGAGGTCTTAAATAAATAAACCGTTGGCAAATCTAAAAGTACACACCCCGAAGTGACTCCATTCTTGAATACTATTAAATCAATTGTTTCAAATGTTTAAACAATGAATCGCTGTCATCATTTTCCTTTGTTCAAAGGCAAATTTAGATGATAATAAACATTTTTCAAAATTGGCATGTGATGTCAAGGTTTAGACACAGTTGTCTTTTTTTTTCCCAAAAAACTATAAAACATTGACAAATCCTTTTATCGTTAAAATCCGACTCTGAAAAACTGCGTAATAATAGAGACAAACCAGTCGGGGTGTGCAATAGCTGGCGCTACATCTCGGTATGAACCAAGGCCTATCTTCTTGCAACCATTCATGTTGTGCCTGCCACATTTTTTTCACACGAATGGAAGGGACCTTCAACTTATTGCCGACTGTGAACGGCTAATTGAGAAGATTTTTCATGACTTTTACTCTCGGAGTCACTCCGCCACACTGCTGCAACAAAGTTCGGTGGATGTGGCTGGGGATTGAACTCACACAGCTCGCAATGCAGTTCAACGCACTAGCCACTGAGTCACGGCAGTTTAACATAAATAGCTCGTTATGTAATTAATTTAATTAAAACCCAAATGAAGAATGTGTTTTTGCAACCAAAATCTTACAATAGGCTGCTTATCGTCGCATTATTTAACTTAAATACTATACCTGCATAAGCACAGGCTTATTGGTACATATGGTATATTGTATAGGCACATGTTATATTTATACATAAATATACCTATGTACTACATAAATTATTTATATGTATATTCCAAATGCATTATAGTATGGTACACATAATATGCACTCGTGCGTATCTATGCATATTTATGCTTAGATTCAGTTTATTATTTCATTCTGATCATTGCCGCTAATTTAATTGCCATGTCACATATTTCAAAACATCGAGCTTTAGATTTATGGTTATTTATAGTAGATGCTCCATCCATTTAATCCTGTTACTTCACCCTGCCTTGAGAGTGATAACGTAAAATATTACATGGGTTCAAAGTGAAAATTTGAATCTTTCACCAGTTAACCAACAAAGAATTGACGAGAAAAAATGATATAACCATTACAGTATAAATGTACTGTAAATATCGCATGTGATGCCTAAAATAATGTGCTATGTAATAAGTAGGCGACCATAAAAATGCTTGTTTTCAAATTTCACCATGGTAGCCCCCGTCAACATCCCGCCGACATCCCACTAGCATGTAATTCGCTTGTAGTAATTTTATAGCTGATAAGGTTCATAAATTTATGGAGTGTCGCTGCAAAATTACCACTACGCGAAGAATTGGCGGAAACTAAAAAACGACGAGAAAGAATGCGAGTTTCTTTTGGCCACATACATACATATGTATGTACGTATGTATGCATGTACATATATAGAAATGTATATATGGATGTATTCCCCCATACGTATGGTTTTATGTACGAGTGCTATATATTGTGCTTGGTCTATTGAGTAGTATGTTATGATATAATCACGGTACAGTCAACAACAATTGAGGAGTATGTAAAGAGTTATTTTTATCGACCCTTTTTGTTTATTTTTTTTTATTCTTTTATCTCTGTGAAATATGAGATATTTTGGAATTTGACATAATAAGATTCATTCGTAGAATCGTAGAATTCGTATTTTGTACGAACATAAATCAAGGACGTCGAGACAAAAATATTGCCAAGCTTTTGACCTCTTCGTCTATGACGCACGCAGTAATAGTCGAATACAATTACTGTTCTTGAAATAATCATGACAACTTACTTACTTACTTAAGGTGGCTTTAGAGTCCGGGGTAGACCTGGGCCTTAACCAACAAGCGTCTCCAACCAGCTCGATTTATTGCCAGCTACCTCCAATTTCGCTGGTCAAATTGGTTGAGGTCGCCTTTCATTTGAGTGGTTGATACCGTTTTGAAGATCCTGAGTTTTTCCAAGATCTGCCGTAGTGTGAATATTTTATCGATGGTGGACTTTTCCTGCCTAAAGCCACGTGAACGGTAAAAACTCGCATTCAAAATCGACAGACGGCAGTGGAAAATTAAGTCCCGCATTCACCGAATAGAATTTATACCGTTCCGTATTATCTGAGTTTGCACAAGTTGAAAAGAGTTTATAAAAACCTTAAACCTTAATAAAACCTCAATAACTTGCCTTCTAGAAAACTTGTATAGCAAATATGTATCTACATGTTGGTACATAAGCATGTGTTTTCTTTTTCTACGCTTATGGAAATAAATCTTTTATTTTCGCGCTTGATGTAGATGGAATTAGTTTTGTGTCGTATTTGTTATCTGGATGTTAGATGTTTTTAGAAACCGCAGTTTGCAGATAGGTAGTGTAAAAGGTGGTACTATTTTGTTAAGCTGTCAGTACTGTTAACTCTCTTTCGTCTGCAAAGTCACGGTTTGCAAAGCACAGCTAAGGGTTGTGTTTAGCCTTCGAGTTCTTTTCTTGGGCGCGCTAGAAGCATCTTCCTCTGTTTTTCTTTTGTTCCCGAATACTTTTTGATCGTTTGTGACCTAGTCCGGCTTCAAATATGATCTTGTCTATAGACTGGACTAGGTATAGAAATCTACACTTGGTAGTCAAAAGAATTTGGTATCCAAACTTTATCGGTTTCAGGTATAGTTGCAAAACAGTAAAGTAGTAGTAAAGTCTACGGTTAATGCAGGCCTTTAGACGAGTTGGCCGTTTGTATATCACAGCACGCACGGCTTCCAGCGAGAACGTGTACACTACTCTCCCTTAACTATTTTTTTAATGATTCTCAGTGCAAATGCCCTCTGTAATCCAATCGCCTTCATGGGAGACTCACTACGATACCATGACAGACGCAGGATGATATTTTTTACCCTTTGCGAAATCATCATAGCCAATCATGGGGCTCCGTTTGTAACGTAAACTGATATTGTAAACAGTATCATTGTGAACATTGAATCTTTGTTCATCCGTAAACGCAATTCTGCGATACTCTGCAAAAAATAGTTAGGTAATAGTTGCTTCACTTTTTATTTAATTTTTACTATTAACTTGTTGATCAACAAATGTCCATGCTCTCAGACTTTAATGATGTTGTACGATGAGTGATATTGATAGTCCCAATTTAAAGATACATGATCTTTTAATTTTACACGGGACTCGGGCCTTTACAGCTTTCATAGCTTCTCTTGGTATAACGATACGTGGCCTAGCAGTCTTATTTGTCTGCTTTTAGTATCACTTGTATCGTCAAATAACTTATTGAACTGACATGGGGCTTACTTAAACATTTTCAAAATTTGTCTTTTGCCAAAATGAAATGCAATCTGGAATAAAGACTCAAACCAATTTGAAATACATATGTATGTATACTTGTACACATTTCTAGTTGGTTGAAGTCTCTTTAACTTGAGCACAACCAGGCGAGGTATCCTTCTATTGTATTCTCCCCGCGGAACGGAGCGAAGGTATCCAGCCGCTCTACATGTTATAGAAATCTTAAATTACTAATGAACAGCCTTTGATTAGACTGATGTTGCTACCCCTCTCCAAAACCCGTCAAGCCTCATTTTCGAGAAAATAAGAAATGGTTAGTGTAATGCATTTGAAAAAAGCGTTCGTTATATTGATCATTCGTTATATCGACATTCGTTATACTGGACCACCACTGTATAAGGTGAGTAACGTATCTACCATATTGGTTTAACATAGTTTCAAGCATTACCATGCCGTTAATCATATGATAAAAAAGCAACACTTTAAAATCTTGAAACATTAGTGATGCTAAATGATAAAAATGTATCATATTTATATAAACGCTGGCTTTTAATGGTTATGTCATTTTTCTTACTGCGGATACGCACTTTTGGGTTTAAATCAAATATTTAAAGCAAAACAATTCAACTGCTGAAAACATGAAGAAAATATGATTACCCAAGCCATAAATGTTTTACAGCTCTAGAAGGAAGAAAAGGGGATGCAAGTGAGTAATGAGAAGCTACAAGGAAAACTCAAAAATCGATCATAAATTTTTGATGAGATTCTCCTCAGGATATTTTCACACCCTTTCCTTTTCTATATTCTGGCAAGCATCATTCAGCTTTCTTAGTGTAACCAAATGCTCTCCATCTTGTTGAAGGGATTGATTACCAGTTAATGACGTCACCGCCTCAGAGTTTTATGATTATTATTATAACCGAATAAACCAAAACCAAAGAATGCAGTTACGATCCTTGTGGAAATTAAATGGAGTCACATGATGATATGTATAATACATGTACCTTTTTATTTTAGTCTTTAATATTTGAATATTTGTAGATGCATACATATATTCTAATACATAAAAAGAATTTATTTCAAAAGTGAAAAGAACACTGCCCTTGGTTTCAATTTATGCTAACTGAACATTCTATGATTAGCACTGTATGAAATACTGTATCCATAACCTTGGAACTAGGACTTTTAATAATACATATCGACCGGGAAAGTTGTGTCGTACCTTGAACTTCAATTCTACACATCATACCACATCGAAGACTTGGGAGACACCAAATAAAACACTGGGCAGACTTTTTTTTTCTTCAGGATTGCATTTGTTATTCTCTGCATTTGGCCAATTATTCTATAACTTTCGTTTTAGATTGTTCAGGAATAAAGCGTTTTTGTTGATTAAAATGTATTACTTGCAACAGCAAGCACTACTTTATCCCCGTTTGGATGACCGTCAAATGCACCTGCATACGGCCTTTTTGACATTGAATGTTGTTTCACGCTGCTTTTCTGACTTTATTTTCTAGTTGAAATGGTGTTTTCACAAGAACGCTTAATTCAATATTCGGTTGGTTCCGTTTTATAGGTAGTTTAGGTAGTTATTTTCTTAAAACGGTTTCGCTCATTGTCATAATATCTAGAGAATAAGCCGGGATCAGACCAAAGCTTTCTTCAACTTTTATATAACGCTGAGACCCCTTCCTCATAACAAAGAATAATACAAGATTGCGTATCTTACTGGAATCTAACGGCCAAAAGGACACTTTTAAGGCTAGGCTAGCACCGTTTTTGATCAGACAACTTATACATATATGTGTGTAGATAGATAGATAATTTTATTTTCGTCTTGAGATTAGGTTAGGTTAGGTTAGGTTAGGTTGAAGTGGCTGCCAGCCAAAGCCAAAACACTAAGACCCATGAGGGGTCCGTTGTGATACCACCAGGATCTCGAAAAGATCTCCTGCCTACTAATTGAAACCAATTGGAGCTTCTTATGAAGCATAGAAGGCTACTGACTTCAATGTTAATTAGGTCGCCTAAGTTTGTAAAGAAGAAAGCTCCCAAGTAGAGTTTCCATTTGCGGGAGAGAGCTGGACAGGTGCAAAGGAGATGGAGAATCGTCTCCTCCTCCTCCTCGTCCATACAGCTTCTACAGAAGTCAAATACTTAGAGCGTTTCAGATCAAGCTTGGGTCAAATCTGCTTGACATGTTATACCACTTGTCCACCTAAGCTTTGTTCTTTTGATAGCATCTAGCTTTAATTTGAGTTTGCACGTAGCGATCGGTATACCTAAGCTGCCCCTATCAGGCCCAATAGGTAATGTTGTTTCATATCTGGCGAGTCTTGAGATTACAACTGCACAATTTACACAGAGATTTGATACCTTTCTACTGAAGTTTCATTTATTTTACAAAGATAACTCACTTGTACAGACATTATAGTATGACTTTCAATGAAACTACGAGAAAAACCTTAAATATAATAGATTAGAGCTGAATGACTAAAAAATGTTACTATAAATGAATAAGTGTTTAAATAGTTAAGTAAGTAAACAACAAAGTATTTACATACAAAAATATATGCATATATTATTGCACCAAAAGTCTATAGAAATAACTTTAAAAAAGCAACAACAATGGACATGGAACTTGACTTTTTATTAAAGCATACGCTTTAAAATAAAAGATTAAAAAAATAATAATGCTTGGACTCTGGTGTACAAGAAGTGCAATACCTGTATAATAATCCGTTTATGGCATTGAAAAATCGAGCGTGATACTTCTATTTAACATTTTACTTTTTTTTATTTGCTAATATTTTCAAGGCACTCAGGAATTAACTGAATTATTGACACAGTATTTTATAAGCTTGACGGAGACCTCCATTAAAACTTTTTACACTTAAAATTAAGGAAATAAAATTAAAACAAAAATTTGCGAAGCAAACTGAGTATAACAACAAAATTAACAACTAAATAGTGTGAGCCTTTTCTGATAACAAAAATTAAAAATAATCACGCATAAAAGTTTGTAAGTCATGCTTTGATCAACTATTAAGTATCGTTGTGCATTCCTTCAAGGTTTTCTGACATTAAATATGAAGGAATTTTAATTATGTATTGTTACATACACATGTCCATAATATGTACATACATATGTACGAAGTGAGGTTGCCGCCACTGCAGAAATTATTGCATTGTACAAGAACATTTGTCAAGCTGTTTTAAAAATTGTAAATTTTGGTTACATATGCATGTCTATATGCACATAGTTTCATACATACATATGTAGTGGTAGTGGATAATGTAAAAAGTATCTTCAGAGAAGTACAATTGCATGGATATTTCTTTAAAATTAAGGCGTCTGCTGTTGTAGGCCAAATTCAGAGATTTTAAATACTGAAGAGCAAGCTTACGTATATAGTTCTGAGCAAAAGATTTGTCTCGATATTTTCTTAACACATTAGAGGTTTCATTAAGTACATATTTGTTTAAACCGAAGCACGTACATATGTATATACATACATAAAGACAGATGTCTATTAAATTTCGGTACGCTAAAGTAAATTCATCTTCATCGAATGTCTCTATGTCGAACGGATTTTAACCATTTTTTAACTTTGGATTAAAGGTCTGTAAGCCGATGACACATATTCCTACCAACAGGTGGCCATAAATCAATATAACTTCGGTACTTACCATAAGCATGATTATGTACATATTTATATATGTATCTACACAATTTTATGAGCATGCCTTATGATTTCTCTATGTTTCAGAGTTGAATCGAAATAAATTTACCCTATGGGATAGGATAGGGTATAAAAAGTTCAGATGGGAAAATTAAGGAATATTAAATGATTTTAAGTGGGTTGTTTACTAAGGGTTCTCTCTTCATCTTATCTTACTTCAACCGAAACCGACAATTTTCCCTGGAGATTTGAGAGAATTGTTGCATATTCAAAGCATAACTAAGTTAAGTAAAATTTTATTAACTCCAATTAATGGCTAGATGGAGTGAACTTGGCGCAGCGGTTGTTCAGTGCTTCCCACTGCGCGATACTTCTTTCCCTTAGGAACCCTTGCAATTAGTCAATCAGGATTGTTTGACATTCGTTTTATTTCCTAATACCGAGATTTTTCTGGCAAGCCATAGAGGGAAGGAAATCAAAATTATGTTTGTGAATTAAAATTAAAACTAAAATTATTTTACAAGACCTTGTAATGTGTATACTTCATTCGGTGTTCAAATCAACTGTGATTACCGAACATATATGTACATACATATGTGCAACAATTGTTGTACGTAACTCTAGAAACTTTACTCCAAAAGTACTTTCCGATATGTAAATGCCCTCATGTTTCTTAAAAAGTAAAGAAATAATTAAATACATATTGTTCTTACCGGTGGTATAAATATAAACCAAAAGAATAACTGTTCGAAATGATCAGGAGAAACTCTTCAAACCTCTGGCAAAAATATTTATCTTAAATGCGCATTATAGAGAACATGTACAATGTACATATATAAGGGAGAACTCAAGTAAAAATCAAAGCTTCAGAGAAAATGTTCACATCATCAGATTGCGGGTAGCAATGAATAAAGCGTACTTGACGTCAAATAAATTTCTACATGGGTAAACAGGACGTGATTGGAAAAGAAAAAATTAAAGGAAACATCATTTCATATGCAAGAGTAAATTTTTCTATTCTTTGCACTTTTCTATATTGTTCGCTTTTTAAGGCTTTCTTGATTCTTTGTATATATTTAAAATGGGAAATTCGACTTTGATTTTTGTTATTTGAACACGCCAACAAAGTGTAAAAGTATATGTATGTATGTATACTTGTGCTTTGTACACAGTTTCCCAATAATCCATGCATGCGTGGCTTTTCCTTTGTGTATAAAATGCTCCTTCTCAGATATTTTGTTTTTAAGAACAAATATGTATTCATAACATGCCATCGTGTTAAATATGACAAAAATTAAATTCAATAACAAACGGCTGCTTAAATTAAATAGAAGGGCGACATACATAAATAAGTACATCAGTAATAACTTGTTTAGGATATATGTGTTAGGTATATGTATACGCATAGGAGTAGACTGCCCAGTGGTTAGTGCGTTGGATTGTTGTGCGAGTTTCGAAAGTTCGGGCTCCAGCCATCTCTAGCAAACATTTTTGGCGGTATCTATCGTCGGAGAATGATAGACCTCCGAGACTATAATACGAGCACGTTCATATCATAGGGAATACTGTTGTATGCAGAATATTGTTAAAAGTGCGATCGTCTTTCTATTTTAAAAGTATTTGGACAATGAGATGAATTTCCATGAGTTAACAAACTCTGTTGCATCCCATACGTTGTTATCGCGCTTTAAAGAACACCTACTACCTACCTAAAATACATACATTGTATATACATACATATTTTTGAATGCACATTTGTACATACGAATAGATATACATTTGAATGCATGCATGTGATGTCTGCAAACAATTCTTTAAACATTACTAAGCTCATCACAATAATAGCATCCAGGCATTCATAGAAAGAAAACCACTATTAAATTAGATTTACTAGGTGCATCCAATACTTAGCGCAAAAGGAAATAAAAAACGTCAACATTTCAAATAAAATATAGCGGAGGGGTTGAAAAATATTATGAATTCATAGCAAGCTTTTCATGGGTGGATTAAAAAAAAAAATTTCAAAACTTCACGTTCCATCCACATTATTTGAGAATAAAACGTGTCGAAAGTGTTGAAATAGTGTCTTATTGAGAGAGATTCAATTTGTTTTGGCAAACAATATTTGTTCAAAGATGTTTCCCTGGAATGGCACTCACATGTGTGAAATGCGGAAGTGTTGTGTACATTGGAATAGCCTGATTAAATATTCTTCCTTTCGATTATGTGACCCATGCTGGTTTTTGAGCTTTTTTTTAAATTTAAACCAACATTCTGTGGTTTATGGGAAAACATTTAAATTCTAGTCTTCAATATCATTTGTTGAGTTGCAGTCTTTTGTTTACTAGAGTTTTTGTTCAAAGTAAAACCATCGACATATGTATTATTGCACATAATTATGTACATTTATTATGTATAGGTACATTTTATTTTGATCGAAAGTACCTATGCATGTACATTCATTAAAGTGTATAATGTAATACTATATTATTATTTATTACTATACAACTTCGTAATTTCTTCATTTTCTAACAACTTATCTACGTTTTTCGAACCATTAACGACTGAGGTGAAAAGATATTATTTTTTCCTGTGAGACATCATGGACTTTAACTGCAGAATTTTAAACTTTCAATGATAAATACTTGAACTGTTTTCAAGCTTGAACTATAAAATATATAGTTAATTTCATATTGACGGATTTTGTATCATTAAGTTTCTTAAACAAATTATCTACTAATGGATTGGGTTTTATGTGAAGTTAAAAATACCAGACAAAATTGTATTTATTTGTCTGCCTAAACTCTATAACAATGTCTATCAATTAAATAAACATAAAATTTGAGTAAGACCAGGAAGTTATTGACCTGAAGGGTTGCACATCATATTCTCGTAACAAGTATATTCATTACACCCTGAAAAATAAAAAATTAAAATAACTGGAGCGACAGCTGGTGATGGGGCAAGGCCTAGCTTTTCGCGCGAATAGAAGAGACCTACAATTTATTGCCGACTACGAACGCCGAATCGAAATACTTTTTCGTGACAAATTGAAGATACTCTAGGAGGTTTGTGGGTTGGTATTCCCCAACTTCAATCACCGCAGCTTGCATAGCAGCCCAACGCACTAACCACTGAGTCACGCCAATACATCCTCATTAAAACGATATCTTGCATGGGCAATATCATGAAAGCCCTTGTCATTTACTTTGCTACACCTTCATAACCGAACAATACATACCTTCTGAGTTGAACGTTAAACACGTTTTTAAAATTTTATTTTTAACTATTATTATAAATATTTCTGCTATTAATAATCAAATGCCAGCTTTAAGTTGCCAAGAGCATCTTGTTTGTTTGACATCGTATAAAGTATTATACACAAAAAAAGACAGTTCTGTTTATTTTATTCGGTGAAAAGGCAAATGTTTTCATAATGCAATTAACCGTGCTTACTTCACACTATAAAATGCCCTGAAAATGGTCTGTAGTGAGCACTTTCTTGTAAAACTACAGCATTATACCGCCTTCAGCCCTTTTACCACTTTAGACTGGGAATTTGAACGAGGTCGTCGTTTTATATAAAATTATAAATACGACGTTTTTATAAATCTTGACTTGAGTTGTATTATATAGTTCATTTGAGTTGTATTATATTAAGTCTAATTCTGAAATTTGTTATTATTGTGTGCATCGAAATAATACCCCAGCTTAAAAGAATTGAATTTTTGTTAACATAATTGATTCTGCAAAAATACATAAAATGCGGGTTTGTCTTTGCTTTAGTTTCACATTTCATACATATGTATATCGAAAATAAGCAGATACGCTTCTTTTCTCGATTATGCATTTAAATAAAGTTTTACGAAACGAATGTACAATATTTGTTCATATTGCTCATAAGATTCTTTTGATTAGACATACTTTTTAAGCTTTATGAAGAAAAGAGGATCGCCAATATACATAACATGGTTTACCAAATTTTTGCCACATAGTGCAGAGTGAATAAATATACCCATGTGAAATATTTTATTTCAGGAATCAAACGGAAGATGAAATGCTGGGGAATGGGATAATTCGCTTGATTTATTTAATAGGTTGTATAGAGAAAACTCCAAGAAATTTGCTTTTGTATACATGCAAATCATAGCATTCGGACTCAATTAGTTCCACTTGTTTTGATCCCTCGTTTATGTTTGATAAATAATTTTCGTTACGTATGCATACATTTATATGTATGCATATGCATGTAGATGTTAATGTACTTATAAGTGTATTTTTGGTTAACATCGTGCAGGTATTGGTCTACTTATACGAGTTTTTGTTGTTTCGGTTTTCTATATACATCGAAACGTTGCTATGACAACTATCCGTAGGAAAGTTCTAGAACTACAACTACAATGCGATTCATTCTAAAGCGTAAAGGACATTTTCGATGATATCTCTGTAAACATTCAAGTGTCACCATAATTTTGCATTGATTAAGGCAAATGAAATGAATGTATTCCATCAATAGGTAAAGATTTTTGGATATCTTTCCAACATTGTAGCGCTTCCAAAACTTTACAAGTCTTCCCACAAAGTTGACCGCCATTAATAAAGTTCAAAGGACGTTAATACATATGTACGCATTTATTATTTTGAAATGCAGTTCAATTACTTGGACCCACCAAAATAGGAATCTGAACAATAATTTATTGAAGCTGCAAAGTTATTTTCTCACCACGGTATTGTGATACTGGTGCTGAGTTGATATACCTAGTCGAGGAAAAATACTTTTCGCAACGTTGTCATTGAAGTTGGAATCGTCTTGTGCCGTGAATTCTGCGTTTTGCAAAATGCATATTTGCATCTTTTGTATGGAGCCAAGATATCTAGGACACACTGCATGAAGGATTCGTATATCTTCTCTGCGGCGCGAATTCAAGTACCCGATGACATAACACCCCGCGCAGTGGGTGTTTCCGTGGTGTTTTGGCAGCACAAGAGTTTCATAGTTGCAGATATTTTTCCAATTCACTTCCATTGCTAGCCCTATATTTCTTTTGCTATTTATCGCTTTTTACATTTTTACTATACATTTGTAAACATAATATACAAAATTGTGTCGCACTTCCTTGGCATCGTTAGAAATGGGTTCTCAGTCATGCACCCCATGGTAGGCGTATGTTTTATTTTGGTTGACTTCTTTAATTTGTCTCTGCTTGTCTTCTGCTTTGTTTATGGAAGAATCGGCGCCGGTTGTGGACATTGTAACAAACACAACAACTACTATATTTGAGTTATCCTATTTATAAGAAAAGATTTCAATGTAAGGCAAACTAGAAGACAATGATATTTTTCATGCCCATTTTTTGTATTGTCCATACAATAACTGTACACCACCAAGGAAATACGAACGTGATTTATTATAACTTGAATGCAGTATTTTCAATATTTAAACTTTTTACACATTAATTGCAAAATTGATGCTAAGCATTTATAAAAAATCAGTGTAGGTTGAAACCTTTACATATTTTGTTATATTTCTTGCGACTATCCGCCCAATTGCCAATAAAAAACCGGCTATAGACCAAAAACTGAATTCATTTGAAAATGGACCATTGAGTTCACTATAATCTAGGACGACAACTATCTCAAGTCATTCCTGACCTTTAAAAGCCAATCAACGTTACCACATCGGTCCCATGCACACTACTTTTTATCGCTAGATAAAGTTTTTTTAGTATAAACTATTCTAAATTAAGGAAACACAATGCACGTTACTTCTACTAATTACTGCTATTGATTTGTCCTTGTTTATCCCTCGGTCGAACCGTTGAGTTTGTAATAGATCACTGTGAAAATCAGACTACGACAAAAAAATAGTTAGAATCGACATTTTTCCATGCATTAGCAACCAAAAAACGAATCTGAATCTTTTAAAACTAAATTTTTATTCTTAATTCAATTATTATAAAGTGGCAAGAGCCAATTATTGCTTCCAGTGCGTTGCAAATTCTGGTCGACTATAAATATAAAAGGCTTGAACTGATCTTTTTACTATACCTTTTGTAGTTTCAAAGAACAACTTACGAATGTATTATATTATGTGAAATGATAAAATTATAAAAATACCTTTCGTCTTCGATTTAAGGCATTATCAATGAAAACCGACATTGCATATTCACACGATAATGCTCTCCAATTAACCCCGACAGCTAGAGGCAAATGAACCATCGTTGTCTTCAAAAGAAAAATTTACTTCAATGGAAACAAACATCAAATATTAATATACCTATAAGAATAAAGACGAACATGTACTTTCATATTTAAAGGCATAAAGCTTTGAAAATCTGTGAAAAAAAGTAGCAACAAAGAAAAATTCCACGACGAGTTTACTTCAGTAGGTGTGTACATGCGAAAAAAGAATTTCATTTCCTCCCCTGTCGAACGCTTCACCGATTAGCATGGTCATGTGAAAGTGATTCAACGTTGATTGACAATGAAATCTTTCCGTTGTATAAGGACGAAACTCCTCAGACAGCACACAATTGGTATGATTTATGGAGAACTTTTGTGTGCCATTGTACTCGTGAGGAGTTGAGCAGCAACCTTCCTTGTTTTAGAAACGCGAATTTCGAATGAAGTTACAATTGAAATGCACATGATGGCATTCCAATTCTAATCTCCAACCCCCTGCAAAGCAAGATTTGATTTACATAGTCTTTATACATTTTTCCCCATATCTCCCTTAGAAATTATTGGGTACTTAGAGAGCAAAATCTTTGGTACTGAGCAAACTGAGAGATCATCAACATAAATAATATTTAGTTTATTAGCTAAAGTTAAGTTGCACGATGATACATATAGTACATACATAAGTACGTACATATGTGTTTTACCTTACTGCTGGAAAATTTTACAAATTTAATTAGAGTATATGTATGTAACAGATTCAAATATAAATTTAATTGCATACATTACATAACAATCTTATGACTATCCTGACTCGTTTCATTTCTAACGTTTAAAGTCAGCTTAGTTCTTAAAACCTTATGTAGATTAATAAGATGTGTATTCATATCAGAATAATCATGAATAGATATAGCCTGACTCACGTACCATTCCAATTAAACGGCAGTGATGTTGAGAAGAAAATTTCGAATTCAAGTTCTAATTTTGTTCAAGCACATTCATTTCAATTACTAGAAAACAGTTTGTTCAACCTTCCTCAAGTGATTTTAGACTTCGATGGAATCCGTAGTGAGACACCACCAACAAAGCTACGGGATAAGTCGTGCACCTAGCATAGGTTTCCGAAGCAAAATTGAATAAGCAAAATGTAAATAAAAGCAAAATGAGAAACTGGAAACATAAAATAAGTAGAAAAAATGCTGATACGGTCACACAAAATACGTGCGCAGATGAAGAAAACAGTTTGATATCAGGATATATGTCTATCACACCTGTGCCTGTATCCAAGAGCGGGACTGAAGCACCGAATACCCTTAAAGGTTTTCTTTGAACATCTTACGCAAATAATGAGAGATTACTCGATTGAGATTTTCTGGTAAAGTAGGGGGTAAGTCACTCAAAGATATCCTCAACAAAACCCAGTGGTGCTTCTCTCCTTCATCTGTCTATATAAAGGCCCGACACTTGAAATAAGAGTAAGATGGTGCTCCATGATACCATAGACTAACCCGTAGACATTGATTGATACAAATTTCACCCTTGGAATTATTTGTGATTTTCTTGGATTTCGATTTCGTATTTTTATCTCATTGAAATACTTTTCTTTTTAAGTCTCTTTGAAAATGTTTTCAGCGGTGAGTACAAGCGTTCGATAAAAATTATTTTTGCTGGTTTAATTGTCTGGTAGATTGTTAAAGTCCGTCAATTTATTTCAGAAAAAAAATGTTCAACTGGACTTTATTAGGAAAATAGTAATTGGAGTAGATATTGATATGATGTGTCCCTTGGTTCAAGCCCGATGTTCCACACTCTCAGTATAATATTTATATCAAATTTTACATTCATTCACAATGATAAAATTAAAAGTAATAGAGAAGGAGGCATTGCCGTATACGGTTTACACCAGGTCAACTCTTAAGTGTAAAGTTTTAATTAAAGCTAAAACGCACGGTTCTGGAATACATAATCCGACCAGACATTTTTCTTCCACTCCTTTCGGAGCATCTGCCAAGTTACGACCATATGATTTTCTGTATAGATTTTAATTCAAACCTATTAACCGTAACTTCATGCATACGAAGTGCTGAATGCATTCTCCTTCTCCGACCTAACCGCAATAAATAAATACCTCAGGCGTTATGCCTCTTATGATCCCCAAGCCTGCTGGACCTTTTAGTAGTTTCCATTCCATCTATGTAATGTTTTTTTTTTGTTTTAATCCACACGCGGATCAAGGGGATATGAATACCCTTTTAATGTTATACACACACCGCGAACGAGGTGCAGTGGTTTGAAACTCAGGTAGTGGTAGGTTTCATTGGCGTCCAAGGGTGGTGTCAAGACTAGCTGGAGGCATTTGCGGTGTTTGTCATTGCTATAATTCACAGCACTTTTTTCGAATCTCCTGATGTCATGATCGGTGTCAGCTCAATCAACTCTTCAAGCCATGACAATCTACTGCCAGTGTTATGCTATCGCAGTAGAGTCGCCATCAGCTTTCACAATTGATTGATTTTTATTTATTTAAGAAATAATGTTTTTTCGACATCAGGAGTTGAACCCGGACTTTCAGCGTGACAAACGATGATGCTAACCACTGCACCATGGCCACCCCAGATGTTCTTCTACAGGATCAATTGTCACTTGAAGGTTTTTGAGATTATTACCTGTTGTACTGTATTTTTTTATTTATATATTTATTATGTGCATTGCTTGCTTTAGGAGGGGTTCAAATACCTACCAAACGTTGTTGATAAGCTTGATTATGTCCAGTCGATAATAACCGAAGTATCTCTTAAAAAAGTTCGGAAACGGAATACTTAGTGCCCTTGACATACATATGTATGTACTTTCAAAGGTGCATCAATCAAACAGCGTCGTAAACAGTAGCGCAGGTGGAGGAGTAATCCTACCTCACGACACTAGGAAGGATGTATGTATTTATATTGCCAGGCACTTTTCATACCCTCAATGCTATAAAGCCCGACAGATAGCGGGAAAAAATAAACAAATCTACTTACTTATCAATATTCTAAAAAAAATTATGTTCCGGACATAAATCGCATTATTACCAAAGTATAAATATCAAAGTAAATTCTGTTAAGAACTGTAAAGAATGATGGAAGCTGGTTCGGCAAATAAGAGGTTCAAATAACCAAACAACTAAAGAGATAACTGCATTGAAATTTGGAAAATATTTTAAAAATATTTCACCACTTATGCAATATCGACTTGCAATAAGCTATAACATTACAAGAAGACGATAATTTAGATGGAGTAATAGCCATAACAGAAAACAGATCTTGTAGAAAGTAAAACTTAACAAAGCACCTGGAGAAGACTGTATACTGTACGATTTCCTTAAAAATGCTCAACTTTCTAAATGAATTGGCAACAGCGTACAATACTCTCTACATTTTTACAACAATGGAAAACTTGACAGGACATTTATGATTTTTTTTTTTCATGTACAAAAAAGCGACAACAAACAACCAAACAACTACCGAGGTGTTTCGATGATCAATTGAAAAAGCAAAGAAAATAAGGGGCATCTTAAATGCTAGCCTGTAGAAATTGGTATGTGTCCAGACCATCCTTTAATCCAATGCAATCCGCATGAAAAGTATAGAATAAAAACGCAGCAAATACCATTTCCCTACGCTTAGTTTCTTCTAAATCTGAGCAGAAACCACCTTAAAATCCTAACTGATATTGTATGTGGCTTCTGCCTATTAAAACGACACCTCAACGACGCCATTTTTTATTTTTAGTTTTTTTATGCTAATTTGTTGTTTACCATGGCTCCTGAATTAGATTGATTTCTAGATTGTTGTAGACAAATCACTTCGGAAGCAACTGAAAGCGCGGTCGAACGCGCTACATTGCTATGGGTAGCAATGATGTAGTGGTTAGCGTCATTGCTTAGTTAGAAATGAGCAACACTTAGTAACAGGTTTCTTTTATAACAAATTAAAATGCATTGAAAATCAAAACAAAAGCGCCGTCGCTTGCCACAGTTCAACTCCTAATGTTAAGAATCATTTATTTCTCAAAATAAATAGATTTGATCAACTGTGAACGCCGATGTCGACCCTACTGAAAACGCATACAAACAATTCAATTAATTAAACCAATGACTAGCATTACAAATGTCCTTGTTGGACATCACTCCCTCGAGTCTCCAACCACTGCACCTCACTCGCGCTGTGTGAATAATATCATAAGCGCGAGTGAATTATAAAAAAACCCATACGTAGAAACATTCTTCATTTATTACTTAACAGTGAGATGAAAACTTTGAAAATTTGCAATGCATGCATATATTTCATTTTTTTGATTATCTTTGTAACTAGACTGTAATGATAACGTTTCAAAAATTCGCACTCTGTAACCACTGATGTTAAGATAGAATCTGATAATTGCTAAAAAAAACTTTTGCGTTGCTATTCTCGAAAAGTTGGTATTAGTTTAATGAAGTTTCTTTCATTAATATTAAGATTCGAAAAACCAATTTTTTTACGTCAAGAAATGTAAACGGGCTTACATTTATAATGTGTGTATACGTATGTACTCGTACTTTCATTTGCGGCTTAATTTCACCCAGTTATAGGTAATTTATACGATTTTTTTTTCCTTTGAGAATTCATTTTGTGTACCATACCGTCTCGTCTATACTTATAAAGATGTACCTATATAGTTGCAAGAGCAATTATAAAGAAAAGTAAACCTGGAAAACACGGATATGGTTAAGAAGTGTTACTATACTACAAATGTAACGCCTGTGGAACATTAACTAAATTGAATCATCTTAATCAAGTAACAATTTTATCTACGCCTGGGAAGAATAAAATCTACCGCGAAGGATCACTCATTGCCATACCTTTTTTGGCATTGTATGTGCACCTAATGTAAACAAATTTTTCTCAGGCTAGTGTGTAAATAATACATGTGAACGCCTGTATTGTTTTTTTTTTTACAAAGCAATTGAAAACAAAGCGCCTTTGAGTAATTTACATGTGCCCGCTTTTGGTAATCCACCTTCAGAGTGGCGGTGGAAAGCAACCTAATGAACTTGCCGCCGATTTACATAAAGGCTTAATAAAGGAAAGGTAATTTCAGTTGTATATGCCTTATATTTCTTATCGCTTTTATTGTTGTTATGTATTCGAGGTCACTCAGTGCTTGGATTACTGAATAAATGTTTACACCGCGCTTCCATAACAATAAATGCCGAGATAAGAAAAATCACGTTTTGTAAAAAAGGGATGCGAGATATGACAGGTAGGAGTTTTTATTTAAGCTCACATTCTAGCTCATTACGCATTCAAAAACTTGCGAAACTTCCATTTTCTTGCAATGCCTTTGTTGATTTAAATAAGTCCTTTGTGTATGCATATGTATGTACATAATGTGCATTTAAACGGATAAATACGAATTCAAGATAATGAAGTCTGGAAAATATAAACCTAGCTGCTTCTATTAAAGTTGTTCGAGATTTGGACTTGGAAAGAGCAGTGATACAAAGAAATCCGAATTTAAATAAACCAAACAATTTTAATTTTTGGCATACATACATATATACATATGTACATACATACATACATATTAAGAAGCGGAAAGTGATTATTTGTCAATTTACGCTGCCAATTTTAAAAACCAACGTTTAATTTAATCACGTAAATATGTAGATACATTGCACATATGCACATATGTAAATAACTTAAAAAACACTTTCTGAATTCTAGATATTTAAACTGAATTTCATTTTAAATAAATAGCGGTTAAGTTTTTTCTGCAGTTGGGACCAGATGTTTGTATGAATTTAAGAGGTGCTTTTGGACTTTAGTGGTCGCCGTGGCTCAGTGGTTAGTGCGTTGGACTGCTGATCAAGCGACGTGGGTTTGAGCCCCAGCCAAAAACACCGAACATTTTTCGCGGCACCACCTCTCGTCGGGAAATGAAAAGCCTCCGGGAGTATAATCTGTCATGAAAGAGCTTCTCACTTCGCCGTTCGGAGGCGGCAATAAATTGTAGGTCCCTTCCATTCGTGCAAACAGTACAGCCCGCACAACATGAAGGGTTGCGAGAAGCTAGGCCTTGGCTCATTCCGAGCTGTCGCGCCAGCTATTTATTTTTTTTCTTTTAGACTTTAGAGTACTTATTTATTATGTTTGTTTTAGTTTATTTACCAGGTATCCAGTTGTATCATAATCTCAAATCCAACGGGATCTGGATCGGAATTATAGGGTGGAAATGTACCAAATACTTTTTCCCCACTCTATCCCAAAATAAATCTAAGTTTCTTCTGAATCTGAGCAGAAACCACCTTAAAATCTTAACCGGTTTTCTAAATGGCCAGTGCTACATCGCAACTAAATGTCCCGCCCTCATTCATGTGAGAAAACTTACCCTAGGCAAATAACATCTACACATGCAGTCTCTATACTGTGCATGGAGAACAAGGAAACCTCCCTCCACATCGTCACTAAATGCCCCGCCCTCATTCATGTGAGAAAGGCAAAGACTCGTCTCACCGACCGCATTTGCCACCGTTTACCCTGAGAAGCTGATTAGCTTCCTGACAGCCTCTGGAGCAGATAAACTGCTTAAGGAATAGCACAATAGGCCTCTATATGAGACCGTAGTGCTAGAACGGACCAACTGCTCCCCACTAATAATAATAAAGAAATATAATGTTGAAAACACATTAATGAATATGCAAAAATCAGTGATCCTGAATACGTGCCACATCGTTCGACTTTTCCTTCAACAAGAAAATCAACCTCACATTGAAGGGCTAAAACTTGGTCTATGCCCCATCAGAACCTAAGGTATTGTTATTTTAAGATTTTCTGTAAAAAAAATTTTCGTGATATTGAATGTGCACAGATAATCTTGTTTTTTTTTTGGTTTTGTTAAAGTGAAAAAATCTCTTAAGAATATTTGAAATAAACTTTACTATTAACCCGCCTAATTGATTGGGGTAACATTTTTAATAAAATACCAAATTTGTAGTCTAAGTTCTCCATCATTTTCCTTTTTTTGACGTTATAATTTCTTCAATTTTGTACTCTAGGCTAAGTCGCCAATTCAACCCTTTTGGTAATTATGGAAAGAAAGGATATTGTCGCACGAAAAATTGACTAAATGGACTGAAGGACAATTCAGACAGCAAAATTGGGCTGTTGGGAATAAAAGTGTGCTCTACGGCAGGGATCAGAACCAAAAGAGAAAAGAAAAAAAGGCATCCTAAAAAATTGTATTCGAAAAGTAATTGGGTGTAAGTTTTTGTTAAACATTCAGGTTACTTTTCTTTCGTTTTGCGAGTGCTTACCGGAAACATGCAATGAACTTCAATATTGTTTTAGGATCAGCGATTTTCGTCTTAAACTTTAATTGAAATAGGATTTTGAACGAAATGGAATAAATTTGAGGTGCACCTGTGTTTTAGACCTTTTTTAATATAACCCTATTTATATTTCTTATATCTTCTTATACATATTTTGGGGAATAAATTAAAATGTTAAGAGTTAAACCCGAACCAAAACAGAGTGTGAAGATTAAGTTGCTCTTTACATTAAAGATATTTAAAAACCAAAAGAGTTCATTGCTTGCGTAGTTGGTGCATTTTACTTTCTGTAACTTAAATGGCATCCACATACACATTTGCGGGCATGTAGCTGGGTCTCTAGAATTTCACATTTGAAATGAATATGGAAATTTTTAAATGGTTAATCTCTACATGTATAGTCATTGGCAAGTGTCGACCAGCTTGTTTAATTATGTATGCAAGTATGCAAATTCACTTTGGCTTCAGAAATTGTTACCAAGTCCTGCCCAAATGAAAGCGAATACTGTAGTAAAAGATCACTGCAATGGGCTTAAGAGGTATGTGAAGAGTAAATAAGCTTGATCCAGCATTTAATAATTGAGCATGGCATTTTAAGAATTCAGGATATATTTTTGTAATGTAATGTAATGTAATGTAAGCTTGGTGCGATACAATTCCGAAAGGTTCATGTAAGGTTCAATACCCTTAACAATGATGTTTAAGGACGTACTGTACATTCATATATACGTATTTAACTACCGAAGAAAATTATAAAGACCAAATTACCAAATTATTTGCAAACTTCCATAATTTGTACAATACTTACACATGTCAAACATGTTTGCTTAACATTGGACCGAAAAACATTTGATGTCAATCAGGTTAATTTCGATTTTGGGCGAAATTGGAATAGTTTGCCACATAGGTTTATTGCGAAGTTTAACATCACTGCCGGTTTATTCAGCTGCCCGTCAATATTTTCTGCTCGGCATATTCATTAGTACAATATGAACGTACACATGTCTGTATAGGTATTTGGGTAGATACCATGACCAAGTGTGTTTACATTCTATTATGAGTTTCACCAGGAGCACATGTTTGGAGAATGGTTTTTTATACCGAGAATAAAATTGATTGCATTAAGAAGAAATAACCTTAAGGTGCTTCGATACGAAGTTTAAAGCAAATAATTGCATACACTTGTATGTGATACGATGGTGAATTCGTTAAATCCAAAATGGTTTGAAACTAATGTAAGATTTTCAACTATACTCCCGTAACATACAAGGCCTTCCAACTAAACACAAGAGTGGTTTCCATACTCAATTAATACCGAAAACTATCATAGCTCACTCTTGCTATTAAAAATATCTTCCAGTCGGAGCTACCAACAATTTCTATTAATTATATTTTTTTATTAAGAACCTGCCTTTATGGCTAACAATGCGACATAGCAAGATCTATCTCGGGTCTACTTAGCCTAATAGGTCTACTACCTTCCTTCATTAGTAGCCGAGCTTCTAAACTCCGCTAACGAACAGAATTCCCTATTAAAGATCCGTCTGCGTATAGTGCCGGACATTCACAGAGAATGTGCTCAGAGGTTTCTTCCTCTTCCAAACAAAACCGACACTCCGTATAAGAACAAAGGTTTTGTTTTTGAGATGATATCTTAGGCCGCAATGGCCGGTAAGGAAGCCCACTAGCTTCCTCATGTTGTTCCTGTCGAGGTTTAGAATTTCCTTGTAGGAAAAGGGCTTGATAAGTCCTTTGGATTGCCTAAGCCTGGGGATATTTTGCTAATAGCGTAGGCAAAGTTGGTGTTCCCAGTTGTTTAAGAAAGCTGTGGCGGTAGCCCAATTAACGCCACAAAACGGTTCCGGTCCCAAGAGCGCAGAAGCAGAACCGGCCCTCAGTCTATCTCTCTCTCCTATGTGTGGATATTTTTCGCGTGGAATACTTCAACTTTCTGGCCACTCAAGTTCCTAATCTCGTAGAGGGATGACCCAATCGACTAGAGTACAATCGCTTCAAGGAACTTGGGGGCTAGCTTAGCTTTATAGTTGTCTGCCACGCTACTTTGTTTAACATTTCTCCTATAAACTATAGAGACGCTGAAAAAGCCGCTCCGTCAAAGTTTGTTATCCCATCGGCGGCAAGAGATGGGAAATCATAAGAAATCACGTTCTGCGGTTTTGTCCATTTTCAGATTTCGCACAACTTCACCCAATCCTGCTCATCCGCCACCATACCGGACTAGAAATACCTTTGTATCAACTTGGCATGATCAGCAGACGGTGAGTTGTGAGCAGAGTTCATCAAACTCTCACGCATCTCCGTCGGCACTCAGAGTTTCCAAGCCATCCGCAGTTTATCAGCCTTGAACTTAATATGCAAATTCCAATTTAAGCGTCTGTCTAAGACAACGCCGAGGTACTTCACCTCATTGGTACCTTTGACGATGATAGGTCCGAGATTGACCAATCTTTTTTTCGTAAAAGGCACTAGAACAGTCTTGCAAGGATTGATGGAGCGTCCTTCAATGTTTCACCATTCTAAAAAATGGAGTAAAGCACTGTGCATGACGCTGGAGATCGTCATATACTTTTTACCAATTGCTACATCCACAGCATAACCAATAGTTTTGTAGTCCAATTTGTGGATATTAACTAAAAGGTTGTCAATGACGGAAGACCACAGAAGGCGAGAGAGAACTACCCCTTACTTACTACCCCTTACCTCTTACTGCGGTTACAAACACTGACACTTTTCCTGAAGAAGAAGTTATTATACGACTTTTCAACATGGCCCTTATCAATTGACTAGTCGGGTCTTCGATTCCTCTACTATTGATTGCCCTTGCTATTGAGTCATAGCCGACATTATCGAAAGCGCCCTCGATGTGTAGGAAGGCACATAGGGCTTTTTCCTTTCCAGTGCGCCTTTTCTATCTCTTTGACTAGATGTAAAGGGCACCCTCTGTGGATTTGCCTTTCCTGTAAACATATTGACCCGAGTGTAGAGGGGTAGACATCTGTAGCCGGCCTCTGATATGGAAATCTATTAGTCTTTCTATTATTTTCAAGATAAAAAATGTTAGACTGATAGGTGTGTAAGATTTAGGCAGTCGCCTGGCCTATTGACTGGTTTGGGAATGAAAATCACATTTACCTATCTCCAAGTCAATGGGATGTATCTCCAATTGTAACTTGCTCTAAAAAAGAAGTGCCGGAAATATACCGTCACTACCTGGGACTTTTAATGGTTTGAACGACTCCACTCCCCCTTTAAACTTTACCAGGGCTGAAGATTCTGCTTGATAAAGTATTTACTCTACTAGCAATGCAGACCCTGTTGTCAGCTGCGGTCGGGTATGCGTATTGTTGTCAAATAGTTGAGCCTGGGAAATGCACTTGAACCAGGATGGCAAGTGTATCCGTAGTTATAACTTCGAGGTAGTAAGGGACTTTGTCTACCTTAGCTCCACTATCACATCTGACAACAACACCAGCGTAGAGATCAAGCGAAGAATTACTCTTGCCAATCGCTGTTACTTTGGGTTAAGTAGGCAACTGAATAGTAAGGCCCTGTCCCGAACAACTAAAGAGACTTATATAAGACGGTATTCATCTATTTTAGGGTGCTGAGGTATGGACTTTATCGAAGGCGAATGAAGATATCCTTGGTTCCGTTTCCGTTAGCGGACTCTGGAGGAAAAGATTCAACGATGAGCTTAGGAGTCGTACAGCGACATCGACTTAGTCAAGAAGATACGAATTCATCGGTCCAGGTGGCTAGGGCAAATGCTCCGACTCGCAGAGTCTTTGAGTCTAACCCGGAGGGAGAAGCAATAGTTTTACGCTATTTATTCTTCATTATGTATACGTGCGCTATTATGTGATATTGCAACTTTTTTACTTTTCTCTTAGATACGGAAAAAACTATTTTATCCGAATCGGTTACGTAATAATAATTCGATCCCAAAAAAAAAGATTTGTATTCAAATGAAAAAACAGATTCACCTAGTAAAATGCAGGGTCTTTGCCAGAGCCGATATCCCACTATTTCACATCTTGCGCTTTAAATGAAAATGCCAAAACAAACGAAGACCACTTCCTTTTATCACCTATTCCATATTATATTTCAGCATTATTTTAGCTTTCTTTTTTGGATTACCAGCCACGATTTTAGCCAAAGAGCCTTTTCATTCCAGTGCATGTTCGCATTTATAGTGTCCAATAATGTGTTCAAATTTATGCGGGGATACTGAATGTCAAAATATGGAAGAGTGCTGCAGCTCCTTGTATGATATTTGCATATAATGTAAATTTCACATCGAGTTGTACAAGTGGTAGACCATGATTTACAAACTCCCCACAATGTTTTTTTACCCCCACGCAGCAAATTATACTACAGAAAAAAGAACTAAAATTTCGTACACTTATGTATACATAGGTACGAAAATATGTATGTACATACACGCATATGTATGTATGCACGAGTGTGCGGTGTTTCTGTTTTTGTAGCAAGATGTGTGAGCATATTTGCTACAGAATATTCCAACGAACTTCTTAGAAAAGGATAACATAGCGATTGCCAAAAAGAATAGAAACAAAGGTAGGAACCAGCTGACGATTAAAGCAATGAACACTTTGTAATCAGATAATAGACTATTCAAGATTTACTTTGATTGAAAACTTGATTTCATTCAACCGTCATGGAAGTGATTTAACTGCCAAATATCGTTTTGAAACATTGAACCTTTAATTGCTTCCCTAAATAAGATGCAAGGAAGAAAAGAAGGATGCCTATAAATCTCACGCATCACAAATGGACCTTTGAACTCGTCAGCCGCGAAGGAAGAAGTATTTGCTAACCCCGAGTATGCTTAGACTTCGTTAGATTCCAGCTTAGAAGATGGAAACAACTGCGCTCAATATGCCTTTATCGTCGCCACATAGCATTTTATGATACTTAAGAAAGGAGACCTTTTAACCTGCGCCAACTATACATATGTTTATGTAGGTATAAGACTCCTCAACATCGCTCACAAAATCTTATGTGCTTTATAGTGTGTTCGCCTCAAGCCTTTTGTCAACAATGTAACTGGTCCACATCAGTAAGGTTTTAGACAAGAAATGTTCGCAAATCAATCAATACCAATCAATCTAAAAATACCCACCAAATACCCCATTTCGCGTATGATTGCACTTATGGAGATGAGCTACTGTCTAGTTTTTGACTTCCCAGCCAAACTCGTTCGATTGTACAGAATAATGATGGAGAAGGTACACAGCTTTATCAAAGTCTGAAAAGGACTTAAACAAAGCAATTTCTTTGACATCCTGTCATGATATAGAAATTATTGATGTCAGGAATCCGTTTGTGAGTATTGAGACGAAAGCGGCGAAGATAGATATCCAAATATATACATATATATACAAATATTGAAACTAAACAAAGTACACGATGTCAACACCGACGTCTAGACAAAAACATCAACCTCAACAGTTATAACTTTAAAATAATTAGAGACTTTTTCTGCATAGAGTCCGCCATAAACTCAGGCAATGACATCAGTGCAGAAATCAAAAAATAATAACTCTTAGCAATCACTGTTTCTTTACCCGAAGAAGGCAATAGACTCTTTAGAAGACCCTGATAATTCCAGTCCTGCTCTATGGGATAACTGTGTCAGCGGATAACCTCATCCACTCTTGGCTGTTTTGAGTCGAAAATTCTTTCTGCGATTTTCGGTCGCCTCTGCATAGGCAGTGAGTGGTGAGCGATATTGACGATCGTATGAACATTGAGATCGAGAACTTTTAGCTCCTATTTTCATCTTAGAACATAAATTTCTTTTAAACACAATTTAAATGCAATTTTACAAATGTTTAACTAATATCTAAGCATCGTAAAATCTTGATATGTAATTGGAAGACCCGCAGAAGTACTGATTTAGTTTCATAGAAATAACCTCAATTGATCAAAGCGCGTGTGGAAAAAAAGTGAGAAGTTTCCTAATTCCAACGTTAAGTTTTAGTGTAAGTGCTATAGTTCAGATCCATTCGTTTTCATATAACTGTTTGTTAAAATGCGTATGGAATGAAATTGAGCCATGAAATTCTGGTTTGCAACTCTTTTTTGAAGGAAATCTATAACTTAAAGTTATTTCTAGGTCTAATAAAATAATATCAAGTACATTTAGAACAAAAACAAAGTTTATCAATATTAAAATGCTACCTTTGGTAATAAAATTGACAGAATCACATACAATAAAGTACGATTAAAATTGAAAAGACTATTCAAAGAATATTTACTCGGCGTCTTTTAAATTTATAACAAAGAACTAGAGATAAACACTCAGTATTCTATGCGTCGATGCTATAATCCAATTTGTCGAAGATAATTGAATAAATAAACCAAACAATAAAATCGACGATTAAATCGCAGTTGCTTCAAAGTAGGGATGTACTCGTATCTAAATCTATAATTCGTTTTTCTTCTTTTAACGCAATACGTTAGAATACTCGTTACCTTATCTCTCTCTCGAATAAATAAAATTAGACTGCCTTGAAATTTTATACGAACGGAGGGGCGACTTATTTCGAAGTTTTAATTTTCATTTGTCACATGCTAGATTGGTTTCGGCTATTAAGGAAATGAAGTACACGTAATTTTATTTTTTTCTTTCTTTGGATATTTTAAAATGTCTCATTAATTAATTCATGTAGGTAGAAGATATAAAATAATTTTACCAAATACATATGTATGTATGTTTATTTAGTGAGACGGACATCATAAGTTGCGTTCTAAATGTAATTGCCGAAATCAGTAAGAAATAAGTATTGCTCTTGATATTTTTCTTATGAAATAAAGATTTAATTTCAACAATTTGTCATTTATGTCTACACTTAAAGCCAAAGTTTCAAATGTAACGCGACTCCTACTTCTTGCAAAAATCCTAAAACACATCAACGTGTCCGAAGCTCAAATACTCCAGAACACAAATAAACATATTTATCAATTCTTGCCTCTTAGATTTATTGCCCCATTCAAGAAAGCGTTGTCGAACTAGAACAAAATCCACAACTAAAGTGGACAAATGTCCAGTGCAAGTGCTTCTATTTATGGGAGAATTTCGTGAGGGGCGATATTCGGATGAAATTACCCGATGATGCGAAGGAATTCAATGACGTTGATAAATCATATCATACAGAGACCGAACGAAGGTAATACGACTATGTACAGTGTGGATACAATAAGAAATCGTAAATGCGAATAATCGTATGTGCTTGGAAATATGTATACACGTACATACATATGTATTCAAGTACTCATACGATATTAGAATTTAATAATCTTTTAAGGAAACAAAGAAAAATCAAATAAGTTTTAAGTGCGTTTTCTCAAATGAAATGGGAGACATTTCAATTGAAAATTAAATCAAGAAAATCACCCCACTTCTGCGTCGATTTGAAAGTGAAAATTTAGCAAACAGGACTCTTTATAATCCCGTAAATTCTATCTTACATATAAAATTACTATACTGACAGTTGACTTCATAGGTTGATTTTGCGCAACTGAAATATGTATATCTGATGACGTTCTATATCGTTACTGTAACCACATTCAACGTCGCACGCGACAGGCGCGCGCAGCAACCGCACATAATGGAAACATCATTGAGGCGCGCGATAACCCGAACACGAGCGCTTTAACGTGTACGTGGGATGCGTGTGATAAAACTCTAACATAAAATACAAAATAGCAATTGTCCATTTTGAATATTTTTTAAATTATTCAGCAGGTTTTTGACAAGAATAACTAAAAGTCAGCGTACAAGATTTAAGAACTTTTTTTTTTTATTAAAGAAAAAATAAATACCTGGCTCGACAGCCTAGGTCGGGCCAAAGTCTAGCCGCTGGCAACCATTCGTTTTGTGCGTGCTAAGTTTATTGCCGATTTGAACGGCGAATTGAGAAGCTTTTTCATGACAAATTATACTCACAGAGGCTTGTTATTTCCCAATGAGAGGTGGTGCGCGAAAAATTATCGGTGGACATGGCTGGGACTTGAACCCACGCAGCTCACACAACAGTCCAACGGACTAACCAGAACGACTACGCGGTGGTCGGTTAACATGTATTAATTGATTTATTTCGTAAAACGAATAATAATCATATAACTTGAGTTTGTGCGCCACCTTGAAAACCTTATTTATGTATTATATGTAACCAAGTTCACTACAGGCATCCTTTACCGCTAACAGTTCGCCGAAATTTCAGTGCCTTTTAACTCAGCTCCCTTAGTAGCTGGAAGTCTGATTTTCTGGCCCAGAGGAGAGGAGCGCCATATGACAACATATTTCCGAGATATTTGATTCGGAAAATCGCCAAATTGTTATAATTTCGTAGCTGACTCACTGACTGACAGATCATCAAAAACCTATCACCCACTTCCAGCAGACCTAGAAACTTGAAATTTGGTACACATGTAGTACTTACTGTGCATATTAAGGGAAAAATCTAAAATCTTCATTTATGCGCTTGGAAATTAGAGTTGTTATAGATACATTCACTCAATTCCACGCTTAAAGCTCTAACTTACTGATCTGCTTAACTTCTCTAGTAAAGTTCTGCAAGAACTTGGCCGCTGGTATTTCATTACTTTTTAGGACTAACATTTTAAATAAGAACTTGGCCCGTTTTTAACAGTAATGTTTTTGATGGGTGTTATATACAGATGTAGTTTGATTAAGTCTAATAATAATGGATAAAGTAATGCCAAGACGGAAGGCACCTTAAGTCTATCTGACTATTATCAACTGCATCTCCATTAAGAATACACAAATAATTAAAAAGTGATAATTAAGTAAAGTAGTAGCCCCAGCCAGGAACACCGAACATTTTTCGCGGCATCACCTCTCGTCAGGGAATGACAAGCCTCCGGGAGTATAATCTGTCATGAAAGAGCTTCTCACTTCGCCGTTCGTATTCGGCAATAAACTGTAGGTCCCTTCCATTTGTGCGAAATATGTAACACGGACAACATAAATGGTTGCGAAAAACTAGGCCTTGGCTCATCCCGAGCTGTCGCGCCAGCTATTTATTTTATTTATTAGATAAATGTAAGCTTTGGCTTATAAAATACTGCATTTTAAGAATATAATTGGCAATTAGATATGCAATAAATAGATATATACATATATATACATGTATACATATGTACTCCTAAAACTATTCAATTAACAAAACTAAATTGAGTAAAAAACAACTTGTTTAGCAGAAGACATTACACATACATACCATCATCATATGAAATTTCAACCGTTGACCTACAAAAAGCTCTTGCACATAACTAACAAGCCGATTTATAAATGCAGTTGTATTGCACAAAGGCTTCCCTTAGATTTACTTAGGAAAAAGTTCAGTGGCGAGATTATGGTAAAACTATCTGCAGGAATACCACTTCTATTGAAGTTCTAATACACACATTCATTAAGAATCTGTTACCCACTCTTACCTACATCACATGAGTGTATCTACTCAAAGGACGCACACGTAAAACTTTATTATGGGGTTTAAAAAAAAAGTATTTAACCATCCGGATCTCTCAAGCATTCACATTTTGTGCTGGTTTATTACTTTCTGCTATGTTCACAAAAATAATTAATATTTATGTTCTGCCAAAATCCAACCGTAGGATTTACAGATGCATGTATACATATATATCTACACATATGCATGTGCTTATATTTTCCTTTTACAGCATTGTTGTTACACAGGTGCATTGTTTTGGTTTTGATCAACTTCGGAAAATATTGGTTTCTATTTTAATTCTGGCCAAGATATAATAAGGTGTTCAGATGAGTGTATAATATTTTAGGCCTTTGGTATCAAGTATTAAAGTGTGCGTTAAAGTAAGCATTAAATTTTATGGATATATGTTTTTTTTTTGTCACGCCAACAGATGATAGTCTTATAAAGATACTACATAGTAACTCGTGATACTACATAGCCTGCACGATTCTCAAACCCGATTACTCGAATACAGGAATACGCCTACATACTAATCCACACCCAGTACACGTCTACCACTCTCCCCGCGTGGACTGCCGTAGGTATTACTTTGCGGGGCTGATTAGCAATTTATGTTATGTCGTCTACGTCTGCCACTTCGGCCCTTCCTAATCTTTCGAGGCTTCTCAATTCGTTCTGCAACCTCATTATGAAAACCAGATCTCCAGACAGTCGTCATCTGACCTCATCTTTTGGCTTAATAGAAACTGCGGGCTTGGCAGGTTTACCCTTGTCTCTTCGAAGCGCCTGCAGTGGACATTCTGGGTATAAGAGCGAGCTATCATCATCATCATCATCATCAATTTCAATGACCCATTTATCCACTATGAGGGTCGCGAGGTTAGGATGCTTAAGTGGACTCTACATATCTCCCGATCTTCTGCCATCGACTCTAAGTCAGTAGTGCGAGCTAACATGTCCAAATCTGTGGAGGTATTCTATTTTTGATAGCCGCTGTGCATGGACAAGAACTGCGTAAGGTGGTAGTTGCAGTCCGTCTACCTTTCGTCGTTGTATCTCACCTGGCTTTGCACAATGCTACACATGTTGGCGTTTCCTCCGCTTTTATCCTCCTGGTATCTATGGCTTCTGGCCAGTTCGCGGTTCGCATAGGATAAACCGCTTGGATCTCGTTGGGATCATTCCGAACGAGTCGGGCAAAACTTTCTAGCCGACACCAGGGGCACAATCTTTCATAAGTAAGCGAGCCGTACAAATGTACGTATGTACGTACGGCGACAGTATTGATATTGAACTTACCGGTGCGTTTACGAGTAAAGAAACAGAAGCGGCCGAAAAGGGCAACGCTGTGAATGATGGCAAAACCAAGTATTAGCAGTCAACAAGAAGTAACATCATCGACGATTCGGATAGAATGTCACTATCTTGAAGTCATATATTATACTTATGTACATACATATAGCTATGACTAAGAATAAGATACTCTGTCTCTGCTATTATTTCTCACAATGACACCTCATCAGAAATCAAATGGAGAATAACTTCTGCCAATCGCTGATTTTAGCTGAAAAAGCAATTGAGTAGAACCATACCCTGAACAACTAAGACTTTATTCAAGCCGGTTTTACTTCACAGTGCTGAATCATGGACTCTATCGAAGGCAGATGAAAATATCCTTGGTCGTTTGGGGACAAATATTCTCCATACAATTTTCGGTCGAGGGGGGAGATTGAAACACGAATTATACGAACTTTATACCGACATCGAGCTAGTTAATAATAACTGCGCAATGGAAATTTGAAATGGCTAGGGCATGTGTAACCAATGGACACCAATAGAGTGCGCAACGAAAAGCAGTTAGCAAAGGACCTTTTGAAGAGGCTTGTTGATTGAAGTATAGGTTCCTCCCTAAATTCTAGCGCTACTTATGTAAGTAAATAAGTGAGAATATTGCAATCATTTACTGGTTTTCTAAACGTGTGTTCTGTGAAAAACAATTGATAATTTTCCTCACATTGGATGTAGTAAGCAAAAGTATATCTTTTTGGCATTGAGTGAGCGTATTCGGACTTTAACTATAGACCATCATCCTATAGTTCAGAAAGCAATATACTGCACCACGCCAATTATTTCGGCTCCGGAAATATTAGCACAAAATAAAAGATCTAAAATTGCGTAAGTGAAAACATTACTTGATGTCCTACTAGATACTCTCTAAACAATGAAAACGGTCAATTTCATTCACTACATTTTATTGAACTTGTATGTGCAGCTGACTGAAAAACGTCTATTATTACTCAATTGTTGAGGAAAGCCATTTTATTTTACCAATTTCTTAGTGCCGTAATAAAGTTATCTATATATATGTCTATATAGACCCTAAAATTTATTTTTTTTTCAGCGGAGAATATCTCTCGAGCTGATGACCCTTGAAAAGGCCATTAAATGCATAGCGGATTTCCTAAGAACCTCTTCAAAATTGCTGATGTGTTTCCCAAATACCATTGAATTTGTATAAGATACAATATCTGAATAGCATCTCCCTTGAGTTGCTTTAAGCTTTTGTCTTAGTCCTTTTTGCATTACGGGGAATTTGAAGATGGTTCGCAACCCCTATTGGGCCACAACATTTAAGAAACACTTTGAGAGCCGTAACAGAAATAAGTGTATACGTACGTACGGAGCTATATATTTTTATATGTGCTTTGAGAAATAATTTTATCCTCTCGAAATTTATTATAATCGATTTACATATGCAAATGTCGCAGATTTTTCATCTAAATGTCGGACTTGGCGCAGAATCGCGTATTCAAATCGAAATTATTCAATGAGAGTGAAAAGCGTCTTCCAGCCAAGCAGATAGATTTTTGTTTTTTTTTGCTTCTTTTCCTTATGAATTTTTGCAAATAAATGTTCCCTTTAGTTTGGTGGCAATTTTTCAATAAAAAGATATAAGTATGAAACTATGAAGAAGAATTCGATTATCTAGTTGGGACTCTTAAAATTTATGGATGGTTGAATGCCTAGGTCCTTTGTGAGCATAGTACTTAATAAAACTTGTAACAATTGTTGACAGTAAAGAATTATATTCAATTCTTTAGCGGGAAATGAACAGTGTTTGTTAAGGGGTGGTTGGTATAAATAATATAGTTATGTGTACCTACAATAATTTGATTTTCGGTGAATATGCTTAAGCAATTGCAATTATTTACCATGTAAGTCGATTTTAGCAACCTCGGTCGAATGTTTACTTTTTATCTTTGTTGGTTACGAAATGAAGTTAAGACTTGCAGAATGCTGTCCTCAATTATGACCCTAATATGCAATTTATTTTGAAATATTTACTTACTTAAATAACTAAGTAAGTTCACTTTATTGTTTCTCAACGACTGGTAAGATAAAATATTGTTCATGTAATTTAGGAAATTTACTAAGTGATCTTAAAACTGGCTACCAGAGTTTTTTTTTTAAGTTTGTAAGGTTGGTATGATACTGTTAGATACCTAAGGTATTCCATAAAACAGCAAACACTTTCTTATTCATTTAGATACCAAAATAACAAATTGTTCGAACTCTAAACGTATTTTAAGAGATTTAAGGAATAAGTTATAAAGTGAAGCGTACTCGTTCTAAAGCCGCATTGTAATTTGTGTCCAAATTCTTTTAAAAAGTAATTTCGGGCAATAACAATTATTTGTTTTTTATACTTTTTGCAAAAAAAAAAAAAAACGTGTAATTTAATTTTCTAATAAATTCTTGAAAACTTTTAACGTTTCCTTTAAATCGGTTTCGGTGTTTTTACCATTTACAACTCAGATTGATTACTTATGTATCTGTCGTCTTTAATGTGCAGGGAATCAATTTGGCGAGGAAACACATTTAAGTTGTGCTACAAAAGAAATTCCCACCTCATTTCAAGGAAGATATAGTATATACACAAAGCCAAAAATATATATAGAATGGTGGGGTGCAGAATAATTTCTGAAGGTGTTGGTTTAGGTGAGTGTGCTCCATTTCGTTTGGGAGTGGGTGTAAGCGCTTGGTATATACATACATAACAAAACCATTCAAGTGGTATGGTTTATACTAAATAGGTTGATTTTAGAATTTAATCGTTGGCAATTTAATTGAATACCGAGATGCTAAAGGATAAGAAATTAATTTTATACGAATACATACACATATTGAAGTAGATTCTGAGGAAGGTTGAACATTGTAGAATGTGTCTTTTCATTTGTAAAAATTCGTTTTTATATAACGACGTCAAATTAAATAAATGTGAAGTGTTTGCTTGGCAGAGTATTTTTCTGCTTACCAAATTGAACTGGATTTTAGAATATTCACTTGATAAAATGGCAGTAATATACTAAGATTAAAAAACCTTATTAAAATTTAGTATAAGACATTTTTCTAATTGAAAAGGCTTCGCATTCTGTTGTATAAAAAATACAGGAAATGGCTAGGGCTTACGAGGCACAGTTTCTTTGTAACAAATAAAACAAGTAAAGAACTTCAGAGTCTCCTTTATTTAATTTTCTACATGCACATGCACTTTCAGTGTTCTTATACCTCAATTTCATTCTCTCCTTTTAAAGGTCCTCGAGGAATACAATTTGTGAACGCAAAGGAAAATTTAGTCTAGTACCTTTCGAGAACTGTCTTAAGTACTTTACTCGAGTACATCGCACTTTGCAAATGCACGGAGGCCATGTTGTCATGGACGAAGTCGGGGGAAGTGGTTAGATGAGTATTACCAGATCGGCATCATTTGCAGTTGCAATGCGTTGTACTGCGCGAAGTGAGAGGAAACCGTGCCATGCATATTCAACACATTTTTATGGCAACGATGTTTAAAATCTTTCTGACGTTGATCCATTTATAATAATTAGTAAAAATACCTGGTGGGTGATGTGTGTAAATACTACTAGTCCTTAATTTCGAAAAAGTTGACTGTGTTTTTCAGCTTCACACCAGTTGTGAAGTGTTTTGGGTAACAATCACTCATGGTTACAATGAGATATGTTTTCGCGAAGAAAAAGGAAAGCACCTGAGAGAAGTGGGTACGAAAGGAAGTAGAATATATTAATTCATGGTAAATCTTGGAGTGTTGCACAGGCTACGTGCAAGACGGAAGCAACTTGAAATTATACGTTTAATCCAAAACGCTTTAAAAAAAACGTCGTTTTCCGCTAAGTATTTTAATAAAAAAATTTCGGTAAATTAAGTTATAAGACTTATACTGCAATTTAACCGACATTCTCTTTTTGGGGAGACATTGTGCAGACAATTGATCAAGTCCACAGAATAGTTATTATCATCGAAAAACCATTAGAAGAGAAAAAAGTCTGTTCTGCGGGATTTCTCGATGTAGCACAGGGTTTTGATACAGTTTGGTATGTAGGATTAAACCATAAACTTAAATATTTTCTGCCAAAATAATAAGCTGCAATCTTAGACTCGTATCTAAACGAATGGAAATTAAAGCAGGAGTTCCACAAGGTAGTGTGCGGGGCCCCATTCTGACAAGCAACACAAAAACTGATATCAGCTGTAATCGAAATCTTTAATAGGACAATAAAATGGAAAATAAACCTTAATGAAAGCAAATCAGTGCATATAAACTTAGCTAACACACGATTTAATCATAACCCGATAACTATCCACCAAAAAAGATTACCGTACATAAATACAGCGAAATATCTTGAAACGACTCTGGATGCCAAGTTAAGATGGAAAGAGCACGTAAAAAAAGTAAAAAGCGGTATTGCACATAAATTAGGCAAACTACAATAAGATCTTATTATATAAGCAAGCATTGAAGCCAATATGGACATACGGTATTCAGCAATGGGGCTGTAAGGTGTAGATCTCTTCAATTCTATATTTCTGTAATTTAAAAGAAATTTTTTTTAAATCTTTTATTGGACTAATTTTAGAAAGTCGCAAACAAATTTGGTCCAATATAATAAATGAAACAAAATTTTTTTTTACATTTAAGATCTCAGTGACATTCGGCCCGACCGGCCCTGATAGAGCAGCGAGCTTCTCCATTGCGCATTGACCGACGAGTTCGAAAGGCATTCTTTAAATGCTGTCATAGAAGGCCTTAAAATCAATACAGAGTTGGTAGGTATCGACATGGACCTTTTGGGTTGCTCCAGGATTTGGTTGATAGCGGACTTTCCTGAGCGCACTGATAGGGACCAATCTTGATGAAAGGTTTAAGGCGTTAAAAAATTTGGCGCGTTTCTCGTAAATCGGAAAAAATTAAACTCGTAATCTATTCATCAGACTTACCCTCCTTTGACGAAATCCTAGAAATAATTTAGCGTATAGCAGGTCATCTCGAGCTGCTTCATAGCTTTATTGATAAGCCGACCGGTCCAACCATCTTGTTGGATTTTGGTTTGGATATTCCTATCCACACTTTCTTTTAATTTCGTTTATGGAAGTTATTGTTAACAGCGTGAAGGTGACCTTAGTCCCTCTTTTACATTCAGTAGAAGCTATTTCTTCAAATTCATTGTACCGACTGTGATTCTACTAGATTTCTACAGATTTCGGTATGTGCTTTTTTCGATGCAGGGAAATAATTCCACGTGAATTTGCTCCACTGGGGAATTAACTCCACCACAAGTCTGAAATTATTCCTTTTTTCGAATGTAGAATATTTTCCTACTCCACATTTTTGAGGTGGAGTAATTTCCCACTTAGAACGAGCAGAAGAATTACATCATTCTTGGAATCCTCTAATCACAGACAAGAGAATAGACAGACGTACTTAATGGCTATAGTAACCACATATGTAAATATATAAGAGCACAATGCATAAACAGTGGTATATCTTTGTATATGGGGGAGCATGCTACGCACCTGTAACCCCCCTGCTGGGGATCACTGTAGTTTGGGGAAGATGCGAAGAGAAATTCTAACTATAAAAACTACAAAATTTCAGATATTAAATGAATTATCAAAAGATGCGGTTATCTTATTTGTTCTTTTCTCAAGGCTAACGTCTTAAATGCCACCATCTTTTCAAATGTATACTGCGGAAGGCAGTGAAAAACAATGTCTATTAAATTTCCACAGCCGATATTTTTGCAGGCAGGCACTTTTGTATCCCACTTTTTGATAGCATCTGCGCATAATTGAGAGCTGTGCATTTCATTCTAGAGTTCACGCTTTGCGGATTTTACGTTGGCACCTTTCCCTTTCACGGTATCAGATAGCACGTTCTTAGCCAGAACGCTTTTTCACTGTATAAATCTGCCTTTGAACTTCGATCGCATAATTCAACGATACACTGCTTTAAAAATTCGGAATACAGCAAAACGCTTTTCTGTATTCAATGGGAGTTTTTGTAATAAATCATTATTATTATGCTAAAGCATGTTATGGCTTTATATGTAAATTGAATTGCGGTGTGTTATCATGCATTGACATCTCTAAAATATACCATAAGAGTAGCCCTAAAGTAAAGTACTACATAAACTGATTGCAGTGAATCTCAGTATTCAGATGAACTTAAAACTATAAGTATTTTAAGTCAGTTCAATATTTTTTTTAAAAATGTAAAAGTTTGTATTTTTTTTATATTTACTAATTTTAAAACAGATCGCTCATGAACCAAGCTCTGTTAGGAAAATGATAATACGAAGCACGCTACAAGATGGAGTTCTCTCCACACTGCTATGCCTTCTTACTGTCAAACAAATCCTCAAAATTTGATTTTGTATCCAAATAAATCTAAATCCTAAATCTTTTCGGAAAAAGGAGTGAAAGTTGAACAGGCAATTAGCGATCTAATGGAATCGGCTCTTAAGAACCTCTCTAAGTGGACTATAATTATAATAAATTAAAAAGGACACAAGATTAACATCCAAATCAACATTCATCAGTCACGCATGGCTCGATAACTGATGCAGTAACTCAATACCTGATTTTTATTTGACCAAATATTTGCAAAATTCCACCTGTGCGAGATTTGCCGTGCACAGTAGCGTATTCTATAAGTGGACATACTTTAAAACCCAAATATCTCAATAATTATACAACGTATATGTATGTACATACTATGAACATTTCTAAACTATAAGTTGTAAAAGTTTTATGTCAATCGGATAAGTAGTATTTGCGTAAATCCCTAAAAAGGAGCATACAAACAAACAAAACTTTACACTTTTTGTTATTAATGTCCGTGTTTTCTGTTGAACGAGAAATTTTTTATAATTTTTGCACCATTTTCTATTCAATTTATATACACATAATATTTACATGCATATCTACATATGTATGTATGTATGTATGCATATGTATGTATTAGAACTGTTTACCGTAAGCCTCACAAATAACATGTGTTGCACAGCAAATGAATATGCATATTGATCCTTAATTTTCAATCCTTTTTCTTTCGTCTTTTTTGTACGTTCCCCACTGATATAAGAATTGAAATGCAAAATTCAGGACGTATGCATGTATATTTTCGTGTGCTGCTTTCCTATCAAATATTCCATTTCTATTTTATGCTTCATCTTCATTTCATGCATACCCTTCTCCATGTATTCAACATTCTTTATCAACATCATCACAATCTCGTTTCAAATAGGATAGTAGTACGACTTTGAAAATCACGAGGAAATTTCCTGTCCTGGGATTTCAACATCAAGTGCAATCCTTTTGAGGCGAGCATTACACTTTTTTCTTTTCTTCATAGCTTTGTTGTCTTTTTTTTTAACATTTTATAGTTTTCACGCTTGGTACTATCTTTAAATTTTTTTTTGAGTTGAAAAGACGTTTGTGCAATTGGAATTTGCTATGTTGAACATTCATAATCTATCAATTTTCCAATTCATTACGTCCTGCATGTTTGCTTTTGCACTTCATATGGGTAACAGACTTTAATCCTTTCAAGACGGATAATGTGAGAATCTTATACCATTTGTATTCTTGACCTACATATGAATGTACTGTGATTTTTTTCGTTAAAACTATATGAGAAAATTTAAGTTGTGTTCAATATATTTTTTTATTTAATCTTAACGATAGTAGTTGTTATACACATACATATATAAATGCAATATAAGAGCGAAATGCGCTATTCCGATTTGCTTTATTGCCAATATTTGCACAGTAAACAACCCTTTTTTTTTTTTATTAATTAACAGATTTCTTGCAAACTTTACATCTCCTACTAGTTGAAAAACTTTTCTTTCAAAATTTACCACGTGTTTTAATTGAAAATATTTATTGTTTTACTCGTAAAGAAGGCGCTTCATTATTTCGTTTTAAACATCCAACCTTTCCTTTAAATTCCGTGAAATCGGCGTCAGTAATGATTTTAAATTGGTTCTCCACTGTAGCATTAAATGTTGATTTACTAAATGAACTTTTACTATAATTTCACTAATAGAAACGTAAGTAGTCTTGGTATGACAAAAAGAATAAAGCAAAAGTAAAAATCATGGTTTGGAAAACCTGTCATAAATGATGGATTTAAATATGAAATTGTTGATTGCTTTTCAGGAATAGATAGCACCAGCACTACCCTGTTCCTCTGTTGAATTTACTATTTGAGGCAGTAGGTACAAATGTATATCTTATGCTCTTTCGGGAATCGTTTAAAAAATCTTAGGAATTGTTTCAAAAATCGAAGCTATACTTCTTGCTGTTCAATGTTTGTTTTGCACCTATGTTTTGGGTCAAGAACCGTACCTAAATACTGAAGTGGCTGACCATTCAGTTTGGGGGCAAGAAAATCGTGTACTTGGTAATTGGTGATTTTCCTGCACTTAAATAATGCACTTACTTCTATAATGTTTTTAGTTCGATTTTGTATTAAATTCGAACTACATCAAAATAGGAAAACATTTATTAAATGTAACCACTTTTAACTTTAATCTCCCAAAAACAGCATGAATGTGAATCCATGCACATCCAACCATGCACATTCCACACTGTCTACTGGGCGTTCCAAGATACTTATCATGGAGAATGACCATAACTGCAGACTGGTCACCTCCTCATCAGTTTCGTACGTCAATTAGAGAAGTATTTGGAGAAAATTGATAGCCCATATCCGGTTTTCTGTCTCTGGATAACAACAGACCCAACACCCATTTTCCCCATTGGAATCTCCCAACAAAAGCGAACAACTTTCAACACTTTCCAACTACCTACAACTCGTTCATATTTAAGTTTTTGCTTTTATTGATTGCATCCCAAGGGAATGACCACCAACTCTACCTGTCTTGAGCCGGACGTAAAAGTAGAATGTTTTTATTATACAACAAAATTGGATGTTGTTTTTGTTTTAACTTCTAAAATTAAATTGATGGAGTTTCTGCTTTTTGTCACTAAATTATTGTTTCTTCTTTTCGCGTATTGTGTTCACTGCCCCGGAAAAATTCAATTGCAGTATTGAACGATATATTTGCTAAGCGCACTCCAATCAAATGTGTCTTCTGCAGTTGTGACCGCGCCTTTGAACGGATTAAAATTGAATTTTCGCTCGATTAAGAAAAAGAAAAACTGCACCGAAGAATCCTGTTTTATGCCCGCATTAATCCTTGAGGCCTTTGGTATACGTGTTGCCCTTCTTTCATGCTTCAGCTCAAGTATTTTTATTGTACTTTCTTGGGTGAAAGTTGCAGATGCCACTTGCCCAACGTTTTCATTATGTTCTTTTTTTATGTACAACTAATGCATTATTCTGAGAATGAAGCACTTAAACACATGCTCTCACAACAACAGTGGGTTCTTAGCTTCCTTGCTTGTTTGTTATAACAACAACATTGTTTATTGCAATGGACAACGGGGTAATATTTGCGAAGCAAGAGCCTGAATGGGGATCGCCTGTTGTTTAAATATGTTGAAGTGGCAACATTTCGCTGCAGAAATTATGTCATAATTTCTATCGTTCCCTCAAAGGATCTGCGAAATTTTTGGACTCATTAAAAGTTACATTATTATGAAGCTAGTTGACTGTTTTGGTTGGACTTTTGTATACGAAAAAATAATATTGCTTGATTTACCGTCGAGAATTGAGTTAAATGAATGAATTGTATCCATCTTTTTTTTATACACGTACATACATACATAGGTACATATCCGTACGTAGGTACACCCGGTTGGAACAATAAGGCAGCACAGAAAAAGTACTCTAAATAATTTTAATTTCAAATTCCGGAATAAAAAGTCTCCCTCCAATAATCGATTTAGAACCAACTGAATCAATATCATTTTACTTTTATTTGCTTTGTTGTTGTTCATTTAAATTGCCATTCTTCTTAATCCGCAGAGTTGAGTACTATCAGACGGAATGACTTTTTTAATGATGTTTTGTCAACATTCATAGTGTGTTCAGTTCGCCCATCGACATTTCGGCCATACACAGCTCCAGTCTCAAGTAGAAAAAAAGTTTGAAATTTCTTTCGAAAGTGTGCTGCATGCTTGTCTTAAAATAACAAAGTTTATCTCTCTACATCAATAAAAATAAAAGTTTTTCATCCGAATATTACCATAACCTTTGTCAGGAGTAGAAGCAAAGTATTTTGTTATGCATCACAGTTTTCATTGCTGCTTAAGATTTTTATAAATTCCTACGATTCCGTTACCTGAACGTAAATTAAGTAGGCGTGGGAGTAGTAAAGAAGATTTTTGACCTGAGTAGATGCTCAGGATTGTCTTGTACCGGAGTTTTATAATTATTATTCAAATCGTTTTTGGCCAGATTTGAATTACAGATGGTCAGAGCTTCCGTTATCAAAATTTATCAAAATATTTTTATCGATTTTAAAAATTGCTTAAAAATATAAATATGTATAATTAATGCTTTAGCAGATTCAAAAAAAAAAAAAAAAAAAAAAAAAAATTAACTTGCCCAAATTTCTCATACATACACACCATTATAAACCCTGCGATAGTAATTTCAATTAAAAAAAACTGTGTGGCCGGGTTAATCATATCATTTTTAATAATTTTTTATTAATTCATTTCATTACACGCTAACATAAAAGGCTTAAAACTAACTTATCTACCTTAACTAAATGTTACTTAATTCTAACTTACTGGCCCTATGCGGGCACTCTAAAAATTAAAACTATGTCTTTCGACGTCAACTAACCAAATTTTAATTTTAAATTTAATTGCTTAACTATTTGGAACTATGAGAAGATAATTTGTTTAAAAAAAAAAACTTAGTGGCTGAACTTTTTATTTTTGTGTAAAATTTAAAACTATGTATTTTAAAAGTAAATCTTAATCTAAATATGTAATTAAATATATACTTTTTTTTATTTTTTCTACTCGCTAATGGTCGCTGTATGGCTGGGTATCTCCTCTTATAGTTAGTTTGGCAAAAGACAATTTTTAGTTTTATCAAATACACATATTTGTATGTAACTATTATTTAGTTCATATTTAGGCATCTAAATGTTTCTAACATATATAATTAATTTTTGGAGGTGTGTCTATTAAATATCGCATGGCCCTGTTTTGCAATTTTTGAAATTTGTTTTTTACACTGATTGAACTTAAATACATGACAGAATTGTTAGAAAATACTCAAAGTAAAGAGGGGCTATGACATTGTAAATTTGTATGACCTTCTCTGATTGAATATTACTAGGATGTTTTTTGGGGGTTGACCTTTTCTTGTAAATGCTTTGCCTATATGGGGCTCCAAGCACTTATCACCTTAATGAATTTATATCTTGTTCTCTATTCTTCACCCTCTGCACTTCATCGATGTAAGAGCACACTCAATTCCAGTTTTGCTCTCTCGCGGGCATTACCGCAACGATGTTATCTATCCTGTGTGATTCCTTTAACCTGCAGTTCTAGTCTCCGTCTCTTTGCAATTTATCTGTTGCATAAGAAGAACGAGTGTTGACATTAGCCGAGTGACCATACTGACAAGCTGGAGTTGCTATTTTTCCAGCCTTTCGTTGAAACACCCATGTCTGGTACGAACTTGGGTGAGATATAATACAAATTCACTTCCACATATCCTTGCCACGTCCAGCTCGCGATATTTCGAATCGACCTTGCTTTGGGCATATCAATTCACCTAGCGAAATTAAATTTTATTTTTATAGTTGCCAGAATTGCGATTTCTTGCTCGTGCTCGTATTGCAGAGTATCCTTTTCTCAATTTTCGACGCTGCTCTCAGAACTGCAGCTGAAGCTCGTTACTTAAGAATCTTCTCCAAGAGCTTTCCCGCTGTATCTAGCATAGATATTACACATAGGGGTGTTGAGACCCTGAGTTTTCTGGCACTATAGAAACTAGCACACAAAGAGTTTGTTTAATAGGTATAATAAGTTAATTCACGATCTTTACCGTTTGAATGGTGATTGATAACTGGAAAAAACTACAACTGTCCGACATCGTCGCCGGTGGTCGCTTAGCATGGAGAACCTGCTAACCAAAATAATCCCGGTGCGTGTAGCTGGAATATGCGGCGATGACAATCGTACGATGTTTGTTGATTGCTCTGCATCATTTCCTGTGCAAATGCCCGGCCCTAGCGAGGGTCAGGCAGCGCACTCTAAGCAAACCCTACTTCGACGACCTCAAAGATATTTCCAAGAAAAAGATTGATGAACTAATCCTTTTTCTTAACACCACAGGTTGGACTTAAATATCTTCATCTATCGACCTATAACTTTTTAAGGTAAATTGCCGACAAGTGAAATTGTGTTGATGAATTAAACAGGAGCCTGTAAGTCACTAGGACATCCGGGTCTCCTTTGCCTTTATTTATCAGCACAAGTCGTTGCTTTTCCAATCCTTGTGGAAAGCCCCTTCTTTAACGGTCATCTAGCCAGCACTTTAAATTTGCCTAGTGACATCATTACGAAATCTCATTTATTTTTTTTGAATCCTGAAAAATTATGATAACAATAAGCAGTGGTCAAATATTATGCACCTGATGTAAATACATGTGTACATACATATGTATGTAATTATAAATTTCGTACAGATATTCTTAAGAATTCAAGGTAACAATAATAAATCAAGATAGAATATTCAAATTAGTTTCGATACACATTTGTATGTATGTATGTATGTATGTATGTCATCAAAAAGTCATTTTCAATATGTGAAAATATATTATTCATAATAATTGAATGTTCTTGCCTTTCCATTTAAGTTTGTATGTTCATGTGAATATATGTGAATTCGCAAAACCATTTTGCTGCCAAATTCAAACAGCATTCTTACTGCAAACATTTCCTCACACAGCGATTCCCCGAAGTCCCTATTTGCATAAATGAATGTTGAGCGGCAGAGAACAAAAAATGTGACACAAAACACAGCAAAACAAATGACCAAACAGACCAAAACAGAAGTAACAAAAGTTCAAAAAAGAAAACGACCACCCTCCCAAAGGCAAGATACACACAAATAATCCACTTTATGTGTGTACTTGTGTATTGTTGTTTATTCTAGATTGGATTTTTCATTTAAAATGTTTTTATCGTTTTTTTAACATTAGGTCATTGCTGAAGAAATCGGCATGGGCAAACATACCCGACAAAATTGCAAATTCTTTATTTAATGGACAACTGCCAACGACTAAAGAAAACTAGCGCCAAATGCATGCAAGGATCTCGATGGCTGGAAGAAGCGTTCACAGGTAAACAAAACAACGCTTACAATACCCTTACACTTGACAAAGGCCATTAAATGGATTCGAAGCGTACTCCAGCTAAATGAAAAGCGGCAACTGCGCTCCTCAAATAACTAAAACCCTTGCTTTTTGACTGCTGCATTTCATACGGTCACCGGGTTCAGACTCTGGCAAGAAGAATCTGCATCAAAAATTCTTCATCCAAAAGCTGTTTTAGCTATTTGCAAGACGACGACGACGCGACGATGTCGGCTTGGATGACGACAAAATTAAATGAATGGCAATCTTCTTAATTAAATAGCTCTCCTAACGTAGATTCCATTTGCAAATGGCAAAGAGAATGTCCGCAATGATTTAGGATGGCCTCTTTTGGTCCGTTGGCTGGTTGGTTAGTTGGTTGGTCAGTTCAGCTGTTGGTGGTTAGGAGCTTAGTGGTCATGGTTATGGGATTTTGTGCATATGCTGTAAATATGGGTATGTAGCTCTTATGTTATGTCTCTATGCACATGTGCTATTAGCGTAAATTTGAATAACTAATCGTATTGTACGTTTGATATGCTTTTGAAAGACAGTTCAGTGATGCTGGCGAACGAAAATTTGTTCTTATTCGATGCGGGGATTATAAAAAGTAAACTTTATTCAAAAAAAAATATAATTTTGATTGCACCTCTCTGCCTTCGTTTTCAATTGTTTTAGAATATATGAAAACATTAAATCAATTTAATTAGGTGGAACTGTTGTTTAACAGTTGTTATCAGAAACAGGAATGAAATTTCAGATCAATTCACATATGTAAATACATATAACAATAAAATAAATGTATGTACATACATATGTATGTGTGTATGTATTAATAAACATACATCCGCGCATGTGTGTACTCTGCGTACTTTTAAACGCTGAAGACACCGCTGAAATTCACTAAAAAGGTGACAAACGTAAGTTTTACCTCCTGGGATATACGAGTATGTAAGTCGTTCTGGGAATTCGTAAAAGTAAAAAACTTTTTGCTGTGAATTTAAAAATTGTTTAAAGTAATTTCATTTATTATTATTAGTTTTATAATTTATTAACTTTAGCGACCTAGCCCTGCGACTCTCATAGTGAATAAGCGGGTCATTGAAAATGATGATGATGATGATGAATTAAAATTGGTAAGTAAAGATAGTGTAAGCATTTTCATTTAAATGATCTGCAGTTAGGCAATTTGAATCAAACCTAATCTTTTATTTTAACGGAATCGCGCCTGGTGAAATTGATATATACGTAAATGCTCCATATTAATGCACATATGTATGTACATTCGCATAGTTCGTGGTTGTATCCCTTCCTCCAAATTCCATCAACGCAAATGTTCGCTCGGAATGAGCAAGGACATCTTTATCCGCCTTAAATTGAGTCAACTCCATAAAGTAAGACCAGAATGTTTAAAGCCTTTTGGAGAGTCTTTTAGTGGTTTGGGATAGGACCTTAATACGCAATTACTTTCTCAGTCTAAATAAGCAACGATTGTCAAGAATTATTCTTCGTTTGATTTCTGATGAAGTGTCGTTGTTGGAAGAAATTCCTAAACCAAACAAGACTCGCCCTGCCAGATGGCAGGATGTTAGTTTTCGTTACCATTTAACAGTACATAAATGGCCCTCTTACCCAAGTTCTTTTTACCTTTTTTCCGTACATTGTTTGTGGCGCATAATCGCCACAATACTCTTTCTTCTATTTTGGAAAAACCGATTTCCTTCCCTGGGTGAAACCCAGCACATCAGTTGCGGCACTTCAACCGAAGGGTTTGTCATAAGACATTCATTCACATGTCGGAAGCTTAAGATTCGTTGTCTGTGGTCGCCGCTTATGATAAGTGAGCGAATAAGCTCTGCTTCTGCTATTTGTAACAATCTCCATAGAAGATTTAATAGTTTTCATCCTTCTTTCGACCTCTTCAACCCTTCGCACAGTTACCTCGACCCCACGTCTCCAAACTTGAAGAACCAATTCGATTGGAAAAAATACTCCTAGGCGAAGGATCGGTTGTGCCTACATATGTATATGAGTAACCAACTTTAACCCACTTCGGGGATGCACGCTCTGCCGTTGGACCTTTAAGGAGCTCAGCCGCCGCCATCTCATTTTCAAGACACTCACTAATACCTGAAAATCCTTTTTACCCTGAATTATAAATCCCATCAAAAACATTACTGCCAAGTTCTTATTTAAAATGTTAGCCATAAAAAGTGATAAGATACCAGCGGATAAGTTCTTGCAGAACTTTAGTTGAGAAGTTAAGCAGATCAGTAAGTTGGAGGCTTATGCGTGGAATTGAGTGAACCTATCTATAACAACTTTAAACGGCGGAGAGAAAAAGCTTTGTAACTTAATTTAAAAACCAAAAATTGGCATATGTAGCAAAATATATTTCTGCCTAAATATGAGTACCTATGCACATACATATGTATGTACATAGAATTATTCTTTAAGTGCGATAATGGATCACTACACAAATTGAGAAATAAAATTTTGGATTATATTCGAATGTTTTTATCCTAAATTGAAATGAGTAATCCGTTGAAGTCCGCACAAATCAAACTTATATTAAATTTATGCAAATACGGTTGAGATTGTAGCGCAACCCTCAGAATTGTTTAAATTAAACATGCATTCCGTCGCCGGTACGCATCTCATACCATTAGTTATGTCCAAAATCACCATCGTCAACATTAATATGATATGTGTACATAAAAGCTTATACCGTATGAAAATCAATGTGTTAGGTTGATGTGTACAATGAGATGCATGATGTATGCTGGGGGCGGATAGCCTAAAGATATGAATGTAGGTATTGTTTTAAACCAAATTGAAACACACTATTGTCATGATTAATTACTATGAAATTATTATTTTAATTGGTAGTTCAGTTGTCGTTCTTCTTTGCCTTGAGGATTAGACTAGATCAAATGAATTCCATGTTTAGACTGCTGCAAGCACTATTTGTGCATATGTTAAACTCATTTAAATGGAATTGAAATTGATTAATTGTTTTAAATTCACCTATGTCTTTTATAAGCGAACAATTTCAAAAATGGTCTTATTGCTATGTTCACGGAATGATAATGATTAACTTACTTATAATATGTCATCTAAAATCAGAGTCAAAAAAACGAAGTCTACAGACCTTTTAACGATTTACCGTTTACCCTCAAAATTGAAATGGGTGTTAAGCGTTTGGTATGAATAATACCATACAAACCCGGATGAGCGTTTCAAAACGCAAAGCCAGACGGATAAGACTTATTTACTGCCCAGGAGAAGCTTAGGCTAATAGCAAGATAATAATACGTTTTATCTACCGTATATAAACATTAAAAAAAATACCTGGCGCGACAGCTCGGTATGAGCCAAGGCCTAGTTTCTTGCAACCACTCATGTTGTGCGTGTTACATTTTTCACACGAATGGAAGGCACCTACAATTTATTGCCGATTCCGAACGGCGAATTGGGAAACTCTTTCATGACCGATTATACTCCCGGAGGCTTGTCATTCCCCTATGAGAGGTGGTGACGCGTGCCTGGCTGGGGCTTAAACCCACGCCGCTCGGTCAGCAGTCCAACGCACTAACCCCCGAGCCACGGCGACCACTGTATATAAATATTAAGGAAAACAGTATAGAATTTTTGGACTTTTGTATGCGAAACACCTTTGACAGGTTTTGCACTTTCACGGTGGATCAAGCCAGAAAGAAAGTATTACGGAACTACCAGCTAAAATTCGACCGATTTTGCAGAGCAATTTCTAAAACAAAATAGTATTTCGTGTCAAACATTTAAATAATTTTAGAAATTGGTCTCTCTTAATTGGACATTCTTAGTGTCTAGAGGACTTTTGCTTTTTGTTCAGCATATTTTTACCAAATACATAACGGCCAGACTACGATATCCAAGGCGATAAGATTTTTTGGTGGATTAAGATACATACATATATGTACATATATGTACATACATAGATCTCGACGAGAAAATACTAAAATAGCAAAAAAAATATTGAATATCTCGCTAAGTTTTCGAAACATTGCGAATTAAAGTTTTGAAAATGTACCATAACACCAAACAAAAAAATTTGATGATGGATTCTTATATGTACATATGTATGTAGATCTCGACGAAAAAATAAAATATAAAAAAATTAAAAGAATGGGTCGATAAGTGGATTAAATATTTTTCACCCCTTTCTTCGATTGGTTTAGCCGCTCACGCAAATTCGTTGACTCGCTCGGGGAGTGCGAATTGTCACGCACGCGCCTTTGTCATACTATTGGTGTTTTTTTGACTTTTAACGAGTATTGCATGTGTACATACGTATACACATATGCAAAGTCAATCTCAAAACCTTAAAAACATAGCGAGATAACAAAAATTTTTTTATTTAATATTTTTGTATTTTCTCGTCAAGATCTATAAGAATCCATTATAAAAAAGTGTCGCCTCTACATAGCAATATGCAATGTTTGTGAAAAGGTTCATTTTTCGTTCATATGTACATATGTACCTATGTACCTATGTATGTATACTTTTTTTTAAATTGCAGAACTCTCTTCAGTGAACATTGCAAACATGAACTTGAGCGTCATTACAAATCGTTTCCTACAAAAGTACTAACATTGGACGAATTGCGTATTGAATTACTTCAGGCGAAATAGGACAGAGGGTTCAGCAATCAGCAGTGATATACATGCATACATATGTACATATGTATGATAAAAAGTGCAAAAAGAAAGCACTTATACACATACATATGTAGCTTTTTTTATTGTAGATTTCAGGATAGCTTTTTTTATTTATTCCGGAACAATTCACACGTGCTCTCCAGGTGTCAAACAACCAATATACAATGATTGCTCTTTTGCTGGTTATTTCTCTCTATTAAATTTCAAACTATCCTTGAGCTTGTCGCAATGATTGTCGCATAGTGGCATAAAGGAGAAAAGCAAATAGTATGTATGTAGGTATCTGAGATTGCACAATGTTAAAGATTGGGTATTGCGCCCTTTTACCAGTGCTTTTATAGATTTCGCCAATTTCAATTGATTAGTTTTATTTTATTCCCTATCTGCACGTAGAATAGAAATTAGCAAGCCTGTGCGTAGCTATTGCATTCTAGCCCTATAAAGGGCAAAACAAGAGTAGGAAGGCAGAATACCAAAACAGATACATACATATGTATATGTACATATATGCATGCGAATGTGTACGTACATAGTACAATGTGCATTAATTGATGTGAGTTAGTGTTTTAGATGCTTAATCACATTCATATCTGACGATTGAAATGACGTTTATAATTGGTATGATCCATAGATATTTAACTGGGCTTTCGTTTGAGAACATGACGGTATTCCAGAAACCCTGATCACACTTTTCACGGTCTTTAACAAACTGCGTTAGCTTAAGGAGCTTGATCCTCATAATATGACAGGAATCGTAAGCGTGGCGGTGAGTCTGTAATGTTTTAGGGGTGTATGGCGACATCTGGAGTGGAAATTTTGCTGCTTATTGGATCTGTTTTGGATCGCTATAGGTATGTTAACATTTTGAAAAACAATCAACGTGGGAATGTTGGCAAATTCGGTTTGGAAGAGTCATTTGTCTTGAAACAAGGTAATGATCCTTAGAATATTTCTTATGTCTTTAAGGAATGGCTATTATACCACGTTCGAAACTAATTATTAACGTCATCTCAATCGTCAGATATGAATGTGATGAAGCATCTGTGGGAGTATCTCAAGCGAAAAATGAGAAATCAGGAAATTGGAACCAAAGATGGCTTAAAACGGGTTCGTCAAGGAGAGTGGCTTATAATGAGCGCGAGCGAAACACAAAACTTGGTTTAATCGATGTCTTCGAGAATGAAAGTTGTTTCCACAGATAAAGGATACCCCAAAAGTATTAATAGTTATACGAATTTCAAAAAAATCTTTTTTTTAATCTAGTGTCTTACTTTTGTGATGTTAATTTTTGGATTTTTTTGGTTAAACTTGATTATTTTTTTTGTTTTGTTTTTTCGCAATAATTGTTTCGTAGTTTTTGAGAACAATCACTAGCACGTTTAGGAAGAACATTTTTTCGATTTCTAATTCAATTACTAGTGATTTTTACACGAATACAAAGGCGTGCGTGCTGTCTACTTACTTTTGTGATTACATATGTACATACATACGTAGGTGTCTTCGCCCGCAATAATAATGTTTCTACTTATTCACAACATTTTTTTTCAAGTCCAAATATTTCCTTTTTGCTACCTTAATAAGAATGTGGAAAATCATACATTCATCACTACTAATACTAATCCTTTTACACTCTTTTCTAGAACTATTTTTTATTCACAACATACATATGTATGAATCTACATACTAATTTCCTCTTCCATCAAGTTCTGGAAGCTGAATTAGAGATAGCCTGTACTTTTGATCCCGAAACTAAAACCGCTTATATCATATATATGTACCTTGGTATATATGTTTATATACCTACATATGTACATAAATGCGTACATACATATGTACATGGATATGTAGATACACACATTTCGATTATGTTCTTTGGTTTCCTACTATTCGTCAGCTTTTTTCTGAGCGCTGCAGCAAATATAATATTTGTGATGTGAATTTAAACAGTTATTAAAATTCACGTCTTTTATTCACTTCAGCTACATATTACATACAACACACAGATTTTATCAAGCATTTGAGGAACTATTTCTGGCAGTCAAATGTAATAACATTAATGATAGATTCACAATTCTTTATCCTTGTAATATGCTCGAAGTTCAAGTACATACGTAATATGTATTACGAGTATACATACGTTATTGCTTACTTATGTATTCTTCAATCAATTATCTATAACAGAGGCACAGAAGTAATGGGGTTGATTTCAGTTTATTTGGAAAAATTAAAAGTCATTAATTAACTTGCGTGGCAACAACTCCTTTTCTCATTTTCTTTGGGTATTTAGGTACATTAGTTGCCCAGTAATTTCAAGTACGCATTTTAAATTACATATTTATTTGTACCTTGACAATTGATAAATTACATAATTAGTGAAGATATATCGTACTTTCGATTTCAAACAGGGAAACGATTTCAAAAGAATTTAGCAATTTGTTTATGTACATTTGTTTATTTACATTCATATTTCAATGAAATTGGCAATTTCAATAAACAAGTTGCCATTTTCTACAAAAACATGTCTTTTTGTCGTTAGTAAGTAAGTGTGTAGTTTTATTTAACGCTGGTATTTTTGCCTGTCTTGGCAGTGGATTTCAAAGAAAAACCGCCTATAACAGAGGTTCTCATGACGCGACTTTCAAAAATTTTTAATGCCACTACAACTATGGCCAAAATAATAGCAACACTACTGCTTTTCTTTACGATTGTACGTAGTCATTGGTAATTTGTTGTTGTTGTTGCAATTTGCAGCGTAACTGTCGAGAAGTGATCTTGATGATGAGCAGTGTAACTTTCGTCCAGGTAGAAGTAGGAGTATATTGCAGAAACATGGGATTGACGATTTCTTCTGAAGACCGTTCAATTTGAATATACATACAAACTGCAAGAGCTGTGTTCGGGTGAACGGCGTAAAATCGATACCTTTCACTGTGGGTGTTGGACTTCGCCACTTGTCACCTCTTCTTTTCATTGTGTATATGGAATGAATGTTACAGCGCAGCCATGGTGAAGTCAGGTTCTAATTGGGAGACTTGAGGATAAGTCATCTGCTTTTCACTGATGACTTGGTCATCCTTACGTCCACCCAGACCGAACTTCAGCCCGCACTAGGTATGTAGGTTCGTCGCCGTCTGTGTTGAAGCTGGGATGAAGGTAAACATGAACAAATCAGAGGTTATGGTAATTTCCCGAACTCCTGTTCAATGCACTCTGCATGTTAGTGGAGTCGCATTGAAACAGGTGGAGAAGTTTAAGTATCTCGGGGTCTTATGCACGAGTGATGGTAGGAGCAATACTGAGTAATCCTGTAGGATTGGGCAGACTGGACCAATTTTGAGACAGCTTAGACAATCTGTTATCAGGAGGCCTGAACTTGGCATCGGAGCTAAGCTATCGGTTTTCAATTCAGTGTTTGTTCCGACCCTCACCTATGGTCATGAGGTTTGGGTAATGACCGAAGGAATAAGATCGCGGATACAAGCTGCCGAAATGAGATTTATTCGTTGTATTGCTGGGATAACTCGTCAAAATCGAGTTAGGAACACTAGAATACGCGAGGTACTCAATGTCGAGTAGCTACTGCTTCGAGCGGAAAGGTCCATATTTAGAAGGTTTGAGCACGTTCAACGCATGTCCCCAACTCGGCTTCCGAGACATGCCATGGAATCCGTGCCATCGGGTAGGCGTCCCCTGGGTAAGCCTAGGATGAGATGGCTGGATCAAGTCCGAAATCTCATCTCTGCCCGTATGGATATAGCCCCAGAGGGTTTGGAATAGACGGACGCGAGGCACTCAATGTCGAGCAGCTACTTCTTCGAGCGGAAAGGTCCATACTTCGAAGGTTTGGGCCTAGGATGAGATGGCTAGCAATCTCACCTCTACCCGTATGGGGATAGCCCCAGAGGATTTAGAGGCGACGGCGGAAGATCGGGAGATGTGGAGAATCCACTTAAGCACCCTAACCCCGCGGCCCTCATAGTGGATAAGCTAGTCATTGAAAATGATGATCAAACATTTCCATGTTGTTGTACTTTTTGCAACTCGGAAAAACTCTTTAAGGGGTCGTTCTCCGTCACAGAGTGCAGAAAAAGGGATTTTTTCGAATTTTTTTTTTCGAAAACGGTAAATATCTGATAAACCAAATTTGGTCAACTTATACACATGGCTTTAATAAAGCTATAGTATATATTTCACAAAAAATTATAAAAAATTATGGGAGTTTTACCTTTATACCCTTTTCCCACCGAAACGAAAACTGAGTTTTCGGCAAAAAGTTTACGAAAACTCTCTGAACTATTCTCATCTAGAATTGAATTGGTTTCGCTTGACGTATCTGTTAATTTTTTGTGTCTCATATTATTTATGAAAAAAAAAATGAATGCAGATTTTTATCGGCGTACGAATACCCAAATATAAAAATAAATATAAACACATCAAAGGAGAATAAACAGCTGCTTTTGACAGCTTTCTCTCAGCTGCTCTGTTTAAATTCTCTCAGTTGCTCTGCTGAATGCGCTGAATGTATCAAAAGATTTGTTTGCTTCGACGACCTTAACTCACTGAAACGAAAACTGAGTTTTTTGCAAAAAGTTTACGAAAACTTTCTAAACCATTTCCACCGAATATTGACTTGGTCTCGTTTGACGTTTCAAACATTTTGCCACTCAGCAGAGCAACTGAGAGAATAGCAGTCACAGTCCTGTCCACATTGATGCAGGAATGAAAGACTGTCGGAGAGAAAAAGGACGATTTTCATTGGGTAGGAAGGAGAAGGGTTTATTGCACATGTTGTATTTTAAATTGCAGCATTCCCTTTTTGTCAAATTGCTTTCATTCCAATGAAGCCTATTTTTGTGTGTAGCCACGGCGTTATGGAAACCACTTTCATTCCTGCACCAATGTGGACAAGCACAAATACAGCATGATACTAATTTTCACCAATAGTTACTGCACGCCAATACTTTCTCATTTGTCCGATTATTACACATAATCAAACAAAGCCAGCTCAATTTGACGTTTAACAAATCGCTGGGACATTCGACAACCATATTTTTATCCATAGTATTTTGCTTGGGTTTTTAGTTTTACTTTATTTAAAATTATAAAGCAGTCGAAGAATATCCTTCATTTGACTGTGCAAAAATGGAAAACAGCAAAAAACATGAAGAAAATGTCGACGAATTAAGCAGTAAGCATCGAAAAGAACGCAAGGAACTTCAATCTACAATCCAATCGCTGAAAAAAAGTGCCACAAAAGGCGACAAAAAGAAACGTAAAGAAATTCTGGAAGAGATATCGCGTATAGAAAGTGACTTAGAAAAAAGACAAACAGATGAACTTAACGAACTTCGAAATGAAAGAAACGTCCAACTTCCCGAAGTTGACATCCAAAAAGAAATTCCGGATACGAACACTAATCTGGTGGCTGATAATTTGGATAACCAGCCACGAATCTCGAAGGCCCAAAAAAGACGTAATAAAAGAGCACTTGAAGAAAAACAGAGAGAAGCAGATATTCTCGCACATGAGGAACAAAATAAGAATGGTCCTAGAATGCTGGAAAGCAGTGCGATCGAAGAGATTTTGAAAAAACGGAGCCTGTGTCTCTATCCGATAGCCTCAGACGGCGATTGTCTATACAATGCAATTCAACATCAGCTAAAATTGACCGGACGTGGAATTTTCACAGTAGCTCAACTACGCCATCAAACTGCCAACTATATTTCTGAGAACAAACAAAACTTAATTTTCTATATGACCAATTCGAATACGGAAGAACTTTTGACTGACGATGATTTTATAAAATACTGCGAAAGCATACGAAACACTCCCGCCTGGGGTGGACAGGTGGAACTTAAAGCTTTATCCAGTGCGCTTCATGTCCCGATCGAAGTTCTGCAAGCCAGTGGTCCACCAACTATTCAAGGAGCTGAATACGAATCGCCTAATTTAGTAGTCACATACCATCGACTTATGTACAGTTTAGGTGAACATTATAACTCCACGAGGCCCTTAGAAGACAACGAACTTGATGAAAGTGACGTAGATGCAGGGGATATAAACGCAGTATTTTAGTCATCGTCAATTGTTGGAAATCAACTTTAAACCTCACCAATAACACGTGTTCACAAGATTGATGTATTTAATGCAAATGTTTACTTTGGATTCTGATTTGAATTCATGATCTAAATTATTTCATTTTGTTGAGTTTAAGTTTAATAAAATACATATGTAGTTTGAATTCGAACTTTTCATGGCTTAGTATTTATTCTATGTAAAATGCATCTACATACGTAATTATGAATTTTTTACTTTTTTCTTTGAATGGCCTTATAACTTACATTTCGGTGGTCACTCCGTCGAGCTCGGCGTGTAAGGAATGCCTGTTCTCCTATTATGTATATGCAAATCTGACATTCTGAATTACTGTTCCTATTTAGCCGCTCTAAGATTTCGCAATACTAAGTGGATTATTTCTTATAGCAACATGTGAATAAGGTCTAACGAGCACGCTGCCTTACGCTCCTTAGGTTTGCAAGTGCTAATGACTGCCATTACCAAGTATGTACCAAGCTTCCTAGAGGAGGCGAAGCTACTTATATCGCAGGCAGCTTTTACAGATGCCTGTAGATTCTGCTATTGAAAAGTTGGAATGCAAATATATGGAAATCTATATATATAAAACTCTTTGTCCTGACTGACTGACTGACTGACTGACCCAGAGATAGGCGCACAGCCCAAACGGCTTGTGCTAGAAACTTGGAATTTGGACAGTAGTTTCCTTTTGTGACGTAGACACCCACTAAGAAGGGATTTTTGGAAACTCAGCTTTTACAGGGTGTTAAAGTTTGTATGAAAAAAAAAAATTGAAATTGGACTTTGGAATTGAAATTTGGTGGGTATATTCTAGAACAGAAATAATTAAACACGTGTTTTACCGTTTTTCAAAATTATGACTGTGGGCCAAGATACAGGGCGTTAAAGTTTGGCTATTTATAGTAATGCGCAACCGTAGTCAGCGGCACATATCGCTTCGTGATCGTGTGTTGTTTTTGTTTTGCCCAGTTGTACAAGGGTAGTTTTTTCATTTTTCTTTGTGCTGCTTTTCTTCACTCAGCACAGTGTCTATTCATGTATGTATGTATTTGATGGAAATATTTTTTGTTGTAGTCGCAACTTGAACACAAATATTCTACGATACATAATCCTACCTATTTGGCAGGAAATCATTTACACATGTAAGTACATACACATGTATGTTTGTGTGTATATTCTGGATCTTGTGTTGTGGGCTACAACTAGGGGGGAAAGAAATACTGCCGTCGCCAGGAATGTTGTTTACGGGGACGCCTTGAAAAATTAATATGAGAAATTGAAAGTTTATTCCCACTCATTAACGGCTTGAAACGCGGGGAAGGATATATGGTATAATGTGACGTATTTCCACGCGGGCGTAGTCGCGGGTATCGGCTAGTGTATCATATGAGTGCATTTAAGATTAGCCTAGTAAAACGACAAAATACTGTATTGCTTTGGCCATGGTAGTAAATTTAATTGTGTTTATTATAAGCCAACGGTTAGAATATGGCTCCATTATTTTCATGTACTCAATGACTGCGTGAAAGTCTTTTCAATCCATCATTTGTTTCTGACTTGACGTATAACTACTTTTCTTTTCTATTTCACAACGAATAAACATCTTATTGTTAAACCATTATCTAACATAAATGAAAAAGTACATTTTGTACTTATGGACTTTTCGAATACTTTTTAGGAAAATATGCTGGAAATCTATTTCTATTCCTTACTTATGATTGCGCTATGACACGGAGTGGTTCTGATGCCAAATAGCGTCCCCAGCCAACTCGATCGTTACCTAGTTGCCTTCAGTTGCGTACGCCAAATTAGTTAGGATCACTTTTCACCTGCCAACGCCACCGTGGTATCGGTTCCTAACGCTGGTGTTTATCCGCTCTACATGTCCAAGTCAACTTACCCGTTGTATTATTTATGGACTTTTCGGACGAGGTTGATGTCGCTGTGAAGCCCATGCAGTTTGTATGCAGACGACACAAATTTAACGCATCTAATAAAAATGTGTACATATGTACATACCTTTATTGATGAATGAACCATTCTTGACTGTTGTATTCGAAAATAATTTTCAATATTTCAGATGTCAGCATTGTTTGAAGGATATGCTATTAAGAGGTAAAAAAATTGCATAGTTTTAAGGCCGCTGATCCAACTGGCAGTAAATCTTGAAGTTTCAATCGATGTATGTACTTCTGCAAAAAAAATAATAGCCGCCTTGAGGAAAACCACAAAGTTTTGGCGAGAGTACCATCCAAATTTTGCCTCTTCGCGGTTACCTTACCGTTTTTTTACCCTTCGACTAAACTCCAATTTCTTCTAAAGCATGAAAGTAAAAAACCAAATAAATATATGTATGAACATACATACATACGTATACATGTTTATACAAAGAATGTTCTGTTGGTAATAAACGAAATAAATCTTAAATCTTAAATCTCCGTACAAGAAATAAATTTAACAATCTTTTAGCCTCTAAATACCTACTTACAATTCACAATTGAATGTTGTTTTAGAAATTGTTATTGTATTATTAGAGATGTTTGCATGTCTGCGTTATTATTGTCAATATATCGCGATCATCTTTAATCGGAACTTGAAGCATAAATTTAATATTTTTTCCTATACATACTATTTAATGGAAGAGTTTTTGTGCACTTATAGATATAAAAACAATAATCAGCTTTTTGATTTAGTCTTTCTTTAGTGACGACTTGGGCTTCTGTTTACCAGAACTCGATTTCTTATCCTTACTAGGAATGTTGGAAGGTTTGCGTGGGTAAATGGCAAAAAGTGAAAGTTGAATCGAACTTAAAAGAAGCAAAAATCCATTTTGATACTAAAATTGAGAGAGAAAAATTTGTTTATATGTAATTTAGGATATTAAACTAGAATTATGTTTTAAACCTACAATTAAAATATAGTTTTTCAGTGAAATTCCATAAAGCATCCATGATGACGATACAATTGTTCCGGCTACTATTATTGGAAATGGTAGATTTTCTGTACTTTTCTTCTTGATAATCTCTCCAATTTCTAAGAATGGCGATCCAACCAACAGTACTAAGATAGTCGTAATCAACATGCCAAAACGGAATTCAATCAATTCAGGATCTTCGTACTTTGCATATGTGAAACAACCAGTTGTAAAGAGACTAGCTGCAACGATTTTACCCCAAATATTCGGTCGATTTGCATTCGAAGTGTAAGCGTAAAATACCATCATGAAGATAACATTGATAATAAATCCTACGAAGTTAACCTTGATCATCGTGTTATCTTTAATAAGGGCGCCATACTTGAGACTGAGAATCGTCCTGCAAGCAAAAAATAGTATATAATGTACATAGGTATGTATGTATGTATATAGAGCAGCCTAGTGGCAGTGCTTCCTGTAGTACTTCTGCATACCCAATTCCTGTAGAATTAATGGTGTTCGCATTTACATTTTGTCAGCTATAAGCCCAGCGATTTAAAAATTATCTTAATTTTGTACTTTCATAAGACGTCATTATAACCGCGTCGTCATTTGTGAGCATTATTAGCTATATTTGAAAAAGCCTATAGCTTTTAAAATGCAAAAGATTGTACCCCAACTATAATCGGCTTCGATTTATATTTCACAATGAAAACAAATGATTACGGCGGTCTTCTTACAAAATAGCGATAAATATCTTATCAAATTATTATCTAATAAGAATGACATAGTGAATTTTGCACTTACAGCACGATACCTCCCAAAAAAGGGCCTGCTGGGAAGCCATCAGCAGAACCTCGTTTCCGAATGTCGTTTAAAAAAAATACTCCTGAAAGGAACTGAAGACAAGTCACAATGCCTGCGAAAGCAGCGATAGCTTCGCTATAAGGGTTCAACAAGTCACCCAGTGTCTCTAACATGACTGATTTGTAAATATATATTTTTTAACTCCGTAGCCTGCACCCTCCAAAGCAACGATTAAAACTAGTAGATAGTTTTAGTTCAATTGGCTTTTATCCCCACTTTGACAACAGAAATGAAATGTCACTAACTGACTAGCGTATGACAGATTTGTACAATTAGAAACGGCATAGTTCAAGGTAAAATAAATTCATAAACTTTTTCGATACAAACTACAAAACAATATCACTTTATTTACACTACCATCTGATATCAATACTAAACAGTTCAAGTTGTGATAAAATTAAAATTAAAAAGTATAAAATTTAAATAGGAGTTACTATGGATTGCCAACACCTCTTAAGTACCTAGTTAACTCGATATCTTTTACATTAAGCGTGACTCTCCCACGATGCAGTGTGCAGTAGTATGCATCTTGGAACAGAGTTGTCAAGTACATCTCACTTGCCTCTTGAAGAGCTGCTAAGGAAGTGATGGTCAATCGATTAACTTCTGTAGACACTCCATTTAATATTTCGCGTACAAGCCTATCGAAACACGCTTTTGGTATAAGACAATCTAAATTTGAAGTAGTTAGTTGCTATCCTTACTAGTTTACGTGTTATTTATTCGTTACCCGTAGTTGCTTGCAATTTCTTAACGAGATTCCAATACCGCCGTTCTCGCTTTTGTGGATTCAGTTGTTTCCTACGTTTCTTAGCCGGAGATTTGTTTTCATTCCCGCTTTTTCGAGCAGCAGAGGACGTTGTAGGTTGTTGATTTTGCATTCGTTCAGATGCACGCGTTATGTTCTCACGATCGCTGCTTCGAAGACCAACACGGCTGGTGGTAAAGTCGAGATCATAATCCGTTTGACCGCCCAATTCCGCAGAGCGAAAAGTTTCGTTCCCATCTTCGGTTGCGGAGCCGTCTCCCAGAAAACATCTTACACGTTCTGAAGGACTGGTTATATTTTGTTGTTTTGATTTAGGCCGAGGTCGTGTGCTAGTCTTTCTTGGCATTATATGTCTTCAAATAGAAATATTTAATTGAAATTCCGTTCACAACAAATTTAAAAGAAGCGTCAGACCTGGATTGGAAAACAGTCATTTGTGTCAACGAATGAGTACAGGAATGTGATTGAGAAATTCAATACAGTCGCATTCAGTGGGTTTATTTTTCAAGACCCAATGGGCGCATTCCATTTCCCAAATGTCTGAAATTTCAGATAGACTAGAATATGGAACGCTTTTACGCTTTTACTTTCTGTTCTCCCATTGAATTTGTTTATGAATTGTAACTCATATTATTTAATCAGTAGGGACTGCGAAGATATTTTATGTAACTAAAGAATGCATATTAATGGCAAATTTGCAAAATACAACAATTGAAAAAAACGACATTTGAAATAACAGCTGTTTATGACATTTCTGAACTGACAGAAAAGTAAGACACAAATTATTAGATTAACAATCCAGTTCATTAGCTCACAAAAAGTTGTTTTGTTTTTCTGTCACGTGACAGGCTCTCGTCCAATCAGAACGCTCCGTTCATCTGAAATTTCAGATATCTGGAAAATAGAACGCGACTAATACATACAGGCCTGTTATTACACTTGCATTAAGCAAGCGAAAGCAATTAGCAAATTTAAAAATATAATAAACTTGGTTTTCGTTCCGGTGTTTGCCCTAAATGAACACGAAAACCACTGCTATCAAGCTGAACTCTGCCATTCAATACAAAAAACAATATCTGTCAAAGTATCTTACTTGTGCCAAAACCGGCTTCGCAAATTTTCCAGTTTGTAGCATTTCCTATTTTTGTTATATGTTTTATAAGTCAAATTGTGGATATTGTTAGTATAGGAACGAATATATTAGTTCTCAATGAAACTTGTGAAACCTCATTGGGTTCATCATGACGGTAAGTGCTTTGAAATAGAAAAAATTTTACTCAAATTTAGATTTACAGATAAACCTATATTCTCGGTGGATATTCATCAGGAGTGCCTTAAGTTCGCCACTGGCGGGCAAGGCAATGATTCTGGCAGAGTGGTCATTTGGAATCTGCTCCCAATTTTATCAGAAAAGGCTGAAATGGACAATTCCGTTCCGAAAATACTTTGTCAAATGGACAATCATTTGTCTTGTGTAAACTGTGTAAGGTGGTCAAAAAATGGACAACTTTTAGCGTCAGGTTCCGATGATAAACTAGTGATGTTGTGGAAAAAAGCAAAGGTTGTCAAATCGATAAGCAACTTGATGTAGAGCGATCAAAGTGGGACAGAGCTGTTGTTGATAGATATATGATCAACGTAGTGTGCTCGTCTAGCTTTAGCGCTTCTCGCTGGTGGCTGCTTAAAAATAATCTGCTAATAAGTTTTCATCTAGGGCTCTAGTGGTGTATTCGGAACCGGTGGAATTACAAAAAATCCCGAGAGTTGGAAATGTATTGCGACCTTAAGAGGTCATTCCGGAGATGTATTGGATTTAGCTTGGTCCCCTCATGATCGTTGGTTGGCTAGCTGCAGTGTAGACAATTCAATTATAATATGGGACGTACAAGCGCTGCCCACAATGGTGGCAATGCTGAAAGGTCATACTGGACTTGTGAAGGGAGTAGCCTGGGATCCAGTAGGTAAATTTTTAGCATCGCAAAGCGATGACCGCAGTGTAAAAATTTGGAAAACCTGCGACTGGAGTTGCAGTAATACAATAACAGATCCTTTCGAAGAGTGTGGGGGAACCACGCTTATTCTTCGTTTATCTTGGTCGCCTGATGGCCAATATTTAGTCTCGGCTCATGCTATGAATGGTGGAGGTCCTACGGCCCAGATAATAGAGCGGGAAGGTTGGAAATGCGATAAAGACTTTGTAGGTCATAGAAAGGCTGTTACATGTGTACGTTTTCACAGTTCAATTCTTAAACGCCAAGCGCCAAAAACAAAGAAACCGCAGCAGTATTGCTGCCTTGCGGTAGGCTCAAGAGATCGCTCCTTATCGGTCTGGATGACAGCATTACAGCGGCCGTTAGTGGTTATTCATGACCTCTTTGAGGACAGTATTTTGGACTTGTCGTGGGGTGCGGAAAAATGCATTTTACTTGCATGTAGCGGAGACGGCACTGTTGCTTGTCTACAATTTTCCGAAAATGAACTTGGAACACCGCTCTCAGAGGAGGATAAAGTAAGTTTACTTAGTGAGCATGTACCATGCACAAAAAAATTATGTGCACTATTTCAGGTATTTTTTTTCTTTAGAATTCACTCTATCAAAGGATATACGGAAAGGGTTCATCTTTTGAAACTAACACTTCAGCTAGAGATACTTTAATAGAGAATGCTGAACTTTTAAATTCTATGTCAGAACAAGTACATCCTCCGGCTTTGCCAACTATAGTTACTTCAGACACTGATCATGAAGGATTAGCTCGAAATATTACTTTAAATTCGGCAAACGTTTTTAACCCGGCGAAGGCTATTAACAAACAAACAGAAACTCGAACAGCTGACGGAAAACGGCGAATAACTCCAGTGTTCATACCACTAAATCAAGAGCCCGGGTAAGTTGTCCAAAGTTTTGCAACGAATTCACTTGTAATTAGTCGTTCTTTCCCAATTAGCGAAATTCCAGTTCCACATATAAACAGTAGTTCACGACCAAAGAGCGAAAGCATTTGTACTACTGAACAAAATTTTGTGGATTTTTCAGAGGTCACTTCTTTGAAACCAATTATTACAGAAGCAGAGCAAACGTAAGTTGTAACTTTCTTCATAATAATTGGCTAATAAGCAGCTATATCATCTTTTTTCTAGTCGTTTAGATAATCGGTTAACGAAAACAATGCTTGTTGTAACACCCTCGCACGTCAATCAAAACATTCTTAAATCGTTTCCAACGGTTTCAACACCTTCTAAATCAAACATTAAAATGAGCACTTGCAATGGATCTACATCGTATTCATCTAGGTCAGAACTGAATAAGTCTGCACAAGACTATAGAGTTCATGTGCAAAACAGTAGCTTGACTACAACGCTAGGCTCTCTAACTAAAGTAATTTGTTGGGCTGTAAGGAACAATGAAAAGCTTTGGGAAATCTTTATCGGTAATAGTTTGATTATTAATTTTTTATACATTTGTTTATTGTGTTTTTTTACAGGCTCACCTATCTCAGCATCCTGTCTGTCTTCAAAAAATGTAATTTTGTGCAGTTTAGATGGAACTTTGCGAATTATCTGCTTAAGCACAGGAAATTTCGTATTTCCAATCATTAATCTGTCGACAACTGCTGTTCAATGTGCATTTGTACGTAAGATTTATTACATGTAATTACCATCCTCTAAGGATAGACATACACGGTGCACTAACAGGAACAATTTTAAAATTGAGAGTGCCCATCGAGATGGCAATTAATTTTGCTGTACCGTGAGATGTTAATATTTTATTTATCGAAAGTAGTAACAAATATCATTCTCATAAGTCCGTTCACGAATATCAACTAAAATATGTACCTATATCAACAAGAATTTAATTTAATGACATTTAAAAATTTATTAGTGTCCTCTTGGAAATCTGGTAGGCGTCATCACAGAATGTGGTTTACTCAGAGTGTGGGATGTGACATTAAAAAAAATCGCAATTTCGACTACCTGCGCAGAAATATTTGGAAAGCATGGACATGTAGTACAATTCAGCATCACAGAGAACGGAGTCCCATTTGTTTTGTTTTCAAATGGTAACTCGTATACTTATTCGTCGAGCATGCAGTGCTGGATGGTTTTAAATTCTAAAGATCCAGCATTTCGCCACGGATTAAGGACAGCAATACCGAAAGACTTTCAGAAAAATTTCCGTTCTTATCCGCTGACAACAATACAATCATCATCAAACAATTATACTCCTAATGCCACTGAAATGTACGTATCGAATTCATATCATGTAATTCATAACAAAGTGCACATTTAACGTTTTGCAGGAATAAAGACGATTGGCAGTCTACTGCTAAGCTTCTATTTATAGAAAATCAGATTAAACTTTGCGAAGTTATTAACTCCCCTAAAGAAATGCGACATTGGTATTCAATGTTGGCCTATCACCTCGCGACAAACGGAGTCGAAAAACGAATAAGAATACTTCTTGACGATTTATTAGGAAACTGTGTACATTCAATTGATGAAAGCCGCACAATTTTGGTACTATTTACTTCTTTCCTCTAAGTCTTTATTTAATATCTGGTTTATTATAGGAAATACCTAAACATACACTTCTGGATACTGTCCTTAATGTTCTTAAACTACACCCGAAGTGGCAGCGACTTTATATGGAATACCGGGAGCTCATCGACGGCAAAAGCGATAACATGCCGGAACTTTGAGACTTGTTTCAAATGTTGATGGCATATTTATACACAATGTCAAGCAGATCATAATAAAAAAGGGTCACAAAATATGTTTTTAAAAAAGTTCCAATATAATCTACTTTAAAATATTACGATTCTAACATTTACTGCATGTAGTGCGGACCTGGTGTCGGAACACTCTTTAAAGGAGAATCAAAATCAGCTTCAGTTGGCTCAGTGATCGGCGTCTCTAACATAGAAGTGCCAATTCGTTCTTGTAAGGATTCATATAATTTGTGAACATTTTCATTGTGAGCTGCGGTTGGTTGCATTGCCTTTATTAACGTCGCCAATCGACCGGAAGGAAGTTTGCTGTGTATGTACCTGCAGATTAATAGAACGAGGTTAACAAGATCTTGCAATGAATGTTTTATAAATAATACCAAAGCAATTTTAGCATGTGCCGTGTAACATTATCCCTAGTCAAGCCAGCAAAGAGAAATTCGTCGAAAAGTGTAGTGCAAAAATCTTCGGTAGTAAACTCTTCTGACATAGGTATAAGCAAAGCGATCTGGAAAACATTAGAATTAATTAAAATACATGTAATATGTTCCTTAAGGAAAATAATCTTTATGTTGATCTGTATTCTAAAATTCAAAATATGAACGTACCAGTGAATGTAAGAACGGATCCTCGTAAGCTCTATCATCTTTGCAAGCAGACAAAATAGCTAAAACACGCAATACTCCAACGCGATCCTTTTGTCGTGCTGTATGAAGTGTATAGTACATAGCTAATATGGCAGCCACAGAGCTTTCTTGGATATAAGCTTCGACAGCATCGGGGGCAGGACCTGAATGTTCGATGGTCGTAAGCGCACTTTCCCTCTCATCTGGTGGTAACTTTGAATGAAGGCTGCGACATTGGTCATCAACTATTAATGACATTAATGCTGGCAAAAACTTTGTTACAACTTGACTGTCAAGCTTAGGTTCTTTGAAATCCTGCGAGTCGATCATAACCCAAGCACTTAACCCAAGTGCTAACATCCGCAGTAGTAATATTAAAATTGTATTGTCTCGTGGAAGACCCTCATTATTGATAAGATGCTGTAATATTTTAATGGCTGATGTTGCCAAAAAATTTATCGCGTAAGGGTCGCAAAGCGTCATCGAGAGGTCGCCAAGTACTTGTTCCTGGCCACGTTTTATATTGTCAAGGAATCCTTGAAGTTCACGCGAACGTTTTATATCTACGTTTTTTTCCCGAATGCAAGCATCCAAACACCATGTAAATTTATGACACGGATCCACAGATATAATATCTTGGACCTCTAAATCATGCAAAGCCATCAACAATTCTGCGCGAAGTGTACAATAATGAACGTTACGGGTACGCAGAAAAAGAGTCCGAAGAAATTGCAGCACCATATCGTAAAGTTTTACACTGGTGCCGATCATATTCGCGAGCTTCTGCACCACTTCTCCTTGTCGTCGCAATTTCGGTGATGGATGGAAAAATAAATTATTAAGATTTGTATGATCAAAAAGGACATGCTCCTTTTCGCGAATGTATTGCGAAAGTAGGGGAGAAACTTCGTCACCAAATAACGACTGATTATCCCTCCATATCTGGCGCTTAACTTCAGTGTCTGTGTCAGAATATAATTCTCGATCACGGACTAAAATTCTAAGATACTTGTCGTCAATATGAGTTGTGTTCCTAAGTATTGACATAACTACTGGCCGAAGTGGTTTGACCCGTACAACCGGAAAACTTTTTACAAGCAACTCTTTCAGTTTTTTATCCCTTTCGCGAGAATCTTTTTGACCTAACTCATTGATTCGTCCAATTAGTTTGTCACGCAATTCCTAAAAAAATTGCATTACTGGATTTACCCCACAAACTTTATTAGAAATTAAAAACGTACCTCCATGAGTGAAGTGTGGAAATCAAGACGGCGAACACCATGTAAATCCAACAGTGGAAGCATTGGCCGTAGTGAAGGCAGAAGGACACCGTTTTCTAACTAAAAATTAAGGATTTTAAAGCAATTTATCAAAAACAAAAGCTAGTGTTTACCTGGAAGCTCTCTATGGCTTTCAATGGATCCGTGCAAGATGTCAATGCTTCTCGTAAAAATGCTTGTCCGGGAATATTTACTTCCTCCAATCCTGTGCCAGCAAATTTTGGTGGCGTGGACATATTTTACACTTATTAAATCTAAACAGCGCTTATTTTTAATCTATTAAGGCACAGATAATCAGCGCCTTCACATCTACTTTCGTGTTTCAAAATAAGTTTAAGTACTTGTCAGAGAGAAATGTGAAGTGAGATGTAAGCATTTATTTTTCGGCTTTAATGGGTGCATTCAGTTATTGAAAAGGAATTTTGCTGCTCTGAAAAAAGTTATGGGGGGTTACTATAAACTGAGAAATTAGGAATAAAAAAATTTAGTTTTGAATGGAAATAAGCGCTTCGAGTTAATTAATTGTTAGGTTATACCCTTTTCTCACCGGAACGAAAACTGAGTTTTCGGCAAAAAATTTACGGAAACTCTCTGAACTTTTCCCACCAAACATAAACGTGTTTTCGCTGGACATGTTTCATCACCTTGCCACTAAATTTGAATTTTTTGTGTAGGCTTAAAACCTTGGCTTTGATAACCTTTGGTAAATTTCTCATATCATATATAAAAAAAATTATTTAAGATATTTTCAGTGTACGAATATACAAAGAAAAAGTAAATTTCAACACATCAAAGGAAAATAAACAGCTGTTTTTGACAGCTTTCTCGCAGTTCCTCTGCTCAAATTCTCTCAGTTGATCTGCTGAGTGCATAAAAAGGTGTGTTTGGTTTGACGACCTTAACACTGCCTTACCATCGCATTTAGTTTTCGTGAGTTTTGGCGAAAACTCAGTTTTCGTTCCGGTGGAAAAAGGGTATAAAGCCACCTCCGTAGTGACTAGTCAAAGATTTATCCGCCACAATCCCGACATCATGCTTATCCCAGAGCCATGGTTTCACCAGAGCCACATAAGAGTTTTCAAAGGTAATATATTACAGCCTGCATGCCCAACTCGGCACTCCAACTGGCACGTATTAAAAAAACCTCACTCTCAGACCACACCCATAATAGGTTCGACCTAAAGACTGCCCCCTTACCAGTTACATGACATCCGAACACAGTGACTGGAGTCTTTACTCGGAGATCCTCAGATATGCAATGGAACCTACTCCTCGTCCTATTGATTGTATATTCAAACTCGATGAGGTGGCTTTACAGCTAAACTGACAAATCACATCTACCTGCGAATAAAGCTGCAAAATTAAAAATCGTTTCACAAACCAGGATGTTCCCTGGTGGAACAATGAGCTCAGCGCTTCAAAGGTTAGGATGCTATTTAACGCCTCTAAACGCTCCAACTCGTGGAACGAATATCGAACGGCACTCACATCAAAGCCTTAAGAAAATGGGTGTTTAAAGATTAAAAAAAAACCTTTATCTCCACTTCAAGCGGTGGATTTTGAAGTCTCTTGCTAAAAATTGTGAAGGTTCGTTGTGAACACCTATGAACATCTTTGAATCGATCCATGAATCAACTCCAAATCAACGCGAATATTGTCCTGCACTTTTAAAATTAAATCATAAAAATCAACGCTTCTTTAAATATTTATTAGCAGCTTTATTTAAATACAAATTATGAAAAAAAGATTTTTAATTAATCTGGTGTACAAAATTAAAAAAAAAAAACACAATTAGTAGAGCATAGGATATTTACTTAACCATAAATTAACTTTGTAAAAAAAAATTGTTGGTACATACAATGAAATGTACTTCTTGGACAAAAGATAATTAATCATAACAATAAATTGTATTGGGTTGGTGTTCGATGAACTATGTTTATTTCTATAGTGGTCCTAAGAAGACTTAAACGAATATAGTTACTTCTGCTTTTCAAAGTTCAGAGACCTTGGCATTAAAGAAAGATTCTTTAAGCACATGTGTGCTTGTTGAACCATATATAGCTGGTCCTTTGTTTGTCCGCAAGCGAGCTTTTCCCACTTTGGATCAAGGTACTTTTGAAGATTTTGCTTCGGACTTTTGTTTTCCTTTTTAGCTTCTGAGGTATCCATGAGGAGTTCAGAATCACCGAGTGTGTCTTTTAATATACTTGGCGGCGAAAATACAATGGAATTCGTTGAAGTAAGGAATTTACTTGGAGTCTCTGTTTCGTAGGGCAGCTTCTTTTCCACTTTTATATCATTTTCCCAACTTGCACTAAGTGATTTTCGTGCTTTTTTTGTCGGTTGCACGCTTGATTCCACACTTTCAGTTTTAATAAGGTTCTGTGAACTTTGGGTATCATTCAGCTGTTCATCGTATATTATTTCCGCTAGATCTTCCACAAGACTAGAGGGGCTCGGCGGAACGTACCTATCACCTTTACGTTTCTTTCCCAACGCTGCTAATGCATCTTTAAAAGGTGTGGGCGTCCTGGGCCCAAGTAAACCTATCAAGAGTAACATACGATTTAAGATATTCAAATTAAAACAATTTACTTTAGGCATACATACTTTTTTGGGGTGTTTCAATTGAAGAGTTTTCCAGCTCTTTTTTAATTTCCATACCAACTCTATTGAATGTTTTTCGAACTGGCGTACTAGCTCGAAAATTCATGTCATCAAACGTCGTTAAACAAGGCGAATTGAGGAATTGGCTGGGAGAAAAAGGTAGGGGCTTTATGGGAGTCATAACTGGAGAATCTGGTAATTTTATTGGTTGTGAGGTAGGTACCGATTGTGTAGCAAGCTCTGAGCTCTGCACATGCCGTGATTTCTTTAAAATGTTTGGTGGTCTACTTTGTGGGGCTTTTTGCGAAACCTTGGTTTTTGCATGGCTGTGAATCCTATCTATGAGTGATGACTGGAGCGATTTTTCATGTGTAGAACAGTTAGTGGAAGCTTGTGCCTTCGACAAAACACACCCGTTTTTAATAAGGGTTTTCAGATTAGAACGCGAATTCTTTAGATCTGTTACTATTCGACTCTGCTGCGGTTTTTGCTTTCCACTTTCGCTGTACTCATATTTTCTTCTCATCGTTGAGTTCCAATGATTTTTAATAGCATTATCCGTTCGACCCGGCAAAAGCTTAGCTATTTTTGCCCACTGATTTCCGTATTGAATATGAGCTTGATATATTATCTTATCCTCATCTTCAGTCCAGGCTGTTTTTTTGATATTTGGATTGAGATGGTTGTGCCATCTTTCTCGGCATTGTTTACCTATTCGCCCATTTAAATAACGGGCGATCAGAGTCCATTTCTTGGGTCCATACCGGCGTACCAGTTCTATAACCTTATCATCTTCTTCTTTAGTCCACGGACCTTTTATTAAATCGGGGTTCAGAACCTTAGCCCATCGCTGCTGCACTTGCAGATCAGTGCGATCTTTAAACATTGTTGCAATAGTATCCCACTTTTCTCCATATTGTGATACAAGCTTTTTAAGTGTAGCATCTTCCGATCTAGACCAACGCTTACCTGTTCCAGTTGTCTTTGAACTAATGCTGCTGTCATCATCTCCGCCCCCACCATCCGAAAATTCGGAATAATCCCCTTCAGCGTTTGAATCACTTTCCTGCATGTTTTTTGTGTGCTCGTCTTATTATCAAGTGAAGTGAATCAAATTTCGTCACCGCACTTCCAACGCAAACAATTGTGAAAAAACACAGTTTGACCCTGTTTTATGTACTTGTGTACTTTACCGCCGCAATACAGACAATCTCCAAAATAATGTGTGTGCAGAAAATCACTAAAATGTTCCAAAATATTTATATTAGATGTTGCGAAGAATACGGATTTACAGCTTAGACAAGTCACTGCTTCTTTTGAGTGCTCCCTTCGTAAACGTAAATTCGTTGCATCACTTTCAGTTCTATCTACATCACGAATACCACCATTTGACTCGCCATTTGTGGCCATTTAATTTAAACAACTTGAAAAATATATACTTTAATTTACTGGCGGGAATATACTCTTAGCAATTTTTAATTTAATGGAGCACCTGCTCAAATTTGACGGAAAAAAATCGTTTTGGTTTAAAAATTTAATGTCGTTAATGACAGCTGGTTGACATCGCCTTGGAAAGCGTTCACTATTCAATCGCATCCTTTTGTGTAATTGATGGGTGCGTTTAGTGGAATATAGTAGCGCTACCGTTGTTGTTCCTGAACAAAATGAACCCATTAGAATGCGTTTTTAAATCATCTACGAAAGTTGATCGAAGTATGATCACTTTGGACTTTGGAAACATCAAATTCGAAAGTTAATTTGTTCATAAAGGTTCATAAGAAATATAATCATACAATCTGCTAACGCTTTGAAAATTACTGTAAAGCGCATATTATCTAGGACAATTCTCGTTGCTAAAAAAATAATCGTTGCGGGACAAACATTGCAGCATTTTGTATGATTCCTAGGAAAACAAATCCCGCAGCGAGATTCAGTCAGAAATTACGTGAGATAAATGCCATATATTTAAAAAAAAAATTTCTTGGCGTATTTAGCTTCTCTTCTGCTTTCGAAAATTTCATTTTTTCTACTTTTCTATTTTCGCACTCATACTAAATTAAATTAGTTTTCTGAAACGAAAACTCATTTGAAATAAAAAGAAAGATGACAGGAAAAGTCAGAATATCGCAACGAGAAATACTCTGTTGCCGTTCGGCAACGCCGTTTAATGCATTCTATCAAATAAGTTCGTTTGTAGTTTAGAACTGTTGCTGCTTTCCTGAACGCAGTACTTTTTATGGCAACCAACTTCGGATATAACATTATTTGTTTTTTTTTTTCGCGCTTAGAATACATGTTGGCGTCTTGGTTTGATTTTCATTCCAAGTTTTAATATTCAAATAAACTTAGAAGTTAGTTAATTTTTAAAGCAGCTCCTTTGCAAAGAGGAAATTAAACAACTTGGAAAATGTCTAATATTTCAGCCAAAAAAGTCTTTATAAAAATAGAGTCCGCTACAGAACAGCAGGTAAGGACTTCGTTTGCCTCGCTCAATTTGTGTTGTTTTCGTAAAAAGGTGCCTTGTTTTAGCATATTCTTTGTATTATGTCACTAATGTCATTTTTGTGCTTATTTTATTTCGCAGGAAAACCTTAAAAACACCAGGAAAACTTTAAAAATCTTACAAAGCGGTGCGACGGATAAAGAAAACCTGGCCGGGCGACCTTTAATTGATAAAATTAGTCGAATAAAAGCGTAAGTTTTGCACCTTTTCCATGAGGCTGTGAGAGTAAAAGTGGTGTAACTCCAATATAAAATCGTTGGGATTACGCCACCTTTGCTCTCACAGCCTCATATAGTATAAAATAAATGATGGTGTAGCTAAAAGGTAAATGAATAAAAGGAATGTCCCCAACGTACTCGATTAAATTTCGAGGTATCCATTTAATTCTTTGCTAAACTATTCAATAACTTTTGGATTTTATTTGTCATCAAACAGTCTCCTATTCCGCTCTTAACTTAACAGCATTTAATCTGTTGCTTTTGGAACTTTGTGGTCAAACTAAATTAGTATTAACGATATGAGTGATACTTTATAGTTTTAAAGAAATGTATTTTTCTTGTTGTCAATTTCAAAATGTACGCATTTCATTATTTAGGGCTACCGAATTGACAAATACGGCCGAAAGCGCAAAAAGGAAGAAAATTGACAATCGATCAACGCAAACGTCTCCTGATCAAAAAACAGTAACAGCTGAAGACTTAACCGATGCTGAATTACCAAGTGGAACATATTGGGAACTGCTAGCAGAAAAAAGGCGAGAAGCTCTAGAAGCAACTTTAATTGAAAATCAACATTTACATGAACGTATCGAAGGACTTGAGAGTGAACTAAACACATCACGTCAAATGCTAGAAGAAACAAAGAATCTAGTTGAAGTTCTTACTGAAATGCTAAATGAGAATGAGGCCGAGAAGGAAATCGAACAAAATCTGGAACACAACAGCAGTGGATCTGATTCCGACAATAAAACTTCCGAAGTAAAATCTGACTCTTAGAACACATGTTATGGAAGTTTAGGCTTAGTATAAGATATGTTCTTTCCATTTCATTATTCACACGCTATTAAATAATTTGTTAAATTTAATTTAATGTGTTAAAATAGTATTTCTCTTTTTAAAATAAACGTATGGTAACTATTCCAATGATTTTGTAAATTAAACATATATATTTTCGTATGGATGCACACTGTCTTAAAAATATGATCACTTAACATATTGATGGCAAACTAAATATGTATTCCATCCTGGTCAGTCGTATTTTAAGTTTGCTTGCAACTGTAAAATTAAAAAGATATTTTTAAAAAATGAACGATTTTCATAAAATGAACACAAGAGATTCCGTTGTACTCTTTATACCTACATCGGCAACGGTGTCTCAGATTTTTGTATGCCCTTGTCCCTCAGAAAACTATAATCATTAACATTAGAAAAGCTTTTATTTTACGCAATTTATACAACAACGTTAAAATTAGCCTAAACATCTTCTCGAACCACCAACTTCCTTTTCTCTGCAACAAATGGTTTTGTATTTGGCTTAGAATGTACCCGCACGTTGGCTTCTTTTTGTTTCTCTTTATTTTTAATTGCATGCATCTTTCTTTGGGCATTGAGAACATGTCGCGGTACGTGCCTATGCCGGGCTATACGTTTTATTTGCGGATGTGCGGCGTACTTCTCCTTCAAAGCCTCTTGATAGTTAAAGTTAGATCTTTCTCGAGGCCTTACAACACCCAACTTTTCAGAAGCCTTTGCCTTCCACATTCGAATATTCATTTCATCTGACCCCGAAAATACGTATTTGTTATCCATGCTCCAGGCTATGCAAGCAATGCGCTGCATTCGCTTTGTGTGGTAGATATCTCTGGAGTGGCTCTTATGAACCTCGTATATACGGATAGTTTTGTCGTAGCTTCCAGTAACGAATTCCCTTCCTGTTGGTGAGTAATCTACATCTGTAACTGCTGAAACGTGGTCATAATGAATTTTGATAGGATTACTAAGTTGTCGAATGTCGAACGTGTACAAGCTAAAAAAAAAAAAAAAGCAGTTATAAAAAATATAAAGTGGTGTTAATTGGAACTTACTTGAAATCTTCATTCGCAACTGTGAAATTAAATGCTTGCATGGGATTCCATGACAACTTATTGCTTTTCATGGTGAGAACGACTTTACGAATGGGATTACCCTCACGTTTGTCATATAAAATTATGCTTCGATCGCTTGCACAAGCTGAAAGCAGTGACGTCTCGACTGGATTGAAGGCAATGGAATGAAGTGTATCGACCCCCCAATTAAGAACTTTAAGGGGATCATTTCTACTAACGTCCCATATTGTACAAACTTCGCCGCAAGTAGCAAACACATTTTCTTTAATATTGTGAGTGATACCGGTCACCATTGTGCGTGAAAGAAAAGTATTTATAGGCTCTTCACTTTCTCCAACATCTGGACTTGCTGATTTCCACATTTTAACAGTTTTATCATCCCCCGCTGAAAAGAAAAAGGTTCCGTCTACCGCGAAAGCGACACCGCGAACGAAGCCGTTATGGGCAACAAAGCTCCTCAGGCTAGTTCTATTGGCTAAGTCCCAAACCCTTATTTCTCCGTCATATGCTCCGCTGACTAGCGTTGAAAGCTGTTTAGGGTGTTTTCCAAAACAATAAACTCCATCGCGATGCCCACTAAGATTACCAACAAAAGGTTTGGCAAAAACCCTGTCCAATTTGGTAGCGTTAAGTGCTCGCACATATTCTCTGACTGATTCGAGAGGGTGAAGTGTTGGATCATAGTTGCGAGGAACTAAATTTTGACAAAAATTTAAAAAGAGTTACTTTATGTACATATATGCATCTTATTTATTTTTAATCAGTACCTTTGTGCAAATCCGTCTTCGTCTCTCTTAAATAATCATCAGGATTTCTACTAATTACCTTGACTTTCATGATTTGTTATTAACTGTTTCGAAAAACTCCTTAAACTTAAACTCACTTATTTCAATATTCTTAAAAAAAAAACAAATGCTCGAAAAGTCGACACATGCCGTATTTGACACTTATATTTGATCGTTGATAAAAACCAACACTGCCATCTATATTAGACAACATACATTCATGTTATACACAGGGTGCCCTGACTAAAATAAAATTTAGATTCTTATTTTTTAATTGTTCATCAATTATTATTTTCCAATGGCCCACTTATTCACTATGAGGGTTTAGGGAGCTTAATTTGTATGGTTATAAAATCCAACATACGTACATACTTCTAAATTAGTTGAATAAAAACATTTTCAAATAAATAAATTTTTGATAGTATAAACTAATCATTACTGTCTGCATTTTCTCTCGATACAGGATTATGCTCATAAAAAGTAAAACAAAAGTACTAATAAAACGATTCAATTTCTGGCTTCTTGATTAAAAACCAGATATAAAATCTGTCATAAAATACATAATATTACTGCAACACAGAAGGCGCTTGCAAATGACTAAAGTATGCTTTTTGTGTTAAGTTTAAAATGTAATAAATAATTATATTCTTAGTCCTGTAATTAGTTTGCATACATATATATGCCATTCTTTTTAAAAATATATATACATTTTAATTTCATTTTTAAAACCACAAAGTTAGTATTTACGAATAAATATTTAAAAAGGGCTAAAGTAGGCTGAATACTACCCATTTGCACTTCGAAAAATGTTTTAAATACTGCCAGTCTTTGATGTATTGCAGTCTCTAACTCCAATCTTGTTCATCTTTTTGTTGATTTTTAACGGCGGTAGGAAAATCCTATAAGTTTTATTTTCTTGCAAAATTTGAATGAAAGCACGTGCTATTTGTATCCCATACGGAGAAGGTATATAAAATACATCTGATTAACATAAGATGAATCGTCAAAGCGAACTTCGAATTTCGAATTTGCGGCATTGTAGTCTGGCAATTTGAAGAATCCTTTAGCGAAGTTTGTGAAACTGACATACAGAAATCTTCTGAAATTTCCTTGGGGAAAGTACTATTCAGCAAACTGCAAAACCCAAATTTCAGTGCAATTTCACACAGACAGTATGAATAACTTGGTAATGTCTAGCGATGCAGTTAACTATTGGATTTATAATAACTTTTCTTTCATAAACAAAGGATCATGTGAAAAACTACTATCCTGAGAATTACAAAATGGACCTATCCGAAACAATGAAGGCTGCTCTTTCTAAAGGCCCAGCTCCAGTAAGTGGAAACTGTGGTGGGGGCAATACCTCTGGCACACCAGTTGGAACGAACCACGGGCCTCTTTCATCTGAAGCTCAGCATAATAACATGCAAGGTGTTGGATATGTGACGGAAAAATTGTATATGCTCCTACAACTTTATTTACAAAACAAAGGATGGAATCCAAGCGTTGAATTGCTCCAATGCTTTTCAGAGCTAAAAGATAGTGCTATGCTTCCAAGTGCCGCCTACTTGCAGTAAGTAAATAACCGGTAAAATGAATTTTAGTAAAGTAATTATATCTAGGATTTTGGCTAACCGGCTGACTCTTGATGGTCAAGGACGATTAATTTTGCGAGAAAATGGGAAAATAGTACTTCCATTTGAGCATTTTGCAAACGCTGTTATGCTAAAACATATGTCTGGTCCTCATGGTTTACATCTAAGCGTTGAAGCAACAGTTCGGGCAGTCGTAGAATCATACTCCATCGGCAGAGATAATTTTGGAATGGAGAAAGAGTTTATCGTCGAGGTGGTACAATCGTGTCCAAGTCCGGCTTGCCGTTACTATAAGAATCATCTGGCTATGCCTCCCATGACATTTATAGAACAACCGTATGCAAGCGTATCACCAGAATTCTTGCAACATATGCCTCCGCCGCATTCAGTAGGCGGCGAAGTGGATTTAAGCAAAGGTCACAATAATCAAAAAGTTCCTCAGTCAATTGCTCATTTAACAAAACAAAATCTTCAAACCCAAATAAACAATCATCACCAACATCAACAACAATTGCAACAGCAGCAACAGCAGCATCAAATTACCGCTGCTATTATTCAACAACAAAATAGAGTAATGGCACAGCAGAACCTGGAAAAATTTAGCAATCTATCAGCCATTGAAAAGCAGCGTGTTCTCCAACAATTGGATAAAAAACATTATGAACAAAATATTCCCATAGTTACAAGTAATGTAACTATGCAAGTTCAAGGTATGTTGCACAAAAGTATTTACAAATTAAAATTGAAGAAACAGAAAGGTGAGGTTGCTTCACTTTCAGCTTTTAGCAAGTTCATTAACCGATTGAAACTACTAAACATAAGCAAGCACTCTATAACTTGAAATAACTTAATGCCAATCATAGAATGGATTTCAAATTATATTATATTAAATTTTCTAAACGGATATCGGATAAAATCAGAGAATTTGTCGTAATAGATTTGGTAGTCTTAAATATGTCAGAGCGCTGTTTTTTGTTTCGAAATTTAATACTAACACATAATATTCATTATAGTAATTCTTTCTTTATCTGGGCTGATATATATTTTGTTCAAAAAGCTAAGAGCAAACTACCTGCTTTTACAGACACTCCAATGATATTCGTGTATGGGAAGGGTATTATGTGTGTGTTTTCTCTCTATTAAGATCTTTTATTTAGCAATAAGTCGTGTAGCGGCGCCCTAAGCGAGGCCGAAAGGCGTCCAGTGTACGGGTCAAAAAGATGCCCATAGTTCACTACCTTCACCAACTTAGTATTGACGTGACTGGCTGGCAATTGCCTAAAATTTGGGCAAAGTGGGATCGCTATGCTCGCTAAAAAAAACTATGGCTCATACACCGGACGAACCAAACATGCACCCATTTTTGACAAGCAAGAAGCGTATGGTTTGCTTTATCTTTTTCAAAATTTAGCAGGCAAACCGCATCTGATCACAGAGCAGTCTGAGGTACCATATACATAGTTTACTTTTTTTAATTCGAGAAGCAAAAAGTTGTTTGGCCCAGACTATGGGTATCTATGTTGATATACAGTATGGCAATACGCCTCTCGGATTGGTTTCAAAACCTTCAACTATCACCAGATATGTATATCCTTGCATAATCTGCAAACAATGACGGTCTGCTATTCTTGGTGTCGTACTTCTTATCGCTAATGTAGATTGAAAACAAAAGATTCTGTTTATTTATATATAAATATCACAACTTTTCTTTGAACTAATCATTTATATAGGAAATGTTCTTCATCAACTACCAAATTCATCTCCTCATCTTCCCCCACCATCGGCGTCAGTTTCATCGCACACGGAACAGAACCAAAAAAATATTGATGTTTTACGGTAAATGATTGACTACATTTGTATCTATTTTCATTCCTAACGCATTTTTTTTTTTAAATTTTAGCTCAAATCTTGAATCATTGGAGTCTAACAAGGACTTGTTAGCGTTGCACAATGGGGCCTGGGGGGGACAGGACGTACGTGAGGGTCAAATGGTAGGACAGGACAAAATTGTGCGAGCGTTTTCTGAACTGATGAAAAATATGTCTAGAATGAAGACTTATATACGCCCCTCTATGTGCAAACCATATGGCAAGCAGAGCGAAAGTTTGCAGAAAAGTAAGTAGGGTTTCTTTACCATACACATACATTGCTTATACGTTTTAGTTTCTATTCTAACCCAAGTGTCGACTCGAAGACTTTGCTTTTGAAATTTAATATAACAAAATTTGCATATTCAGACTCAAAGTGCAATACTCGGGAAAAGCCCCTTGCGGGGCCCATTAATCTTGCTTTATACTAAAATTATTGTTACCGTTGAAATTATAAATAAAATAGATAATTGGCGCGACAATCTGGGGTAGGCCAAGGCCTAGCTTCTCGCAACCACACATGTGTTACATTTTCGCACGATTATTGAAATAGCAAACTACTAAAACTAAGTTCCAGATATATATGTACTTCGTATATGGCTGTAAACATTTTACGTCTTTGTGCACAAAAAAATTATACTTAACATTATTCAGGTTGCTGTACAAAGTGGAGAGTAAGACAACGCCATCCTGTGGATTTAACAAAGGAAACAAGATCTCGCATCGTTGAGGTCGTTGAAAAAGTGTTTTGCAGAGGAAATGAGAAAGAGTTTCCTTCTCTTCGAGTTGCGAACGACACATGAGTCGCGGTCTCCCTGTGATGCGATGTCGTTCCGTACTTTTCTGGTTCCGTTTCAATACTCACGACATCACGCTGCTTTCTTGTGATAATTTGAAATCATCGGCGTATGCCAGTTATTGCAAAAACTTTTGAAAAATTGCTGAGGGTTCAGTTATCATGCATGCTTTTTTGCATATCGTTTACCAAGTTATGTCTTCTTGCTTTAAACATATCGACAGCTTCACTAGCTTCATTGGACTTATGTTTTGATATGGCTATCTTTACTTCGGCCTCTAGGAGGAATAAAATTGTTGATTAACGACGTCAAGGTTGAAAGGTTCATTCTGCCTGACTGCGAAATTTCATTCGCCATCGCCAAGAAATGAACAGTAAATAACCTTCAAAATTAAGTTCAAAGCAGTCTAAAGCATTGTATTAAGATTATTCTTTTATTTCTTAGAAATTCTGATATACATGCATATAATGCTCAAATGCTAAGGTTAATTTTCTTTTACATTCGTTAATAAGTTTGGAATCTAGAGCAAACTTTACAGAAACTAAAACTACAAAAAACATGTATGTATGTGGACATGCTAGAAATCAGCAAATTTAATTTTTTGCATTATAACGTAATGTGCATAATTTTGTTCAGCATAATTGTCATTTTTCTTTGCTAAAGAAACTACATTTGACACATTCTAATTTTTCATGTTAATAAAAAATTATTTTATGCTATTCATAATGAACAAAAGCCCTCTTGGATACAATTCAACTGGTCCAGTCTTTAAGGAACTGTCTACCAGCACCCCATATTCCAGTAAGCTCGTGGAAGAGTGAGGATCGCCATCGCAAGGACCCTGAAGCAGTAAGAGTAGAAAGCAATTAAATATCATAAGTATATTAAGTTGTTTGAAAGTTTCGATAGGGCTATTAAAATTTTAAGTGAATATTTATTGAAAAATCTACTTAATGGTGAGTAAGATACATAGATTAAAAAAAATTAAAATGTTTTTTTCTTTTCTCAACTAATATTTGGATACAATCCAGGGTGCAATATAGTATTGATAGAAAAAAAACGCTGTGAAAATTCGCTGAGCGTTTCGAAAAAAAAAATTGATAAATTATTATTAATTAAGCTAAGCAAAGGTGCCATTTTTTACATTAAAGGTTAATTTAACTTAATTTAGACTGAATTTATGTTGAGCGCTCTTTCCGAAAAAAAAAATTGTCTGGTTTATTCCTAAAAGACAACTTAATTTAATGTTAATGTCAAAAATAAAAATAAATTGGCAATTTATCTGTGATAAAAATAAGTTTGCAAAAATGACTATATTTGGCAAAAAAAAAAACTCAAATTGGCTTGAAAGACTAGTGTTTGTGTTATATTTGGCAAATTACACATATGAAGTAATTTTACTATTCATGGGAAATAACCATTGAAACAAATTGTGGGCTTTTTTAAAAAGAGAAATGTTAACAGTATTGCTATCCAAATTTTGATTATGAACTAGTTATGCGATCAAAAATTTTTATTATGTTATTTTATTGTATTTTATTACATGTTATTGTGTGCATATTTGTAAGTAATCAGTATAAATCAATTGCGAAGAATCGCAAACAAATGATATTTTAGGCATACTTGCACATACATACATATTATATAGCCAAATCTGACTTGAAAATTTTCCATAATGTGAACAATGCGGAAAGTCCTTACGTTGATTGGTTACTGTTTATAAGTTAAATCAGTCAGACTGAGAAATATCAAAAGTGAATGGAATTAAATGCAACACAGTTGCAGAAATGACTAGTTCTTATAAAAATCATATCATAAAATTATTTATTTTATCTTATATTTCATTCTCGTCTTTAAATAACGAATTCATTGCATTCTTTATTTCTTTACCGCATAAAATACTAGGTTATTTTTAATCTAACTACCCACCGAATAAGAATCTTAAGCGTAATTTGTTTATAATTTAAACATTCTTACCCACCAACTACAGTTTGCAATAAAATTGTTTTAAGTGAATATCCGATATTTGTATGATAATGTGTAATTTTTTTTACATATGATGAATCCCTTTTAGAGTAGCTTAAAAGCTTCTGTAAAAGTAGTTACTACATTCGTATTTTATTTTAGAAGTTTCTGCTTTTCATTGAGGTTGATAATGTTTACTATCTTTTTGATATTTAATATACTCGCATGTGCAATGAATACACAGTATATCGCTAAATAATATTATAAAATAAAGAGAGTTTGTTAAATTTTAATTGAAATTAATGGTGTTGTATATTAAATAATGAATCAGCTTTCACGAATACCAATAAATCATTAAACACTTTACTATTTGTCAAAAGAAATTGATCAAAACATATTAGTAGTTTCAATTGTAAAAATAACACTTATATCAGCGTATGTATCTTTACCAGCACTTAAAATCGCGAGACTTGCCTTTTTGACATTTGTAAAAGAACAGCTTCATATTTCAACAGTCTTTAAATACCTGCATTTATGTGTTTTTTTGAATGACAATGGCAATGTAAAATTTAAGTACATACATACATACATATATAATAAAGCGGTAGATATCCTTTGATATAAAAATTATTAGAAGTAAATATTCATTGTAATTTTGAAATGTACATTCGTATATTGTTTTCTTCAGAATAATTTAAACCATATTCTCTTCGTCAATAATAATTATATAATATTGATGTTCGCTTAATATATTAAAATAAAGTACACCCATAACAGCATTTTTTTCAGTTCGAGCTCGTAGTTTAGGTTTTTGATTTATGTGCGAAGTCAGTGCTTATGCCTTCTCCTATCGGTAGTTTGTTCTCTTCTAGCAAGCTGCATTTATACATATTGAAAACGTTTACAGCCTTGCCTAAGAGTCATGTGTTTGACCATTTGTTTGGTTGCATTACTGTCTGATGGGCCTTTAAAGTTGTAAGTTTCTGGGAAAGTAATGGGAGGGAACTTGATGTCTATCCGATTCATATATCCAAGCCATCTACAGTGATGTGGAAAAGAATAGGGACACTTTCTCGTCAGTGTTTCAGAAGTTTCCGATTTCTGTGAGCGTTGAGCGAAACAAAAAAAATTAACGGGATCTTAAGGTTTACTTTTTGCAAAACAAAACACAGTTCCCTCCACCCAAATAATTTGAGTACACATATTCCTAATTCTGTCATAGGCGTGTTTTATTGAACAATAGCTAGCACAGTAAGACTTTCCACATAAAGCAACAACAAAACAAAAAGTGAAAATAAATAAGCCAGTAATCCAAAGTGAAGATAAAAAGTTGAAGTATCTGAAATATAGATAGCTTTTACTTTTGTATAACAGAATTTGTTTCCCTAAGTGCCTGTCCACATTGGTGCAGGAATGAAAGACTGTCGGAGAGAGATAGGATGATTTTCATTGAGTGGGAAGGAGAAGGGTTGATTGCACCGAAAATCCACCGAAAATCCATTCTCAACATAAATTTCGGCGCAAGCATGAATGTTCCTTTGTCATTGCGTTTCGTTTTTGACAGAAATTTTCATTTGATGGCTGTGCGTCGAGTAGTGCGGAACTCCAGTAGCTACCTGCGTGCGGAAAATGTATGGAGAAAATTTCCTCCGTACGAACCTTCTGTTTCGACGACATGTTGTGTTTTGATTTTAAGCATTCCCTCTTTGTCAAATTGCTTTCATTGCAATGAAGCCTTTTTTTGTGTGTAGCCACGGCGTTCATGGGAACGACTTTCATTCCTGCACCAATGTGGACAGGCACTAAGGTAGTTGAAGTTCGTAGACAAAGCGAAAAAAATACTGCAAACTACAACAGGAATGAAAAAGTCTTAAAAAACGCGAGAAAAAAAGTTTCCACGTTGTCGTTTGGAGACTTCACACTCTCCGACGTTTTAAACAACTCAATTTGTTTTTCTTAGATCGTGGCCTGGCGAAATTTCTTTCGTGATACTTGTTTTTCTGAGAATTCTGGTGGCCTGGTGTCTGGTGCGAAATTTCAGTAAAATTCCGATTCGTCGTGACATGGATGTGAGTCGTGACTACTGGCTGGCTAGGTTTCAAAAAAACACGCCTGTTGAAAACTCATTATTGAGCTGAGTATAATGCTCAATAAAACACACCTATTATTATGCGAAGAGTGGTTGGTTCCGGAATAAGGAAATTGGTTTCCTCCGCATGCAAAAACAAACAGCATGGGACACAAGGAACACCAAACATTTTTCGCGACACCACTTCTCGTCGGGGAATGACAAGGGGGAGTATAATCTGTCATGAAAGAGATTCTCAATTCGCCGTTCGGAGTCGGCAATAAATTGTAGTTTTTATAATGCTATTAAGAATAATGCCAAGAATTAACATTACAGTACCTTTATTCATAAGCATAGATGTGTAAATATCAGCATCATTTTCCCCCTTTTCATGACGAATTGATTTAGAAGTAAGATCGAGTTGAAAATGTTGCCTAATTACGTATTGTGAGCATTGCCAGAAGACAAAATTTGATTGCTTGATGTCCCGTACACAATTTTTTTTATGATATGTACATATGTATGTAAATCATATCATGTATTTCGAGTACATCGATGTTTTTAAATATTTTAAAATGATAAGAAGTTCTAAATATTTGAACTGAAATTTAGATAAAAATGTGTAAGCTTTTGGAAGTCAATTTCTTTAAAAATATGTGCGGTTGTTCCTGTAAACTGGCATCTTTACTCTCACGATCATTTAACTTCCGAGGGAGTACTGATATATGTATGCACGTTCTAATGGGTTTTCCACATTCTTGTCCTTCCGGCTGCATCAATTCGGTCACAGCAGAACAGTCACATAACGGTGCAGAAAGACAAATAAAGACAATTTTAAAAGAAAAATTCGTGCTGTAAGCACTCCGTAAATTTATCGACTGTTATAATAGAACACGTCTGCATTTTTACTGAAAATCGCGTCGTGTAACGTGAACCTAATGTAGCAATAATGGACGATTGTAGTAGATTTTTCAGAATTCACAAGTCCAAAGTTGCAACAGCTGATTTTCATCTGTCATTGCTTTTATGGTCTAAAATTTTTATTTTGCATTATTGTTCCTAACATTTTCAAAGTTAAGTTTACCTTGGTCTGAAACGGGTTGGGTATTAGTAAATTAGAGAAAGTGGATAATATAAGTTCGTCGTTAATCTTTATGATTAACAATTTAACAAGCAGAAGTGAACATTTTTGATTCGCGCGATATTTGTGTATATACACCATTCTTTCAAAAAGACGCAGTAAAGTTTGGTAAAGAAAGAAAAAAGAAAACGCACTTTGTAAAATATCTATCAATGACTCGGATTTGGCGTAATATTCACTAGCAAATAATCTATATTTGTTTTAAGTTTTTTTTTTTTTCAAAACTTAAAAAACAACAAAGAATTATTTTCGCATTCGTGGATTTGCGTGTGAATAAACTCAAATTTTTTGCGTCTTTGGGATGATGCCATAAGATATGTCACATTTAATATCCTGTGTAGGAAAGCCGGCGTTATTTTTGTATTAAGACAAAGAATACTATTATCCTCATTTGGGACTTGGTTGTAGAAGCGCAAAAGGACTACATATTTTTGTACGCTCTAAAAAAGTTTTTTTTTTCTGTTTATTAAGAGCAAAAAGTAAGATAAAATGCTGAAAATCTCAATAACACCAAGCACAAAGCGATTAATTGTGGTTTCGGGACTAGCCGGATTGATAGGACTCCTTTTGGTCGCATGGTAAGTTCTCAGTATACGTAGTTAATATTTATTTAAAAGCGACAAAGTGTCCATTATATAAAACCTTTATAAATCATCGTTAAAAAAAAATTCTAACGTACACATTATTTACCTTCATGTTCATATTTACGGTTTCAAATTAAAAATGAACATTTTTATTTCTGGGTTCTTATTCCGCATTTTTAGTTGTACAAGTTTAACAATGGATGGCGTTGTAATCTTAGTTCAATATAAAGTGTAATAAAACTAGACTTCCGTTACATTCAAAGTAAATGATCAAAAAACAAATCAAAGCCTAAAAATGCGTATGCGTCTGTGTAGCAAAATGTGAAAAAAAAAAAAAAAAAAATTGCAAGGATCACTTTACCAGTGTGACGGTCTGCGTCTTAAATTGTCTCTATAAAAGACAATGCACTGGAGTTTGCTTTCTGAGAATACATTTTATGTTTTCTACCTGAATGCTACTGCAAGCGCTCTATTGTCCCTCTAATATGAGAGAACAGGTAGTGCGCAAGTCCACTCTTGGTATTTTAACATATGATTCAAAGGTATTGTTAAAATGGGATGTTAAGCTGTATTACTGACCCGTGCATTCAAACTACGTTTTTCTAGTTTTGCAGCCGCGTTACAAATGTTTCTTCAATACATACATACATGCCTATGCACATATTTTCGGTTCTCTGGCCTTTCCACCCTCAAAAAAGGGCATCTGTTGCGTTTTTATATATGTACATATAACACTTGGCTTAGGCAATCTGAACTCTCTTTTCAGTTAGAGTTCATGTACAGTTTGCAATTTAATAATGTGGGCACGAATAGTAACGAACAAGATCAATTTGTAACGTTTCATCACTATTTTATGAATAATCATTATCATTTTAATTTCTTTAATTTCTCTCCAGGTTACATATACGACCCTTAGGTATATTATTTCTGCTCACATTTGGTTTTTGGTTCTATAAAGCAAAATTCGGTGTCCAAATAATCCCACCAGAAGAGTTACAAATAAAATTAAAAGCAATTTTAAACCGAATGAGGGAAATGCGTGAAACGAATCCTACGTTGTTCTGCGCAGTGACGTCAGCTTCGTTGGGATTTTCGGCTATTGTGGGTCATTTACTTTCAGGCTCTAGCGTGGTGCTGATATGTTTAATCATTGCAGTTCTATTGACAGCAAAACATAATTTCAGAATATTGAAACTGAACCAAACAAGTGAGTATTTTTGGATTTCTTGTTAACAATTAGGTATATGATTATATATTTAACTCCACTTCTAGGTTTTAACTGGTCAGATAGAATGCCGGAGAATGAAATTGATGAATTTTTACCTGAAGTCAATGAAATGAATATGGGTGTTTTGGAGCGCGCTAGTGATCAATCTAGTATAACCTTTGCTGCCGAAGAAGGAGAAGAAAAAAGCGAAGAAATACCTTCTGATTTACTGATTCCAGATTGTATACCTGAAATCGATGAAAACTCGACTGATGAAGACGACGCATTAGGTATTGGTGTCCCAGAAGAAGTTAATGAACGTCCGAATAATGTTTCTGAAATCGAGTTTAAAAAAAGTCACTTTAAGAAAGATTCATCTGTGTCAACATCGTCGTCCTCGGACGAAGAAAACTTATCAAAAGGATTGAAATTCCCCGACTATTCAAATGTGAACCAGAGTAAATTCGATGAAAGTATTACAGACTCATTTCCACGCCTCAATTCACAAACTCAGTCAATGGTTATGGCGAGTAATATTTTACCCAGCCTTGTTTCGGGAATTGTTTCATGGGCAAGCATGGCAAACGATAATCGCATGTCTACGTCCCTCCGCCAAGCACAATCTAGTAGAACAACACTTTCAGATGACGAAGAAAGTGATTTTGAAATAGTTAATACTGAAGAGTATCAGTAATTTTTCAGAATTTAAAATAAAACGAGATTAAGCTTAATTAAAACAAAGTTATCAAATTTTGACAGCGATATTGCTGCACTTCATGTGCATTACATTACCGCTCTCCTTTGGTAAGGATGTTTTAAGCATATAATCTTTACAGATTTCAAAACGTGTCATAAAGATGCTTGAATAACTATAAGCTCACAAAATAAAGTCAATAGGACGAGATTAATATTTTCTTTTTATTAAAATTTATTTTTGCGGAATGTTTACTAATTTTCCATATTTTCGAAACAAAATGACAGGTAGAATGTTGAAACTTTGAAATCATTTAAGTGGACTGTTGTGTTCTTACACTAAACGCAGCTTCTCAAACAAACAAAAATAAATATTTTGCAGTGCGAAAATATTCAAATAAAACCAAAATACAATATTACATATGTATACATACCTACTTACGTGTTAAATGTGAATAAGTCCAAAGAAAATGTTTCATAAATAAAAGAAATATATGTCTGTAAATGTTTCAATATATTCGAATAATTAATCAATTATATGATATATTTATTTTTATTTTTCTTTTTGTAATACAAATTTTATTTTATATTTATGTCCGTCTTTTATAAAAAAAACAAAGTATACAACACATGTAAATTAAGTAAAGTTGCCAACTATTCGCATTTGCAAATTGTATTACTTATTTGATTTTGTAAATTTTGTTTGGAATTAACATTAAAAGACTTAAGAAGAATTTGCTTTCCTTTTTTTTTGTAATAAAAGCTTCAAATATAAACAAGCAAACAAATCTATTTTCAAAATGAAATTATTAGCATTTTTTTACAAGATGAAATTAATTTAAAACTTTTACCTTAAATAAAATCGTGTCTTCAATCGACCAAGAATGTTTATTAATTTCATGCAACGACTATATTGGGGAAATACAGTAGAACAGATACATATGTATGCATTTGTTAAAAGATTAATCGGCTTGCAACTTTTTTGAAATTGGTTGTCTCCTTTCAAGTACTGCATCCATACAACATAGTCTTAGCTGCGTGTTTAAGGGGGTAGACCCAGTTAGAATTTTGAAAAAATCAATTTTTTTTTCTTTGCAATTTATTAAAGTAGAATATTTCGAAAGTATTCTCTGAAAATTTCAGACAAAGCGGACGGTTACTTATGGAGATATATAACTTTAAACGGAGCCGTCTCTAATGCATAACTACTCGTACTCAAAACTTTAAATGCGTTTTTCTCGAAACCATGTCTTCGAAATCGGGGATCACTGTAACTTGAGAATGGTTTTGCCGATCTGTTTGACTTTTTTCTCACTTATTCTATACATAATTGTCCTCCGGTTGAACGAAGGATTTTTTTTTATAGCTGAAAATGCAAGTAAAATTTTCGTCAAATTAAGAGTTTTGACTTTCAACATCCTCCATTTTGTGAAAGTTCAAACTTTTTCAAATCCCTTCGTTCAACCGGAGCATTATGTTATTAACTAATGATCTCTTTTTTGAATTCACATGATCCAGTGACGAGCAGCAGTGATCACCGCAAAACACTTTTTTTTGACCCCTCCCAAATTTGCTGTATCTCATTTACTTTTTAATATTTTGTAATAAAAAAAAATTCAGTAGTTTCTGTAAATACATAAATTTCATGTGAAAAAACATTTGTTATCAATTATTTTAATGCGACGCCACAAAAAAATCCCAAAAAAGAGCGTTAAGCTAATTGCAATGCTCAACCAGTACCGCCATCGGCTGAGAAACCTAGATACAGAAAGCTCTGCACTCTCTAATAAGCAGACATCTGCGGCATAGTGAAGATGTTTGAGATAGGTTGTAGGACTCTATTGAATTCTGCCGATTTCCAACCACAAAGTATCAGACTACCACTTGGAAAAGAAATGGTGATACCGCCATGTCAAACGCTGTTCTTTCAAGGTTTTACTTAATATGCTAACCAACCTTAAAACCGCTGGGTTCTAAGACTCTCTAACCCTATCTTTAAGGATGAAATTGATGAATGAAATAAAAGAAATGTTAAACTTTAATCGTTAGCTGGAACTTTTTTATAAAGATCGAACGACCTAGGACACTAAGGACACGGGTAATCCTGCCATCCAATTTGACCGGAAACGTAAAAATTAAAGGAGTGCTTTGTCTCGTATATAAACCGGAATCTGCATTTATTTTCTTACTGATAAGTGCATTGTGTTTTCTACTGTGCATTTCTGCATGAAAGGTAGAAAGACTACGCATTAGAATAACTTACCGTACTTCAAATTCTTCCAAAATGCTTCCAGCTCAAGAAATTGTGGTTCTTCTTTACTGCAACGTTACTTACTATTTTGTCATCATTGTCTGTAAATGTAGAATGATTTTAAAAGAAAATGGTAGCCTACTCCCGAATTAAAAGTCGGTCACATAGATAAGTTACTAATTCTAAACTTAATCCTGATTTTTCGTTGTTTTCGCTAAACATTTTGAAATAATATTCTAATTTTCAGTTCAGCTAAGAATCATGTATTTCAGTGTCTTTGTTATTCATAACATGTGTAGCATTTGTTACTTCTACTAATCCATTGGGATCTTCAGCTTTACATTCATCTCCTTGCTTATTCATTTGTGAAGCTGTTTCTTTTGCTGATACTTTGGCCGTAGCACCTTTGCGCGTTGGAATAGACTGCAAGATCGCATCTGTCCATGACTTACCCTCCGATAACCGTAACAAAATTTCAAAAACTAGAAGAATGTTTTTTTTAAAAGAATTGTTTAAAAATAATTCAGTAATGAAATTTTTATGTTTTCATACCATGATAGGTGCTTAACACAGTACGTGTTTTAATTTCGACGTGTTCGTAAAGTGGTAGCCGTGCAGTTTTCAGTGATAGCTTTTGCGCTCGGTTATAGCATAAACCTTTATGATGATTGTGATCCACCAAGCCTCCAATAATGTACGTTTTACTTGGGTCAATACTTTTCAAAACATCGTCCGAATCGCTGGTTAAATATACTATTTGGTCGTTATCAAAACGATCCGAATAAGAACTAAAAATTAATTGAACATCCCAATTTTCATAGCCATCGTTTTTTTTCAATGTTTCGTGGATTTTACCATTTTCTCTGATGCCCGTAAAGTAAAGAGTAGAGGGCATTTGGGATCTTCGATTTATAGTATAGATTCTTAGAAGTTGCTTCACACACTTGGCTATATCTTTGTCTAACATAAGATCGTCATAGTCAAGATCGACAGCAACCTTCAAAACACTTGGGCTTTTTTCGGATTTGTTCCTTTTCAATTCCTTGCGGCTGGGTCCAGTTCGCGCTGGCAGACCTTTAACTATAGCTGTCAGCCTTTTAAGTTTGTACTTTTCTCGCTCATTTCGGCGCTTTTCTTTTTTCTTTTCTTCCCAAGTCGCTTTTTTTTTTAGCTTCTTCAATTGTCGTTTCGACAGTGTAGGGGATGTCAATTCATTATTTATTGTTGATGTGGAAGGTTCACTTTTTTCTGTCTTCTCTGGGCACGACTCCCCCATACTTTAATATTTATATTGACGTCAGAAACAGAGATTAGTTAATAATCCCTGGTCAGAAATAAGCTTATCTCTAATTTACGTATAAGATAACAAGACCAACACCAAATCCATACTTTCCCTGTCAAAGGGCACATGCCAAAATCACATGGGGATTCGAAATCTGTTTGACATTGAAAAAATAAAGGCGACTTTACACTATCGGATAAAATAATAAGGCTGATGCAAGATAATTCTATGCATTTCTTGTTTATAGTTCTCTAAAAATCATTGATCCAACGAAGGGATAAAAATGCTTATAGCTTAACAAGTATCCATTTATTGAGGATTTGATTATGATGTGAAGTGGGCGAATCCAGAAGGAGATACAACTGTAAATTGTTCTAAAAGGATTAAATATAAAAGCACTAATAAATTGCTTGTAAGGGACAATCGAAAAACCGCACTTACAATATGACTGGCCCCCTGTAAAAATGTATTCCGATGCAAAATCGTCGTTAACTTGTAAAAATCATAATTCGACGATTTTATAGTAGTTACTTTTAAAGGATTCGATTTTAAGTTTCATGGGCTTGACAAACCCTTCATCACCATTGATCATTATCTTTACCATCACCCTTTCACACCAGGCTTTTTATTTACACGTGTAAAACAAAAATAATAAAAAATAATTCTCACATAAATCAGTAATTCGAAGGACAAGACAGGAAATACAGTCAAATCGAAGATTTCCGAAGTATAGACCGCTGAATGTTTATATCAAGGAAAGCAATAAAAAAAATGTATAGAATAAAAACTATTAGAATACATTCGTTGTTTCCACGCACCAGCGTATAATCTTTAATGAATTCTATCAATTCAATATACTGATGAAGCGACACGTAAAGTCTTTGAACAAAATAAGCACATGTACCTTTCATCTTATGTTGTTTACAAAGGAAATCCAAATCCTTCGTAAAAGAAAAAGACAGCACTATACTTTAATTTCGAAAAGAAAAAGCCAATGCTAGTACTTTATTTCTTTAAAATCGGAACCAGGAAGAGATGTTCAATTTTGTAGGTTTGCTTCCAAATGACAGCTAACTGCCCCTATAAATTCGAAAATAAGTAGTTAACGGCAGTTGTTCGCGTGCATTTTGTCATTTTTCTTGTGGACGTCGATAATTTTTTGATTTGTGTGCATTAAGTTTATTTTGTTTGTAAATAGTAATTTTTGCTTTTATACAATTTATTTTGGAATGGATTCGGTGGATAATTGGAAGAGAATTCTTTTACAATGGGTAAATGATATATTTCGCCGCCTGTTGAGTTTGTTAAAAAATAATTTTATTTCTTAGGTCAAAGAGTGCAATTTCTTGGAATCCTCTTTTTATAACATTGAACAATCCGAAATAGAGGCATTTTTTGTAAAATTTAGGAACCATGTAAAAGACAATAATTGCCAAAACATGGATCTATCATCCTTTTTAAAAGGTTTGTTTTTATTTCAAACGAGTTTGCCAATATTAGAACGTATGTATTTTTTTTTTTTTTTTTTTCTCAAGAGCACTATCCATTATTCGAGCCACATTTTGATGATGAAAACGGCTTGAGTGCGGGTGATTACATATACGTGTACTCCTTGCTGTTACACTTCTCTTGTGTAAAATGTCCAGTAGAATTTTTTCAAAAAAATTGTCAACAAATGAATGAAGCCGCACAACAGAATATTACAACATTCTTTAAGAAACTTTTGGAAGATAGTTTCATAACAAAAGAATCCCTTAGACATGCTATTGCTTCCATTAGTTTGTCCCCACCACCTAATACCCGCTTAATTCGATTGGAGAGCCCCATGAAGACGCCAAGGAGGTCAGAAATATCGCCGCCAACTCCTAGAAGTTGCATACTTCAAGAAAGAAATAAGGAACTTTATAATATAAAGGTACGCGTTATTTTAAGTACTATAAGATTTAGATGAAAATTGAAATTTAGGTACAACTCGAAAACGAGGCGTATGAGAAAGGAGTCTTAGAAATAGAGGTGAAACAGAATCAGGAAAAAATATTAAAGCTCAGTAAGCATGTACAATTACTTTTAATTATGAAATCATAAAAATAAATTATACTTTTACTAAGGTCGAGAATTAAAAAGATCACACCAAGAAATTCAGAATCTGAAAAATGAAATACTTTTGGGGAATACGGAAAGTGGTTCGGATTTTAAACACTCAGCGGAAGAACAGGTTTGTAATATAAATTGTAGCAAACGTATATTTGAGTAAACGTGTTTTCCAATCTATTAAAAATTGCCATATTTATACAAATCACAGCATCATGTACGCTTGTACTGCACTCTTAGCTGAAGATTTTTTTTTATGTCTTTGATTATTTCTGTATAACTAATATTTGTCTTTATCGCATCAACGTCCTGCATTCAAGCGGTTCACAAACTATTTCACTTTATGCACTCAAAGTCTAATTGAGTGACGAAGCAAAATTGAAAAATTATGTAATTTTGTGCAATCAATGTATTGGTTATTATTTCACCAAAAAACAAGCGCACAATCGATCAGTGTAAAATATTGTAGAAAAATGCACACATATACATTCTCTTAGAAATAGTTGTGACTAACAGCATTAAAATTGTCGACGATTATTTACTTAAAAAAGAAACCAACATAAGAACTCTTAAAACCAATATAATGTAAAAAATAATTTTTAAGATAGAATTATGTTTAAATTTTAAATCCATGATGTTAAATGTGCTTGAATTGCGTTCAAACGATGACAAATAAACAAATCAATCAATCAATCAAAATCTTCGTAATGCTGAAAGTATTCATTTTGCAAAAAGCTGCACTTGCTTCGCGTGCCCAAGTACTTAATGGTATAATTTTTTTCCACAACTGGATCGTTAATTCTCAACTTAAAATTGCGCCTTTGAGAGCCTCGGTCAAAAACCATAAACTTCGTTTTGTTGGTTTCAATTTTGAGATCAAAACCATTGATTACGGAGGAACGCTTGTTTATCATATACATAGTGTCAGTGCCTATTATTACAGACTCTTCCGCGCATTTAATTAAAGGCAGAGCCAATAATTTCTTAGCGTCCGCATGGGAATGAAAGTCAGTAATAATATATCTTTAAAAAATAAACTTTTTTTTTTCTTCTATCAGTAAAAAAGAATATGCATTTACAGGTCAATCGTAGATTGTGTAAACAAATTTCCCAAAAGGAAGTGGAAATAGAGAAACAACGCAAGGATATTGATGAGCTTTCAGAACAAAAGGACTTTCTGACTGAAAAAGTAAGTTAAGTGCACAGACTAATGCAATGGTCGCTGTTTTTTATTTTAAATGTTTTAAAGCATTAATTCATGAATGTGGTATTTTTACAACAAACCAATTGGAATTTAATACACGTCCTTCAAAAACGAGTTTAACTGTTTCTGCTTGCACGATTACAGAACTTATTGCCGAATAAGGCCTCTCTACTTGCTTTCTCAACCGAAAAAACAGCGATTGGCAAGAGTTGTTTTCTGATTTTATCGCATTTACACATCTTTAATTTCAATGAATAAGAAAAAATTCAATGTTTACTTCTTAACAGCTCATCCATGCAGAAAGACAGATGAAAATATTTCAAAACAAAATCGAAGAGCTTGCATTAAAGGTAGATGAACTCACAGAAGAATTACAGGTAAGATTTTCTCGGAGCTTTGTTTGTTTCCAATTTTTACACTGTTTTATTTGTTAACCGCCTATCCTTTTCCAATATTCCTTATATCCTTTTAATTACTCCAAATTATTTGCATAATCACAGCAAAAAGATTTTGCGGTACAATATCTAACAGAAAGTAAGCAAGAATTGGAACATTATATTACTGAAATACGTTCCTCATCAGCAAGCTCCCGACCTGATCTGAATATCTCTGTTGAATACCTGGATTTATCTCGGACTACAAACAGCTCTGGTAGTATTACCAGCCCTGAGAACCTAGGATGTTCAGTTGTTGATATTCAACTACGTGAAAAAGAAAATGAAAATTTGCAGCTACGTGAAGAAATATCTGCGATTCGTTTAGATAATGCTAAACTGGCTAAACATATGAGTGACCTTACTGTGCGTTACTCCAAATTTTTTGATATTTGTAATGAAAACTTAATAATTGATCAAAAAAATGTGGATCCTATTGAGAATTTTATAGTATTTTCAAACTATGTAGAAAAGTTTGTTGAAAAATACGAAGAAAACTGCATCGCCCTCAATGAATTAAGAGAAAATGAAAAGATAATCGAGGAACAAAATCACGCTCTTTCTTGCAAAGTTGCTGAACTCGAAAGTGAAGCTGTAGTCACGAGAAAAAAAATAAACGATCTACAGAATAGCAACAATTCTTTAGAAGTGAGTAAAACTAGCCTTGAAAACTCAATAAGCGAATGCGAGAAGAAACTAGAAATCAGCTTAAAGGAACGCCTTGAAATAGTACATAACTTGGAAAGTATTAAAAAAGAATTGGAAAGTTTAAGAATTGTAAAAAACCATACAGAGGATGCTTACGAAAAGCAAATAGAGGATTTAAAAACGACCGTAGAGATAAGCCGAGAAAAATTTTTGAAACTAAAAACCGATTTTGAAAATAAGGATGCGACCTTGAAAAGTTTGGAAGCCGATGTGATTGAAAACAAAATGAAAAACCAGCAATTAATATCTCAAATCGAACAGCTTAATATGAGTTGCGAAAATGAGAAAACAAGTATGAAAAACCAATACGATTTGGACATGCATCTCTTGAATGAAAAATTAGAGCAATCATCAAAGGCTCAATTTGAAAACGAAACAAAATGTCAACAATATGAAGCTGTAAAAGAAGAATATGAGAATAAAATTGTTAATTATGTTGAACTAGAAAAAAAGCTTTCGGAAAAAATTAACTTAGGCGAAGCTCAATTAGAAAAAAGGAATAAATTAATCGACGAACTAAAAGAGGAAAAAAAGATGTTGACCAAAGAGTTAGAAAAAGCAAAGCAAGATTATGATTCTGTTTGGAACGAAAAACTTCGGCGATTAAAAGAGAATGAGGATCAAATTTCGGCCTTAAAATTATCATTGGAGGAAAATAGGCAAATTATTCAAAGATTGACGGATGACCAAAACCAACAATATTTGAAAATTTCTGAGTTACAGGTTGATAAAGAAGCGCTTATTAACTCAGTTCAAGAAAAAATCGAAGTTCTAAGAAATCTTGTAGACAAACATGATAATTCTTTCAAAGAAATTGTGCGTCAGCACTGCGATCAGCATGCAGAGGTTAAGAACCGCCTAGATGACACAGAGGCTGAACGTAATACGTACAAAACAGAATTAGACCATATTTCTTCAAGGTACAACAACATAGAAGAAATTCTTGCTGAACGAACAAAACATTTTTCTAATGTTGTAGATGAACTAAGGACAAAACTGGAACTAATATTCGAACAAATGGACATTAAAGCTACCGAAAACAACTTAGGAGAAAAAAGCCTAATTTTTTCAATATCTGCAGATTCCACTGATAACTTAAATAACCTTAAGCAATGTCTCAATGCTTTAATACATAAATTACAACAGATAACATCGGTCAACATAAAGAATGAAAAAAATATTGCCAGTCTTTCAGAGAGGATACAAAAACTTGTACATGAGAAAAGTGATCTTGAGCACAAATTAATTCTTTCAGAGCGACAAATTTGCGAATTGCGCGAGGACCTTGAAAGCGAATTACAATGTGAAACAAATAAATTAACAAATGAAGTAAAGCGTTTGAACGAGGACATCTGTAACTTAGAGAATGTATGCGAACATTTAAGTGAGGAAAACACAACTTTACAAGCGAAGTTGTCTGAACTCGAAAAGACAGGTGAAAAATTAACACAAGAGAATAGGTTGTTAAAGGAAAAGACAACCGTTCTAGAAGCTGATCGTTTAAATCAATTATCCATGGCAGACAAATTAAGAGGCACTGAAACGGAGCTTCGAGCTCAAGTTATGAATATGCAGTCGTCTGTAAAGGAACTGGAAATGGATATTGAAGCCGTTAAAAAGCTTCTTCTGGATAAAACGCGGGATGCCGAATTGCTGCTTGACGAACGTAATGAGGCTGAATCCAACATCGAATCTATGCGGGAGCAAATTTCAGAACTTCAATCAAAGATTCTTGTTTTGGAATTTGACCTGAAAACAATAAGTGAGAAGTATGAGGCAGCAAACAAATGTTTAGAAGAAAATACTAAAGAGCACTGCAAGGAGTTGGAAACATTAAGAGTTGAATTAGATGCCGGAGTTACAGAAAAACACAAACTCCAAAAAGAACTCGACACTGCAGAAAAGCATTTAAACGAGCTTAAGAATCTAAATGTGGTGTTAGAAAATAGATGCCAACTTGTGGATATACAATTAGAAGAAATTAAAAGTAATTTAATTTCGACAAAACCCGAGCTAATTAGATTACAATGTGAGGAAACCAGACTTCTTGGGGAGTTAGCTCTAATAAAGGAAACAAAAGTTGCGATAGAAAGTCAAGTAGAAAAGTCTAATAAAGAAATTGTAGAACAAAAAGAAAATGTGTCTCGACTGATAAAAGAAGTCGCTGCTATTCGGAGAGAAAAAGATGCTTTAGAAGAAGAGAAAAGGGATTTGCTTAAACGTTTTCAAGAGAAAGTAAGTACGCATTCTTCATTGGATACAAACCACAAATTAACAGCAGAAAAACTGCAATTGGCGGAAAGAGAACTGCTTGCCAAGCAAAATTTATTAAAGTCCGAGCAACTCAAGAGTCAAGATTTAGAAAACCAACTGAACAGAGTGCAAATGGAGAATATAAAGCTAAGGGAAACCGGGGAAAATTATGTCAAGCGTATGGAAAAACAAGCGTTAAAATTAGGTGAGACTCAAGCGAAGTCTCTAAGATTAAAAAAAGATTTAGAGGTAGCACAAAGCAACGTTGAAGCACTAAATTCTTCAACAGAAGCTACACAGCGTGAGAATATCAAACTCAACTTAGAAAATAAATCTTTGAAAGAAAAGTTGTGCAAATGTGAAAAAACATACGACCAACTTGAATCAAAATTGCAAACACTAGAAAAGGCCAATGAGGCACTTCGGGTTGAAAAGGAAAGCTTAGAAACATCAGAACAAGAATTAAAATCAACAAACGCAATACTGAAAAAAAACAAGGCAAGCTTAGAAGATAAAGTACGCAAGTTGGCTAAATCGCTCACTGATTTAAATACAGTTATAAGTCACCTGGAACAAAACAAAGTGCAGTTAAATTTAGAGGTCGGGGGGCTAAATACTCAATTGCAAGAAAGTAAAACATCGCTTACCATGAAGCTGAAAGAAATTCAGGATGTAAAAAATGCGAATCTAAAATTAATCGAATTGAATGAAAAGTTACAAGTTGAAGCGAATGAAATTCGTGAAGAACACTCCAATTTAATTGATCAGCTGTCAAAGGTATCGCTCCACCTAAAAATCGCGCAAGAAGGACACGAAAGCATGAAGACGGAATTGGAAACTTTACGAGCAGACTTAGATATAAAGAAAGAAGAAAAAGATGTAATTGAAAAAGAGCACTTGAAAACAACAGAACGACTCAAACAAATTGAAGTACTTGTCGATGCAAGGCACTCAACTGAATCTGAGTTAGTAGATAAAATCAAATCATTGGAGACAGAGCTTGGTAGAATATCTTCTGAACTCTTTAATTTAGAAGAAACGCGAAAACAGGAACAATTAGTCAATGAAAAACTAAATAAGGACATTTCGATTTTACAAGCAAAGCTTCAAAAAAGTCGATTAATTTGTGAGGAAAACGAAATGAAGTGGAATGAGGAAAAAGAAAAATTGTTAATTGAAGTGAAAGCAAGTGACGAGCGCATTAAGGAGACTCGGTTGGAGTTGGAAGGCAAGCTGGAAAAAATGAAAAATAAAATGGTAAGTTCCTATATATGTATGTATGTATGTATGTATGTATGTTTGCATTTAATAGGGCATCACATTATTCTTGTCTGTTTATTTTGACTCGTTTGTGATGTTAATAATTTGTTTTTCACGCAATCACATCACCATAGGCTATGACTGCTATAAGAAGGGTCTTATAGCTTTCTTTCTTTAGTTCGATCTTACTTACTTACTTACTTACTTACTTACTTACTTACTTACTTACTTAAGCGGCGCTACAGTTCGGGGTGAACCTGAGGCCCAACCAACACGCCTCTCTAGTTAGCCCGGTCCTTAGCTATTTGCATCCAGTTGGGCACGCCAAGTTGGTTGAGGTCCTCTTCTACTTGTGCGCGCTACCTTAGGCGAGGTCTTCTTCTACTACGTTGTCCCTCTAGGTTAGATTCGAAGACTGCGTGCCGGAGCTTTAGTGTCCATTCGCTCTACATGTCGTAGCCATCTTAAACGACCAATGCGCAGTTTTTTGGCTAGGTCGATGTCGTTGTACAGCTCGATAGTTCGTGATTAAATCTTCTCCTCTAAAGCCCGTCAACGCATACGGGACCGAATATCTTTCGAAGAATTTTTCGCTCGAAGCAACCAAGTCCATGCGTCCATGCTTCAGCGCCATAAAGCAGGACTGGGATGATTAAGGTCTTATATAGAATCTCCTTAGTTGTTCGGGATAGGATATTACTACTCAATTGTCTTCTTAGCCCGAAAAAACAGCGAATGGCAAAAGTTGTTCTTCGTTTGCTTTCCGACGAAGTGTCATTATCGGAGGTAATAGCAGAGCCGAGGTAGACAAAGTCCCTTACTACCTCGAAGTTATAGCTATCAACTGTGACGTTCTGTTCGTCGGTGTTGGGTGTCCCTTCTTGTTGACAGCAAATACTTAGTTTTGCTCTCGGTTACCGCTAAACCCATTTTGGCCGCTTCTGTCTCTATACTCGCGAAAGCACCGGTGAAAGCTCGCTGCGTTCTGCTTATAATGTCAATTTCGTCGGGGTACGCAAGCAGTTTGACAGATTTATGAAAGATTGTGCCTTTGGTCTTGGCTTGAGAGTTTCGCACAATTCGTTCAAGTATTCGTTATTCTTTACTCTGAACCTTGTTGTTGAAATGTTGGCTATGATTAGTGTCGTTAAAGTTTAAATTGGAATGCCAAAATAACAGATTTAATTTTTCTGTGAAAGATGGTTTCAAAGAATGATTTAAGAGCTGGAAAAATTTACTGCCCTAGATTTTTAAATCAAAACTCTACTAATATTATCGTTTGGAATCCATTTTTATTATTTGTTCACGTCTATTTTATTCTTTTCTCTTTTAAATGTAGTTTTTACAACAAAATGAAGTTGGAAAAAGTTATTTGTTGCAAAATAGCAGGCAGAAATGGAAAAATCGCATTAAGTCCTGCATCAAATATCCAATAATAATTTTCGTATTACATATGTTTTTTGTGATGGTAGTCAAATATCTCATGATCAAGCACGATTTGCAATTAATTATGCAAAGCAGTGTTCCCACTGTGTTTTAGAAAATAAAAATCAATTTGGATGTGATGTCCTAAGTGATGTAATTGTTGTAATTGCTAAAAAAAAATTAGAAAAAAATTTGTTGAAATTGTTTTAATAAAATACCTATGGTCCAGTATAAACGATTTTTAATTAAGATCTTAAATCGCCAGAAAACTTTGTATAATGATGAGATAGCAAAAACGAAAAAGAAACAAGAACGAGAGATGGCAGTTATGGAATCTGAAATTGACGCACTTAAAGCACAGGTAATGTTTTTTTAATAAATTGTGTTAATAATTAAACAAACCATTTTCATAATTGATAATATTTTTTTTTTAGAACACCAAATATGAAGAGCATATCAAAAAACTCTCTAGCCAGGTCTTTAAGCTAAATGAAAATATTTTAGAACATCAAAAACAAAATACTTTCTTGCAAACAAAACTGAAAGATTGTGAATTTAAACAGCGTCAGTTTAATCCAATAAAAACAACTCATGTAACACAGTCTTCCGCTCAACAGGCTTTGAGTTCTAATCTTCATATGGAAGACGAAGAAGGTGAAGTGTTTAACAACACATACTTGTCGGACTTGAAAAACGGGCGAATGCCAGAAATGTTTAGTAGAGACGTTTGGTGAGAAAAGTTAAATTGTTTAAATTTTTGTCTCATCTTTTGTTTTTCAGTCCTCAAGAACTTCAATACAGAAATTCTCTTTTGCCTCCGCACTTAAAAAGTACTTACTTGGCACAATTTGATCATCAAATGGGTGAAGACGAAATTAGAGTAAGCAACGTTGCAAATTTAAAAAGGACACCAGGAATTGAAAATATTCTTCGAAAACACAATGTACAAAATGACAACTGAATCGCACATTTCCTGTACGATACGTTTTGAGATGCTTTTTAATTAAAAGAAGAAGATGAAAGATTAACGGAATTTGATTTGAGACTAACGCAAGCGCTTATAATGAAATTTAATTTGAATACCCTTTCAACGGCTTTATGTGTTTTAAAGTAATTCGTCAAATTGTGTTGTCCTTTTTGTTTGTTTTAGTTAAAATTTATATTAAAACATTGTTTAATATTATAATAATTTGTTTTTGTAGGAAACTCCAAATTTCGATGATAGTTTAAGTACTCTCTTGAACACTGGGCAAAGAAAAAAAGTATCTGGTGCTACATCTTATAAACGCCCAGGTCCTCCAACCCCAAGTAAAAATGCTGGTCGTTTATCTTTTGGTGGAACTGGAGAACTTAGTCGGGAAATATTGAAGGAGGCAATTGACGCGGGAAATGGTCCAACCTCATCTAAGACTCCTATATTTAAATTCTTTTCTTCAAGGCATAGTATGAAAGACGAGGTATAGCACTTAAATAATTATACTAGTTTTAATTGCAAGAAGTGCATGTATTACTTCCCATTAGTGTTGTTGAATACCTATTTATATTCTATACAATATCTGGATGATTGTTTTTAATGTTGTACTTATGTGCTATGTATATATATGTATATGTCTTCGATGAAGTTTTTGTTTAGTCCAAGATGCGTTCGCTTATTATTAAAATAAGTTTAATTATTCCAGCGTAAAAATTATGCGACGATCTTTAAGCGAAGCCATCAAATCCCTGGCACGATACAGTGTTCTTCCACACCACGCAAAAGTAAATCACATTTTGATCAGCGCCGCGCCCTTGATCAGTATATGTCTACAGCTAGTCCTTGTGCTGAAGATTCAATTTACGTTAGTCCAGCTATTAATCTTTCGCCAGCTCTAGAGTTGAGTCAGGTGGTGTCACAAAACTTGGGAGGGCCAAACCTATCATATGCAACAACGGACCGTAGAACGGCAGATGGAAACTCTCCTTTGAGTAAAGATGTTAAATTTAGAAGTGGCTGTAAGCAGTCAAAGCGTGTTAAAGATCGCAGAGGTTCCATTTGCCTTAAAGGTAATATGTTCGCGAGGAATTTGCGCACTCCAAAAGTAGAATATCGTGATAATTTTAAAAAGAAATCAAAAAAACAACGCATTGCTAATTTTAATAAATGCCGCAGTGAAATGGTAAACCAAATGCCAATGAAGAAAACATCTAATTGTGCGTCTAGTAACATAGATAGTTACTTCATAGAAGCTATTGAAGATTCCGAAGATAAAGATTTAAATCTGCACGAAAGTGGTGTTAGTGAAGGCGTTAATAATGGAAAAAGGTCAAAGCATTTCCAGCAACTTTTGATAAAAAGAGAATCGCAGGCACCATTCGAAATAAGTGAAATAAAGGGTCCTTCATATTTAAATACCAATAGTTCTAGTACCGTTCACTCTCGAACAATTTACGGAGCTAGTGTGATACTAAACCGAAAAATACCGAATGTCAATACTACGCTAGTTCGAATGAGCTCAATATACGTAAAGGGAAGCCACGGTCGTAGCATAATATTGGTCACGAACCAGAGCATAACTCTAATGGATCTGGCCCATATGTGGATCCAGATGAACATTTCAGCGAAAGCAGTTTGGCTTGAGCTTCATAACATTATGCGTTGGAATGTTTTCTTTTGTTTTTCAATTATATCTTTGATATTATTTATTTTTTTTTGTTTTTGTTCCTTTGTATAAAAATGCTACTGTAATTTGTGTGGCTGAATTTATAAGTTCCATGTAAAAATATCTTTTGAAGTAATAATTTTTGTTAATAAGTTCGACATTGTAAAACAAAATCATCACCCTTATGTTTAATCATAAATAAAATAACTGTTATAAAATAACTTTTATTTTTCATTGTTCAGGTAACAATAGCTACTCAATGAAACAGTATTTCTTCCTTTTCTGTAATAAATAATCGATATTTTGTAATCTTTTCTTTCAGAACACCCCTCCGAACAAAAGACGATTGAGCAATTTATTTAAAAAAAAATAAAGAACTATTCAAAATTTAAATACCGCAGATAGTTGTACAAATTGTATTTATTTTAGTTGTCCAAGTGTATTTAGTTTGTTAAATGTTGTTTTGGTACGATCATACTTTAAAAATATACACATACTGATAATACGTCTAGTTATTTTATTATTACCTTTATTATATGATAGTAATTTACTTTTAATTGAATAACAATTAGAATTGCGGCCGAGTCGTCGTCTAGCTTCTGTACGGACAAAACCTACCAGCGAGTTTATATTAGTCGATTCAGAGCGGGCGTGCAATAAAAAGGAGAAGAGCTAACAAAACCCCGCTTCATTGTAGCAAGTGCACACACCCTCTTTTCTTCTTTCCATTAAAAAAATATCTTGTTAGTGTAAAACCAACATACCATGGCTGACGCAAAAAAAATATTAAAAGAGCAGAACCCGATCCCGTTGTTTTCTACAACATAGGCTAAATTCAAAAATGCAGTGTTGTGGCAGTGTTGCAGCAACAAGAAAGCAATAAGTTCAAAAATGCAAAAAGTTGACAGTACTGCTCAAATCAAGGGTTTGTTTTTTTTTTTGCAACACCAACGCAACCAGTCGTCAAAATAGAGTAATCTGTGCATCAGTTGTTTTGCTGTTGCTTCGCTTTGTTGCGGTTAATGTTTTTCTTGTCAGCTATTATTATTTACATTTCTGCTCAAAAATGGATGAAAGGTAATATATGTATGTATGTATAACAATTTTAATGTTTTATTTACGTAACACGCAAATATTTATTTGATTAATTTTTTATGATCTTGAAATGGTTAAAATGATATCATTATTCTGGAGTAAATTAGGTATGATTTTGAAAACATGTCTTCTTTTGAACTCGTCTAGCATTTTTATCACTGTTTCACCCTTCTTCGTTTTTTTATTCTTCATAACATTGTTCAACACAAAACACTTGACTACTCCCTCCATTTTTTTCTATTGCGAACAAATTTGCAACAGCAACAGTGAAGTGGCAGTGCAACAGTAACACAAAGTCTGTTGTGTTGCCGCAAAATTGCACAGTTTATTGACGTTTTTGAATTCACCCATATTCAGCAGTCGCACAAAGTTCCTCCAAAGCGTCATCAATCTCAAACCCACCCAGATTCAAACTTCCTCGTCCACTTCTTCTTTCAACGAATCTGGATCTCTGGCCACACAAAACAAAACAGCCATCCAAGTCACACATAAAAAGCCTACCGCAATAAACAACCTATCCCCAACAACATCATAATAAACAAAACCACAAAATCAAACAAGTTATGAGCAAACTTTCCCCTCTCCCCTATCTACACTCACTCTGATCACTCAACACAATAAACCAATTTCTCCCTCTAAAAATAATGCACAACGTCAATCACGGTACAAACACTGAATTACATACATATCTTCTCTCTCTTCCTATTGAAACCACTCAATCACAAACACTATCGAAATATCAATTTCCACTCAGAAATATAGCAAACACTTTTCTCTCAAACAACAATTACTGTACAACTGATTATAATAACGAAGATGTATCAGGCTAAAAACATAAGATTTAACCAAAAGTACGGCTCCGCGGTCCGGCGATCGAATCAGCCAGGCTCCCCGCTGAGCCTGTCTGCTCCAACATGCAAACTGCGGAGTCATTACGAACCCCCCAATGTCCACACCATTATGAATTTATCTCAACGTAAAACCCTTTGCGTTGATACAAATTCCTTCCCCACCACAGACCAACTTTTCAGTGTTCTACAATGGAACCTAAACGGTTACTTCAAGAACTTACACGAACTGCAGCTGCTAATAAAATACACAAAACCAAACATTATTTCACTGCAAGAAACGCATATCCGATCCGATCTTTAACCATTTCCACCCAAACAATATTCTTCTTATTTCCATAATCTTGAGACTATCTAAACTTCTAAACAAGGAGTCTACTTCCTCATTCACAAATTCATCATCATAGGAGTCGAAATTTATCTTAATATACACATTCTCCATTCTCTCCAGACTCCATTCTCGTCCGCTACCGCTAAGTTTCGTAAAACAGTAAAGACCGAAATAAAACGTGCTTCGAAAAATTGTCAGCGTATATTAACCCAAACTCGACGTCCCAGAAACTTTGGGATGACATCAAAACTTAAACAGGCACTTATGCACCAAACACTATCAAAACAATAAAAACCAGTACTAAACCATGGACCTGCCAAAAAGAGATAATCGAACATTTTGTTCAACTTGCTGATGATCAAATTTCAGTGCAACATTTAACAATAAAAAAACTCTTTACTGTTTACATACAGTAAAGGGTAAACACGGGCTTCGACCGGATTTCCTACGAAATGTTAAGAAACTTTCCTGCTTTAAAAACTCGGTTATTGTCATTGTACAACAACATCTTCAACACAGGATTAATTCCACATGCCTGAAAAATTGCAAGCATCGTCCGATTACCTTACCCAGGCAAAGATCCTTTCTCCAACTTCGGGTACCGAACAATCTCACTTCTTCCTTGTACAGGAAAAACCTTGGAAAAAATCATCGCCAAACGTCTATTTTGGTTTCTTGCAAAAGACAATTTAGTAGACAATCGGCAAGTCGCGCTCCTTCACCTCGACCATTTCATTCCTTCAACATTCTGAGAGAAACAATGCTTTCATTCTTAATTTAGCCTTCGATAAACCCTTTGACAGGATCGGAGTACATGTGGTCCTGAAACAACTTCCAAAATGGAAAATTAGCCCAAAAATATTTGGTTTCATAAAGTCTTTCCTCTCGAACAGGAGCTTTCGTGTTGAATACTTCAACATCTACTTCAAAGCCTATAATCTGGTTTTGTTTACCATAGCCATAAGCAAAATAATAGATAGCTTCCATAAGGTAGAACATACATTCTACGCCGCCGATCTTATTATTTTTACTTCCCACCTAGGTAGGGGAAGTATTGCAGTCGGTCCAAAGGAAATGTTTTGAGATATGAACAGGGTTTGACATTACTATACACTAGAAATCGTTTGCACCCACTTTCGAAATTATGTTTGTGTGTGCGTGCGTGTGGAAATTTAACAAATGTTTTTTTTTCGAGTTCGTGCAACAACTCTTTGTGGATATCTGGAGAACGAAACAACGTTTTTTTTTTTGTTTTTTTTTGCCAGCATGAGCCAAGCGGCACTGAAGTCCTTGGAATTAGTCGCTCTAAATTTAATAACAGCCCTAGATTGCCGATAGGCGGCGGTTCAATATCCACCTTTGCTGGGTGCCAGGGCACAGTGACATTCCAGGGAACTGCAAGGCTGATGAACTCGCCAGATATGGAACAACATTACCTATTGGGCCTGATAAGGGCAGCTTAGGTATACCGATCGCTACTTGCAAACTCAAACTAAAGCTAGATGCTATCGAAAGAACAAATCTTAGGTGGACAAGTGGTATAACATGTCTAGCGACAAAGATTTGGCCCAACTGGATCTGAAACGCTCTAAGTATTTGATTTCTCTTAATAGATTGCATACTAGCACTATAATAGGTGTCATTACTGGACACTGTCTAATAGGCAAGCATGCATGTTTGGCACGGACTGGTTGTTATAACACGTTTAGACATACTTACTGCCTTGTCAGATGTCTATTACATTAAAAATGATTTTGGTTCGATTTAAATGTTAAATCAACGAGTTAAAGGACACGAAAATATATATGATCTTACAAAATTTGCAGTAACCCTAGAAGTAATCTGGATGTTTAATAGCAAAAACAGAATGACTAAGCTTATAATCTTTGCGCATATTCTTCGCAAACACGTTGGAAATGTAAATAAGCAAAATACAACTTTAATTTTATTCATCGATCCTATACTCAGACTGTGTATTCTTAAATAGTTATTTAAAACAAGATACTGGAAATATCGGTTGTTTAAATTCTTGCATATGGTTAAATTAGATACTTTTCTCTGTGTAATTAAACTGTCATAAACCGATATAAGCAAGCAAAGTGGATCATATAGATTAGTTCTGATCGAGTTTTGAAACGTAACGGATTCATTATTTTTGTTACAAGATGAGAAAATAGATTAAAATCGCTTCAATTATTTCTATTCGCCCATAAGTGACCTTTTGTTTTGTTGGTTAACTATTTTTTAACATTAAAGATAAAAAGATAAAATATACATACATCTAATGTGATAATGATTGCAAGTGGTGACTCAAGTCAACAAGAAACAAGTTATAAAAGTTCATTAGGATGGGAACTGCGTCCTTCTAAACTAGCTAAAAACACTCACAATCGGATTCGAGAAATTGTAGAATCCTTAATTATTGAACCAAATCCCGAAAAGCCCATGATTCCACTATCAATTGGTATGTATACAGGTTGGCAAGTTTCCGATACAAAAAAGGTTACCTGCGTGAAAGTGAACCTAGAATTAGTGTTTTTTTTTTTTTTTAATTAACTATGGTACATATATATTTAGATACGGATAACTGAAAATTATATGTTTGCCTGCGAATAATTATATATATATGTATATGTTCATAGTCTTGCGATAGAGAAGCATTAAATTTAACAACAAATCAAAATAAGGTCCACAGTTAACATTCAATTCTAATTGCAATCAAACACGAGACTCCTTTTCGGCAAAGACCTTTAAAACATTTTTGAGGCAGAAACTTTCCTCATTTTTGGATCTAGGCACAGGACAGTATCTCTGTGCAATCGTATTGCATTGGATTGTAATTTTGATTACAATCGAAAAGTGATGTTATAAAAGTTCGTAGATTTTTCATCGTCCATATATTAGTAAAATGGAGAAAGAAAAAATGAAGAACATTTAAGATGTTACGTAATTCTAACATCGTGCTATCTTAATTTGGAGAGCGGGAGTCAATATCAAGTGCTTTAAAATGTTCCTCTTAGGGCTTTAACTATTTTTCTAAGATTTGTTCTATATAAACGGTGCGTATATCCGCTTGAAAAATTTTTATTGCTTCCCATTCTAATGCGTCTTAAACAAATAATATTAATAAAACAAGAGTTGTTAAGGCAAGAAGCGATGCGAAATCACATGTTGTTTATGTTTATAAAGCAATTCCGTACAATTTGCATGCATATATATGAATGTATATATGAACATATGTAAATATGTATACTTTTCTCTGATAGGTGGAAAAAGGGAGGCGTGTGTCTCACTACGATAGAGTCAATTGCATACCATTTCAGTAGAATTATTTGGGTGTATTGAAAAACTATTATACACAGTTTGCAATATAATTTGCGTTTACATATGTGTGTATGCATGAATGTACATACATTTCTGATTCTGCAATATTTAATTAATTTTCAAAATATGTAAAATAATTCAACGTATCAATAAGCGGTACACTGATAAATTTATTTAAAAACCGGATTGGACTACGACCTGTTCTGAAAGCATGCACGGAGTAAACTTTTGTGTTTGTTAAGAAAGAGTATCAGTTTCGGAATTTAAAAACATGTTTACATGTGTAAAAATCCAGGAATGAAGCTTAGGTAATAGATATACATATGTACATGCGTATATGAAGAAATAAGAGACTTTTACATTATGAAATCCTTTTTCAAAGCTACTCAAATTTTACTTAAAAAAAATGTTTAAAGATGGTATGCTTATGGATTTTGTACACGTGTATTTCAGCTGTAAGCTACTAACTAGGCAAAAAAAAAACATGTGGAGAACTTGTTATGCTGTTACAGCAGATAGATATGTACATAAATGCAGTAAGTGCAAAGCGATCTTGCAGTCGCCAATATTTTGTAGGTCCTTCCATTCGTGCGGAAAGTGTTACACGCACATCATGAATGGTTGTGAGAAGCTAGGCCTTGGCTCACCTCGAGATGTCACGCTATTTATTTATTTATTTTATTGCAGTTTGCGGTTAGAGATTTTTTAATTTCTGAACAATGATTTTTCGGTTTGTGTTTACAGTTAAATAACAAATTAAGTATACTGACATTACATACTGAATTAATTTTAATACAGTGGTGGTCCGCTATATCGAGAAATGCGTAATATCGAGCCCTCTTTATTCATACAAAATATTAAATAAATGAACAAATGCTGTTTTTATAAAAAAAAAAATATTTTATTTATTAATAAAGTTAACAAAAAAATAAAGTTTTCTAGTTAAAAAAAGAAATAAAGAAAACTCGAACAACATTAATTTCTTCCTTTTTTTGTTTTTTTAAAAAGACAAGCATTTGAAAAAAGCGTTTGCTATATCGGCATTTTTTATACTGGACCCCCACTGTATTATTAACTATATGCATATAGATATGCCTGGGACTGAACAAGTTTTTTTATCGGCAAATATGCAGAATTTTAAATGCGGTTATGTAACCAAGGTTTTTTGGGACTACTGCCCCATACTCTCACTCAATACCAAGTGAATGTATATTATTAATGTGCAAAAAGGCGTCTATGGCCTTGCTTTGGTTTAAACCCGATTTAGTTTGTACTTATTAAGTTCTAAGTTTTTGTTAACGGTTTGCAACCTTTTTTTCAAGAATGTTCGAAAAACTGGCCGAAGGTGTTTTCCTGTTTTAAAGTATAACGGCGCTATTGAGAATGCTTTTATATAAGTTTACAACACGGGCCTTAGCCGTTATTCGCAGATTTTTTAGCTCTTACCTTTCACACTTTGTAGTGGTCGCCGTGGCTCAGTGGTTAATGCGTTGGACTGCTCTGCGAGCGGCTTGGGTTCAAGCCCCAGCCATGTCCACCGAAAATGTTTCGCGGCACCACCTCTCGTCGGGCAATGACAAGCCTCCGGGAGTATAATTTGTCATGAAAGAGCTGCTTAATTCGCCGTTCGAAGTCGGCAATAAATTGTTGATCCCTTCCATTCGTGCGAAAAATGTAACACGCACAATATTAATGCTTGCGAGAAGCTAGGCCTTGGCTCATCACAGCTGTCGCGCCAGCTATTAAATTTTTTATTTTTTTTTTCACACTTTGTAGGCAGTAATCAAATTCTGTTATCCCTAATTAGAGTAGATAATAACCAACAAATTTTGTCTTCGGTTTTTGTACCCTGCCCTCGTTAATTTAGGCGAAAATCACTCAATCAAATAAAATAAACTAAAATTATTTTTATTAAAAAAAGGGGATCCAACAATTTTTGGAAATTTAAAGGCTTCTATTGAATCTATAGAAGCCGTAAAGCGTTCTCTCGAAAGTGGAAAATACAATGGATATGCTCACACTGCTGGCCATGAAGAAGCGCGAAAAGCTATCGTTAAATATGTTGCACATCAGGGCAAAGTAACACCAAATGACATAATAATGTGTAGTGGATGTTCATCAGCACTAGAAATATGCATTTTAACGTTGGCGGATGGAGGCCAAAATATTCTTGTCCCAAGGCCAGGATTTTGCTTGTATAGCACGCTATGTGAAGGGCTTGGCATAGAAGTTCGATTCTATAACCTACTACCTGAGAAACAATGGGAGGTAGATCTAACGCAAATGGAAAGTTTAATTGATAAAAATACAGCCTGCATACTGATCAACAACCCAAGTAATCCATGTGGAAGTGTCTTTTCGAAGGAACACTTACAAAAAATAGTCAACATAGCAGCAAAACATTTTCTGCCGATAATTGCAGACGAGGTAAATTTTATAAAATATACATACATACATACATATTATACTCATCAGTGAAAGCAATCAAAACATGTTTTCAGATATACGAGCATTTTGTTTTTGTGGGTTCACGGCACATTGCTGTAAGCACACTTTCAAAAGACGTTCCTGTTCTATCGTGTGGTGGACTAACAAAACGTTTTCTTGTGCCCGGCTGGAGAACCGGCTGGATTGTCATCCATGATCGCCAAAATCGTTTGAAGGATATTAGAGTCGGTTTAAAAAACATGGCTGGTCGCATACTGGGATCTAATACATTAGTCCAAGGAGCTGTGCCTGAAATTCTTCTAAACACTCCAAAAAGCTATTTTGATGGTGTGCTCGAAATTCTATGGGTATGTTAATGACATAAAAATTAATTAACTAGTTAAATTCAAGATTCTATTTCAGCATAACGCTAAGTTGGCTTATGAGATGCTAAAAAGTGTTCGCGGCTTGAAACCTGTTTTACCCAAAGGTGCCATGTATATGATGATTGGAATTGATATCGGAAGCTTTCCCTCATTTTCAACCGATTTACAATTTGTTCAGGATCTCGTCAATGAGCAGAGTGTGTTCTGTTTGCCAGGGAGCTGCTTTGAGTACCCAAATTATATTAGAATTGTGCTAACAGTCCCTAATGAAATGATTAAGGAAGCCTGCTCAAGAATAGCTGACTTTTGTGAAAAGCATTTTAAAATAGATGACCGAATAATAGAAAATGTTCTACTTGAAGCGGTTACTTATTAGATAATGAATTTATTTTTTAACTTGTTGCCAAAATTTACTTTCACAAATAATAGACTTAAAATATATGTATGTAACTTTAAGATCTAATTCTGGGTTTGGCTTATCGAGACCAAGAAAACTTTTGGATAAAATCTGCGTTACCACTGAGCTTAAAGACACTTTTGCTTTTATGGTCAGTGCTGACGAGAGGTGGACATGACTGTGGCTCAAACCTACGCCGCTCGCACAACAGTTCAACGCACTAGCCACTGAGCCACAGCAACCACAAATTTTTGTTAGTAAAAGTAAAAGGCTTTGAATTAAAGTTTTTTTTTCTGACACTATCTGCCTAGGCTCTACTATAAACTCAGCCAATGGCATCAGTGCTGGCAGAAAATCTGCTGCCAATCTCTGTTTCTTTCAAATAAGAAGGCAATCGAATAACAAATTTTTTTTTAAACAACCAAAATGACTATATACAAGACTCTGGGAAGACCCAGTTCTGGTCCATGGTGCAAAGGCATTGACATTGTGCGTGGGTGAGGTCGGCCTCGGTTGATTTGAGAAAAAAATACGATAATCGAGCTGGCTAGAGACGCTTTTTGTTTTCGCACCGAAACGAAAACTGAGTTTTCGGGGAAAAAGTTTACTAAAACTCTCTGAGCGATACCCACCGAACATTAACTTGGTTTTGTTTGACACTTCAATCATTTTGCCAGCATCTGTTAATTTTTGAGTAGGCTAAGGACTTTGGCTTAGATAACCCTTGGTAAATTACTCATATGATCTTACAAACAATTTTATTCAAATATTTTCGGAGGACGAATATCCAAGTTTAAGAATATAAAAATAAATTTCAGCACATCAAAGGGAAATAAACCGCTGTTTTTGACAGCTATTCTCTCAGGTGTTCTGCTGAATGTATCCATTCGTGTTTGCTTTAAAGGCCTTACTAGACGAGACGGTTTCAAGTAGGTTTCATCAAAAACTGCAGAAGAGGTTACGAAAACAAAAAAATGTACGAGATACCCTTGGTTTAGGATGTAGATTTTGTGAGTTTTCGGGGAATCCCAGTTTTGATTTCAGTGGTAATAGGGTAAAAAACACAGGCCCACCATAGAAAGCAGTGCCATCGTAAGTAAATAAATATTGTTTTGATTTCGACTTTACTTATACCCTTTTCCCACCGGAACGAAAACTGAGTTTCCGGCAAAAATTTTACGAAAACTCTCTAAACTATTCTGTGCACTGCTCGACGCACAGCCACCAAATGAAGATTTTTGTCAAAAACGAAACGCAATGACAAAGGAATATTCATGCCCAGGCCCACACCGAAATTTATGTTGGGAATGGATTTTCAGTGCCATCAACCCTTCTCCTTCCCAATCAATAAAAATCATCCTCTCTCTCTCCGACAGTCTTTTATTCCTGGACAGGCACTTTGAAATTTCTTAAACAAAATATATTTTGATTCCTTTGAAAACCATAAACCAACCCTGTCAAGCTCAATTCACAATCATGTTAGCATTACTTGACAATTCAGTGCTGTCCACAGTTCGTGCACAGATGATTTCTAATGTCAAAATAGTTTGTTGATATTGACGAATTATAGAACTTTAGAAAATTTAAAAACGAAATGATCGGGATGCATTGCAATTATTTGCATGCAGTTAAAGTTAAAACATTCATGCACAGGCTTTTAAGAAGTACCGCAAACAGAAAATATAGTAATCTGAATACCAAGTCAAAAGATTTGCAAGGTCGGGCGTATTGTCTAGATTTAGTAGAGTAAGAAAATGAGCTCTTTGTTAAAATTATTATATAAATATCTGTTTTCAGGCAGAACGATTATGAGAACTTTCTTTGCACATTGTTATTAAATGGACAGAAAAGGCGGCATGCGTTTGCCATTCGTGCTTTAAATGTAGAAATAGCTAAAATCGGATCTACGGTATAAAAATTATAGTTTGTGATTCAGTTCGTAGTTTTTACACTAATTACATACATAGGTGTCTGAGGAGCACATTGGAAAAATAAAGCTCAAATTTTGGTTTGATTCCATCGATAAATGCTTTGATAAAAATAACAAATCTTACGTGTCGGATCACCCCGTTCTGCATGAGCTAAAGTATGTAAGTTTTGTTTTTTTTTTTTTACCTATTTACATGTTCCCTTTAATGCGACCGGCGAGGTACAACAAGCCTTCAAAATGTCTATACCTTCCTCTCTTCAGGTTTAATGAAAGACCCGAAACAATGTCATTATGTTTTTCTTCGTATATGTGCTCTTAAACCACCTCTTTTTGTATTGCTATCTAAACAGACATTACATGACACGACACAAGGACAGCGCAACCGCGCATGGGTCAAATGTTAGCTTATACCCCTTTGGCTATCATTTGTTATCTGTGAAAATAATCGGCCGACGTAAGATTGGTTCCGTTTCATAATGTATCTTTGCTTTGGTTCTAATTTTACGTACATGTAGTTACGACGTAAGCCTTACCCATTCGCTCAATTTGAAGAGTCCTAGTGTAGGATAGCAGGTAGTACTTTTTTAAACCTCGTCGTAAATGTCTGCTATATATGTACAACAAAGTAAATTGTTTAGGTACAAATTGATTAAACTGTTCTGAATTTCGCAGTTTTTCTTCATTCGTACCTTGTTAGGGAAAGTAATTCATTATTTTTGCTTTCAGAACTGATAAGACATGATATTACATACATTATATAAACAATTTAACGAAATAACTTCAGTTGCTTCAACAAAACGACTTACCGGCGATATCCCGGATGACTGTTCTATGTCTGCAAATGCAAAAATATATTTGCATTTTAATTTAAACATTATTGCAGATGGCAGAGAATCTGTACAATCTCTGTACTTATGACGGCCTGAGACATAATGCATGCTTACATTTTAATTTAAACATTATTGCAGATGGCAGAGAATTATAAATTAACCAAAACATATTTTAAACGCCTCATTACGGCGCGAGAGAGATCGCCAAATCAACAATTTATAACAGGCAAAGATATGGAAGATTACTCGGAGCAGTCAGTTTCCTCCATCTATTATCTATTGCTCGAGATATGTGGTGTTAAAAATATAAACGTAGATCACGCTGCTTCCCATCTAGGAAAAGCCCAAGGAATAACAAATCTGTTACGAGCAATACCCTATAAACGAAGAAGTGAAGCATTGAATATTCCACAAGATATTTTAATAAAAAACGGCGTAAGTCAAGAACGAGTGATTCGTGGCAAGTTTGATGATAAAGGTGTAGAGAATTCTATTTTTGAAGTCGCAACCATGGCGCATCAACATTTAGAAAAGGTTTAAATTTTGTTTGCTATTCAAATTTCGGTGTTCATATTTAAGAAAAAATACTTTCAGGCACGTAATCTTTGTGAGCAAATTCCAAAAAATATAAGACCTCTGTTTCTGCCGGCGATCGCAGTAGACCGATATTTGGAGAGATTGAGGAAGGCAAATTTTAGGTAGTACCAAGAAATTCATTAAATTTATAATTGTTCTACATTAACCTCTTTTAGATTAACCGATCAGAGTGTTCTTCAACGTGACTCGATGCTTCCAATTGCACTCTATTGGAGTAATTTTCGATCGAAATACTAACTTGTTGTTTTCTTTGCATCTACTTGGGCTGTCATTTTTAAAAGTTATAAGATCTAAGATCTTGTTGATGTCGTTGATCTCATCTATTTTGATGAGAATACCTATGCCGTAAAAGAAAAGCATACATAGTTGCTTCAATTAAACGAGAAAACAAAACAAAAAGGCGTGGTAAAAAATATAGAAAGAAACCTTTACTTTCTCTATTTTTTGTTTTAATAGTTTTATTTTAAGTTTAAAGCTTCGATCAGACGATTTACAGATGTGAGCAAAATCTCCTTATAAGTAAATCTCTGCAAATCATCCGCAAATGCCAATTTGCAAAAATGTCATTTACAGGCCGATCTCACGATTTGCGGAATTTGTCCCAAAGCTGCAAATTTTTGGGTGTGCTCAAATGACATATCTGGACATTTCAGAGCAATTATTGTCCGATCACACGATTTGCCGACATATGCAAATAGCACATATACAAACCCAGAAACGTCACAGAAAATAAGGTGCCGATAATTAACAATAATAATAATAAAAACAAATAGAAATGTATGCTAGACTGTTAACACATGAATGTAATCGTGCCCCAAGGTAAACATCCACAAAATAAAGTACTTCGATAGGAAAGCTTGAGGCTAAGAAATAAATGCAACAATAAAACATGTGACGGCTGTCCCGCTCTTACCTCTTCATTCAAAGTCCATAATCTGGTGAAAGTTTCTGTTTTTCTCACTCTCATCAGTACGGTATGCGCGGGTGCAGTGAGTTTTAGGTTGACGGATAGGACTGCTAGCTTTTTCTTTATAGTAAATTTGATTTTACAAATTTCCTAAATTGTACAGTGAAAGTGATTCCGAAATAAAATTACGCTCATATTTCATTGGCTATTGAACTCATTTCTCGGGTTTGTTAAAAGAAAGCAGTCAATTCTGACTCCTGGCGACGAATCCCCTTAAAGTTTAAAAGTTAAGGCGTTGTCCAGCATTGGTTTGTGTTTTCCGCTATCTCGCATAGTGTATGTGATTTATGTTATTCTAAAAACTGCGAATTAAAAGAGGTATGTTTTTGGATATTTTGCAAAAAGTTGACTATTTTTTTTATAAAGGACTGCTGGCCTTTAAAAACTTAGAAGTAAGACATTTTTGTGAGACGTTATTGGAGCTGGCGCAATCATTATTTTTCTTTTGCAATTCAAAAATACTCTGCAATTTAGTGGCGATTATAGGCAAAATTTTTAGTTCTTGCTTTACTATGGTAATGAAGCGGTTAAAGTTGTGTTGAATTGGACAGTTTGAGATTTTTCAAATAAAAGTTGGTCAACTCCCTCAAAATATATAAAGGGATACTCCATATACACATATATTTTAGTTAGCACATTGTGAGTCATGGATTGCATGTATTTTTCTTAGTTGATGACACTGCTTCGTTTGAAAGCTTGGAATTGTTAAAATGTATTTGAAGCCTTTTAGGCTTTTCTCGTGTTAATTAAAAATTCATATAATATAGCCAATTGCAATAAGTATTACAAATTGCAAAAAGATCTGATTAAAAATTATTTTCGCTCTTTGTTCTTTAACCAACAAAACGAAAGTTAACAGTGAATTGGATCTACCTACCGAATGCTAAACACATCTAGAACCAATAAAGATCTCCATGGAATTCACGACGATAAGTTCACTTTGTTTATGCTGAAAATAAGATTTCGGGAAATGATAAAAAACAGAACATGTCTTTCTTTCCATACGCGATTGGTGTTGTTGACTCATCTACAGTTTATGCTTGTTCTTTTTGTTTAGAAGAAAAAAAGTGACTTGAGCTGAACCAGAAAATCTTAGAGAATGTACATTGTATTTATTTAATTTATATTGACATTTATACATCTGGATGTATTTTTGAAACGCTTTACTAACCAACGTTTATATAAAATGTGTACAAAGTGTAATGGATTGGTGCAGACAGGAATGGTTCTGTGCTAATTTAACGTAGCTTGTCATCCCATATTGAATTCAATGAAGAAAATTTAAAACTTTGAAAATTAACAAAAAAAAATTCACTTCTTTCTGTTGTTATTCTGCTTGCTCATTGTTGTCATTCACTGTCACATTGACACCAGTAATCACATAAGATAATTCACGTGACGCCCCATTTAAGAAAATATGAAAAGAGGTTATTCCATTTTGCTCCCAAATGTTTGACTAGTTTAGTTTAGAATCATGTCGATCAGTGACACGATATGAGAACTTATATTCTTTTTATAATACATACTTGCATTATGAAGCGTTAATACATACATGCCTATACATAATCCAATGTTTTCCTGACATAGTATGTACATGTTAGAAACACAAACGATTAATTTAAAATTTTTGCGCCCAAAAGGATTCTACACACTCTATCCTGAATATTGACTAGATTAGACCTGAAGCTTTTACCGTCATCTCGCACGTTATCCTGAATATGTACTGGACAGTTCATCCTTAACATTGTTACGTTGGCGAAATGAATTGTGACTTGTTTTATATATTTCGTTCAACTAAGGTTGCACATATTTCAAGATATTTTGTTGACCTTAGGAATTGTAGATGCCATTTTCCCCATTCTGTTTAAATAATGGGTAACAGAGTTACAGAGAATAGTGATATTAAAGAGCTACTTTTTATAGATAGCAAGGAAAAAGCAATGTCGCTTTCCCATTATTAATATTTTAAGGTTTGCCAATAAGTACTAAAATGGATGATTTATAGTTTCATTGCATTGACTTCAACTCAAGAACTCTGCAAAAAAAGCAACTAATGTACATACATGCACTTCAGCAGCTTTAAAATTCTGCTTGTAACCTACACACGCATAAAGCTGTCACATAAAACTTGAAGTAACTATTTAGGTTACGTTTTTTGTTATATCTTCTTCTGTGATAATTTTGTTACTGCGTTGAACAAGAAAGTAGAACGGAAGAATTCTTTAATGATCTATTGTTGAGCATTTTCCCACATAATAATTGTGAGTGGCATGGTTTTCATACTCTACATGTACATTTAAGTGAGTTCATTTCCTTTTCTTCTCACAGTAAATTTAAAAGTTGACCTTACCGTGGTTGGATTGTTAAATAAAATTTACTCAAGATTTAACATTTTTGCAAGGTTAAGAAACTTCAAAGCTTATAAGTAAACAATTCATTTCAATTCAGTTAGACATATTATGTAGCACACTGCTTTTGTTTATTTTCTTTATAACATGCGGCCTAGAAAAATGAATGTAGTCAGTTATGCTTCCTTATATCATTTATCAGGTAATTTTAAAATGGTTGGTATTCGAACCTTGTAACACTTGGTTGCTTAAGCTGTAAATGCATTGGATTACTGCGTCTGCTGCTTTGTATCCCAGCAAAGTAATCTATAAAATGTTAACGGCACCATTTCTAGCAAGGAAACAAGGAGGATCATCCGGTTGTATGTTTCATGTCGTTGTCTCTTTGAAAGACGCGTGGCCCAGATTCCAATTCGAAAACAAAAAATTCAAAAATTCCCTGAAAGTTTTAAGCCATTCTGTTTTAATCACTGTTCTTTTAATGGAAACCAGATTTTCTAGCCTGTTGGGTCCATATATTCATACTTTAAGCTTAGCATGTTAGTATCACGAAAAACTAGATAAAAGGAGAGCTCCAAGCCGTTTTCTAGGTCCTTAATGTACTTGTCGGTGGCCATTCGATACTCACAAACGGTCAATTACTTACTTAATTTACCTCATGCAACCCCAAATCATGATACTGCCTATAACAGTGGGCATCACACGGTATGGTATGGTATGTATGTATCTTTTCTCCTAGGCCTCAGTCTGATCCGTTGTCTTCCCCTCTTTTAAATATCACATACTCAAGGCTAAATCCTCTTTCGGTCCAATTTGAATTGGTTAAGTGTAATCGAGTGAAAACGGTGCTTAACCACGTTCCATTTTATTTTCTTTAAATCATAACCAACTATGTATTTATTCGTAAATACGTGGCCTTTATAAGAAACGCAGTGAATATTTATTTTAGGTTTGATTACGTTTTTTCTTATTTTTAAGATTTTTGGAATTCGGAGAAAATCCTACTAAAGAAATTTAAAACTTTAAAATGAGTAAAAAACCGACCACTGGACCGGCCCTCCATAAGGTTATAATGGTTGGCAGTGGTGGTGTTGGGAAATCAGCCCTAACATTACAATTTATGTACGACGAGTTTGTGGAGGATTACGAGCCCACTAAAGCTGATAGTTATAGAAAAAAAGTAAGATTGGCTATAAATTTTATAAATTGTGTAACTCTACTCTTTTTAATTAAATGTAGGTAGTTCTAGACGGTGAAGAAGTTCAAATAGACATCTTAGACACAGCTGGGCAAGAAGATTATGCGGCTATAAGAGATAACTACTTTCGCAGCGGTGAAGGATTCCTATGTGTCTTTTCAATTACAGACGATGAAAGTTTTCAAGCTACGCAAGAGTTCAGGTAACTAACTTACCAATAAAATGCACGAGTAATTAATTTTAGTGTATGCGGTCTTTGAACATAAATTGTGCTTCGATGAACTGTTAATTAAAAGAACAATGAACAAAAATCGAAAAAAGGGAAACGCCGCTTGCACTGCAACAGTGACTATTTTTGACAAGGTCGTGAATAAGGAATCATTTTTAGAGTTTTTTGGCAAGACATTTGTTTACAAAGGCCTCGCAAAATTATGGTATCTAAAACTAAAACGTTCTATAATTTTTTTTTTTTTTTGTTTGGTTTGTAGAGAACAAATTTTGCGGGTCAAAAACGATGAAAGCATACCATTTTTATTGGTTGGAAACAAATGTGATCTGAATGACAAGCGTAAAGTTCCACTCAGTGAATGTCAGTCCCGTGCTCAGCAGTGGCAGGTTACCTACGTAGAAACATCAGCTAAAACTAGAGAGAATGTCGACAAGGTAAGTAAACAATTTTTTTTTTCTGAATTTAACTAAAATTCTTTTACCTTTGTTGGTAAGGGATATAGTTGCATTTCAAAAGTACTATTTAGATTACACTGTGATCTAGGTCGGTATTTTTCTATGGTAATGTTTGTATAGATGTAAATAGGACTTATGTTATTTTTTTTACGTGAGAAACGTCAAGGAAGCAGTTTAATAGAACTGCTTCTTTTGTTGGATGACTGAAAGCTCGTAGACATAATTTTTACCTTCTTTACTGGTTGAAAGGAATTAAGATAATTTTGCATAAAGGTGTAGCAAATATTTCAAAATACTCAATTAACGTTTTCTGCATTTTACATAGAAATTCGTAGAAATGTTCCAGCAATATACAAACATAAATGGTTGAAAAGAAAATCGTTTTATTTTTTATAAAAGATACAGCTTTTATACAGTAGTTTATAACAAACTAACCGCCAGAAAAGAACATTAATCACATATTACAATAGATCGAAAAAATGCACAAAGCGCATACCAAATCTCACCAGAGCGGTTTTAAAAATGATTTAATTACTGCCTTACTTAATGAAATCATTTAATTTCATATCACCTTTTTTTTTAGCTGTATGTAGGGTGTTGATCAAAGATTAACATCTAAAGGTTTCAGTCTTTTGGCATCGGAGTTCGAAAAACCAAGTGAATGTAGGTTCTAAAATATTGAATAGGAATAAGAATAGCGAAAATATAAATCGACTACAGTTAGCGGCATTTAAAAAAAAAAAAAAAAAAACACGTATGAGGGATGTAGGTTACAAATGTAATAATTTGTACTTTTGACTGAAGAATATATTTTCTTTTACATAGGAAAACTTTTATGACTGTAAACATAGTTTATTAACGGGTTTAAATTAAAACAAAGACGTTAAACTTGCGTAATTCATTTGCATTCTCATACGTACGAATGCTTTTAAAATGCCAGAAGGTAATCAAAATTAAATTATGTTATTAACTAATTGTGTTCTTAAGTTCCCTAATTAATATAATACATATTTAATTAAAAAATTAACGTTGAGTTTTTTTTTTTAAATAAAGGGATTATGCTCACAACAGACAACCTTAGGCATATTTATTATATGTAATCATCTCAGCAATCGTGTGTTGTATGTGGTTTCGATGTGCTTATTTTGTTGCTTTAAGTAGTTTTTGTTAATTTGGTTAAATGCGCTTTAAAAACAAAAAGAAGAAGAAAATATAGAAACTATTTGACAAAATTTTGTTTGTTTATTTGCATTATGATCTAAAACTCATTTGTTTTGCCCTTCATCAAACAACTCGTATGTTTCTTTTTCTTTTTTATTCCACACAGGTGTTTTTTGATTTGATGCGTGAAATAAGATCACGAAAAACTGAAGATTCAAAAACAACAAGTGGGCGAGCTAAAGATAAATGCAAGAGGCGGAAACTTAAGTGTATACTAATTTAGATAGGTGCATACAGTATACTCATATATATATATAGTAGCTTTACGAATATAATTTTTAGTTAAATTTGTTATTGTGTTGCTTAAGAACCTTTTGATATGTTTATAGGTTTATTATTAATAACCCATTAACAGATATTTTATATCACCTAATCAAACGTCGTATCCACATCAAATTGGTCAAAGTTCTTGTAAAACCATTTCAATTAGGAGCACTTCGTTTAAGTTGCGGGCAATATTCTACTATGTATTTTCTTTTTTTTAAAAACTAATTTATGTTTTTTTTATGTTTAATAGAATACATTTTATTACGAAGTTTAATAAAGACTAACATAATATTCTCTTCCAAGTACACTTAGGATTTGAAACTACCTTTATTAGCTAAACTTTAATTTCATTATCATGAAAAAATCAAGAAAAATAAAAAAGTTTATACATTTTATAACTGCTACGCAATATGTTTTGTATAATCCCTATAATTCTTAATATTAAACTAAATCTTAAATGGTGTAATTGTGATTATTTTTCCAGTTTAACAATTGTGGTTTGATTTGATTAATATTTTTTAACGTTTTTTGTACAAATTTTTTTGATGGGGTTTAAGTTAGTAAGGCCAAGAATATTTCTTAAATTATATAATTAATAATAAATAACATGAAGTAAACTATTATCGTTTATAAAGTAATTTTTTACTGGTTTGTAATTTTTTTGGCCATTCATTCATTTATTTAAACTTGTTGCTTTTAACTCGTGTAACTTCAAACAAAGCAAAGAATTCTTCTTCTAATCTTTTGACTGACAACCTTCGCGCAATGGCTCGGTTCAAATTTTTTACCCGCTGCGTCATAAAAGTTAAAACAGATTCTATATGACCTACCACAAATGAATAAGTTTAATAATTACAGCCATCATCGCTGTTGTAAGATATTTCCACCGCCAATAGCTAATTGCAGTAACCAATTTTGTTAAACGACGTTTTCGCTTGAGTATTACACTTTTGTAATGAGTGACTAGCTTCGAAATCCCTCCGGCAACTCTGGAAGTACTTCAAAGCTAGGAAATCCTTAAGCATTTATGCTATTTCGCGATGTGATTGCAACAAGTGGGGAAGGAGATATGTAGTATCATATGCCCACTCGGATATGGGGTAATTTTTTAACTCAAAATGAACTTTGTTCAAAAACTGCTTTGTATTGATAGTGTATTTATGAATTAAAATGTTGCTTTAAATTAAACAATAAAAGTATAGACAGAATACATGGCATTATCTGTATTAATATCGCCTGAGTTTCGAACCACTACAGCAGATTGCCGCTGTATGAATATTATAATAGTATTCATTAACCCTTGAGTGCGAGTGGATTATAAAAAAAATACGGTTGCAATATTTTAAAACTTGGGTTTCGTAAAATTGTAAGGTTAAAAATTGAGGTCGAACAAATGATTGCAGTGCTGGGCTTCCAATAATTCAATCGTGTGTTTTTTCTACAATTTTATGAATTTTTATTGTTAAGGATTCATTTAGGTAGTAGATCAACCATAAATGTATGTTGCATAGCTTTTTGTGTTTCTTTTATGTTTCTTATTTTCCTTTTTTAAATTATTAGGTTTTTTTTTTATATAAAAGTAGTTTATTAAATCATGGATTTATTTGTATTTTCAAACAGGTGTTTTATGATCTTATCAGGGATATATCATCACGTAAAAAACAACGCCAAACAGACGTACGACAGCCTACAAAAACAAAATCTCATTGCTGCCAATTGCTGTAATATCTATATTATATTATATTTGGAAATACTTAGAAGGAAGAAGTTCGTTGACAAAAATAAAGAAGGAACATGAAAACAATAACAATTAAACAAAACTAATAAATAAATGTTCACTTATGTACATGTATGTAGACATAAGAAAGAAAGAAACTAAATCATTCAGAACCTTGATATTTCTTAGCTGCAGAGTTAAATAGTAATAAACTAAGTACGAACCGCATGTAAAAATGTTTTTAATTTTTTATTTATTCAAAAATATAATAAATAGTAAATAAATAATAACAATATTTATGATTACAAAAAAATATATTATATTTAAGAGAAGTATAGCATTAATATTAGATAAAGCATCCCGGATACAACTTACATATATATTGCGAATGTATCTAAATTTAAATATATGATAAGTTTTCACTTTTCTTTGCGTTCTTTCAATTAGTAATCTGATAATTGATTGTTTTTCTCATAAATTAAATCATCGAAAAACAGTTAACACTTCTTCAAAACTCAATATAAATATTGACGTAACAAGCAATCATATCTACTACATCTTACAAGTTTAGGGGAAAAAACAATATATTTTTGTTCATATTTTAAGTATTATTTTTGGAAGGCGTGTACCCGAAGTTCCTTTTTGTTTCTTAGAAAAGTGAAGAAGAATTGCATTTATTAAGCTTTCAGTCTGCGTTTTAAGTATACTTTTGTTAAATATTTATACTTTTGTACGTGTGTTTATTGTAGTAACTACTTTTTTCTTTAACCAAACAATTATTCTTATTCCCAATAGAAATCAATTAAAGCAAGTCATCATATTAAAATATGTAAAACAAATTTCCAATTAAAGCATATATAATAACACCTGTCTATATAACAAGTGATCCCCGTGGATTTTGCTTTTCGTGTTTGCTGCTCCAATTGTCACAATGTAAAAGTGGGACTTTTACTGCAAATATTGTTAGCCAACCGTTGACTACAATTTATCTTGCCGTCAATACGAAAAAAATGCAAGGTAGTCGGGAAAATGATTGCAGCGACTGATATTTCTAGTTATTTCCTAAGCTCCTTGTCATTTTTCAACTTTTATACGTATGTAAATTTTCTTTTTATTAAAAAAAAACCTTACCTAAATCAAACACAGTTTCTCTGTTAAAGATAAAATAAACAATTTAATTTTTTTATGACACTAAGCGAATTTCGTGTGCTAGTATGAAAAATAGTATACCTTACAAAAACATACACATGTATATGCACTAAGCACTTAAATACTGGCTTCAAATCTTGTCTAGTAAAATAATATCTATTTGTAAAATTTAAAAAAAGAGTTTAATAAAAATACAATTATACATAATATACATACATTTTAAAAGTAAATTATACACGAAATTTATAAACGAGTAATAAAAAATTTATACAACACATTTTAAATAAGGGTGCAACCTTAATATGCCTACAAGTATGGGGAATTTATATAGTGTTTATTTATTCGATAGGCTGAAAAAAGTTGCGAATTGTTGTCTGTTTTGTATTTTTTACATATGTAACATACCGCATGTTTATCCAGAATTTTCTTTCCTTTAACCAAATCGATACGTGTATTACAAGGAGCCTTGTTAAAAAGTGCTTGCCCAGCCCCATTAAAAGATGCGGCGAAAAACTTCAAAATGGGTTTTTCTGCAAAAGGACTCAAGACCACCAGGACATAAATAATGTGGTAAATGCCGCTACAAACTCCAAATTGCCTTCAAATGTTGAAGTCACTGAGGTGATGTCTCGTAAATGGGTTTCACTCGTCTCTGCCAATGTGGGGAGATCCTTCAGCTCATTCATTCTTCTGAAAGACAGTTGCAGACGATTTTGTTAGAAAAATTCAAAATGTTAATGGTTGTATGGTATATTATCGAATAAGATCCCGAGACACTTAAATTTCTCCACCTGTTTTAATGGGACTCCACTAGTATGCAGAGAGCATTGAACAGGCTTTCGGGAAAGACCATTACTTCTGAATTGTAACTTTCATCTCAGCTTCAACTCTGCTACGAACCTGTGAAGTACGCGCTGAAGTTCGATTTGGGTGGACCTAAGAATGACTAAGTCATCGACGAAAAGGAGATGGTTATCCTTAAGTCTCCCTATTTGAACATTTTCTCGACACGTTTGCGCTGTAACATCCATATGGCTTGGATAACACAATGACAAAACGCACTCTTGGCAATGTACAACGCTCATAGTAAAAGGTGTCGACGTTATTCCCCTTAACGCAGCTCTCAAAAGAGAACTGTCAATCCCGTACTGCTGCAATACACACCAGCGTTTACCTCGAGAGACCCGATCATATGCTTTCTCCAAATGCATCAAACTGTAAATTGGTTAAGCATACTCGCAGGCCTTCTCAAGTTAATACAGTTATTGGGTTGGTTGTGCTTCTACCTGAACAAAAGCCGCACTGCTCATCCTCAAACTGGACTTGACCACAGATGTAGCAGTCGCTTCCAACACCTTAGCAAAGAATTTTCCGGCGAGACTTAAAAGAAATATACCCCTATAGTTTGAACAATCCCTTTAATACCCTTTCTTAAAAAGAGCAACAATCACGCCAGTTTGCCAGTCGCTGGGTATTTTAACGCATTTCCAGGCCACTTTAGTCCATCTATTCCTGTTCCCCCAAAGCCTTGAGCATTTGTGGTCAGATTTCATGCACACCAGCAGTTTCGCCGAATTTAAGCGCTTCAACCGCCAAAGTCATCTCGTTGGCAGTGGGACTATTCCCCCCCCCTGCTCAAAACCATGGGTCTGCTATCCTCAGTGCCCCGTTCGTGATTGAGCAGCTCCGAAAAGTGCTTGCACTATCTGCGCGAGATGTTCTCTCTTTTCTTCCGTCCTCTATGATGGCAGAAAAACATCTTCAGATCTGTGATCATGGTCCAATTTCTCGCCGAAATTTTTCCAATATTGCTCTTTAGCTGCTTTAATAGCCAACTTGCATGTACCAGTTTCGGGAAGCTGAGTCCAAGTCGATGAATAGCAGGTCTAGCGGAGATTTTTAGACGCATTGTTGCGTCTAAATAAAAATTTAGGAACTTGATTAACACACTAATCAAACTACTCATCTTTATTTTTCAACATTTATTTGGATTAAAATGGAATTGAATATTCATGTATGTATACATTTATTTTCTTAATTTTTTCAGAACACCTACACACATATTTTTGACTTTTTTTTTTGGGAAATAATCAGGGAGTTGTTATATTTTTAAGCCAGTTAAATCTGAATAAAATCTTTGCTGATTTAAATTAAATTAGATCTTGTTGAAAGCGGCGACATCGACACTTTGGACGTAGTCTTCTAATTTTTCAATTTCTTCAGTAAGCCAATCAATTGAAACTTTGTCATCTTCGACGACGCAGGAGATGCTCAATTTTTGAATGCCAAAAGCAACTGGCACACATTTTGAAGCTCCCCACAGCAATCCGTCTGCAACAATTTTTCGAACTCCAGTTTCCATCTGTTTCATATCAGTTTCATCGTCCCACGGCTTCACATCTAAGACAAGACTGGACTTAGCAATAAGGACAGGCTTCTTTGATTTTTTGGCAGCATAAGCTGCTAAACGTTCTTCACGAATTTTCGCAGCATCAGCGTCATCTTCTTCGGAATCGGAGGCAAAGAGATCAACGCCATCATCATCGTCCACCACCTTGGCTTTTGGTGGAGGTGGTGCAGGTTTTGCATTCGCCGTCTGTTGGGCGGCATTAAGGTTCACTGCAGCCAGTTTTTGCTCAAGAGACTTTACACGATTCTCAGACTGTAGGCAAATGTTTTTCAAGCTCTCAATCAGTTTACGCAATTCAGCATTATCTTTTTCAATAGCTGCAAGGCGATCTAATACATCGGGTGAAGCTGGAGAAGCGGCCAAAGTTGCAATACCGTCCATCTGAATATGATACAGGGGATGCAAATAAAGAAATCAGAGTTTTCTATTTTTTTTTTGTAATTACCTTTTCAAGCGAGTTCTTGATGTGCTGCCTGGCTTTGGCAATTTCTGACACCAAAGTACATTGATTCGACGATGGGCCCTACAGTAAAAACAGCAAAAACATTGTTAGAAAAGTATTTTCTCTTAAGAACTATTAAGTAATAGGTTTGTAATAAGCTAAAACTATTTAAGAAAAAAAAGGAACACAAAAAAATCAATATCCGAACTCAAAATGGTTGAATGACCGCTAATAAAAAAAAAAAAGAAAATTTTAAGCTGCATAACCAAACCTTGTTCTGCGAATCGGTCTTAGAGTCTTTTGTTAATAGATTTGGTGGGACATTTTCTTTGTGACTTAAATCTTGCAGTTTCTCCGCGGCGTCCTTGTTTGTCTTCTTCTTTTTCTTTTTCTTAGCTTTAGTTTCCTCAACGGCCTCTGAATTTAATGGAATTACTTCGTGAGACTTATTAGGTGAGATATCGCTTGATATATTGTTGGTCGAAGAAACCTCCAATTCAACCACTTTAGCCTTCTTATGTTTCTTTGTCCTTGCTGCAACAACGTTGGGCGTTGACTTCTGAGCAACTTTTTCGGTAGTTTCCAACATAGCCTCTGGACTCTGAGATTTGCGGTCAGTCTTTTTTACCTTCTTTTTATTTTTTTCTGAATTTACGTTTACGGGAAGACTTTCAATTTGGGAAGCACTTACTGTTCCTTTTAGCAGCTTGTAATTATATTATATTTTTTTATATTTCTTATTATACATACAACATTGAGAAGTTTGAAAATTATTTATATAAAAACTAGAGAACCAGTGCTATTCTTACCTTCGCTAAACGCTCATAGTATTCTCGTTCGGCATCATGATAGCGAGATTTTTCTACCCAAACACGTTCAGCTGCAAGTGGACAGGCCATTTTGTAATCTGAAAGTTTATTCTACATACTATTACATGTATCACTTGAAAAGGATTCGCGCAAAAATCTATAATTTGGAGTCTGCGTTGAAATTAGCAACAGCGGTAGCAACTTCTGAGAAAAACGTGGCAAGTGCAAGAGGATTTCTAAACATTCTTTAAATATGGACAGCGAAAAACATTTTTCTTTTACACTCAGGCGATACTTACATTGCTGCGATATTATGCTAACTTTAAAAATATTCAGAAATTGTTTAAATCGTGTATCAAAATTATTTAAACCCGGCCAAAGATGTTGATTCTTATTGGAGTTACAAGAATGTTACAGAAGCAAAAATGTATAGGTTAAGATAGACTATAATCAATTATTAGTGGTGCCAAGTCTTAAGAAAGCAGACACATGGAACAACAACGGACGAGTTTATTCGCACTAACAGCGCTTGATGAAATTAAATAAGAGCTTACTTATTTAATTGGGGCTAAGGTTCGAGGTGAACATGAGACCTAACCAGTAAGGCACTCCAAGACGGGACCAAAAATCTTCCGAAAAATTTTCCACTCGAGACGACCAAAAATATTTAATTTCGAGCTCCACAGAATTAATACTTCACCATCATGCAGAAGGACTGGCATGTTCAAGCTCTTATACAGAATCTCCTTAGTTGTTAGAAGTGATAGCAGAATCAAAGTAGACAAAGCTCGTTTTCTTCTGGAGTAGCGAGTCTTTTCTTTCATAGACTCGTTGCCTAAGCCCACCGCGCACGTGTGTCAAAATAAGTGCTGATCCTGCTATTATATTTCTAGCATTCTTTATAGTATTTTTTTTTTAGATGTCACGAATGAAAAATGAGGAACAATAAAAAAAAATTAATAATTTATTCTTATTTATAGAAACACTCAATCAAATCCCATTAATGAAAGCATATATATTCAATCAAATCATTAATGATAACATAACAGCGCTATTGAACGCGTCTTTATGCAAAGTCTTCCAATTACCGGTAAGGTAGAGCTATGTTGCAAAAAAACAGCTTGTGTGTGGATTGACACTGGAATATAATTTGAATGTTTAAATTTTGCTGCAACCGGTCGCTCTTGCTTCTTTTTGAACGTTTTGTGAAAATATACTTTGTGATTGGCGTTTGGTAGTTATAATTTGGAGAAAAATGTGGAGTAATTTTGCACAATCGTCGGCGGAGGACGAAACAATAAGCAATGCGTTTTCCACAAATGGAATATTCAAGATGTGGAGCGACGATTTGGTAAGGCAATTTTAGACTTGGCTATTTATACAATTAAACATATTTTTCAAGGTGCTCGAATGTCCTAAAGTTCACGCTAGTGTGCAAAATAAAAAAATGGTAATATCTATCGATAAAGGCGTAGTGTTATTAGAAAATGAGAACATAGCTAAGTGTAGCTTTTTGAGTTTTAACTCGCGAGTTGATGCCGTCTCTGTGTCCAGTACGGGAAATCTTATTGTCTGCGGTTTGTCTGATGGCGAAATTCATGGAGTCTGTATTAAAGGCATTCCACTGTTTAATCTGTAAAACAATAAACGACCGGTTTAGAAAGCATATTAACCACATTTATTTCTAGGTGCCTTGACCAAGACGATATACAGAAGACTACGACAGTTGCCGACATTCAACAAGTGAATGGGGACTATTATATAACGTGCACAAACGGCAGCATTTACAAGTAAGATAAAGGATTAATGCATATGTAGACAGAATGCGAGTTAATTAAATTCGGTTATTAACCGAACAAGATATTCTAAAACTGCTTTGAGTGCTCTAGTCTAAACAATGTAGAGTCTTTAAATCTGTAAAGCACCGACAAAGTTTCGGTATAACCAAAGGAGCTTTCCTATTTTTGGTTGGCACGTTAATACTGGTTCGGAAGACCAAATTTATAATAACCGTAACCCTATTAAAAAACTGGAGGATAATTACGCGAATAATCGTAACAAATTACAAAATTATTTCAGGCTTACGAATATAGACGAATCCCGCATTGAATCGTGTCTAAATATTTCGTTGAAGGAAAATGATACTTTTCCGTTTGATGAAACACTTATGGATAATGTCAGCATTGAGAAGATAACAAGCACAAAGAGCCTCAACGAAGTGACTGCCGTATCGTTGATACCTTTACGAGCTCAAGATGAGTACCTATTTTTGGGCGGCACTAAGTGCTTTTTACGTTTTCAAACAAAAAGCCAAGATATTAAAATTATAATATCAGGTTTTTACCAGGGGCTTAAAAGTATTTATAATCTGGATAACTACATGTAAATATGCATTAAACATATGCGCTAAAGTACGTCTTATCGATTACATTTTATTAAATAGCATTGCTTTAACAAAAAGTGGGCATCTGCTAGAAATTTGTCCGTACACAAAATTGATTTACCAAAACCATTTTGATTTTAACTGTCTAATTGATGACTTAACTATAATGGAAAATAATGACAATGTAATTGAGCTGTTAATACTAACAAAACCAAATGAAAGCGGCATACGGGCAATGAAAGTTATTGAGTTTCCATGTTAGTATTTAAAACTTCAAACTTTAATAAGTGAACATTGTATACATTGAATTTATTATTACAGCTTTAAAATGCATCTACGAGTTTGAAATGGCAAACGATACTTGGCTTGTAAATCAACCAAAGTGTTCGGTTAATTTGTACTATTTAAGCGGAGAGAACATTAATGCTCAAGGCTTGCCTCAGGAAATTGAAGTGAAATTGATGTCGGAAACACAGCCCACAGAGCGACTAAAGAAGCTCATTTACAAGGGCCATTTGGAGGAAGCAGAGGTTAATAATGGGTTTTTGTTTACAAGAAGCTTTTTTTTTTATTAAAATATCGCTATTAAGGAATTTGGAAAGCAGTTTGAATTGAGTCTCCAACCGATTTATGAAGCTAAAGTCAAGCGAATTCTACTTGAAATGGGTACAATAACTGAGGTAAGTTAATAAGTTATAAACCACTGGGAAAGCGTCATGTTCGTGTATGATGGATTTTCAAAATGTATGTCACTGATCGTTGGGCTTGAACCTTTCTTTCAGACCGCATCTTACTTCCTATATGAAACGATATATTTTGTTTCCTGTTTCTATTTTTGTTTTCCATGCAATGCACTGCTCTTTTTGTTTAGGATAACATCGAACGTCTGGAAGAAAAATTTAACAATCTTGTAGGTTTGTTAAAACTAGTAAAACGTAAGGAGTTCTTCAAAAACATTCGATCATTTGAGATGCCGAGCAGACGAATACTAAATTTGTTTTTGGATGAAATATTGCTTCATATGGAAGAGGAAGTATGCCCAGATCAATGTAATTACTTCGTAAATAACTTTTATTTTGTTTGAAGGTGGATGAGGAATGCATTCGAGAAATCAAAGAGCAACAATTACGTTTGAAAACGTTAACCCTCATAGATCCGTATGAATGTAACATGGACTGGCAGCGATTCGTTTACCATCCCAATATTGTTAAATTGTGTTCTTCTTTTCTCAAAAGTGAAATTCTTACCGCTTGCCTAATATGGAAGAGACATTCGGCGTCCATCATCCCTCAAATAGATCCGCCAAACATTCGTAAACTTATGAATCTAATTCCAGCTAACATTGAAGCATTTAATTTAGTTCAATGGCTTCGTCATTTTGTTCCGAGTATTTTACACACATATCCAAGTCTAATGCCTTTTATCATCGAATGGAGTATTCAAAAGACACGATCACTGCAATTCTCAAAACATTGGCCTGATATCGGACTAGAGTTTTCTACAAAAGTAGCTGAAATTTTTGACGAAATACATTTCCTCCACTCGTAAGTAAATGCAAGATACACATATGTACATACAAACAAACTTCATAAATATGTATTTCTTTATAGTGATGTGCGACGTCAGCATGAGAAAAACGTTGAAAGGCTTCGAGATTTGGTCAATGCGTTGCAGGATTTAGCGGTACTTAAAAAGAGTTACAACCTTGTTTTCACTCTAGATAATTACATCAAAGACTCACTTGATGAAACAGCTTTCTGTATCCTGCAGAGGGTACAAATTAGTAATTTAAAAAGTCTGGTTAATGATTTTTTGTATCCCATCTACATGGAGCGAGGTCAGTCTCCGGTGAAAGCGATACGAAAATACATAAAATTTCTTGTCACCAGTAGACAAAACTTGAGCTTTTGGTTAAATCGAGCTGTGTTATCTATTGAATTATTGCATAGTGAGGACGCCCGTTTAGAAAGTGCTTTACTTGTTTTGCAGGTATGTATGAGTGCTTAAAAAAAATGCAGTGTTGCGGCAGTTCTGTAATAAACAATATACAATACGTATACATACATACATTGTACGAACATACATATAAAAAACATTTGAGTTTCGCAGTACATATTTAAAAGACGTGGTCCCCTCGGCGCACTGTTGTGCGATTTGTCTAGGCTCGCGCTCCTGCAATATCTATTAAACATTTTTCGCGGCAACACCATGACAAACCGTTCAGAAAATATCTAATTTTTCATGAAAAAAGCTTGTCGACTCGCTACTTGGAGTTGAAAATAAGTTGAACGTACTTTCCATTTCATGGTAGTGAAATTTATCGTTTTTATTCTACCAAGAATAAAAATGGTACCAGAAATTTCGGGTAAAAGCGAACCATGCTGTTAATTTTTTTTTTTTTTTTTGACTATTGCCGCAACTTCTGCAACACAACTGTTTTTTTGTAAAATTTTATAATGTTTAATTAATGATGCATGATTTAAGTCTGCTCCTGTGCCCTGGCCAGAAACAGTAGCTCCTCTCATCAAATTAGGTAATTCGACTCATCCGTTGGCTCAGAAGATCAACACCGAATACGAGATTCAAATAATTAAAATCATGAAAGTTAAATATGGTTGGCCAGCGGATTGCACTGACTGTAACATGAAACTTGTTTTTAGAATTGTAAAAACAGATTTGCCCGAAATGATAGAGGATATCAAGGATCTAACTAAAGCTGCTCCAGACATCCAAGATAGTGCAAATTTCTATTGTTGCTATGAATTGGCTCGAAAGGGAAAAATTGATTTTGCACAGCAGTTTTTTACTAGTCTTGAACCTAAACAAAAGGCTGAATGTAGTGAAAAAGTCATTAACATATTCTCCGTAAGTGTTCATCTACCACTGGCATCGTGGGGTAAATATTCACTAGTAGACTATGTAGACAACACGATGCTAGTTGTGTTAATTCTCTCTTCATTTGTTTTTAACAATTGTCTTATTAGGAAGTACTTGAGGATCCTAATATTGATGACGCCTCGCATAATAACTTGTTTGAGTTTTTAAAATTAATAACCCCACAATCCGACAGAAGTTATCAAAAAGTATTGAAGCCAATCGAAAATTGTCACATTCTGAAAGTCCAATTCCAACTAAATGCGTCAACAGATGATTTAAAGAAGTGCGATGTTCGGCGACGCTTATTAGAGACGGGTATATCTAATCTGGTAAAAAATTGGCGAAAGGGCGCCCGCAATGTTACAGCTATTTGGAATGGTATTTGTGAATTAGCAAATGCGTTGAATTTTGAAAAGATTTTTGGGATTTTCCAATTGTGCAAAACGATTAACAAAGCCCATTTATCATGTGCACTATCGTACTACGCACTGGAACTGATTGACTGCACCAAACTAAATGCAGAAATATTCATCGACCTTGCCATACTACTTATTTCACAGCAGATTGTACTTTGTCAAAACAGTAAGCCTTTATTTTCAATTATAATTAATTTAATACATTGCCTGCATTAAAGAACACGATAGAGATACCACGATGGCAGAAGATCCTCTTAGTTACCCGCTTGCACATAAGCTTCTAATTAAAGCTTTGCAACACGGAAAAGTACACCAAATAGAAATACTTGAACTGCTAAAATGGGTCCAGATTGTAAACGCTTCCTATGAACTTGATGCTGTCACGGACTATTATGCTGTCGAGAAAGATGTCAATAAACAGGTAAAACGATTTTTTATTTTGCACGGATTTTCAAGTATAATCCCAGCAATTTACCGAATCTTGAGATTATGAAATGAATTTTCTAGATCCAGAGTAACCTTTTCCAAATCCATTTTTACAGATCGTCAAATGTTTAAAGGAAAGCGAAAACCAGACGGAATTGTACGAAAAGTCAAAAAGCAGCAGGCGAAACTCAGTATCTGTTTTTGACGAAGTCGTATGTGCCCAGGAGGTGCGAAAAGAACGAGTATGTAATCAAGGTTTTTATTAAGATTCTTGACTATTGAACATATTTTCAGACTTTCAGAGATCACACACCAGTTGTAAATTGCGTATCTCAAGCTCTGTTATTGATAAATTTACAAATTAAACCTCAATTTTGTTCATTTAAAAAGTTGAATTTATTAACATCTGGTGAATTAGCAATGGATGTTAGTCGGTACGTAAATATAAGACGAGTTCAAATCAATTAAACTAAATAATTCAAATTTCAGCATAACAGAAAACTTCTTTAACTCGCTCGAATTGTTGGTTAAATCTAAGCAACATCACTCATGGTACGCGGTGGCCCAGTATCTATTGGAATATCAGAAAAAATCAGATAGTCGCATCATACACGTTGATTTTGTGTCAATGCAATTGCGAAGGGTGTTTCGTCATTTATTGTCCCATAAAGATCCGAATTTTATAGGTTTGTCAAAATGCGATATATAAACTATATGTACAGTTTTAAAAAAATTATTACTGTAGATCATTTCGCAATGCTGATATCCGATCTGCAACCCCGTTTGCAGCTCGAAAATCTTTCGAATGAGCTTAAATCTGATGTTCAGAAAGTGAATTTTCTTATATTGTCTGAAATGTACAATACACATATTGAAGACATGGCTAAGGTCAAATCCATTAGAGAAAGGTAAAATGATGATCGTTTTAAATATCGCAACATTTCTTATAAGTGATTTCTTAGTCGCATTAAGCAGTTTTATTTCTCGGAGCTTTGTAAGCAAGATGCTAGCTTGAAATCGAAATTCAATATTGACATTGTTTCGATGGCACAACTAAAGAAGGAATTAAGAAATAATATCCTAGATGTACGTCTATTGCAACGACTAAGCAAAGATTTCGGCTTTGATTATCAGCAAGTCCTAGTTTCACAGGTAATTGATTTTTGAGTTTATAAATGCAGCCCTTTTAGTAATTAAATCAAATTAAATACTAGGTTATAGCTGTACTTCATTTACAAGACCCAAGTTTCGAAATCAAAGTGGATTGTTTTGGACAGGAGGAGCTTTATATGAAGAGTTCTGTAGAAGACATAAAAACTCTCTGCCAACCGTACATCAATGAAATTAAAAACACGGAACTATTGGCATCTCAACTCTTGCAGTTTATGTCCGAGGTGAGTTGTTATTAGCATTTTTATAGGTTCTGGCTAAGTTTTGTAAAATTAAAATCACAATAATATAGTGTATGTACTATACTGTGTCCCACAAAAATTGTCAGTACAGAGCTTATGGGGGAGCTCAAACACTGGTGCCGGTAGATGTTTTCCGGGCACTTAATCAGAGAAATTGCCACTGAAATACAAACCAAACCACTGACTTACACAAATTTTGTTTGTGTAATTCTCCCAAAATTCGAGTACATAAAATTGTTTTGTTTTTAAATCAGCAGATGGTAACCGTATGGTTGTTACTCTCCGATTTCTGGCGATTTGTCATGCATACTACGGTAACCCTGAAAGAGCTTTAAAGAGTGACAGATTTATGTAAGCTCTTGCAACCAGAGTGAAAGGCAAACGTCGTATCTTCCCTGTACTGACAATTTTTGTGGGACAGAGTATAGGTACATGTACATATATTTCAACGTTGTAATACCTCTTTATTACTTTCGTCTTATAACTATGCCTCTCCTAATTTTCTTTTTTGTGTTTTCTCGAGAAGTAACAGTCCTGAAAAATTCAATGGTAGTCGCACTTGTTCCGCATACATGTTATACGTTGTCTACCAACTGGTCTTTCTCCTTCTTGTAACATAACATACATCAACCTGACGATTAACCTGAGGGTGACCTCATACATTACCCTGACTGTCCATGGATTCGCAATATTCTTCGAAATAACTACTTTTCAAACGCTTCAAGTCTTTTTTGTGACGCTTTATGTAGGCTATAGGCTTCCGCTCCATATAAGAGTGTAGACTAGACGTAACATTTAAATAGCCTTATTTTCAGGTCCATCTGTAAATCACAGCCGCGTAACACCTTAAGCTTATTGCTTTCATAAACTTTCTCAAAAACCTAATTTCATAACTTGACGCTTTTGCTAGTACTTATATGATGTCGTTGCAGTTCGAGGTCAACCAAGACTTTAACCAACAACCCTCTCTATCGCCTTTCCAGCACGATTTGATTTTGACGAAGTCCAAATTGTTGCAGTGATTGGTAAAAAATAGTCTCTGATGTGTTGACCATATCGAAGAAACTGCCTAAAATTGATAAATAGGTGGTGGGTATCGATCTGGAAATCTTGGATCTTCTTTATGTAAGGCGGTCTCGTTTCCTATAGTAAATGGTGCAAAGATTCCAATAATCGGACATGCATTTATCGGACCGTATCTTACAGATGAGCTGGTGCATGTACCCTACTAAGTTATCTTCTGCAGTCTTAAACAGCTCAGCTCCTAAGCCATTTGGGCTTGCGGCCTTCATTTAAGTCGAGCTATGTCTGCCTCAACTTTGTTTCTGTTCAGTGATTATAGCGAGCATTCCCCATGCAGATCCTAAAAACATTGTACGTATGTATTTTATACGTTTGCTACTTTCGTCAAGGCTTGACTTGGATCTTTAACCGACTCTGCGTGGGTGCTTTAAGCTTGCTCCCCTATTTCCTGAGAAGAGAATACCAGGTTTTCTTGTAGGTTCTCTTTGCTTAGTCCCTTACTTCCAGAGAACACACGATTCGAGGTCACGTGAGTTCGACACTTGTGATTCATTTTGCGGGTTATCAAGCGGCACTGCGAGAAAGTAGTGATTCTTTTTCGCTTCTCTAAAAATGCACTGTGACATGCAAAAAAAAGTTTCATAGAGATTTTTCCACGATAAAAGAACACCTCTTCAAAACAAGAAGAGAGTTCCTATCTGACAATTTTAGTTCTATAATAGTATGGTTCAAGGATTTCATAGTTTCAAATGCAATCTACATCATAAGGACAAGTATTGACGTATGTATGTAAAATTATTTCTTGTTTTCAGATCAACTTTTACTTTTATGAACATTATTTATGCGTAATCGAGATTTTAAACTACGTGGATGCTTTGCCGAAGGAAATGCAACTATGGACCTGCATTTTGGTATTTCTTAAACATAAAATGATTTTAAAACGTCGTAATCGTCCTTCTCAAATGGAAACCGACTGGTGGCTGAAGTCTTGCTCCGAGGTTGGTGTGCTCCCGAAAATTTCAAAATATCGCTTACCGTTTATGCCTATAGTTCAGCAGCCTCTCAAAGACATCTTAGGTAATTTCTCTATTCCTTTTTGTGAAATTTTAGGTAATCCATGATTTTTTTTCGAAACAGACAATGAAGTTAATATTGATAACTGCGAAAGTTGGTTTCCCTTGATTAAGATGCACACTGTTCTGCAATCATCAGAGTCGCAATCGGACATAGTAAAAATGCAGGACTATTTCTGTATGTCGGCTGTGAAAAACTCAATCTCTGAGTATAAGGCGAATAACGATTCGGATACATGGCATCTGCAACCGACAAATAATGCATTCTTGCAGTCTGTAAGTTATACATATTTAAGAAAAATTTGTTACTTTTAATACTCTGTTTTTTTTTAACTTAAAGACTCTGAGATTGGTGAAACATGTTTCTAGTACATCAAAAGTATTACTAATACTATACTTCGTTGCAAGTCATGCTCCAGATGGGGCGGATCAAGTTGAAGCATCGCATGAATGCTTTAAATTTGCTCTCAAGCATGAAGAAGAATTATTAAGTCAAGAAAAGGCGGTGGAGACTGTTCAAAAGGTCAAGAGAAAGTACCCAATTTTAAAAACCCAGCATTTACTGCATGTGTACGGCCTTGTTGAAGACAAACTGTTACAATTGGTTGAGAACCCAAAAGAGCTTATATACGCTTTGTATAACCACGAAATGATTTTAAAACCAAATAAACCAGATATAAACAAGGTTTGCAAAGAAATAGCTGAACTTCACGATTTGGAAATCGACATGATGCAGTTTAATTTACTTCAAAAATGGCTCTCTTTTGCTGCATTATCCACTGACATGACTACTTTAGAGGAGACTTTTTATGAAGATGCAAATAGTTCCGCGAATGTGAAAGAGGGAAACGATGCTGAAAATGTGATAAGGTACATTTTAACAAATATTTTTACTGGCTTAGATTTTAATTGAAAACTTTAAAAAAGAGCACACTACATACTGAAAAGTTGGGACACAGATAAAGCTATGCAGTTTCTTGTTGGTCATATTTTTCCCGCAGACGGGTAATTTATTAGTTTCGAGTCGTTAAGAATTAAAACAACTAATATTCTTTATTTGTCTTTTAGTTCAGTTAACACAAACAAACAACTTCAAATGTACGAATGCTTCTCTCAGCTTAATGATGGTAGTTCAAATTATAATGATGTTTTAAGTCAGCGCAAGTACATTATAATAAAGTGCGTGCATGATTTAAAACAACTCGGTTACAACTTTAGTTTAGAGAAATTCGCTGACTACGATAAAATAACAATTTTGAAGAAAATATGGCAGAACCACGCGAATAGCCGATTCGCAATGGAGGTTATCGCTAATATTTGCCTTGGATTTGATATTTATATTCCAAAAATATGGAATGGTGTACTTAAACAGATGGTAAAATTCAATATGATCCGTGAATTAAATGCGCTGGTAGATGCTTTGACATGTAATGCACAAATTTTGTACACCGATGGGTTAGCAAAAGCTTGGGATTGTGTTCTAAAAATTCCTTTCAAGAAAGCAAATCGAACTCGATCTTTTGAACAGGAAGAACTGTTAATTAAAACACTGTTTAGAATACAGGTAAATACAGTTGGTTTAATTCGGTTGTTTATATTTTTAAGATTACTGCTTTATTTTAGGGCTGTCCTCTTGTTAGTGAAATTGATCTTGTTGAGATTGCTGAAGATTGCGTGCGCATAGAACGACCACATATGGCATCAATTTTAGTTGCGTTCTGTAATTCAATGGAAGACCGAGAAAAAATAAAAAACGTAAGTATTTTCGCTAGTGTGGTTATACATATATGCATGCACATACATATCTCACCTTCGGGAGTAAAATAACACAAGTACTTATATTCTTATGATGACGCTACAATACGATGTGGACCTGGGTTTCAACCAACGAGCCACCAGTTCCAAATGCCAAGTTATTTTCTATTGCGTCTTCCCTCGGAGTAGATTCGGCGATTATCGGAACGCTGGCGTTCGACCGCTCTATATATCCCAGCCATCTTAGTCGTTGTATGTGGCCGATGTCGTGTACAGCCTACACCGTTCGTTGTTGTATCTTCTTCACTCGCCGCGAATCCAGACTAGACCAAAGATCATTCGAAAGTATTTTCTCTTGAAACAAATGAGGGCGACCTCATCGATTTTTAACGAAGTCCGTGCATTTGCGCCATAGAGTAGGACTAGGATGATTGGTGTCTTGTATAGGGCACTTTGGTGGTTATATGGGCGGAAAAGGGCGTTGTTACTCAATCGCCTTCTCAGCCTAAAGAAACAGCGTTTGGCATTTTTTTCTTTTTTCCACCTCAACACTGGTGTCATTGTCTGAGTTCAAAGGGGGGCCTATGTAGATATATTGCCGCCAAGCTATCTCCCCGACCGCGGAAAAAGAAACTAGCTACGAAGCAACAAAAACACAAGAGCGACAATTACATTTTCAATGTCAAAGTAAAACAAAACGCCACTCGGGTGTAGATACGTCTCCATTCTATTTTCATTTATTCAGGACGGGCAACATTTCTAATTTTTTTATTAAATACATTTTTTTTTTTCTAGATGATAAAATCTCGTGTGAACCCTAACGTGCGAAAGAATATAATTGATTTAGAGGAATCTGGCATATTGCCAACTATTATTAATTTTGTTTTAAAAGAATTAAATATTTAAATCCCAAAAGTTATGTTTTATTTTTTAATACTACGTTTAACATTGCCTCCAAGGTTTCCTACGAAAGGAGTGATAATCTTCCCTGTATTCAGAATCGGATAACTTCCTTTCGAGGTATCCGTTCAAATGCTTGGATGCCCTATCTTTTCCAATATTCGTGCTATCAATACAAAAAAACTAAGATAATTTCAGTAAAAGGAACTAGCTCAGCATTAAAGAAAATAGCTGGCGCGACAGCTCAGGATGAGCCAAGACGAATGGAAGGGACCTACAATTTATTGCCGACTCCGAGCGGGGAATTGAGAAGCTCTTTCATGACAGATTACACTGCCGGAGGCTTGTCATTCCTCGACGAGAGGTGGTGCCGTGAAAAATGTTCGGTGGATATGGCTGTGGATTGAACCCACGCCGCTCGGTCAGCAGTCCAACGCACTAACCACTGACCCATGGCGACCACAGCACAACATTAAAAACCCGGAAAAAAATAAACAAATAAATGGCTGGCGCGACAGCTCGGGATAAGCCAAGTCCTAGCTTCTCGCAACCATTCATGTTGTGCGTGTTAAGGGAAGGGCACCCCAAGCTCAATGTCTTTGAATGCATTTCAAAATGTTCATATGTACATATATGTTCAAATCTTTAGTCGGTTGCTTAAATTATTTTTATTTATACTAATTGTTTAAGAGGAATAAATTATAAACTGTACCACCTTGTTTATTTTAAAGAAATTTTATGCAGTTTTTTGTTTCATATTTATTGTTTATGATTTACTTAACTTCATTTAAAAAAGCAGAATAAAGGTCCGTGACGTATTGTATAAAAAGAAAACATACAAATCAAGGGCAAAAGCTCTGTGAGTACACTATTAAGTTAACGTAAAACATTATTATGAGAATTACAGCTACACGATATCATTTCTTTTTGGCATCTTTCAAACCAGCCCCAGCATTAAACTTAAAGAAAATAATGTCACCGTCTTCCACAACATAATTACGACCTTGCTGCCTGTATTTGCCTGCTGATTTCGCAGCTGCTTCAGAGCCTTCTTCCTTAAAATCTTTAAAATGCATCACTTCTGCCATGATGAAACCCTTTTCAAAGTCGGTATGGATACGACCTGCAGCCTGTGGAGCTTTAGTCCCTTTCTGGAAGCATATGTTTGTCATTAATCTGTTTTATAGTGCTTTTATTTATTTCAATACCTGAATAGTCCAGGCCTTAACTTCATCTGGACCAGCAGTGAAGAAGTATTCCAACTGCAATGCCTTGTAACCTGTCACAATGATTTTATCCAATACAGATTTACATTTAGTTTCGTCCTCATATGCTTTGCGCTCGGCGTCATCTTTTTCGATAAGATTATGCTCGAAATGTCCTGAAAACGGAATGATTGTCGCCCCAGGGTCATTTTTATCAACCCACTCCTTAATTTTAGCTAACCACTTATTTTTCTTTCTAATAAAATCTTTATCGGAAAGATTCACCAAATATATCATAGGCTTGGTTGTGAGGAACATGTATTTGTTTAGCGTTTCAATCTAGATTTAAAAGAAGCAAAGGAAAATAAATGTAGTTGTGCATTGATATAAGGATTAAATGATAAATGTACTTTACTACTTTGAATATAAAGAGACACACGTATGGGAACTGATTTAAGGTTGGAACGAGCAAATAAACATTGGATATTTTCGCAAGCGAACGGAGGGCTCCAGTCTCAATCCGAGCAACAAACCACAACCTGCTATTTATTTGCGAACAAATATAACACAAAAAACGACTAATTGCGAATACTAAGAAAGTTGTTAATATCGTCGATCTCTTGGCTATCTACAGACTTCTTTAAGATCAGTTTTATAGGGTATGTATTTACTATTTGTTACATTGGTTTGTAAGATTAGACACTCGAAATTCCAGTCCACCGTTTCCACTTGATCCTTGGATGCAGATGGCAGCTAAAGTATTCTCCGGTCGAAATTAAACCATTCGCATTCCTTTGAACTGTTGTTGTATGTTTATATTTTCTTCAAAGTAAGAACAGTGGGTAGCGCGCCGCCGAGTAATTCCAGCCAAAAGTCGCCCGCTTAGCCTGAAAGTTTAGCCACTTCGACAAATGCATTTGGAATTTCGATAAGTACAATATATAAAGGAGCCTTGTTCAGAGCACATTTAAAGTGAAATCAGGAGAACGACTTTTAATATTAGGTTCTTCAATTGACCGCGTGCTGCTAAAAATTAATGAAGATCCTAGACCGCTGCGAAGCGACATCTTCTATGCTTATTACTACATGTTTAGGCACACCAGTGGTCCGGCGGAGAGAAGACAACACCCCAAGTCTTAAGATGTAGATGATATGAACTCGAGTGCGTTGGACAAATTATTCTAATCTTATAACGAAAATAATTTAACTTACATCATGTGCATTCCAATCGGCAAACCGCAAATGTCTTTTGTCATCAACTAGTATAGTTTTTACCTTTAACAGGGAGTCATATTCTGGTTTCAATTTCTTATCCCCACCACGTGCAACCACTTTTTCTAGTTTGTCCAGATTTTGGCTAAGTTTCTCTTCGTCTTTCAAACGCAGTTCTTCAGTAATAATATCTAAATCGCGAACTGGGTCCACTTCACCTTCGACGTGAGTTACATCGGGATCCTCAAATGCACCTTTGGGATGTTAGTGAAACAAATTACTTGAATACATGTACACATAGCAAAAGATATTAACACTTACGACATAAATGGAAAATTGAGTCACAAGCACTGATATGTGAAAGGAAAGCATTTCCAAGGCCTTGTCCCTCTGCAGCGCCTTTTACCAATCCCGCAATATCCACCACATTTAAGAAGGCAGGCACTTTACTGCGTAGGAAATTATTGACTTCTTATTTTTTGTGCAGATATTAATATACTAAACTTGCCTAACTGGTTTATGATAATCACAAAGAAAATCAAATCTCTCGTCCGGTACTGGTACCCTGCGTGCTAATAAAATTTTAAAGTCAGCATATATTTTCTAAGTATTTATTATTATTTTAAATGCATATAAACAAAACAATAATATTACAAAGCGTTGCTTCATTATCAATGTGAAATAAAAGGGTTAATATTATCGGAATATGCTTTTAATTCATCGACAAGTGTATAGCAGTCCTTAAGAAAAGCACGAGAAGCAGCGTTCCAATATTCCGAATACATATGACTAGAGTCTTGAGTTTTCAATTTCAGGGCAAAATAAGTTGTAGCTGCTTCTTTGCCACCAAGCGCAAAATGTTTCGGTCGTGCAATTGTTAAGTCAAGAAGCGCAGACGTAATTTTTTCTTCACTTAAACGATAGAAAGTGGAAGATTTTTGGCTACATCCAAATTTACATGGATCAAATTGTAATTTGCGATATTTTTCAGGGTACGAAAGGAATTCAATTGCATTTTCTTTAGTTGACATTAAATATACCTAAAAGAAATAAAAATGTGAATACAGTCGGAAAAAGAACCTTTCCATTTTTAACAAAATGTATATTCTTTAAGAAAAAATTGATTGGGTAGTGAGTCCTACGCTTCCCACCTCTTACTTTCATTATGCTCGCATACGACCGATTATGCTCAAAATCTAATAGGCTCTAAGCTCTAAAAAAACAACAACATTTTTTTCGGAAGGATTGCAATACTTACCCTATGCAGGTAGGAAGTATAAATCAAATACGTGTTAGCGTCAGGAGGGCGAGCTTGTTGCAAAGGTGAAGGCGTGCTTGTCATTACAGCATAAATGTTTGGAAGTTTTAGTAGAAACGAGCTGCGTTTATGTGTATAATGGTAACGAATACATATGTACATATATTGACCTACATTTGCATAGGTATAGATACATGACATATGACATTTTTCGTCATCTTAAAATTACAATTGACAGAAACCCTAAAGTGTTGTTTGGCTACTTTTATAGCAAATGCTGTTAACCGGGAAGTCTTTACAAAAGATATAGCGCATGGTCCTGCGTCCAGGTTTTACAAATTGTAAACGAGTTGGGGTCTGTCTTCCTCACAACAACTTCTGCAGAAGCTGCAAAGACCTTAATGAGAAAGAATCTCTACTTCACTTCCTCTGTAGGTGTCCGGCCCTGGCGAGAACCAGACAGCGCTCTTTGGGCAAACTCTTCTTCATGGACCTCGCCGAGATAGCTGAGAAAAGGATTGGAGAACTAATCCTGTATCTAAACTTCACCGGCTGGATATAGCCATCCTAAACCACCAAATCAACAACCTAATATACTACAACATATTAATAAGGTTTAAACGAGTTCCGTGATTACAAAACGGCGCACTCTAGCGCTAATTGGGCTCTAAAGAGCCGCCACTTAACCTACCTACAAACCTGGGGTCTGTCTCCGCTTTCCTACAAGTTAATGGCGATTTAATAAATAATTTACTTTAAACTGGAAAGTTAAGATAAAAGTCTTGCATGCATGATTTTTTTTTTCAAATTAGATAAATGTTTGCAAAAATTGCTGTAATGCCTGAAATCTCGTTTGATATGTAAATGAAAAAAGTTATAAAACCATAGCTTTTCGCTCGGAATGTAGTCGTTCAAAGAGAAAGTGGCAGTGATTACTAACTCATTACTCCTTTAACTAACGCGTCCCTATCAAAATAATGTAATTAATGAATACACATTTTATGCAATGTAAATAAAAGCAGATAACCAATATTACCTTCTTGCGATAATAAGCAGATAGGCTCATATCTCCTCTCACGAGTTTACCCCGTTCATATTCAACAGGACAAAATCCATCGAAAGCGAGAAATTGCTTTGTATAGCCAATAACTAAAAATGGTATATATTTAGGCATCAATTGTTCTCTATCAGAATAATAATGCTGAGTGTACAGCATGAAATAGATGATGTGATCATTGCAAACCCAATAATATACATTTTTATATTGAAACACACTCAAGTTGCATTTTTTCTGCGTTCTTAGTGGTTCCATATCTTCATAAATTTCGAATGGTTTATTAAATTTAAATGTTTTGTATATTTCGTCGTTGAGATATGCATATGGTTGGTTGAGTGCTCTTTGGCATTCTTCACTATAGAATTGTTGCTCCACGTTGACATAAAAATATTTCCATGCATTCAGTTTTCCCATATTTAGACAAACTTGACAATAAAAATAGTTAATGGCGCGTTTAAATATCAAAGTATCGTAGAACAAGTTCAGATGTCCAAGGCTTGTACACCGGTTCTTTTGTAACTTGATTCTATAGCCAGAAATGCAACGAGTTGTCTTAATTAATATGTGTTTAATCTTGTTCCATGTTGTCCAACTATTTGCGTCGCCATCAAGATAGTGTATATTGAATAATGAAATAGCGGTACATTTATGGAGGTTCGTTATAGAATTCAACACATCGCGGTAATTCTGAAGAACTTCTGGTAATTCCAAACTTGGGCAGGTCTTAACGTTTTGATTTTGCCTATACCAGTTCTCCAAGATTGTTTTAAAACCGGCTACGATAATAAAAACAGCCGTTAATTCTACCGTGTTTTTAGCTGCTTCAAGCAAAAGTGTCGGAGTCAGAGGAATATTATCCAAGACGATGCCATTGGGAGTGACTAATCTATTCATTTTAATGAGATCAATTATTGCAGATTCAGTAATAAAATTTTCTGCGATATCGTTTGGAGAAAGTATCTTTAGTCCCAGTTCCTTTGACATTGAACGACAAATAGTTGAAACTCCTGATGTTGAAGGACCATATACCATTACTCTTATGGAATTTGGAATCTGTGGTGGATTGCACGTGTTGATGAAACGAAGAGGATTTTTCTTGAAGTCTTTTAGGTTTGCTTTTCCACAAAGAAAGTATATGAAATCACCATGTACACAGGGGAAAATGCGACCTTGGTTATACATTCCTTCAAAGTGATTTAAAGTTATTAGTTGCGTTACATGAACCGGACAGGATCGCTTAAATCGACTGTATCGATAATAACCGGAATTTAAAAGTAGTTCACTCTCCTTCATTGTTATCTCTTGCACTATTTCAAATATTGCTTCTCGTTCTCGAAAGTGATTTATTTGTTCTATGTAATAGTTTAAAAGACCACGATTGAAACTTTTGGGAATTTTAATGACAGGAATATGTAGTTTCTGACATGCCAGTTCTATCTTACGAACTTCTTCTGCAAAAGCCTTTAAAACATCCCTGCATTTATTTCGCAAATCGGTCTTTGTATTTCCAATCCCCCACTCAATGTTGCTAGAACGAAGGTCGGTATTTGTTGTTTGTGTACCACTTGAAGATCTATACGAGAGGGAACATATTGTTTAAAAATCCCTTAAGCTGCCCCCAAATGATCATGTATATGCACGCAAACTTATGTAAGTACAAATTGCAATTCTTATGGGCTTATGTTATCAGTGTATTGCTAGTATTGAATGTGTGGACATCTAAGACCATTTATCTTATAAATTCACGAGAGACTCAAATCGGAAGCTGTTTTGTTTTTTTGGCCTGTGATCTCTAATAAAATTATGTTTGCCTAGATGCGATTACACAATGGTGGGAACTATGCATGCATCCAATATGTTATATTCGGCAAAAACGATGTAAAATTCAATTAAAAAGCAACAAAATATTTAAATTAAGATTAAGCATAGGGAGAAATATAATACATATTGTCCATCCTCTTATTTTCATTGTCCATGCCTTATTTTCACATGCATATACATATCTGATCAATTAGGGCCAATTTAACAAATACATTTATGTAAATCCTCTAAAAATGTTTGGTTACCTCATTATAGATTGCCGATTGGAATATTGTTTTGAGAAAAAGCGAACTAATGTGTTTAGGGCATCGTCTTTATCATCAAATACAAGAAGATATTCGGGATATAGTTTGTGAGCGATTGCATCATTAAATTGTTCCAACAGTAAAGGAAATCCATAAATGACTGCACCTTTTTCATAGTTAATAGACAGATCTTCCAAAAGGTACTTCTTCGATAACTTGTAACTGGTCCTCACAGCTTGGATTGAAAACTCCTCAGACATAATTGGTATCGACTTTCTAACAGATTCAACATTCAAAGAACTAGCCAATGATTCTGCGAAATGAGTTTTGTTTTTATGAAGTAATCCTGCCAGGTACACTCTTGGTGGGGGTATAACCGATTTCTTCCGTACGAATTTCTCTGGATCAGAAAGAAATTGAATTAGAGCTTCTCTCGAATGCATTACATTGATTTTGTTTTTGTATTTAGCAGCATAACGCATGTCTCCTTTCAACAAAATATTATGATTGTGTAAAATAACTGGACACCAATCTAAAAAATTTCCATAATTATGAGATGTTGCAAGCGAAAGGTTACTGTCCGTAGCATTTTCTTTTTCGACAAAATAACTGTACAAGCTTGATGATATAGAGCCGTTAGTTTCTTCCATTTCATTAAATAGGTTGGGAATATTTTGCAGGTAAGCACCATAAAGTGGCGTAGCCTTAGTCTGATACACGGACAAGTACTCAATCATTGATTTTAAGATTGATTGCGTCCATGTCTGCTTTGAGACATCGATATCGACGCATATTACATCATGGTGTTGGAAAAACGATTGTAATTCGGCATATTTTTGAACGAATTCAAAAGCATCTTTGTATCTGCTGGCCACCAGATTTTTACTAAATTGCGAAGCGCCGCCTTCCAATTGACGTGGTTTTTCAATTTCCGCCTCCAATTTCGATGAAAAAAGACTTTTCCAACAGGAGAATTGGCTGCAAAGTTTTTTAAAAATCAGCTCGTCTCCAATGCAGCTTTCGTCGTGTGCCATACTGTATATATCAAACATTTTCTTAATCGACGAATTTCTCATGAAAACTACACAGTCAGGCAGTTCATCGTTGCGCAATAGCTCTTCCCAAAAAATGATATCCAGTGGGGCAGAGTCCAGGACATATTGTCTGAACAGAAGTGGCGATTCTGATTTTATGGTCACCCAGTTTATAAAATCAACGGGGGAAATACTTTGAACACTTTTATTAAAGATCGCATTTTCTAAAATAAATGTTTTAACTCCCTTATCTGAGACTTCATCTTTATGGATATTTTGAAAGCATTTATCTGCATGTTTATTGTTAAATAAATCAAGACTAGGTTGGTTCCGCTTTCCCTTATTTAGAGCCTTTAGTATGTCATTTACCACGCTAAGCGCACACGTAGTCCACTCTTCAATTTTCTTTTGTTTAAAGATTGTAAAGTCTTGAAGTCTGAGTGCATCTAAATCCTTTAGTTCTTTTTTTAGCGCCTTGTCCCTTATGTCCGTCAGATTTGCTTTATTAATATCTTTTTCTGATTCTTCAATGTGTGATGTGTAAATTTCAGCTTTTAGGTAGTGAGCAAGATATTTCGACAGAGTGGATTTGCCTATGCGGTGCGGTCCAATTACTGCAATTCGACATCTTGGTAACAAATCAATATATTTGCCCGGATTTACGGCGAATGCTTTTCTCTCCTTTGAAGAATGACATAAAAATATATATCTTAAGTAGCGTACGGGAAATCTGGTATCACAATACCGCCGTCTTCCATGGTATAGACTCACCGGGCACATTCGACTAAACCGTGACACCCACCATTTGTAGTTCGGTAGAACTTTTCCAGTATTGATGAGCTCTTCGAAACTCATGCTTCCATGAGCATTCAAAAAAATACATTCGTAGTTGACTTTGTAGTTTATGTTTTTAAATCGGTCGCAAATACGGTCGCATATGGCACCGAACCCTATACGGCTGTCTACCCTTAAGGTGTGATCTTTAGTGTATTTCAGGACAAAATACTGCAATATATCAACTGTTGCCAGAAAGTTCTTTGTGTAAGACGAGGGGTCTATGTACACTACATAATTTGGACGACACCACAATTTATAGAAAAAATCCAACTGCTTTCGTGCGCAACGTTTTAAATTATAATCTTCATTCCCGTCGAAAAGTATGAATTCCCTGTTTCGAAAACCGTTTAAAATGTCTTCTTGGCTATCGACGCTTGACAACGCTGTTGTTGAACTACTGCAATACGATATAGTCTCTGTTTCCCATTCTGTGGGAAGCCCTTCTTCCAGGACCCTATCTTCGCCATCGCATTCTTGTAAAAACAGATTTTGGCCATAATCTTGATCATCTTTATACGCACAAGGTGCGTTATATGTATTTTTTAATTCAGGAATGATAGGAAAACCAGATAAAACAAAGCCTTTTTGAACACAACTATCGCTATCCAGTTCTGATTCGAGAAGCTTGAATACGATCCAAATTGGTACTCCATTACCTTCTTTAATATTCCAAAGTAACCATTTTCCGATTCTCGTATTCCGTATTATCTGACGCTTTATTAATTCTCTAGGGGTTATATGAAGTGAACCGAAATATTTAGAAAGTTCTTCGCCTATTTCATAATATGACTTATCAGAATCTCCGGTAAGCATAAGTCGCAATGGCTGGCGCTTTATGAATTGTTTAAAATTTGCCTCGCTGTCACTTTCGTCTTTAGGAAATATCGGTTCGTTGGAAACTGCAGTTCCGCTTCTTATATCATGAACTAGTTCGTTAGCCTCGCCAATTTCAAATGGATGTATGAACGCATGTTGCGTAATGATTGAATCCCATGGTCTTATTTCATCAAATAGATGCACAGGAAAATTATCTAGCACTTCATATATGATATCTTCAAACCAAGTTATCACGGGTTCCGCAAAAATGAACGGAAAAACGCCGACCCCCATTTTATTACGTTTTATAAATTAATTACACGTTTATGTCTTATTTTTTTTAAACAATAACCGAGTTTCGTAGATAGTTCTTTGTTGTTTTCAAAAATCGGATTGCTTAAAAATTTTAACAATCAAGTGTGTTTCTAGGATCTCATATAGCGCCTCCTTAATTTTTTCTTATACATAATAATAGGCTCTTAGCAATTAGCGAGTTTTATTTTACGCTAGAGGTCGATATATACTGGTTGGTGTTCACCTGGACTCGACTTACTGATCTTCCCTAAGCGGCCAACTACAGCATTCAAATCACCAAAGACCAGTTTGACTAAATCTTTGTCCTATGGTTCTTTTTTTAAATGGAGCTGCTTCTCCAGTGTGAGTTGTAAACACCATGAAAAAAGTTTAATTTCGAAACAAATAAAATTCTTCGATAAGGACGACACAACACTTCAAGACCGTCCCGTACCAAATAAGGACAACAAAACTTTAGAGACGTCGCCTAATGTGGCGTACTTATAGTAAGAAACTGAAGGCATTAAGCTTAAAACCAAGCTAACCGGAGAGGCTTCTTGTTTGAAGCCCAAGTTCACTCCGAACTGCAGCGCCGTTGCTCAGTAGTTAATGCGTTGGATTGCTACATATGCGATCTGCGTGGGTTCAAGCCCCGACAATATAATCTTGTGCGTCCTTCAGTTCGCGCTTATTCATTGCATGACTACCTGACCATGTTTATGCACAAATGTACGTAAAAATACATACATATGTATATATTATATTCTACCTATATTTTTTAGCTAAAATACAGCAAAGCATTTCGCATAATGCTTGAAGGTGCTAAGCGAAAGAATGCATAAAATGGAAAAGCAAAATTTGCATAAGCTATATATTTTATAAAAAAAAATCATTAAAATCCGCGCAATTTTCAGCAATTTCATCTGAGCAAGCCTTTAGGCATGTTTCGCAAGGAGCAACAAATTTATCGACAATTTGACCAACTAGGCTGCAATGGTAATTTTATACGTTGCACAAATTATATTTTCTTCTTTTCGAAGAGTTTGCCACGCCTCCAGGTTAAATTTAAAGGTATAATTCTCCTATTAAAGGAAGAAGTGGCCATCAGCAAGAGATCAGGAACGTTAACTTTTACCCCGAACGAAGAAGCCAGAAAAGAAAATTATAATAATCCCACCAACAAACAGTTTTGCATGCAACGCTGCAGAAGGTGGGGATACACTTAAGACTTATAATAATAATTCGGTAGATGGTAGGCAATACGTAAAGCAAAACAATTTTTAATGGTACTTATTTTCATTGGGATCGATGGTGCAGAAAGGGAAGTTCTCGGCCGGTGCAGCGCTCTTCGTCAGCACGTTAAAGAAGGTTGACTTGCCAACGTTTGGCACTCCAACTATGCCGACTCGTAAATTGGTACCCACGCGACCAATTAACGGCTTCCTCTCGGGTTCTTCGGCTTTTTTAGGTGGCATTTCGACGAGTTAATTCTGAAAGTAAATTAAATTGAACTTTTATAATGCAGAATTTATTTGAAATTGAAAATGTAGTAAAGGTCATCATTGTACGCATACCAACATACTGTGAGAATGTTGGGTTATGTTGTGATTGTCACAACATCCCAAAAAAGGATAACAAATTATTAAATGAAATAAACTAAATCGATATTATTACTGGGTGAAGTATTGGAAATATTAAAACACAATTTGTGCAATATTGCCTTGAAAAATCCAACTGTTTTGTTGATTCAAATAGTATTTCCTAACACATTCCCTATTCGCTGCTAACCTCACAAAATATACGAATGTTTGGAATGCATTCCAGAGATTGGTATGGTTTAAAATTGATTTTTGTAAGCACTATTGTTTATCTACACAATTAATTACCTAAGAAGTTTATTTTGTGCAATCGAAATAACAAAATACTGAACGCCAGAGCAGGTTATCAAAAGTAAAAGCCAAACGTGGAAAAGTGCCGCATATGAACAAAAATGAACTGTCAAACCATATGTCGACAAACATGATCCACAATCCAAATCGGAGTGTTGTCATGTAAAACTTTTTTTCGGCTAAAATTTGAAGTGTAAAAATATGTTGGTAGTTAATTATACATGTGTATAGATATACATAAGGCATGTGTTTTTTTATTTTAGTATTCTACATAAGTTAAAAAAAGTGTGTAATGACATTTATTACGGCTCAGTTATATATTTTTTCTTTTTGTTTATTTGAGAAAAAAAAAAAAATATGGCCAGATTAAAAAAAATATAACAGAATAATTTTAAATTTTTTTTTTTGAATTTTTTCTCATGAATAACATTTTCGACAACGTTTTTCGAAAAAAATTTAGAAAAAATAGTTTGGGAACACCGTTTTATCGTGGCTAAGCAAATAAGCCCGTATTATAATTCAAATTTCTTAATTCTATATATAAGCTTAGTTGTTAGTGTATTTAACATGGAAATTATTTTCTAAGGCTACATACAAATATAGAAGACAAAAAACACCGCGACCGGGGTGCTCCTGGGCCTCATCCAACAAGTCTCTCAGCCAGCTCGATCTTTAGCTTTAGTTGGTTGAGGTCCCCTTCCACTTACGTGCGCCACCTGAGTCGCGGTCTTCCTCTACTGCGCCGTCCCTCGGGTGTAGATCATTGGTGTTCATCCGCTCTGTTTGACCCAGGCACCTCAGTCGTTGGAGCTTTACTCTTTTGACTAGGTCAATGCCGCCGTACAGTCCATACAGTTCGACGTTGTATCTCCTCGTCCATTCACCGTCTATGCAGACGGGACCGAAAATCTCCCGAAGAATTTTCCTTTCGAAACAGCCAAGAGCGACATCATCCGCATTTGACAAAGTCCATGCCTCTGCTCCGTAGAGCAGGACTGGGACGATTAAGGACTTATAAAGGGTCAACTTAGTTGTTCGTGAGAGGGCTTTGCTACTCAATTGCCTTCTTAGCCCAAAGAAACAGCGATTGGCAAGAGTTATTCTTCGTTTAATCTCAGCGCTGGTGTCGTTGTCTGAGTTTATAGCGGAGCCTAGGTAGACAAAGTCCTTAACTACCTCAAAGTTATAGCTGTCTATAGTGACGTTCTGCCCGAGACGTCGGTGTTGGGTGTCCTTTCTTGTTGACAGCATATACTTTGTCTTGCCCTCATTGACCGCTAAACCCATCTTCGCCGCCTCCGTCTCAATACTCACAAACGCAATAGTGACATCACGCTGCTTTCTTCCGATTATGTCAATATCGTCGGCGTATGCGAGTAATTGGACGGACTTTTGAAAGATTGTGCATCTGGTGTTGGCGCGTGAGTTTTGCACAACTCTTTCAAGAACGATGTTGAAGAAGTCGCATAACAGCGCGTCGCCTTGCCTAAATCCTTTTTTGACATCAAAGGTCTCGGTGAGATCTTGACTGACTTTGATGGAGCAGGGACCTTGGAATCATTCTCTAAAATTCACTTGTAGCTCTAGGTTGCCGTTCATCTATCATAGAGATGGCGGAGCAGTTGAATATTCATCTTTGTTGGATGCCGGGGGATAGGGACATTTCAGAGAACTGTAAATCTGATGAACTCGCCAGATATGAAACAACAATGCCCATTCTACCAGAAAAGGTACCTTTGGCATACCGATTGCTACATCTAAACTGAAAATTAAGTTGAATGCCTTCAAAAGGACAAATCTTAGGTGGTACAACGTGTCAAGCCACAGAATAGATTTGGCCAAAGCTGGATCTGAAATGCTCTAAGAACTTGATTTCTCTCAAAAGAAGCGCTACTATGGATGTCCTCACTGGACAATGTCAGGCAAACAAGCAAAAAGGCTTGCAGTTTACTCAAACAATTTCTGTAGCTGCGGTATGGATTGTAAAGAAGATGAAATTATTCTCAACCTTTGTACCTTCCCATAGAAGACGACTTCGATTTATAACGATCTAGGAGGCGATCTGACCAATATGATGTTCGAAGCCTCCTATGCTTCATCAGAAGCTCCATTTGGTTCAACGAGTAGGTAAAGGAAACTTTGCAATATCTATGTTGTGTAACAATGGCCCTATCATTGGTCCAAGTGTGCTGGCTTTAGCTTTCTAATTTTGCATCCCTAGTCCCATTAAGTATTTATACCATTTTTTTTTTAAGTAAATAACGATATTCTACAAAAAAAAAAACCCTTCGGTCGTAAAGCGCTTCATAAGATAGACTGTACTGATTTCACATAAATTCGTCACCTTAACCCCTTTCGATGCGAATAACGCATACATACATATTTACGTGGATAATAACGTGCAAAATTTTGGTTATTGCATTTTTTCATTTTTTTTTTTTTTGTGTATAATTTTAGAAAATATACGGTAAATTTCTGATATAAATGCCTGTGAAGAGAAATTAATACACCAATCAAATTTAATAGTCCCCAAATTATAGTTTGGTTATCATTCGCACAATGAATTAACTCAGTGTTTTCATGGCACAATGCTCACCCAATTCATTCCATAATTGCTATAATTTTCAGAAATTCGCCATACGTGATTTTCCATGTTGGAGCCTTATTGGACATCGCGTCGTCCTTAAGAGAAATAGACATACCTACATTGTATGTAGATGCAAATATGTACATATGTTTAACTTCAAAGACGATAGATAATTGGAATTTGTGTAGGCTGTGGGAGCATGTGAAAAAATAGCAAATCCGTTATGCGTAATTGGCTTGATGCGTCTCGTCGTTTCCGTTAGTTATTTAGTGATCTTTGAAATCCGGGAAAAAGTATGGGTAATCACAAGTTGCACATTGTGTCCCATGATCTGGGCAATGAAAACGGGTTCTAATCAGAAGCGTCGTTTGCCATCGATTGCGATTTAATTCTACATAAAGAGGACGATCTGAATTTTTTATATTGAAGTTACATATTTATCATTCATGTAGTGTGTGTATCGGTAGAGGGTGTTTCAGTTCAGTGAATATGTTCGGTGAATATTCGCAGCCCGCGCAGCAGATCATTGCACCAACCACTGAGCCACGGGGGCCTTAATACAAGTGGTTACTTAACTGCTGACCATTTCTTCGACTTGACAGAAGCAAGTGCTCAGTTAGTTAGAACGGAAGTTAAGTTCAGTAATGAGCAGATTACAAAATCAGGTTACAGGTAATACAATAGTTTTTTTGATGCAGCGGAGGACACCTACGAGAGAAAGAATTAGATTACAATTTTGTCACTTTGAGGTCTTTTTTGGCCTTAAATAAAGAATAGGTTTAAGTCAGTGTGTGCAGTTTATTGAATAAGAACCATCAGTATGTTTAATTTGTCTAGTGATCCTCTGCGTAAATTTCAAGGTTACATCCCGTAATAACAAGTGCGTCATCGTTTATAGTCAATATCAAGATCAGAGGTGGCTTGGCTACCTTGTGACACCCTATGGTCACCTTGATTGGGTTTGAATTGGGAGATCTCTAAATAATTCTATACTGGCAATCTTCTATGTACGACTTGGCCCGTATAATAAACATACGCGGAAAACCAAGAGGTTCAACTATAAGGATTATGATCTTATATGTACGTACGATTTTATTAGGTATTTGCTTTAGGCGCTAGAGTCAGTAGCCACGACGTCTACTCCTTTACCATTTCCCAAGACACCTAATATTTTTTAAATAAATTCTCTTAGGTTAGTGGTTGCAAATTTGCCTTTTAGAAACCCATGTTGTTTCGGGGAGACGACTGATTTCCAGTGGAAAAACAATGAGGCGCACGCGATGTTGTGCAAGCTATGCATGAGCGTTCAACAGGATGTATTACACTTAAAGATGGGGATGATAAATCAATAGTTCCATAACAGGGGGAAAATCAACGCGCAATTGATAACTTGAAAAGAGCGGCAAGGAGCAGCGATCAACCCACACTCCACAGGGTTCAAAACCGGTCCCTATCACCACGATCGTGGTTAAATTCTTTTCTTCGTGAATCACCAGGACTTTGTTGTTTACAGCAATCTTTAAAAGGTTCCTAGAGATAAATAAATACATATGTATACTCGTATATATGTAAGTGAATGCATAAAAACTGTATTAAAGAGCCAATATTCTGTTCGTAACAAAGAAAAAAAAAACAAAGTTCACAGCCATAGCTTACATACATACATATGTCTGTTCTTTTGTTTTTTATTGAAGTTTGATATGTATCGGCTCTGTGAAGGATTTACTCAGCACCCAACAATTACTATTAGCCACAAAAAAAAAAATAAAATTTAATTCAAAAGTTAGAACCTAACTATAATTAGGAATGAATTGGTGAAATCTAGTGGCATAACATATAATCAAGGAAGGTAATCTACCAATTAGGCTTTCGATTTCAAATGCTGCAGATAGCATTTCTAGTTTTTAAGCATGACCTGGTTGGAAATAAAATTTGCATAATACGGGTAAAGCAGGTGTAGGCTGTAGAGGACTAGGCATCTCTATTTCGTTGGTTTTTATTGGTCATAATTACCGTTGCATTTGAATACGCACAATATTTATAATAAAATTATAACTAAGCTGACTTTTGATACTGCGGCTATATAAGCGCGTTCCGATTAACGGAGAATGCCGGTAGTAAATGCTGCTCTCATTGAGCATAGGTATACATTTTGGGTGTGTACGAAAAGAGGAATCCCTATATAATTAAAGCGCAGATGTTGAGTTCTATGAATGGCTTCTTGTATTGGGTTTCACTGGAAGGGCTCGCGTGGCACAATAATAAAATGTTTCAAATAAAAATGAAATAATTGTCGTTCACAGGAACTTAAAGGAATTAGCATTTAATAACGTTCACAACATAGTCATTCTCTTCTTTGGGAAAACGGTCCTTCACATCCCTTTGAATTGGTGATTTTTTTTTTGTAGGCGTACCAAGGTGGGAGTGTCAACTCTAGGATTAGACATTTTGCTGAAGGGTGAACAATTCTAATTGAATGAATTGGGGATTGAAAAATCACCGTGTCGCATGCCATCGAATTCGTTCAGAGAGCATATCCCTCGTTGTACACACTTCCGCTTTTAAAATACCATCGACATCCTTCAAGTGAAGCAGAAAAGTGTTCGGAAAGATATTTAAATACAAACCAGTAAATCTGTATTTGTATTTCGGGACTTTCTAACCAATTATCGTTTGAAAATTTAAATTAATTTAATAAGCTCGTAATTGCTCTTTTAGAATGATAATATTCGGACAGGCGGAAAATAATTGGATTAGTTAATCATTTTTGGCGTAGCTACAATAAGTAAGCATTTTTATTAAGTGAATTTATTTTTCAGTAAAATTGTGTAAAATTGGTTAACCCGAGATTGAAGAGCACGTAAGGCTTCGATGATTCAGGCGGAGATCTTCGCAGGTCAGGAATGAAGTTAGTAGGTTAGATTAGGTAGGCAGGTTAAGGAAGATGAAATAGATCGTCTTCATCTTAAATAAACAAGTAGCTGGCGCAATTTATTGTCTACTCCGAACGGCGAAGTGAGAAGCTCTTTCATGACAGATTATACTCCCGGAGGTTTGTCATTCCAAGACGAGAGGTGGTGCCGCGAAAAAAGTTCGGTGTGAATCCATATACATATATATGCATACGTGCCTACATGCATACAAACATACATATATAGCTGTTGAGACAGCTCGGGATGAGCCAAGCCCCAGCTTTTCGCAACCATTCCTTTTTTACGTGTAACATTTTTCAAGCGAACGGAAGGGACCTAATGTTTATTGCCGACGTTGACTAGGAGGCTTGCCATTCCCCGACGAGAGGCGTGAGATTGCGACAAATATTCGGAATTTTCTTAACATAACAGTCCAACGCACTAACCACTGAGGCGCAGCGACCACTGTGGTTTTTCCCTCCTCTCGTCAGGATCTACGACATTATGATTGCAGCCATCCTTTCACCCTTGCGAGTTTTATCATTATCGGAGTTCTTCGAAGCCATAAAAAAGTATTTTCCCAAAGTTTTGTGTCTTGGAGAGAGGTTAGGACAATCACAGAGAAAATGAGTTGTGTCCTCATGGATTTCTTCCTCACCGCATCCTTTGCACATGTCATCGTCGTTTAGACGCGGTTTCTGTTTTTGGTACTTCAGCACGTTTTGGCCAGTGAATACGCCCGCCCACAGTGAAATAGACCTTCTATCGGCTTGCAGAATTTTATTAGTTCTGGCTTTGTCATATTTTGCGAAACAAGCATGATGCAAGAGGCTTCGAAAAAGAAGCTTGTCCTCCGCTTGTTCTCCGGCGGCGATTCAAACACTGCTATCAACTCCTTGCGAATGGTAAAAGAGCTATTAGATAACAGAAATTTCAAAGATAGTATGTATGTTTTGATTGAGCCTGTCATAAAAGGCTGTGGTTGGTAGAATGCGAATTCATCAGGAAAATCAATAGGTGTCGGCCTAATTAATGTCTGCGCGCCATTCAAACAGGTTGATGGGGAGAAACTTAATCTCGTCCCCCGTTGTCGGAATTTATACGGAGTATTTTAAAATCGTACTCGAACGAACGAGCAATTTTAATTCTGATAAACAAAGGTGGAATAACTACGAGCGCTGCAGGACACAGCACGGGCAGCAAAGAAAAGTGCAGAAATAAGGAAAACAAACCCTGTGCAAGAATAAAGGTTTACTCGAAATATTGTCATCGCATTGCAGGCAATATATCTATCCGCTCTTCGCATTGCGGCTCTAATACTATATTCCCTTATTCTTCTTCGCAAGCTTCGCTTCGGGATTTATGGGCTTGGCATGTCCTTTGTATCCTTTGCTTAAACATAAACATCATTCCTATGGGATTATCTTCCGATTTCTTCGATCGTGCGCTTTGCAATCTTTTTGTTTTTTCATCTAAGAGGCCAGTGGTAGTTCCTTCTCTTCCGCTTGTAGAGCTCGCGAGCAGTTCTGATCCTTAAATACAGAGTCGCTTTGTATGCCTTCTATTTCGCAGCATGTGCCTGCTGGCGTTCTTCGTCAAACCAGGAGTGCGGGAAAGAAATCCAGTACATCAGAAACGGCCTCTATTCGGCGGAAATCTTCTTTTTAAAGTATTTAAGTGCGTTCTTACCTCTCAAATGATGCTCTGCAGATTAATTCTAATTCTGTTGCCTGGTGTTTGATAAAAAGTATGAAACTAGAGCAGATAAGAAAACTTTAAATACCCACATCTGGGATATTTTTTTTAAAACCTAACAAGGTTCAGTTATGAGACATAGAATTAAAAAAAAAACATTGTATATAACTCTTTCAATTGATCAAGGTACTGAATTTTCGTAGAGGGAGGATAAAAATGCCTAAGGGGTGGACTTGCCTATCCTCCTACTGCAATAGGTAATAATTATGAGGACGGGTTAATAATATGTTACTCGGAGGTTTCACAATAGATATCAACAGATGTATCATTATCTTCACATTCGCACAGAATGCACATACATCATTGTCGTAATGGTTGATGGGATCGTGTAATTCGTGTTGGTTTCTTATAAAAAAAATACTTAATGTCACGGCATTTTAACGTCAATTTTGCGGTGGACAGTACATAAAAACCTAATATTTTAATAATAATATTACATTCGTTTTCATGTTTTCTGTATTATTGTTCAATTATTTGAATTTCACTCAGAGAATGGGAACGGCTCCCACCGTTGAATGGCTTCTCTAATTGTCTTAATACATTGTTTTGCATGGCAAATGAAACAAAAGCAAAATGGTCAACCCTTTCGGAAAATTATTTTCGAAATAATGAGGTTTATACGAGTAGGAGTAACGACATATGTATGTCCATACGTACATACATATGTATATGAGTACAAGTCACACAGAATGTTTGTTTTGTGATTGTTGATAAAATAATTGTGTAGATCAGAGTGGCATTCTCCGAAATACATAGGTACGAAACCTTTAAACTGCCAAAGAAAGGACCTGCCCTTCAGGGAAAATACGCCGACCATTTAATCAAGGAAAGCAAAATACTAGGAAGTTGGGAGTTATGTAAGAACTACTAGAAAGCAAATGCAAGGTAAAGATTTCTAACCACGTGTGAAACATCAAAACCTCTCTTATCCTAGTACCCTAGAACAAAAACAGTAAGTTGTTGGTAGGCATAGTAAGAAATAGTATATACATATGTAATTGATGCATAGGATGCGGTGACGAGGAGGTATGTATATATATAAGGACACAACCTATTTTTTTCGTCTCTACTCGAAACTTGTACTAAACTCTGTCGTACAAAGAATAAAATCGTGGACTAAGTCTGATATGTCACTTTCGAAACTAATAAGATTTACGACGAAAACCGAAGGGCTAGAATGAAAAAATTGTTCAGCACGAGGGAAGTACGCGAGTCTACAAAGACCTAAGTAAATTGAGGAGAATCTGATATCCTCCATACAACCTGCAAACCTAACCTAACCTAGTATTAAAAGGGCAAACGAAATTGTTGAGAACGCGTTCATTGCGAATGTAAATAGCAAAATCCAATGATTAGTAGATCTAGTGATTCAATTCCAATAAATAGTATCTAAAACCACCAAAGGTTACTTAAACCACAGCTGCAGTTAGACTACGTCTAGTCGCCGATACTCTGCTGCTAACCATGTAACAGAGGGAGAGAGTGATAGAACCAGAAGGGAGTTCAGTTTCAGTCCAGCGATTATGTAGACAAGATGATTTACATATGACTACGTACTGAATCACATCTCTGCTATGAAAATATTGCACATTCTATCCAGTATACAGAATTCACGAACATATGTATGTATATAAAGTTTAAAATTTTTTTTTCATTAAATCGAGGAAATAGTAATAATATCGGGCAAGTGCCCGCTGCCTAAGTTGATGCACATTCAAGCTTGTTCCACAGTATTTTCCATAACTTTTTTTTTGGAGGTTCTGCCTTAGGTCCGTCTAGGTCTGTGGCTTGTTCGTATATCAACCACCTTTCCTCCGTAAACGTCGCACCAAAAAGTGACTTTTTGAGAATGTAACGTGGCTCTTCAGATTTTCAGTACCCCAGAAACGATCATTTCGCTTATTCCGCATCCGTATAGGTAAAAATTCGCCTTGTCGCTCATGATGACTTTCAATAGTTAAGAAGGCCTTGCTTGTAATTTTTATTTTTTGTACGGGCAGGGAAGGGTATTCTGCGCGACAGCTCGGGATGAGCCAAGACCTAGCTTCTCGCAACCATTCATGTATCATGTTGTGCGTGTTTGTATTGTTCGCACGAATGGATGGGACCTACAATTTATTGCCGACTCCGAACGGCGAATTGAGAAGCTCTTTCATTACAGATTATACTCCCGGAGGCTTTTCATTCCCCGACGAGAGGTGGTGCCGAGAAAAATGTTCGGTGTTCCTGGCTGGGGCTTGAACCCACGCCGCTCGGTCAGCAGTCCAACGCACTAACCACTGGCCCACGTCGACCACATACTTACTTTATAAATGCTAAAGTCGCGATTAAATAAGATGCCATTTGCAAAAGCATAAAGCCGTAAACATCTTCCGACTTTTGGGCCACCTCGTAACAAACTACAAAGTTATAAATTTAGATCCAACACCTACTATGTGCGATTATAGAGCACCTCTGCGCAAATGTCAACAAAAGTTTCATTAAAAGAAGAACACAGGTGTGCAACAAGAGTTGTGGACGACATTTTACTGAAAGATTGTTCGCAGAGTGTACATAATCTTAAAATATATTTACATACATACATAAATCTCTCCATATCTACCTGCAAAATGATGCATGCTACATTCTGCAGCTGAGGCCTTGGTATCTGTTCAGTTTCAAGCGATCAACTCGGTACTCATTACTATCGAATCCTTTGCAAGTACCCCAACATCGCCCACTTATATACGGGCTTTAAAGTGATCAGCACGGTTAGTGAGTTTAACACAAGCTTTTGAAGAGCGCTGAAATTTACCTTACTTTGAGTGGTACCTAAATGTATGTACCCACATCGTTATTTTGTTCCAGTTTCAGGCAAGTGTCGTATTTGACAAAAGATCTAAATGACTAATGATATGAAACACTTCCAAGTTAACGACCGTTAATTTGTTTTATGTTGAATGCTTAGAAATGACGCAGTACAGAAAAAAGTTATAGCACGAGCTAAGGTCCTGCAACAATTATCACCATAGGTAGCCTACCATTTCTATTTGGTCCTTATTAAAAGAAGGATTTTTTTCGACAGCGCACCCATAGCATTTGCACCCAAATTACAAAATCACCGTGTTCTACAAAACAGTAGAATAGCGACCTCATGCTGCAAAAATAATATTACCGAGCGAGATCCTGTCGCCTTTCACCCAACTGGGACCTATTAACCCTTGGGTTCGGCAGTAGTTGATGTCATCACCTGGTGGTGCATGCAAAAGGTATAATTGTAAATCCTTCATTATAAACGACGCAGGACGTCCATACGTATTTTAGTTGAAGTTTTTTTTTTTTCGTATCTCATTTGTACTGTTATTAAATTACCTAACAGCTTAGAGAGAAAAATAATTGTCCTTCCATTGAACGACGACGACGACGGCGATGACGACGCTTTATAATTTCAACCACTTTAAGTATATTGGATTGCAGCTACCGATCATTATATACACTATATTTACCCATCCTGTTTTTAAATGAAGCCAGTGGCGAGCAGCCGATGAAGAAACCAGTTTCATCGCAAATTTGCCATTTTATATATGTACATACTCGTACACATACAGCTCCTCGGCGCGTCCACTTAAGATGTGCACTTGTTTTTATCTTTGGCAAAAGGTTGCCATTGCCGTTCTAAGCCGATCGGCAACTTGGTTGGATAGATTTTGCTGGTTGGATTTCTCTTCGGTTGCATGGCACACCACTTTGCATGGTTTGGGAAAATAATACGCATGGCGTGCCACCAGGTAATAAGCATCGAAAGGCGGTGTCCGCCAGGCGTCCTCCAATGGAAGAGAAGTTGGCTATCGAGTACTGTTGCCATTTTGTAGCAGCCAGAGTAGAAATTTTTTGTGTCCATTTCTACATTTCGTTTCGTTTAGGTTTAAGGTGGTGGTAGCTGCTCAAAGGTAAATTGTTAGATAGCCTGTCAGTAAAACGCTAATTTATGCCAAGAGCATTTGTTATGTATCTGGAGTTACCTTCAGCCAGCTTTCTGCATGAACGCTGTGGTGGTGAGCCGCCATGGTAGAGGGGATGAAGTGTTCAAATAATAAATATGCAATACATGTTTTTTTCCACTATGTTTTGAATTTGGGAGGAAACTGGTCGCCGCCGCCAACGGAATAAGTTATAATTGCACACAAACAAAAAGTTCAAAATTTCAATTCAAAATGGTGGCTAAAAAAAGGAAGTCGTTGGCTGTTTGGCTCAGTCGTTTGTTGAAAGGAGTGTATGTTCTTAGAAGGAAATTATTTAAAAAATGGTTTTCTTTTTTCTTTTCGCAGTTAACGTGGCTGCTGCTAGTGTTTGATGTTTTGCTGCAATTATGGCTGCTGTTTATCAAATAATTTTCTTTATTAGCATTTATAGATTTAATGAATGCGGGCTGGGTTGCCTGCTTTTTTGCTGCACAAAATGCAGTAATTGCCTCAATTAAACGCAATAAAAATTGTTGAATTTATTTAAACAAGTTTTGTGGAACTGCAGATAATTGCTAACACATACTACAAGCTCGTATGCATTTATTGCAATTTTCCTTCAGCGTTTCTTAATTGTACGAATTCAAATATGCATTAAAATATAATGGGTAAAATGGTAGCTATGCTTTTATTTTATACATACATACATACATACGTACATACATATGTTCATATTTCAAAAATATCTAATTACTTTTTGAATGACGAGCAATACACTTCTTTTCGCCATTTGTTAGCAAAATTTTGATTGCAGTTTCACTGCTTTTAGGTTTTAATAAATAATCATTTAAGGTACCTAGTGTTTCTAAAACGTACACATCCAAATTTAAAAACTTGCTAAGCGAAGCTGATTATTTCCTTTGTTTCTTGATTGACAATGCATCTTTCTGTGGCCTTCCTATCAAACTTCATAAATTTAAATTTGCTTCTAACACCCGGTACAAACTTATCTTTATCCAGAACAGAAATGTACCAAATTTCTTTTTTCCATTTCTTGGGAAATCTAAGTTTCTTCTGAGCCTGAGCTTACTTACTTACTTGCAAACTTACGGTGCAAACTTATCTTTATCCAGAACAGAAATGTACCAAATTTCTTTTTTCCATTTCTTTGGAAATCTAAGTTTCTTCTGAGCCTGAGCTTACTTACTTACTTTAGGTGATGCTACAATCCAGGGTGGACCTGGGTCTCAACCAACAAGCGTCTCCAGCCAGCTGCCTTCAGTTACGCACGCCCTTCCACTTGGGTGCGCCACCTGAGTCGCGGTCTTCCCCTATTCTTTGCGCCGTCGCTCGCGTGTAAATTTGATTATTTTCCAGGGCGTGTAAATTTGATTATTGACCTCAGTCGTTAGACCTTTACTTTTCTGGCTAAGTCGATGTCCCTGTACAGCCCGTACAGTTCTTCCTTGTACCTCCTCCTTCATTCACCGTCTATGCAGACGGGACCGGTTGGCAAGAGTTATTGCTTGTATAATTTCAGCGCAGGTGTCGTTGTCTGAATTGATAGCGGAGCCTAAGTAGACAAAGTCCTTAACCACCTCAAAGTAATATCTGCCTATTGTTACGTTCTGTCTAAAACGTCGGTGTTGAGTGGCCTTTGTTGTTGACAGCATATACATACATCCATCTAAATACTCACGAACGTACCAGTGACATCACGGTGCCTTCTTCCGATCATGTCAATATTGTCGACGTTCATACATATATACGAGTAATTGGAGTTTTGAAAGATTGTGCCTCTGGTGTTGGTGCGTATATTTTGTTAACCCTTTGTTGCATTCATTTTTCCTTTGGTTCAAGGGCTTTGAAATTTGTTACTCGGGGGTTTTTTGGGGTCGCTGATGATGAATCCGAGCTCAGAATTTCAAAATTAAAAATCGCGGATCCAATATAGCGGACAAAAGTGCAACAAGTCCGCCATTTTGAGTCCGCCATCTTGAATTTTGAAAATCAGCGACTCGCAAAACCCTAGGGAAGCAACTTTCATCCAAAAAGTTCGAAAAGTTTCTGAGATGATGAATTCTATTTTTCAACATTTGTTTATTTGTATAAACAAAGTCACTGATAATATCGAATTATTGCACATCAATTCTTATTCTTGAATATATAACCGGTGCAAAAACACAAAAAACTGCACGAAAATACAGCGAAAACTACCCGAAATATTCAGGAAAATGTGATAAAAAAGGTGGGACAGCGCAAGTCCCACCGTGCAGCAATGGGTTAAAGAAGTCGCCTTGTCTAAATTATTTTTTGACATCAAAGGTCTCGGTGAGGTCTTGACCGACCATCGTCATCCTGCACAAACGGACGAGTTTGGCAGGGATGCCAAAACTAGATGCTATAGATGCTGTCGTATGCGGCCTTAAAATCAATGAAAAAGTGGTGCGTATCGATTTGAAGTTCCTGGGTTTTCTTCAAGATCTGCCGCAGTATGTATATTTGATCGATGGTGGACTTTCCTGGCCTGAAGCCACACTGATATAGATCGACCAGGTTCTTGACGAACGGCTTCAGGCGTTCATACAACATGTCAGATAAGATCTTAAAGGCGATCTTAAGAAGACTGATGCCTCTGTAGTTGGCGCAGTTCTGAGGGTCTCCTTTCTTGAGGATCGGGCAAACAACGCTGAGATTCTATTCATCGGATATACTTTCCTCTGACTATATTTTACCGATGAGTTAGTGTATGCCCCTTACCAAGTCATCGGCTGCTGCTTTGAACAGCTCGGCAGCTCCTTGGCAGCCAGCTCCAGTTGCTTTATTGGACATAAGCTTAGATATGGATATCGCGAGCAGCTCTGGTCTTTGTTTGCCTTGCCTGCCGGCACTCGTCGTCAAACCAGGGGTTTTGTTGCGGTGGCCGAGTGAAACCCAGCACGTCAGAGACGGCATCTCTGATGACTTTTTGACAATGTTACCGCAGTCGTAGTTGGGCTACAGCAAGGGAGTGGTCAGAGTTAATGTTGGCCCCTCGGAACGTTCGGACAACCATAATACTGGAGGAGTACATTCCGTCGATCGCATTGCGGTCAATCTGGTTGACGGTTGATCTCTATGCTTTTCTGTTCTTATCGAGATGCGGTAACCACGTACTAGCTATGATAACATTTCACCCCGCACCAAATCGATCAGCCTAAATCCGTTGACGGAGGTGATGTCGTGTAGGCTGTACTTTCCGACATTACTACGAAAGATGCCCTCTCTTCGATAGTTTTTCACGCGGGGAATTAACATTCAACGTGCAGATCCGGAATTCGTTGTCCTTAAATCGTTTGCATGGGTTGACCGTATCCGAGGCTTGTTGTTGCTTCGTATCCTCTCCACAGTCTTGACTTTTCACAGGACCCCATCTGCAGACTATTCTTAGAAAAAGCTCTCTACATATTGTCACCAAATGCTCGGCCCTCATACATGTGAGAAAACGGACTCTGGACAGTAAATTTATTTCCCCATTTGCACTCGCTGCGCTAGATGTAGATTCTCCCTTTGGTGTAGTAAAAACTGCTTGTAACTTGCCAATAAACGTAAAGCTATCAACTTCCCCCGCAAACGACTCCCAATTCCATTTGAATCTGGCTTTCTTGTTCAGCTGATGCCAGTAAATTTAACTAGTGATCTGGATTCTGCTCGAGATACTTTGATTTATCCTTGTTACAACTGGACTCGTAATCGTCTGACCTAGGCTGCAACAACTTCGTTCAGGTCCGGTGGTTGAAGTGATTGTTTTTCTCCGGGTTGTTATGAAACTGTCTGACAGTGGGATTTTGGCTTCCGTCGCGGTTTAACAGTTCGCGGTTTCACAGTAAGTCTCCACTAACTTAAACATAAACATAAAAAAAGTCTTTCTGTAGAAATAACATTGAGGCACAAAGGTGAAGATAAATACATACATATAATGTATTTCTTTCTTTTAAAATCCTCAGTCAAATTTTCTCCAAGTGCGTTTCGATCAAAAAACATCCTAAATACAATTAAACGTTTTGTGGTTCCAACGATTACTTCTTTCAGTTTGTGGTTTCGAAACACATTTTGGAAGAATCCTTAACATGTCCCGAATAAAAAACGATACAAATTGTCAATTTGTTGGTTTACTTTTCAATAACTTATGCAGTAGTGCATGTTCAAGGACACATTCGAAAATAAAAGGGAAACATGAACTGACCTTTACTATTCCGGTTGTATACAAGCGTTTTTTTTGTTGTATGGCAACCTACGTAATTGAATTTTCATACAAGTTGCACTTAATTGTCTGTGGTTTTATGTATTTAGGTGGACCACATGTCGTTTATAAATTTGTGTTTCTTTTGCGGTTTATTTTTAATCCGACCGTGTCCTTGAATATTGGACGATTGCGTACGATTGGAACAGTTTGTACGCAATTATTTGCCCAACAGGAGTTCGTATGTATGTATGTACATATGTACATACATCTGTAGGTATGCATATGTATGTAATTTTGTAGTAAACGAGACATTTTTGCCAATTTATTTTTTCCCCTTTAATCGTTTTGTCATGACGTGTGGCACTTCACTGCGTCATCATATCGTCACCTAGTCAACTTATATCTATTTTTATCTTCACTATTTTGGCCAGAATTCCGCGATACTTATGCCCAGTTGGACAATGGTACAAACATATTTACAGAAAGTTCTTAAAATGCAGATCTCTCAATCGCGAGGTTTAACTGCTAGAAAATCGCAGATGTAAACGCAGATGTACATATGTATGTATGTAGAAAAAAAAAATAGCTGGCGCGACAGAGTAGGATGTGATAAGGTCAGGCTTCTCACAATCATTCATATGAAATTTAAATAAAATACGTTCTGTCATCTATTTATGTTTAGTCTAGCTCTAGACCCTCACCTAAGGCCATAAGATTTGGGTAATGAATGACAAAAAAAAGGTCACGGATACAAGCTGCCGAAATGAGATTTCTCAATTATATTGATGAGGTAACTCGAAACGATCGAGTTAGGAACAGCAAAATCTCGAGCAGCTACTACGTCGAACGGAGAGGTCAGCACTTCGAGGGTTTGGGCACGTTAAACGCATGCCCCCAATTCGTCTTCCAAGATGTGCCATGGAATCCGTGCCAGTAAGTAAGCGTTCCTTGGGTAGGCCCAGGATGAGATGGTACCAAGTCGGAAATCTGAAGCCGAATTACCACACTCGTTAACAAATAACTCATCATCGAAATGTGAGGATTTGGCATTACCGCTCCGAATGATATTAATCATTATCATGAGTCCTATTCACTTACTCGTTATCGATTGCGGTAATTCGGCCCCTGTTCTCCTGACGATTTAGAGTCAATGGCGAAAGATCGAGTGTATGGAGGATCCACTTAAGCACCCTACCCGCAACTCTCATACTGGATAAACGGTCGGGAAAATGATGATGATCATGTTATTTTCTTGTTTTTATTTATTTAATGATGAAGACTAGGCCTTAAGATAAAACACTGCAATTACAACTTTGAAGTACTTTAAGAGATTACATGGGTCAAAATAAAGGTGAACATTACAAGGGTCACCATAGTAGAGATCCGACGTAGGGCAAGACTAGAAAAGCGTGACTAATTCTGCTTCACAAAATAGCTTGGTCAAAACTTCTAATGGTATATAAGTAAATACATATGGCAGGAATATATGTATTTTCATTGAGAGAAAAGTCTTATAGCATTTATATTTTTTGCTTTGAGTTGTGGATTGAGTTGCAAGGTGTTTGTTCATATTTAAGTTAGCCGAGAACAAAACTCTTAAATATTTGTACTCACGCACGATTTCAAAGCCTTCTCGCTAAAAGGTCCAGTTCTCATTCCTTGAAAACCTGCGGCCGCCACTCCTAAAAATCTTCATTTTTAATTTTTCCAGGATCACAAACAGATTCCAGGATCTACAGTACTTACGCTTCAAGCCTCTTTATTATCAGTTGCATTCCTTCCACAATGTCAGTGAAGTAAACCATGTAATCTGAATACTTGAGGTTTAGAATTATTTTTTGACCAAGCTCGATACCGCCTGCCTACAGCGTCCATTTAGTCGTTTAGGAATATGGTGAATAGTAGCGGATTAAGGACACATGCTTGCTTTACCCCCACTTATTGTTTAAAACTCTTCCGCTCTCTATCCCAAACGTAGGCAAACTTGTTCACGAACCTAGCTTTCAATCTGAGAGATGTTGACAAGCGAAAATTTATGGTAGTTCTTCCGAAATCCGGCTTAAAATTCCTAACTTTTTTGTGGTCCACCCATTGTGAGATCCTCTCACTTAACAGCTTACATGATCGAAGGATTCTATAACAATATTCCTTTGTATTATAATTTGATGCATCTTCTTCTTTTGTATAACGGTAAAAGTATCGACTTTCTAAAGTTTTTTTGGGACATCAATTGTTTGGAAAATGCGGTTAAACTCCAGGAAAAGCGCAACCAAGAACTCTGTCGAAAATTTTTTGTAAAACACTAATGGAATGGGGTCGTCCCCTGGGGTTTTCCTTACTTTGGGATTTTTTGCATCCAAATACTCGTCAAAAAACAGGGATGCTGCATATTGAAAAACTAGCGAGATTTGCGGAGCGTTGACCAGTCCATCAAAGTGGTTTCTAAAAACTGGCACTCGTAAAGATCGCGCAATGATACTTGGTTGTCTGGCTATAAACTTTTTACGTGACGATTTATGTGATTACGAAAAAGACAATTTGGTCCCTGATAATGATATATATGTAGTTGAAAATTTCTTAACTCGAACCAAAAATGTCCAGTCCTGTTTTAAAAGTAAGATTGTAGACTCTTCCTAACTACCGCCCCTTCTGTAAATAAACAAATTTATACATATGTATGCGCATATTTATGTATGTAGTACATACAAACCTAAAAAGAATCATAATTTCGAACAACCATTTTCGCTGTATTCCTGATTTATTGATATCCAATGATAAAAGTAATAATATGATATTTAATAATCCAATAAAGCCTTAACTAATTCCGTTTAAGCAATCCAAGGATGATAAGAGTAGGTATGTATGTATGTATGCATAGGTATGAAAAGGAAGGAAGAGAAGGAAAAATATCGCTTCCTGAATTTATTATCGTTTTATTTTTTTTTATGATTTTTGTATTATAAATTCTATAGAGAAAATGAATGGGGTAGTGATCCTAGTGGGCTGGGCAGGATGTATTGTATGACAGAAAAATAGGTAGGACACGCCCTTGTAGGGATACGGTTGCACGCACCTTTTTTCGATTCATTTTTTCGCTTTCCTCCATTCTGGTTTGAATTTATCATCATTATTAGGAAACCTGGTTGAATGCAACGCGCCACATTGGAACGTGATGCCATCCGCCAGATGTATATCACACATGTGTGTATTTGAATAAAAGATACTCTTAGTTCAATTGTTTGAATTTGAATTAAAATTTTTTTTTTATATGCTCTTCTTGCGTGGACTCTTCAGGTATATAGAACTGTTTGTCTATTTTGATGATAAATATGTTTATACATACATATATGGCTATGATGTTAAGTTTTAAGAGGATTACTACTTTTTAAGCAGATTTCTTATGTTTAAGGTATAAGTATAGCATGAATTAACTCCAGAAATAATTGAATTTTAAGGTTCAAACAATCATATGAATGCGGGCAAATATTTGGGGGGGGGGGCATTGGACGGACCAAAACGTTATTCACACCGAGACCTTTGATGTCAAAAAAGGATTTAGGCAAGGCGCCGCGCTGTCATGCGACTTCTTCAACATCGTTCTTGAAAGAGTTGTGCAAAACTCACGCACCAACACCAGAGGCACAATCTTTCAAAAGTCCGTCCAATTACTCGCATACGCCGACGATATTGACATAATCGGAAGAACGCATCGTGATGTCACGGGTGCTTTCGTGAGTATTGAGACCGAGGCGGCGAAGATGGGGTTAGCGGTCAATGAGGGCAAGACAAAGTATATGCTGTCAACAAGAAAGGACACCCAACACCGACGTCTCGGACAGAACGTCACAATAGACAGTTATAATTTTTAAGGAAGTTAAGGACTTTGTCTACCTTGGCTCCGCTATAAATTCAGACAATGACACCAGTGCTGAGATTAAACGAAGAATAACTCTTGCCAATCGCTGTTTCTTTGGGCTAAGAAGGCAAGTGAGTAGCAAAGCCCTCTCTCGAACAAGTAGATGACCCTGTATATGACCTTAATCGTCCCAGTCTTGCTCTACAGCGCAGATGCATGGACTCTGTCTAAAGTGGATGAGGTTGCTCTTGGCTGTTTCGAGAGGAAGATTCTTCGGGTGATTTTTGGTCCCATCTGCATAGACGGTGAGTGGAGGAGGAGATACAACGACAAACTCTAACTCTACGGGCTGTACAGCGGCATCGACTTAGCCAGAAGAGTGAAGGTCCAACGACTGAGGTGGCTGGGTCATGTAAAGCGGATGGACGCCAATGCACCAGCTCGGAAAATCTTCGAATCCACACCCGAGGGTCAGCGCAGTAGAGGAAGACCGCGACTCAGGTGGCGCACGCAAGTGGAAGGGGACCTCACCCAACTTAGCGTTCGAAACTGGAGACAGCTGGCAAAAGATTTGCGGCTTAAAGCTGAACGAAACTGATGAATGAATGGCAACCGTTTTAGTATTTGCATAGTTTGACGTTTTAAAAGTTTAAGGTGCAATTTGACATTTGGGAAAATATGCTCAGTATGCAATCACTGAGCACAACGATTCCTTGTTCTGTAATAACAAAACAATCATTTGTTGGCAAACCTCGCGCCAAGGTATAATAATAGGGAATGAATTTAATTTGAATGACAAAGGCCCACTAATCTGCAAACAGAAGAATAATTAATTGAGGCAGATCGATTGAAGTCCATTGAGTTGAAAAATCCGAACCTCAGTCGTAGAAACAAATGCATTTTGACGTTAGTTCGTGTACACTCAATTAAAAAGTTTTGCAAACAAAAACTTTGTCATTCAGGTGCAACCGGGCGGAAGAAATCATTTGAATTTCACGCAAAAGGTGAAAGAAATCGGGCGCGATTTTATAATTATAAGCGTCCTTTATGTACGATGAACATACATATGTACCTACATATGCTCGATTACAATGGCACCCGTGCTATTAATTAATTTTCGGTGCACGAAGTAAAAGGAAAATAAATAAATAAGTGGAATAAAAGAACGGTATTCCACAATCCCACCTCAATTGATTGCAATTTTCCCACAAACCTTTCATGAAAGGGACTATTGGCAATGAAAAAATCACAATCATTTTGGGGAAGCTGCACATCATTGTCGAATATTAGTGGCATCAATTTGTCATTTATAAAAGTGGCCTTTCTCTCTGAGTCGATTGACAGAAAGACACCGAGTCCAAGTGATAAATGCGGAACTCATGCTGCGATCCTGACAGAGCTCTTTAGAGGTGACCACAAAAAAAAAAAAAAAAAAAGAAGCAAATTCAATGCGATACTTCTGTTGAATCATAAATTGAACGTCGTCGTAGCACCAACAGCTCCGGTTCCCCTAGTATCAGCGGCAGCAGTAGCACGGTGTGCAATTGTTATTGTTTCCTGTTTGTCCTATTCAATGTACAGCATGGAACCCTCTTCTCTTCGCGCAATGATATTGGTTCCTTTGGAACATTCGTTTATCGGAAAATTGCTGGTAGTCGTCATTCAGTGAGGCAACAATAGGCCATCGGTTTGAAATAAACATTTTCATTGCTTTCGGAACGCTACTGCTTGTAAGAGTGCGCAACAAATCTGTTCCATAATAGCTTGACATAAATACATTATGTCCTTTCAGGATACACTGATTGTGTAAAAAAGGAGAAAAATAAATACAATTTTAGGGTGACAATTGCTTGGCAAACATTTTTGGACGATGCGTTAGGATATTCACCGTTGGGGGATGTATTGACCAGCGAGAACATTTCTGACCTCTGATCTGTGAGACTGTTAGGAAATACTTACATACGTGACTTAAGCAGGTAAACCCTTTTGGTTTTGATTCGAGGGAAAGTAAGTTTGATACCTTAGCTTAGAGCTTTTTGTTAGGAGTTTCAGTTTCACCCATTGGCGGGGCATTACGACCTTAAACATATATTGTACCTGAATACACACGTTGGAGGCATTTTGCTTTTGCAAAAATTCTGTAATCCACAACAAAGCCCCAGGACATAGTGTTTTTTTTTAAAGAGTGTCACAATTTTAATTGATACGTTTGTATGTATGTACATATGTACTCGTAAATAGGAAGCGTTATTATAACGTTTCGAAAAAAATATTTTGTATTTCGAAGTTCTGTAAATGCAAAACTCTGCATGTCAAAATTCATACATGAGAGGAGACAGCAACGCAGCGTAGCGCAGCAAACGAGTACAACCACGTAAAAGAGCAGAATTTTGAAAACGGAACACAAAATGACCCCAAACCAAATAAAATTCGTTTTCATGAAGAAGTTTTGTATTGTTGTTTCTTAAGTTTTAATATAAAATAACATACATGGCTTTTATCGCAGTAGATTCTTTTTTAACTTAATAATAGTAAGGCGACTTTAAGTGCAATAAGATTTAAATATTTACCAATACCTGACTTCAATTTTACCATCTGTTCAATAGTGATAAGTAGCTAATGCAGCTTTCTATTCCAATAATAAAATGTGGGAATCGTATATGAACTACTCCGATTATTTTATTTATGGGACAGAAGCAGAAGGCCAATTAAAGAACAATCATTTGGATATAACATTGTCTATATACAATTGCGCAAACAAGTATCCCTTTATTCAGTTTGGTTTCATAAGGATTGATTTCCGAGGAAGGAAAAGCACATGTGAAAGGATTGACCATTTTCCTGTATACATTTTTTATTAGCCCCCAATCACAGGTGGGTATTAGTTAAATGAGTCAATTTGGACGTCCGATTTCAATTTAGAAATAATTTCCATTCTAAATAGGCTTATTCGATAGTTAAGCTTTCTCATTATTCATGGGCAATAATACTTTTGGAACTCACTTTTATATGAAACCCTTCAACACTAGATTGAAGGGAGTCAATTTTTGACCACCAGAAATTATAACACAAGTGCATGTGCATATGTAGGCATCGAAGAAATTTAAAATGACTTTATGCCTGCCGATAGTTATGTATATATTTCTTACTATTTAGAGCTGGTTGCGTATTTATTAATGTAGCAAACATATGCAAAATAAATTATATACCCCGCACTTTGACTTAACAAACATCAAGTTAGGGGAGACTTTCGCTTGGGTGAAAATTATGAAAGGAGGCGTGTAGTTATTGACAGTGTAAATCATTTTGCTGAAACACGCATGCCATTTTTTTTATTCACCAAATCGTTTTTCTTTTTCTTTAAAAAACCACAAAGAACCTAAACGCAAGTCATTCTTACATTTATTGTCAACGGAAAAGTACTCACAGCATGAACAATATTAATTATTTTATTTTTTTTTTTTTCAAAGAGCTTGTTATCTCATAAATTTTATATTATCCAGTGCCTCGCATTTTTTTCTAGAAAATTGTAGGAAAATAAACCTAGCAGCTTGAGTTTGTTGTAGTTTTTACATATATTATTAAAGTAAATTAGTAGAATCGCCAACATTTTTCAGAAAGAAAAATTTATTTTCTAGACTTTTTTTTGCTCTTGATGTTTTTTTAAACGCCCATCGAGTCGCCTTAATGAAAGGAATAATATGGTGGCTTTAACCTTAAATAAAATATGCTCAATATGATTGCTTTCAACAATCGCTAAACGGTCGTGGGCTTTCTTAAATAATTTTGCCTCGGGCAAGACTAGTTAAAGTAAAGTAAATCCTGGTATTAGAGACCATGAGAAACCAATTGCAAATTGATGATGTGGGTTGGGTTAATAATGGTAACCAAGAATCATAGCATACTACATACATTTTCAAACACTTATCCCATTACAAGCTGAAATTTACTAAACGGACAAACGGAATTGCAAATGATTTGCTGATTGATTGTTGAAAACCGAATGGATACAAAGGTAACCTTGCGATTGAACACGAAATCGCGATTTACACTGACGGCTCTAAAATGGAAACAGGAACCGGAGGCGGATTTTACTCGGAAACCCTACAAAAACAGGAATCTTTTAGATTGCCGGAAACCTGTAGAGTCTTCTAAGCCGAGATCCTGACAATAGAAAAAGCTGCAGGCTGCATCGGAGTTTACCAGCTTCGTTGACAGTCAGGCAGCTTTAAAATCGATAAAATCCAATACAATCAAATCAAAGGCAGTCAAGAAATGTCAAGACACGCTGATCACCATAAGGCACCATACTGTCAAACTCTGCTGGGTTCCTGGACATAAGGACATAGAAGGGAACGAAAAGGCCGATGAATTGGCAAGATTGGGGTCGGGTATGAACATTAGCGAATCAGACACATCTGTCATGCCACCGATAGGGAGATTGCATGGGATAATAGACATTATAATAGAGAAAGAAGCCAACTCCTTCTGGCTAGCCAGAGAGGATTGCGCCACCTCTCGGACGCTATGGCCGAAACTAAATAAAACTAGAACAAGGTGTCTTCTGGCACTGGACAGATGCTCTATCCGCATGCTCACTGGAGTTATCACAGGACACTGCGCCATCGGAGTCATGCTTCGCTAGTGGAGAATCGAGTCCAACGATTAATGCAGAAGCTGCAGAGATGAGGAGGAGGTAGAATCAATCCAACATCTACTATGCCACTGCCCTGCCCTGCAAGAACGACATCTACGCGCTTTAGGATCAAGGTTTTTTGCAAGCATAGCAGAGGTAACAAACCAACAGTTAACGGACCTACTCCGATTCTTAATGAGTACTAATTGGTTCACAAAACAGTCAACAATAGAATAGGTGCTTAGGCTCTCCCGAGAACCATACCGCTATTCCCACAAAATTAAAGGGGTACTCACAATGGACCTTCAGGTCTCCGAGTGGAAGTGATGAGGCCTATCCATCACACACCCTTCTAACCTAGCCTAACCTAACCTAACCTTGCGATTCGCCAAAGTACGCGAAGGAAGATCTTGAATTCAATAAAAGTCATGATGTTACTTCCTATGATATATGAAGCCTTATTCTCTAGACATTAAATTGCTAGACCTTGTGCTTTACAAATCTATTAAGTTTCTGTGTTGTCTTTATCTTTCTCCTAACGAATACCAACTATGCCGGATAAACCAGATGCTAGGTTAAAATACTTTTCCTCTATATGGTTCCTAAAAAAGGAAAGCTAGTAAATGAATTGGTCTACCTTGGTTCTGCTGTTACTTCTAACAACAACATCTCATCAGAAATCAAACCGAGAATAACTCTTGACAATCGTTGTTTATTTGGGCTTAGAGGGTAATGGAATAGTAAGGCCTATCCTGAACATCTAAGAATGCTCTATTTAAGACCTCTATAGAAGGCGGATGAAGATATCGGTTCCTTTTGCTCACTCCAAACTGTAGTGCCACCTATGTAAAGTTAGTATTCCTTAAAAACAACTTCTTCATTTACGAAAAAACTACATATTTATAACTTCTGTTTCATACTAGAGAGAATCTCGGCAATGAATTCATTAGCCTTGCTACCCACCGACTAGCTTAAAATACTTGTTGAAGCTAACACAACCACTTTTACTGTGCCGATTTGGTGAATCGAAGGAAGCTGCCGAAAATCCAGTGAAGGCAGTCCGTCCTCAAAAAGTGACTGTTTCGTGTGGGTTTTGGAGTTCTGGCATTATAGATCTCTACTTCTTTGCAAGTGAAGTTAGCAATAGCATGACGGTGAATGAAGTGCCCCACAACTCATAGGGCTTGAACGGGACTTTGATTTAGCAGCTGCCAAACAATCGATCTTTTGCACATTAAGTTCGGTAACTCCTTCATGTTCCGTGGCGTTGCTTAGCTATAGCGCAGCTGCGATTTGACACCATTTGACTGTTGTTGATAGAGAACTATCAACAGAATTAAAGAAAAATCCATCAAGCGATTCGAAGAAAAGAGCCACAAACAGTGCACGATGTACGACGCACGATGTATTGCGAAACTGGGTTGATGGGATGAGCTTCTGCCAATCTGATAATCATTTGGTGTACCTACTCTCTTCAAAAAAAAGTAACAATCGTTAAAAGATATTGAATGGGGTAATTTAAAAAAGCGATTTTAGAAAGAAATCGACAGGGGCCCTTTGTTCTTTAAATTTACAATTCATGAAATTCATGAAATATCTCAGATATGTATAATCAATAAAATTCTGTGCAATTCTGAACGGGAACTTGCTGGTTCCGGATACCATCAAATACTCAGAATGACTTTCTTTGTTAAAAACTGTCCTCTCCAAAAGGGCTTAAATGAAGTTGTAACTTCCGTTTGTTTTGAAGTTGTTAACAGACCCAAGATAAGACAGAATATTCATTCGACTCACCTGGCATTGGTTCAGTTATTATAATTAAATTTGTCTCTCTATAATTACAAGGGATTGCTATGCGTTGTCTTCCTCTACAGTGCGTGTAAGTTACCTATTTAAAATTTCGATTGTTCTTTAAAGTAATTACACTCAGTGCTGAAAGCCTTTAATTAATTCGTTTCAATTAAGGCCGAAACAATTGGTCAATAACATTTGTATGTACATACATAAGTATATATGTATGCATGTAGGTGTGCTTGACGAAAATGAACACCGTGTTACTGGTTTCATGGGCACTCAACAATAGAAACATACTGTGAAAGGGTTGAGACTCTGTGTCTGCAGATGTTTCGAACCTCATTTTTGTGAGAATAGCTGAAGGACTCTAATTTGGGGCATGCAGCACTCGTGCGAGTTATTAAATGCAATTAACCTATCTAAACACGGTATTCTTTCTTAGAATCTTTTAATCGACTGTCATACCTACATACATATGTACATATGTACATATGTTCTCCTGACAAATAAGTGAGGGCGCCAAAATAACAATGCGAAAAGCATCAACCAAAGGGCTAAGTTCAGGTATCATGCAATTTAACAATTGCTCTCCTGGTAGTCCACTTAAAATCGAATTATCGTAGGTTCAACCGGTACACATGTTGCATGATAGGCAATCCAGTCAACAACAAAAAAACAGAAAATGTTCGATAACAATACTTTTTCATTCAGTTTAATGACAGACAATGGTTCAAAAGGGTAACTTCCTATAAAATTTGTCCGCTCCGGAGACCACCTTCATCATCCTTAAAGACACGGAATTCCTTGTGCGAACTCAATTCATCTCACGTATCAAATCGGTTCAATAGACACCCAAAAGGAAGCGAACGGCAGGTTGCCTTACCAACGCACCTTATATGTCAGACAGCCGTGCGATGAGATAAATACGATAGCAAGTGATTATCCTTATTATCCTTTTTGAAGTGGTGTCATATTTCCCTCGAACTCCAGCGCAATGTTGAATGTGGTGTTTGGTTCGGAACTGCCGCTCCCACGATGTAAGAATAGTTTCAAATGATTTGAAAACTTTGACATCATGTTCTGATATTGGAGTGAAGCACCTTTGCCAGGAAAAGGAAATTTATTAAGAGGCAGGAAGTTGACAATGGTTTTCATTCAACAATGGCCATGAGTTCTTATTGGTTAGAAGATTAGTTAATCAACACAATATCGTGGTTAGATAAATCGACTCCTTTTGCTTGTATCATACTTACCTACATAACATACGTATATAGAATCTACTCAGGAAACGTGGATCTTAATGGAAATAAGATAACTACGAGTGTATGGTTTAACAAGAAAATTACCTTGAAAATAATAAACTTGCAACAGGTCATATATCCGATCAGCCCTATATTCTATATTCTATAAACATACCCGTATCTTGCAGACTATGTGCCAATAATACCGAGGGATAAGTTAACATTAAATAAATAAAAAATAAATAGCTGGCGCGACAGCTCGGGATGAGCCAAGGCCTAGCTTCTCGCAACCATTCGTGCTGTGCGTGTTATATTTTTCGCATGAATGGAAGGGACCTACAATTTATTGCCGACTCCGAACGGCAAGGTGAAAAGCTCTTTCATGACAAAATTATACTCCCGGAGGCTTGTCATTCCCCGAGGAGAGGTGGTGCCGCGAAAAATTTTTGGTGTTTTCCTGGCTTGGGCTTGAACCCACGCCACTCGGTCAGCAGTCCAACGCACTAACAACTGAGCCATGGCGCCCATAAGTTAACATGACTTCAGACTTAATGAAGAACACTCTCCGAGTGGTGGAGCAGTGGTTTCGGGAACAAGCGTTTTCCAATATAGCGAATAACACAGATGTGAAGAAGATGATCTTGAATTTTACTCATGATGCTTTTTGGAACAGAAATCAAGGATGCCTTGAGGGTTAAATATTTGGGGTTATTTCAGATGCCAAGCTCAATTGGAACTACCACGTTGATCAGAAGACTCAGAAGGTGAAGGGCGCAATGTTTCAGTGTAAACTAGTGTGTTTCTAGCGGTGAAGCATATCTCAGTTTTAAGCATGCTGAATTTACACTATGATGTAACTCATTATCTCATTCCATTAGACATTACAAGTTACCAAAAGTGATCACGAAGAGAATAGCATGTGTTGAGATAATAGGTGCATTTTGAACCATATGAAATCACAATTTTTTTTTGTATTAAGCCAAGATGCTGGGCCTTATTCATGCATCCTTATTACATTGTATAATCAAACTGTGATCAGCCGAATAAGCCAGATTGTAATTCAGTCAGCACTGGCGTGGGGGTGGGTTTAGAAATTAAATGCATGTGCAGCCCAGAATAAACGGATGCTTGCTTGAGTTGAATGTCTTGCAGGAATCGAAGCTAAAATATGAATTGTAGCATTATCCACGGGGTATGTATGTAAGCTTCAGAGGTCATGTAAGGAAAATTACATGATGATGACAACTGCAGACTATATCTTGAGGAAGTGGAGACAGAGGCACAGGGTGACATTTTGGCCTGTCTTCAGATAGTAACCCACAAAAAAACTCATATTTCAATCAATCACATGCTATTGATGAAAAGAGGAGTGAAGATTACACAGGAACTGTGAAAGAACTCGGAGGCTACCCCGTACCAATATCGAATGCTTTTTTTTGTACATTAACACATAATTACCTCTCTAGTTGGTGCACTGCATGAGATTACCTTTGTTAGGAAGCTTGATGATCATTGCTTTCTTCCGGGTTGCTACGACTTCTCTACAAGTGTGTCCAGAAGATCGGGAGATATTATTACCGCTAATTCTAAAAGCTATGTAAACTGACAGTGCCTTCTTGTTTTGCAGTTGAGTTGTGGTGCGCATTCGAGTGACGGTTGCTTCGACCGCCTCAACCTAATTGGATTTGGAATTCGAAAACCAAATCTAGTTCCAGAGATAAATGGGAAAGGTAACGTCTCTTAACGGATCTCTGGCGGTCTATATTCTCCTGCTACTACTCGCGAGCTTTCTCAGCCTGCTACCCCACTGTTATGTATTGTCACCCCAATTTGGTAACGTGTGGCAGACAGTATGAGCATTTCATGCCGACAAAAGTCACTTAAACTAAATCTTTCACAATGACGCTACATTGTGTTGATCATAAATTAGGCTACCAACAGTTGGATGCAAAATCAGGAAATAAATTTCCAATGACACAAATACTTTATTTAACAAAGGAATTAATGAAATTAAACTCTGTGGGGCGTCCCCACAGAAACCACCACAATGAATTAAAACATCCACTCTGTGGTAAAATAACCCCTATGTTTGTCGCTGTGAAAGCAAGCAAACATTTTAATTCTTTGTTTTAAATCTTTTTGAGAGAAGCTGTGTTGGTCTGTCTGCTCGTCTTACGGTTAGCTTAGGAGAGTATCTTCCTAAGTCGTCAGAGGCGCTTAGTTCAAATAAGCCCCACTTACCTACTTCATGAGCCGCTTATTGGTACTACTTATGAAACTACTCGTATTTTGATTTTTGGATAGTTTCCGTATGTTATTGACATCGGCTTAGGAAATATCCTAAAAGAGACAGGGTAGGGCAGTTTTCTTGTCAAGCAAATGCAATAGAAGCCATTTGCGCCAATTCCTAGTCTGAAGGCATGGCTGGCAATTGACACAATGACCTGTTAGTAAGCCTAAGCAGGTTATTCGTTTTGCCTCGACTAAGTTGAGGCCAAATGCGACTCGCGTGATGGCACAATCTGATTTGACCGAATCTCTAGATTAGACTAAAACCTTGTGCTAGTGTAGAAATTTTATGCTCCACCTTAAAATTACCTGGTATATTCCTCTTTTCAGGAACCTGTGCTGGATAGGGTAATATTAGATCTAGTCGAAATCGTATTCAGAGATGAACGACCAATTTTGTATTTCGTAAATTTTATAGTTTAGTACCAAGCTCATCGACAACCATTCAGTATTCGCCAATCCCACGTCAGCTGGGATCTTCAATGACCTGGTCCGTAGTCTAAAAGGCTGTTTTAAGGTAATGCATATTTGTATGTTCAGTATGGTGATATTACTAAGGGTGGTATTTCCAGTCCAATCCTGTCGACTGGGAATATTTGTTTTATATTTAATGCATAGGACATAGGACTTGACGGTGCCAACAACAACTGCCGAGCTTCTACACCCACTAGTAGAGAAGGTATAGAATACCGACGGATTATCCGTTGAGTGACCTTTCAGTTACTGGAATGCGCATAGAGTTTTCAAATAAATGTCCTGTGAATACTTACATGTCGTTTTTTATTTTCAGTTCTTTAACTTCAACGCTTCATGGCAGCAGAAGACCAGAATACCATATCCATTTCCATGAGCACGGATTCACAAAAAAAAAAAAAAAAAATTATAAGTTAAGGAAAAGGTCACCTCCACCAGATGTCTGAACTCTAAGCGCCTCTGACATTTAATTAGAATATTTTCGAAGCGAGTATTTTCTAATCCAAATGGTCCTAATCCACTTCATTTAATTAACGAACTATAATCAACCAAAATAGTATATGTATATCAATTAATTTTCTAAACATCCAACAATTTAATGTAAACAATGTGTGAATGCATCATGATGTTCTTCCTGAGTCCTGAGTCGCTCAGCCACTTTGTCGTCATTATCATCTGGTGTTGATGTTTTAATTATCTGACACATTTTTTTGTGGTCCCGCTACGCATTCTAAACACAGATGTACTCCCTGGTGTTTCGTGAATGGTATTTAACTCTTCAAGAAGATATTTTCAAGAGGACATAAATAACGCGAGGACAATAAATCTGAGTGAGAATAACCGAAATTATGTTATCCACAACATTCAGCCGGTTGTCGTATACCGAAGAAAAAAAAATACATATTTCCGGGACCGAAATTGTTGTGCCATACGCGCCCTTTTCTTCGTGAACTTAGTATAATTAATCAGAGCCGTCCTAAGCATGCAGGCAAAAAATGTACTCATCTTTTTCCCTTTTTTTTTTTATTTAAAAGTCAAATATTGTAGGACATACTTTCCTCATTGAATCTTGTAGTGAAGTACACGGCATCTAACAGCGGGAGATTGTGTAACAATGACACCCACTAACATTTTCTTGTCCCATTGTTCTGCCTTATTGAGCAATAAATTAAAATGTTCATTTGAATATTTTTTAGTAGACATGCAGCATTCATATACAGCGATTGAATGTTTGTGATTGAAAAGGCCCCAATTTATAAACATGTGTTGAGAGGAGTCACCTTATCATCCTCTAATTGGCGTAAGGTTCAAAAACCTAGAGCAGGTGTTAACTACCTCAACCAACCTGAACCATTGTTTGACATTTAAAACCTCACTCATTCCAGCGGATAATTCAGCATCCCCCTATATAACTCCAACAAAAGATACAAAACCACCCCCCAATGATTCACCCTCACCACTATAAATTCGCAACCAAATCCCAGTAATGAAATCTTAATCCAGTGGCAGTCACAGTTTAGTCGCTTAAATAACTTCCTCTTCACCATTCGCATAAACATCGTAATCTGAAGCATATTCCATGAGACCACCCCCTTTTGGTTGGTGTTCGATGTAGACATTCGCCCTAACGACACGACAAAAAGACTGTGGGTGGCTGGTGTGTGCAAAGTTTGAACCCTTATGGCACCAAAGGGGATGGAGCTAACGAAATTCTTATTTCACAGAAATGGAATCACCATAACTGCACTTTTTTGTCATTAGAAAGAATAAATATTTAATTGAAGACAGATTGAACGATAAAATTCAAAGAGGGTGGTTTGTTTGACATTTCTGCGTCGTCAAATATCGACGAGATGTGAAAACATTTTCAAGATGGGGGAGAGCACATACGTAAGTGAATTTGTGCTTCTGGGTTGGTGATTTATTTTCGAAGGGAAGATTTTCCCATTTGTCTACAGAAATGTCCTCTAATGTGTTTAAAGCGCAGTTAAGTGGAAAATATTTTTGAGGAAAGTTTTGAAAGTTTGGTTAGGTTTTAGTAGATTCTAGGAATAAGAAAAGGTTTGTAGGGAAAATAAAAAAAAAAATTGTGTGATGAAATTTCTAAGGTGATATAAAGATACTTAGTAAACACGAAATGCCACAGAGGAAACAGTACTATGGAGATTATAAATGGCTGATGAAGTAAAATCCATTTATTGACAAGTTACAAACCATTGCTCCGTACTGATACTATCTGCTGTGAATACGACTGGGTTAGGTATACTCTTGTCCTTAGAACCCGTTTTCAAATGTCCTTGCCTTTAGTGTTAGTAATGATAAAATATCCTCATTTCGACCAGGATGAAATGAAATAATAACTGACAACTGCCGAAGTACGAAGTATTGATATTTACCGACGGCTCCAAAATTCAATACGGATTTAAATTAGTTGATTTCTCGAGTTTCCGGCCATAAAAAGTCAATAAGTTAGCCGGACCTGGTTCCACCCTTTAAGGTTCCCTCATGGAGGTGATCTGCTTTCCTATGGGACTCGTTGAAGACATAGGACAGAACTTGTATTAAATGGGCACACAAGTTGCCAAGTTAAGTTGACTCCCTCTGCCATGATTCCAACAATACACAGAAAAAGTGACCCGTTTCACTTTCGTTGTGGACTAGCTAGAGCCAGGCATCTTAGACTTGGCAAACCGTTTTTGAAGACTTACCAAAGATAAGAACTCCACCAAAAGAAGAACAAACCAAACACCTACCTACCTACCTAACTCTCTCCGTGTATGAGCTAAAGATTTCCTTTCGTTTCGGATGTCGGATCTAGTAATTGTTGGTGATTGGTTGGGTTGGTGGTCCTGCAGTTGCGAGCACAGATCGCTGGAACGCATTGGTACCACAAGTTAAAAAATGGAATGTTTCAATGATTTTACAACTCTATAATTTGTCTAGATCATTTAGAAATGGTTTGCATGTTATCTGCTTCTAGCCAGAGCTGGATAGCTACGCAAAAAGTGTTAGATGTTCTATTCCCTATTCTTAATAGAGCAATGGGTAAAAAGAAATAACCGCAGTTTCCTTCTCTATTGGCCAAAGACCTATTATGATTGGGTTAAGTCTGTCTAAGTCCGTATCTGCAAGTGCAGAACCACAAGAACCACCCCGTCCGACATTCTGAACCAGACAACCTACACCGAAACTATCTCCGTGGCCCAATCGTTTTCTTTTTTTCTCAGGTAATCCCCTATCACTTAACTGAAACTGATAAACGATGTGTACGAACACACTTCCTTAGTTGAATAGAACGATAATTAAATTGTTATATCTTAGAGTTTAATTCAATGGATGACTACCTTTATTGCATTAATTCCAGGACGTTAACTATCCAAGTCGTTCCGTTTCTGGCCTTGGCTTGTAGATAAACTTTCGGCACAGAAATAATGTTTCCAAAAGTACATACATGAATGTTTGTATAAGATATCTGTTTATGTATATATTTAGTTGCAATTTTCTTTATAAGAATTTATTCTGATAAAAGTGTAGGCATAAGTATATTTAAGGTAATAATTTTTCATTTTATTTGTTTCGTTCAACATTTTACACAATAAAGACTTCAATAACTACACTTATACAATTTATTCTACTTATCTGGTGATAAAAATGATTTCGTACTATTTTGTTTTTCAATTTTATTTTATTCGCTTAACACTTTTCTCATTTATTATTAGATATTGTTTTTTGCTTAAATAACAATTAGTTAAAAATAAATCGAATATAATCGATACACAATTTTATGCTCATTCTGTTATACTAAAACATGACCAAACGATATAAAATAAATACTATATTAGTTTTAGTATGCTAGAATAAAATGTTTTAGATTTATTATTAGCTATGCGTTTTGTTTTTAGTATTTACACAGGAGCGTTGTGTTTTAATTTTAAATAAAATATAAGAACTAAGCTACGATTATATAAGAGAATGCTTTACTTTTGAGATAATTTAACTTAGTTTATACAGGACCAGAGCCTTTGTATAGATATTTTACAATATTTTATATATATACACGTTGACTGACAGAATTTTTTAATAAATTTTGGTTTAGCTAAATGGTGTTGATGTATACAACGACATTTATGTATTATTCATATATTTACTTCAATTATTTACATGGGCAGACAAGTGTCCACTTTATTTTCAAAAATACCCTGAATTTTTGTAATTTGTGTGCTTGGGATGGGGATAATTACGATTGTGTGGTTTGTTGTGCTTGGATTATGTTTGGGCGTTCCATTTGAAGCCTCCTTAGAAGGACCCTACTCCACTGCTGCTTTGATTGACAGCAAATATGAAGGGCCCTATTGAACCTCAAGCCATTGGGGGTGGTGGCTTTACGTCCATCTGATTGTGGTGGTCCATATTTGGACTGGGCGCGTGATGATGGTGTTGTGAGGGATGCTGTTGCATCACCGGTGATCCCCCCATGTGATGGGGCATGCCTGCATTCATTGTTTGATGGGTTGGTGTCCCTGGATGACTACTATGATGCATTACTTCGGATTGATTGGTCTCCTCTGAGTCACTACAGGATTCTGAAGAGCCTTTCTTTATGTTATTATTTGTACCGTTGTGTGTCTTAACATGCTTTGCGAGGTGATCGCTACGCATAAACCGTTTGTTGCACACGGGACAAGCAAATCGTTTCTCACCTGTATGTGTCCGAAGATGACGTTGCAGCTCATCGGATCTCGTGAATCTCTTTCCACAGAACAGCCAATTGCACACGAATGGCCTTTCACCAGTGTGCCACCTAAGGTGTGCTTTTAAGTGACTAGTCTTGCCGTAAACCTTGCCACATCCAGGAATATGGCATGAATGGATATTCTTCTTGCGTAGGTGTACGCCAGCGGGACCGAGGCGCTCTGCTTCTTGACAGTTGGGACAGTCGCAGGTGGCGCGACCCGCATATCTACGTTGTGAGCGAGGCGAAGGTGTTGACGGTGTTGCCGCCTGGCCAGAAGCCGTAGCGGGAGATGAATGTGGTAACGTGAAGCCACCTACTCCCTGTCCAGGCAGCATGCTTTTATATGTGTCCTGTAGCAAGTGCTGGCCAGAGCCCAGGAGATGTGCAGTATTTGAAAGCGAGTGTGTCAACGACGAATAATCCGACCCGGCGGTTGCATAATTTGCCATTGTGGAATGCATACCAGCGCCACCCATATCCAACCAACTGCCTGCAGCACTGTGCATGTCCCACCAGCCGGAATTGACGCCCTCAGTGGCAGCTTTGTGTGATGCGGTAACCGCATTAAAGGGCCAATCATATGGATGCCTTGAGTATACAGATCCAAAGGTGGTACCTTCTACTTTTCCCAACAATCCCTGGTGCATGTGATGATTCTCTGCCACACTTGGTGAGGTGGTAGCGCTTGGGAAGTACAGATCACTGCCATAAGAGGGATTGGTTACTGCGGAACAGGACGATGTAATCGGTCGGCTATAAGGATAAAGGCTGAAATTAATTTCCCATTTGTAACCGGGACCAATTGAATTGGGAATTTGTCACAGAATTTTACCTGGCTGTTATATTGACCATAGTGTTGATTGTACTGGACGGAAGGCTTCTAGCAACCGATGTTCCTATGCTTGATGTCACTGATGGTGATGTGGAAATCGTGCATGGCGAATGTTGACCCGTGCCAATACTTGGTGTGTTTCCTCCGCCTGATGAGGACGTTGGACTTTTCTTCCACGGATGAAATCCCTTGCCGACGGCAGCATCAGCCAGTGGTGGAGGTGATTTGTTTGATAGTTTGTTACATTGAGCGGCCAACATAGCTAAAGGTGTTCCACGTAGGCCGGGATGATCCTAAAAATAAGTAAAAAAAAAAATTGTTATTGAAAATTTAGGTACATAAATGCGTTAATGGCAGGAAAGAAGAATTCAATTTCCGGGCTTGACATATTTTCTATTAGAAACAATTGAAAGGATCATAGTGGACCATAGGAAGAGTACAGCGCTAAAAGTGTAGTAGGCAGAATGCTTATCGCTATGACCTTGCTTGTTACAGAAGAGGAGCTTTATCACAGAAGCATTGCTATGACTGCAATAATTGGTATTAAAAGTGCCTTAATAGTGCCCAAAATTAGCTGACACTGGCTTGGGTTTAAGGAAACGGAAGAAGAAGTTTTGCGGGCCACAACCGTTTGCTGCCATAGGCAGGAGAGTTTCATGAAATGAACTGGACATGGAAACTTCAGGGGCCATCGAAGAAAAATTGGGCTAGTGGAAAATGAAAACTGGTAATGGATAGACGCAAGGAATCCGGACTAAGATTCTGAGGGGAAGAGACGAGAAAGGAACCAACTAAGGTCACTTGGTTCAATACATCTCTTTATAAATATACGTATGGATGTCCATGTATGTTTGTATGTGCGTACATTAAAAGAGCGAAGACTACACATTTAAAACCCTAAGTACCTTACGACGACCGAACACAATTTGTTACGTTTTGTTGTTACTCGACTGTCCGACTTTTTAAATGCGTTATGCCAATCTTATACTGCAAAATCTAGCCAAATAGACATCTCGAGGACGTACTTGTAAGCGTGACATAATGATATTGCAAAATTCATAATGTTACCGAACGTTTCACGTAGAAGTATTCCTTTGTTTATTTTCCATGCGTAAATTGCCAATTAATAAAGGATTATACACGTCTAATATTTAAAATAAATGACACATGCTTAAAGAATCACGCAGATGATGGGCCGCTACTTTTCCATTGTTACGGTCAATGGCAAGGCGTCTCTCAAGGTAAATTCAATATTTATCTGACTGATTTGATGAATGTATTTTAAAATCAAATTACACCAATTTGCCCTTTCTTATGCCGGCCGAAGCGCCAGATTCCAGATTTTTGATTTCATTCTACACACACACGCAGTAGAGACATGGGAACATCCGACAGCGACAGGTAATTAATTCATTCGGTTCGAATGTAATTACAAACCAAAACTAATCGAACCATCTTCCCCGTCATCGTTGTCGGCTACTCTTTTAGTCGTTAACCTTATCTCATCCAGAGTGTTGGCGATGTTGTTTAGATATGATACACCTGACCACAAGAGGTAATGGAAAATGTCTTTTTTGTGATTTATATTTGGGTGCAGGCGCTTTGCTAATTTACCCCGGGACCAGTCCATTGCTGACCACAGCAACAAAGTTGGTGCCGAAAATCTCACACATAAAACGATCGGAAAGGTGAAAAGATCAAATGCACCGTGAACGTAGCGGTGGTCCCTCGGCGGCCATACAATAGCTGAGTTGTCATCATTTTCACAGCAGGGCTCAGCTAAGCAGGTCAGTTAATGAGCAGTAAACTTGGGAAAATCTATATCAGCTATGGGCCAATCTGAAAGAGCGTGTTTTTAAGATTTATCACACAATAGAACAAGAACGCGGCGTCTTTCATTCGAATGAGAATGTATCGAATGTATCGCCACCGCCAGACAAGCGAGCGAATATACTGGCGCCGGAGCTCGTTTATACTGCATGTGCAGCAAGTAACCTTGATCGATTAATCAAATCAAATGGGTGTACGAGTTTGGTCTACTACCTACCATATATAGAGTTAGAACCGGCACTATAATTGGACCAATTAAATAACCTTAACCACTCACTGACTTCGTGCACGATTTCGTGCAAGATAGAATAGTGCACCATTGAGATGCGTTAGTAATTCCGGAGAGCAACCTGCTCCTTCTATCTTTGATGCATAGTTGGCCATCTGCATATTCATTGAAAGTAGCTATGCACGAAATTGGTTCCTAGCTTTGGGTAGGAGTTGATGCTGTGCAGCGGCAGCCAACGGTGAGCATCAATTGTCAGTCACTCAGCTACCAACTGATTATGTGTTATGTGGCAGAACTATTGACGAAAATTACATAAACTCTAGCTTCTTGGTTGCTTTACGGAACACGGAAATGAATCATTTTCCTATGTTAAGTACACCTACATATGTACATGCATTCATGCATAAGTACATACCTTAAATTTTATTTATTGAAAAAGGAAATTGATTTAGAGCAATTCAATGCACCTGACGCGCTCCTGTTAAGATTCTCCTGGCATCTTTTAATGCAACCATGTGGGATTGTGGATTTCTTCACAGAATTGCATTCATTTTTAGACCACACAGCTTGAACTGTACTGTGGTGGAACGTGGAATCAGCAGGTTGTTCAGTAAAGGAACACCTTAAGGTTGCACTCCTAGTTACATTATACCAACGAGCGTAATTTGTGACACGTTTCGTTTAAAAGTCTTGTGAACGTTTTCATAAATCCTTTTGCAGTCATCAAAAATAAATTTTAAAGAGAGTCAATTTTAAGAAATCAAAACTTTTTAAAAACCAATAATCCAAAAAAATCATTAAAATTTTGCCTGTACTTCTATTTTGAATTTAAATCTTTGCAATGCACCTCAATTCATAATTTAAAAGATGTTGCAAATGTTAAAAAATCTCTGGCAAAACTTTTGAAACTGAATTCTTACGTCTTTTAGTTTTATTGGCAAAAGCATATCAAACTTTAGAATTCATATCAAACAATTTTTGACTTTTTGACATGGTGGTTAGTTTTAAATATATCAAGCTTTTAAATCAAATGCAATTGGGGTTGATGGCGATGGATTTATAAAACTTATATTACAACCTCTTTTGAGTCCGATAATGTACACAATCACACCTGTTGCAATCGATTACAGTCGTCGTTACAGCACCATATCTGCCTAAAGTTTAAGAATACTTGCAAAGTAAATTAGTCTTTATCTTGAGAAAAAAACCTTTTTGTTCGATGAAGCTTTCTCCAAGGCCAAGGATGTCAAAAATTTTTTTTTAATATTTGAATTAGAGTAATAACACTGGTCTACAAATTTTGACTTTGAAAAAGTATTCAAAAAGTATTATGTAAAGTAGTTTCTTTGATTAATTTTGACATGTTGATTATGAAAATAATAATAATATTTAAAAATTAGTTTCAGTTTTGTAAAAAAAAATCTCATTTTATTGCAAAAATTAACATTTCCTCGTACATTTACCTACTCAATAGAAAAATTGTATGGTGAAAATGTATACTAATAAACGACTTTTACTTATGGACGTGTATTCAGTATGGGTAGACGAGCAAAAATTAGTTAAAAATATTTCGGATACTTTTTCACTGTAGACTAGTGTAATTTACCGAACAGTACGCACAGTTCAATCTCTGAACTTAAAAACCTTTTTGTGGAGGTTTGAAAATGGGACCCAATATCGAAATATGTTTATATGGGATTGAGTTTGGGTGATTGCGCTAGCCCTTCAATTATTCGATCCTGAAATCCCTTTTTAACGATTTTCGAAGTATGCTTTGATTGATTATCCTGTCATATCCATCTCAAAGGCAACTTCTCCCCAGCACGTGGTTGCATTGGGTGTTCTTGTACTTATATATGTACATAAGAATTGGTCCATGATTGCATCTATTTCGAGATTTCAGATAAAATCGCGGATTTAGAGCTTTGTTGATTGGCGAAACCGTCCAATCCATTTAGATTAAAATTTGATTTATCAAAAAATAAAACCGTTTTTCAAATAATTGTTGTCCAGTTAGTGCAGCCATTTGCTGATTTGGATCTTGTTCTTCTGTTTTTTCTTCTTTGCGACGGAGGAGGATAAAATATTACCATCAACAGGTCTCCAACGAACCGTCCTGGCACATGATTCTGTATTTAACTCATTTTCCGATTCGTTGGATGACTTATGTACATGTGAACATACATACAGAATGGGATTACTCTCAATCCTTCTTATTATCCTCCTATCACCTCGGTGTGTCGTAATTCCTGGCCTGCGGTGAACAGTTTTCACGGAGTTGATGTAGTTTTAGAACTTCATAATCTTATCCTTAATCTTATTGGGGAATTTGTCTTTGGCAATTTACGAAAAAATTCGAATTGACTTGGGAAGAACTGTTGTAGAAAATGCTTTCATATACATACATATAGGGTTTTCTTATCCTTAATCTTATTGGGGAATTTGTCTTTGGCAATTTTCGAAAAACTGCTAGACATTTTTTTTTTATGACAAGCTAAAACCTGATGTGAACTCAATAGGATTTTTTGCAAATTGACTTGGAAACAACTGTTGTAGAAAATGCTTTCATATATAGGGTTTTCCACTAGGGACGGGTAGTTGTTAAAACTGAATAAAAAAAATTGTGTGTGAGAGATATCAATGAATTTTTTGTTTTATTTGAAAGCCCTTGACATTATATGTGGGATATGACATCGTTCAAATGATCGCCGCGGCTTCGCTGGGTGGCGCAAATCCAGGAGGTCAAATTTTCGATGACTCTGGCGCATGAATCAGGTTGAATTTAAGCGATATCACGGGTTATGTTGACTTTGAGGGCACTGATCGATTGCGGCTTATTGACATAGACCTGCGACTTAAGGAAGCCCCACAAGAAAAACTCAAACGGGGTAAAATCGCACGATCTCGGTGGTCAGTTCACGTCGCCTCTGCGTGAGGTAACCATGCCCTTAAATCGCTCACGCAGAATATCCATTGTTGGAACCACATGTTATTCACATGCATATCATCCAATTTGGGCCAAAAGAAATTGGTTATTATTAATAGGTAGCGCTCTCTGTTGATGGTGAAGGCAATGCCATCGTCGATTTAGATGCCGACTATCCACACCACATCCACAGTGACTTTCTGCGGATGCATTGCCACTTGATGGACCTCGTGGGGATTGGCATCGTCCCAAATCCGGCAATTTTTCTTGTCGACGTACCCGTTCATCCAAAAATGGGCCTCGTCTCTGAAGATGATTTTTTTGTTGAAATCCATTGAACCATTTTGATAATAAAGTTTTATTATTTGCACGTGTTGCTCGACGCTGTAACTTGCCATGGTGAATTGTCTTTGGTATCTTTACAAGGCAAAAAAATATATGTATGTACATGCCTGAGTCAAGTCTAACAATCCAAATAGCTTAATTGGCTAAGGATCAATCAAAATCAAATCCAATATTCATTTTAAGATAAGTTGAAGGTGCACCGCGTACCCACGCAGAATTTTCAAAAACTGCATCTTAGTGCAAAAGAATCACTCTTAGCCCAGGTGACATTATGAATTGCATATTTCTCTAAATAAGGCAACCCTATAAATTATGAAAGAACTTACTAAGTAATTGCGGAATTGGAATGGTTCATGTGTGTTTTTAACTAGTTGATCAATTATTATATTCAAATTAATTCAAGCTTTTCAACATTCAATTTTCACTGCAATAACTCCTACATACAGCTGCATATTACAAGTGCAAACATTGTTATATCCACAAGCCAATGACGTTGAAAAAACGAACAAACCCAAGTTAAGAAATGAGATGAAGTTTCCCCCTATTCACGTTTCAACTTCTTTTACAATTCGACTCTTTGCACGTTACCACACCGAAGAGAAGGCGGACCAGTAGGAATGGTATTGCTTGTGTGCAGGGGTATCATTACACGAACAATTCATTGTGGGTTGCGGTTTGCCGTATTACCTATTCCATTTAAGAAAAAGTCAACAAAAAAAAACTTCACCCTCCTTACAACGTACAAAAAACAGTAGTAGCCGCGGTCCCATTCGTCGTTACCGTTACCGCATTTCAAAACTCTGCAATAACGACCCGATGTTTACCGAAGCGTAAAGCTGCACTTGATCCAGTCATAGCTATCAAGTGGGAATCCCGTCGGCAATCAAACAAAGTTCGTTAAGGCCACTACCATTTGTGAAAGTACTTTGCACTTTCCCATACTTGGCGCACTTTTTAATTGCTTGTACAGACATTAAAGTCGAACCCCCAAAAACCGCAGGTCTCTTGAGTGCTTACTCAATCCTTTCAACCAACGGAAAATGACTCCATTTGCTGTGAAGTACTGGACTGGAGGTTAGTTGACTTACCCGTAGCTGCTCCCCAATCACATTTCGCGCCAGACAATCTGCATAAACGATTTTTCATTCGATCGTTGTTGGTTGTTGGTCACTGGAGAGGAGTGCTTTGATAAAGAAATGGTGAAAGAGGAAACATACTATTCCACCACCACCACCTTGCACTCAAAGGGAGTTTCTTCAATTAGCGCTCCGCTCCCAGTTATTAACTTCTCGTCAGTTTTAATTAAGCACCCACTTTTGAACTACCGCATGGTGTGTTGGTGGTGGTGGTGGTGGTGGTGATGGCCCATCGTAATTACACCGAGTTGGGGTAAAATGCAAATGGAATGCGCCCTACTTGAAACAGTTGCATGTCCAAAAGGGTCGGTTCTAGCATGTGCTGCTCGGCAGAAAGTGCAAAACTTCAAACAACACAAATACTTAAGCAAGAGTGTGTTTCACAGTTGCACTAGTTAAAGTTGGAGCGACGCCGAGCCGAGCATAAATTTCACTTCTGAATTTTGATTGTTCCCGCGAAGCCAAAACACAGGCGTGGGAATTCTCCGAAGACGAATTGCTGGCTGGACTAACAAAATCAATGATATTGCAGATTGACTCTGGCTCACGATGAAGATACTCGTAGCTCTATATATCATAATGATGTTCATGATGGGTTCTGGTGAGAGGGTTCTTTTTAATTTTCTCTTCCTTGGAAAAACGTACGAACCGAAATTAAAAACACACTCACACACAAAACTCATTAAGAACGCGAAAAAGTTCATTTAGTTGAGTGAGGTTTCGAAAAACGTTAATGGAGCTCGCTGTTAGTTGCTGCTTGCTGTTTGCTGTTTGCTGTTTTCTGTTGGCTGCTGGCTGTTCCCTGTTGGCTGTTGGCTCCCTCCATCATAAATATTAAACTGACTGAAAGTTAGCAGATAATTACGCGAAGCTACTCCAACTAACACCGACTGATATCGCCGAAAAACGAGCACAGCGCGTGCAAAAAAAAAAATAAAACAACAAAGATGATGAAGAGCATAGAGCAGACGTCCAGCACAGTGCGGACCTCAAGTTTTGTGAAAATATAATTACGAGGCTTAATAGCAGCAGATGATCCTATTGGATCCGTTAAGGTCCACGCTGGCTGTAGAATGTATGAAGGACATATTAAGTGATTGCATTAATTGGATTTCGGCATCTCACGTTGCGTAATTTTGTCTGGCAGTTGGAGGAGATACGAATACGAGTATGCTTAAGCCTCGCTGGTCATTATTTTAATTTAGCTATGGCAAGCCAAGTTGCCGTTTATTACTTGCTCGCTCGTAACGTGCATATTACTAAGGTTGCGGGTTATTCTGTGTAATTGCAAAGAATTTGGGTCATTGGTGACTCGGGTCATATAACTTGATATTAGATACCCATATCCAGTTAACGCTGTGGAACTAGTTTGCAACACAGCTCGGGTATAATTGATTTTGTTTTCAAGTAGATTGCCTTTTTTGACTGATTAATTCAACATGGGAAAATTAAAATTTATTCACTGTAATTTAAGCATAAGCAATTCACCGTTAAGAGCAAGTTTCCAAGTTCCCCACCTCACTCAGCCAGTTAGTAGAAAGTGTTAACAAAAACTCCGAACCTCCGTGGTTGTTGGCGCGTAGAAATTTAATGCTGGCGCCGGAATAAAATCTCTGGATGGATGATGCATACACACACACTCACTCACTTGTACGCCTTAAGTGGTTTGATGCCATAAAAAGGAGTGTTCGATTATTTTCTTCCCCGTAATGTTTTTTTTTTTAGAGTTCTTTCTTATTCTGCTTTTGTTTTACTTATTAATTCGAATATTCAAATACCCAGCCCTCTGTGTATGTAAATGTATACATACATATTATTTAGTGAATTGTCTTCAAATCTTTAAGTTGCGTTGGAGTCAAACCGAATTAATAACCCAGTACAGCTGAATCTGTTAGGTAAAATTGTCAGATAGATCTCACATAAGGATATTTGGAGCGTACCTGGGCTTTAACCAACTAGTCTCTTTAGCTTATCCGATCCGTACCTCACAGTCTTCAAGCTCGTCGAAGTCCTCTCCTACTTGTTCTCTTCCTTACGCGATGTCCTTCTCTACTATATACATTGTCCCTCCGGGTTAGATTCAAAGACTCTGTGGGATGGATCGTCGGTGTCCATTCCCATTCCAAACATGCAGTGAGACTAGACTTTAGACTAGATTAATGTCATTTTATGAATCGTATCATTTATATTTAACCTCATTCCTCCAAAGTGTGCGCACTTCCTTTTAATAAGTTGGACGGAAATGTTGGCAATCATCGTTTAGATTGAATCGGTCGTTATACAGACCACAGAAGTGACTCCGATTGTGACTCTATTATTATACAAAGTTTCCTTCTTCACCTCGACAGATTTCTGTACGGGCTTTGCTACCTTGAAATGTTCATTTAACCTTTTGTTTAAATTTCCGAGCTCCGTTCCTGGAGTATTACTTAGGTATCGCTCAAGGTGAATGCTATTCTTTCGACTGTGTTCGTAGATCTTTCTGAGAAGCTCTTAGAAACACACCTTGGCTCCTTAATGTTGCTTTGTGGAATGCTATTCTTTCGACTGTGCTCGTAGATCTTTCTGAGAAGCTTTTAGAAACACTCCCTGGCTCCTTAATGTTGCTTTGTGGGCACTTGAATATATGTATGCGTGCATTTAACCAATTGTGATCGGACTTCTTGCCTAAATAACAACGAATCTGTACGCAAAATGTTAAAATTTCTATATTTTAGTTTAAACCCTTTAAGGTTTTGTACGTAAATTATTCAAAACTTTGCAATATAAGCTCTTGGAAATCTGGTACAGTTTTAAACGATTCCGTACTAGAAATATATACGGATGGATCCAAGACAGCGGGTGGTACGGGGGCTGGAGTCTTCTCAAATGCACCTGGCTTAGCCATCACCACGCGACTGCCGAATCACTGTAGTGTGTTTCAAGCGGAAATTACGGCAGTCTACGAAGCTGCGGCTTGGCTTTCAATTAATGCGATAGATTGTAGCGCTATTGTATGTAATATACATAGGTAGTCAGGCAGCTATTACAGCCCTGGAATCGCCGACAATACGATCAAGGTTGGTAAAGCAATGGCGCAGATCTCTTAACGAGATTGTAGATAGCTGCGACGTAACCCTGTGCTGGGTCCCAGGACACAGGGACGTTCCAGGCAACTGCAGAGCGGACGAGCTGGCAAAAGAGGGTGCGGGACGGCTTCTCCCCGAAAACCTGGGGGACCCCCTGCGCCCATAGAATCGATCAAGTTCCTCCTTGACAGAGATGCCAAGAAACTGGCAAACCGCAGGTGGAACAACATCAGCACTTGTCTCCTGTCAAAACAAATCTGGCCCAAGCTGGATTTAAAGAAGACGGAGAGACTTTTATCTACTAATCGGAAAGATCTAGGTTCACTAGTAGGGGTCCTTACCAGACATTGCCTGATAGGCAGGCATGCACTTAGATTGGGGGTCCCCTCCAACGAATTCTGCAGAAGCTGTAGGGACGAGGAGGAAGAGGAAACCACGACCCACTTACTTTGTACATGTTCTGCTCTTGCAACGCTTATAAGAAGAACCCTCGGGGAATACTTCTATGATGATCTTAACGATCTAGCTGAACTCGACAACCAGAAGATAAGCAACTTCATCTCTGGGACGAAATGATTCAAATCTTAGGGTTAACACCGCTACGGTTGCCCACTTTCGTTGTAGTTATGCCACATTTTCTGGTTCCCTGGTGCCGGTAAGCCGGTTTACTTCGTTGTGGTATCACAATGGGCCATTCTGGCCTAAGTGTGTCCCTGCCTAAGCGGGGACAGCCACCTAACCTAACCTTGCAATATAATAAGCCTCTGCACATCATTGTCATTCAATGGCTTGGCTACATCTTTTTCATATTTTTATTTATTTTCAAAACAAGTGAAGGGAGTTCACTTGAACACGAAAACGCTGCTATTAACGTCTAATATTTACGTCTGTTATTTACTTTGTTCATTATATATAATATTATTAAATTTTTTTAAAACGTTCTCCTAATGAATTTACTCTATTTGCTTGAAAAAAAAAATGTATATGTACATGTGTATATGTATATCAAAAATTTACTATGTTTATCAGAATAGCCAAACACGAATTTACTATTCGTTGAATTCTTTTTAGTTATTCTCACAAAATTGATCATAATAATTACGAACACGAACGTGGAAAAATGCAGATAAACTGCGAGAAAAAAAAGGTTACTCTTTTCATTTGAAGGCTCTCAACAAATGGCTTAAAAACGATATTTTTATCTTTCTTTCAATTGTCTATTTTAGTCACGCCATGGTTTTCCATTATGCGGTTCGCCGCCTTTTTTTGCATGCTAGGATATATTGCCTGATATAGAGTGTTTCAAATCTATCTGCAGAGTTCGTTTATTTTGATGGATGCATTTATTGCTGTGACTCAAACACAACAAAAACAACAGAGTACATTTTCTTTATAATTTGTTTCCTCTAATGTTCGAAGAATTTTACCCATTAGCGGGAGAGGATTCTTTTTGGGAAAAGAAAATACAGCTTTAGTATAGGTAGAAGCCCATCCAGTAGGTCCTAATTCTAGGTGATTACGACCCATTAGCATTATGCTCGCCAGGTATTTGGATCATTTTGAAGTAGGTTCACAATGGCAACATAGACCAATAATCTCTAAATCCCTAAAAATAATATAAATATGTCCCCGGCGCACTTTTTCTTTTTTGTTGTTTTCTCAAAATGTTGGTTAATTCTTTACTATTGGACTTCTAACGAATGGTGGTTGTGTTTAAACGCATGGTAATCTCTTCTGAATAAATGTACTCATATGTAAGTGTCCTTTTCATTGTAAGTACAAAAGTGCATAATCGCTCTGTATTCCTGCAGAGTCCTGTGGAGATAATAATAGCGTATGTGTTTTTATAAGCTGATGAGTGAACAAAGGATGCTGTTCACCTAAGTGGTTTTCTTTTTTCTCGTTAGATTGTATGTAGGTTCGCAAAAATAGCATCCACGTCCCAGCATCACTTGCGTAAACACGATAATGAGTGATTGAAAACATTTTCGCGTTCGTTCACAGTAGGACACGCGCACGGGAGTGGTTGTTTAGTTTAACTCACAGAAACATTGGGTACGTGAGTTGCAATTTATCAACTTTGGGGTACCTTCGAAGAGCCTAAAGGACCTTTCATCAGGATCATTATTTCTTAAGAGAGAATCATTGGTAGACGATCTTATTTTAGTGGTGCCACCTAGTTTTCTTTGCTAATCTTTTTCTTTTCGACTAATCGAGTTTCTCAATGGTTGGGATTTTCATTAGATTAAATCTCGAATTTCACTGAACTGAAACGTGTCCTTTCATTGCAATGCAAAATTTCAGTGCAAATTTTTAAGTTCCTCTAAATCTACATAAGTATGTATGAACGTATGTATATTGTATTTGTATATTAAACTTGCTTTAAAGTTGACAGTTTATTCCAATAAAACATATCGTTCAAGGAGTTAAGTTCGTTGATTTAGCGCTGACAAACAAAATCCATCTGCATGTGTCGATATCTAGTTTTAACAGATGAAATCGTTTATAGTCGGTGAAAACACTCAGCGATTTGGTGCAAACGGATTTTATTGAATCAGGGACAAATCTTTCTAAAATATTAATATAACTTCTATACTACGGCGAAAGAATTCGTAACGTAAAACGCGTCCGACTATTAAAATTGCCTGTTAATAACCAAAATCTTCCCGTGGAAAAAATGCATTTCCTGCTGATTGACAATGAGATCAGAGCAGATCTTAGGGCATTCAACTAGTTAGACCAGGTTACTTGAATTTAACAAGTAACAAGCTTAAATGACGTTTCGCGTTCCGAAAAAAGCGACGTTTGTTATAATTAAAGTAGTTCATGCATTATCCCTCATTCGAACGAATAAAGCTGTCGATACATGCACTTCATAATTCTGTAATTATTATACCAGTTCGTAATTATACATCGGATCATGCGATATAGAGTATCAATAGGGGTCTTACTTAGTTAAATTCTCACCTCTAAAAGTCTGACTGAGCTTTCAACAATCAGCCTGGTTAATGGCCTCTAACTCTGTTAAATAAATTTAATTGCAACTGCAAGTGAATATGGCAGGTTTAATAAATTAAAGATGAAAAAACACTTTCCAGCTCAACTTTTGCCGCACGCCTTGAATTAGGTGTTTCATGACTCTGGCCTTTTCTTCAACTATAATGCTTAATTTATGAAATGTTCGTAGCACGGCGGAAAGGTACCTCGCGGATAAGCTGTTGCCACGGTACGTCTTTTTGCAGACATACGTACGTACATTTTTTCACCATAAGTAGTGGAAAAACGTGACGAATGTGGGAATCGTTTGTGTACTAGGTAAGAAATGAACGTGATTAATGAATGAATGAAGGATTTGATGATGGGGTCTTCGTTATTGCAAATTGTTCGAGTGCACTCTGTAAAATGATTTGTTAAGTCGTTTATATTATGTACATCTAAGTGTTAATAAGCAAAAATATTACCTACATACCTATGTAGTTATGAATAAAACAAAGTTATGCCTGAAACAATTCATGCAACCGGTTTGTGAGGCTCCATGTATTCGAGACCTACAACTGCAATAGTGATTCAAGGCATTAAATTTTCCAAACGAAAAGTCAGCGAATTGCAACGAAAAGAAAATCGCATTGACCTTTGGGAATTTAAGAAAGTAGAAACGGTATTCATATGGAAAAAACGCGAGAAAAGTATAAATGAATGAGCATGCCATTGGTTTAAAATCTTATCTTAAAAAAAAACACCAGAACCAGAGTGCCGTTTTTAAAAAGGATTATGTTGCAATTTTTTCGCATGTGTCTGCATCATCGTGTTGATTTGGTATTGTGAATATGCTTACTTAATTAACGCGGTTCAGCTTATAAGCAACATTAGCTTTCATATTTTCAAATTTGTACTTTTATTCCATGCCTCATTTTTCGAAAAAGTTTCGATTGGTGTTTAAAGGGTAAACTCGTGCCTTCACAAGTCAGGACACAAGCGTCCACAGGTTGTCTTAAACCAACCACTATACCAACTCCTACTCTCACCGAATGTGTATGTTCCCAGGGTCACAACGAAGAACGACAGGAAACAGCACAGATCTTCGCCGAACGCGTATCCGGAAAATTCAATGGAGTGGCTTGGAAGAGAACTATACAGCAACATTGAACTAGTCGAAAAACTGCGACATTTAAGGCATTTATAAGGATTGGACACCAACGCTCGGCTCACAGAGTCTTTCAATCTATTTTTCTTTGTTTGTTGTCACCCAGTGTTGGAGGGAAAAGAAAGGGTTTAGGGAAGTGTTAGAGATTAGAGATGGGAGGAAAGATAGTGGAAATATTGAAGAGGACACATTTCTCAATAATCATGTTGTGTCGTTAAAAGGAGATATGCGAAACTTCACTGTTTTTCCGAAAGCAGACTTGTATTACGATGAAAGAGACGGGCTGGCGCTATACAGGTAGATAGGTAGGGTGGCTGTCTGTGCAAAACCATATGAGAAGAGATCCATCCTTCTCATGAAGGCCAATGGGACAATGGGCGGTAAGAACACCAATGACGATGCTAATGAGGGACCTCTTGAGCAAGGTCAAATTTTTAGATCGAGTGAGATTTAGCCTAGGCCAGTTCTCCCTGGAGGTATAGCGCGTGGTACCATTCCTCCACCTTTGGTCTGTCTTACTGATCGCGTCAAACTCTAAGAGAAGTTTACATGCAGGAAGTGGAATGCCCAGATTTCTTCGTTCCGGCAGCATGTCCAGAGTAGTACCTTACAGTTCCCTTGGATGTCCCTATGACCGGGTATCCAGCATATGATGTAGGTGAGCGACAATCTAAAGTAGCTTTTGATGTTCATGTTACCGATGCCGGGGATTTTATAGCAGCCTGGCTATCGGTAAAAATTGTGCCTAAGCCAGGATAAGGCTTCGTTGATCGCCATAATTTCCGCTACAGTGTTCGGGTAGACGGAAGGGGATGCTCAGGTTAAGCATATCGGAGAAAACACCACCGTTTTGGAATAGAGATGCACGGAATGATCGTCTTTGGTGTCATCACTCTCGCACTACTCTTGGGAAGGCATGGAAGTCCGGAAGTTGAGGTTGAAATTCAACTTGGACGTAGTTTAGTCGGTGTTTTCCGAAATAAAAGTCAGGGGATCTAAGATCGAGGAGTGGACAATATGGTTGTTTGACCATTGATAGAAGGCTTTCAGTCTGATGGGTGCGCGGGCAGCTGACCATTTGCCAAAATTATCTAGGCGAAGTAGATGTAGAAGCACGTCGAGTCGAGTGCCGCGAATGGGGTGGTTTTTAGTACATAATTATAATTATGTATATGCATGCTGATCTTTGCACTTTCTTCAATAAATTGTGCGAAAATGTGCAAGATCAACATCGGAATACAGCGGCGGATACAAATACATGCATATATATTTTGTGTTTATTTTCATCATTCTTTTCCTGTTGTAATAAGCTATTTTTAATTTAGTTTTGATAAATTATCGATGAAAGATTTCCGCTAAACTTTATTTAAAGACATCGACGTTCTTCAGAAAACAAAATTATTAATACATATACTGTTTCGAATGGAATTTACATTTACTGCAGCAGGTTCTAACACAAACCTTTCGAAAAGAGCTTTGAATGAGAATCAAAAATAGAATTCTTGGGCTTCTTTAAACCGCCTTAGGCCTACAAAAATGATAAACGTGAATAAATTCTAAAAACGCTATCAATTTAGCAGTCGCTCTCAACCAACCTTTACCAAAAGCGATCACCTTAACGACATCTCTAAAATACTAAAAGACCTTGCTTAGCAAGAGAACTTAACTGACTGCCCTTGACAATTTGCAATTGACATGGCACATGAATGTATGTACATATCTACACGTACAGATATATTAAATAAGGATAACAAAATGCGGCCGAGAAGTCAACTCGAGCCATGTGCAGTTACTTAATCTGTTGAAATTATTGAAAATAATCTCAGTAATTGTTTGTAGATTCCCCTTCAGTCGTGCGAATATAAATATGCGCACTTTGCTGAGGTCAGAAACGACAAACAGCGCTCGAAGCAGAATCTTAAACAACACATTTGCATTCAACACATAAGCGCGCGAGTGAGCGAGTAAGCGTGTAAGCGAGCCAGAGTAACAGCCACAGCCACATAACCTAACCACCATCAACAAGAAACCAGCAGTGCTCACGTTCATATGAGCAGCAGATACTTTGTGTAGACACGGGGGGATAGTCACATTATACAATATTTTTCCACCTTCAACGAGTCGAGAGCGATTATCCCGGCAGTTTACATCAGCAGAAGAAAATTGATTGATTTGCGGATTTTATTTAAAATGCACACAACAGGAAAATATTTTATAATAACATTCCGTTGAATCGATGGACGACGATTATTTGGCTGAAGGACAAACTACTCTCGGGGTGCAGTTGTTCAATGTTGCACATCGTGTTAAAATTCGTTAGCGAATTTTTTTTTTTTAACAAGAATGATAATCCGACCTGTCTTAAGCAAATAAAGTTTTACTTAAAAGTCGCAAAAATAAAACCAAAAAGTGGCTGCCCCTGTATTTGAAGATCGGTTTATTGATGATAATTTGAATCAACAACAACACCACAGACCCCTGCGGTGCTCTCATCTTAACTTTATGACCCCTCGTGCAACATATCTGCAACATTCTTGCAGGTCTCAGAACTCCAAACAGTACCCGCACCGTTCGCATCTAGGTACCATTCAATTTGGCACATTTAAATGCTAACTCAATGATTAATGAAGTGCGGCCATTTGTCAGGAACAAGACTGTAAAAAATTGATTTGTGTTAAATACCATTCGATGCGCTTCGAGAGCATTCAAGGGACCCGTCGATTCATAGATTTACACCGACATTTCCTCTGTGCAGCGGTTAGGTATAAAATGCCATATATCTTTGGGAAGAAATCATAGCCCCTTGTAAGTAGGCGTAGCAAATCAAATAACTGCCGAGCATTTAAAATGTTTGTAGCGCCAGTCTGTGAAATATTTTACATGTGACTGATTCGCACTGGTCCTTAAATGTCGGTTGCTGCGGGAGAACAGGATTGCTCGTTTCTTTCCGTTCGCAGAGCAGACCGACCACCGACAACTACACATTCAGACGGGGCAGTAGTAAAAATGCAAAATAAATTCCACAATAAACAAATCAATTCTCGAAGCATATTTATTACTCCGGCCAAGCGGAGGTACAACCTTCCAATCGGCTACCGGTGTTCTTGTGTTTCGGTTCGGCTTCGAGTGTGTGGCTTCCGATGCACAGCTGGAGACGCAGACGTTCATTTCATTTCAAATTCGCTAATTTGAATGCGTTGCTCTTTTCATTTGTGGTCGACAAATGATATACTGCATACGGATCGGACGGCGATGGAACCCTGCGACGGGAGTGAGTATCACACACCATATGGTCAGCACGGAGGTGAGCATGATTTGCACAATCAATTATTGAATGTGAAAAGGCAATAAAAAGATTCCTTATTCCCTTTTGATAGGAAGCGGGCATATTGATTTAACGAGGTTAAATTTCATAGTTTTGGTAAATTACAAATTCATAAAAATAGAGGTTTTTTTAAATTAAATTTTTCTTGGGGATTATTTTTAAAGCAGGAAAAACATAAAAATTCATAAACCTCAACACTTTATTATTTAGAGAAACACGGCTCTAGAACCAATTGCATTTGTCTTTGTATTATAATATTTTGGTCAAGTGTTTCAACTTATTCCTGTCGTCTGAAGGGAGATTTACACTTATAGTGATGGATAACACTAAGGGCAAAAAGGGCGGAAATTATACATTTTCTTTCTTCAATTCATTCAGAGCTCAAGAATTAGTCATAGTTGCTTTACAATGAACCTCGTATTTTACGTTGGGTATTTTGTACGACGTAAACGATATGGTTACGAGAGAGACACTTAACTCGGATACCAATGTCGGATACAAGATCACATCCAACGCACTGTGTAGCCCTCCTGCAATGCCTGACTGGCAAATACCAGTGTGGATTCCGGCCCGGTAAATTTAGAATAGATCAAACCTTAGCACTAAGGCAAATTCTGTAAAAGACCTATGAATTCTAAGTGGATGTTCACCACCTTTTCATCAATTTTAAAGCGGCATATGATAAATTTTCCATCTCGAATTCTGCAGACTGGTGGCTGAATTCGGGACCCAGCAAAACCCAGTATAACACCGGAAAACACACGGTGCTATGTGCCATTAGGAAACAGCCTATGAACTTTTTTAATCATGTATCGGATGTCGGCATAGAGATGCGCTTTTAGATATGTTATTTCTTTAATTCTTGTTGGAATAGATAGCTTCACAAGTGACCTCAGTCACTCAGTGGTTTAAGGGTCACTAGAAGTCTTAAATTTTGTCAAATGGCCTGTTGCGATTTTCCCTCTGTTTTGTTTTTGTGTGTTTGAAGGAGTATCATAAGTAAAGCTTTATACAAGCATATGAAGATATGTTACCATGTTTATACCTATGTATGTAGGTTTGTATATAAAATACTTTGATTATTCAAAAACTCCGACACACTTGAAATAGTCCATAAAAAAAAAATATTTGGCGCGACAGCTAAGGATGAGTCAAGGCCTAGCTTCTCGCAAACATTCATGTTGTGCGTGTTATATATTTTCGCACGAATAGAAGGGACCTACAATTTATTTCCGACTCCGAACGGCGAATTGAGAAGCTCTTTCATGGCAGATTATACTCCCGGAGGCTTGTCAAACCCCGACGAGAGGTGCTGCCACGAAAAATGTTCGAGGTTCCTGGCTGCGGCTTGAACCTACGCCGCTCGGTCAGCGGTCCAACGCACTAACCATTGAGCCACGGCCACCACTCAAATAGTGCATGGTACTTATTTTGGGATTGGTGCACCATGTCACCCAGTTCTCATTCAGTACTCTCACCTAAAAAGTGAAAATAGTTCCCGTTGCAAAAATTTGATCCCCGAAAAATCACCAAATGAATTCGATCTGAAACCAGAACACCCGGACCTTAGCTTTGAGTTTATTCTAAGTACACTACAAACTAGTCCAGCGTTACCACTTTGCTGCAATTGCAATAGATCTACTGCATTTATTTTGAAATTTGAATCTACTGCCATAACATTTTAATCTTCTGCATTTTGTAGTACCTATGCTTGTATGGTCCCTATGATTCCTTTTAGCACAAAATGACAAAACATAACAACAAAATTTTTCGAAAAAGTTGAATTTCTTATCTGAACGGAGTAGTGAACTCACTATCTATAAATGAGCCCATCCGTTTCACAATGACATCGGCTGACGGCTGACGGCTGACGGCTGCCACTCCATATTGTCAAAGTGACTATCGTACCGTTTTGGCTTGAAAAAAAAAAATCTACTGCGAAAAAGTTAGATCTACTGCATTTTTTTAGAGAATCTACTGCGAAAAAAGAGTCCTAAAGGGGCAATCTGCAAACTACTGGTTGGGAACGCTTCTCATTTATCGGATAGTTATAGGTGTAGCCAATACAAAAATCTAGTCACAACTGTTCAGTTCGATTACGTCACATGTACATATGTACATATGTTTGTATGTACCTATGTAAGTGCGATTTTTTAAAAGTGGCCTTCACAGTCACGTGTGTCTATAATGCAGTCGCTCGAAATGTCGTGTTCACAAAAGTGCACCGTGTCTGTCTCTGATTGGTTAAAGCCAAGAAATGGCTAACAATTGAATGCATAAGCAAAACATGCACTAAAACCTATTTTCACTCAATCTGGGCTACCTACCTATACTTAACTAGACCCACTTTTGTCGGCATGTTTTCTGATTTTGTGCCAATGCCGAAAGGTGGCGCCTCCTTAAACTGTCCGTTATGCCAATTGGCACAGCTTGACAGAGAGCAATATTTTACACATAATTTTCACAAAGTGACAACAGATTAATCATAAATATCTAAACCTATCACTAAGCACATATCGTTTGTGTCCGAAGTGTTACAGGAAAGTAAATAAATTTCATCTCGAAATAGCACTCACAAACTTAAGATAGAAAAATGGAAAATTCATTTCTCATTGAACCCTGGCAAGCAAAAAAAAAAAACCAAGAAAATTCATTTTCTCCTCTACGATGTAGGAAAACAAAAATCAGTTGCGTTCAAATTCGAACACGCCCTTTTTCCTTGTTGAAGTCAGAATATTTCAGGAATGCTGCTGAGTTGACAATCCATTTAAACAGTCTCACAAAAGGGAAAAAAAGAACAGTATCCGCGTTCTCATTGAATAAAAAAAGAAACAGGAACAGGGACAGGGACATCCCGTATATTGAGATTGAGATTTGCATGCGGAGCGGATTCCAGTGCTGAATGAAATTACTCTGCCCATTTGAATGAGATAAAAAAAGGCTGACGATGGATGCTCAATTCATGCATTAGCGTGAAGGGAGTTTCAAGTTGTGGAATCAAGTTCCCTCAGAGCACATATACAAATCGCTGGGACATTGGTGTAAATTTATTCTGACATCGAGAATCGTCCTGAATTTGTCAACAAAGAATTTAATGCTGCCCCTTTTTGCGCGCTTTAAATTGATAGGATTCCGCTATTGTCATCCCAAAAAATAAAACATTTTCAATGATCCAACCGAACAGCAGTTAACATCCGAACACAGCACGGCGATTGTTTGGACGATTTGCGTTGGCATTTAACCGCACTCGAACTTATTTACACCTTGTCACGTCTAGTGTACATTGTGATTAGAAAACGCATCCATACTGCTTCCGCAGCCACAACCACTGCACCACGCCACGTTACACTGATCCGCCGTAATTGTGACAGACCCGTCTACAGACCTATTATATTTCCAGTGAACGCCTAATGAGGATAATTACGGTCTAATTTGATATCTGAATCTTCTGTGAAGAGGTGGAGCCCTCAGTGCACGAATACTGTGTGGGTGATGATGAAAGTAAGTGTAGCGTAGTAGGCAAGTAATGACGGTTGCAATTGTGATGCCGTCATGTAAAGCGTTACCAATTTTGTCATAGTTGTCTCCTTCACATCTAGATATGTATGTACATATATATGATAGGTTTCACTGCTTCAAAATTAAGATGTGATTAGGTTTTAACCGATGATTAAGTTTTAACCGATTTGGAAATTGAAATTGACCCCGGCCAACAAAATGTAGTGACGAGAGAGTGCTATCTTGATCTGTAATTAAGCAATCGGTAGATAGAGATGCTTACAGAGAAAAACACAATAATTAAAGCGTGATGATGAATAATTTCTTTTTTTTTTTTTGCGATCAAGAAATTTGTTCTGTCAGTCATAATACGGATAGGTAGTATCTGATCCGAAGTTCATTGAAATTCCTTTGCACACACTGTAAGAGGCTTATGGCAGAAATCAAGAGGTTGCCATTGTATTTGGGATTTGTTTATCTCAAGTACACTCCCTTTGTTGTCGCTCCCTAAATGCCTATTCGAGGCTTGCAGATTAGAGCTAGGACAATGTGTGTACATTTATTTATATTTACAGATAAGCCGGTTCATAACAAAAGGACAAAAGTGGGAATAGATGGTGTTCAGAGCCAAAGATACGAGTCTATATACAAAATCCATTCTCGAAATCGAGTCCTACTATTTATGTATAATCGAATCAGAAACTGAATTCAGAAATACCACAAACCCTTACGGAAATATTAGTTCTATTTCTAATTACTATAGCAAAACCCATACAATTACTAAATTTGAAAACTCAGCAAAACTATACCGTATCGTTCTACAGAACATCTTTGAAGCACCTTTTAGAATAACTACATAGCCAAATCGCTTAACTCCCCTCAAGCTATCTGATAGAGCAAGATATTTAGGGCTCATTCGAATATTAACAAGGCATCGGTATCATATTCATTGGTTAAAGATTGAACATAAACCCGTATGGATATATCTATGTCCTCTTTTACGGAAGATGGGCATACGACAAAAATTCAAAAGGCTGCATCCATTAGAAGAAATAGTTCGATGAGGACAACCCCAACAGCGGGTTTGAAAATAATTCTCAATCTGCTGTACTTAGACATATGTACATACATAATTCTTTTCCGAGAGTAGAATTTGTTATAAAAGCTCTCGATTCGGCGTTCGGAGTCGACAATAAATTGTCTCTTCTAGGCCTTGTTTAATTTCGAGCTTTTGCGCCAGCTATACTCATCGCAATTTACCTCAGTTTCGTTCGAATTAGTGTTTTCGCACGATCTACATATATTTCTCCGCCATTGACTTCGAGGATTTTAACCGTCGACGACATTTGCACCTGTCAATTTCCGAAACTATCATAAATATTTCCTAGGTTGTTTCAGCATTCTCACGTACCTATGGATTATTTACGGGTGATTGTGAGTGAAAGCTTAAGATAACTTTTAAAACGGCTGCCTACAAAAACAACATTATATCTACGAAAGGCCTTCATTGACTTCCATTTAACTGTTAGTAACCAAATGAAACTGAATGGTCAGCGGCCTACCTGATGGTGCCCGATGCAAACGGAATTCGATCTCATCGTTTTCATGCTGCCGCCGGCAGATTTGCAGCCAAGTTAGGGCTTCAGGCTAGTTTACCGAATTGATAGATTTCTCTAGTCATAAAGTCTGCCAAGTTTCGGAGGTTACTAAAATGCGGTTTCAATTCGGTTAAGGCTTAGGGTCGTGTCATGAGGATCAAGGACGCCTTGTCGTGTATCAGCTCTTTTCCCAATTCGTCCGGTGATTAATTCCCTTCTTTAAATGTTAAATGATAAAGCCTTAAACATTGTGTGGTAATGCCCGACATTTCCAGATCTAATGACACTTAATCTCAGCGCTTTGACTATCAATAGTGATATCAATCTCGTTTTGTTGTGTTATTACATTCGACTGCCAATCTTCTCTCTCAGGGCACGTTGTTACATGAGGATAGTGTTGGATTGGATTGTCGGATAAATATTTACAGGACAACCCATTACATATTTATAAAAAAATGTGGTGCCAAATATATGCAAAAAATCTCTTCAATTGCATCCACAAACGAATGAATAACAACGCGCTACATCCCCGAAGTTAGTTCTTAGTGTTAACATTTGCAATGTACCGTGGATGAAAGTGAAACGATTCGTTACATAATTTTACTGCTCTTTATAGTTTTCCGTCCCCGGAAAGACAGAAGTTCGGTTCGTTAATCTTCAACTGGCAACGAATGAACGCACTAGATTCACTTCACCACATCGGAGGCATTTAGTATTTGATTTATGTCTGCAAAGCATACACGAAAAGGGATGTTCATTTCATCGCTCTAATCAAAATGAAGTCGTAAACTGTCACCAAGACCGAAACGTTGAATTTCTGCCGCTTGACATCTAATTTGAATGATGTACTACCGCAGTTTTTACTGCCACAAAGTCTCGTCTGGCATAATGCAGAACTATAAAAGAATACGAGATGCAAAATGTTTTTTTAATTTTAATATTTTCAAATGTAAACTGTATGATATCAACTTTCTTGTAAAGTATCCTTACGCATTTTCTTATCCCAAGTGGACTGATCTATAGCTTCGCGCTTCATTAATCATCTCGCGATGCGGCACAGATCAAAGTTTAGATATGTTTTACTAGTTTTCTTGAACTTTCCTTCGAATTCATAACTACAAAGAATTGTTTTTTTTTACTGCGTAGAGTTTTGATAAATTACCACTAAAATTAACATATTCAAAGGCAGCCAGAGAAATTATGCCTAGATATTACCTTAATTGACTATCGGTTCCTATAGAAAATGTGATTTGGTTAGAGCTGGAGTAGTAGTTGGTGCAGTAGATTTACAGTTTTTTTTTATTTCCAATCCAACCGAAATTAAAAAGGAAAAAAAAGTTTAATCAACTCGATTCGGTGGAGAATAGGATGAGAACCTGATTTACTAATTTTTTGATCAACATGCATTCTCTTTTCAAATGAAGCGACGGCGGCGGTGACATGTGATGGTTACCCCTTATGGCAAAGGTGCGGCTGAACAGCGGGAGACCTCACCACGGCAGCAGGTCGCATGTGGCGCTTGTTTTACTGCCTATAAATCCCTTTAACGCAATGCCTTCGGTACAATTATAAGAGAAGGCTTAGATATAATTTTTTTTTCTTTGAGCACTCGGTTTCTCGTTCTTATGCCGGTTACCTACATACCTACCTACTTAAATAAAGTTACATATATGTACATATTTGTTAAAGAACAAGTTCAGGAATAGTGCCTACCTATGTGATGTATGTACATGTAGGTATCCCGCAAAAGATTAGAGTTAGGAGAAGACTTGAACTACATCTTCAATTACATGAATTGATAATATTTGTATTGAATTTCATGAAATTGTATACCAAATATTTTGGAGACTTTCAATAAGAAGGCGCACCTACATACATATGTATGTACCTTTAATCAATATCATATATAGGTTAAGAAGGGTTTATTAAGTTCAGTTGTCACAAGAACACTAGATACCCTAGCGAGCGCAAATGTTAACGAGGGATCACCCTGAAGCACCTACAAAGGTACTGAAAAATTTAAACCTTTTCCTGCAAGAACTTTATTTCAGTATTCAGATCTTAAATATTCTGTTAAATCAATAGACATCTACTAATTCCCCTAGACTGCTGAAAAAACTCCCTATAAGTCTCCTCTGAATGCTGGCTATTCCCTGATCGTTTGCGTGTTCGTGAATCCCAGTCGGGATGCATATTGTAGCAGTGTTCTAATTTTAGCACTTTAAACGTGGCCTAAATGCCATTGTAAATAGCGATATCACTTTTGGATACCGATTTTATCATAAGTACGCCGCGACCTTCGGTTTGAAATACACTGCACATATCCGCAGGGTAGGCACCAACTTGAACTTTTCAAAACTCAATGTAAGAGCCCTGTTCATTGCTAGATTAGCCTTACGATTACTTGAAGCTAGGCCTTTGCTCATCCCGAGCTGTCGCACCAGCGATTTATTTATTTATTTTTAGCTTACGACTGCAGTGTTTGTTGGTTACCTAGTTACCATTGACAAGGAGCACTAAAACTAAACTCAGTTCTGCTGCTACTAAAACAAGTGCCTTTAAGTTGCGTTAAAAAGATTTGGATCCTTTACAGCTTCATTGTCGCTAAAAATGTGAGGACATAAACATGACTAAACAATGTCGATTTACAAAAATGACATCATGATTGTCAGTCACACTGGGCGCAACAAATGACTGCATTCATTCGACATGAGATTTTCTTCATTCTCTAGTCCCCTCAATGCCTTCCTACTAATCTGTAGGTAGGTATAGGTATTTCTATTTAAATTTAACGATTGCACACAGAACCTAATTAATTCCAACAGATACTTCACAAAGCAGAATAATTTATACATACATACATGCATGCATACATTACATATGTATCCCAAAACTTTTAGCATGGCTAAGACAATACCTATCAAACATGTGGCAAGGTAAAAACAAGCTTAAAACTTTGACCAAGGCATTTTTAAAGTTTTCTTAAACTAGTCTTGTATTAACTTTTTTTTGTGAAAACAGCAACCCAATTTCAGTAACTTCAATCGTTAATTCATTGATTTGTCTCAATGTTCTTTAAACTCCAACTATGTATAGGTATGATAAGGTTGCTCGTCCGAAAAGGAAAGAAAAAAATCAAAAACTAAAGACACCACGCACCCATTCAAGCATGACAGATCGGTCAGATACTTGATCCCACTACCACTTAAACCATCAGCAGATACCTACATACATACCTAACAATAGGTGGTATGTGTTCAGTGTTCAAAGATGTCCTTAAAGGATATACCATAAACCTAATAAGAGTCCGTTTGATTTAGTGGTTTTTTTTTTCGAAATCTGATACGACACTCAAACCCTCACTGTTTCATTCGTGTTCTTAAAATGATCAAGGTTAAAATTGGCGCTATCGTTTACTCAAACAATCTACTTACCGGATTAACTTGTGGTTTTTGAAGATGCGATGTTATATTGGTGATATTCATTCCCATTGCCGGGATCTGGGATCCGTAGAGTTGCCCAGCCGTCGGCGTCATATCAGTCAGCATGCTTTATAAATTTTATTTTTTTTTTCTTTCGTTTTGTTTTGTTCTTTTAATTGATTTGTCACTTTTGCAAAATTAAAACGAACAAAAAGAAGAATTCAATGTTCCCGTCTTGAGTTTTCAATTCATTAAACAAGGATTGATGTTTATTCGCATTTAGGTACTGCACTCCTGAAACTTAACCGATTGTCGTTTTCAGTCAGAAAAAAAAAACGAAAAATGATTGACAACACAAAAATTCACAAATCCACACTACGGTATTTATTACAGACCTCCGGTGAGGCTGCCACTTTCCATTACCCAACACGAATCTTGACAACAAAGGGAAGGCCTTTGTGATTTTTGCCAACTAGGTAACAAAAAAGGATCCTCGTAATCCGTCAAATTATCGGACGCAGCGCACAATTGACTGGCACATTAGCCTTCTCGTCTATTGTGTCGATGTTAATTGGATTTTTTTGGTTACGAGCGAGTGTTTTGATTTATTGAACTTCCAAGACACAAATTCCAAAATATCGTTGCGGCCCAGAGAGATGCAAATTTGTCACCCGCGTTTGGGAGACAACCGATAAATTCCGGTCATAAATTTGAAAACCCGCTGTGTGCAAATTTTTATTCACAAGTATCGACGGCGACGCAAACAGAAACAGCGACGATGAAACAAACCACCAAGCGTAGTTGTATCAATGAGACAACTAACGAACTAAACGGAAAACCAGAAAATGCTTTTTTCCCTCGGTTCTCAAATGTGCGCAAAGATACTCGTAGATACGTGTTTACCTGCCATCTCGCTCCTTCAGCTGGCAGAGCTCTTATTTGCTCGTGTGCTGTAGGCAGCATGCCGTCATGTTGTGCACCATAGCGATAAATAACCAAACGGGCGAGATTGTATCAGATACTCGTAGAGGTTGGCCTGCTGTAGGCAGCGGTTGACCAATCAGAGGCTTGTAAAAATTCATTTTGCAGGAAACATGTTATTAGAGTGAATGGAATGGGGATAGTCTTTGAGAGGTGTACTACGGAACACGCGCGCTCTGCACAGGGGTTAGATATGCGGGCGCCGTATCCTGCGTTTATATCCGAAAAGGGGTGGTCGTTTGTGTTGCTTTTTTTTTATTGTTTTAATTCTATTTCATTGCCGCACGCATTTTTTTTTAAGTACATGCGTAGATATGAGTGAAACGATTTGATTTCTTGTGGGACTGCTCTGTAGACTGCGATGGCGATTCTTGATTGAGTTTCATGAATGAAATAATGCCTGACTTTGGGATGACTTGTAGCTTTTTTTCGGATTGATTTCTGTGGGAATTGTTTGTGTCTATGTAGGACATATTGGGACAATCTGAATTAATTACATTGGCAAAAGAAATTTATTTCTTTGGTATCGGAAATCTGCAGAGTTCAGAAAGAGAAGAAAATATGTATAAGTCAAATGTGTAAAAAAAATAGGTACTTGTAAAAATTAACTTATACATAGGTACCGTGTGGAAATAAGAGTCGACATGTATGTTCGTAGGAAAGCAAACTCTGACATTCTAGGTACCTATGGAGATAGTATATTAACCAACTTTGATTGGTCGAGAGACTGGAAGTTGATTAACAAACTTTTGAAGCAACTGAATTTTTAGTCCAAAGAATTTCGTAGGTACGAACAATGTTAAAAGATGTTTAAACCTCAACATTTGCAGATAGCCACCGATTATCTAGGTATAGACGAGCAAAAGGTTTAAATCAGAGGAAGCACTGCTTGCGACTGTAAATTCTATCAAAGAATTCCAAATGTTTACATCCCTGGATAACAATTCTAACATTAGATAATGCTTTATGGGAGCTGATGCTAATAAGGTTTTACTAGCGTGAAATTAGTACAAACTAGTATTGTCACTATTGTTGGGGTGCTAAGTTTTAGTCGAATTCTTCCTAACCCACTTCCATATACGTAACTAAAACGAAATTTATGTATCTACATATGTATGTACATATAGTACATACCTTTTTCCACAAAATTAGAACTAGTAACCACGGAAGGTTCCAGTGGTCCGGTCAGAACCCCTCCGAACCACTTTGAACTTGCGTTATAAAAAACGTAATTAGTAAAATGTTTAGAAAAAAAAGTACATCGCGCCGATATCTACATGCTAGATATGTATTTGACCTAAACGATTAAGATTAACATGATTTACAAACAATATCTGCTTCAAAAAAGCACGCGTCAAATTGAAGTAGATTACACTAGTCTACAGTAAAAAGATATCCGAAATATTTTTAACTAATTTTTGTTCGTCTGGTCTACCCATGCTGAATATACGTCCATAATTAAAAGTCATTAATTAGTTTAACATTTCACGATACAATTTTTCTATTGAGTAGGTAAAAGTACGATGAAATGTTAATTTTTGCAATAAAATCATTTTTTTTTTTTTTTTTTTACAAAACTGAAACTAATTTATAAATATTATTATTATTTTCATACTCAGCATTTAAAAATTAGCCGACATCGATCTAGCAAACAAAAACGACGCATTGGATGTTAGAGATGTTAGAGCCAACGGACACCAACGTTCCGGCACGCAGAACCTTCGAATCTAACCCGAAGGGACAAAGCAGTAGAGAAAGACCCGCCCAAAGTGGTGCGCTGGACAGGCTTGTTGGTTGAGACACAGGTCCAACCCGAACTGTAGCGCTACCTAGGAAATTTGAGCAATAAAGGATATTTTAAGTAAAGCATACATAAACATTTATGTATGTATGTACGTAAATATGTATGTATGTATACTTATCTATCATCATAATTTCCCAATGGCCCGCTTATCCACTATAAGGATCACGGGTTTAGGGAGCTTAAGTGGACTCTCCACATTTCTATATATACATATGTACATACCTATTTATTTATTTTTTTATTTATCAGTCAGAGTAAATATTATCTATATTTAAGGAAAACAAACACGTATGTACAGTCATCTACCACAATTATAATTCAAATCTCTCCTTCTGTTGCACAATTGAATCCTAAACCAACCACTAAACTCCTTAATTTAAAGTGTTGAGGTAAATACGACATTGCGGACTAAACGGGTGGGCAGTTTTAATTGCATTTCATTGGGCTACATCGACAAAACTGCAAAATGCATTTGATGGCATCCCTAATGAACTGGATTACAGGAATAGGTATTGGTAGTGTTTAAACTCCGGAAAATTAAGCAAGTTTGAATTTCGTATGTAGGGTGTATCACTTTTGATATTTAGTTTCTCGCACATAGAGAAATAATAAATAATAATAATTTTAATTCCTGTTTCTTCTTGTATGCCTTAGTGCCTCTACTACTTACACCTGCTTAAATTTTTCTAAAAAATGCTCTGATATAAGTTTGTCTTAAGGTTCGAAACGAGCTCCGATTCAGAAAATATATTGTGAGAAACGTTAAGGGTGATCCATTCCATATACATATGCAGAGAGAAAGGAATTCAAACGAAGGACTTAACCAGCTTCCATTTACATTATCAATGATATAAAATCATATTTCTATCATCACTAAGTGGATAAATACATATACATGCTAACTTCGACTTAAATCTCTAAGTCAAATTACCTTGAACATTAAATTGTCATTTAGTCAAGAAGTTATACATTTCTTTCCACAAACGGCTCAAAAATTATTATTATTTTTATTAATCATTAAAACATAAATAAATTTACATCTAAACTATGCACAGTATTACCAGGACTTTCAGCTGGAGAAAATTAACAAAAGTGTAAGTTCTGAAATCGATTTGGACGAAACCGCAGTTTGACGATTAGAATAATTTGACGATTGAATTAAGCCAAGACGGTCAAAGTCCAATTTGAGGACCAAAAACAAGGGGAGCTCACCAAATAGCTCGGAGAGCTGAAACATGAACTCCTTTGCCTGCGTGTCGCCAAAGTTACCGGCGGAGCTCCATCAAAGCTGTCAAAGATTCGTGTTGTGCGCAAAGCCATCGCTCGTGTTTACATTGTTATGCACCAGAAGCAAAAGGAGAAAGTGTTTAATAACAAGAAGTATAAGCCCTTGGATTTGAGGAAAAAACCCACCCGTGCTTAGTGTAAGGCAATCCGCAAGAGGTCGATCTATCCGCAGAGGAAGTTTCCCGTCAAGGCATAGGCACCCAAAACTGATTGCGAGGACAGATGTTAACATCTATGCATGTATGTAATTTTTTAATTGTCTTTGCATTCAAGCTGCAATTTGAATCAGACTTAGGTGTCGTATTTTAGTCACCGTGGCTTAGTGGTTGGTGCGTTGGACTGCTGTGCAAACTGCGTGGATTCAAGCCCCAGTCATGTCCATTGAAAATTGTTTGCGATACCACTTCTCGTCGGGGAATGACAAGCTTCCGAGAGTATAATTTGTCATGAAAAATCTTCTCAATTCGCCGTTCGGAGTCATTAATATATTGTAGGTCCCTTCCATTCGTGCGAAAAATGAAACACGCACAGCACGAATGGTTGCGAGAAGCTAGGCCTTGGCTCACCTCGAGCTGTCGCGCCAGCTATAGAGAGAGAGATAGAAAAAGTGGTAGAGTATGAGAAAAATTTCGCTAGAGAAGTGTAAACGCCATGTAGAGGGAGAGAATAGATCTCTAGGTAGTGCGACTCTACGCTAGAATCGTAAGGCGAGATTTTTCTGTAGATAGTGTAAACGCCTTTCGGTAGAGCGCTCTAGTTCTGTTCATCGCCTCTACACTCTACATTTCAATTAAGCTAAAAGTAGCTGCTTAATCATAGGATATCATCAAAATTCAAAAACAACATGAATAGGGTGTCAAATGGGGCTTTCCAAAGGAATTTTAAGTTTTCTATATTCTTTTACCGTGTGGCCTTTGTAATTTATCTACATATTTCCTGATTTCATCCGTTTGGTTTCCAATTGACTTATAGTGAGTTTAAACAACTTTGACTTGAATTCATTTCTGGTCAATACACTAAGTACTCAGAAACCCGATAAGTCTTCATAGGAGATGAACAATATTTTTTTTACTTTCGCATTGTAAATGAGCACAGAATTGACAATAGGCAGCATGATCCTTAACTAACTCCGAGGTAGTTTGTGGTCACCCTCCAGTTTCGGACTTGCGATGAGGTATTCCAGTTCTGTATAATCCCTTAGCGGTGGAATCGGAGATTCTTTGGGCTCGGACATTGAGATTTATCACGTATCTTTTTGACCAGGTCGGTGCACGCTTACAGCCCGTAAAGCTACGAGTATAGTGATAGCAGTTTTACAGCAATACCACTCTATAATATGAGGCCTTGGGATCGATACATAAGTAGGTAGTGAATATTGCTCTGGAGCTATTGGGAGTTCTCTAGAATTTGGCGGAAAGCGAAGATATTTTCAATCTTTAGTCTTTCACTCCTACCGCAGGGTGCAATTCTCCCCTAGTTCGTCGATCTGTCGCTGCTGGTGCTAATGCATGAGGCAATGGGTGCTACTGTTGTTGTTGCTGCTGGGGGACTTACTGTTGTTGGTACTCGAACTTTCCTTTTGTGAGCGACAAGTGACGCCAGCGCAAGATGTGAATACCGGTTCTTCGTAGCCGGTTTTTGCTAAGTCCTCTACTTTCTGAGAAAATAACCCAGGTGACATGATTAGTGGACCCTGCGAATCGAACGCTCGCCGGTAGTTTACTTTTCGATTGACCCGGGCTTCTACTGCTAGGAAGTTACGATGCGTTTTCATCCTCCGCTTCACAAAAAATGGAAATTTCTATGATATCACAATGGACCTCTGGACTTAAAAAAATGTGGAATATATACATATGTATTATTATTATATTTATATCGAACAAAACTGTGTAATACTATTTAATGCATTTTAGCATTAGCGAATGGTTTGCTCGATATTCTTAAGAATACTTTTGTAGCATGTATTTCGAAAGGTATCAACGTTAATCGAATATGTACATATGTATGTATATAGCCCAAACTTTCTGTTTACTGTGCTTGATTTTCCTTTGTCCGCGTTGGGGAAATCACCAGAGGGGTTGAATTCGTATTTCTTTTCTCTCCAGTTGTTGGGGTAAACCAAAGGAATTGGCTGACGAAATTCACTACCATGACGACGATGGAGAGTGAGTGGCTGGCTCACTTTAGTTACACAACATTCGGACATAAAATAAAGCAGGACAAAGACGAGTGAGAGCGCTTTCATGATTACAAATGAAACCCAACTGGGCGTGGGGAGTTGAGGTTAGTATCTAACAAACATACACACAACTCCACTCTCCACGCACAGGAAGAATACTAAATAAAGGGATACTTACAGCTGAACTCAAAATGTCTGGCTAAATTGCTAGGCGAAGGCGTTGCCAGATCGTAAATCACTTTGAAGTGTGCACCACTTTAGAAGGTTGAGGAGCAGAGTGGTGGTCTACGACCCTCATTATCGGACCACTGGCACTGGACTTTCGATTTCCTTACAATGGCCACAATCATTGCGAATAGAAAAAAAAAAACGGGAAAATTAAACCCAAACGTGCCATTGAGATTGTTACTCGTATATTCGTATATTCTCCTCCATCCTACTGTATACGAGAATGTTCATCACATCGTCCCAAATTCCCAAAGTGGCGCCTCTTTATTCCGACGATCTGATAGTGAGCAATCCATCATCATTTGATGAGTGCCAGAGCGAACCAGATAATAATTGTTATTAAGCTAATTAAGTCAAAGTGCAACGTGTATTTATGTCAGAGCTGCGATTGAAGTTGATTCGATCGATGGCTCGATGAATGGATGTATGTTTCCGAGGCCGAGCCTCTCTGCTAGTTAAGCCAAATTTTGTATGCTCTTGCCGTATACGCCACTAAATGCCTTTGGGGCAATATGTGTGATGATTGAGGTAAGGAGTCCTGGATATCGAGGCTCCTCAAAAGAATTTATGCAAACAGCCTTTAATAGGACAATGCGTTTAAGAAAGTGTTAACAGGGCGTGTGCGTGAATTACAAGCGTTACGCAAACCTTAATTATTGTAATTTTGCAATTTGCCTTTTTGATAATTGTATGAAGATACGTGTATAGTTTTTGTCCAACTTGGGAATGCTTTGATATAATGTGACAATGTCGACTCATTTTCTTGACGACAGCTACCCGCCGACTATGCGTCTACACTTTTAAAAATAGAAAAACACTTAAAACTGTCTCCTAAATGGGAGGCATGAATGAATGGTGGGTATTCCGCTCGCTCGGTCGCTCAACTGTGTTGGGTAATAAAACATAATCTATGTCGACGCAGTCAACACCCCCATGTTAACAAATACGTCCCAAAACCACAAGTGATGATTTAAAACCCCAAACCGACACAGAAAGGGGAAGTTCTTAGGAGTTATGATTTCAGTCTCGTTACAAGCACGACGGACAATATGCAGGTGAAGATTTTATTAAATTTTAATGATGTGATTATTTCTTTTTTTTTTTCCAATTTACTCCCCCAACTCTTACATTAAAAAAAAAAAAAAGAAATGAAAACTCAAGATTAAATAATTTATAACTTTTTGTTTAGAGGACATGTGGCGCCTTTTCCAGGAAAATAAAAAATTGATATGTTTTCCGTTTTTTTTTTGCTTTAAAATGAAGTCGAAGGGTATCATTTTTTTCGTGCGCTTTTAAACGAAAGAATGAATCAGGCAGATAGTTATGATTTAATAAATAGGTTTTTAACAAAGCGACCGCAAGGGAGTACTTGGCTTTTGACTAGATTCAAAAGTGTATTGAATGTTGAAAGCGTGAAAAATAACAATTTCGAATAAATTGAACTTAAATGTGGGGGTGGGCTATTGAAAAGGTATTTTGAAAAATGTTTTATACGTATTTTGAGACACCTGTTCAATATCTATGAAGGATTGACTTTTTTCGTGTTACGCTGAACTTTTGCTAACTTAGAAATTTTCGGCGAGTTTTATTAGCAAATCAGCCTCGTGATATTGATATGGTCTTTATTTCTGTCTAAAATGATTTTGTCGGGGTTATACATTTTGGAAGTTGAAATATGTCATTGTCTAGCAATCATCTAAACTTTTTCGGGGAATTACCTCTCTGCAAGCAATGAAAAGGCTCCAGAGAGGGAGCTTCCTACGAGCAAAATAATTTTTTCGAAGATATATATCCCACACACAAGTGACCAATGTGCATTGGTATCTTTCAGGGGCCAAGAATCTTAAAGTTCGACAAGGAACCATTGATCCATGTCAACCTCTTGTTAGTAATTAAGGCCTTTTTTACTTTAGAATTTACTTATTAACTTAGGCCGAGCTACAGTTCGATGACTAAACAGTTCAGAGACATAACCACCAGGGATATCCTTATCCACCTTCGACAGAGTCCATAAAGTCGCATTGGGATGAGTCCCAGGTAAACAGAGCCTTATTAGTTGTATAGGGTAGTGGGGCAAAAGTTACCTCCCGCTTAGTTGTAGATGACATGTCCTTGTCAGAAATAATAACAGAGCCAAGGTGGACAAAGTCCCTTAGATACTAACTCGAAGTGACTCTTCAATGTCGGGTGTCCTTTCTTGTAGTTTGAACAAACGACGATAAGATTCCACGATCAGACATGCATAAATTGTCTATAACTGCTTTAAATAACTCAGATCAGGTCCAACAGCTTTGTTGAATTTCAGTCCGTACTTCGTTTTTATCGGGTGGATAGAAGTTTTGGCTATCATCGATCTGGGCCGTTATACAGTTAACAAATCCTTAGCACACACTGAGAACCCCGTAAAATGTTTCCTCTCTCATCTCTACAGGTTTCTGTACTAAACTGACAGTTATTTTTGCTTTTATTTAAAACTTCCGAATACTGTTCCTGGAGTATAATCTCAATAACTTCTTAATAACTTTTTCATGCCTTCTCTTCTTCTTTTAGAAACGCCGCTGTACTTCCCACCTCTTTAGCTCACAGGGCTGACAGTAGCCCTTGGCCTTCTGTGAAGACCCGTTGCATGTGCCTCTTGTTTGGTTATATGTGCTTACTAGCATTTTTCCCCAAATCAGAAGTTTCATATAGGCGCTCGGAGGAAACCAAGTCAACGGACTTGGTCGTTCTGACACTACCTTATCGTTGTATTTAAGACTTTGCTCGTATGTTTTGTCGAGAACCTCCTAGAAATACATCTTCCTTAGTCCTTTAGTCCTTGTCTGAGTTAAGCATTGATGCTAATTATGATAATTCGTTCGCTTGCATGTCATAAACGTACGTGAGACTTCTTGCCTAAGTCTGCCGCAACCGACAAATAATCGTTGCTTCTGTTCTCTGGAGCAATCTCCTTAGTAGATGTCACAATTTTCCATTCTCCTTTTGCCCATTCCATGGCACTACTTAGATGATGATAAAGTCTGGCCTAGAGTAGTTTAAGTCCTTTTCTAACTGTACGGCTACACGCAGCTTGTTAAGGGTTCCCAAGTGGCACTGGTTGGTTGGTTTAGTGGGTGTCCTAAAGAACTACTTATACCTCAAGCGGGTCCATTGTACCCATAAAAAGTGTACTCATGGGAGTCAAACCAAGGGATAGGGTTGGATAATCCGGAAACCACCCAGAAAGGGATAAAAATCTCAGGAGTTTCCTAAAATCAGCGATACTAAGGTCCTCCAGCCCATGGAAGAAGCTACTACCAAGAGGACGCAATCTTCTGGTGACCAATGCGGGACATCGTGTCGGACGGATTCTATTTCCTCTTCGTCCCTGCAGCTTCTGTAATAGTCGTTGTATGGCAAACCAAGACGCTCCGCATGGATTCCTAATCCTGTGAGGACCGGAGATGACTAAGTTGTACGAGATTTTTAGACTTCTTCTTATCGAAGACTGGCCATAGTGATCTGGCTATTGCACATGTGTCCATGTGACACCATCGCATATTAGCCCTGATCATGGTTTCCTCATCTATATCCCTGTAAAGAGTGCTAATGGGTGTCTTCGCGAACGGAAGGGTATCAGCATAGAGTCACCTTGTTGGTCTTTGATAAATCGTTGAGGTTTTGTCTGCAGACCTTTACGAGCTTCGATTTTATCGATGCTGACTGCAGAGACGTAATAGCCGCCTGTCTGTCAACATAGATAGTAATGTTTTTTTTTATTAACTTCGCGGCCTGTAAAATGGCAGTTATCTCGGCTTGAAAAACGCTGCATCCGTTTCAAATTTTGAAGGCTTGGTTTACCCCTCTAGATTCACAGAAAATACCGGCACCAGTATCAGCGTCCATTTTGGATCCGTCGGTGTAAAAGGCAAGCTCTTCTTCGATGCACACTGTACCATCATCCCAGTCCTCACTTCTTGGTATTTTTATATCAAATCTCCTATCGAAGTCTGAGGTTGGAATGATGTAATCGGTGTCTAGGTTCTCCTTCATAGTATTCCATCGGGTTAGAACGGAGGCGTGACCATAGGTACTGTTTGGCCAGAGACTTGCTTCCCTTAGTCTGAGTGCCGTTGTGGCCCTCAGACAAGACCCTGACATATTTTTAGAAATCCTTATCGGCCTGAGTTGGCAGCGTTGGTGAAAAAAAAATCCTCAGATGACGAAATTGCTATGCGCTAGTTTAAATTCAATGTGAACACAAATTGCTGATTTATGAGTTCTGTATCATTCACATAAAATTGTTGCCATATTATCGAAAATAAGGTACCTATACAGTATAAATAAACCGACAAAAAAATAAACATTTCTGCTTTCAACCCCATTCATGGTAAGCACGTGTCCCGCCCCTTTGGAGTTCATTTTAATGAAATGTCTTTCTCCCCTCGTTGGTGCGATACGCATTATATTTGACCAGGTAATATCGCTGGGCTTTGTAAACCCATTTGAAAATCTGATTTTTTGGAAATAAATGTCAATGTTTCGAAACAAGATGAGAAAACGAGAAAAAAACGCTCATAAATAAACAATTCGCTGACAATAGTAGGCGGAAATAAGTGGTTGTTTGGATGTTTGTTCATGTTGAGCGTAATTAATTTAAATTGCAATAAATAAGGCTGGTTCAGCTGCATTTCGTTTGTTTAGGCCAAGAAAGTCTGACACAGTGAAGGCGAAGCTAAATATGCACTTGCACTTTTGTGGAATATGATGTGTGCACGTTGCGGGCACTCGGCACTGCTATTGTGTCAGTACGGTTAGCCAAAGTCCAGAGATGAGAGAAAATGTGATAAGAGCGCGCATAGCACTAGTATTTTTTGTATAGCCCACAGTTCCGCCTCAAATCGATAAATCGTTTTTAGCCAACTTGCCGTCGTCGTCGTCGTCGTAGCCGTCCTCGTCGTGGTTGCTGTCTCACATACATATATATGTATATGTATATAGCAACCTCTCCTCGACTGCTTGTCTTGTCACTCCGCGCCCAGAATAAAGCCAGTACACTTAGACTTCCAGCAGTACAGTACATGGCAACATGACTTTGCAGCAATTTTTTCAAGCCGCCCATTGTGGAGATAAATAATTGAAAAATGCATAAGCATCTAATCGGGTCGTATGCCCAAAGCATATTGTGCTTGGGACAAAGAGGGTGGCGGCGAGCGAAAATAATTCAAAAATTATGCGGATAAAATTTTTAATTTTCCGTGTCGGCTGAATAAAAATAAGAATGAATGGAAGAGACACCTTAGAAGGGATAGGTTTTTGCGAGAGAGAGTAAAACAGGTATTCATTGCTTTTTCGGAACACCGGAGGGGAGCAGACGTTTATGCGCATTAAAATATTTTCACATCTCTTTTGCCGTCGCGTTGCTGAATTTTGCTTGCACCCATATCACACCGCCAAACACAACAAATTTGTATCTCAAAGTCTTACATTTCACGAAGGCGAAATATGCTTTTTATATTTGTCTTGGATGGCGAGGAAATGGCGTGGCGGTTTCTTTGATCTTTATCCCGAATTGGCGCTACGTTATTCAATCAGTCCTAACCTTTGCTGGTTAAAAGCACAGCGTATAATGGTTAAGTGACAGTGAAAAATCTTTTGGCGGAAGTATCTTTTTTAATATCAATATATACACAGTTTTATCCAGTCATTTGAAAGTTATTCGCTGATATTTGAGCTTGAGACACTGAAAGAGTTATAGAACGGATGCAAACATTCCCCAGTTGAGTTGCTTATATTGGTGCAAACACTTTTAATTCTAGCGGAAACCATCTTTTTAGACCAGGATGACAGATAACAGCTGTGGAGGGAGGAGCTATTATCTGTCATCCTGGTATAAAAAGATGGATTCCACTTAAATTAAATTGTGCTAGGAACGCACCCATTTTTATAAAGTTTTGACGAAACGAACAACACTAGCGTAGCGTGTTGCTGAGATTTATTTAATTCAAGTCGCTAAATTTGAAAATTTAACTCTCTTAGCTCGAGACCACACTTTCCTTTGTCGAAAGACATTTCCCACATCAGATTTAACAGGATGTTTCCTTCGCTGTAATTATTGATTTCATAAATTTTTTGATTTCATCTCTTTTTAGAGTCCTGTGAAAAGACGAAATCCTTTAAACTTATTGCAACAATAAGTTGTCGCCTTTGATAATCCGAAAATCATTAATTTCTAATTTTATGTGGAATTATTAGTTGACAAACTGAACGCTCTATGTGTAGTTTTAGCGCGACATTTCTCCCAAACAGTTTCATATAATCGTGATAAAGAAAAATTATTCCCAAAAACCTATGGGCAAACACAAAAAAAAAACCTGTCCTATTATTAAAACCTTCTGCGGACAACAAGGGTGAAGCACAAAAAGATAAATTCCTGAAAGTTGCTTTGCATCGCGAATGAAAAAAAAAAATGCTTAATTTAACGAAGGCAGATTCTGTGAACTTGTTTTCAATCGGCCTGCTTCGCCATAATCTCCCAACTGTACACACGCAAATAAAACATGAAATGCAATTCAAAAAGGGGTTTCTTGCTACACACAGATAGCATCAATCGGAAAATTTATGTCTTTTGATTTGTATCGACGGATAATTACACGTTTTCAACCCAACCGATTTATAATTAATGTTGGTCGATGTCTACCCATCGTTCATTGAGGTTTCTTTGGCTGGAAATATGTAGAAACTATTGCTGAAGACGGGCTACATACAAAACTACGCACATATGGACATATGTCCTTACATTCACGGAATAAGACTGCGTTCCAGCCACATTTAATGCTGCATTAAGTATGTGCACTTGAAGAAGTCGAGTTCCAGTTTGGAAATTGTTGTCCAATTTAAGCTGATGCACCGAACAGTTGCCCTCGCCCGGCATAATCACAGAGCGTATGTAGGTTCCATCACAACTACCAAGTTGGGAGCTACCTAACTAACCGTAATAATAATGATTAGACCCAAAAAGAGATTAGCGAATACTTCCGCATGTGCCAGAAGCACATCGTACACCAACCCATCGGGCAGCCAACGGTAGCAAGGTTAGGATCTATCACAACATTCAACTATTCGGCAAGAGAGTGTTCTCAAAGTCAATTATCAAATTACTGAGTGAGTTTCACTGTAATTACCTTTGGACGCAGTCTGTGCGGTGGTGCGCTTCAGCAGCTTGGACGTAGTTGAAACTAACTGGTTCAATAACTGCAGTGCTATTAAGAAATCCATGTGTCTAGTTAAGGTATTTCGTCCTTCTATCGGTCGTCCTTTGTGGGAGCCGCTCTTGACATGCGCTTCTAAGTGACAGAAAGGTTGAACCTTCTGAACTTTCTATGCAATAATATTGACAAAAACATAAGAAATAATTAATGACACAACAAACAATTATTATTTTACTGTGCAAAGGTATGTACATACTATACATACATATGTATGTACACACATCGCTCAATTGATTGGGCACTGAAATACAATCCGTCTATGATGGTGATTCCATTGTCTTCAGCTATAAGAAAGCAGTCCCGCTTGCTGCAGGCAAGAAATGATTTGATAGTTAGTAGTGTTAAGGCACATGGGTATAAACTTTATTGGCAACGTAGACCAGTGCTTTTCAGTCAATCGTAAGTAGGTCTTTTTTCCTGAATTTGTCATATTTGCTGAACTGCATGTACATAACTCTTCGTAAGTATTGAGTTTGGGTAGGAGTTTTGAGCAATCGAAATTTTGCAATTGCAATTTGTTTAAGATATACATAGTTAGGCTAGGTTAGGCTGAAGTGGCTGCCAGCTAAAGCCAACACACTTAGACCCATGAGGGGTCCGTTGTGATACCACCAGGATCTCGAAAAGATCTCCTGCCTACTCATGAAACCATGGAGCTTCTTATGAAGCGTAGAAGGCTACTGACATCAATGTTAATTAGGTCGCCTAAGTTTGTAAAGAAGAAAGCTCCCAAGTGGAGTTTCCTTTTGCGGGAGAGAGCTGAACAGGTGCAAAGAAGCTGGATAATTGTCTCCTCCTCCTCCTCGTCCATACAGCTTCTACAGAAGTCGTTTGCGTAAATGCCAAGCCTAGTAGCATGCTTGCCTATTAGACAGTGTCCTGTAATGTCACCTATTATAGTGCTAATATGCAATCTATTAAGAGAAATCAAATACTTAGAGCGTTTTAGATCCAGCTTGGGCCAAATCTGCTTTGTCGCTAGACATGTTATACCACTTGTCCAACTAAGTTTTGTTCTTTCGATAGAACCTAGCTTTAATTTGAGTTTGCAAGTAGCGATCGGTATACCTAAGCTGCCCTTATCAGGCCCAATATGTAATGTTGTTCCATATCTGGCGAGTTCATCAGCCTTGCAATTCCCTGGAATGTCACTGTGCCCTGGCACCCAGCAAAGGTGGATATTGAACTGCTCCGCCATCTCCATATCGGCAATCTAGGACTGTTATTGAATTTAGAGCGATTCCAAGGACTTCAGTGCCGCTTGACTGTCCGAAAAGATGCGGATATCCGTGGCTGATATCACGTTTTTCTTCAGCCAAGATAAGACGTCTCTGATCGCCAAGATTTCCGCCTGGAACACGGTACAATGATTTGGAAGACGTAACGATAGATAGATATACATATTTTCCAATGAATTTTCGGATCCGATAGCTTGAGGTTCTTTTAGTACAAAAACATTTCTTAGCGACATGCAACCCGATGCAAAAAGAGTGCTTGTTAATACTGTTTTGAGAAGTTTCTACAATAAGTTTTGGAAACACCCGAAATTCCATTTATTGCAATTATTTAGCCTCTATAATATATTAGGATCTTATGGATTCTTCGATCTTCACCACTAAAATCGAATATCACCGAAAAGAGAAGTCCACCGGAAGCGCCAGAGTGTGATAGTCCACCGTGCAAGAGCTTTGAGGAGGAAAACAACGAACCTTGTATGAAGCTTAACGAAATGGTGCTACTCTACCAAAAGCTTTAGAAAGGGGTAGAATAATTTCAAGGAGAAAACAAGGCTCTAAGGAACTGACTTCTAAAAGAAAATTGAATAGATAGTCTCAAGAAAAGTTGAGTCGATACGGTTTGTGTTGCAAATAAAAGACCTAGCAAGAAAGGAAGCGCCGGTTCTTCACTCGACCTGCTATCTGCAATCAATCTAAACGGTTTTTTTACAGGGACATAACAATTTTGTAATTTAATACAAACGCAACCTTAAACTTTTTTTATGATCCGTCAATGTCAAAATGTCAGTCAAGGTCTACATTTTTATCATGGTGAAGTTCACGATTGGATTGGATTGAATATGTTACAGCGAAGCCGTGACGATGAACGGTTTGAATTGGGAGACTTAAGGACATCTGATTTTCGCTGATGATTTGGTCATCCTTACGTCCACCCAGACTGAACGGCACGCCCTAGATAGGTTCGTCGTCGTCTGTGTTGAAGCTGGGGTGAAGGTAAACGTGAACAAATCAGAGGTTATGGTAATTTCCCGAACGCCTGTTCAATGCACTCTGCATGTTAGTGGAGTCCCATTGAAACAGGTGGAGAAGTTTAAGTATCTTGGGGTCTTATTCACGAGTGATGGTAGGAGCAATACTGAGTTATCCTGTAGGATTGGTCAGGCTAGAGTAATTTTGAGACAGCTTGGTCAATCTGTTAACAGAAGAGCTGAACTTGGCATCGGAGCGAAGCTATCGGTTTTCAATTCAGTGCATGTTACGACCCTCACCTATGGTCATGAGGTTTGGGTAATGACCGAAAGAATAAGATAGCGGATACAAGCTACCGAAATGAGATTTCTTCGGGTAAGTCGTCGAGATCGAGTGAGGAACACCAGAATACGCGAGGCACTCAATGTCGGGCAGCTACTTCTTCGAGCGGAAAGATCGATGGCTTGGGCACGTTCAACGCATGATGAGTCCCCTGGTAGGCCTAGGATGAGATGGGTGGACCAAGTCCGAAATCTCACCTCTACCCGTATGGGGATAGCCTCTGATGATTTAGAATCGATGGCGGAAGATTGGTAGATGTGAAGAGTCCACTTAAGCACCCTTAGCCAAAAACATCTCTCAAAAGAGCGCGACTTAAATAAGCAAGTAGTTCATTAGGACTATTGTTCGTTCCAAGTCAACAACAATTCGCTACCTTTTGTGAATTGTGTTCGCCGTAGCGCAGTAGTAGCGGGTTGGAATGCTGTATATTAGGCCTTGACCCACCTCGGGCTGCTGCGATAGTTATGTAAATAAAAAAAGTGTAAAGCAAAACAAATGAAAACCACACGTGAAAACATCTCACCCAATTTGAATGGAGTTTTTACAAAAACGTAGGGATAAACTTTATAGTTACATTGTAGTTCTTATTTCATCGTGATCGGCTCGGGATCAAAAACTATGCGAATTTAATATTTTCGTAAGTTCACTTACATATGTACATTCCATTAGTACAATTAGTACAACAAATAAGTGCCTAGCTACTCGACGCTTAGCAATTACACATGCGGCGCAGGGCCGGACGTTGCGTGTTACGGACGTGGATCTTAGTATCAGCTGTTTTTCGCACGGTCAGGACTACTGAAGTATTGCTACTAAAGACGCACACTACTGGGTATGTTACCGTAAATGCTTTTATCGTGCTAGTAGCTTCACTGTATTCGGAAAAGGCTTATTTGAGTAGAACGCTGTGTCTTTTCAAAATGTTTCTTCAAATAGAAAGTTATGTTACACAAAATAAAATAAAATGTAGGAGTTCTTGAAGTAGTAGGACGAGTCGAAATAAGTCTGGAAGACTAGATGTGTTGAATCGTTTTTCCTTTGGGCTTCGGAGCTTTCAAAAGAAAGCGAATATAGCGTCGATTAACGTAAAAACTGCGAGAAGCGAGCATGATTTGTTTTTCTGCAAACAGTCATTTATAAATATTTCTAGGCACCTCGACGTCAAGTCTAAAATGAGATAAGAAAGTGTATGATTTCTTGAAATTTTTAATTTCGATTTGTGTCGAAAAAAAAAATTATGATTGCATACCTTTTTTGCTTGTAATTGTACATTTCTTTTACCGTCAGGTTTTTCTTGAAGTGGGCTGTGCGTGGTTGTACGACCATGTAAAGAAAAAGTGCCGACCATCGATTATCATGCAAGTGTGACAGCGCGAAATTTGCAAAAAAAAAAAAACAAAAAACCAGCAACAACCACTTGGATGTGTTATTTTATTATCCGTGGGTACATGTACCTGACTGGAATCTTATCGAAAAGCGAAAATTTCCGAATCGTGAATTCACCTATGAGAGTTGAGCAACAAGTTTTGCCTATCCTATGCAAGCTCTGTGCAACAGCTTTTGTTGTATGCCGCACATCTGATATAGGTTCCGTAAAAATTAATTGTACGATGATTGGAATTTTTAATTAACTCCACGAACGAATAAAAACAAAACGAACCAAGAAAAAATATCCAACCGCACATGCGTGTGTTGTACCAGCGTTACTCGTACATCGAATAAGGCTTAAGCAACTTGAACAAATCTAAGCAAACGACGGAACCTGTGTGTGTAGCTTAAGAAATTGATTGTTTTTATTGCGGATAGAGGCGATTTCTTGCACTTCATATTCATGTCGTTATTTTTATGCTAAACTTAAAAAAGACGTGTTAAGAGAAGTTCCGAAATGCATTTGCTTGTACCCGTAATTTTAACACATTCAAAATTAAAAACATTACTATTTTACACTAATGCCAATAACCATTCACCGACTATGTAAAACCTCGCACGATAATTGATTAGTCGCTAGAAAATAAACCCCATAATGTTTAACAGGCACCGGATTTCGACAAAAGGTATTACCTACCTACAATGAGCCCGTTCAGCAGTTTACTTTCCAATAAAACTTCTAGCTATTTTGCGAGATTTTTTTAAATAAGTAGAAGCAAAGGGATTTCTTAAAGGCTCGAAGTGTTTAAAGAGTGAACATCGCCACTGCTTTAGACCTATTGTCAAACTGACACTTCAGTCTGAAGTTCTTTAGAGAGCGAACCATACATGGATACCTACAGGTTTTTTTCCGTTTTGCTTCCTTAAGAGAGCAGAGGGCTTCAATTTGAAGTCTCTGTAGTACACAGCTTTTAGTTTAATTTTATTTTATTCCATGATAGGACGCATATGTATCTAGACTATATAAAAACACCAAACATGTTTGTCTTTGATCCTTAAAAATCGAATGCACAAATCCTTCACAAGAAATGTTCAGTGATGGGAGGTATAGCGTAATCTGTAACGATTTCTACAGAAGATGAAGGGATGAAGAAAAGCAGAAATCGATCGTTAACCTCCTTTTGGCGTGTTAAACTCTTGCCAGGATTAGAAAATACTATTAACCCCACCTAATCTACCAGAATAGAAAAGTCATGACCTCGATTAACCAAAACTAGGATGTTCATTCGACGAAATTTTGGGCTTGTGCTGAATAAGAGGACTGTTAAGCTAAGCAAAAACAGCCTTCCATAAGGCCATTGCATCCATTAATGCGGCAATCAGGCTAAACATGAGTCTGTCTAAAAACAAATCAGATACCTACAACATGGTTATTGAAAAGGCAGGATAGGAGCTATACTGGCTTCACTTACCCTCTCGTCACTAAACCTGTCGAAAACCCAACAGGGAAGACTGAGAGGTAGCAGCAAATATTTGCACTAAACAACGTTTGATCTGCACATTAAAAACACATTCACCCTTCACAATAAACGCAACCATAGGCTGCCCACAAACAGGAGTCCTATGCGCTGGTGTCTTTCAGCAATGGTGTTTATCGGTGAGACACAACTATCATTCACAAGAAAGAAACAACTAATGTAAGAAAATCTAGCAATAATATTAGATGGGGAAACAAACTAGCACGGTTAGATGAACATCATGATCGTCAAAGCCGCGATCAAACTGAGTACATTAAAGCAAGTCCTGAAAAAACTGCGAAGATTAGCATGTATCTGCACCAATGAAAAGCTGTCCCACAGCTGCAATAAAGGTGATGTTGGGCCTTACCTCCTCATATTATGTTGCAAAGGTTTGCAAAGGAAACCATATTTACTTAAAAGCATTCAACGCAAAGAGCGAGACGTCTTCTCTAAATCAGTCTTACTATTGGAATCTGTGGTCTGCTTAGTACTGCGCAGTATTGAGCAAACTAGAACAGTGACGTTTACCAATACAAACACTGGTGTGTTGGTTGAGGCCCAGGTTCACCCCGAACTGTAGCGCCACCTAAGTAAGTAAGTAAGTATGCAATCGAAAACCTGCATATACATCAAAAACAAAAACAAGTTTTTTAAGTATATATGTACATATGTTTGTATATTTACATTTCAGAAAACAGGGAAAGGAGGAGAATGGAAGCTTCAATTTCTGCAGCGATACAGTGGATACCCCATCACATCTTTTTAAGGACTGTGAAGCACTGGCACACAACTGAAGGGCACATTTGAGATCTAAACAGTTCTCAAAAACTGAACTGCTATTGGACCTCATCTAGATTTCTCAGAGCAATTGGTTTGGAGAAGGTTCATACTATTGTCAAAACTGATATCGACAATCACAAGATGGGGGAATGGGTTGAGGGGACACAATAATAAGGATATAAAATACTTGTGGTCTAGCTTTTTAATTGTTTGCTTACAAATTTCTATTTCATTATAATACTTCACAACCACCTACTTCCGCCAAGTTTACACCTACCTACTAGACAACTTGTTATTTATCTTCTTTCCAAAATCAAGAGTAACTCGATTCGTCAAGGATGTGTTAAACAATGTACTTCAACGATACAATGTTTCGGTTTCCAAGTGTAATTTAATCCACAAAATACTCAAATTTCGATCGAAAGAAAAAATAATCGACAGGATATGTCAAGGATATCCTCCAAAGTTTCAAATAACTCCAAACGACAACAAACAGCGGAAAAAGAAAGCAATTCATACACCACCAAACAACAGCGTGACACATCGCAAAATGCTCCTTCCCATGTGTCAGCTCACAGTGCACAATCGGTTCAAAAGGGATACTCTGACAAAGGATGCTGTTGTTATCTTTTTTTTTCATTGTACACTGGAGTGGTAGGTCCTTCAGTGATGTGAACAGTAGTTAATAAAAATTCAACAGCTCTCATCTGAATAGCCATCATGAAGTTGTTTGGCCTATTATGTATGGTAAATAATTCGAGACTTTTTTCCGCATTTTTTTTTTTCTGATTCAGGACACGAGTGTCGACTCTTTGCACTTTTTTAAGGGTCCCTGTTTGTTATTTATTGCAGTCAATCCTTCTCGTTTCGGAAGGATGCAAAGCATCCGAGATGGATTATCGATAATTTATTATTAGCCGTTTAATGGGCTTCATTTAACGTGTCCAGTGTTTACAAAGTTTGTCATAAGGGATGGAGTAATATTATCAACATCCTTGCCAAGGCAAACATTACTTTTTGTCTATGAATGGACGTATAAGACTGCCTCTTAATATTCAACTTTAGTATTATATCAGAACACAAATATGTACATACCTACAAGTATGTATAAATTATTTTAGTTGAACATTCGACATGCATTGCACAGCGGCGGCGTTTAACCATTCACGGGAGAAGTCAATCAATACATTCAACCTTGATAGGTTAATTGAAGGTGAGAAGCGAACAAAAGTTACCTACAATCTCCTCCACTTTGCTCACTCGCACTGGAGTAGCCACCAGCAGACAGCCAGTCAGTCAGCGAAGAGCACACTAATGTCTGGTTGCCAAAGGGATTGCGGCGCTTAGAAGTGCTCAACTAAATTACGGCTTTTAAGCGCAATTCTAGCTTCGTCACGTTCTCCTTATGTTATTCCCCAGGAGTCTGCTTCTTGCGCTGTGCAACGAGCATGGTACAAATGCATTTTTGATCAGGTTGTCAATTAGTTGTAGACAGAAGTCAGTCAAAAGTCAAGTGCTGACGTATGAACTACATAATGCGGTTCAATGATCGCACGGAATAAGAAGAAAAAAAATAATGATTTGCGGTAGTATTTGATTTATTAATTTCTTTTATAATATAAAACTAATTAAGTGGTATTTAAGAGTTTTGTGTTTGCATTCTTTTGACACTTTACACGCAGGAAATCTTGGACTCAGCAGGAATGGACAAAGGAAACAATACCAAGCACGCAAAACAAAGTCATCTATACTAATGGATCCAAAATAGACATTGGCGTGGGTGTAGTTAGTTTCCAGGCGGATATCCTAGCAGTGACAATTGCTGCCCGTGAGACAGCGATGACGGTAATACCACGTGATGATATCACCTTTTTCATTGACAGCCAGCTAACGCTAAAAACGATTTCTGCTATTGAAATAAAATCAATAGCATACCAGAGAATGAGAAAGCTGATGAACTGGCAAAGAAAGCATTTTGGCTAGATCTAGCGCAAGCTGATCATTTAATACAAGTCCCGCCATGTAAACTTGAGCATGAATCAACGATCAGGACTCTAGCGAAAGCGAATAGAAGATGGAGCTCTTTGGAGTCCTGTAAAATAACAATAAAACTATGGGCAAGGTATAGCGGTGGCAGAACTAAAACTCTCATGTAAGGGGACAGGAAAACGCTCTTCATCCTTATAATTGGAGGCCATAATACTCTGCGCTATCACACAAAAAAGATTAAGTTGCAGGCCCTGCCGAGACAAGGAAGTTAATGAGGACACAATCCAGTTTCTCTGCCACTGCCCAACTGTCTGCCATCTCAGACATAAACTCTTTGGAAGGCAATTTTTTCCAGGATACAGAAGAACTAAGTGACGTACCTATATCAAGGACGTCTGAATCTTCAACAAGGCTTCAAAATGCCTCAAAACCCTGCGTCAATAGGAAGTCTTTTGGGTATTGCTCCACGAGCAAGGGGTACCTCCCCCCCCCCCCAAACTAGCATCACAATGGGTTTTCTCTCCCCACGCCAATCCATCTTCTTAACCTAACTATTCACTAGTGCCTTATAAGCAATTTGTCAAACCTATTTAACTTTAAGGTACGTAACCATATACAATTATTTTTAAGATGTGAACACAACTAATTGTTATGTCCTATTATCCAGAATCTGTTCTTCATACAAACGCGAAATACCTTCGACTTTAAACTCCAACTATCACTCACCATTCGGTTACCGAATACAAATAATTGTCCCACAGAGGCGTTTCGTTTTGATTACATCTTTCCCATTAACACATCTCGGCTTTGGAATACAGGGAGCGTATTTGAAAATCGTTATTTATTCCCTGAAGAATAGGCAAACCCCTGGAAAAGACTCTGCGCCTTAACGCACTCCCCGACATTGATTTCACGCTGCATAAGCTAACAATTTTCCCGCTATTTGTGTGCTTCCTTTTATCCGTCATGGTCACGGCTGATTGAGAGATGTGTTTCACATGGTCATTCGGAAAATGTGAAATTTTGGTCAATCCCGTTGAAAGCAGTAAACGTGGGCGTTTGAGGGCACTAGGCGCACCGTACCTGATACACGATCTTAACTATGACCACATGTGTCAGTGGGTTTCTTTTTTCCTTCCTACGTAACATCATAATATTCAAAATGTCTTAAGGCTCTCGTTCCCTGAACTACACCACTACCATGACAGTGCCCCAGAGAGTTATGTATGTATATGCACCTTTGTCGATTTTTTGACCTTTCCGTATTTGGGACTCAGCGGCAATCGACCGCTCTTCGAAGATAACTTCTGCGGAACGATATGCGGCACGAGATCGGAACATAGATGTTGGTCGGCCTCTGTCGAGAGAAAGGGCCATATGTCGGTGTAAATTTCAATTGCCGATGCCATCCAAAACATGAGTCCACGCCTCCTAGTCACGCCGCCTAGTTAAGTCATCATAATCAACCACATGATCTGGTCAACCGAGTTTTCAGAAAATTTTTGGTTATTGGCTACGGAAAATCTGCCGCATTTGAGAAAATTTATCGATATCCGAGCAGACACAGTAATTCCGTGTAATTTTGTGTACACTACGTCGATGAGGAACGAAATTAATTTATTAAACAAAAAAAAGTGAAGAAAAAACGCCGTCAGTCAAACAGAGAGAAGTAAGGCAAACATATTTATTTACAAATGAATTGTCGCCCTTTTGCGTCTGAAATTTGTTTTTCTTTCAATGTTTCGTCATTATCGAGCATGAAAAAAACCATTTGATGTCCCGAAAACGTGTCCTCGAATGCCAGAATGACTTTTTGTTTCCTTTTTGTAGCACAGCGGATAGCGGGCGCTAGGTTAACTACCGCTTGCAAACGCACGTAAATAAAACATTATCAAATTCACTCACTGCCGGCTACCCCATCAGCCCGCAATCAATTTACACGTAGCAGGCTTGGGGTTGTTTTAATGTAAGTAAATGCCACTGAGACGCATTACAGCGAGTGCCATTGTCACACGAGCGCTAAACAAGAACTCCACGCATTGTTAATTTGTCATTGTAGCCATGGTTCATGTTTAGTACGGCTAAGTGGCTGTCTTTCTGTCCATAAAAATGATTGCTGTTTTGCGCCTCAACCCATAATGCAGTCATTATTTTCGTATTAACAAGGTGTGGAAGGGAATTCTCTATGCCAGAGTTCACTTTTAATGAAGATAATGGACTTAACTATCCGTCCCAATTTGGTGCACCACATATCGACCTCACTGAAATCAACCAATTGGTTTGATTGTCACTGGGCTTAGATGATTAAATTCAAACAAAGTATCGTTTCGTATTAATTAGGGTAAAAGAAATAAAAACGGAACCTTCAACTTATCGGAAGAGAATTAGGTGCCTACTTGTCAGTTTTGTTACTACGTTTGTTTTTTGTTTTAATTAATTTGGGAAGAAGCTGAAGAACTTTGCGTCAGAGAGGAAACAAATCGATCTCTTTTAGATCCTGCTACCGCCCAATGGTCATACGCCTGGTGTTTTGAAATCTGCAATGCGTTTTAGCTCTTTTCAACTCATCACCACAGTTTTCCGAACAAGTAGTTACTACCTAAAGATCGCTTATATCGTCGATATGTAGCTTTGTGTTCTTTCATCTCGACAACACTCAAGCATTCAATTCATCGGTATCTTCACGGCTCTCCTCTACAGCCCATGCTCTATTTTAACACAAGTCACAGCCCGCGCCTATTTAACAAAATTAAAATAAAACCAATCAACTTAGCCAACTAAGTATAGGTCCTTGCTCACGCTACCTTTGGCTTGGTCTTCGTTTAATTCGCTGTTAATCTGGATTTAAATCGAAGGCTGTTTTGACTGGAGCATATTTGACCATTATATTCCATCACAGAGTACACAGGACACTACTCAGCAATCTGAGCCGATTAATTTTACTTAAACTTGAAGAGTTACCTCCAGTCAGCTGCGTCAAACCCCCTGACGCCCGTGATCGCTTCTTTAAAAACAAAGTCTAGTCTTCATTCTCATTTCGATCCCACTGACTGGAACGATTTTCTTGGCTGAAGCGTTGTTGTCCATTTATTTGATGTGGCCAAGCAAACATAGTCGTTATCTGTTGGCGCTAGATCCACACGGCTCATATATGTATGTAGTTAACCTTCAAGGATATTTTCATCTGCTTTTGTTAATGCTCATACATATTGATTCTGGATAAACCGAAAGGATGATGTGGCCCACTAATCGGCTGCCTTGGGCAATCTTCTCAGGAAGTACGGGACTAAATAGACGGCTTCCACAAAGAACCAGTTGAAGATCTAAATTACATACCATGGAAGTCGGTTTGGCTTCTGGACCAAGGAAGGCCAAATTTCTATTGATGGAACAAATAAGTATGTACATATGTACATCCCTCGAATAGAAGCACCGATTTTACTATTGACGACCCCAGGGCAACGATTTAAGAATCTACACGTTAAATGTTTCTACCCACTCTGAACGCTGCAAAGCGCATATAGCTGCTTTTTATGCTTAAGCCTCCGCCGAGTGATGACAATTCACATCAAAGTTTTTTTTTCCCCAAGAATATTTTATACATACAATGTCTTAAGCTGGGTACATTTATTTTAAGGACATGGTGAGGGATATGATTCGATTCGATTTACTAGCAGATATTTACACGCAGAAAACAATGAGAGTATATACAATACAAGTCAAGTCTTGTTCATCAAAGCATCAAAGTTTAACTTTAAAACATCAACCTCATTTGTGTTCACGGAGAAAGTTGACACCAGCAAAGATTGTTTTTGGGAGCTGATCGAGATAACTTACTAGCAATGACCGATATATGATGGTCCTTGAAGATATCAACGCCAACATCGGAAATCCAACATCGGACATCTTTGCCTGACGGGACCTCCGGAAACGGATTCAGGTACATCGCCTTTGCACCAGGTAAAACTTGGGAGTGTGGGCCGACATAAGACTTACTTAGACCTCAAGCGGGTTCATTGTACCCATAAAAAGTGTACTCATGGGAGTTAAAACAAGGGATAGGGTTGGCTAATCCGGAAACCACCCAGATTGGGATAGAAATCTCAGGAGTTTCCTAAAATCACCGATACTTAGGTCCTCCAGCCCATGGGAGAAGCTACTACCAAGAGTACGCAACCTTCTGGTTGCGGGACATTCACATAGCAGGTGTCGGACGGATTATATTTCCTCTTCGTCCCTGCAGCTTCTGCAATAGTCGTTGTAGGGCAATCCAAGACGCATGGATTCCTAATCCGCAGTGTCCTGTGAGGACAATAAGTTGTACGAGATTTTTGGACTTCTTCTTGTCGAAGACTGGCCATAGTGACCTGGCTATTGCACATGTGTCCATGTGACACCATCGCGTATTAGCCTTGATCATGGTTTCCTCATCTATATCCCCGTAAAGAGTGCTAATGGGTGTCTTCGCGATCGGAAGGGTGTATGCAGGATCTAGTTCCCTAGTTCATATGCAGGATCTAGGCACCTTGGAAGTCATCTGTTTAAACAACCGGCCACTAAATTGATAACGTTGCAATTGACACTCCTCCAGTTTAGGGGATTGTCTGGCGTTTGGATGGGTTGGAAACGTCATCTTGTTGTAGCAAGGCCACGATTGCGAATATCAAATAATAACGCGACCAAGGGCACCAATGTGAGCAAGGACCGCATGAACCTTTGTCAATCGCATCTCCTTAGAGCTCTCGAATGGTCCCCTAGCAGCAACAGCAAGCGCAAGAGACCAATAGCAGGACTCCTAGTAAAAACTTGATAAACACTGCTCGAAACATTGCGCGAAACCCTACTCTATAAATTGCTTTACTTTCAAAGTTTAGCCAGTGTTCAGTACTGGGTATGGTTTCAAATTTCAAAGCAAAACTACTTACATATTGACATCTCACATTATGTACATACTCGTATCTATACAAATTTTCACCGCTAAAGCAAACAACCGACACGCCCTTTAAAGAAAAGAAAGCTTTGCTCAAATTTAAATAAGCTCGCTGAAGGAGAAGTCATCGCAAGGCACAGCGTATCCCGTATCTATTTGAATGCTCAAATATCCAACTAATGGAACAAAAAGGGTTGTAAGCCAGTACAAGTGGAAAATTTATTCAAGCCTTTCCTTTGAAGCCAATTGATGAGTTCGCTATATCGCCTCGTTATTCACATATACGAAAGGAAACGCAAATAAAGCTGCCAAAAGAACAATATGCGTTAAATTGAAAACTGAGTCAAAATGCCACTGCCATTGCCCCACCACTGTGGGAGAATTTGAATTTGAATTTTCCATTTGCAGAGCAATTTTCGGATCAACCTTTGTTGCTTGCTGATGTGCTACTATTTCAAAGAAGAGACGAGACGATTGTTAAATTTGGGAAATTGGCACGTGACCTCTGACAGCACGCATCGCCTGCATGCGTACGAAGCGAAATTTTAAAATATGCCTTAGATTAAGCGCTATTGGGGTTGAATCTCTACGGGGGGATAATGTCGTCCATTTATTACGATGCGCTGCTGCGGTGTTGATGTTGATGGCCACACTGACGACGACAACGATGTGGATGATGATGGTGACAACAATTGTAGGAGTCGTAAATTACATCTAATGACACACACGTTGATTGAATTCAAAACATAATTTCCAGATTCAAAAGGGACAATCACAACCACGTAACGAGATCAAATTAGGTTTTACGCTCGTTAGCTCTCCTTGCGTTGCGTCCGCGGAAGGAAATTTTAAAATAGGGCTGAGTTTCTATGGAATTGTTCTTGAGGACGCTGAATGTGATTGAAATGGGTGACTAATGATTATTGATACTGTTTTGACTTTCCCACAACGCATGGGAGTGGGAAGCCTACATAAATAAGAAGTTTCGCGACATGAAAATGCATCGAAGGAAATAAATAAGTTTCTCTATAAAGTCCTTCGGGTCATTTCAGATGGAGATCTATTACCAGGTTCATTTTTCACGTCAGGAACTCACCGTACTTACCGGCTCATTTGAAGCAAACTAATTGCTCTTGTCTGGAAGTCATTTTTCCTACTATGTGTGCGTATACAATGAATAATGAATCCACATGCGACTATCGCCCTGAATTGATTCGATAGCAAACAATAGGAGTGGGCAGGGCAGGTACATGCTGCTCCAGATACGAACGGGCAGTCCTCTTACATATGTTTTCCTTGATGTTACCTTTGCGCACTCATTATCTGGTGAATGAAAAGCCTTTTGACACCTGTTTGATGTTTGACGATTCTTTCCTAACCTCAAAGGTTGACTGCAGTGGCGAGGATGCAGCAGTGCCTACGAACCAACACCGACGAACAAAACGCAGAGAGAGCCCGTTCTCAAAAAGGAAACGCAACAAATGACCCTGTGTGAGAACTCGATGAGGAGGCCGAACGGAGTAGATCATCATAATTACACTGTCTGCTCTTTGATGGGTCGCTCGTCATTTTTTTTTTTTTTTTAGTTTTTGGATTTCGGAAAGACCAAGCAAGGCAACCGGAGATGCCAGTGGAAGAAACTCACATCAAAGCAGACCGAATTCAATCCGTAGACAAAACAATGGCAGCTTCCATATAGGGTGCGCTTACTGCAACGTCCGACGTGGTAAAGTACATTCTGTCGGAGAGGGTACCCAAATGAGAGTTCGTGGGAGTTGGTTATTTAGTGATGCCGATGATGGCGCCATCGTCCTCTAGTTGGGAGCAATTAAAATCGATTCATTGTTCCATTGGGCCAAAATCAATTAGGCAACGGCCCGAATAAGTAAATTAATCTGCTGTCTTTGGGAACGGAGTGCGTGTAGTTGTAATTATTAAATTCACAGATCGCACAAAACCACGTTTGGGAACGGGAACCAGCATCAGTCCATCCGATGGGATTGTGTAGTTCTTTTTAAATTGATGATTCCTCTTCATGGAATGGGACAAGTGAAAGATATGCGCGATGATGTTTGTACTTCTCGTCCATAGGTCTATAGGTATGCAAGCGCAACATATAATTAGTGCGAAAAAATACCCCGAAAGGTTCCAACTTAACAAACGTGTCGACGATTGAACACAAAATGTTTCCATTTCGGCTGCACGAAAATGATGATACATATTCGCATCTCGCGGCCCGCTTAAACAAAAGAAACAATAAATAGAAGATAGGTGGAATATTTCCTCTTTGCCTTCTTTTGTTTTGATGGAGTTTTCGCCAACAGAGAGACTGTGCCTCCGACCAAGAATGCGCGCGAAAAAATAAATTAGCGTCTTCAAAGTGGTCTAGACGAGCGATTGCATCTCGCCCGTTGGTACAAGTCCGAATCAACTGTGAGAACTTTTTCATGCAATCTTATAGATCTTTTCTCTTTTTTTTTAATAAATTTCTTACGAAAATGATTATGATTAACTTTATTCATTTCACGAACTGTGCTAATTTTTTTTTAACTGGCCAAGGCGAACAGGCGTATATTGAGTAAACAATAAAAAAATGAAAGGCCTTAGAATGCTAGATACGTTTTCTGACGTTAAACCACGGTCTGTCTTATCTCTGCATAGGTTAAACAATAAATAGCTGGCGCGATAGCGCGGGAGGAGCCAAGGCCTAGCTTCTTGCAACTATTCATGTTGTGCTTGTTACATTTTTCGCACGAATGGAAGGGACAAACAATTTATTGCCGACTCCGAACGGCGAGTTGAGAAGCTTTTTCATTACAAATTATACTCTCGAAGGCATATCATTCCCCCACGAGAGGTGGTGCTGCGAAAAATGGTCAGTGGATATGGCTGGAGATTGAATCAACGTCAGTTCAACGCACTCACCACTGAGCCACGGCGACCACTGATCTAATTTTTTCCAATCTGTAGGTGCTCTGTCAATTAAAACGTGATGCTATAGTCTAAGATCCCTAGGATCACGCTAACGCTAACAATAAAATCCTTTCTAACATCTTTCCTACAACAAATTTAAATGTATGCCTAAGAAATATGTAAATGATCTGGTAAGTGACGTGTTGATATTTGAGATCAGCTCTGGGCAAGCATAATAAAAGATAAGTTGCGGAAGCACTGTATACCTTTTTTTGCTTTCTAGCTTTAGTTGAAATATATTTATATTTTTGGAGAGCTGAACTGCGTCAATTCATCAATTGAGTGATATGTATTTTGTTTTTCAATTAGGGTGTCACTCGTAAATGTGAAATGGAAAGCCATCAACTGCCATAAAATGGTCAATTCGAGAAAGGATTTAAGGCTCAAAAATAAAGGTTCCACAGACGTTTGTGTGTATAGACACGTACTTGTAAATAAAAACTGCAGTGAGGTGTCAGACAGACAGATAAATAAATAAATAGGTGGCGCTACTCGCAACCATTCATGTTGTATATGTTACATTTCCATATCCATGGAAAGGACCTACAATTTATTGGCATCTTGGAACGGTGGATTGAAAAGAAAATCATACACTTGAAGGTTTGTTCGATGAATATTACTGTGGTTCTAACCTACACAGACTAACGACTAACCAATAATAGTCTAGTTTTGGCATTCTTGCAAAACTCATTCAAAATGGTTTTACACTGTTTTTTTTTTTTTTGAGAATGACAATTGTCGCAGGAAATAAAAAGGTAAAGTCAGCCATTCTAGGTCTTGAGTCCTGGGTCTCATTCGCTTCCCCGATGTAAAGGAATCACGAAAAGTAGTGAATACCTGAGATACAACTGGATAATTGCACTGATCATAGGACACGGAAATATTGGATACCATCTGAAGAAGACAGGTCTTTTAGAAGATGCAGGCTGAGTCTACAAAACGAGGCCAACACTGACTGGACGAAAAAATGTTATTTTCTGCTGCTAACGGATTCAAATGGGTTAGCTATGTGTGTATGTCTTTCTAGTGTTGGTACATTGAATCGCCGTCAGTGAAAAACTGACCTAAAAAAGCCGACACCCAATAAGGTGGTCTGTTTCGACAATGCATTTAAATACATATGTACGTACATTTGTTTCCAACTGAATGAGTAAAGGAACAGATGATATTTTTGAAATCAAACAATAGCTTCGTGTGTTTGATTCAAAACACTCAGCTCTTTGCCCTGCCAAAAAAGGCTGCAGTTCCTCTTTGGGAATATTAGCAAGATCGCGCTATTCAATTTGTCTGAACGAGAACAACAACCTATTGTCATTTGTTATTATGTGCACATGATTGATCTTTTAAGTCGATTTGAAAAATGGAGGCATTAACCAAAATAGCAATTAAAAAATAATTAGATTAGAAGTCAAACAATTACCGAATCATTAAAATCGTCTCGAAAATGTATCTCGGCAACCTAGACATACATATGTATGCACATACTCGGTGTACATTTCTCGAAATATAAATCACTGAACTCTAAGAAGTTGAACAAGAGAGGGCGATAGTCCTCGCCATGATTCGGATACGATAAATCAGTTCCCATTACCCCTTGGGCTGTGAATTTTTCATTTTTCGATAATTATAGTTTGTATGATGCACGTAACTTACACACATTTTTCTCTTTGTTCATTTTATATTTAATAAAACAAAAACGAAAACAAAAACAAAAACAAAGAGATGAAAAGGCGACGCGTTCTGGGTTAGAAACGCTTGAGGATGCATGCGTCGGTGAGATATTCCCTCACTGAAATACTGAACGAGCAAAAATGTCCTGCGCCTACAGAAGTTATCATCGTTCTAAGGAATACCGTGAAACCAATATAACTGGCTGGATGGACGACCGCGACGCGGCAATTTAATCACAGCCCTCTATCATGATTCGAGGTTGTCAGGCGGCCGCATGTGAAAATTATACTCAAACAGACAGCAGAGTGAAATATGGTCTGCAGTCGGTATCAGTACAACAAACTAGCAACGACGGGAAATGTGCAGCAGTGTGCATAGTAGAGGGAGATTTGTAGCACTTCACTCTGAGGATATCTTTCCCCGCACAAGGCCTCGCAAGCGCTCCCACTAACCTATTGTATTGTCATCGTAGGTAGATCCGTGCAGACTGTTGTTGAAAGTAGGAAGTGAAGCAGCTCGCGATATTTTTGGCCAAACTTAGAGCTAGGTCGTAAATCAATGGCATTAGCCGTGAGCCACAGTGGTCTACTGAAATAACTCTTGTTTGCGGAGCAGATCTTAGGCATCTGTCAGTCTTGATTGAACGAATACTCTTTGATGGGCTGGGTGTTTGCGTGGTTGTAGCCGACTATAGTTGTTTAGATACACATTTTTTTTACATCTGCAGAAGGGTGTTCAACCCGATTCAAGATCGAGACTAAGAAAATCAGTAGCTAATAGCTTTCTGTAACCTACAATTGAGACCATAACGTGATGCCTGGTTTCTGGCTCGAGCGAATTATCAGTCGACCTACCCCGAAGGCTCACTGCGAGTGAACGCTTATTGTGGATAGTTTGCGTTTGCATTATTAATGGGGAGTGTGCGGCGGCTTGGAGAAATTCAAAACTTTTGGGGGCAAAGTAGTCAGATTGCAATCGCAACGAATAATGATGTCCTAGTATCGTTGATGGCCGGGAAATAGTTTGTGGAGTGATGAAAGAAAGTCTCGAGTATCAGGTGAAATGCCTTACTTTTGAGATTAAATTATGCATGAGGTAATGGAATGCAGTGAATGTAGTTAGTACATACATAAGTTGTGTATTGGTTTGTGATAACATATTTTAAAAGGAGTATATGGAATTTTGGTTGGACCATTATAGAATTTAACCCAATTTTTCTCTTCTATGTAAAATCTTCCCAATAAATAATAAATAGCTGGCGCGACAGCTCGGAATGAGGCAAGGTCTAGCTTCTCGCAGCCATTCATGTTGTGCTCCGAATGGTGAATTGAGAAGCTTTTTCATGACAAATTATACTCTTGTCATTTCCCGACGAGAGGTGGTGCCGCGAAAAATGTTCGGTGTTCCTGGCTGGGGCTTGAACCCACGCCGCTTGGTCAGCAGTCCAACGCACTAACCACTGAGCCACGGTTCTTCCTGCTTTACGCTTATTGGCTGATTCAATGTTTGTAAAGGCGCGCGCCGGTAACTGCTCGTTTCATTCTACCAATGATGTGTATGTCGTTTGTGTCCGATGTACCCAAATAGTTGAACTGATCTTTGCCCGATGTATTAACCGAGCTAATCTCTATTCACACTTTCATATGCGGCCTTGGAAATGGATAAATACATATGTGGGAGTATCGATCTGAAACTTTAATTTCTTTTCCAGAAATCGGCTAAAAGTGCAGATTTGGTCAACCGTGAGTATTTCGGCTTCCTTTTTTATGGATCTAGTAAATGGTACTAAGGTTCACTCATTCTTTCGTCGGAATGAATTGGAGCATGTACCCCAACAAGTTCGGCTTTACGGTGGAGCTCTATACGGTTTTCGTCCTTATTTGCAGAGCCGTTTTGTAGGCAGCAATTTTATCTGTCGCAGGTGAAGCACATCAGTCGCGACATTCCTGATGACTTGCTGGTAATGCTACCACTAGTTTTTGCGCTTGTTTTACCTGTTAATAAAAACAAGCATAAGTTACTAAGCTTCAAGCTTGAGCACGAGCTGTGGGGAAATTAGAGCAGAGAGGCGCTACAATACAATCTGTTTTAGAGCTCTTTGGGTACGATTTCGAACTTCTTTCTTGACGCAGTCGGCAGACATTTTTATTGGCAATTTGAGTGGTTTTCTTACATTTTTAGCTAAAGCCCCGGTTCGCTAGGACTTCTGCCTTTTCGTATCCTTCGACATGCATTATTTCTAGAAACACTCCACCGCCAGTGATGACTGAATTGCAATCTGACCGGTTCGTCTGATCACAACAATGCGTGCGTTTATCAAGAGCGTCCCTCACGGTTACGTTCATAAAGTTGCCCCTGACCAATCTTTTCTCCTAGTGACATTCTACAGCATTGGCGATATAATACCACCACGTGAGCAACCTCTGCTGACCTTGCCGCATGCTGAGATATATGTACTTTTAAGGCTGTACGCTCCATTTGGTTCACAACAATCCTTTCCATCCTTTTTTATAGAAAGGGTGTCAAGTTGATCGGTTTGATTCATATGTTCCATCCACCTCAGAAGCATTACTATTCTACCGCTTTTTAAAAGCCCAAACTGAGAAGACCACTGGACCAAGAACAATGGAAGAGAAACACGGCTTGTGCAGATTTTAAATTTATAAATGTATTAACGTTTTAATAAAATATACACTAACGAACTATAATTCATATTGTTAATCTTTTATATTTTCTATAAACTAAATTTAAATCTATTCAATCTATTTACAATGTGCGCTCCGTACTTTCTTAATCGAGAAGACTTAGTTTAGCATTATGGCAACTATATTTAACGTGTTCAAGGTTTGAACTTAGTTCTGATAGCTATGTGCATTCCACGGATGATGAATGGACACGGGATAATTTGTCGCTGCCGACGAAGGCGCTGCCATCATCCCGTTGCTAATGAACTCGGGGTAAGATGGGTAAGCATCACTTTTTATAGGATAACTAGAAGCTGATTGGCCTATGGCTTGCAATGGATCATACTGCATGTGCGGGAATGATGCATAGGATGGCGTTGATGTTGCCTCCCCCATGTTTACAGCGGGATAGTAGCTGGAAGGATTCGTCTGCTGGCTTTGTATACTCAGATCAGTAGATTGTTGATGTTGCGGGAACAATGGCGAACTTTGATAAAAACCCTGGTAGGGGTTGTAACCAGAGGGAACTTCGGGTGGAGAGGCAGTTGAAGTTGGTTCACTTTTTAGCGTTGTTTGTTGTAAGGCACCTGAAGTTGGAGGAACGGTTTTTGGAACAATGGACTGGACAGACACTTCATCATCTGTCTTTTTTAAGGGATTCTTGTCTTCACTAACAACAGCCTTCTTGCTTTTTTTGTCTTTAAAATGTGTTTTCTTGTGTTTGCTAAGGTGGTCGCTGCGCGAAAATTTCTTCGAGCAAATCGGACAACTGTACGGGCGGTAGTTGGTGTGAGTGCGTCCATGGCGTTGGAGTTCATCAGATCGTGAGAAGCGCTTGCCGCAAGTTAAGCATAAAAATGGACGTTCGCCGGTGTGCCACCGTAAGTGGGTTTTCAAGTGGCTCGCCTTGCCGTAGAGTCGTTCGCATCCGGGAATATGGCAAATGTGTTGTTTACGGCCGCGTTCATCAGGCCCAACGATTGGTGGCAAGCCCGACATTTCATTTGTGCAATTGGGGCATGTGCAGCGTACACTTCTTCGTTGTAGTTGCGTTTGAAACGCAATATCATCAAAGGCGTTTCCGAATCCGTACGAGTTCGAGGTCCACGCCTGATGTGGGAACCATGCAGCGCTCGCCGACATACCCATGTTTCCATAATAGTCTGGGGCAGCATATTGGGCATACGGAAACTGGCTTCTAAAAAAAAGGTAAAAAAAAGTTCAAATTATGAATTTGCATATTTATTTGTCGGTAGTTTTTTGGTTTACTGGTCGCCGTGCTTCAGTGGTAGCGTAAAAAAATCTTAGCTGCCCCTCAAGTTGTCGCGCTAGCTATTTACGCAGAACCTACCTTGTATACGCATTCCAAGTATAGCTGCTGCCCAAGTCGACATTTTGCGTTGGAGGACTGGATGAAAACGATGTCGGCGATGGAAAAATACTCGGCGAAACACTTGCCGACAGACTCGAGTTCGGCGAAGCCGATCCTGTCGATGATGTCTGTGGAGGATATTGAGGCTGCAACACAGTCTGAACTTTAGTCGATGATCCGTGTAATTTATTTATAGACGGTTTCGATCCAGGCAACGCACTTGATGCATTTGAAGACACGGAATTTGGGTACATATTCGCTGGGGTGTGTGTTGAAACAACTTGTGGTTTTAACTAAAAAGAAAATTTTTTTTATGCATTAATTATTCTAAACTCCTTTGTCCTAATATACAAAAGGTTTTCAGGTAAACATACACAACATATGACAAAGGACTACGCATTAACGAGGAATTTTCGTCAACACTGCATGCGTTAAGTCGGAAAGGCGATTAAAAATACATTGTTGACCTTTTTTCTTCTGAGAAATGGGTATTAAGATGTAGATTTGCAAACACACGTCTGTTTTGAGAGAAAAGAAAATGTCCTTACGTATGCCAATTTAAGCCTATTTTTAAAAACATTTCCACAATAAATGGCGACGTTCAATGATAAAATTGATATTTCGTCCTTGCAAAAATCTAACGACGGAATGGAAAAAGTAACTTGAAAGTATAAAAACATTCACAGAGATTCGTCCTTAAACATCCTGTTCTTTGCCGTCGCCTGAGTTTTCTCGTGCTTTTATTGCAAAGCCTAGGATGCAATTTATGGGAAGAATCTTTGGGTCATTAAATCTACGACCGTCCCCCGCTAACCGTCAGAAAATTGGGTACTTCTGCCAGTACCTTCGTCCATGGACTGGAGGACTTTCATATCGCTGATTTTCGGAAGCTCCTGGTTTGTATTCCATTTCTTCCTAAGTGGTTCCGAACAAAGCTCACAATCGCCTTGTCTTAAAAAAAACTTTATAAAAGTAAGAAACAACTGAACCTATTGAAATCAAGTCTTGATTCCATTCATGATTACGGATCAAGGATCAGACCTTTATTCGAATATTCGTTTGGCTTTCACTAGTAAAAAACCTTTTTCATTTAAATGAAATATATAAAAACATTTTTACTTTTTTTTTCGGATATCCTTTCTCAGTCCAGTATGATCCGGTTAGTAACAAATACGATTCTAAGCAATTATTATACCTACCAGCACACTATTGCTTGTTTAAATAATTTATTTTTATAAGTGATGAAACTTACATCAACCTCTTGTATCGTTATCCTTTCGGTGTTACTGGAACTCGGAAACTTGCTCGTGTACGGATTCACGTAGTTGCACGCGGCATCAATCATTTTACAATCAAATTATTAGTGTTCGTTGAATTTATAAAAAAACAAAATCACAGTTTCAAATTAATTGTTCACACTGTCATAAAGAAATATTATGCAATCACATTAGTCACAGGATAACACACAGCAGCACACAAACAAATATAAATAAATTGCATATTTCATTCGCACTTTTATTTGCACATGCAGCATGTAATTTAGTATTTTACATGGATGAAGTAGTGAACTTGTTTTTATTTTGTTATTTTGTGGCTGCACATTGCGGGAAAACGTTTAACTCCCGATAATTACAGTTCAAAAAGGAAGAGAGCACGAAATGCAATAATTGTTCTCGTTCGCGTCGGATCTTGCTGGAGAATGAACGTAGGTAGTGCACTGGCACTGGTCGGATGGAAAAAAAATCGTACTTCACGGTTAAAACATAGCTCAAGATAAAGAACAAACACACAAGAAATATGAAACAAGAACAAGGTGAAATGAAGACGATGATGGTGCAAAAGACACACGTCGGTCGGTTGGTCGTCGTCGTCCACTCTCTCTCGGTTAGGAAGCAAAGTATAATTATTGGTTTTGTCTGCGTTGCTGCTCTCCCAAACAACCACCGGTAATTATCGTTTTCGACTGAGCCCCTTAGATCTGTACACGGTGCACATAAGTTGTGCGGAAGAGAGTGAATTTGAAGAACATTAGGTAAGGTTGCTAGAAATGGGAAGGGGAACGAGAAGGAGAAAATCTATTGTTTTCTTTGTCGCTCGCCCGCATGCCATAGGGTGGATAAACAGAGAAGAAAGCATTCGTCGCTTCTCATCGTTTCTCTCTGTTTTGGTATTTCTACTACCCAAGCAGGTATCGGAATTCGGAATGCCTCGATATTTTGTCCAAAATAAACAAAAGACGAACAAAAAAAAAAAAAAAAAAACTGAAGAAACATGAAAAACTACAATAAGGCACATTTTGTGTGCGTTTCTTTTTATCACACGCAATTTTGTATCGTTAACCTTCTCGCTCTTAGCGGTCCATTTTGGATGCTGAAGCTGAGTGAGAGCAAGATTTATCGAAATTCGAATCTGTGTTTCGTTTGCCAGGAGCGAAGTGGGCAAATAACATTCATTAGGGGCGCACAGGAATATGTGGCATGCGGTCCAATGAAATAACTGTATTTAAGTGGGCGTGACTCAACACCCGGTTGACAAGCGAGCGAGAGAGCAAATACGGAGAGCGAAGTACATTCGGAAGAGAAAGGAGCTTATTTTGGGCTCAAAATTCAAATCATCCTTTGAGACGACTGACGAGCGAGTAATTGAATGTGTGTGCGCGCGTATCACGCGAGTTCTCGAGTATAACAACTGAACAACTGGGTGCATATTGATTTCCTCTTCTTTGTTAAAGAGTCCCCAATTGTTTTTGTTGCGGGCGTGTGCTGGAACCAGCCTTAATTGTAACTATTTTTTTCAAATTAAAAAATATATAGAATAGGTTCCTACCTAAATACATAAATACATGACCAAAGTAAAGATTTGTTCATTTATTGGAGCGCGTTTGTTTATGCTTATTTCTTTGTTTTTGGTATGCAGTTAGATTTTCGAGTTCGCATTCGGCGAAAGAATGAAATGAATATAAAGGTCGCCTTCTTCATGATTTTTTTTCCTGTAGCGGAAGGGCGGTTCCTGGGAGGAAAGTTGTGTTTATTACTGGCACGAGTTGTTGCGATGTGCTCTGAGGAATGAGTGATGTAATGAAATCGAGAGCGCGCGCAATTGTACATCACAATGGGTTTCATAATGGTAGGGAGGGTTTTGGTGTATTATTTTAATCAAATCAATAAATTCTGATGTGGGGCGTTGGGTTTGTTTTTTTAGCGAATAGAGTACGGTTTTAAGTCAAATTACAGTTTTGAAGTAAATATGCCCGTTCTAAATAGTTACGCCTTAAGTTTCACTAGGAAGAGCATAAATTGTTGAATAAGTCCACGCACTATGCGACGTCGACTTTTTTTTTAAGAAATACTTTCTTCCCGGACTCCAGACGGTGACTATTCTGGTACTCATAATCAAAACCTAAAACTTAAAGATATCTTGTGTCAAACAAGTTCTCCTACAACTAAGGAACATTTTGAGTAAGATCGCGACAGAGAAGTCTCAGGATAGTGCTTGCGGAATCTTGTGTGATTGTTTCTGGGAAAGTGTTTTAATTTGCAGCGACCTATCGCGGGTCACAAAATGTGCTCCGCACAGGTCCGATGGACTGGGGCTCAGCCCACCTTGTTAAGATGGTAGTTGAGTGCACAATGTCTAGTGAGTAAGTCCGTGCAAGCTTAGCGTCACTTTTGTTTAGTGTGAGAATTTCTGTACTTCTCTTGGTGTTTAAAAGGCTGATTAACTGGTCTGGTACATCGAAAACCGTTTAAAAGCGTCTTACGTACACTCTGGCCGCAAACCCAAACAAATTCAATAGGGTTCATCGCTCAAAATAATCCTTTCAAAAACTCATTGGCTTTGAACCGGCTCATGAAGCATGGACACCTTTAACTCCTGAATCCTGAAGCTATAAACTTCGCTAACCTTGAAGAATACTTTGGATCATTATCGTATATAAAAGTTCTTGATATAGGTACCTATAGTTTCACGAATCGCCGCCCACACCATTACATTCCCTCTTAAATCCTTTTTTTCGTCCGGTCTCAACCTTTCCTTTTATCGCTCTACAAGGCTTATGTTTTCCTTGCTATCCTTCTATTGATTAGTTTACTTAAACTACATACATTTTCAAATGATCCGCTTATCCACTATGAGGGACGCGGGGTTAGGGTGCTTAAGTCGACTCTCTACATCTCCCGATCTTCCGACATAGACACAAAATCATCAGGGTCTATCCCTATATGGGTAGAGGTGAGATTTCGGACTTGGTCCAACCATCTCATCCTCGGCCTACCCAGGGGATGCCTACCCGATGGCACGGATACCATAGCACGTATCGGAAGCCGAGTTGGGGACTTGCCTTGAACGTGCCCAAACCATCGAAGTATGGACCTTTCCGCTCGCCTATTCTGGTGTTCGATCTCGGCGAGTTACCGCAGCAATACAGCGAAGAAATCTCATTTCGGTAGCTTGTGTCCGCGATCTTATTCTTTCGGTCATTACCCAAACCTCATGACCATATCTGAGGGTGGGAACAAACACTGAATTGAAAACCGATACCTTGGCCCCGATGCTAAGTTCAGCCCCCTGATAACAGATTGACCAAGCTGTCTCAAAATTGCTCCAGCCTGACCAATCCTACAGGATAACTCAGCATTGCTCCTACCATCACTCGTGAATACGACCCCGAGATACTTAAACTTCTCCACCTGTTTCCTAAGTCTATAAAATATAGGTTTATAAAATGTTTTGACATTTTGATCAGTTTATTGGTGCCATATCTCTCAAGATTTCAGAATGGGGTAATTACAGTTGATCCTGTGTATGATCCTGTCAAACACTTTAAGGGCGACGGCACTTTTCTATGACATACAGGGATACAGGCAGAAACTGATGATGTCCATGCAGTCTCCGTATCCGTCCACACAGGCACTCCACAAAGGGGTATAATCTCTCCCTTTTTATTTGCACTGGTAATGGACATCTTTCTCCGAACACTAAATGGATCTTGTTCTAAATGCGTAGCATACATATGTAGATGATTTAGTTTTACTGATTACAGGAACATAAGTACATAAGTACATGAGCAGCATAGGGGAGCTCATGCAAGACAAACTCCAAATAGTTGCAAGCTGGGCGGAAGAGAATAGCCTTACCGTTAATCCAAACAAAACAGAATTGGTACTCTTCACTTAGAAGACCAAAAAAAGTGATTTCCACGTACCTAAGATAGGATTGCAACTTAGCGGCAGCGTCAAGTACGTTGGCCTTATACTTAGACATAAGGGCTAAAACCGAATAGAATTGTGTCAGCAAGCTAATCCTCTTCTATAGCGTATTGGTCTGGTGGCCAGCCCTAAAAAACAAGCTCCACATGTATATGAAGACATCCTTAGCCGTTTAAACCGTAAAATTGTTCGTGAGTAATTCAGTTTCGTTTTGAAGGCTTTGAAGGTGAAAATTCAACTGCGAACAATACAGACATGAAGAGCGAATGGACACCAACGCGTCGGCATGGAGAGTCGACGAATCTAACCTGGCGCGCACTAGTAAAAAGAGACCGCAACCAACTTGAAGGGCAGTTAGCTAATGACCGGAGAATCATATTGTGTGAGGCCTAGACTTATGCCGAAGTTTAGAGCCACCTAAGCAAATGAGTAGGCTTACTTAGGAAGTAATCAAAACTATTTGATGATAGAAATCTTAAAAGGCACGCAAATAAGGACTTGGAGACAAGCTTATTTTTCATTTTTGGCAAGCCTTTAATGAACTTTTCATTCAGTTATAACACCAGCATAGGTTGACGAATGGTTCTAAAGAATTCGCTTTGTTCGAAACTCAATTATTTTAAAGTTCTGTTTATTACTTTATTGCATGCAATAGAATGAACTTTTTTTTACCTGTAATGGAATTATAATTGACTTTGAAATTTGTCAGTTTTACCCGTAAGAATATTAAAGAAAAAAAAAATTTAAATTTTCAGGAAATCCAAGAATTTTACAACCTGAGATGATGTTTATTGAATGTTCAAGTGATACAAAATATTTTGTTGTCAAATGCGGATTACACGAACAAATCCTCGAAATCCAATTACGGTCCGTTTCGTTAAGCCTTTGCTGGTAATAAAACAGCGAAAACAAGGAAAAGGCTACCGCTGCTCATTGTTTATTGCACCTAGTATGCTCTAGCGTTTGTTCTATTATCAAAAACAAAAGGTATCCTGACTGAAAAGTCACAGCAGGAGATTACCGCATGTCATCTTACTCGCGATCCCTTGACTTTTCCAGATAAGCAATTGTAAATAATGTATATTTTAAGAGAACAGAAGATATTTAGGTATCGCTGCGGGTGCACCGCACGCCATTATGACCTGTGGTTTAATCCCTGAGCGAGCCTAATGGGTTTAGGTCCGAACTGTTGATTGGATTTTTACAAATTTGCAAGAATTCTCCTCCACCTTTCAAAACATACGTTCAGTTTAGAAAACTTATGGAGGCATAGTTATTCCTTGCCTTAGCAATTCGAGTTGAAGGCTTCTTGAAAAAGGTATCATGTGGGAATTTTTCTGGGACGAGAATGGATTAGCAATGTTTATTTTGAATGTAGGTACTCGATAGTAAATGTTTGGGCAATTAAACTCTACATCTGGAGGAAATGTCAAATTATCTAAATTCTTAGTAGCCAGTGAAAATTGTTGACTGAACGCCTTAAACTTAGATTAGGTTCAGTTGATTGCCTGCAATGTAAGCAAAGAAAGTAAGTAGGCGGTCAGTGCTTTGTACCAACATGTGTACCTATGTATCATATTCATATCTGATAGTCCACTACGCATTTATTTTTCCCTTTCAAATTATTAGTACATTCCCATTTGCACATTTATGCAAACAAATCTTGCTTTAAGACAAAAAATAACAAACATAGGTATATGACAGTTGTGGTCGATTTCCATGGTTTTCTAAAAAAAAAAGAAAAAATATTCTTCATACACTTAGCTACCACGTTTAACTCCTACATATGACGCAGCGAGTACAAAATTTGAACCACGTTTTCTTGAGCCATTGCGCGAAGGTGTTACACATTTTGAACCACGTTCGTTTTCATTTTTTCCATTGTGCCGTTCATTTTGTGAGCTAAAATAACTGTTCTTATTTGCAATTTAATTTACTTCATGTTTCCACATTGTCAATTGGACCCACAGTATCGCAGTTTGCGAAAATAGTCAGAGTTGTTATAAACAAAGATGTTTTTTCAAGAAAATCTTTTAGTCACCATAATAGGGGCTAAGCCATATCTCATTTTCTGGTTGCTGTAAGATTTAAATCTTAGGTTCGTCAGAAGCGCCTTCAGCGTACTTAAACTCTCTCGATCGTGTTCAGCGACAAGCCTTGAGATTTATTGGTAATCAATTAATTTGCAACGAAGTCCATTCACTCGAACATCATTGGACCAATGAATTCAAACATGAATGCTCAGATGAAATGCACACGCGTCCGCCTGCCCGTCTGTTTAATTGCAGCCCACGTGCGATCTTTCGGGCGAGTGATGAAACTTCGAAGTTTACTCATTAATGTGAAATAACTTGCTTGCCGAGATCGGCTTTCTCTTTAAATATAGTCACGGTACTGCATGATGGCAGACATACAAAGTCACTTCCACTATAAAAAACGTCGCCTCTCTAGTACAACTCGAAACCGTCTTTAAATTTCGCAGAATCTTCCTTTTTGGACCTGCTACTATCCGCACCCTACCAAGTGCTTATCAACCAAATATGGCAAAAAGTGTGGACGCACCAGCAGGCACAAATCATCACAGATGAACAGATCAACATCATGATCATCGCCGTGCACTTGTCTTGAAATTCCTAATAATTCCTATAAACATGACCGCCACTTGTTCTGACAACTGTAATGTCCTTTTTTATCTTGTCCTTTTTTAATTTCTTCTTTGTTCAAACCAGAGCGCCTTTGAGCGTGACCGCCTTGCTACGCACCCTTCAATAACCTGCCGCCGCATTGATTTTTTTTTTCTTCGGTTGTTCGTGTGTCTTAAATATCATACATTGAAAACCAGCTCGAATGTCCTGATAAATGGTTTCCCAAAAGAACATAAACTATCTGTATCTGCGAAAAAGTGTCGAAATGGCCACAAGGGATCCCGCTGAGTCCGACTTTGATCTGGGTCATCGGGTTCCTAGTAGGCCCGCTGAGTTCGATTCAATACGCTTCCATGTTCGCAAAGCACTGAGAGATTGCACTATAAAAACGAACATTGCATGCAGAATTTGATTCTTTTATTCACAAATAAGATAAAAGGACAAATTATTCGCCTAGCTACCGATTGATGAAGACGACACTATCGCTCGGTAGAGATCACAATTGTGTTTCCATTTCTATGGTATTCATTGTGCAAGAGTATTGAATTTCGCTAATTCTGCTCCCACGATGTATTCCATTAGGTACGAGACGACAGGTTTAGGAATCAAATTTCTGGAAAAGTGAGAACATTTCTCAGAGGACAGGGAACACACACTTGCTTTCATCGGCTGTTAACATTTCCGAAACTACTAACGTGTCAACAATACAATTCAGGAGCAGTTCAAAAGTCGTACTATGAAGCTATCGCGCCTTGTCCGAGAGTCGAAATCGTATTAACCGACGGATGCCTTTGAACCGCATGACTTAGCATACTGGGTTGATGCAAGTTACAAAAAAATATATGGCGTTTGGGGGCTTTGTTGCTTTTTTGGCTTTTCATCTTTCTGGACATGAATTACTGTCATTATCTCGTCAGCATTGATGATCGACTGAGTTATCTTGTAGAAGCATTTGTGTGTGATGAAAAGCCACCGCCTCTTGTGGGGAATTCTCTCGTCTCAGACGGCAGCAGCCGCCGCAGTAGCTGATTTGGTACAACACATTAACCGAATTTGCTTTGAAGACTAAAAAAAAAAACGTAAGTGATTACCATGCGTAAGACAAGGTTCATGATTTAATGACAATTCACAAGCGACACTTTGGATAAACCCATTGGAATATACCTTTTATGCCTACTTACGCAGTTTCAATTTGTGAACACGAATCTTCAAAACATGGCCATTTGTGCTAGAGTCTTGTGTGAAGTCTTTGCGATCATGGATGCCACAAAATTGATCCAAGCAGACTGAAAGCTTATTTAATTAATTATGTCCTCCTCCCCTTGTGCGTCCTCCTCCCCTAAGTCCTGCACTATGCCGTGCTTCAGCTCTTTCCAACTTTTCCCCAATTGGCGAGACTCCTCTTTAACTGTTCGGCGCCACGTATACTCTTCTGCCATCTTGAGTAAGCGGATTATATTGCATAGCGGAGCTGCCGCCTTTTCGAAATGTGTGACCAATTCACTGCCACTTTCGTCATTGGATGGTTGTGTTTATCGGTTGCTGACCCATTCTCTGGTAAAGGTGTTCGTTAGAGATAAGGTTAAGCCAGAAAATCCTCAGAATGTTTCGTAGGCAGTCAGGCACCTAATAACGAACGTTTGTAGGTTTCTTGAGATACTGAAAACTTCGTGGCTACTATTTATGAAGGTAACAGCTTGGATAGTAATTAAGTTTGCAACTTAAAAGTGCACTTGCACAAAGTACTTGCAATCTTCGCCAGCGGGTTGGGATCGTGTTTTGTCTGCTGCTTACAACGAGTTAGAGATTCGACATTACATATTTTCTACTATTTACTTCGTATACGATAGGAATAAAAGTCGTCTAGAACTGTTTTAACCTCCTCAAAACCCTTGCGTCCACAAACAAGGTTAGTGTAGCCTGGATCTCTAGACACAAAGGTTTCGAATGTAATAAACGAGCGGACTGTTGCCCACTGAGCACTAAACCATCGCCTTGGCTCAGTGGTTGGTGGAACACCGAACATTTTTCGCGGCACCACCTTTTGTCGGGGAATGACAAGCCTCCGGGAGTATAATCTGTCATGAAAGAGCTTCTCACTTCACCGTTCGGAGTCGGCAATAAATAGTAGATCCCTTCCATTAACATGTACAACATGAATGGTTGCGAGAAGCTAGGCCTTAGCTCATTCCGAGCTGTTGCGCCAGCTATTTATTTTTTTTTAAAGCGTTATTGAAATTTGTTAAGAGCCTCAATTTGCCTTCTGGTTAACACTAGGCCGACACAATAGATTTTACAGGTCGCAATGCATCGCAGGGCCTTAGACCAAAATAACTCATATCTCTTATTGTTCAATCGTTTCTTCTATGTACAAACAGTGAATTGGCCAATTCTTTTACGCCACTTTTGTTACTCCACCTTCAATACGCGTTATTTTTAAAAAGCTTATCAGTTCGGCCTTAAGTCTTCCTTCGGCAACTCTGTCAAATGTGTATTAGTAAAACGAATTACATAAGAAAGTATGTAATGCACATGTTCTGCAAGTACCTTACCCTAGCTATTAGAAGAATGCAGTCATTTTTCGACAAGCTGGAAAACTTAAGAAATATTTAATTGCCGCCACCTTCTGCTGCGGTTGCTTTCTGGACTTATTTTTATTCCATTTCACTTTTCGTGCATTTGTTCTATTTTGCCAGACTTGTAAAGATTACGAACAGCAAGAGTAGAACCCGGACATGCATCTCACATTTCAAACTCGCCGCAAGACCTAAGAAGGATTTCTCAGGAAGCTAAAAAGTCGAAGCACTGTGTAAATATTCATTTAGAATCACTATTTTCCACAAAGAATACGATGACATCTGGCGGGCGGTGCTTAAACTCAAACAATATTTATCCAAAACAAGAACCACAAACACATATATCATACATCCACCGATATCATAATATTGAACCATTTTAAGTGCGGTCTGTTCAATTGGTTTGTGTCCAGGTTTTAAAGGAAATTATTGCAGTTTGTATAGCGTATATATCACATTGTTTATGTGAAAGCAATGACGTGGGAAATAAATACGCCTACTTGTTTCACATGCCAAACGAGAGAATTTACAAACAATCGATTTCTACCAAGGTTTACTTAACAAATTTCTTAAACTTAAACTAAGTCTCGATTTTAATTTAATGATGTGAAGGCTTGTTTTTAAAGAATGCCACACCTTTCGATAGGGGTTATGTTCAAGTAAGTTGTCAATTTTTAAGCTCTATTTGGCATTTGTTTTCCACATACTTAAGACTGTGATTACATCAGTGTGGATCCCCACTCCATATTTTTTCATACAAGAAAATTCGTCAATGCGCTTGATCAATGCTAGTGTAATCATGGTCTACGCTCTAAGGTAATAAAGAGAAATTCAACTTGGAACGGATGAAAGGAAAAAGTGTGCAGTGCACCTAAGGAAATGTTAACTAAAAAAAGTGTAATTAAGGTTAATTTTTGATTTAATGGGTTCGATAGTAAACAAAATTGCAACATATGAAGTGACAACAGAACTATGGCAATTCAGCGGAGTTTATAATATTTAGAGAAATGCACCGCATGGGGCGATTGCGTGTTGTAAGCATCATCGGGTCTTATTTTTTTCGAAATAAAGCCAGACTGCTCGTACCCGACAATGTCACAAATCGATAAACATTCGTTTTTTGTTTCCAAATTTGAATGAAATGGATTTCAAGGACATGGCATACAGTTCGTTAAAAAAGAAATTGGTGATAAGAACATTTCAATAAATAAACTTGTTTCTTAGCCTCTAATACCGTGTGACTTAAATTATGCGGATTATCAGCCAGCCGCGGTACACGTATAGAGGTAAATTCAGCTCGATGCCGAACGTGAAGACTCAGCGAAGCACACATTTTTGTTGCAACGTAAGCTTATTATATGTATATACCAACTGTGCAATAGTAATGTTTAAGACATTTTTGACATTTCAAAAATTTCTGTCCTTTTTCAAACAATTTTAGAAATGCCTGAAATCAAATCGAAAATCAACTAAATTCTTGTTGGAGTATTGTATCGGAAGGATTTTTATTTTAGATCAGAAATATTCACTATAATATTCTTCATTATTATAAATCACTGAATTAAATGTGAATACAGTGTAATCAGACCTTAGCCATTTCTCGAATGCAGCAATATCTAGACAAAAACCCCTGTCCCCTATCCTCTGTGAAGTCAATATCCATACACATGTATGAAATACATAATATTTGGCAGGTATTTATTGTTTGTGTACATGTGTATAGCCAATTTATTAGTCCCAGATAAATAGTTATGCACCTGCACTGGCAGGTTCTTCGAAAGTTAATTGATAATAAAAACGCCTACCACCGGCCAATTGTAATTATACCGATGAAAAATACAAGATATTTAATGTTACGTAAGAGGCCGCAGTAGAACACAGATCAGTCGTCCAGATGACTGCTCGTTCACAAATTTTTCTTATGCTTTTTTTGACAGAAAACCGCAGCAGCACACAAATGTTCTCAAAAACAAATTGTGGATGATACCGGCAAAAATAAGGAAAGTTTGCGAATGTGTGCTTTAAAAAATGTTTTCACTTAAGAAGAGACCTCTAGTGGAAAGAGGGAAAAATAATAAAGTGGCTAAATTCTGTATAAGGTGTTGATGACATCAGCCGCAAGAAATTAATTTGAGCAAATTAAAGAAATAAAATGATTTAACTATACTCGGAGAACACGGTCAGCAACGCACTAAAACTGAACTCGCAGAGCTTTAGGTTTAGGCAGTTTCAATATATTCATCATAATTGTTCGGATGAAACATACAGGTGGTGTCTCAGCAGTAAGTCTATTTAATTGCAACACACTTCGGCATAGAAATGTACAGTATGCTTATATGTGCTTTCGGGAGAAAAGTAAGAGTTAGAAAATCGTTTTCCAACAATCTGCAGTCATGAATGTTTTTTAAAACCTGTAATCCACAAAGTTTAAAAGTTAACACACACGTCAGCTCACCATCTGATCTTTTCCCCATCATAGGGTGATAACAAACTTTAAAGTACATACATCATCCTGAGTAATGAAGTACATACATATATTAAAAACAGGAGCATTCTTTCCTCAAATTTTCTCTTACATTAGATTATCTCTTCAATGGTTAGTGCGTTGGACTGCTGACCGAGCGGCGTGGGTTCAAGCCCCAGCTATATCCACGTACATTTTACGCGCACCACCTCTCGTCGGGGAATGACAAGCCTTCGGGAGCACAATCTGTCATGAAAGAGCTTCTTAATTCGCCGTTCGGAGTCGCCAATAAATTGTAGGTGCCTTCCATTCGTGCGAAAAATGTAACACGCACAACATGAATGGTTGCGAGAAGCTAGGCATTGGCTCATTACGAGCCAATGTTTATGTTTAAATGTGACCAGATTACGGCTCTTATCTGAGTGATTTCAGCCATTCATCTAAGACTTGTTCATACCAGCCTTTTCAACTCTGGACATTGGGACGGTAATTGTGCCGTTGTTTCTACGTCCTCAAGGCATAGTCTGCAGTTGCCATCTTTCACCAGACCCATTTTCTTTAGATGACTTTAGAAGTTCCATACCTAGTGAATACAGTTCGTGACGAGCCTGGTCCTTAACCAACAAACTTCTCCTGCCGGCCCGGTCATTAGCCAACCTATTCTAGCCTCTCACTCCAGTTTCAACGCCTACTTTTGCGCTTCACCTTAGGCGAGGTCTTTCTATGCTAAGTTACCCCTCTGGGTTAGATTTAAAGACCTAATGAGTTGTAGCATTGGTGCCTATCCTAATATTTTCTGCTCAGAAAGAAATATTGCCTAGATGGTGGAGGTAAATGTCTGTTGATACTTAAATGCAAACGCTACCTTATACTGAACGTATTCATTGTGCGCCATCTGGCGGAATGCTGACGACTTATTAACTGGCCAATCGTGAGTGCGAGTTTTGGTCACGTGTCCGATTTCAACCAATTCTAGACGGCCTTTTAAATAATGGCGGAAACTTTGTGTGTGTTGTATTCAATCCATGCTAATGAGCAAGAAGACACCACTCTCACATCTCACTCAGCGGCTATCGAACAAGTACAGAAAATGTGTATAGAGAGCAGAGAGAGAGTACCCTGTTTTTCACATACACACTTCATTTGATTGTGCTTCGCCGTTCGTGTTCACGCAGACGACTTTTTCTCGCCATCAACATATAAGTCCGCCATTTTGAACAAATCGGAGTCTCGGTAGTTCTTCGAACAAATTTGCTGGGAATTTTCATCAGAAACTTTGTGAAAATTTTTCTCTAAAAAATTGTATATAATTAATTTTCAAATCTTAGTTAAATCGATGCTTTTAACGATGGTAAAAGCGAATTTCCCGAAATAGTGGCCATGTTTTTGCATTTTAATTAGTTTTTCGGTGCTAAAATATTTGGATTTTCTTCCTTGTGTCCAACAAAAAATTCAATTCAATTTTTTTCTGTTCGTTTCGTCGTTCGTTCGTCGTTGGTTTTCTTTCTTTTCTTGTATAAGTGTGTGCGTTTGTGTGCGCGCTGGGGCGAGCAACGAAGAACGATGAACAAATTTTGTACGCGTTATGCGCCCTAGCGAGTGAGCGAGCAGTATCCACATTCACAACACGACGGTGATGAGATTTTTCAAATGCAAAACAAAGATCGATGCAGTTAATTCGTCTAAGGTTAGAGTGAAATAGCCATACACTTACAGTGGATCACAAAAATCGCAATAAATATTATTTTCCTTTTTTTTCTCAATAAGATTCGGGGATCGTCGGATCAGTTGGTTTTCCTTTATAAAAAAAATTAAAGTGTTGTTGAGTTTTTGTTTTTCCGAATTTTTTTTTTTTAAATATATTAGACACTTTCTTTGAAATTTTTTTCGAAAAAAAAAAAAAAAAAATTATTTTCGATGTTTATCAAGTGGATGTGTTTTGTGCACTTTATTTTGTATGACAATTCTAATGGGTGAAATTTTCTCTTTTCCCTCATCATCGCCATCAACAGCGCTGCAGCAGACGTCTTCGCGTTCGCATTCTTGCCTTGCTCTCTTCTACTTTGAGGCAGTTTGCTGATTGATGATAAAAAGAGTTGTTACAAGGCATGTTAAAACATTTAGGCATATCCAGCCGTGAAAATTTAAAAAAATTATGAAATTCAAGGCCGTACCTTGGTAAGGAAACTAGCTAACCTGCCGCGCTCTATATTTTTTATCTTTTGGATTTTTTGTTGGACGAACACTTGCCCTCCCTGTTTGGAATTTAACCGTGTCTATGTATTTTTTCTGTAGCAAAATCTAGACAAGCAGCAGTATTAAGAAAAAAAATTGTTTAAGCATAAAAATGTGCAAATGGAGGAAGCGGAAAGCCTCTGTAATTTTTTCATTTTTTTTAAAAACAAATATAAAAGAGCATTTAAAATGAATGCAAATGGAAATTGTAAACAATTTTCCAATAGGTGAAAAAAAAAACTATGCAAAAACTTTGCTTGTAATCAGAAACAAATATTTGTGTTGATTTTGTTTTGTGTGCTAAAACGAAAAATTGTCGAATCGTTTACGAATCTATCGTTTATTTGAATTAAATAAAATGTCAAACCGCGGGCCCTACACTTAACGTCTCGGACACAAAATAGTGAAATAGTGAGGTAAAACGGCAGAAATCAGTCCGAGCTGTGCTAAAAGAACTTAATCTCTTAGAAAAGAAACAATTAACATTGCATTTGGTGAAACAAAAGTGTAAATTAAAAGCGACATCACAATGGCGGATCACCTGGATGAACCGCCCCAAAAGCGGGTTAAGATGGAGCGCTTTCCCCAATCATCCAGTGATGCCGGTAAGAAATGCAATAGCAAACTTTTGCCTAAAGTCAAATCAAATGAATCTCTTGCAGCGGAAGTTCTGTCCAACATATTTGGTCTTGAGGATAACTTACCGGATGAGCTTGTCTCAACAGGTAATGCATGGGGCGATCAGATGGGCGGCGGGGGAAACAAACCCCCCGCACAAGGACCAGGGCCAGGTGGGCCGCAGATGAACGGTGGCGATGACCCAAGTGGAGGAGTTTCCAACAACGCCTTACGTCAGCTACATCACCAACAGCTGCAGCAATTATTGCAACAACAGGTAAACTAATGCAAACACGTATTTTCAATGTTTTTATTCTAAATGAGAGAATTTTCTTACGCAGGGTAATAAGAACCCAATGGTTGGTAACACCATGGGTCTGAATCAATTGGGCAGCAAGAGCCCGAATCTACAGTCTCCTACGGGAATGCAGGGCGGTATGCAAGGAAACATGGGTGTCACGGGCATGGTAAACCCAATGTCGATTTCAAATAATGGAACACAAACCATAAATTCAATGCCAGGTAAGATTTAAACGTATTTCTTTGCTTTGTTTTTACGTATAAAAATAGTAATAGTTCACTGCTTATTTTATTATTGCATATACATACAACTACCAAAAACGATTAACTTTACCTTTTCATATGAAGTTATAATCAGGTTAGGTTAGGATGAGGTGGCTGCAGCGAAGTTTAGGTTAAGTTTTAAATTATTTATTTAGGAGATGTATAGAGCAAAATTCGCGCTGTTGATTACATTTGGTCGACTATGTTGAATCTTATCGAGTTCTGTGCGTATTTTCGAGCGACCCTTGTGGCTCTGTTTACAATTTACCGGGTCGTTGAAAAAGTGTGTGCGAGGTTCTGTTTATGCTACACTTCGATATTCGCAAAGATCAGTTGTTAATTCCTTTTTTAAAATGGATATGAAAACGACGCTGTTCAATATTTATCAACGATTGCTACATATTAAACTCAACTCAATTGTACACTGACTAATGGGTGAAATTCTTTAAAATTGGACTTTTTCAAGAAGAACTGTTGGGGATCTTTGTTAATCCAATGATCAACGACAAGTTCACACACTGAAGGAAAACATCCACCGAGATACTCGCAAAATAAAGCCACAATGTACTGAACATTTTGGTTGTCTGAATGGGTAATTGCTAAGTCAGTTGCCGCAGTCATTTGAATAAAATAATTTTCCATCATCAAAGATTGAATAATTTGAACAACTTGGCTCTTTCGGCCTTAGTGGCTCGCAGCCTCTTAGCACATTTGGTTTCCCCAATCATTGCAGAATCTCCAACTTGATCGTCACTGGAACAGGTTCAGTTTCTGCTTAGACTTAAGCCCTGTAAATCAATTCAACATTTTTCGCGGCACATTCCTCGGGAGGCTATGACAAACCTCCAGGAGTACGGTTAAAAAATAATCACCCCATTAACGTTAATCTTAATTACTTAATTAATCTTGTTTAAATTGTGAACTGTCAAAAACAAAAACATGAGTCGAAAAAAATCTAGTAACTACACTGTCGGTCGCATAAACTCCAGAATCCAGATTTTTCATCGACCCGATCCGACAGCCGACTTGAGTCATTTTTATCTCCCGACAAACGTAATTGAGGTGAATACGTGTGTGCATACATGCATGGTTTTGAGAAGCTAGCCCTTGGCCTTCCTAGCACTAGTTACACATTTATTTTTTTAATTATTTAATGCCTATTTTCACTTCGGCCAAGCACTGTTATGAAGATAAGGTCTCCTATAAATCATCGTCTCCATCTAAAGGTCCTCATTTCAGCGAGGAATACTTCTGTTTGCATTTGCCAATGTCGTATGTCTCGTGTCGATGAATATGTATGTATATCTCCATTGTTTCTGAAAGGTTCCGCTATTTAGCAGCACCAATAAGGGATTCTCTCATTAATTGGCTCCGGGCGATGGCCCTGCCAATCATCTGTACTGGTATCATTTTCAGAATTAATACCATGGGACTAGATACCTTCACGAAGTCCTTTAGATACCCAAAATTCAGTGCGTAGCTATCAATTCTTACTTTCCATCAAGCCGTTGGGCAGAGATGTGCGCTTATAGATCTGAAAACTCTAGAAAGCCGTAGACAAGCTCAATGCGTTATTATTATAAGAGATATTTTAAATAATAATATTAAATCTAAAGATCTTCTCGCGCTAGTTTCTTGGGACGTTCTGGAAAGAAATCTTAGAAATAGAAATGATCTATTTTATGTTCCCAATCATAGACCAACTTATGGTCTTAATAGTCCAGTAACTCGTTCCCTATCGTTGTCCAATACCATTTGTAGTGAAGTCGACCTTTCAATGAGAAGAGATACTTATAAAAATATTGTTCAAAATTTATTTAATCCTTAAGTTGAGCAAGCTTAAGCTATCTTAAGTAAGAAGTTTTTCTTTTTGTAATCAACAGATTGTAAATCCATTGATGAATAAATAAATAATAAAATAATAATAGTATATATACTTCGTTTTACCGCAAGCAGTTGGTGATAACTGGCGAATAACTTAATGTGCAATCCAAAAGAAATTTACGTTTGAAAATAAATGTCCTACGAGTACCGCACCAAATACAAATGATCGCCATTATCTTAGTATTCGTTCAGTTAATCTGAGGATTTTGCGTTTTGCCTGTCAAATTGAAAAAAGGGAATGTCGGTGCATTAGATTGGTACTGATCAATTCATTTGTATCCTTGCTTTATCATCTCAACACTAATGTAGGAAATGATTTCTGTTTTTCTTTCTTAAATTCTTACTTTTTTTAAATTTTAATTCTAAAACACGATAGCTTATTTGTTTTTATCGTGTTTTTATGAACAACACTTGTTTTTTAATTGCTTGTACATACATATATGAAATATTTGATAGTGGAGACCATAAACATAATTTAACTGTTACAAAGTTTTCAAATAACAAGGACACTCATAACTCGCTTTGCGCGGGGTGAATGAAATGTCTCGTACAAAGCGAAGTAAGAACCTTACTCTATACGGCAACGGTAAACAAATGAGTTAATTACGGAAATATATTAGTTGCAGCCACAGAACATGATGTGTCATGTCATGATTTGCGCAAATCGAATTTTAGTAGATAAATGCATTTCGCGCAAGGGTGAAACCGTACAAGAAGTTGCTCAAAGCGAGAGACGAGTGTACAATGCTAGAAGTTTCTTTTCAGTATTTGGGAAAAGTACACTTTGTCGATTTTAAGATTACGACGAAAATTTAATTCACCGTCTTCTGTAGGAAAAACAGATCTGCAGTACCACAACAGAAGGTGGACCACCAAATTATCGAATCCAAGGAGACCATGTGTCTTCTTGTGGTCATAGTAAACTCTGGTACAACATTTCCTGGACGTCGCAAAATCAGCACGGAGATAATTTTCCTGTTTAGAGAAAACATATACTTTGCACAGTGCAGCTTTCTTAATAAAATAGAAGTAACAGCTGTAGGCTTTTATCGAGTCCGTGGATATTCACTTCTGTGCTTACCATTTGTATGTACATTATGTATATGTATGTACATATGTATTGCATTGCAACAGAAAAATTAAAAAAAAAAGAAATTGGATTATAGTATAATGTTAATGTTCAATTCTGCAACATTTTCGGGTTTCTTGTACGATTTTGTTCTAATGTTTCGTACCCTGTAGGCTTAGCTCGTTGATGAAACTAAATAAATAAATAAATAAGCTCTGGGTACGTTTTTGGACAGACGCACAAAATCGGATTTTTCCAAGAACATGGCCAAAATAATTTTTTTGTTTTGGATAACTAATTCCTGCATAAATTCATCAGAAATAAGTAAAAAAACCAGTTTTTAGTAAAATTTGCGATTATAATTTTGAGTTTTATATTCAGGCGCAAACTGTGTTTTTTGTGTCCTTTTCTGCTAAGAAAATAATTTTTTCTTTGAGTTGTTGATATGGACAGCTTCTCAAGGATTCAGTAAGCTGATTTCTTGAATAAAAAAGAATTAAACTTCATTGTGAGCAAAAAACTGAAGCAAAAAACACTTGTTGAGGCAAACTTTTATTTTCAGTTTTACTTGACGATATCTTTTAAGATCGCAAAATATCGCAACTGTTTATGATGATTCCTTAATAAGCAGGTATTAAGGGAAGTTCTAAGTTAATTTATATTACGGGACAATGGAAGAAATCAAAACTTTTCCTTTATGAAAGAAAAAAGGTACAAACAATTTTTTTTTTCTCAAAAGTACCTTTTTTGGGCACCTAAACGGTGCGTAGAACATATAATTACATTAGAATTTTGAACTATAACTCTTGAACATACCAATAGTAACACATTTCATGCCAATTTATTTTAATAAGTTCACGCAGAAAATTAAAAAAAAACAAAGCTAATCAGCCTCTTCTCAAACACCAAATTTAACACTATACGTGTTTCACAAAAGCTCCCACTTTAGACGCATCAACTGACCAAACGCCGGCAATATGAAAAGCGGAATTAGTCAGATAATGTGCACATGTAATATGTAAACAACTTGGCATAAAAAAAACCAAGAATTCGAAATATTTTTTTTATAGTTTTGGCCATGTTTTTGATAAAATCCGGTTACATTTAAACAATCATCCCGTTAAGAAGAAATTAGAATTTTTGGCGGAGTTGTGAACAAAAAAACCCATTTTTTGGTCGAATTTTCACTACATTTTGCCTCATAAAATAAGTTGTGATAACAAAAAATAAAAATCCTTCGTCCAAGTTCTAGATTATGTTATTCAAGTGTACAAAATTTCAACAAGATCGGTTCATAACTTTTTGAGAAATCTTGACTACCGATTTCGAAATAAGAGTTTCGAGAAAAACGCGATTGAAGTGCGACGCGCCAGGCTGACGTGGCCTGATGGGCGGAACTTCCGAAGGGCCTATCTCTTAGAATTTTATTCTGATCGATTTGAAATGTTGGGAAAATATTCTAGACATATTGTACTATTTAATAAGATTAAAAAAAAAAAAAACATTTTTTGAAATTTTGAAACCCACCTAACTCCTTAATCATAAATAATCGAATCGCGCTTAGGAGGTATGAATATTCTTACGAAATTATTCACACAGTGTGAGTGTGGTGTAGTGGTTCAAAATCCAGGTGGTGTTAGGTTTCGGTGGCGCCCGAGAGTGGTGTCAAGACTAGCTAGGAATAATTGATTTCTGCTTTTGTTGCCATTGCTTGTAGTTAAACGTAACTTTTTGACCAAGTTTTTTCCATTATCGTTCTTAAAACCAAAGATCACTCGTTTTGCCAGTGGTATGCCTTTTGCAGTAGAGTACATATCAGCTTTTGCAGTTGGCCGATTCCATTTACTTCCTGAGAGATAAAAACCAAGGATATCTTATTCGTCTACATTAAGGCCCAAATTTCCGCGCCATAAGGTACCGGTGAGATGATTCAGGTCTTTTTCAGAAAGGGCATTATTACTCAATTGCTCAATTATTTCCGAGTCGAACAAATGAATAATAGTCGCACTTGTCTAAAGGAAAATATTGTACAAAGACGTCGAATTATTGCAAACTTATTCAAGAGCAAAATGATCATCCGATTCGTTAGCCTTGCTCTGTGTGGGATTTACATATATATATTAGAGTGGTGCAACATTCCACATCAGCCATCAAATCGTTGTTACTTATCAATTCCTTATGCATTGACGCACTTAAGGAATATTAAAAATTGGGATGGCAATTCAATATTTTTTGTCAATAAATAGAAGCAGTACTCATAAATAAGGAACCAATAGAAAGCCCACACTCTCTTAGGTCAGTGTTAATAAAAGACACCTATTTTTATACTTAAAAGATTATTATCTGACTATAAGTCTGATACTTAAATAATGTTGTTAAATAACTGGAATAACAGCTCGAGGAGAGCGCAGGCCATTCATGTTGCGCGTGAAACATTTTTCGCAAGGATGGAAGGGATCTACAATTTATTGCCAACTCCGGACAGTGAATTGAGAACCTTTTCTTGGAGGTTTGTCATTCCCCAACTAGAGGTGGTGCCACGGAAAACTTTCGGTGAACTTGGCTAGGGGTTGAACCTAGCTTGCACAACAGTCCAACGTACTAATCACTGAGCCATGGCGACCACTATTTTACGTTGTTGTGTACGATATAAAGCAGGACTGTTAATTTATTTTCTGATTTTTTTTTTTTGTATAGAAACAGCACTTATTCCACTTCATTCTGCAATCCGATTTAAATTTTGTTGGTATTAGCATTTAAGTAAAAACCCAAATATTTTCATAATATGTTCATATGCATGTACATACAGTGCTGATCAAAATAATAGGTAAAATGAAAAAAAAGGCTTAATTTGCAAAATAAAAAATAAAAATCGGTTTTTTTTTTAAATCTTATATTAAGTTTTACTTAATGAATGCGTAGATCGCATTACGACCCATCTTTTAAAAAAAAACCGAAATAGTTTTAATAAAAATAATAGAAAATAATTAAAAAGTCAAGAACATCACTTTTTACTGAACAAACAAAGTAGAAAATCCCGAATGAAGAGCAGTTACCTTTTATTTTGATCTCGCACTTACTGCTGCGACACAACGAATCGCAACAGAAAATTATTCTTACACATATTAAAACAAATGAAATTTGTCTGATTAAGTAACGGTACCGTTAAAGTTTGCAAAAAACATAGACAGAGCGCCGATTTTAGTGTTGCTACTATTATAATACCCAATTACCTATTATTTTTATCAGCACTGTATATGTATGCATATGTACATTCCTTTCTCCTAGATAAACTGAAGGTGCATGTTTACTAAGCGATCATTTTATTCAACTAATATTTTTTTGATTTTCAGGAATGAATAGTATTGCTCAGGGAAACTTGGGAAATATGGTATTGACCAACAGTGGCATGGGGACCGGCAGTATTGGCAGCAATGCAATGACGACATCTCAAGGAGTAATGGTCAATGCGCTTAAACAACATATAAATGCCGGTCCGATGATGGGTCCTGGAAAAGTTCCGGGCGCTGGCCCTGCCAATCATCAAGGCATTCATCATCAGCAAGCGATGCAAAATGGCCCTCTAATGACAGCTTCTGGGGTTGGCAGTCGTATGGTTAGTCCACAACATATGATCCGTGGTCCCAATCCCCACCAATTGATGGGCACCGGGCCAGGTGGTGGCCCCCGTATGCAAAATCCAAATATGCCAATTGGTAAGTTGAACGTAATAGAGAATCAATCGACCACAAACGAATTGTTATCTCGAAAATTTGCGATTCGACCAGGTCAAATAAATAATATGGGGGGTGGACCGAATGGACCTTACGGGTATGTCAATGCTGGTCCCCAGAGTGTAAGTGTTAATGTAAATGCCGCCGGCGGAGGTGGTCCGTCGCCGCAGCAACAAATGTTGGTCAATCAAATAACGCAACAACAACAGCGTGTACCACCTAGTATGCAGCAGGCAATGCAGGGAAATCGACCTGGGGGCCCCATTGGTACCAATATTGGTCTCGTCGGCGTTGGGAATGATGGAAGCGGAATCGTTGGAGGCCCCCAACAGCAGCAGCAACAACAACAGCAGCTTTCTAATCCGCAACAACAACTCATTTCGAATCAAGCGCCTCAAGCTGTTTTGGGCGGCTCTGCTACAGTAGGCGTGCAACAGCGCCCACCTCAACCAGGCCACATGCAACAACAGCAACAACAGCAGCAGCAGCCGCAACCGGGCACCTCACAAGGGCCGCAACAACATCCATTACCGATCGCACGTAAAAAACAGATCCAACAGCAATTAATGATTTTGCTTCATGCTCATAAGTGTAGCCGTCGCGAAGCTGCCAATCCAAATAGAGAGAAATGTAGTGTTTTTCACTGCAAGATAATGCAGGATGTCTTGGCACATATGGCAAATTGTAAGGATAGTAAGGATTGTACTGTACAGCACTGCACCTCTTCCCGTCAGATACTCCTTCATTATAAGACTTGCATGAAATCTGATTGCATAATATGCTTCCCTTTTCGACAAACTCACCAGCTTGTCGGTGGTGCTAATGCTGGTGGTGAAAACAAGCAACAGCAGCAACAGCAGCAGCAGCAACAGCAACAACAACAGCAGCAGCAGCAACAACAGCAGCAGCAACAACAGCAACAACAACAACAGCAGCAGCAACAGCAGCAAGGGGTTACAGCTGCTGGAAATTCTCAACAGAGTGTTGGCAATCAGAACAATGTTCAAAATCCAGGTGTAGTTGGTGCTGGGCCTGGAGGAACACAGATGAGTATTAAGACAAATGCTGGAGACATGCAACCACAGCAAATGCAACCTTCAAATCCAAACCAGGAAATACGACGTTTCGATAGTATGGGTATGCAGGGAGCTGTATCATCTGCTCAACCGAATATCATGCAGTCCAATGCAAATGCTTTGCAAGTATCTCAAGGCATGCGAATGTCAGGGCCGCCAGTAAGAGTAGCAGCCCCTCCAAACACTAATGTACTTTCTAACAACATGCTTATGAACAACAACGATATACAGAGTGTTAATAACTCCAATCAACAGTTGTTGGTGCCAGGATCTGGAAACCATGTGGTGTCACTTGGCGCTCAACAGGGAGGTCCGCCACAAAGTGCACAGCCAATACCTGGCATGCAGCAACAGCAACAGCAAGCTCAGGCAAACATTCCACTTTCCGTTAACGTCCACAGCTTCAGCAATTCCAATACCGTCGACGGTGGAAGTTCCAACAAATCGCAACAAATGGCACCCAGCCAGATGGCCCAAATGCAGATACAAGCACATGCAGCAGTGGCTGCAGCAGCAGCTTCGGCTAATGCAGCTGCAAATAACGCTTCTGGTGGACTGCTTTCGCAGGGCTCCTCGTTACCGGCTTCATCTGGTGCAGGTGCAGGCGACAATGAAAAAGATTGGCGTGAGTCGGTAACCACAGATTTGCGGAAACACCTAGTCCATAAGTTGGTGCAGGCAATATTTCCTACATCTGATCCCGCCACAATGCTCGACAAGCGCATGTTTAATCTCGTGTCTTATGCAGAAAAAGTCGAAAAGGACATGTATGAGATGGCGAAATCCCGATCAGAGTACTATCATCTGCTGGCTGAGAAAATCTATAAGATACAGAAAGAGCTCGAAGAGAAACGCCTTAAGAGGAAGGAACAACAGTTGCTGCAAATGCAACAGCAACAACAACAGGGCGGGCCTGGCGGCCCAAGTCCCCAACAACAACTACCGGGACATCAGCAAATTCGACCAAATGTGTCTATGGTCAATGCTATGGGTGGAAACCAAGGTGGAAATCCTTTAACAAATATGATGCAACGAGGGCAAGCACCTGGTATGATGCCACAGAATGCTGCTCAACAGGCAGGGGTACGAAGTCATTCACCAGCGGGAATGTTGAATGCTATGCAGCAAAATCGAATGCAGTTTTCTAATCAAGCGGGCTTACAGGGCGGACCGTTAGGCAATTTAGTTGTCGGTCCTCCTGGACCAAGTCCGAACGGTACGTCTACATCACAACAAAATTTGGTCATACAGAATGCAGTGCACTCGCCATTTACCAGCGGGGGACAGACGGTGGGCGGAGGTGTGCTTTCCCAAGCCGCAACATCCCAAGGATCTCAGCAACAGTTTATTAATGCAAATGGAGGTGTCAGTCAGTTTAATGACCTTATGAAAGCTCGAATGCTTTCACAAAACGCAGCTGCTGCCCAACAACAGCAACAACAAGCAACTAGTCAAGTTGTCACTTCGGTTAATCAAAATGTTGTCATGCCACAGTCTCCATTCAACTCTGCCGGACAGATTCAGAATAGCTCTGCGAATGCTTTTACAACGACAATGCAACAACAACAGCAGCAGCAGCAACAGCAAAAATCTGTTGGTGGGGGTGGCATGCCACCAACACCAACTAGTTTGGAATCACTGACCAATGTGAATACTACGATGGCTCCATCGCCTTCGCCAAGTTATGTCAGCAACGGACCGATAGCAGTTAGCACTCCAAATCCGCCATCAGTGTCGTCATTGATGCAGCCAATGAGTGATCGTAATACGCCACCTTTGATGACTTCACCGTCGACTACAGGAACAACAGTTACTCCTGCCACGACCCCTAGTATGGCACAAAAACAACAACAACAACAGCAGCAAATGTCCATGGGCAAAGGAGGAGGTGTGGGCTCAAATAATTCAACAGGTTCACATCCACCTTCCCGACCATCATCAAGTGGAAATCTTTCGTCTCAAATGGCTGCGTTAGAAGCGGCTTCGCGCGATCAAGATGATACTCCTCCATCTCCAGATACAAATACGAACGCGCCCAAAGGAAAATTAGATTCCATCAAGCAGGAGGACGAAATAAAGAAAGATTTTATGGATGAGAATGGCGAAAACAGTCAAATGGACACATCATCAGGTGGATCAGCGGGGGTTGGTAAGAATGTCAACAACGACGGCACTAATGCAACGTTAATTAAAACCGAACCGATGGACACGGATGACAGTGGTGGTCAAGGCAATAACAACGAACATTTGTCATGTATTAAAGATGAAAAACCAATAATAAAAGAAGAAGGTTCAGCGTCAAATTCATGTGGCCAGGGAGGTGACAATAAAGTTCAGATTAAAACAGAAGTTAAACCTGTTGTACCTGAACCTTTGGTTCCCAATGCTGGCGAGAAGAAGAAATGTGTTTTCAATCCGGAGGAATTGAAACAGGCCTTATTACCAACTCTAGAGAAACTGCTCCGCCATGAGCCTGAGTCTGTACCATTCCGGTATCCGGTAGATCCTCAGGCGCTGGGCATTCCAGATTATTTTGAAATAGTTAAAAAACCAATGGATTTGGGCACAATTCGAAATAATCTGATGAACGGGAAATACAGTGATCCCTGGGAGTATGTGGACGATGTTTGGTTAATGTTTGACAATGCCTGGCTATATAACCGTAAGACCTCGCGCGTATATAGATATTGTACCAAGGTACGTTTCAAATAATACTTAACTTTTTGGATTCTGATGTGTTTCTCTTTTTTTTTTTTTTTTTTTATAAAGCTCTCAGAGGTATTTGAACTAGAGATCGATCCAGTTATGCAAGCTCTTGGATACTGCTGTGGCCGGAAATATACATTCAATCCACAAGTGCTGTGCTGTTACGGCAAACAGTTGTGTACTATTCCCAGAGACGCGAAGTACTACAGCTATCAGAATAGGTACGGTTTATTTTGTACGCTTTTTATTATATCTAGAGGTTTAAAGGCTTAAAGTTGTAAAGTTAACCAAATATTAAATTTTCTATTAAACATTTCGTAGAAACACAAATATATATAGAAAAAGTTATTTGCAAAAGTAATTAATCAACCTTTTCCTTTGCCTCTTCTTTTTTCATTGCCTGCACATTACATATCTCCTGGTTATGGTTTCGTACATTCACAACCACCACCAACATCACACATCCAATTAATAAAAAAAATTGTAACGACTGCTCAAATGTGCTCTAATTTTATATTATAACAATATAATCGCTCGTCAAATCGCTCGTTTCCTTAATCCATCACACTACTACCTTTCATTCATCACTACCAACCACATCACCGCATCGCACTCAAATAAATTTGTTTTAAAACGAACCAAAATAGTCTAAAGGATTACGGTGTTGCATCTAACAGATATACGTTCTGCCAAAAATGTTTCAACGATATCGTCGGCGATACGGTTACACTGGGAGATGATCCACTACAGTCACAAACGTGAGTATACAATTTTTTTGTTATTATTTGTTTAAGTTTATTTGCCTAGCTCCTAAGAAATGCTGTGAGGGAAGGTATATGCATAAGTATGTAGATATAGATAAATTATATTTGGTTTGCTTAGAGCAGTAAATGCTTCAGGAATTCTACGGTCTTGATGGTAAAACCGAGTTATAGTTCGGAACATTTGCCATTTTGAGGTAAATTATTTGGCGCAATCGTTTTTGGATTTCATGGTTTCATAATGTTACAACTAAAGCAAAGTCAACATAAAGCGAATCAATTGTCCCATTAACCCCAGATGTGGACAATTAAAAAAGCAATTTACGATTTTACTTCGTTATAGAACAAACCACGGCTCTTGCAAATCCGGCGTTCTTTTTGTTATGTGGATATCTCAATGCATTTAAATGAGAAAGGCTAAGTTCATAAATGTAAATTTACCGCAGTACTGCAGAGTTTGTGTTAATTATTGCGTTCGAACTGCATTATCAATGCATTAGGTTTGACGCACTTCGTGTTCATAAAAGTAAAATGACAGCATATGTTCTGTAAAAGCCGTGGAAGTTTGCAGTCAGTTTTGTTTTGCTGCTGAAAAACTGCAGAGAAAATGAAGTAGATTTTATTGACAATTTGATTTGTTAACAATTTTTATAATTGTTTATGGATAAAGGATAATGATAGTGCTAATTTCGCGTGTATTTTAGGTCGTCCTTGACTTAGTCCAATGAGTTTTGAGAATATTTTCAATAATCTAAAATAGATTTAAAAATTACTTTAATTCTTGAAAGGAAGTGCGTACCATCTTAAAAATGTTGCCTAGTCATGCGGAAATGACTTTTGGAAGCATCGTCTGGATATTTGTCAATAGTTTGTAGAAAATTTATACTTTTTGGAATTCTTCTTCGCGCCTTTTTCATAACATATAGCAGAACTCTTCTCCTTCGTTTTATTTTGCACGCTCTTGCTTTGGATAAGCGCGTGTGCGTATTATCCAAAAGCATCCCATTTAAAAGATTAAGTATTGCACTTAAAATTATCTTTTCTCAGCCATATTCCATCAGCCGTATTTCCATTCGTATTCTAAAGGATCTAGAAACAAAAACAATCACAATTCTAACCTATCTGTCAGTTTACGTCAAAAAAAATCTCTACTTTTATGAACAATGATGCTAGCACTGCTTGGTTGCTGCAATAGTGCAATCAAATATGCGTTCATAGAGGTATTCTGAAAGTGCTGCCGCATATTTACAGCAGCAATTTTGACAATTATGAACTCAGTCAAAATATAGCCCAGTGGAAATTTTACGCAAAACATTTGTTTGCTTGCTAACTTATTCCATTGACGTTTTACACTCATGCACTTGCGCTATAGAAGTTGAAAGACGGTACAATAGGTCCCAGTTCTTTCTGCTTTCACTCATGTATGTATTTGCACTATAGACGGTAAAATTTTAGTTTCCCCGTTACCCCATGCTGCTGCTCCTGTTCGTACCTCTCAATGAGTCGCTGGTAGCCTCAATTCAATCAAGGGACAATATGCGTGAACTTGAACTTGAACTTGAACGTATTTTTCGTGATTAGGTCTTTTGTCATTAGAACTATCCCTGTCAAATATGCATATGTATGTATGCACTTATACATCCATCCTCCGAGTGCGAAGGCATATACAGAATTTTTTGAGGCCCTTCTAACTGGATGATATAAATAAAGTAGGAACATTACTCAAGTCAGATAGGTAGCCAAGAGTGTCCATAAATGGATTAAGAGGCCGTCGAGTATATTTTGTGTTATTGACCTGGCATAGCTTAAAAGATTTTTAACCTGGCGTTCTATCAAAGCTAATTTTCCTGGGGTGATCACCAACAAATAGCGAAAAAATTCTAAGGTCGTTGCCCGGAGTCGCCTTACAGCGATTCTTAAATCGCGCGTGTGATTCGATGAACTAGTGAGGTTTTATTTTCCTCAACAGTTGTTGCATCCAGTTAGTGTCTGTTGACTTGGCGCTTTGTGTTCAACAAATGTGCCGTATTCATACAATTTCACTGGTTTAACATGTACATAATTGTATTTTGTTATAGAAATAGTTCTGTTTTATTTGGTACAAAATTTTGACTGATTTTAATTGCAATTGAAATATCCATAGTATTGAACAAATTATTTACCCAATCAATCAGATGATCAAATCAGCATCTGGGGGAATTATATGAAATTAAAAGCAACAAAACAAATACTTTTAATGTAATTTAACAGACAATTCATTAAATGAGAGATTTGAAACAGCGTTAGTTTTACTTTACGCATACATAATTGCAATATATGTACGTAAATATGCACAGTGGTATGCAAAATAATATGTGTGTGGATGACGATTGCTCAAATCGCTTTTGGAGATCGTTATTATGAAAGCAAATTGATAAATTTAGTTCAGTGTTATGTCATACTATCATTTCTTAAAAATGATTTTGAAAAACGTGGTACGAATATATTAATAAAAATATTATTTACTAATTGAAGAATTGAAAATCAGAAGGGTCTAAGTGCCGAAAGTTGCATTACCAGGAAATTGATACAATTCATTGCACTGAATTAACGTTTATAACATACTCCAGGTGAAATCTAGGAGCCTTGCAAAAGGGTCTATGTCCTGTCAGCGTAGATACTCAAACGGTCCAACTCATATGAGGGACTCCCCTGGAGCTAAGTGTCAGATCAATCTTATTGCATCACCCGAAACAGTCGAGCCGAGAACCCAGGAATGTTGTATCGCAATCGCGCATGTTACTTAGACCCAAACAACACTCATTAGAGCGCTGTACGAACTAACAACGTTTAACTTTTTACAAAGACCCTTTGGATTGTTGGTGGGCTTGAGTATAGATTGTGTAGCGAAATAATAAAAAAATAAATAAATAGCTGGCGCGACAGCTCGGGATGAGCTAAGGCCTAGCTTCTCGCAACCATTCATGTTGTGCGTGATTGTATTGTTCGCACGAATGGAAGGGACCTACAATTTATTGCCGACTCCGAACGGCGAGTTGAGAAGCTCTTTCATGACAGAGTATACTCCCTTTGGATTTTCAACTCTTCAATTCTAGGAAAAATATTATTTGTACAGATTCTTACGCTGCACAAGAAAAATTCTACCACAGATTTCTTTGATGGTTGTAATTGTACAACGTGTCGAAAATTCCATATATTTTAGCTTTCGTACAAAGATTGTGCTGCCATCTGCTGCCGATAAATTTATTTTCGACACCCAAACCACTTAATATCTCGGCATTTGGTCGCAATTTTCCGAGAAAAATTATTTTGCATACCGCTCCATGTTACCGCTAGTCTTATTTTAAGTCAAAAATTAAGTCTTATCTTTTAGCCGAAATATGAGTCTTAAGCAACACTTTTTATTTTTTTTTATTCAGGCAAATAAAAAAGGATCAATTTAAAGAAATGAAGAACGATCATTTGGAACTAGAACCATTTGTAGATTGTCAAGAATGCGGACGCAAACAACATCAAATTTGTGTTTTGTATTTAGAGACAATTTGGCCAGGTGGTTTTGTTTGTGAAAATTGTCTAAAGAAAAAGAACCAAAAAAGGAAGGACAATAAGTTTAATGCGAAGAGGTTGCCTCCAACCAAATTAGGTGTATATATTGAAACGCGAGTCAATAACTTTTTAAAGAAGAAAGAAGCCGGCGCAGGCGAGGTTCATATTCGCGTTGTATCTAGTTCGGATAAGTGCGTGGAAGTAAAACCTGGCATGCGACGCCGATTTGTTGAAACGGGAGAGTTGAATTCTGAGTTTCCCTATCGGGCGAAAGCGCTGTTTGCTTTTGAAGAGGTTGACGGCGTTGATGTTTGCTTTTTCGGTATGCATGTTCAAGAATATGGATCTGAATGCCCAGCGCCGAACACAAGGCGGGTTTATATCGCTTACCTGGATTCGGTGCACTTCTTTCGACCACGTCAGTACCGTACAGCAGTGTACCATGAGATACTTCTCGGTTATATGGATTATGTCAAGCAACTTGGATACACAATGGCGCACATATGGGCGTGCCCGCCCTCTGAGGGTGACGATTATATTTTCCACTGCCATCCAACTGATCAGAAGATACCAAAACCAAAGCGTTTACAGGAGTGGTACAAGAAGATGCTTGACAAGGGAATGATTGAGCGCACCATTCAAGACTATAAAGATATTCTAAAGCAAGCTATGGAGGATAAGTTGACATCCGCCGCTGAGCTTCCCTATTTCGAGGGTGATTTTTGGCCGAACGTACTCGAAGAAAGTATTAAAGAGCTCGATCAAGAGGAGGAGGAGAAGCGCAAACAGGCGGAGGCTGCTGAAGCTGCAGCAGCTGCTGCTAATGCGGTGAGTAATTTTTGTTTTTAGGTTTTTACTTTGATTACATAGTTGGTTTTGTTATTTTCTTTAGATTTTTTCCTTGTCCGAAGAAAACGATACAAGTAGTGATGGCAAGAAGAAAGGTCAAAAGAAAGCAAAGAAGTCGAACAAATCGAAGGCAGCTCAACGAAAGAATAATAAAAAGTCAAGTGAACAACAAACTGGCAACGATCTCACAGCGAAAATATATGCCACAATGGAAAAACACAAAGAGGTATTCTTCGTCATTCGTCTGCATTCGGCACAGTCAGCAGCGAGTCTAGCGGTAAGAACAGTCGCATCTAATAAATACGTTTTATCAGCAAATTAATTATATTTTCTAATAATTTTTCAGCCCATTCAAGATCCTGATCCGATCCAGACATGTGATTTGATGGATGGTCGTGATGCATTTTTGACATTGGCGCGTGATAAACACTACGAATTTTCATCTTTGCGTCGAGCGCAGTTTTCCACACTTTCTATGCTTTACGAATTACATAACCAAGGACAGGATAAGTTTGTCTACACCTGCAACAACTGTAAAACTGCCGTCGAAACACGATACCATTGCACCGTTTGCGATGTAAGTGTAATAACACTGACAGAATTTCTTAATAAATTTTTTTCTAATGTATTCCTTTTAAAATGTAGGACTTTGACCTTTGCACTGTGTGCAAGGAGAAGGTTGGACATCCTCACAAGATGGAAAAACTTGGATTCGATCTGGATGATGGTTCTTCACCAGCGGATCTGAAGCAAGCAAACCCGCAAGAGGCTAGGAAGCAATCGATTCAGCGTTGTATTCAGTCGCTTGTGCATGCATGCCAGTGCAGAGATGCAAACTGTCGTTTACCTTCGTGCCAGAAGATGAAACGTGTTGTTCAGCACACCAAAAACTGCAAACGAAAAACAAATGGTGGCTGCCCGATTTGCAAGCAACTTATTGCACTCTGCTGCTACCATGCCAAGCACTGTCAAGAGCCTAAGTGTCCCGTGCCGTTTTGTGCCAACATTAAGCACAAGCTTAAAACACAACAGTTGCAGCAAAGGTTTGTTAAATTCGGTTTTCTAAGCCTTAAATGCCTGTTTTAATGTGATTGTCCTAATCTAGGTTACAACAAGCGCAATTACTCCGTCGCCGCATGGCTCTTATGACGAGAACTGCGACGAATCCAGCCTTACAATCCGGAGTTCAGGTGTCTGGTCCGATGCCGGGAGCACCAATGATCGCATCCGGTACTCCTGGAGGAATGAGTCCTCACCAAGCCGTGCCATCGCCTGTGTCTACAACGTTAGGTGGAATGAGCAGTCCACACCAACAAGGCATAGGAATGAAACCAGGGGGACATTCCCCATCGCCAAACGTCTTACAGGTGGTTAAACAAGTGAGTTCCCTAATGTGTGGTTATTGTTGTGTTAGGAATTGTGAGTCTTATAAGAATAATATTCTGTTTGTACAAGAATGTTTCTTGAAAGTTCACTTATTTGGATTGGAATTATTTCTCTAAGAACTATAGATTTAAGATCTATTCGTTTTGCTTGGTGTATGAGTATGCGAACCAATTACTACATTGTTCAATAATAAGTCGCTTTTATCCATCTTATTGCGAACATTAATTATCAACTAATTTAGAGTTGATGTAAGTATACAGTTAATATTTCATTTGATTTTAAAACTCTAAAGCGAGTAATTGCGTCTCAGCGGACATACATCTTTCAGGAATCATCTGAAGAAGTTGAATCTTCCAGAAGATGATACCTGCAAAGCTGTGCCTTAACAAGGAGACTGCGGTACGTTAGCTAAAAAACACAAAATATTGTATTGATGGCTCGCAAAAAGGCTGATAATCATCTAATCGAATTTTGACGAGAGAGGCGGTTTTATTAAATTAACTGCATTGCATTCTAGATGAACATACACATGTACAAAATGTGTTTTCTTCATAAATATGCGCTGTAGGTTTAATATTCACGGCCGGTTGCAATTGGTACTCGTAGGGAATAACGCTTTCAATAAAAGAATTCATCCAGAATTCAATCAAAAGAACAATTTTTATAAAAGAAAAAGCGCTCGTTGAATTTATTCACAATTGTGTGTAATTTTTTTCTCAGATCATAACTAAATCGTCTTATTACGTCTTATTAGGTTCAAGAGGAAGCCGCGCGCCAGCAAGTTCCTCATGCCGGTGGCTTCGGGAAAGTTGCACCGACGCCACAAATGGCGCCGCCCGTGATGCAGCGTCATCTCGGCGTAGTTCCTAATCAACCCCAACAAGGCGTCGGCATTCCTATGGGGGGTCCGGTCACTGGCAGCAATCTTCTTCCAATGGATCAATGGGGTAATAGGTATCCGAATAACACAAACCAACCAAACTTAAGGCCACCAAATCAGAACACAGTAATGCAACAAAATGCAATGCAACAACAGGTACGATCTGATCATTCTATAAAAGAAAGTGATTTGTACTTAATGTTTCCTTTTTAGAATATGATGGGTATGGTAGGTGCTGGCTCTTCAAACCAAATGGGTGGTGCGATGAGTGTGGGCGGTGGTATGCGCCCTGCTGGTGGCCAAACAGGCAGCCCGATGTCAAATGGTCCCCAGTTAAATACTCAGCAACTATCTCAGATTATGCAAAAGATAAAAAATAATCCTTCAAGTGAAGGTCACCACCAAATACTGCAGATGTTAAAATCGAATCCACAAATTATGGCGGCTATAATAAAGCAACGACAACAGAGTCAAAATTCTGGTGCAGGTGTTGCCGCGCTCAATCAAGGAAATGGTCCTCCACCACCTCAGCAAGTGATGCAACAGGGTGGTCATATGCAACACATGATAAATCAGCAACAACAACCACAACAGAATCAGGTTGTTATGCCAAATCAGCCAGGAGGACCTCACAATAGAATGCCAGCAGCGATGCAAAATGCAATGATGGTGCAAGGTGGCAACCAAATTCAACAACAAGTGCCCGTAAGTACATGATTAAATATGAAGTTGGGATATTTTTGTCTTATACTTGTCTGCCTCATAGGTACAAAATAATCAATGGTATAAGCAAATGCAAATGCGTCAAATGCAAATGACGAACTACCCAGCTCCGCCTTATCCACAACGCCCACGAGCTCCACAAATGGGCGGTTTTCAAGGTGGTGGTGGTAATTTTGCTCCCGATCAGTATGCAATGCAGCAAGGCCTCAAATCGAATCAACAACAGGTGGGTGGTGTGGGTGGAGTGATGCCAACCGGTCAGCTTGTGCAACAAGGCGTTCAAGGAAATCCGAATGTGATGGGCCCTCCAACGCCCCTGTCTATTCAGCAATTAATGCAAGTACGTTCCCCGCCTCCAATTCGCAGTCCGCAACCAACACCTTCACCGCGATCAGCGCCGTCGCCGCGTGCCCAGCCTTCTGCGTCACCACGAGCCCAACCATCCCCCCACCACATGCCAAGTCACTCACCTGCGCCTCAACCCGGTGACATGCACAATCATATGCATCCTCATCAATCGCCACTTCCTGGAGTGCCCCAAGACGGAGTCGGAGGTGTAGGCGGCCCTGGCTCTGATGCACCTTCAATGACCGCGCAGGATCAATTAACAAAATTTGTGGAACAACTCTAGTATAATTAGAAGTAGGTATTTTTCTATAAAAGTAAATATATTTCTATACATACATGCGTATATAAAAATAAGCAGAAGGATGAAGATAAAACTAAGAGCCCTTATCGAAATTTTATCACTTCCATTAAACAATGTAAACCGCAACTTATTACTATTATCATTCTATTGTAGTTATTATTACAATTCAAATTAGTAGTATGTTTTTCAGCCCCCAATGATTATGTGTAAATAAATATTGTAATTAGTTTAGAAACAAGGCAACCATAAAAGCGTTTATAAATAATAAATGCATATATATTTGTGTACATATACATGTATCTAGATATATATGTAAACAGAAATATTATTAATGACGTAGGTTATAAGCAAAACCAAAATGCGGATTTCTGAAATTCACCTCTAAAAACTAAAAATTCACAAAATTATCGTTTTATTACTTTACATCTGATATTCGTATATTTTAAGTTATTAGTAAAACGTTTATTGTAAAATTAAAAGATTAATTAAAACTTTGTTTAATTTCGATAAAAAAAACGATGATGTATTATCAAAGAGGTTCATTTTTTAGTAAACAAATTTATGTATTTTACAATAATTTTAGAGAAAAATAAAACAAGAAAACTACAAAGAGCAGCGAACATTTGAAGAAATACAGAAAAAAAAAAAGAAAAATGCTGAAAACGTGTTTCGTGTTTACTATTTTTGCAATCATAGAAATGAACATCTGTTTAAGTAGACCCATTTTAACGGCAGTGTAGTAAGTAATGATATAGAACTGTATATATATGAATTATACTCTATATACATAGGAATACAACAAAACAAGAATGAAACATAAAAAATAATATACATGGGGTTATATTAAAATAATTGATGACGTGCTTTATTTTTTAATAGGATTAAACAAATTTCATGCTAAGCTAATCAGTAAAAAATAAGAAAATAGTTCTAAATAGGGATACAGATATGTATGATCCACGGTTTTCTTTTGATACGATTAACATATAAATCTATATATATTAATTGTTTTTCTTCGTCATCCTTCTGTCGTGATACATGTCAATGGAGGAAAGAACAGTAAGAATAAATTAATTTTAATTGTAATTTATATACATATATATATATAAATAAAAAAAAATAAAAACAATTGGTTTGCACTGTCTTGAAAAATGTTATAATTTATAAAAATGTTAATATCAATAATAATAATAATAAAGAAAAAAGAATTTAACTGTATGATAAAGAAAAGAAATGAATTGAAGATTTATTCCAAGATTTTTGTGATTAAGACGGTGCGCGTCAGTTAAAAAAAAAAAAAACAATATGATTTAAACACAAAAAGATAAAGAAATATATATACTTATGTATGAATATTTATATAACTGATTAAAAAAAAAATTACACTATAGAGCTAGAAACTACATATAAATTTCATTTTTTAATTAATATCACACTGAGCACTTTAATTTATACATACGTGTGCACCCCAAATTTGCGTTTGTCATTTAACAAAACAAATGTTCTTAATTTTTAGGCTACATGTAGATAAACTAATAATGAAATGATTGAATACTGTAAGATAAAAGAAAAAACAAAAAATAATGTGAAACAAAAAACAGTAATTTAAATGAATGTTGAGTAAAGCATTGATTCTATATATAAAACAAAAACAAACAAAAAAATAGTAAAAAAGGAGTAAAAAAATACCCCAGCTGAAAAATTTAATAAAATAAAAAAAAAAAAAATAACTTCTGCTTTTATTTGCAATCGAATTGTAGGAATACTTAAATACACGAATACACTTTAAAGTTTTCATCAAATGAAAATATACATATATTCATAATATGTACCAGGATATGTGTATGTATATTCATATTTCTACTATTCATACAATATAGGGAAGTTACATATTATATAAGCCAATTCGTTTTATTTCATTGTGTATAGTTACATTAATTTTTTTTAATTGTAAAGTGAAGATATTGTTTTTTTAAATCCTTATTTCTTTTTGAATTTTTATATACCAACATACATACTTTAAAGAAAGAAAAAAGAAAACAATATTAGTTCAATGTTATATATGTATTTTATTTTTATTTACTAATATTTCCTTTTTTTTTTAATGATATCTAGCTTCATTTTGAATCGTTATTGTGGTGAAAAACTCCTACGCATACACATAAATATTATAATAATTATTTTCATGTATGTTCTTGTTCTTTTTCTCATTTTTTTCTCTGTATAGAAAATATTTCATATTTTATATAATAATAAAATAAGAAAATTACATATGAATCAATTAATCAAGTTTTTATTTGGTTTGCTTTTATTTTGGTAGTTTTCATTGAACACAGTATGCTGACGATGGCATTGTTTGAGCTGTACTATCATATAACATGCATGTTCTGTACTGCATGTTGGCAGGAAATTCGTTCTAATTTATTTGAGAATAGTGCGGTGTTTGAATGGATTTTTCTTGTTTTTTTTAATGTAAACATAGGGTGAGTTCATAATTGTAAAAATACCGCAGCTGTGCAGATTTTGCGTTCATAAATGTAAAAATACTGTATTACTACTGCAGCTGGATTGGTATCACTTGCGTTCATAAACGTCAAATGACTGCCTTTATTTTGCAAATTTGCAGCAAATTTTGTTTTGATGCACAGCTGCGACAATATCGAAAATGTAAGTAGCAATTGGAAAATGCAAAAAATGGAAAGCTTATCGGAATTTGGATTGTATTAGGGAAGATTATGAATCTGAGATTTGGACTGTCCACGGAAGGTGACTATCAGTAGAAGAAGGAAGTAAGCAGTCTTTTGGGAAAAAGGTTTTAATAAAATCAAGAAATTTTGCAATGATTTCTTCCACGATAAATTGGAAGTTTGTAAAAAGTATACCAATTTAATGGTAACTTATAAAAGAATAAAGAAAAGAAACAGCGAACAGCACACCTTCTGCAAGCATTGACAGCTAAAATGTTTCTAATACATTTATGAACGACATTTCGCCAGCTGCATTGCTGCGAGACCAATGCTGTAGAATTTGCGTTCATTAATGTTTTCAAAATTTGCTGCGGTAAATTTACAGCAATATTTTTACAATTATGAACTCACCCATACTATTTGCTTTAATTTTTACAACGTTGATAAAATCGCACACCTAAGAAAGCGAAGATGGTTACATGTCCGTGAATCATTATATGCACACTAACAAGTGATAAGGGACGCATATTTAAAGTTATTAAATATTGACCAAATCAGTTTCAAATAATTTGCGGAAATTATTATTTTAATTATCTAGGGAAAGAAATGTTTCCCTGGATTGGAGATACGACACACTACAAAGGCTATATAGTTAATATGACTGTGGGTTGATCCCAAGTCTGCTTCCAAAACCATTTAGGTTTCCTAACACAGTTAAAGTTCAGAGGTAGCATATGTTAGTAAACGTTGGACTAACAAGGACCGACAATATCTCTGTTTGTTAATTCAGGTTTGCTGCAATACGAAACTAGCCCAACTGGAATATATCACGTTGAAAATATCAAATAATAAGTTTTGTGCCGTGGTTCAGTGGCTAGTGCGTTGGATTGCTGAGCGAGCGGCTTGGGTTCAAGCCCCAGCCATGTCCACCGAACATTTTTCACGGCACCGTCTCTTGTCGGGGAATGACAAACCTCCGGGAGTATAATCTGTAATGAAAGAGCTTCTCAATTCGCCGTTCGTACGAAAAATGTAACACGCACAACATGAATGGTTGCGAGAAGCTAGTCTTTGACTTATTCCAAGCTGTCGCGCCAGCTATTTTATTTTAATATAATCAAAGGAGTTAAATCCAAAGATGGTGTACTTCTTTCCGATGAAACGGGCATTTTGCGCTGTTGGGGCGAGTACTTTTAGCAGTTTCCCGAACAGGAAACTGAGGATGGCAGAGTAGGGCGAATAATAGAAGAATAGTCCCACCGTAGAGGAGGAGCTGGCTTTGGGGATTAAAGCGCTAAAAATCAGCAAATCTGCTGGTTTGAATGAAATCTGGCCAGAAATGCTTAAAGCCTTGGGAGAAGAGGGAATGAAATGGCTCTTTCGTGTTGTTAAAGTAGGCTGGGAACATGAATCAAATATAAAAGATCACGACATCGCAGGTGCAATTTTTTTTTCGTTCTGCGCATGACGTCACATGCACGCAGCGGAATGAATATTGTATAGGAAATTTTTGATTTTATTAGAGGAAGTTTGTTTTTTTGCGCGCATGTGGCGTCACTAAACATTGTGCAAAATTCAAAACGTGCGCAAGGCGTAATCTTGGGCTGAGAATGCGGTAGTATACATAGCGACTGGCAAACTGGGGTGATTGTCATTCTCTTTAAGAAGGGTATAAGAGGGATTGCTTCAATTATAGGGGTATATTCTTTTTAAGTCTCTGCGGGAAAGTCTTTGCTAAGGTGTTGGAAGCGTTTGTCAGAGCTGTGGTCGAGTCCAGTTTGGGGGATGAGCAGGACGGTTGTCGTCCGGGTAGAAACACAACCGACCAGCTATTTACTCTTAGAATAGTGCTTAAGAAACCTGGGAGTATGCTAAACCTATCTACAGCTGTTTTTTGGATTTGGAGAAAGCACAAGATCGGGTTCCTCGAGGTATACTCTGAAGTGTATTTCAGGAGTATGTGATTGGTGGTTCTCTTTTGAGAGCCATATGATTTGTATACACAAACCTTAAAGGCTGTGTTCAGGCGAATGGCGTTAAATCGACATCTTTCACTGTGGGTGTCGGGCTTCGCCAGGGGTGCCTCTCTTTTTAATTGTGTACATATGTTTGTCGCCGTGGCTTAGTGGTTAGTGCGTTGGACTGCTGACCAAGCGGCCCCCGCCACTAACACCGAACATTTTTCGCGGCACCACCTCTCGTCGGGGAATGACAAGCCTCCGGGAGTATAATCTGTCATGAAAGAGCTTCTCACTTCGCCGTTCGGAGTCGGCAATAAATTGTAGGTCCCTTCCATTCGTGCAAACAATACAACACGCACAACATAAATGGTTGCGAGAAGCTAGGCCTTGGCTCATTCCGAGCTGTCGCGCCAGCTATTTATTTTTTTTTACATATGTTTGGATGTTATAGCGCAACCGTGGCGAGTAACGCTTCCAATTGGGAGACTTAAGTTTAAGCCATCTGGTTTTTGCTGATGATTTGGTTATCCTCGGATCCACCCAGACCGAACATCAGCACGAGTTATGTGCACACACAACACATACTAAATGCACACACAACACATACCAAATAGCACTTTACACCGAAGTCACGCCAAGCCACCATACAAAATATCACCCAGCAACAACGGCATGAATCCAGCATTTAACACCAAAAACCAAGCCAAGCCACCATACTAAATATAAAGAAAGCCAAGCCACCTGAGCAGCAGGTTGGCGACAATAACAACGGCACTTGCCCAATACACAGTGGGGACATCGACTCTGGTGACAGCAGAAACTGGTAGTGACAGTGTGCGTCTTAAATAAAAGCATAAAAGTACATATGTACATATACATATACATAAGTTCATACAGGAGGTTGAATTGTGTTTTTTTTTCTTTCCTTTTGTCCGTTCCGAGTAAGGAACGTAACTCACGGACTTGGCAGGTTCGTTGCCGTCTGGGTTAAAGCTGGAATGAGAGTAGAAGTGAACAAATTAAAAAAAATGGTCATTTCTCGAACGTCTGTTCAATGCACTCTGCATGTTAGTGGAGTCCTACTGAAACAGGTGGAAAAGTTTTAGTATACGAGTAATCGAAGGAGCAATACTAAATTATCTTGTAGGATTGGTCGGGCTGGAACAATATTAAGACAGATCGCGGATACAAGTTGCTGATGAGATTTATTCGTTGTATTGCTGGGCTAACTCGGCGGGATCGAAATAGGAACTTAATGTCAAACAGTTGCTGCTTCGAAATGAGCGGTCAATGGTTTGGGCACATTAAACCAAGTCCGAAATCTCGCCTCTACCCGTATGATGATATCTCTTGATGATTTAGAATCGATAGCGGAAGATTGAGGGTTATGGAGGGTCCACTTAAACACCATAAACCGGTGACCCTCATAGTGGATAAGCGGACCAGAAAATAATGATGATGATGATGCAACCACTGTGTATTCCCTGAGCGCGATAGTCTTTTATAGGTTGTTTTCTATATTTTCATGAACTTACTTAGAAGTTGAGAAGGATGCTTCCTTGAACTCCCTGATCAGGCGGGCGATGTAGGCCCAGTTAATTTAAACATAGTCGGTTATACTAAGATAGGGCACTTCTTAGACAGGCATTGCTAGTTTAACCCAGAGCCATGCATTCTTGGGCATGCTCATAACACCCCTGAAATCAGGAATGTATCTAGAACTATGTAACTTTACTGAAAGTAGAACTTTTTTTTCCAAAGACAACTAAGTGACTGGGTAAGCACTGAGCAAAAGGCCATTGTGAAGCAAATATGTAATCTAAATCGGACGCACTTCCACGGTGGTTACACATTAATAGCAAAAATAAAAAAATAAAAAATTGAAGAATATTTAGTTCTCCAAAATTTCCACAATCGGTTTTTCATGTACCTACAAAAAGTGCAACTATTTTCTATTTAATTAGGCAGACTTCCACGAAAGGCTTGAAAAAATGAAATATCAATTGATAATCTTTCCCATTCAATTTCTAAGATGCGCTTTATCAAGTTAAAAAAAGTTGGAATAGATAAAAAAGTGGATATGCAACACAGTCGCGAGGTAGATTAAATAATAATTAAGGAATTTTGTTCCGCGGATTCCGGAGTTCAGGTGTCTGGTCCGATGCCGGGAGCACCAATGATCGCATCCGGTACTCCTGGAGGAATGAGTCCTCACCAAGCCGTGCCATCGCCTGTGTCTACAACGTTAGGTGGAATGAGCAGTCCACACCAACAAGGCATAGGAATGAAACCAGGGGGACATTCCCCATCGCCAAACGTCTTACAGGTGGTTAAACAAGTGAGTTCCCTAATGTGTGGTTATTGTTGTGTTAGGAATTGTGAGTCTTATAAGAATAATATTCTGTTTGTACAAGAATGTTTCTTGAAAGTTCACTTATTTGGATTGGAATTATTTCTCTAAGAACTATAGATTTAAGATCTATTCGTTTTGCTTGGTGTATGAGTATGCGAACCAATTACTACATTGTTCAATAATAAGTCGCTTTTATCCATCTTATTGCGAACATTAATTATCAACTAATTTAGAGTTGATGTAAGTATACAGTTAATATTTCATTTGATTTTAAAACTCTAAAGCGAGTAATTGCGTCTCAGCGGACATACATCTTTCAGGAATCATCTGAAGAAGTTGAATCTTCCAGAAGATGATACCTGCAAAGCTGTGCCTTAACAAGGAGACTGCGGTACGTTAGCTAAAAAACACAAAATATTGTATTGATGGCTCGCAAAAAGGCTGATAATCATCTAATCGAATTTTGACGAGAGAGGCGGTTTTATTAAATTAACTGCATTGCATTCTAGATGAACATACACATGTACAAAATGTGTTTTCTTCATAAATATGCGCTGTAGGTTTAATATTCACGGCCGGTTGCAATTGGTACTCGTAGGGAATAACGCTTTCAATAAAAGAATTCATCCAGAATTCAATCAAAAGAACAATTTTTATAAAAGAAAAAGCGCTCGTTGAATTTATTCACAATTGTGTGTAATTTTTTTCTCAGATCATAACTAAATCGTCTTATTACGTCTTATTAGGTTCAAGAGGAAGCCGCGCGCCAGCAAGTTCCTCATGCCGGTGGCTTCGGGAAAGTTGCACCGACGCCACAAATGGCGCCGCCCGTGATGCAGCGTCATCTCGGCGTAGTTCCTAATCAACCCCAACAAGGCGTCGGCATTCCTATGGGGGGTCCGGTCACTGGCAGCAATCTTCTTCCAATGGATCAATGGGGTAATAGGTATCCGAATAACACAAACCAACCAAACTTAAGGCCACCAAATCAGAACACAGTAATGCAACAAAATGCAATGCAACAACAGGTACGATCTGATCATTCTATAAAAGAAAGTGATTTGTACTTAATGTTTCCTTTTTAGAATATGATGGGTATGGTAGGTGCTGGCTCTTCAAACCAAATGGGTGGTGCGATGAGTGTGGGCGGTGGTATGCGCCCTGCTGGTGGCCAAACAGGCAGCCCGATGTCAAATGGTCCCCAGTTAAATACTCAGCAACTATCTCAGATTATGCAAAAGATAAAAAATAATCCTTCAAGTGAAGGTCACCACCAAATACTGCAGATGTTAAAATCGAATCTACAAATTATGGCGGCTATAATAAAGCAACGACAACAGAGTCAAAATTCTGGTGCAGGTGTTGCCGCGCTCAATCAAGGAAATGGTCCTCCACCACCTCAGCAAGTGATGCAACAGGGTGGTCATATGCAACACATGATAAATCAGCAACAACAACCACAACAGAATCAGGTTGTTATGCCAAATCAGCCAGGAGGACCTCACAATAGAATGCCAGCAGCGATGCAAAATGCAATGATGGTGCAAGGTGGCAACCAAATTCAACAACAAGTGCCCGTAAGTACATGATTAAATATGAAGTTGGGATATTTTTGTCTTATACTTGTCTGCCTCATAGGTACAAAATAATCAATGGTATAAGCAAATGCAAATGCGTCAAATGCAAATGACGAACTACCCAGCTCCGCCTTATCCACAACGCCCACGAGCTCCACAAATGGGCGGTTTTCAAGGTGGTGGTGGTAATTTTGCTCCCGATCAGTATGCAATGCAGCAAGGCCTCAAATCGAATCAACAACAGGTGGGTGGTGTGGGTGGAGTGATGCCAACCGGTCAGCTTGTGCAACAAGGCGTTCAAGGAAATCCGAATGTGATGGGCCCTCCAACGCCCCTGTCTATTCAGCAATTAATGCAAGTACGTTCCCCGCCTCCAATTCGCAGTCCGCAACCAACACCTTCACCGCGATCAGCGCCGTCGCCGCGTGCCCAGCCTTCTGCGTCACCACGAGCCCAACCATCCCCCCACCACATGCCAAGTCACTCACCTGCGCCTCAACCCGGTGACATGCACAATCATATGCATCCTCATCAATCGCCACTTCCTGGAGTGCCCCAAGACGGAGTCGGAGGTGTAGGCGGCCCTGGCTCTGATGCACCTTCAATGACCGCGCAGGATCAATTAACAAAATTTGTGGAACAACTCTAGTATAATTAGAAGTAGGTATTTTTCTATAAAAGTAAATATATTTCTATACATACATGCGTATATAAAAATAAGCAGAAGGATGAAGATAAAACTAAGAGCCCTTATCGAAATTTTATCACTTCCATTAAACAATGTAAACCGCAACTTATTACTATTATCATTCTATTGTAGTTATTATTACAATTCAAATTAGTAGTATGTTTTTCAGCCCCCAATGATTATGTGTAAATAAATATTGTAATTAGTTTAGAAACAAGGCAACCATAAAAGCGTTTATAAATAATAAATGCATATATATTTGTGTACATATACATGTATCTAGATATATATGTAAACAGAAATATTATTAATGACGTAGGTTATAAGCAAAACCAAAATGCGGATTTCTGAAATTCACCTCTAAAAACTAAAAATTCACAAAATTATCGTTTTATTACTTTACATCTGATATTCGTATATTTTAAGTTATTAGTAAAACGTTTATTGTAAAATTAAAAGATTAATTAAAACTTTGTTTAATTTCGATAAAAAAAACGATGATGTATTATCAAAGAGGTTCATTTTTTAGTAAACAAATTTATGTATTTTACAATAATTTTAGAGAAAAATAAAACAAGAAAACTACAAAGAGCAGCGAACATTTGAAGAAATACAGAAAAAAAAAAGAAAAATGCTGAAAACGTGTTTCGTGTTTACTATTTTTGCAATCATAGAAATGAACATCTGTTTAAGTAGACCCATTTTAACGGCAGTGTAGTAAGTAATGATATAGAACTGTATATATATGAATTATACTCTATATACATAGGAATACAACAAAACAAGAATGAAACATAAAAAATAATATACATGGGGTTATATTAAAATAATTGATGACGTGCTTTATTTTTTAATAGGATTAAACAAATTTCATGCTAAGCTAATCAGTAAAAAATAAGAAAATAGTTCTAAATAGGGATACAGATATGTATGATCCACGGTTTTCTTTTGATACGATTAACATATAAATCTATATATATTAATTGTTTTTCTTCGTCATCCTTCTGTCGTGATACATGTCAATGGAGGAAAGAACAGTAAGAATAAATTAATTTTAATTGTAATTTATATACATATATATATATAAATAAAAAAAAATAAAAACAATTGGTTTGCACTGTCTTGAAAAATGTTATAATTTATAAAAATGTTAATATCAATAATAATAATAATAAAGAAAAAAGAATTTAACTGTATGATAAAGAAAAGAAATGAATTGAAGATTTATTCCAAGATTTTTGTGATTAAGACGGTGCGCGTCAGTTAAAAAAAAAAAAAACAATATGATTTAAACACAAAAAGATAAAGAAATATATATACTTATGTATGATTATTTATATAACTGATTAAAAAAAAAATTACACTATAGAGCTAGAAACTACATATAAATTTCATTTTTTAATTAATATCACACTGAGCACTTTAATTTATACATACGTGTGCACCCCAAATTTGCGTTTGTCATTTAACAAAACAAATGTTCTTAATTTTTAGGCTACATGTAGATAAACTAATAATGAAATGATTGAATACTGTAAGATAAAAGAAAAAACAAAAAATAATGTGAAACAAAAAACAGTAATTTAAATGAATGTTGAGTAAAGCATTGATTCTATATATAAAACAAAAACAAACAAAAAAATAGTAAAAAAGGAGTAAAAAAATACCCCAGCTGAAAAATTTAATAAAATAAAAAAAAAAAAAAATAACTTCTGCTTTTATTTGCAATCGAATTGTAGGAATACTTAAATACACGAATACACTTTAAAGTTTTCATCAAATGAAAATATACATATATTCATAATATGTACCAGGATATGTGTATGTATATTCATATTTCTACTATTCATACAATATAGGGAAGTTACATATTATATAAGCCAATTCGTTTTATTTCATTGTGTATAGTTACATTAATTTTTTTTAATTGTAAAGTGAAGATATTGTTTTTTTAAATCCTTATTTCTTTTTGAATTTTTATATACCAACATACATACTTTAAAGAAAGAAAAAAGAAAACAATATTAGTTCAATGTTATATATGTATTTTATTTTTATTTACTAATATTTCCTTTTTTTTTAATGATATCTAGCTTCATTTTGAATCGTTATTGTGGTGAAAAACTCCTACGCATACACATAAATATTATAATAATTATTTTCATGTATGTTCTTGTTCTTTTTCTCATTTTTTTCTCTGTATAGAAAATATTTCATATTTTATATAATAATAAAATAAGAAAATTACATATGAATCAATTAATCAAGTTTTTATTTGGTTTGCTTTTATTTTGGTAGTTTTCATTGAACACAGTATGCTGACGATGGCATTGTTTGAGCTGTACTATCATATAACATGCATGTTCTGTACTGCATGTTGGCAGGAAATTCGTTCTAATTTATTTGAGAATAGTGCGGTGTTTGAATGGATTTTTCTTGTTTTTTTTAATGTAAACATAGGGTGAGTTCATAATTGTAAAAATACCGCAGCTGTGCAGATTTTGCGTTCATAAATGTAAAAATACTGTATTACTACTGCAGCTGGATTGGTATCACTTGCGTTCATAAACGTCAAATGACTGCCTTTATTTTGCAAATTTGCAGCAAATTTTGTTTTGATGCACAGCTGCGACAATATCGAAAATGTAAGTAGCAATTGGAAAATGCAAAAAATGGAAAGCTTATCGGAATTTGGATTGTATTAGGGAAGATTATGAATCTGAGATTTGGACTGTCCACGGAAGGTGACTATCAGTAGAAGAAGGAAGTAAGCAGTCTTTTGGGAAAAAGGTTTTAATAAAATCAAGAAATTTTGCAATGATTTCTTCCACGATAAATTGGAAGTTTGTAAAAAGTATACCAATTTAATGGTAACTTATAAAAGAATAAAGAAAAGAAACAGCGAACAGCACACCTTCTGCAAGCATTGACAGCTAAAATGTTTCTAATACATTTATGAACGACATTTCGCCAGCTGCATTGCTGCGAGACCAATGCTGTAGAATTTGCGTTCATTAATGTTTTCAAAATTTGCTGCGGTAAATTTACAGCAATATTTTTACAATTATGAACTCACCCATACTATTTGCTTTAATTTTTACAACGTTGATAAAATCGCACACCTAAGAAAGCGAAGATGGTTACATGTCCGTGAATCATTATATGCACACTAACAAGTGATAAGGGACGCATATTTAAAGTTATTAAATATTGACCAAATCAGTTTCAAATAATTTGCGGAAATTATTATTTTAATTATCTAGGGAAAGAAATGTTTCCCTGGATTGGAGATACGACACACTACAAAGGCTATATAGTTAATATGACTGTGGGTTGATCCCAAGTCTGCTTCCAAAACCATTTAGGTTTCCTAACACAGTTAAAGTTCAGAGGTAGCATATGTTAGTAAACGTTGGACTAACAAGGACCGACAATATCTCTGTTTGTTAATTCAGGTTTGCTGCAATACGAAACTAGCCCAACTGGAATATATCACGTTGAAAATATCAAATAATAAGTTTTGTGCCGTGGTTCAGTGGCTAGTGCGTTGGATTGCTGAGCGAGCGGCTTGGGTTCAAGCCCCAGCCATGTCCACCGAACATTTTTCACGGCACCGTCTCTTGTCGGGGAATGACAAACCTCCGGGAGTATAATCTGTAATGAAAGAGCTTCTCAATTCGCCGTTCGTACGAAAAATGTAACACGCACAACATGAATGGTTGCGAGAAGCTAGTCTTTGACTTATTCCAAGCTGTCGCGCCAGCTATTTTATTTTAATATAATCAAAGGAGTTAAATCCAAAGATGGTGTACTTCTTTCCGATGAAACGGGCATTTTGCGCTGTTGGGGCGAGTACTTTTAGCAGTTTCCCGAACAGGAAACTGAGGATGGCAGAGTAGGGCGAATAATAGAAGAATAGTCCCACCGTAGAGGAGGAGCTGGCTTTGGGGATTAAAGCGCTAAAAATCAGCAAATCTGCTGGTTTGAATGAAATCTGGCCAGAAATGCTTAAAGCCTTGGGAGAAGAGGGAATGAAATGGCTCTTTCGTGTTGTTAAAGTAGGCTGGGAACATGAATCAAATATAAAAGATCACGACATCGCAGGTGCAATTTTTTTTTCGTTCTGCGCATGACGTCACATGCACGCAGCGGAATGAATATTGTATAGGAAATTTTTGATTTTATTAGAGGAAGTTTGTTTTTTTGCGCGCATGTGGCGTCACTAAACATTGTGCAAAATTCAAAACGTGCGCAAGGCGTAATCTTGGGCTGAGAATGCGGTAGAATACATAGCGACTGGCAAACTGGGGTGATTGTCATTCTCTTTAAGAAGGGTATAAGAGGGATTGCTTCAATTATAGGGGTATATTCTTTTTAAGTCTCTGCGGGAAAGTCTTTGCTAAGGTGTTGGAAGCGTTTGTCAGAGCTGTGGTCGAGTCCAGTTTGGGGGATGAGCAGGACGGTTGTCGTCCGGGTAGAAACACAACCGACCAGCTATTTACTCTTAGAATAGTGCTTAAGAAACCTGGGAGTATGCTAAACCTATCTACAGCTGTTTTTTGGATTTGGAGAAAGCACAAGATCGGGTTCCTCGAGGTATACTCTGAAGTGTATTTCAGGAGTATGTGATTGGTGGTTCTCTTTTGAGAGCCATATGATTTGTATACACAAACCTTAAAGGCTGTGTTCAGGCGAATGGCGTTAAATCGACATCTTTCACTGTGGGTGTCGGGCTTCGCCAGGGGTGCCTCTCTTTTTAATTGTGTACATATGTTTGTCGCCGTGGCTTAGTGGTTAGTGCGTTGGACTGCTGACCAAGCGGCCCCCGCCACTAACACCGAACATTTTTCGCGGCACCACCTCTCGTCGGGGAATGACAAGCCTCCGGGAGTATAATCTGTCATGAAAGAGCTTCTCACTTCGCCGTTCGGAGTCGGCAATAAATTGTAGGTCCCTTCCATTCGTGCAAACAATACAACACGCACAACATAAATGGTTGCGAGAAGCTAGGCCTTGGCTCATTCCGAGCTGTCGCGCCAGCTATTTATTTTTTTTTACATATGTTTGGATGTTATAGCGCAACCGTGGCGAGTAACGCTTCCAATTGGGAGACTTAAGTTTAAGCCATCTGGTTTTTGCTGATGATTTGGTTATCCTCGGATCCACCCAGACCGAACATCAGCACGAGTTATGTGCACACACAACACATACTAAATGCACACACAACACATACCAAATAGCACTTTACACCGAAGTCACGCCAAGCCACCATACAAAATATCACCCAGCAACAACGGCATGAATCCAGCATTTAACACCAAAAACCAAGCCAAGCCACCATACTAAATATAAAGAAAGCCAAGCCACCTGAGCAGCAGGTTGGCGACAATAACAACGGCACTTGCCCAATACACAGTGGGGACATCGACTCTGGTGACAGCAGAAACTGGTAGTGACAGTGTGCGTCTTAAATAAAAGCATAAAAGTACATATGTACATATACATATACATAAGTTCATACAGGAGGTTGAATTGTGTTTTTTTTTCTTTCCTTTTGTCCGTTCCGAGTAAGGAACGTAACTCACGGACTTGGCAGGTTCGTTGCCGTCTGGGTTAAAGCTGGAATGAGAGTAGAAGTGAACAAATTAAAAAAAATGGTCATTTCTCGAACGTCTGTTCAATGCACTCTGCATGTTAGTGGAGTCCTACTGAAACAGGTGGAAAAGTTTTAGTATACGAGTAATCGAAGGAGCAATACTAAATTATCTTGTAGGATTGGTCGGGCTGGAACAATATTAAGACAGATCGCGGATACAAGTTGCTGATGAGATTTATTCGTTGTATTGCTGGGCTAACTCGGCGGGATCGAAATAGGAACTTAATGTCAAACAGTTGCTGCTTCGAAATGAGCGGTCAATGGTTTGGGCACATTAAACCAAGTCCGAAATCTCGCCTCTACCCGTATGATGATATCTCTTGATGATTTAGAATCGATAGCGGAAGATTGAGGGTTATGGAGGGTCCACTTAAACACCATAAACCGGTGACCCTCATAGTGGATAAGCGGACCAGAAAATAATGATGATGATGATGCAACCACTGTGTATTCCCTGAGCGCGATAGTCTTTTATAGGTTGTTTTCTATATTTTCATGAACTTACTTAGAAGTTGAGAAGGATGCTTCCTTGAACTCCCTGATCAGGCGGGCGATGTAGGCCCAGTTAATTTAAACATAGTCGGTTATACTAAGATAGGGCACTTCTTAGACAGGCATTGCTAGTTTAACCCAGAGCCATGCATTCTTGGGCATGCTCATAACACCCCTGAAATCAGGAATGTATCTAGAACTATGTAACTTCACTGAAAGTAGAACTTTTTTTTCCAAAGACAACTAAGTGACTGGGTAAGCACTGAGCAAAAGGCCATTGTGAAGCAAATATGTAATCTAAATCGGACGCACTTCCACGGTGGTTACACATTAATAGCAAAAATAAAAAAATAAAAAATTGAAGAATATTTAGTTCTCCAAAATTTCCACAATCGGTTTTTCATGTACCTACAAAAAGTGCAACTATTTTCTATTTAATTAGGCAGACTTCCACGAAAGGCTTGAAAAAATGAAATATCAATTGATAATCTTTCCCATTCAATTTCTAAGATGCGCTTTATCAAGTTAAAAAAAGTTGGAATAGATAAAAAAGTGGATATGCAACACAGTCGCGAGGTAGATTAAATAATAATTAAGGAATTTTGTTCCGCGTGGTTTCCAGCATTTATCTTTTGCATCAATAAACTCAAAGGTTATTTTCAAGCATGGTGACGAGTGAAGAAATCAGAAACAAAATTATATAGCAGTGATTAATAAAGTTCCAAAAGATAATTTCCGTAAAACGGGTATCTTTAACCATCTTTTAAAAATATATAATTTTATCAATACTTATGTACCTATGTATGTTTGTATTTTTATTCTATGAAGCCCCATCCCATTTTTAAGGACGTGGTGGAGTTTCCCAAGATAAACTATGTATTATGTACATAGCAAAACCTAAATTCGATAATCCACGACTAAAGTTTTATTGGAATTTGTAGTTGCAGTTGAAAATAACAGAAAACCTTATTAGGAATCTTATCACATTTTCTCCATGCGATAGCATAAATCTATTTTATTTCAAAAGATACTTTATTTTTTAATAGTCTGTTGCATTTTATGAACTTCACATTTTGACTGTTCATTGCTTCGTTGAATCTGCTAAGTAAGCGCATTCTTTTAAGCTTGAAGGGGTTAAACTGAAAACTGAGGGAGAGAACGCCAAGGGACGAGTATTTCCTAAAGCCCACAACAAAGAATTACAACGTTGACAGGCCACAATCAGAGGAGACAACCAGAATCGGCGAATGCGTTTCCAGAAGTCTTTTAACCACTTCCAAACCTCTAGTATCAAATGCCGAACATCTGTGGTAATGCCAATATGCTGACCATTCGACAAACGCTGGCTTAGACGAAAAATTAGAGAATATTGGGAGATCATACTCGAGGAACAATATGCAAAAGTTTGACAAAAAGTGTTAGGGTAGCAAAGCCTGAATTGAAACGTATACAGACGGAGAAGAAACCCTTGCAGTAAAGTTGTATGTAAATTTAAAAAAAAACAACTTTTACGGACTGTACTTCAAGGCCTACTTGTTTCGCCTGCTACTTTTGTCTTTTGGTCATCAAGGGCGGAAACCAATTATTTTCTGTCAACGAGAAAGGAAACAAAGTCGACAGCTTTAACTTCAAGCTATTAAGAATAATTCTTGTTAATTGTTGTTTCTTTGGGCTGAGAAGACGGTTGAGTATTAAGGTCGTATCGCGAACAACTTGGCAAGCTCTGAATAAGACCTTAAATGTCCCAGTTTTACTTTATGGCGCTGAAGTATAGACGGCATTGAAGGCGAATGAAAATAGCCTAGTATTATTGAGTGAAAGTAGTTTTTATAAAATATTCGGCCTCCTTTGCAAATTATGTTACCCAAAAAGCTAAGACGAAGATTTACATACACACATAAGTACAAGTAAATCTATAAGCAAATAAAATTATTATGTGTTGATTAAATTGTAAACAGCAATCTGCAGGAATTAGCAGTGCGATTTTGATTTTTAACAACAAAATAAGATTATTTTTGAGGTATTTAAATCTTATCAAGTTAAATATTACAAATTGGAGTGCCTACTGTGATTAATAAGACCAACAGTGTATAATTTATTTTGGTTACTGCCACGTTCAGATTAGCTAATGAAACTTAATATATATACGTATGTATGTATGCACATACGTACCATCTGGATGTGCGCAAATCAGAATTGCCTATCGAAAATAGCTCTTATACCTCCAGTAAAAAGAATAAATTTGTAAATGCATACATATGTTTGTATGTACATATAAAATATATGTATGCTGTTCTCTAACATTATGTTTTAATATATTTTTTAAATAATTTCGAATGCATTTTATAATTTATTGAGGGAAAATCCGTTTCCGAAGGTTCTACAGCGGCACTGAAACTCAGAGGATTATCTTTAAGTGGTTTATTCGGAACTTTGGACTATGATGACAGCAGAGGGGATCAAAGCTCAGGTGGCTTGCAATAATATTGATAAAATGGAACTGATTTTTTTTAAATTGTTTCAGATATAATTAAGGGGAAGAAAAAACTTAAGAATTATTAAATGGACTGTGTTCAACAAATTTAAAAATAATTTATTGACGCTCGACGTTGATTAGTGATTGTTTTCATTAATATCGCTGGGAAATCTGATCACGGAAGTCCTAATCTCTGCCAAGTAAAATACTGATTAATCGATATGTAATAAGTGACACAAAACAATGATTTATAAGTTCGCGAAAAGTGTTCTAGTCATAAAGAAAAATTAAATTAAATCTATCAGCGAATTTAGTTAACTGAGTCGCAAGGTCAATTGATAAAGACATGGCCAATTGAGCCATCCGTTAGGGTTTAGCATTTACCGTCGATATTGCTATAATAATAAGTGGAAAATATCTTTCAAATTAGCTCTAGCTAAGTTGGTAAGCCAGACTGACAGATGTAATCCATCTGTCAAACCACAAGAAAGCGGAGCTAGCACTGTTTGGAGGCACGCACAGGATTCCATAGATTAAGCCACCTAAAATGAAGGGGGACATACGGCATTAAAATCGATATAAACGATTTGGAAATTCCGGGTTTTCTTCCAGATCTGCAGCAGTGATAGGTGGGTTGTATGAAAGAGGAAATTATAGTCAGGAAGACGATGATCGTGGTGACTTAGTGCAAAGTGTATGCCATATCACATTTGCATTAAATGAATTTGTTTAAATCATTTTACTTATTAAGTTTACAAAGTTAAGTCGTTTACCCTAAAATGTAAACAGCACTAACTAATAAAAAAAGACATTTTATTTATGGCGCGTAAAGCTGTAGAATGTGTTTATATGAATTACTTAAATCTATCACTACGAGCTTTGTGTTGCATGCAACAATAAATCTATAAATGTATAAATTTCATATATTTTAGAATCATTCACGGGTATGGAAGATCCAAACACTTTCGATTAAATCATTTATGAAAGATAGAAATGATATCAAGCGTACTAAAACACGCTAACTAAATCGTTAATATAGCTTATTAGCTTTCTTCAGTTCGTCTAAAGAAACCCGTACTATTCCAGTGGTGATAGTTTGATATCTCTGCTCACTTTCGCACTCATTTTTTTAGGGAAAAATATATACAAATCTACAAACATTTTTATATATGCATGTACATATGTATTTATGTACAAAAAAGTAAATACTTAAAACTTTAAGGGTTTGGGCAATTTCCCCCACATGTCATTAGCAATGATTCCGGGTTTAACCTTTCGCACAAAAGGTATCGCCTATCGGAAGGCTCTTCACAAGGTAAATCAGGGAATTTCCAATTGCTTACCTCAATTTATTGATAACTAACCCATATTGCGATCAATTAAAACGTTTTAGTAGCTATGAGTTGGTGCGGATCAACCATTATCAGTTATCAGTTAATCTAAAATAAAGGAAACTGTGATAAATCATCGGCTATAAAAGAGGCAGTCGAGTTTTGAAGTTACCTATTTTATAAATTAATTTCTTGCGTGCAGTGTGTGGCCCAGCTAAAGCGCGGATTATATTGCCTAGACATGGGTCGACACTTCCTCTTGGAACTGTCATTTGCAGTTCTAGCCGTATTAGGATGTGCACAGTGCTCGATCAACGATTCGTTGCAGTACGAAAATATTGGATCGTCAGCTTTGGAAATAACACCATTCAAGAGTGATGTTGCATATGCTTTCTTTAAAGAAGCTCAACGATTAGCCGCGACTAATTTCACCAGAGATGCCAGTTCAGATTTGTGTTTAAATCATTTGGAAAAAATTTATAAAGGAATTCTGGACTACCAGGAGTGGGCTTTGGAGTGTAAGAGAAATTCTTTAATTTTTTTACCAGTGAAGTGAAATTCGTTATTTGTGATTGATTTGCTTAATTTGATTCATATTTTTGAAAGGATATTGATTAAAGCCTTCTCGTTTTCTGCAATTAATGTCTAATGTGAAATGTTTTGGTTTGAATTGCATAGAATGTAGGAATCTTCAAAGAACGCGTATTTTCTTCGTTATTTCCAAGATTGTATGTCGACGTTTGTGTAATTGAATTAACCGAATAACTAATACATATAGTTCATTCAAGTAACCTTATCGTTATTATTGACTATTCAGTGCGTAACCTACTAAACTATCACAGTTGTAAATATGTCTACTGCCATAAAATTGACTATAAGTTCGGATTGCGATAATCACGGCTAACTCCTTGAAGTTTTATTGATTCATTCATAAAAGGCAGATAAAAATGTTTGAGAATTTTATTGATACAGTGTGGTATTTTGAACGGTTTTTAAGAACTGTGAAAAGCATTATCCAGCGATAGTGAATACAAATATACCCAAAACTTGTTAATGCAGCTTAAAAGTAAATACATATTTCTATATGGACATAATGCACAAGTTATATATATATCAGCAGTTTTAAGTTAATATCGTCGTCAACAGCTTCTGAGCCAAGCTTTGTACGTCAACAAGACCCGGTTTGTCAGCGAGTCTTAAAAGACTCTTCCTGGCACGTATAGAAAGCTTTTGATTTAGTTGGAGAAGAGTGAACTTTTAATTAATTTGCTTGTACTACGTATATTGACAGACGTATAATTTATTCCAAATTCAAAACGGCGAATTGAGAAGCTTCTTCATGAGAAATTATACTCTCGGGGGTTAGTCATTCCTCATTGCCCACTGAGCCAAGGCGACCACAGATTTTTACCCTCGAGATATTTCATATGACCTTCTTACAAATCAATAAAAATCAACAAAGTAACTAAGGCCCTTGGACCTGTCAACGAATCTGCGCTAAAAACTCGGGTATCAAGCTCAAAATGATATATGTAGGTAAACTAATAAATATATGTATTCGAATGCTTACGGTAGGAAAAAAAGCGCACGAAATCACAACATTTAGAAAACAAGAACGATTTTAACGTCTAACCATAGCCTAATTTTAAATATTAGTGAGTAAATCGATGTTACAACTTACAATAGTAAACCGTACAAGAAATCTCAAATAACTTCTCACTTACGATTTTCGGCAAGCCCTTGAAAAATCCTGTTCTTTTATCACGGGTAACCCCATTTGGTAGTTCAATGAGCTATCAGAAATAGAAATAGGGAACAACTATACAATAATCTGGGCGAATCGTCAAACAAGTTACTGAAAATCATCCTTCATCGTAATTCAGTGAGCCTAATATTGCATTCAGAGAAATTGTGTCCTTTGCATAAATCAACATTTAAAAAAACTGTTCTAGGTATCTTAAATCAATCACTAGTGGAATATTATCTAGGGGTCACCTGATACTGCTTGCTACAGTGAAGCGCGATAAGGAATTCAGCATTATACGTATTCTAGGCGACTTGGTACCCAAATTCATTCATTCAGAGAAGACCATCAACATTTGAGCTGGTCTGGTATACGAATAAATACAAATTGAAGCCAGAAACTGAACCTGGAAGTTGTTAAATTCATTTTCAATTAACTTTGGCTAACACTTATCTGTATATCAGGCAAAGATCTTTGCCATCAAACAGTGTCGTACTTCTAATATCTTGTAAAAAGTTGTAGACAGCATATTCTAAGAAATCCACACGCGAATCTGTAAACCAGTAAGGAGTAATTTAGTGGAAGAAAGCTCACTGGCTAAAGATCGCGCATTAACACCATTAGCAAAATTAATTAAGGCATGCACCAAGCAGCTATTTCCCACTACCCTCACAAGAAACAATCAATTTCTCTGTAAATCTTGATAGTAATAAATTCAGAGTGCTAATTGGTATTAAAAGTGGCCACTTCTTCATCTTAATCTTCATTAAATTAAATATTTATAAGATTTACTTCATAAAGTAAAGAAATCCCTCTTCATATTCTCACAGCTTACAATTCATGTCAATCCAAAAAAGAGACTTAATTTCTTTACTTTGGCATCTGTAGTTAAGAAACTTCTTTAGACGCTTTGAAGGATGACAAAATGGTTGAGAAGAAATCGTATTACCAGAACTGAGAAAAGCTTTTGTGCATTCAGTCTAATCTAATCTACAAAACAGAGATTGGACGATGAGAAATGAACCCGAACCCTTCAATGCTTTGTTTGATTTGCATCCTAGGAATTTACTCTAGCTGGATGTAATCCACAATTTTATCATTTCTAGCTTTCTATCATTTACAAACTTTTACTTCTTGTTGAAGTCTTAAATATGTAAAATAAAATAATTCTTTCACTCTTCACAGGGCCGGACACATGGGGTCGCTTGCCAGTAGGCCTATTCTGGGGCCACACAATTAGTATGGGTGCATTCGAGGAATGCATAGCTGCTTCTAGACAATTCTCCGAAACCGATACTGTTAGAGGAAAATATTGCTTGACAAGAGTTCCAATTAAAAATTATTATTCACAAGTCAAACCTCGTAACGTTGCGCAATCTCGAATTACATACAAACGAACTGATCCCGAAATTTTCGAATTGGGTATTTGCATTCCAAAATCCTGTTCTGCTGAGATGGGTGATATTATTTTGAAAAGGGTTATAAAGCAAATTACTCACCATGATGTCGAACCGTCTATGGTGAATGAGGATTACTGTAAAGCGGACGACCCTATTGAACTTCGTGGAATAGATATATTTGCCATGTATGGATTTATATCTTTCGCATAATGTGAACTCTTTATTAATGATTTTAAATTTTGCAGTGTTTTCTTCTCTTGTATAATAGCATTTATGATTCTTAGTAGTATCTACGATGCACTTCAACAGAAGAAAGGACGTAAGTTTAAATTAAATTGAAAAAAAAATGTGCTAAAGCTGCATTCCTTCTGTTACCATTCATTAGAAAAAGGACGACCACTTTTTACTGCTTTCTCTGTGTATTCAAATGCTCCGAAAATTTTCACTGTGAAAAAGTCGAACAACCCGAACGTTATTCACTGTCTAAACGGCTTGCGATGCATCTCCATGATGTGGGTGGTCTTTGGACATGGGTACATGACATTTTACGAATTGCCACATATTAATAAAGACAAGTTCTTTACCGTAAGTTTTCTCAACACTTATGCAACATTCATTGCAATTTTGATTTATTTACAGTGGATCGAAACTCCATATTCAATGTTGGTGCAAAATGCTACCCTTTGTGTGGATACTTTCTTTTTCATGAGTGGTTTGCTGATGCTCTGGGGTGCTTTCCGTGAAATGGAAAAGACGTAAGTATATCCTTATCGTATGTCCTTAAGTGTTGTTTAAACATTCTAATCATAGCAAGGGCAAATTAAACATTCCAATGATGTACTTCCATCGTTACATTCGCTTGACACCGGTTGTAGCTGTAGTGGTCTTGTATATCATGAGTTTGTACAAATACTCCGGACGTGGCCCTATGTGGATGAAGATCGGTACCCAAGACAAAAGGTGTGAGAAAAGTTGGTGGGCAACCTTGATTTATGTTCAGAACTACGCTTTCCCATATAAAATTGTAAGAAACCCAAAGAGTGATTTTTGAAGAAACAACTTTAACATCGGTTTCCTTTTAGTGCGTCAGTCAATCTTGGTACTTGGCAGTTGATACGCAATTGTACTTCTTATCACCGTTGTTCCTGATACCATTATGGAAGTGGGGTAAAAAGGCTCTTGGTCCCATTATTCTCTTTGGTGTTTTGTGTATGGGATGTACTTTCGCCACATTCATGCACAACGATTTCACTCTCTTCCGTGTACAAGAGTAAGTACAATCAGAATTTCTACCGTAACTGGTTTAACTAATAAAGTTGTTCTTTATGATTTTAGTGACCATGTCGATCTGCGTCAGAGGCTTACATACTATCCAACACACACTCGAGTTCCCACCTGGCTTATTGGGGTCATCTTTGGCTATTTCCTCTTCAAGTTCAATCGCGGCCGCCAAATCGCAATGAGCAAGGTTCGATCGATATTTTTTTTTAAATATTTTGTGTAATTGAATTATTTTTTAGACATATGTTGTTCTGGGTTGGACTGTTGCCTTCGGTACAATGTTGAGTTGCATGTGGGGACCATATTGGAGAATTTTACCAGAAAATCCAGACGCACCAATACTTGAAGGTGCATTTTACGAACCATTGAGCAGAGCATCGTGGGCTTGTGCAATTGGTTGGATTGTATGGGCCTGTTATAATGGACATGGTGGAGTCATCAACGACTTCTTGTCATGGAGTTTCTTCCAAGGATTCGCACGTTTGTCATATTGTATGTATGTCATTCATAGAATCGTTCAACTTGTAAATGGTGCCCGAGTTCAACACGACACTATATTCGGAGATTACGAAGCTGTAAGTACATAATGCCATTTATTGTTATTTTCTAATATCCTGATGATTTCGTAGATTCTTCGATGGTGGCATGATTTCGGTATATCATTGACAGCCTCAATCTTTGCCACTTTGGCGTTTGAAGCTCCCATTCTTGGAATTGAAAAGGCCATATTTGGAGGACGTGATGCTCCAGCTCCAAAGAAAGTAGAACCATTGCAATCTGTTCAAACAGCAGAACCAGCTGTCACTAGTTTTGAGCCTGCAGAGACCAAAGCCGAAGAAGCCGCTAAAGCCTAAAGTTATATTTTAAGTTCGTAGTTAGCACGCAAGATTATTTATTATTTTTACATCGATTAACAAAAGAAATATTTTTAAGGGAATCTAAGTATGTACGTAATAGAAAAAACATGTTCTTTTGTTGCATAATGAAAGAATGTATCGAAATAAAATAGAAATAAAATGTAAAATAAATAAACAAGTGCATGAGAATTAGTTAAACCTTTTTTATAAACCGCGAGACATATAACTCGGAACTAAGATAAAAGTGCGACAGCCATTAATTGCGTTGGAGTTAAAACGGTGGTGCTACAGATCGTGGTGAACCTAGCCCACAACCAACAAGCCCCTCCAGTTAGCCCGGTTCTACCTCTCCTAAATGTTTCATCGGGTTTGATTTGAGGATTTATCATTTGTCCTTTCGCCCTACATGTCCCATCCATCTCAAACGTCCAATGCACAGTTTCTTGACTAGATCGATGTTGCTGTACAGCAATATCTTCTACTCAAAGCCCGTCAACGCAGTCCCTTCCTGCGGTAGTTTTAGTTGTCCACTGTGACATTCTGTTCGATTCGTCGATATTGGGTGAATTCACAAGGCGAATTAAATTTTGATGCAAATTGTCATAAAATCTTCGCTCATTGCTCGCTTGTGTCGGAGATGCGTTACCTAAGTCTGAAACATACGTACGTCACATTTACATCCGAATAACTGCTGTTTTAACTGCTATACCTCTTTAACCGCTTTTCAAACTCTTTCTGCCGCACTTCCCAAAACCTTCCATGTGTGGAACCGAAGATCGCCTTTGTTTCGTATACTCGGGTCGTCAAAATTAGTGTCGCCTCGCTACCCTTTCCTTTGTACAAAAATCTCTAGGACGAAGGGTCGGTTAAACCGATGTCAATAACTAACTTTGGAGACGTGAGCGCTGCCGCTGGGGGGCTCATCCGCCACCATATATTTACCAAGACCTTGACTATTTCTTCAAATCCTTATCGGTGCGATCTCCGAATATGTCCCAGTAAGCCAGATAAGGTACTGTTTCCGTCCCAGAATTCGGTCTGGGCAATTTGTTCGCTATTTGGTCAGCATTCGCGCTTATATGTAAGTACAGCAAATCGAGTCGGTAAACGTAAACTAGTGCCTGCCTTATTTCTATAATATCGGACTTTTCGAAAACATCCGTATGTATCTAATTTGATTTAAGTGGAGTTGTGGTGTGGTTGCAATTGTCAAATAAATAGATCTTTAGAAGAAGCATTCTTCTAGCCTTTGACTGAGTTTGTCAAAGATTTTAATTTTAATAACAAAATTGTAAAAGTGACCGACAAAAACCCCTCGAGATAGCTTAAAAGCTCATGCTGAAGGCATACGTTTATAATATCTACGACTCATTGTCACAAAGATTCTGATTTGAAATTGTCGCATTGCAGATTGGTTTCTTTTTCTTAGTTTCGAATAATGCCTTTTCGATTGCAATCATTGGTGATTCGAACATCAAGTACATAGCCATGGATGCTAGAATAGTGAAACCGAAATCTCCCCAAAAACGCAACATCTGAAAGATATGAATAAATAAAATAAATATTTAGATACGTAAAGCTTTTTCCTACCGTGTCATAGTCCGAGAAATGTACATCAACTTTCGTTCGCCCCCCATTTATGGATTCTACAATTAAGTGGGTTATGTACATGGAATACGATAACCTGGCCATGGGTTGCCAAAAAGGCCACGAAAGAAACGTATTCGCAAAGCCACCGTAGCCATTTACACATGCGAACACTATCCAAGATAAGGCTATCGGCCAAGCCACCCGACTTAACGTCAAGTAAAAAGCTCCTTCTACAGTTGTCAATGGTTTTGCTCCAGGTAACGTTTTTGGGTATAAAGCAAAAATTGCGGTACCTAATAAGGCAAGTGATATCAGCCATCCTCCAATAACAACTTCCTATAAATGTAGTAAACAAGATATCTCAGAAAGTCGGCTATTGACTTTTACTGAGGACCACATGTACATGTATGTATGTATATCAGTGACCAGCTTTTTTTCTTACATATATACATGCTTACATGGTTTTTGGTTTTTGGTTTTACAATATCGATACCTTTGTCATTCTGATTCGACTATTCCGGTGATTATAAAGGAAAAAGCCGAAAATTATTCCAGTTAACCAAGACGAGGTTCGCGCATGGGTGGAGTAATATATCTTTCTCATCTCCGGATTATCGGCACCTAAATTGCTAATACAACTTATAGAAATTTAGTAGTCTTAAAGTATATAAAACATACCCTGTTGTGCTAAAGACTGAAAAGTTGTTAATCACGATAGTAGTGAAAACACAAGCCACGAGCAGAAGACCCAAAACAAATACAGCAGCCACTGCCTTTTTCTTCCACTTAAATATGGGAATCAGGATCAATGGCGACAAAATAAACAACTGCATGTCTACTGCCAGGTACCAGGTGTGACCTACGCACTATCCACACGTTTATAGGTAAACTGAATTTCAAAAATTGTAAATTGATTACCATTTTACCAGCGGCTGCATAGTTTTGAATATATAGCAGAGTGGCCCACCAAGTTTCATGGCACAATTTATAGGAGTTTGTGAAACCATCCCACAGCGGTCCATTTCCCATGTGACGGTAAAGACTAACAAAAAACAACATAGCTCCGGCCACTACTGGAGTCAGTCGTATATAACGGTGTACATACATGAGCAAAACATTAAGTCTGCCCCCATTTCTGAAAGAAAACTGCTTTGAATATTAAAAACAAGCAAGTGTATGTCACCTTCTACTTTTCCATTTCCTTTAAGGCCGCCCAGATGAGAAGTAATCCACTGAGAAAGAAAAATGAGTCAACAGAGATGGTCCCGCTCTGCAGGAACATGGAGAAAGGAGTCCTAGCCCACTAAAACAAAGAAGAAGATATTCTCATAAAATACATTTTACGTATACATAATTGCACACTTTATACCTCCAGAATTTCTATGGCGTTGATGTTTGGTAGAAACATGCTCATCATGTAACTATGACCAAAAATAATCCACACAATGGACAAGCAACGAATTCCATTAAGGCAACTAATGATATTTGGCGACTTTTTTGACGTAGTATGAAAAAGAACACCCAAATTCACCACAAGAGAAAATGCCAGGAGCAATTGGTTGGGAATATCTGAAATATTAAAATTGTGTACAGAGTTCACAAAAAACAAAATAAACGCATTACTTCCTTGCCTCTTTGATACCAGATCGTACACCGTACTGTACACAATCAATAAACCTATAAGTGAGAAGATTGTGCTAATCGCGTTTTTTAGTAATGGCACAGCCAGATTTGTACGTATCTTGGTTAACTTACATCGCAATCCAATCGATTGTCTCAAAGTCTGAGCTTTTACTTTGAATGCACTTTTCCTGGGTGACGATGTCATGCATGATAGTCACGTTGAAAAACCGGGATAGTGTTTGATTTAAGAGTCTATTTACGTATACTGCCTTACAGGAGCGCGGTATGCATACTCCAACTTTAAAGTTTGCAGCTTTAGAAACATCCTCAGAAATGTTGTCGAAAAGTCTCCCAAAGGGAATGTTGGCCATGCAATATTGACCTCTAATGAAATCCACCTTTTGATCCAACACATAATTGTGTTCAATGCTCAAGCACTCATCAAAGTTTCCCAAATCGACTAAGTGGCCCCATATTATCCCCGATGGGAATTTACCCCATGAATCCAAAACTAAACGAAATAATTTTTGTGTTTTCTTTTCAACAACCACTTGTTTGTATAACACTCACATTTTAATGCCCATAAGCCACCCGCCTGTGTCTCAGTTACGATTTCACTTAATTGACTGAGACACTCAGTGTTAGTTGTTTGGTTCGATTCGGTTGACGAACTGATCTCATTCATGAACTCTTTTGCCAGCCCATTTTGAAATAACACCAATTTTGTGTGTTTAAGTAGATTTTCATCGAATCGACCTCGTAGCACTTGAAAACTTTCACGTGGATCAAAACCCACTGCAATTACTAGGGCACACATAAAAATGACCTTCCCCATCCACATCTTTAACTGACTGTTCTGTTTTTTTTGTTTATGATATAAGATACGAGTACCGAAATTGAAATAAGCCCGTGCGACAGCCGTCAAGGTACTGATGATGAAACTTCCACCGACAGCAAGTTTTAATCAGTCGAAATCACTCTTGTAGTAGTCATTATTGCCATTTTTTATAATTAAGGTTTATCAATAGTACAGCGATTATCGTGATAATTTGTAATAATTGCGAACAAAAACTTTGATGGAAATCCCCAAACAAGAAGGGGTCAATGACTTACAGGGTACTCAGTTGAGTCGCGCTCTAAGTGCCACTCTCGACTGATCAAATTCGACAAAATTTATAATTATTCGTTTTGAAAAGTTACGCTACCGTTGTTGGCGATTGAATCTTATCGAATGCAAGCACACACTGTGTTTGCAAAGAACAATTGTAAACCATAATCTGTAAACGTGTGTATGTATACATGCCCAGCAGATGGGGTTGATGAAAGCGAGAATATTATAAGAATAGTTGGCCAAACAGGTTATTCAAACATTACACTTGAAAGTAGGTTAAATTTTATTTTCAATTTTTGATAAATTCTCCATTCAGTTGATTTCTCAATAAATTAATTGTATAACATTGTTCTTGATGCATTTGAACTTAAGGAAAAAAACCAAATTAATGATAATTAACAGATCAGGTCCTTATCCAACTAACTAAAAGGTTGGGTTCTCAGTTCGATCATTAACTTGTTTTTGTGTTTTTTTTTGTATTTTTGTATACAACGTTCTAATAATAACCAATGACTTTACTTCCTTCATAAAGGACAAACACTGGTTTCGTCAAAATTTTAATTTTGACTTTTTATGTCTACAAACAGCCGTATTCATTTTCTGTATTAGCAAATAAACTTATCGAATATTCAATCGTTCTGGACAATGGTAGTAAGTAACAAGTTAGGTAATTTTTACTTTCGCATCTAGTGAACAACGGCGGATACTGGACCACAGTACCCAAGAAAAAGACAGATCTGTCCGTAAGCTTGTTTGTCGCCAATTCCACATTTGACTCGACGAAAACTGAAGATTCTTAAACAATTTGACTGTAAGGCAACAGCCGGATCAGACGAAATACCATATTAGTCCACAAAAACTGTGGGTCAGAAATATCACAAGTTCCTTCTAAATTCCTCTTTATGTTCTATTTGGAAAAAACTTTGTCCTCTTGCTGGAAAATAGCACGTTCAGCTTTGTTGTCCATGTTTTATGAAGAGGCAATCAACGTCAAATTCTGATAGCCAAGGGCTAACTAAAGATGGACAATATGATTTCCGCAGCTGTATGGACATAAGCCATTGAACGAAACGGCAAATCACAAGTCGTCGGCTTGGATATCTCAAAAGCCTTCGATTAAGTCTGACATTAAGCTCTCATGGACTACGCGTATGGAATACTACAAACAAATTTCATAATTTCATCTTTCACAAGCAACATTCCCGTTCAAATATGTATATCTCAGGTTCAAAGATGCGACCAATATTACCAATCTTTACAAGCGTTTGAAGTCAGCATTACCAGACGTTCCTTATTCTTCAACAACAAGAAATCTATATCATAGACTTCAGGCAACATATAGCTTATTTCATCAATTATGTCAACCGATCAATAGTTCCAAGCCTCGATTTTGTTTTTAAAGTTGGATGCTAATGAAGTCGACCTGAAAATGTGTCGAGTTTATATTCGTTGAGCAGTGTATCAACAAGTTTTCAGCATTCAACATTTCGTTTAAAATTAAGGAGTAGTTACAACCTCCCTTGTATCCCCGGTATTTTTAATTTTAGTAAATGGACAGTTTCTTTCTTTTTTCATTTTTTTAATAGTTTAGTCTTTCGAGAATATGCTGGTAAATTTTTGTAATGATAGGTTCTACAGCCTAGCGAACGAGTGGCCCGCCTCATGAATGAACGCATACTTGAAACTTTAAATTCATTTATCTCGAAACCACTTTTTTCTGCACGGCGGGATATAGAAGAAAAAAATCAATCCATCCGAATGATCTCAAATTTTAATATGTTATTGAGAAAACCAATGGCTATGACCGGAACCTCCAAAAAAGTTGTATCTTAATAAGATCTTATTTTTTATGTAAAAAAAACTACTGAAAAGAAGCCTGTTTTCGATATTAAAATCTTTAAGAGCGCGCCATTTTGTCAAACAAATTTTGTTTTTTTTTCTTTTGGTTCCGGCCATAGCTACATTCATATAGATTAATAATCTATTCCATTTTTATTTTTCCGATGAGTAATAGAGCCAAAATTTTACCCGCCAACCAGGTACTTTTTTTTAAGAGGGCCATCTTCAGCGCCATTTTTTTAATACTTGACTTTTTTTTCAATTATTATAAAAACTTTTTTGGTTGCTTCTTAACTATTATAATATGCCTACAAAGTTTAAATATCGTTGTTAATTATTTTCACCTTCAAAAAAACCCTAAAAAACCTCAAATACACGAGTGCTAGACCACCGCGTCCACTTAAGCCTGCTTTTGGTGATATACTCAAATTTAGAAGAAAAATTATCATCCCTAACTGAGTTTTTCAGGAGATTAATTTTTTTGTATTTTATTGCACAGAACCAAAACTTACCCCTTACAGGTGAAGGTATGAAACAAGTTTACTAAAGTATTTATAAAGCCATTGTCATGAACAATGTCCGTGGCTTGAGTGCGACTTATGTACATATGTATGTACATATACTAAATCAAGTTTCAGTTTATAATAATGTTGGCGATAAATAAACAAAACAATATTTTTCTCTCTCCGTTTGTTAATAACTCTTTTAATAAAAACATGGCTGAAATAATTTATGTAAAGATTTATACCATTCAAGATTTTTTTCAACAGTCACGTCAAGCAGTAGAAAGCCACTTGAAAACCCAGAACGATGAAAGAACATATGTAATTAACTTTAATAAATATGGGATATATGTACGTATGTATTTACATTGTACTCACATACATAATTATGAGTAAAGGTAAACGTCGGGAAGGAATTAACCACCTCAAATGAATGTAAGCATTCAATGGACTACTGTGGATTAGTGGAAACCCCCTGCCTCGTATTCAGTGAATACATATATATTTATAAGTTTAGAGTTTCTGTGAAAAATATGAACAAAAAGATTGACATGAGAAATGTATGTATCAAATGTACGTACATATGTATATGGTTTGTTGAACAATATTTAAAAATGTATACGTATTAATCAATACCAAGCGTCCGTTATATTTCCAGGGTATTGAGAAACTCAACTGGATATAAGGAGCTATATTCAGCATTTACTTTTGTCGGAATCACAGACTCGTGGGTTGTCACCAATTGTTTAATTTCTGGATGGCATTTTTGCTCTTATACATAACCAATTCTTCATGACTAGTGATGCCTGCCAATAGGACGAAGCTTTACACCTCCATTGCCCTAAACTTCGCATTCTTCTCTGTAGGTTCCTGTCCATGTCTGCCGACCCATTTGATTATCTCATAATTGCAGACCTGCTTTTGTCAGCTAATAAAAATTTCATAAAATGAGGGATTTGAAAAACAATAATCGCATACAGAATTCGCTAAATACAATTTAACGAAATCAAATGATCGTCATCAAATTATATCAACTCGTTTAGATTCAGATCAGAAAATACCTTACCTCACTCATGCGGTAAAAAGCTTGCACCACAAAAGCTTAAAATTAATCAAAAATAATCATGCAGTTAGAAATATTAATTAAAATTTCTAACTCTCGTATTAACCTTGAAGGCGTGCTGTGACCCTAAACAATTTTTAGAATCTTATCTTTAATATCAAAAGACTTTGTGTTCTTGTCAAATTTGGCAATAATTATTCGCGATATCTTTTCAGAGATAAGTAGGTATATTGCGTGCAACGGTAAGCCATAGGTAAATACATGCATGGTTGGTTTTTGTTAACCTATTTCATAATTTTGCCTTTTTATATATTTGTATTTATTTAAAATGAAACATTGAGAAAGACGTGGCCTAAAAGTGCTGTCGGAAAGTTAGTACGTTCTTAAAAATACATGTCATTTTAGCGCAAAAATGTTCTTACAATTGTAGAATGTGAGTAAGCTAATAAATGCATCTTTATTTGCGTCTTCATTTTGCAGATATGTATGTTTGTATAGGTATATATGCATAAATGTATTGGTGCATATTTGTGTATGGTGTTCGGGACAAATCTGGTAACTTCAAAAGTACAATACATATGTATGTACATTCTGGATCAACATATGTATGTACATAGGTATTAACTTGTTTGCTACACGTAGTGAAACTGAAGATTCGATTATCGATGTTTGTTCCTTGGTTTGAAAAAAATATTAATTAATAATTTGTACAAGAGTATTATTTATAAGATATGGGGCTATTGTACATAGTAGTTTATAGACCTTTCACCTCCGCATATTTGTATCGAAAACAAATCTATAGCTTTACCCACAATAATTAATGTTTACCCCTAATTCTCAAAGTTTTTCACGGTGTATTCCTGTTTTTAGTCTACAGCCTACACACATAACACTTTAAATTTATAGCTTGAAACACACATTTAAAAAAATACGTTTCTTTTGTAGATTAGAGTTTAAAAAATATCTTAAAGCTTATTATGTTGTTCATTCGGACGGATTTTATGTAGCATATTAGCGGGCTGAGTGCATAAAATATCTCGGAGCAAAACAATAAACATTGGATGCTTTTAGGAAGGGGATATCTGTCCCTGCCCTTGCCTAGGTTAATCTTCAGACATATGGCGCCCTGAAGGATGTTACAATGACTAGTGAAACTAATGGAGTAGTAGATGCAGAGGTTTTCCGAATCCCTTGAATGTTTTGGAGCCATCTACAAAGATGGATGGACGGAGTCGTTAAAAAAGTCTTTGCGTTGTCCGGTTTTATATGTTTGTAGCCTCGTTGGTTATTTTCCAAAGCTGGCCCTCAAACCAATAAGTGAGGATTGGTCTAGCAATCTCAATGTAAAGCCGATTGGCAATATTTCTTCGTAAAGGTTTTCTGTCTAGGATGTGTCCTAGATATTTGGCATTGTCTGATAAATTGGATCCAGCTAGATACATGTGCAACGGCTAGGAACTTATGGACAAGTTATAATAAGAAGATATCTATGTCTCTGGTCAAACTAAGTCGTCGTGAAGCGAGAATAGTCTCCGGCATCATTACGGGGCACTGTGCAATTGGTATTCATGCGGAACGACTCGGTATACATCACAACGACTATTGCAGAAGCTGCAGGGATGAGGAGGAGATCGAATCTGTCCGACACCTGCTGTGTGAATGTCCTGCCCTCGCCAGTAGAAGAATGAGGAGTCTTGGTAGTTACTTCTTCACGGAACTGGAAGACTTGGGTGATGTCGAGCTGAGGGACCTCCTGAGATTCATTTCTTTATCTGGGTGGTTTTAAATCAGCGGTTTCTAACCCCTTTTCTCGTTACAGGTTCCCGGAGTTAAATTGGAAAATGGGCACAATGGACCCTTTGTTGGTCTAAGTGAGCAGTGACAATGTCACAAGGCACTCATAAACCTAACCTAACCTAACCTATATGTTATGGGTAAAGTGATTAATGCGGGAATTATTCATAATGCTAAACACCGAAGGAGAATGTCCCACTTTATTCGCCAGATCTTGTGCATTTTTTTCTGTTTTCTAGGACACAAATTTCAACTCAATATTATGTTAAAAAAAACTTCATTCGACAGAAAAGAAAAATGTTTGTTTGTTTTCAAAAGGCCTTCGTGCAGATCTAAATAACATTTATTGTTTGAGTTAGTTTCTACATTATGATGATCATCTTTAATGGGCTACTAAGAAAATTTAATCTTATTAAACATTTTTAATTTTTTTTTTTTTTTTGTTTAAGAAAATTATAAGTTAGTAAATAAATAATTTTGAACTATTGGTAAATAACGATTAAACATAATTAAGCTGATTTGTGAGATGAATTTCCGTATTCAATTTTGTCTAAGTCGGATTCTTTCTGCTGGGTCTCCTTATGTTTTGTGGTTCCAAGTAGTGCCTTTTCTAGCACAAGTATTGGTGACTCAAATGTCAAAGTTAGGACAATTGCTGCCATGAGTGAAATACCGAACGTGCTCCAGAAGACCAGTATCTAAGACATAAAATAGATTATTAACACCATTAACACTATTTTTACGAATAATAATTTCTTACTTCTGTGTAGTCTGAATAATAGAAGTCTGTCCGAGTCATGCCAAAGTTGATAGTCTGGACACCCATGTGTACTAAATACATGGAGTAAGTCAAGCGTCCTAGCGGTTGCCAGAAGGGATGCGACAGAAATGCATTAATTATCCCACCAAATCCGAAGTGACATGAAAGAACAATCCATGATAATACCACTGCCCAGGCAGGACGCTTTAAAGACTCATACATTGCAGCTTCAAACACTGTCGAAGACTGATCTGAACTGATTTTGAAATAAGGTCCATAGATTATTGCAAGGATGGTAGTGAAGCAAACAATCCATCCAAGTAATTGTACTAACTAAAACAAACAATATTGAAATACATTATTGTCATGAAAGACGAATTTGAATACAACCTTAGGTGGGCGCATGGAGTTGTGTTTTCTTTTATGCATGAAGTAACCAAGTCCTACGCCAATCAACCAAACTGTGTATCTGGTGTGCGTTGGTACATAAGTCAGCCGTGATTGTTTATCCTCGAGCAATCTAAAAGAAGAAGGTAAACACTCTTATAATGTAAAATATCAACTTCAATCTCTACCCCATGAATTGTGTATAGCCTTCTGTGAAATATGTATTAATAACACATCCAATTGACAAAATCGACAAAACTAACATCACAGGAACAAATTTCCTTCCCCATTTCCAAAGAGGAATCAGAATTAATGGCGAAAGAACATAGAGCTGAGTGTCTACAGCTAGATACCAGGTTTGTCCAACACACTGTAAACCATTATTTCATTAATGCCACTAAACAAATATATTTATAAATTTGAGCTTACGATATCATCTGGATTTGCATAGTTTTGTATGTATAACAATGTTGACCACCAGTGCTCTATGCAGCCGTCATGAAAGGTTTCAAAGATTTTTCTATAAGGTCCGGTTCCTACATATGGATTTATACTAAGATAGAAAAGTATTATAGCTGCTACTGGTGGTGTAAGGCGTATGTATCGATGGAAATACATCAAACCAACATTAAGTTTTCCATTGCTAAAAAAAATAAATCAAAAATATCCATGGCTTAAGCATACATTTATAAGATAATACCTTTTATCCAACTCACGGAATCCTAACCATGCCACCAGCAAACCACTTATAAAAAGAAACGTATCAACTGAGACTGTGGCCAAAATAACGTGCATTGAAGATGCGGCTTTAAACCACTATATATAAAATCGTTTTAATAGTATATATTAATAGCATATATCTTTTTAAATTTACCCGTATCAAATCCATAATATTGAATAACGGCATCATTGGGGACAAGGAGTAGTCGTGACAAAATAGTACCCAAACCATTGAAATGACACGAATACCTACCAAGCAGTCAATCGAATTGGGCGACTTTGTGGTATTAATTGCAAATATTTTCCTTCCATTTGTAAGTACAGAAAAAGCCAATAATGAAGGTACTGCAGGCTCTATAGTACGTAACAAACATGTAAAAGCGTAAACCTTTTTTTTAATTTAATTTGGCCTTACTTTCCAAACACTCTGTATAAACATCGTATGCCGTGCTTAACACCACCAGTGCACCGAAAATTGAAAATATCACGCTGTAAATTCGATCACGTTAGAGAACATTAAAATATTTTTATTGTACTTACATGCCAACAATATTGATTGCCTCAAACTCGACTCTCTTGGCTGACTTACAACGATTGATACTAATTCCAGAAAGTGCTCCATTGAAAATGTTGTCGGCTGCTTCTTGAAAGATGTCCTTAAGTATAATGGGATCACAAGTATCAGGTACACATATTGCTATGCTGATGCGTAATATATTTTCATAAGCTCTACTTTGAACTCTAGTGTCGTGTCCTAAAGGTAAGGACATCACAGCCCTTCCTGTTGTCATAGGAACGGATGCAAAGCAATATTGTCCATGAACTAAACCAGTTACTTCATTTAAAATGGCTGATGTGCTAAGACACTGATCGAAACTGCCAAGATCTTGAAAATGACCTTGAAGGATTCCTGCAGGCATTTTCCCCCAAGCGTCAATGACTGAAAATGAAAGACAAATTAAAAAATGTAATAGCAACAACTAACTGAAAACCCTCATACGCGGACTGACTGATGAAATGAGAAGACATTAGTCTAGCCGTCATACCGATGGAGAAGCTCTCGTCGTTTACCAACATGTCCGTATGGATCCCCAGTCCAACCGAGGAACCTGCAGGACTACGTACACTGGAAATTATATCACACAAAGCCGCAGAGTTGCAAGAGCCCACTGTTGCTCTGCTGTCAATGTTATGCTTTTGCAGTTCACATCTGTGTTCGAAGTTGATCGTAGCTTGAGGCGAGCTTCGACGACCAACCAACCAAACAAGCCTTTAGCAAAAAAAAAAAACAAGTGTGAACCAAGTTGAGCATAGGGTAAACAGCTGGAGTGGAGACAACGCCTTAAACCGATTAACCAATCAACTAGCCAACAAGAGGAGGTCAAGGGCATTTTTTACACATATTTAGAACCTAGCGACAGTTTTTTTTTTATCGCGTTGCAACATTGTCTTTACCGATGTCAATAAAATCAATACCGATAAGAAGAAATTAATATTAAGATTGATGTTGAAGGTTGATATGTCCATCGAGGTAAATTTCAGGTTTCACACATTTCTTCAGAAGTTAAATATGTGTACATATGTATATATATATATATAATATAGACAAATATACATATGTGTACACCAATAGAAAACTATGTACTTATAAAATGCAAAAGGCGCATATAACTCAACCGATGAATTCGTTGATTGAAACTGTTTACTTTTGGAAAAACTATTATTATTAGTTTATTTAACAACTATTAATATATTTAACAACCATTCACGCACACACATGATGTTTTATAAACTTACACGGTAAAACATCCAAATCTGGGAACCGATTAACTATCTCTTGCAGTCCAGAGATACATTTTTCTGAATCATATATTCCAGAGTTTTTAACCGAATTTTTATATAAATTCGGATTATTTTGAATTTGATCAAAGAATATTTTCGTCAGGATATCGCTGGGCACAGTAACATTATTTACAAACGATATAGCATTAATTCTATTAACTAACACATTTAAAACGATGAATATTAAGGACACTCCTTTCGTCATTTTAATTTCCCAAGGATAAAAGTATAAGCGTTGAATAAGAATAATCCTTTCTATTTCGGCAGCAGTTACGGGTGTTAAATGAGTCCTCACTGAGGAGCAGTGAAGTTGTGATGGGGCTTTTATTAAGGTTCTAGTCTGCAACCGGCTGTCTTGATAAGAAAGATAAGCCACTACTTCGATAAAAGTAAAGAAATAAACATTAAATGACTATTAGAGTTCTACAAGCGATTAGTTCTACGATATTAAATATTTTGAGATCGTAATCACAAAGTTGTACTCAATCTTCAATGATCCAATAACTCTATTGACTGGAAGTATGTTTAGGTGTAATTGATGATATTTAAACGGTTGCGTAGAAGATATTAGCTTCTCATGGCTATTTAGGCTAATCAAAATTTTCGATACCACTAAAGCAATACGAGTATTACTTTGTTTTTGGCCCAGTGAAAAATTAATCACAAAAATCACAGCTTGTGTTGTTAAGATTACGTTCAATGTATGAACATACTTGAGTTCTTTTGGTGTTTTCATTTAAATTGCATTTTTTTGGGTATTCATGTAATAATGTAATGGTTGTTTGAAATGTTTTGCAGCTAACAGAAAGACTATTACTTGGAAAATATTAGAAAATATTTAAGTAAAGGCGCGTAGTATTTCTTCGTACTGTCTTGTCTTTTAAAAATAATCGAAGAATAAAATTTGTAAAATTATCATAAAAAACAGTTGCTATCTCCTTCTTGGCGTTCTTCAACGCAGGTTCAATCTTCGGAATTCGTTGATCTGAATCTTAATTTAAATATATATTTATTTCAGGAGGTTGGATCGCGTTTTATCGGTTTATCCTGCTCCTTGTTCTAGCAGTATACATCTAGGATTCGGCCTCTCGGTTGGAAGTTGTGGCGTTGGGGTAACTGCCTGATAACGAGAAAAAAGCTAGTTACGAAACAAAAACAAGCCTCGGGTATGATATACATATTTATGTACATATGTAGATGACCCTTCACTAACGTCAAATATCTAATCACTGAATTACCACAGGTATTACCACGCTAGATGTTTGGTGGAAGAACTCAAGGAACAACGTCATTTTGCGTGGAGTTTACACAACCAACATTCCTTTTGTTATAGAACTATGTATGTATATATGTAGCAAACAACCAACATTCCTTTTGTTATAGAACTATGTATGTATACATGTACCAAACAGCGGTTTCAAAGCAAATTCATCAAACACATGCAAACATCTCGGAAACATAACAGATCACAATCTACATAAGATTGCTGCATACTTCATCGCCCGTGCTGTTTAGGTAACTTTTTCCAAGAAATGCTCGAATGCTCCAAAACAATTTATTGATTATTTATCTATCAGATACAGACAGAAAAACCCACCATTGAGACTAGTTGAATTACTTTACTGGATTTGTTGATAACTAGAAATAGCAAGTTACTGTCAAAAAACCTTTCAAATACTAGACTACTTGTACTTTCTCCTGATGAATTATCTCACAAGGGCAACTCAAAATAGGATTTCCTAGAAAACATATCTAATCAGCTGTTGCTTTGTTCCTAATCCATTTTAATCTTAAAGCTAGCATTAGACGAAAACCAAACAATTGTGTTCCCGTGAGATGGTTGTGATATGTAACCTGCACGCAGCTTTCTGACGTTAAAATGACGTCACAGGCACGCAATTGTGTGGTTTTACACGTCGTCTAGTGCTAGTTTTAAGTAAAAGAAGTACATACTCGTACATATTTCAATCAGTCAATGAACATGTGTTGAACAGGATTAATAAACTTTAGGTTTTGAACAACAATTGTGAAATACGTAATCGATAATCTCAATTTTTTTCTGCAGTCTATCTCTATCCTCGCCTTGGTTCAGTGGTTAGGGCGTTGGACTGCTTACCGAGCGGCGTGAGTTCAAGCCCCAGCCAGGAACAGCGAACATTTTTCGCGGCACCATCTCTCGTCGGGGAATGACAAGCCTCCGGGAGTATAATTTGTCATGAAAGAGCTTCTCAATTCGCCGTTCGGAGTAGGCAATAAATTGTAGATCCCTTCCATTCGTGCGAACAATACAAAACCCGCACAACATGAATGGTTGCCAGAAGCTAAGCCTTGGCTCATCCCGAGCTGTCGCGCCAGCTATTTACTTATTTTTTTTTTTTATCTCTATCCTTAACAAATTTAAGGCTGCTTTGATTACATTATGCACTAATATTGAATAAATTGTTCTACTCAATTAAATCTTTATAGCAACTTCTCTTTTCAATTCATTTCAATTATTTTCCAATCCGGGCCTAAACATTATACTAGTCTCAAAATTTCGGTTGCAAATTTTAATTTCCTCTTATGCCTTTGTAACGTTAGGTCTAAGTAATCGAACGTTTTAAAACTGATTTCAAGGGCAATGATCTGGTAACATGTGATTCAACTGTAATAATCTGGGTAAAGTCCTTTAAATGATATAGAAAACATATGCGTACCCATAAGAAAAAAAGAGTTGGAGGTTTTTGTTAAGTGCAAGTGTACATTATTTTAAAATGCAATATGTCTAGGTGATGATCAAGTTTTTTGAAAATAATCCAGATGAAAGCAATAACCTCAAGGCATTAAGGAACTTCATCTAAATCTAAATGCTGCTATTACTAACGACATCTGATCAAAAATCAAACAAAGAAAATATAACGCAGTACAGGAGAACCTCGTCTCATGCGGGGAACAAATAGAACTTGTGTAACTGGAGAGAGTTGGCAAAGAACCTCGTTTGCTGGATAGGCATGTTGGTTGAGGTCTAGGCTCGCGCCGCAACACTAGTGTAAGTATATTTCAAAGTTTACCGGGATTCGAAAAAATACACATAAAAAACCAAATTTTATCTTCTGAGTTGTTTTTTGTAACTCCAATTAAAAGAATTATTTTATTATTTTGCTAGAAATCGGATCTGAATCGGAATACTCAATAGTCCGAAGCGCCGATAAAAATGACGTAAATTTGCTTTAAATTAGTAAACGAAAGTACTGCCCGAAAGGTTTTGTATAGAAGTTAGTGTTCACTTGATATAACTTAACACCGACAAAACCACTTGCACGCGCAACGGAAATGCTGACCAAGCGTCTAGGGCAACGAAACGAATTTCCAGGGAAATTCACACAATGCAAGCTATGGGAAAATGTTATTGTAAGAAATTAAGAATGCAAGCTTTGGTAATAAGAAATTGTTTGTTATAAGTTAGTCTTAATCGATTCATTGAACAATAAAGGTCAGAGCAACCTGCTCTGAATGTATTTTTTTTTTAATAATTTTTGCGTAGATCTTTTTTAACTGGCGCCCAACGTGGGGCCGCATTCTGTAACACTGTGAAAATTTGCTGTTAAAATCTCGAGTGAACTCAGGCAATAACCAAGCCTAAAACCAGTGCAGTAAAAAAATTTTTTTTGTTGTTAACATAAAATCTGGAGTGAACTCAGGCAATAACCAAGCCTAAAACCAGTGAGAGTGTTTGCAAACAAAGAGTGGACAACCAAGCCACCAACATAACAGTGAAATAAATAGAGAGTGGACAACCAAACCACCCAGTGAAGTAACTAAAAGAGTGGATAACCAAACCACGATAACAGTGTAGTGATAGGGAAAACGAAGGCCCCCGAGTAGTTCTACTAACCAAAAGGAACAAAAAGGAGTCAGGAGACACTGACAGCCGCCCTAACCAGCAGAAAGCAGCCCAGAACCCACAAAACAAAAAACGTTAAGAAGAGATGCTACAAGAATTAATTATAACATTACTGTAAGTCAATAGTAAATAACTTAAGTAACCAAAATTTACATATTTTATACCTGTATGAAACCAAATCATATCTTATCAATTTGAATAAAACCGAAATAATTGCATTATCCTAACAATTGTGAAATACTACTTAGAGAATTCATTATAAATTTAACTATTCCCTCGAATTATTGTTCCAAAAGAAAGTACGTTGATTAAAATATCCTTTGTTATTACTTGAAAGTGATATAGTTGATTCTCTCATTTGATAAAAAACATATTTCGAAAGATGTCAAACCCTAACAATCTAATACGACCAGCTCGTCTAGAAGTCCCTGCAGATAATGTTGCAGCTCCTCAACATCCTGCTCCCATTCCTCCCCCTGTTCCTAATGCAATTAACGATGACATGATTCAGATAATCTCACAACTAGTAACTCAAACCCTTCAAATACAAGGACGACAACTTTTCAATTCTATTATGAACCCTGCGTCCGATATAAATAATGACATAGACCAGCCAATAAATCTGGCTAACGATAGGAATTTGTCAGAAATGGACAAAATACCCGACGTAGTGAAAAGCTTAAGAGAATTCTCTGGCGAAGCACACGAATTTAACTCATGGAAAAAGAGTGTCGATAGGATACTCAAAATCTATGAACATCTGAAGGGTACCCCCAAGTATTATGGGATCCTATCAGTCATCAGAAACAAAATTACGGGCTACGCAGACGTCGCCCTAGAATCGTACAATACCCCATTAAACTGGGATAAAATATCAAAATGTCTCACCCTCCACTATGCGGATAAGAGGGACTTAGGAACCCTCGAATACCAAATGACAACTTTGGTACAAGGCACTAGTACGATTCCTGAGTTCTATCAGGCCGTCTACCACCACTTGTCGCTTATCTTAAATAAGTTAGGATCAATGGATATGAGTCAGGAATCCATGAACAATATGACTCAGTGTTACCGGGACAAAGCTCTCGATACCTTCCCAGCATGCAAACAATTCGCAAGCTAGCACCCGGAAAACTTTTCAACAGACACCACCTCCAGCTCCCCCTAGAAGGAACAATTTTGCATATTCAAGACCAGCACCAATTGCAGCACCCAGACGCGAATTTCATCCTGAGTTACTCCATAACCCACGGAATGCTCAACCACCACAGTTTTATAGGGAACCTCAGTATCTACAGCAACGACCACCAGCAAATCAACGCCCGCTTCCTCCGAAGCCAATGGACATCGATCATTCCGTCAGATCCCAACATGTGAACTACCAGAACAGACCCCGTAACCAACAGTTAGTTCCACAGAAACGCCAATATTCACAACAGGCCCATCATCCACACAAAATGCAGAGAGTTTACCACACGGAAGGGCCCGATCCGGACGAGAAGACATCGGAAGAATACGAAAACGAAATAGAACAAGAAGACCAAAACTATGACCAGACATTGACGAATTACATTGACTCACAAGATCACCCTGACTTCGACCAACCTGAAGAGCTGGACGACATTTATTTTTTAGATTAGCATCCTCTTCACTTCCCTATTTAGAACATATTTCTAGAAGTGGAGAGACCTTAAAATTTCTCATCGACACCGGGTCAAACAGGAATTACGTCCAACCACGTCATATTAAGAAACCTTTAGCGAATGATAAACCCTTCTACGCTCATTCCGTTGGAGGTAGCATCCAAATAACACACCACGCACTTATCCAACTTTTTGGTCCTCAAACGGACAAAATAAAATTTTTTATCCTCCCCAGTCTCATTTCATTTGATGGGATCATAGGACATGACACCCTAAAACAATTGAACGCAATCATCCATACGAGTAAAAATCATATGTCTATCCACCCTGGTTTCACCCATCCAAGAATTTCAATTCCACATTCACATGACCAAAGAACAACATTCTAAACTTATCGAAATCATTCATAAATGTCCCAATGTTTTTTCGGAACCTAACGAAAAATTAACATACACTACCACGGTTAAAGGAGAAATCCGAACTACAACCCGAGACCCCGTGTATTCAAAATCCTATCCTTATCCCATGGCACTCAAAAATGAAGTAGAAAAAGAAATACAAAAACTTCTGGAAGATGGAATCATAAGACCATCAAAATCTCCTTACAATTCTCCTGTTTGGGTTGTCCCAAAAAAAAATGGATGCTTCAGGAGAAAAGAAATTTCGAATGGTAATCGACTACCGTAAGATAAACTCTATAACTATTGCCGACAAGTATCCGATCCCTGAAATATACGAAATCCTTGCAAATCTCAGTAAAAATCAATGGTTTTCCATAATGGACCTAAAAAGTGGCTTTCATCAGATCCCACTTAAGGAATCTGATATAGAAAAAACTGCCTTTTCAGTTAATAATGGCAAGTTCGAGTTTACTCGTCTCCCATTTGGGCTAAAGAACGCCCCCTCCATTTTCCAAAGAGCGCTAGATGACATTTTAAGAGACCTCATTGGAAAATGCTGCTACGTCTACATTGATGACATTGTCATCTTTGGGAAGGACGAAACCGAACATTTTCTGAATCTGGAAAAAGTATTTCATACATTAGAAGCCGCAAACATGAAAATTCAACTAGATAAGTGTGAATTTTTTCAGAAGGAAGTTGAATTTTTAGGATTTATTATTGGCAGATCTGGAATAAAAACTAATCCAAAAAAAGTACAGGCTATAGTCGATCGACTTATTCCCGAAAATCTAAAAGAACTTCGATCCTTTCTTGGAATGTCAGGATATTATCGCCGCTTTATAAGGGATTACTCAAAGTTGGCGAAACCTCTGACATCCCTTCTAAGAGGGGAAGACGGACACGTGTCCAAAAATATGTCAAAGAAAAAACTAATTCAGTTAGATCAGGAAGCCATCGAAGCATTCAACAAATTAAAAAACTCTCTTGTTTCTGAAGAAGTAATTCTTCAATATCCAGACTTTGACAAAAGCTTTCAACTAACAACCGACGCTTCTGACTACGCCATTGGCGCAGTTCTTTCTCAAGATGATAAGCCAATCACATTTCTTTCCAGAACCTTAAGTAAAACAGAAGAAGGTTACGCCACGAATGAAAAAGAAATGCTGGCGATTATTTGGTCCCTCAATTCTTTGAGAAACTTCCTTTACGGATCCCGGAAAGTTAACATTTTTACAGACCACCAGCCACTTACCTATGCCTTGAGTAATAAAAATACAAACTCCAAAATGAAACTGTGGAAAGCCATATTGGAGGAGTATAATTACGAATTAAAATATAAACCAGGCAAAGAAAATGTGGTTGCTGATTCTCTCTCAAGACCCCCAAAAACAGAAATTCACTCAATGACCCCAACAGAACATAGTGCTGACAGCTCAGCGCAAAACCTAATTCCATCTGTGGAGATCCCTATAAATGTTTTTCGAAATCAACTTCTACTCAAGATAGGAAATGAAAATAGTTATCAAATTCAGAACCCCTTTGACAATTACACAAGACATATTCTGATACGGCAAGACTACTCAGGAAACGACATCATTGACACTTTCAAGAGATACCTCAATCCAAACACTATTAACGGACTTCTAACAGACGAAATGACGATGGGTCGAGTGCAAGAAATTTACCCGTTACATTTCAGAGATTATCGTATTCGATTCACTCAAAAATTTGTTGAAGACATACCCGGCCAAATCGAGCAAGAAGAAAAAATTCTGAGCATACACCGAAGAGCCCATCGCAACGCCGAGGAAAACAGAATTCAACTGTTGGAAAATTATTACTTCCCTAAAATGTCCTCAAAAATTAGAGCATTAGTTAACCGCTGTGTAACGTGCAAAGAAAATAAATACGACAGGCACCCTAATAAGCCACATCTGAAACCTACACCCATCCCTAATTATCCTGGACACACTATTCTTATCGATATCTTTTCCACCGAAAAACAACTTGTCTTAACAGCCGTGGATAAATTCACAAAATTTGCCCAAACTAGAACTATCCCATCACGCTCAATCGAAGATATAAAACGACCATTACGAGATATTATATTCTTCTTTTGCGTCCCTGAAGCTGTCGTAATAGATAATGAGAAGGCGCTAAATTCAGCCTCAATAACCTCGATGCTGGAAGACGACCTTCAAGTAAAGATTTTTAAAACACCGCCATACAAAAGTGAAGTAAACGGTCAAGTTGAACGTTTTCACTCCACATTGTCCGAGATTATGAGGTGTCTAAAATCAGATGGACCCGCACGGTCTTTTGAAGAACTCTTGGAACGAGCCGTGAACGAATACAACTTCACCATCCACTCAACGACAGGTAAGAAACCAATAGAACTATTTTACGGACGAATACCTAGACTAAATCCCGAACAATTTGAAAAGACACGGTTGACTAATATTGAAAAACTTAGAATTAAGCAAGAGAAGGACACTAAATACCATAACAAAAAAAGGAAACCAATTAAAGATTATCAAATAGGACAAACCATTTATGTTAAAAATAATAAACGTCTAGGTTCGAAACTAACAGGCAGATACCGACAAGAAATAGTTAAGGAAAATAAGAACTCTACTGTCATAACCGAATCCGGCAAAGTAGTACATAAAAGTAACATCAGAAATTAAACTTTATCTTTCCAGATGTGCGTTCTGCACTTGCCAGGCAGCCATGCAAATATTGGACTTTTCAAACGCACAAATAGTAACCTTTCACGTTGGACAGACAAAGATACAAGAAGGAAACTTTAAACTAATACATGTTATCGACTTAGACCAATACGACCAATTCATATCCACAATAACCCCTATCCTTAAACTTGAATCAACTCAAAACCATACCATATTCCCTTTGCTATCACACGAGTTGCAACAAATAAAAAATCTTTTGCATAACTTGAAACCGCGAATAACAAAACGTTCTTTAAATTTTATCGGTAGCACATGGAAATGGATTGCTCGCAATCCAGACCATGACGACTTTGTCACCATCAAAGAAAAAGTCACCGAAGTACTAAAAAATAATAACAAACAGGTTGTCATAAATCAATTATACAATGAGAGGATGAATAATATCACTAAAGTCCAAAACGAAATACAGAATTTATTAAAAGAAGACAATAAATTAAGCTTCGAGGTAATGTCAAATGTACAATACAAAATTAAACTTGTAAAAGAGGAAATAGAAAATATTAATTATGCCATTCATTGGGCTAGATTAGGAATGATCAATTCATTTATTTTATCAAAAAAAGAAATAGAACTTGCTACAAATATTTTAAATAAACAGCAGTTACCGTATAATACAATAGAGGAAGCTTTAGATTTCTCAGAAATAAAAGTCATAAGCAATAGCTCAACAATGCTCTATATTATAAACATTCCGCTAACAACAAATGAAACCTACGAAAGCCTTGTAATTAAACCAGTAAAGAAAAATAATGTTGTAACAGAAATTATATTTGAAGTAATTCTTAGGAATAATGAAGAGATGTATGGAACAGTAAAAAAATGTAAAAGTTATAACTCTTTATCCATTTGTAATTCCAAAGACATTGTCAATATTAGAAACGATACGTGTATTCCCAGCTTGCTCAACAGTCTCCCAGCTATCTGCAACACCGTCAATAGTCAGCATATTCCAACCATAGACGAGATATCAACAGGCAATGTATTGCTAAATCAATTTACCGGAACCATACAAGCAGAAAACACTACCCACAGCCTCAATGGAACATTCCTAATAAAATTCCACAATACCACTATTAATATCAATGGACAATCATTTATTTCCCAAGAAGTATCAATGGTTAAAGCATTACCGGCAATACTCCAAGCCAGTCCAAAAGAGAAAAAGTACAGAGAAATCCTATCTCTAGAAATGATGAAAGATCTTTACATCAACAACACAAATGAAATCCGACTATTACAAACAGAGAAAAACACACATCAAGTAACCACCTACTCACTCATATCCTGTCTCGGAATACTTGCAATAATAGCCACGATCCTCAAGATTTTACCTAAACGAAACAATACCAAGGTCACTATCCAGATCCCAAAAGAAGAGGCCCATGAAGAGCATCCGGACCCAGGAACAATCGCATCACCCAACGCGCCCCAACATCTTGAGATGCCACAGCAAAGTTTTAACAACATACCATATTTTTAACGATCGAGGACAATCGCACTTAAGAGGGGAAGACTTAACACCGACAAAACCACTTGCACGCGCAACGGAAATGCTGACCAAGCGTCTAGGGCAACGAAACGAATTTAAACCACGTGCACGCGCAACGGAAATGCTGACCAAGCGTCTAGGGCAACGAAACGAATTTCCAGGGAAATTCACACAATGCAAGCTATGGGAAAATGTTATTGTAAGAAATTAAGAATGCAAGCTTTGGTAATAAGAAATTGTTTGTTATAAGTTAGTCTTAATTGATTCATTGAACAATAAAGGTCAGAGCAACCTGCTCTGAATGTATTTTTTTTTTAATAATTTTTGCGTAGATCTTTTTTAACTTATATACGTTTGTATGTATGTTAGATAATACAAGAAAGATACAAATCTTAAATCCGTAAATTTTGACAAAAATCGATACACTCTGGGTTTTTGTAAATATCGATGTATTGTAGGTGCTTATCTCCGTTATCGCAATGGCACTCTAGTCTTATAATGTCAATAAAAGGTTTCACAATTTTATTTCATAGCTCAGTTAGATCGCTTTTAGTGCTGGTTGCCGAAATAATACGATAGTGTTTTTTTCAAATGGCGAAAAAAATTTGTTCGCTATTTATAGTTTTAAGTTTACTAATTATTCGTTCTCATTCTCTGACTGTCGTTAATAATGTAACAGTGCCAAGCGATGCTCTTAGTGATTTGTTTTTTAATGAAATTCGCAGTAATCCGAACTTATTTGATATCTCTGTTAAAAATACTAATAATTATAATACATTGAGATGTCTTACCGGTCTACGGCAGATTGTTTCTCAGTTACCAGCAATAAAGGTTCTTCCATGTAAGTAATTAATCCTATTGGACTTCTTTTCGATAGTAAATAAACATTAGAGTAGGATTGGATATTTTAAAATTATTACTAGTGCTGTGTTCATGCCAAGATTTTAAGTGTCTAAGTAAAGTCTGACGGGCGCGAGTCAAATTCCCTATACTCGCTAATATGTTATTAGCACAAGTTTTTCCGACGCTTTTAGATTATCTTTATATACGTATGCACGCATACGTAGTTTTAAAAGGATACTGTTCATATACGCAAAGTCTATCACGACGAAGTCCAATTTAAACTTTGACCAAGTTAACGACTGCCCGAACACAAATGTACATATGTATAGCTGCGGTGAAGTGAAGCACAAACATTTCTATTATTACATTTCTATTATATATTTTAATCAACAAACTTCTGTACTCGCAATCTTATAAAATCCTCTTGCATTTCCACTACATAACTGCGTTTTTCACTCTATCTATTTACTTGTTTCACTACTATTATTTTGACCGCTACGGTACATATTTTATGTATTCTTATGTTATGTTCTATTAAAAGAAATCATTAAATCGATATCGTATGGTCTTCAACCTAGATTTGATATGCCCTGAATTCAAAATAATGAAATATCGTTTATTGATGGTAGGTCGGCAATTTTTAAAGTCGAAGACACTGCCAACGGTTTCTTTTATTGCATACTTCACGCTTTAGAGTCACACTTACCAGACGGGGCGGATTTTGTGGCCGACATACTCGAACCTTATCGAAGTAGTAGCACCTGTAAACATAATAAATTTAACTATCAATATAATCAAAGCAATTAGTTAAAGAAAACGCCGATATCGCAATGATTCAAGCGATAATCGTTAAGTTACTTTACAACTTTATTGCGTGACAGTTCTAATAAAATTATTTTGTAGTTATTGACGCTTGGGGATCATTGCCGTCAGGAATACTTCGTTTACACCTGACTGACCTCGGTAACTACGATCAGTGTTTGCGGATATCTGTAAATTTGGGATTAGCGGCTGGAATCGTCAATGGTCAACATTGTTTTGCATCTATACCTCTTGGTTCGCCACAAGTGAAAGATGTGCCTTTGATGAAAAATAATATTTTAATCAAACCAAGAGATGGATTGGCTGATTTACTGAACATAAACATTGGAATATGTGTTCCTGACACGTGCAGTCCTGAAGTCGTAACCCAAGTCTTTCGAATGTCTGTAAGTAATGTTTTTAATGGAGCTCTATCAGGAGTATTTGTTGCTCAATGCCAAGTAGCAAAGAAGCCCGATTATGAAGCAGTTGATATTGTCGGCATGTGAGTAATGTTTTCATCTAATGACATAAGATTGTATGTAAAGTTCTATTTTTCAGTGTAATTTTTTCCATTATCGGAGCATTAATGGCTTTAAGCAGCGCATACGATTTCTTGACTGGATACTTTGAAAGTAAGAAAAAATTACTTACGACTTTTACCTAATTCTTAAGCGTGGGATTAATGAAATTATTACCTTTTTCTTTCCTAACGTGTGTTCGATTAACAAAAACTCTGTTATAACTTATGTGCAGTTTTTAAAAAAATGGTTGGCTCAAATTTCTAAGCCCTTTGCACTGCGACCTGCTGCTGTAAGATCTATTGACCAGGACGTCCTTGAAGAAAACTCGCCTCCTTATATAACAAAGCCATATCTATTAGCAGCAAGTGTACTTGCCATTGGTGATAAACAATTTAACAAATAAAAAAAAAAACAGCTATTGCTTATTACCTAAAATTTTGCGCTTTTATTACACGAATGCAATGCAAACAACTTGGGCAAAAAAATGGTATTTGCATTCACAAATGAAGACTGATTAAAGAGTGGCTTTAAACTTTTGGCCTGCAGTGTATATACAGATGTAGTTCTTAACCGATCTTGATTTTTACTAACAAAATAATTATTCTATAGATCTACATATACGTTACATACAATGAATTTTTTCTTTTGCTTATATAGAAACTCCAATTCCTGCATTATTGGCATTCTCAATATTTACCAATGGAAAGAAGCTTTTCGCCATCAACACTACAAAATCTCCCAACTCCATCGACTGTCTTACGGGGATTCGGGTCTTCTCAATGGCCTGGGTCATGTATTGCCACATCTATTCAGCCAGTGTATTAACACCATTAATCAATACCATTGAAATTTTACCGGTTAATGCTGCATGCATACTTGGATAACAGTTTTAGCATAAATTAATTAATATTTTCTTTATTAGTGGTTGAAAGAAGCTTGGTCAATGCACGTTATCAATGGAACAGTTTCGGTTGATTCATTCTTCTTTATCAGTGGAGTTCTTGTGGCTTGGCTGGGATTCCGAGAGCTAGATAAAACGTGAGGAATTCCAACTAAAGTAGTTAAAATTGTTTTAATAATGATTTTCTTAAAGAAAAGGCAAACTTAACATTGTAATGATGTATGTTCACCGTTACATACGACTTACACCGTGCGTTGCAGCTATAATTTTATTCCTGGTTAGTTTAAATAAGTTTATCGGTCCTGGTCCGTACAGATATGCATTTTTAGCTCTAAATGAAGGATGTATGGAACATTGGTGGGCCACTTTGTTGTATGTGCAGAACTACGCTACGCCAGATGTGATGGTAAGTGTGATATGTTCAAATCCCGACTACTACTTACTACATTTTCTTTCTCTAGTGTGTTCCACAAAGTTGGTACATAGCTATCGATTTCCAGCTCTATATCCTTTCACCACTCATTTTGATTCCAATGTGGAAATGGGGGAAAAAGTTTGCTCCCATATTGGTTTTGCTAGTACTCTTATCTATCGGATGCGTTATTGGTACGTTTTTTGCTGAAGGTTTCACCGAATTCATGGGGTAGGATACTATTTAAACATTGAAACTTATGTGTCCTAACCTTTCAAATTTGTTCTTTGTTTGCAGAATTAACGAACCAAATGAAATGAAGTTGACATATTACCCTACTCATACAAGATACTCACCATGGTTAGTTGGTATCGGCTTGGGATACTTTATGCACATAAATCGACAAAAGTCGATCCGTCCATCGAAGGTAGGTCTATATTTTATTACTACTTACATTTCATAAACTTCCTTTTTCTTGCTCATGCAGATATTGCAGCTAATAGGGTGGGCTGTATCTTTTACTACTATCATAGCTATTATTTTCGCACCCTATTTTACAATATCTTCCGATCGCTCTCCTACCGTACTCGAAGCCGCAATGTATGAATCCCTAAAGAGAGTTTCATGGTCAATAGCCTTAGCTTGGATTGTTTTCGCTTGCCACTTTGGATTTGGAGGACTTGTAAACACGTTTTTGGCACATCCCTTCTGGCAACCACTGGGACGTTTGACGTATTCTTTGTATCTTGTACATATTATTGTTGTAGGCATTAATCATGGAATGATTCGCACAGATATGTACTTCTCTGGTTACAATGGGGTAAATTAAAGAATATACACATGATAAGCCAATTAATAATCCCTTAAATTTTCCAGATTCTACTATTCTGGAGTTCTTTTGGAACCTCAATTATAGCTGCCGTGATCTTAACACTCGCATTTGAAGCCCCTGTTCTCGTATTGGAAAAGGCAATATTTGGCAGAGAAGACTCAACTAAAAATGCAAAACCCTTTGCTGAAACAACCACTAACACAATTGAAATAACTACAAATAAGAATGCGTAGTTTTTGTTAAATTTTAATTTTTTTTTAAAATTATTTATTGTATAATTTATAAAGTAATAATATTTATTTAAAGACATTTAATTATTTGCTGGAGTCTAGCCGAAAAGTGTATTGCTTAGCCCTAATGTTTAGCTTATTAAGAAAGCCTCTATTTAAAGTACTAGACAAGGCAAGGCCGATAAGTCATTTACATAAAATAAGATCTCTTAGAAAGAATCCACTTCAGACAGACAGGTAAAAGCTCTGAACGTAATCCAAGGATATGTACACATACATTCATATATGTAGGTTTAAACACACTCGTTACATAGAATTTCGAAAAATCAATAACAATGGAAGAGTATGCATGAGTCTTTCCGTTGCGAGTAAGTGCCGCACCGTCCTTAAGAAGATATATTGAAGTTTCTTCATCTGTATCGTATTTTCGTCAACTTTAGCACTTTGCGATCCGTTCACACAACGCTTATCATTGCAGTTGGCATGGTAACTAATTTTATATTGATAAGAGTGCAAAATGCCGAAAGAACTCAAACTTCTCTTTTAAAATGATTAACTTAAGCTCCTGGACTTTCATCAACATTTTTATCTTTTGAGCGTGGCAGAGTCAACCTCAATCTCAAATGATTGATTTCATGCCAAATTTGGAACTTGGACCGAGCAATATGTCTCAATAATTTGGGTTCAATTTTCTTTCCATGTTCAACAACTATTTCCTCTAAATTGGTAGAACGGTGTCGAAACAAACCAGCGAATGCTAAATCGGTTCTCGATCACCTTCGTCTGGGCACTATTGCTCCTAGCCGGTATTACATGAAAATAATCAACAACTGCCTAAAATATTGATAGTAATGGTCATTGCGGAATAGGAATCAATGCGGAGCGTCTTGGATTGCTCTACAATGGCTACTGCAGAAGCTGCAATGTAGAAGAGGAAATATAATCCATCCAGCACCTGCTATGCGAAGTAGTAGCTTCTTCCATGTGCTGGAGGACCTTAATATTGCTGATTAAGGTCCTGAGATTTTTATCCCTTTCCGGTTGGTTTCCGGATTAGCCAACCCTATCACTTGGTTTGACTCCCATGTAAGTCTTTAGGACACCCACTAAACCAACCAACCAATGGTCAGTTTACTTACAAAAAAGGATTGCTTCAAAAGTTAATTTCGACCAATGTCTACCGGCACGAGTGATTCATAGCAAATTCGAAGAAGAATTAACCAATTAAGTTTATTTGATTTGATTTTAATTTGTGATTACTGATTACAATTTGATTATACAAGTTAAATTGTTTGTTGCTTATCAGCCAAATAAAAACCCAACTTCTCAAATAAGTACACATACAAAGTTTGAATTTACAAAGAAAGCAGATTCTTATCACTAGCGCCAGACATCTTTTGGGAAAATCCCCCTTCTTCTGGTGATGCAAAGGGCATCAAAACCAGAAAGGGTTCTTACGAAGACTTCGTTTCGCTTAAGACCTTCCAAGACAAATTGTCCACCCAGCTGTGATTATTAATTGCAAATATCACGTATGTAGATAAAATACCGCAAATAAGACATTCAATTTCAACAATCTCGTGAAACTATTAACTATTTTTTGAAAAATGCACTACACTTTCACTCGGATTATTGTTATCAGGCTACTGCACTATCCCCCTTAGATTATCAAAGCACTTATTCAATTAGAACTAATCCAAGCCGTAAGTGATATACATATGTAAATATAAGGTTTTAAAACAGTAGTTCAATCCGAACCGGATGACGATCGTGAAGTTCCGTAAAATATTAAAAATAGATGACATTTAGCTTACGGATATTATTACAACGATAACGTAAACAATAGGGCAATAAAATGAAATAAACGATTAAGGATTAGTCAATGTCGTTAATTTGAATGACCTTAGTCCAATCGGAAGCAAATAACCACCACAAATGTCCATTATTATCGGCAATTAAACTGAAATAGTGGTCGCCGTGATTCAGTGGTTAGTGCGATGGACTGCTGACCGAGCGGCGCGGCGTGGGTCCAAGCCACAGCCAACCCACCGAACATTTTTCGCGGCACCACCTCTCCTCGGGGAATGACAAGCCTCCGGGAGTATAATCTGTCATGAAAGAGCTTCTTAATTCGCCGTTCGGAGTCGGCAATAAATTGTAGGTCCATTCCATTCGTGCGAAAAGTGTAACACGCACAACATGAAGGTTGCGAGAAGCTAGGCCTTGGCTCATCCTCAGCTGTCGCGCCAGCTATTTGTTTTTATCTATGTATATATATTGGTGTCGGTTAGTACACGAATAACTCGGCTGAACATCATCCGATTTGCATGGGGATTTTTTTGTTGGATTCGTATCGAATCATGTAAACACACTACGGAGCAAAAATTTGTAAATTTCGACCGGAAAAGTCAGTAAATGGTGACAACGCGAAATTGCATGCTTTCAGGAGTGGATGGTGGTGATATCTCTAGATTCCATTTTGTATGGGAAGGAGAAAATATTGATTCGAAGGAATGATAAACACTACTGTTTCATTTCATTCTTTCAATAGAGAGGCTCGATTTTCGAAAGCGACATTATTAATATAATCAATTTTGGGTGGAACGCTAGGTGGTTCGCTAGGTCAGCTAGTTTATTATAAACTGAAATAATTCGATCGACGATTTATGTAGCCCTACTGTCGAGAGACATTTCTAATAGAATTATCAACAAGGATAAGTTAAAGACCATTGTCTGTGAATAATTTTTTCTTCGACATTCTCATGCACACACTGGTTTATATTTACTCAGTCTCTTTACAGTGAGTATCCCTTTTAACCCAAAAGCCTTGAGAGATATGTTTCATACTAAACACGTTACTAAAACACGTTTGTACAAGAGGCTTTAAAAGTCAGTCACATTAAATGCTACCATTTAAAATTGGTGATGGGCTCAGAAACTCACTTCGTTGTTAACATAGAGTGCTGTAGATATGTCTATAAGACCAATAACTTCACAAGCGTATAACCCGATGTAATAAATTAACTGGGGTCATTGTCATGAGGTAACCTTCTTATGTTATAGTAGGCGTACGCCGTCAGCGTAGTCAAAATGTTTGAATTGAGATGTAAAAGTCCATTAAATTCATCCATTTCTCATCAACAAGGAAGCCTTGTATAGCTTTCACACACTTTCTTTGTGCGGAACGTGATACTTTGGCCCATTGGTTTTTTTTTCGATGGGATCATTCGAAAGGATTGATTATTCCCGTGCCAGTGACTGCATGGTTTATACATTTTCGGTTATACAGGCATTCGAATCCTAATTTCACTAACGAGCTCAGCAACTAATTATTTTAACTGGGTGGTGGTTTTTGTAAGAAACAGGTGTGCACATAAATATATTCTTAAAAGAAAGAACTTTTGTAGGGTTTGGAAAGACGCACGGATTATATTCCACAGTTTCTATCCTCGGGTTCCGATCCTTTCTTCAAAATTAAACCTAAGAGTATTTGAAAATGCCTTGCCTGTGATAACGATTCAGGCAATATCTGGTCTTGATTTGCTAAGTAGCTCTCTTGACTTAGTTTTATTCTAATTGGGCCAGGTCTTTCTTGAGATGACGCAGCTGGACAGGCCATTCCATCTTTGATTTGCAAGCTTTCTTCTTCTTCTTTCTTTCTGCAAGTGCACTGTTAAGGGCCGATCCTTTCCTGGCCAGCTCGTCGGCACGCTCATTGCCCTCGTAATTGCTATGACCTGGGATCCAGATGAGTGTAATAGTGGAATGGGTTCTCAGATGATTAATTTCAAGCCGACAATGCTCTACCACCTGTGATGATATCGTAACCGCATCAATGACTTTGATCGCGAGAAGCTCCGCCTGGAAAACACCAGCAGAGTCTGGAAGGCGAAGAGACTTTGATATATTCAGTTGATCAGATAAGATACCTGCGCCGACTCCGCGCAGTGAGAAAATATAATTACTGAGTATTAGTTTTTGAATACATCCACTTATTGGTAGAATTCCATAAAGTTTGTGGTCCCAAAAATCTAGAATTTAGCGCCATACACCAGAATTGACTCCAACTCATTTCGCTTGTATTTCGATTGCCGTCTACGACTATTCGTTGGGATTGTGCGATAATGTCAATATCATTTGTTAAACCTAACAGCTGGACAGATTCGTTGAAGATAGTGTCATACGTGTACATGTATTATTGTAAGAGTATTAGTCACGAGAACTCTTTCGCAAATTATTATTAATAGTTTATGCCTTTCATGTCGTCAATAAAAAAAAACTACATGCTACCTATAGCCTCATTTTCAACTAATCCATCGATTATCAGTTGTAATCTAATACAAATATTATTACGCAGTGATTGTAAACGGGTATTACCGAAGTATTATTGTTTGAACAGATTTTCGGCATATTATACTTCCTTTTGAAGATTCCATTCCCTACATTCACACTTCGAGTAAACTTATCAGCCAAATTTCTGTTGGTAATAAAAAAACTGTTCCGACTTACCACAAATACAAAGTTGTGTTTCACCTACATATTTCCCATTTTTTAACGGTAGCCTTCCGTTAATCTTATCAAACGTCTGATGAAACTGAATAAAAGGACAATTGACTTGAAGTAAATGTCTAGTAGAATTAAACCCTTTGTCGAGATAGTTACTTGTTAAACCCAGTGAAGAGCTTATCGATTTGCAATGTCGAAAACAATTTTTGCAATTTTTGTCATTGTAACCGGGTTAGTCGCACAGTCACGTTCAATAGCGGTTATAAATAATGTAACGGTTTCAAGTGATTTTCTTCAAGAAATGTTCTTTAATGAAGTGAGATTAAAATTTAATTTGTCGGACATAATTGGTTCGGATGTTGTTAACGCTCGAAAATGTATTCTTCAATTGCGAAGCATAGTGAATCAATTTCCCAGTCTTAAAGTAGCTCGGTGTAAGTATAATTGACACTCTGTTCATGTATCATGTACTGTAGGTACATTTGATAAGTAAGAAAGTGTAAAGTCCAATTTTCCAAAATAAACATTATGTACATATATTTTTAAAATACATAAAATATGTATGTACATGTTTTCACTATTCTAGTTTGCTACATTTACAATTGTGTGAGTCCCTAAAACATATCCATTTTTAAATTTAATTATTGAATAACTTTTTGGGGTGACAATAGAGCAAATTTTAGATTAATTTATGGCTTTAATCTAGTGTAGAAAAGAACTAAGAACTCGATTTTTCTTGGTGAATGACATTCTTAATAGATCAAGTGATATCCAAAAGTTGGAAATCAAGCACAACAGAATGGGCTAAAAAGTCGCTGGGATAAAATGTTCCGCAGTTGACTCTCTAGGTCGGGCACTATCTTAGGGAGCACAACCCACATATTGCAACCAAATGCAAAATATCTTGCACCCACTTCTGATATAATAATAGGCTACGTGAAATTCGGTCCCAGGAAACAAGCCCCAAAAGTAAAAATGAAATAAGGCCCTAAAATTGGGGTAATTTTTAATCATGAAATTATGTCCCAATTTTAAAATGGAAATAAGGCCTTAATGAAATGAAAAAAGGCCCCAAAAATAATTGAAATTAAGTCCCAACTTCGCACCTACTCCAAATCCCGAAATGATCTCAAGGGGGCTGCGGAGGGCCAGTATGCTCGTCCATACATATTCCACGGTTTGTTATACAGATGCTGTTCCTAAATGTTTTCTGTAAATAAAAATTATATTAGGTTCCAAAAATGGGGCTATATTTCGTTATGAAATTAGGCCCCAATTGAAAAAATTAAGTAAGGCCCCATTAAATGAAATTGCACCTCAAATTTAGACAATTTTTATTATTGTTGTACTGTAGGCACAGTTTTGGAACCTTATTTCATTTTCTGTTTGGGGCCTTGCTGCCTGGGGCCTCATTTCGTGGAGCCATAATAATAGCAAAAAACGTTATGATATGACTTAGAATTGAAACACAGACATATTTTCGACATCGTGATTTACCAATGCTTCTGCTATTTCAAATTGCTAAGAAAAAATAATATTTCTGGGAATACTGGCAATTTTCCATGGCAATTTAATGCCAGGAGTGACTTTTGTTGTTTTGAAATGTTCAAACCCTAATACATCTCTTATTTTATAGTTGTGGATTCTTGGGGGAAATTTCCTTCCGGACTTCTCTACGGACACTTGACTGAGTTTGGTAACTACGATCAATGTGTAAGAACGTCCGTAACCTTAGATGAGTCCAGTGGAGTGGCGAAAGGCCAATATTGCTTCGCATCGATACCACTATCATCACCACAGCAATTCACTCAAAATGATTTGTCTTTGCTTAGAGAAACTCCGATGGATGCTAGAGCTCTTCCTGACTTTGTTAAAATAAAATTAGGCGTTTGTGTTCCACATACATGCAGTTCACAGTTGATCACCAAGATTTTCCAAAATGCAGGTGCTAACATCCTGAATGGAGCGTTTTCAGGAGTCACTGTTGCAAGGTGCACAGTTGCCGAAAAACCGCCCTTCGAAGCTGCTGACATTTTCGCAATGTAGGTCAAATAATAAACATGTGAATTTATTTATTTAATAAATTTTGTTTTAAACAGAGTTTTATATTCTTCGTTCGGTCTGATGATGTTATTAAGCACCCTTTACGATTGCTATACAACGTACTTTGAAAGTAAGACGTACAACGTACTTTGAATAATCACAGATTTTATATAAAAATAATTTCAGAAAAGCCCGTGCCGCTTCTTTTGGCTTTTTCGGTCATCACCAATGGAAGGAAGTTATTTATGATCAATACAAGGAAGTCGCCGAATACTATCGACTGCTTAACTGGAATCAGAGTGTTCTCTATGGCTTGGGTCCTGCATTGTCACAATTATATGATTATTGCGTCTGCAAACATAATGAATATTGTTGATATGCTAAGTGTAAGAAAAATACTTAAACTCTTTTTGAATTTCTATTTATTGAGGTTCAATTTTAGTGGTTCAAGAGACCCTGGTCTTTGACAGTCCTTATGGGAACTGTATCGGTTGATTCGTTCTTTTTCTTAAGCGGATTGCTTGTGGCATGGTTGGGTTTTCGAGAATTGGACAGAACGTATGGATGAACATGTCTATATCTTAAATCAAATCTGAATTAAATTTATTTACAGAAAGGGCAAGTTAAACGTGGTAATGATGTGGGTTCATCGGTACATACGACTTACCCCAGCTCTAGCGGCTAGCATTCTATTCTTAGCCACCTTAAATAGATTTGTTGGAAGTGGGCCATACAGAGATAACATGATCGCAATGCATGACAGCTGTCAGGAAACTTGGTGGTCCACCTTACTATACGTACAGAACTACGTAAACCCAACCAAAATAGTAAGTGCCAGAAATCTGCTCAAATATTTCCGAAATGTAAACTGATTTCTTTTCTCAGTGTTTTATGCAATCGTGGTACCTCGCAATCGACACTCAATTGTACATCCTTTCGCCCTTAGTTCTGATACCCTTATGGAAGTGGGGAAAGAAATGTGTGCCCGTGTTAGTAACTCTTTCATTTTTGTCGATCGGATGCATTATTGCAACATTTATCGTGGAGGGTTACACAAGCCTCACAGGGTAAGATCACTATTTGCGTATGACTATTTGTATGTTTTACATTTCTTTTTGTAGATTTGAAAGCGACCGGATGGAGAGGATTTATTTTCCAACCCACACTCGATACTCAGTATGGCTGGTTGGTATCGGATTAGGATATTTTATGCACATAAATAGGCAGAAGGATATGCGACCCTCTAAGGTAGTTATTATACTTCGAACTAAAACTGGAGGGGTACCTATTCATAGTTTAAACTCTTTTCATAGATACTTCAGCTTCTTGGATGGATTGCATGTTTCGGTATAATTCTGTCTGTAATGTTTGGACCGTACTTTAGAATAAATTCGTCTAATTCTGCAACTGTTGGTGAGGCTGCTGTGTACGAGTCACTAAAACGCATCGCATGGGGTGTTGCTTTAGCGTGGATTGTTTTCGCTTGTCACTTCGGATTTGGGGGTTTAATAAATTCTTTTCTTTCACATCCATTCTGGCAGCCGTTAGGACGTTTAACCTACTGCTTATACTTGGTACACATTGCCGTTCAGTCAATAAACTTCGGAATTTTGCGAACGGATGTGTTCCTCTCAGATTACAATCAGGTAACTTTCAAATATCTCATACATATGATGTATATTTTGATTCTTTAACTCGCCATTAAATTTCTTTACAAAGATACTCTATTTTTGGAGCAATTTCGGAATCTCTCTTATGGCTGCAATAGTTTTGTCACTGGCATTTGAAGCGCCAGTGCTGGTGATCGAAAAGGTTATATTTGGTCGTGGAAAGCCGAAAGCAGGAGAGAAAACAGACCCTTTGCCATCAGCTCCTATTGAAATTTCTGTAGAAGTACCTGCCAACAAAGAACTCTAATTCTTTAACTAATATAGCGTCCTTTTTTTATAATTAATTTATTTTTTAATATTTATATTTAATTGATAAATAAATACGTGTACATTTGTAAAAACTTTTATAACTTCAGTTGAGCCTTTTTTCTTAAATGTTTTTTACATGCATGGGTTAAGTGTTTTACAAGTTCATAAAACAGCGGAAAAGGAAAAGATAAATAGCTACGCCTACATTTTTAATCTTGAAAATAAAACAATAAATAATTGGCGCGACAAGCTGAGGTGGACCAAAGCCTAACTTCTCGCATCCATTAATGTTGTGCATTTAACATTTTTTACTCGCACTTTTCGTATAAAACCTGTCATTATGGCTGATACTGTGACTTGAGCAGGATCTATTGAGTCATGAATATAATAATCTTCCCTCAACCCACTGCGCCACGGCGACTATAAAATAGGTAGATACTTAATACAAATAATATCACTATCACTACTAATATTATAAAAGTGAAACGTTGTCCGTTTGATTGTTTGTTTGTTTGTTTGTTTGGATTTTACCTATGCGAAAACTACTAAACCAATCAACCTCAAATTTTGCACACAGAATGGTTGTACATCGGGTCATATAATAGGCTATGTTTTATAACGCTATCTTATTCAAGAGCCAAGCAGTTAACAAAAACGTGGAGCAAGTCAGAAGAAATTCCTTGCCGCACACGAAAAGATATTTTCTCGATCGTGAGCCACATCGGTTGATGAGCGTACGTGTTGTTTTTGTTTTTCCCAGTTTCACAAGGGTAGTTTTTCATTTCCTTTTCTGCTGTGTTGTTGTTGTTTTTTTTTTTTGTTCGTTCTTTGCTTCTATCTATTCGTGTGTACAGGGTAATGATTTGGTGGTTGGTACGGTAGATACCTATATATACATACAAACATTGGATATACATCTGTACATTTGTATTTATATATTTACTAGCTGAATAATACCCGGCATTGCTCGGGGTTATTACATTTCAATCCAGAAATCGACATCTTCTTCAAACAATTTATGAAAGACTTATCCTGATTATATAATACATCATAATCTCATCTTAAATCTGAATCGGAATTTTACATTCAACCCAATCGACTGTATTTTATTCTGCCACTTTTGCAAATGTAATCAAATTCTTTAAGTCGAACCGAACCTCCTTTAACTCGATTTTCCCTCTTACTCGAATTTCCTTTTAATTCCAATTTCTCTCTAACTCGAATTTCCCTCTAACTCGAGTTTGTTCACCTATTGTCCCCTGTTAGTTACACCTTTATTTTGTGGCACTGTCTGAATTGATTTTGAAATTGTTCTAGATAACTTCGCACTCTCTTCTTTTGGGTGGACAACGCGATCGGAGTCTGTACTGCGCCATTGCTAAATATTAACATACATACATATGTATATAAGTATTTATATATGTGTGGTCGCCGTGGCTCGGTGGTTAGTGCGTTGGACTGCTGAGCAAGCGGCGTGGGTTCAAGCCCCAGCCATGTCCACCGAACAATTTTCGCGGCACCACCTCTCGTCGGGGAATAACAAGACTCCGGGAGTATAATTTGTTATGAAAGAGCTTCTCAATTCGCCGCTCGGAGTCGGCAATAAATTGCAGATCCCTTCTATTCGTGCGAACAATACAACACGCACGACATGAATGGTTGCGAGAAGCTAGGCCTTGGCTTATCTCGAGCTGTCGCACCAGCTATTTATTTACATATGTACATATGTATGTATGTATGTCCATCGTTATCGCTACGAATAGCAATCAAAATTCAGTGAATTTTATAAACGGACTGGTCTTGGTTTTTGTGATTTAGCATCACTAAAGCATTCTCTAAACGTAAATTATTTGCAGTTTAAGTCCCTAGTACATAATTTGCTTGATATATGATAAAATTTATTTATATTCCGGCTTCCGCCGTAGAATAGTATAGAAAAGAAGTGTACTTTCATTTATATCATTTCATTTATTGATTATTAATTACATCTTTTACAGTAGACTTGATTATATATATAAATTAAATTTATAAATAAATTTTATAAATTTTAAAAGTAATTTTAAGCTCTTAAGATTTACAAAATATCAATAGAATAAATGGACTTACATAGAACAATTGTATTTAAATTTGAGAAAAATGCAATATACATAGGTACATATTATTATATTAAGAACTTTATTTTTAAATAAAGATTTTACGACTCATATAATATTATAATAATACAAAAAGCACTTAAACATCAATTGTTGCTCTTAGTAGTAAGGTATAATCTGTGCAAGCTGTACTTAATCAACAAAAAATGTTCAACTATAAAAAACGAAAATAAATATCTATCTATCTAAGATTTCACGAATTTCTTTTTAAAAAAATCATTACAATTTAACCGATGGTATTGACAAAAGTATGATTCATATACATATTTACGGAATATTAAAAAAGTAAGTATTTATCTGGTATTTAAAAGCATGAGAGGAGCAGGTTACTGGTATAATATTATTGCTTTGTCTTAAAACTTAAGTATTTCCGGAATTGCTCAAAATGTTCTGAGAAATTTCCTGGACTGATCATAATCGAACGTACGAGTGCTTGAAATTTGATCGTTACTTGATAAAAACACTAATGAATAGTATTTCTGAGAATTAAATAAAAAGCCGAACACAAATTTTAATCTTATCGCGAGTAGAACAATTGACACTAAACCAATTTTTGTAAAAAATACGCTTAGAATCTAATAATAATCATCTGACCATAGGCATTGAGAATGATAAGTGATTTCTATTGTAAGAACGTATAGATTTGACAATGAGCAGATAGATGGAAGGTGGATAATCTCAGTTAGTTGAAGCAGGCTGTCTGGGTTGATAGGGCCAGCGCACAGTGGATCAATTTCACCAGAGATAAGATCGGCGTGTCTTCTACTTCAATCGCACACTGGATGAATAATGCGGGGAAAAATTCTTTATACATGAACCGATTTTCATTGTAGTGTTATTTTTCTGCATCTCGAAATTGACTAACTTAAGTTTGTATTGGTTTTTACCCGATATTCAACCACTTCAATGCCGGATGAACATTTTACAACGATTCTTCTCTTCTATAAAGTCTGTTTTACCCCGGGGGAAACGATCCAGTGTGCGCTGGCCCATGGAGATTCAAAATTCCATGAAACTAGAACTCTTGGTAATAGTGTTGCATCAATGTAGTGGTCATATTGAGTTACTAACATGGGTTAACCGACCCCTCGTCGTAGGGGGTGTTTTTACAATTGAACTCCTCCTTCAGGTTAATGGTTGTGCTGCGAGCCACGTAAAAGCAAATCAATTTAACGTACTGCATTCAATTGAAGGAGAACTATACATTGCTAGTCTAATTTTTACATCCCTGCTTAACTCTTCCGTTTATCCAGGATAACAATGGATAATGCAGGCTGTGTCCCAAAACGCGGTAACGAACTCAACGAGACTTTTCACGTCGAAAAAGAATTTGAGTACGGTGACTTCTTTAAAACCTCATACATCAACGAATTGTCCAATACTCTGAAACCAAGACCAGAGGTACAATGTTTCAAAAGTTTGTGCGGCTAATTGAGGATGCAAATATCCTTGTTCGTTTCCCGTTAAACATTCTTTTTAGGATATCATTTTAGGAGGAAAAGATTCAACTTCGAGCTTTACGAAATCCTAAATTTAACCAAAAAATTGCATATTTTACTTTTGAGATGGCGCAGAGTCCTTCAATTTCCCGGAAAGACAACGCAGAAGACAAATAAAACGGTATAGGAGCCCGTTTTGGACAGTAATTACCTGGCCATAGGCAATAAAGTCAGTGAATTTCGCATATTGTTTGTTATTAGTGTCTAATTTTCTGGAAATTTCAATTTCTGACTTAAGCACTTAATATCTAACACCAAAGAATTACCCAGCCGAACCAGGCGGTAATCTTTAGTAAAAAACAAAGGCTTATCCTCTCTGGATTTAGAATTACAAAACTTCGTCATTCGAAAATTAAATTTAAGCTACAATTTAGATTGATTTATCTGTTTAAAATAAAAATTGTCGAAAAACATCGGTTTGTTTTACTGTCTATTTTTATTGTAATAATGCACAGATATCTATTTATCTTGAATTTCATGATCTTAAGTTACTACTGTAATATAACCTAACCATTAAGTTTGCATTTTTTGGAGATTTCTCACTTACGCCTATACACCACCTATATTTGAAACGTAGAAATGCATTTTTCGAAATGTCAACTTGGAGCTAACAATTCCTTTCTTTCCGGTGACTGCTCTACAGAAGACGCTAAAGTACGTGAATTTATCTAAAAATCCATGAATATCTAAATAATCTTTATTCTAAGTGACTATATTTTACTGAAATTGTGTTTTTGCATATACAACTGGTTTCTTTGATTCGAAATAATGTGAAAATTGAGTAGTTGTACTATGTTATTTACATAAATATATTCGGTTGTAATAGCTGTCAAATTTAGTGCTTCGATACATCTTTTCTAAAACAAAACTAATGGATATTTTTACGTTCACTTGCAGATGTTTATGCCAAAGGCTCATCGCGTTGCTATCTATGAATACCTCTTCAAAGAGGGTGTCATTGTGGCCAAAAAAGATTTCCACGCTCCAAAGCATCCAGAATTGGAGACTATCCCCAATCTACATGTCATCAAAACTCTGCAGTCACTCCATTCGCGCGGCTTGGTCAGGGAACAGTTCGCCTGGAGGCATTATTACTGGCATTTGACTAACGAAGGTATTGAGTACCTTAGGACCTACTTGCACTTGCCTCCTGAGATTGTGCCAGCAACTCTGAAGCGTCCAGCCAGGTCTGAGACCGCTCGTCCGCGCCCAACCGTGTCTGGTCCCCGTGGTGATTCCACAAAGACTGGAGAAGATCGCTCAGCATACAGACGTGCCCCAGGAGGTGCTGACAAGAAGGGAGATGTCGGAGCTGGAGCCGGAGATGTTGAATTCCGTGGTGGATTCGGTCGTGGCTCTCGCCCGCAATAGTTTTTACAATAAAGAGGAAAATCAATAAACAAATATTTGTATAAAAGAGACAAGTGAACGATTTTGTTTTGTAGTTCGATTTTTAAATTTTGCGTTTTCAGTGCACAGTGGATGTGTGTTTGACATCAATGAAGGAAGGAACAACGAACTTTTCTTACAGTTTTTGTCATGAATTGAATATCGTGTAAAAAGTGGTCTCTTTCGGTTCAAAGAATGCGTTCTATTACAACGAAATTGCACTCTGATATCGATCGAGTAAAGCCTGGAAAATAAATCAGTTATAGAAAAACGAGAAGATACGCTGGACTCCTAAGCTGTCCTCTGAGGAAGATCAACGTCATGTACTAAGACCGATTGTAAATTCACTTCAAAATTTGCTAACTTCGTATGTGATTATCATTTACTTTTGGGCCCTCTTCATACGATTTGAAGGCAGCATATACATACCTACAGCTCTAAGAACATAGAATACTCCAAAGTGCTAGCTTCACTTTTGGCACCAAATTCCAGCTTGTCCGATAACTATCTAACTCCACATTTATATAAAACCAATTTCACCTTTCTTTAGAAAAAAAAAAGTGAAAATACAATAGTTGTAATGTTTTAACGTTGGGTAAGGTTGTAGTTGACTCTCTCACATATGTATTTACATATGTATGATCTAAAGGACCTTTCAGTCTGATTTTATTGTACACATGTATGCTTTCAGAGGATTAATATTTCTTAAGAGAATAGAATGGTAGACTGTTCTCATTTATTTGTGTTCTCAGAACTATCTCGTCAGTTATACACGAAATTTCCTTCGCTTAAACTCAGTGCTTTCCAAAATTGGATTCGACTAATATTTAATTTTACGGTAATACCGAAATAAAGAGGTGGTTCATGGGAACCCAATTTGCACTAAAGTTCTTTGGTTTCAATTCATTTTACCTGGTCGTTGATATACATATGTATATGGTTGAAAAAGCCTGGTCTATTTCAATCCATGTAGTGGAATTAAGAAAAACTTCAGATCAGAAGCTGTTGAGAACATATGCGATAGCTTATAGCAGACAAAAAGAGTCGTCAGGATATTGAAAACCCACAGCGCCAACTCTAATCATACTCAATCATAATTGCTCCATGAACTAGCTCTGAACCAAATATATTTACAATTGTAAAAGAATTCATTTTAACGCAGGGTAACGGGCGCTTTTGCCTCAGTTGATATCCATAGGTAGGTGCACTCGTGCTTGTGGTCCACTTAACCTTCATACGCTACAGTGTGTTCAATTTAATCATGTATAAATATGTGTTTTACTGTAGCCAAATATATTTTGATTTTAATTTTAATCTTGATCTTAGGATCCTGAAATGCAAAACTCTGAGCTGTAATCTACCAAACGGAAGTTGTATCCACTGAATTAATATAAAGAGACCTCTATCGACAGGAAATAGCATTCGCACTTTGACAACTTTGTTTTTTTATCACCTAAGTTGAATTGAACGACAGGCAGACGTCAAAATACGTGTTTTCAGATACAGAATTATGTACAATTAAATACAAATTTACGATTTCATCAGCAGTTTCAGAACCGAATATAACTAGGAGTTTTGTAACATGAGCCATAATTAATAAGCTGACTACTATGGGACAAGCTCAGAGCATTGCAGACAGTGTTATTCCAGACACTGTCGACACTCTACAGATGCAGGTGGTTAAACATGCAAAAGTATTCTCCGAAATTGGTTTGCTGTCCTACGAGGATTTTCAGAAATGTCTTGAGGGCCTAAACGCATTGTAAGTTTAACAAAAATGAAGGAACAGTTCGAGTATATCTTTAAATTTCCATTTCGGCTATTAGATCTCGCAAATGCTTGGACCCATCAGGAAAACAACTTGTGTTTCTAGTTAAGAAGGGTACCGATACGTCATTATTGTGGAAAGCCACAGTAAAAATTGCATGCGTAAAAGTTGATCCCACCACAAGAATGATTGACCAATATAAGCTGCTGAATCTAAAACAGTTTTTGTGCGTTTTCAAAACCTTCCAATCCCACCTTCAAACTTTGGTATCCAGTGAACAGCAGAACGTGAGTATTTACAAAAAAAAGATTAAAATTATACAATAATACTGTGCCGCTGGCAGGAGAGGAGGGGCTCTTTATCTCCAGAACCCCCAGACGCTCAACTGACTGCTTCCATTTTGATGGACCAAGTACACACCATGATGAACTCAGAACGATTCAATGCCAGTCCCGGCTCTTCTCAATGTTCAACACCAGATCATTTCGATGAGTGTTCCATTTGTTTAGATCGACGAACCGAAGTTATACTTCCATGTACTCACAGTTTTTGCGCACCTTGCATTGAGCAGTGGTAGGTGAACATCTCATTATTAGTTAAGATGCGTTATAAATTTATTTTGCTTTAAAGGAATGTAAACAACAAGACATGTCCTATTTGTAATGAATTGCTTGCCAGCACAGATGACACCTGGGTGATGTCCGAATTGCCTGGTATCGATGAAATAAACGACAAAATATGTGACGAACTAATGAACCTTTCAAAGCAGCAGGTAGCAAAGTAGAAATAAGTTTCAACGTCTGGCAAATTCAATAATGTGCTTTTGCTTTCAAGTATTCCTCGGGGAAATTTAAAACATACTTAACTTATATTTAATATATGACACATAGTACCTACTTATACGAGATTCAGTTTTAAATATGCATGTATCAAAGAAATGGTGTCTCACGCTTTCTACAATAGTTACAGTTCAAATGAGAAGTTGCAGTTAGATGTAGTTGCAAATCTTATGGATCTAAGTAGCGCCTTAGAATTATGAGTTTGAGCTCCGTACAATTTAGCACCAACGCTTCACATCAGTCATTTTCGTCGTCAATTTGCAGAAATTATAGATTTCTTGCCATTAGATACCTTTACCATGTCGCCATGTTTCTGTCGTAAAAGATACGCTGACCACTTTCAATTGCCAAGGAACACAACGAAACAACTATTACCTACCGTTATCACATCCTTACTCTTATCTCTGTTGCTCAAGACTACATCCGCTAAACGACATCAGCCGCTGATAATGAAGATAAAAGCAGGTGCAAAATCGACGATGAATAACTTAAATTTGCGGTCGGATCCTACATAAACAATAAAATAGTCAGATCGTGACAATAATTGTTTCACAAAATTGTTTATTATACGAATAACCGCAGAACGCCTCTATATTGCACGCGAGGCAACTGATCACTCAATTAGCCCGTCGCTTGATTGATATTTTTCCTCTTGCTAAATGTGACATGCTTATCCTAACGCGGTTGTTGTCCGTGACCTTCTTTACCCAAACCTAAAAAACAAAATTAATTTACTTTAATCTTTGTACAATAAAAGCGCAAAAAGAATGCTTACTATTTCATTGCCAATGGCAGATATTGTAGCTGCAAACTTGGGCAGTTCTTTACCCTCCACGTACACTTGTTGGCCGCGATGGAACCATCGTCGTTCATATAACAGCTTTCCGTCTTCTATCCTCGTTTCCACAAAAGAGTTGTTTGCTTCGGAAATCAAGACACCCGGAGAACTGCTCATTAGACTTGCAACTCCGTTCTGAGACATTGCTAAACAAAACTTGAGTGTTTAATAAATGTTTTTCACTTAGGCTAGGAAATAAAGAAGTCATACTTGGAGTCAGTGGTTTTCCTCGGCTGATTGTTTTCAAATCATTATCAATGTCTTTGTCTTCGAGTAGGTAGACCAAGAGTTGTCCCGTGGCAGGTTTCCGTCTCTTCTCGACAACTGGCATGGGTTCATTAGGTCTCCGCCTAAGTTTTCGTGTCACTGTTGGCTTGATCTATTGGAACGATTAAGGCTTTTTTTTTCACAGCATTTGACTATAAACGACGCTTTGACTTACCTCCATTGAGTCACTGGTAAGTTCAAGACTGTGGCGTTCGTTCTCAATAAGTTTCCTTTTATCTTCGAAATCTGTCAGAATGTTATCTTTCAGGTCGGTCTGCAAATAAGAAAGTGTGAGCGAATCACTGGTTAACTACAGAATTGTGATTTACCTTTTTCTCTTCATATTCTTTAAATGCAGCTTTTTTTTCCAGAATATAATCCCTTTCCACGCACTCTCTGAGGTAATCCCTATAGATTTCGTTTAGTCGCAGGCGTTCCTTGTACTGATTTTCCAATTTCTTCACTCTCTTTATGTACTCTGGATGACTGTAAGCCTTCAGTTCATCGATCTGTTTATTGAGACTAGCCAATTTATCCTGATACATTCTGGAAATTTTAACTCTACATATTTGCTCTGAGAAATTTGATGCCAACTCACTGTTCTTTGATTTCCATGGGTTCATCATTGCTCCGATGGTGATTTCTAAATTCAGTTTCACTGGCTTCTTCCGTATCTGCAGGATAAGTTTTAAAATTATTTAATTGATTATAGATTGCGAATTGTTAGCATTTTTATTACCTTCTTCACTGTCGTAGAGGTTTGGATCAAAGTTAGTGTTTCTGGAATCATCATTGAAGTCGACTCGGTCGTCTTCATTCATATCATATGAGTTGTTGTTTCCATAGCCGTGGTGCGACATTATTATTTTGCATTAAAAACTGGTTTAAATTTATTATTTCTACGTTTTTACAGAAGTGCTTTTTACAAGTTGACCATAATTAGGGTAAATAAATTTCGAAGGAACGTCACAGAGAAATCCACTAGCCACTAGCCTAAACATAAAGAAAGCCAAAGTCGTGTCGGTAATGTAGTTAACCCCACTTATTGATTATATTCAGCGTTTAAAGTTGGAAATATTATTTTCAAAAGCATTTCAATTAGCTAAAAGCAGAATTCCGCTACTTGGAACGTTCTTGATGTCCAACATACTGGAGGCGTACATTACTCCGAAATCAATGTGATCAATTGTCAATATTAAGGTGAGGGATCCGTTATTGGGATGTGTGTACTGCCTAGCTGTCGTTGAAATAGTCTAGAAAAGGCTTTTTTTCGTCAGCAATTTCTTGGATGAATCTTAAAAACACCCGGAGAGCAGAAGATAGGTAAATAAAATGTATGGAGTTCAATGTCTGAACTCTGTCAACGATGGACTCATTCATTGCTAGTAGTTTCGTTTTTATTATTGAGGGTTTAGCAGCACTGTTTGTTGTCAGCTGTAAACGTCATCGCCATTTTCATAATCAAGTGGTAATTTGTAAATTTGACAGAACAGTCTTTATTCATATTTCAAGATGGTTGTATATCATTTTCGGAGCACCAACTCTTTATAGCATATTTTATTTAATTTTCAATAAAAAGTTAGTCAAAGTTGTTTTTCAGTTTTAAAACAAGTATCAGGACAAACAGCTTACCATGGATTTCGGAGCACTACTTCATGTTGCTAAAAAAAATAGCGAAAGTACTAAGAATGCAGATGTAAGTTTGGACATATTTTTTCTATAATCTGGAATTTTCCTGGCTTTTTGTTTTTGTCATATAAATCAATTGGAAATAACAGCTTTAAAATCCTTTTCCGAACCAAACATATTGGCAAAATTCGTTAGTGGTTTTAAATCTTTCCAATTGCGATTTGTCATATTGATTAAATTTTATTTTATTTTAATTTTTTTTTCCAAAAATTAGGGGAAATACTACAGCACTAAGTTCGCTCCTCCAAAGAAGGAGTCAAAAGACAAGAAGCTCTCCAGCAATATTCAAAAGTTTCTTGCACAGAAAGAGCAAGAGGAAAGAGAACGGTCGCGCATCGAAAAGCAAAAGCGCGACCAATTACTAGCAATGCGGGATGATAAGTCCAAAAATAAGATAAGGAAAATGTTAAAAGTCATTAAATCTGCCAACAAGTCGGTGTTGGACGATGCAGTTGATAATGAACACACAGCAGTGACACGCCAGGGGCCCGAACAGCCTGATCAAGATGATTATGGGTATGTGTCGACTGAAGCCAATGCGTTCTACCAAAAGTACATTGAGAAGGTGAAAGACGTGAAGGAAGATAAAGTATTCGCTCCAAGTCGGCCCGCGTCAAGGACGGATCTCACAAGCACAAAGGATCGCGTGAAGGCAGCCATTATGCGTGAACAATGGGAGAAAAGTCAGCCGCACACACGTGTGAGAACAGCTACTCCAAAGCTCGCATCAGCCTTGACAGGCGGACCAGCATCAGGTTCGTTAAGACGCGATCTTTACGATCCAGAGGCCGAACGGGAAATAGAGGAGAAGAAAAAGCGCGAAGAGGATCAGAAACGGGTAAAAGTAAAAAAGCCACCTCCTCCAGCGATGGATTTTCAAGCTCTGCTTAAGTTAGCCGAAAAGAAACAATTCGAACCTTTGGAAATAGTTGTAGAGCCGAAGAAAAAGGAGCCAGAACGTCTACTAACGAAAAGGGAAAAAAAAGAGCAAGAGGAGCGACAGCGGTTTTTTGAGGAAAGAGAACGACGTAAAAAGGAAGCGGACAAAGGTGCTAAGCCCGGATCTATTCCTAAAGTGGCACCAGAAAGGCAGAAAATGGAGCCCAACGGACGTATACCGAAAATGAACCAGTCAAGCGCCGTCGGTCCAAAGCCACCGTCTTCCAATGGGACTCCAACTAGCACTACACCAACTGCAAGCAGCGGCCGGACATCAGAACCGAAAACGCCTGTTTTTAAGAAACCACTTAATCCTGTAACAGGTTCAAGTTCCAAAATCTCAAGCTCTTCGAAGAGCTCCTCCTCACCAGCAGGATCCACAAGCATTAGCAGTGCTGCAAGGCCATCGCCGAACGGTAGTCTATCGTCAAAAGAAAGGCCTATTCAAAAACCCAACCCTGTGAAGCCATCTCCAAGCCAATCAAAGCCTGCCTCTACAGCAACTTCATCGAGTGCCTTATCGAGTAGCAGTGCTAAATTACCATATAATGGACCAACCCGAGAATTCCCACCCAAGGACCCAAAGCCTTTAACAGGACTCAAACCAAAACCTGCACAGGTGCCACAAAAAACGCGACAGTTTCCACCCCCGGATGTTCGGCGAGCCACCAAGCAGCCGGAGAAAAAACCACAAGCCTTGAAAAGTACGTAAAATGGTTCAGATTCATTTTTTCCAGTTGCAATGATTTTTTTTAAATTTCAGGAAGAATATATGACGATGATGATGAGGATGACTACGACTCGGAGCTCGATGATTTCATCGATGATGGACCAGAGGAAGAAGATTATTCTCAACATATCAAGGCAATCTTTGGCTATGATAAATCTAGGTATGTAAAATACAAAAATTTGTCTTTTTCCACGGGTACGTTATTTTCAACCCGTTGAAGGATACATATTTGGTGGAGTTAGAATTTGTACTTATCGATACCCTTCGTTCGTCTATATCTTTGCCCTATGTACAACATTTCCGTTGGCTTTCTTTTTTGCATTTAAATGAACTTTTGTTTGTTTTGATCACTCAGAATGCTAACCCACCTAAGTACTAGACCGCTCGCACTTGTATTTTTAGCCAACATACAAAAAAAAAAAAACATATAGTTGGAAGGCCGTTTTAAGACCACTAAAACAGAGAAAATGTGAAGTGGGTTGCGTCCGGTGTGTGAGGAGTGGTGTTGGAGTGCCTAATGTTTGAATACTGGGTCGGGGAAATCTTAATGTGTTTTCAGTAAACAATATTTGTTCGTGTATTATATTTTATTTGAATCGTATTAAATTTTAAATAACATTCAATTACAACATTCGACTATTTTCAGATACCGGGACGTCGATGAAGATGATAGTGGAATGGAATCATCTTTTGCCCAACAAATGCGTGAGGAATACGTGAGTAAAAAGATTGGTAAGTAAAATCGGTTACAACATCGATGCAAAATGAAACTTAACATTTTTTTTATAATAAACAGGGTTAATGGAGGACTTGGAGGATATGCGACAAGAAGCAGAAGACAAAAAACGGAAAGCAGTCATGAAAAAGAAAAAGATACATTAATTTGGGCCAGAGAGTTCCTGCATCTAAGTATGCAAGAAATTATTAGGGACAAAAAAGCCTTCTGATCATAATTATGTTCAAAGTGATATTTATAAATAACTAAAACTATATTATTATCCGTTTGCTTTACTATTTTAATCAAAATGTTTTTATTCTGTTGAATATCTTTGCTATTTTATAGAATTATTGTATCAGTTTATGAACTATTTCATTTTTAAGTGAATAAAATTTGTTTAATCAATTTATAACAAGTTGTAGATTAAAGTTAAAAAAAACTCTCTGTTAAATCAGCTGTAATAGCAGAAAAATAATTTAAGAATACATTTACCAATCTACCAATGTACTTCTTTAAATATGCTTCGGCTACCCATGAAGACAAGTATAATTTTGGGCCAAAAAACATTATCATACATGTATGTAAATATATAAGAAATAAAACTAAGTATGAATATATAAAAAAAGTAAATTGAATTCGCTCCCTAGACAAAAGCTAAGTATGTATCGGTGTGCATACATTCGTAAACGCTCGTGGTGTATGGTGTACTATATATCGCTCCATACCTTGGAATAGGAAGACCCACCATCCTACTTTCTTCCTCTAAATCTTCGTACTTTGGAGAACGACTGATTATAGCAACCGTCTGCTTTATTTCTGAAAACTTGACTCTACTAGGTGTTATAAACTTTTTGGAGTAGTTATTATGCCATGCACATTTAATCACTGCAATGATTAACAGTTTCAATAAATACTACTATTTATTAGATTTCACACTAAACAACCCTAAGGTAAAAGTAACTTTTTTTATTATGAGTTGATGATTTCATTGAATTTTCTGTAGGTTGAAATAAATTAATAAATGTAAACCACCCATTAGAAGGGGAAATAAAATTTCCCACCAAAGTGACATCTCTGCAGGCGCACGGCGCACACATTTATAAACGTCAGAATTGTAAAAACGTTTGCATGTTTGCTGGCTTGCATCATATTCATAACCTCGTGTGACGACGGCTGCGTTCTTCTTTCTCTCAACGTTAAAAGGACATTTTCTTTTATTTTGTGTGATTTTGTGAACTGATAAATAAGAAAAAACATATATTAATGAATTGAAACCTAATTCAAAGAAGACAAAACTTGTGTGTTCTTGTACAGATTAAAGTAGAATGAGTGAAAACCGTGAACAACTTTTGGAATTAATAAGGAACCAAGGAGAAGTGGTCAGAAAATTAAAAGCTGCCAAGGAGCCAAAGGAGAGGGTGAGAATTTTTTCCATATTTTGTAAAAAAAAAAAAATAAAAGTACTTTACTTTTCCTCATTACTAAATATATCATTAACTTGTAACAAAAAAGAATTCAATTTTGATGTGCTGGCAAAATAATCCCAAATGCTTTCACTAAATAGTAAAAAGAAAAGAAGAAAAAAAAGAAAGAAAAACTGCTTTGCACGAAGATTTAAGGGGCCATTAATTCTGATATATCGCAATAGTGGACTAACATTTCAACAACTTCACGTTTGGATTACTCATTGTGCACCCCACTTTTTTAGCAACGCCAGCAACTGTGCACGAGCCCCTTACTAAACCATTAAGTAAAAACCTTGAAGAAAAGCTGTATCTCCATCACAGAGTGGCTTTTGTTTCTTTTTTGTGCCATAGGCAATCTTGATTTGGTCTTTGTCAGTTGCTTTGCAAAGCCTAAATTTCTCTCTTGCATGCAGTCAATATACAAATGTTCAGTGAGAGTGTAGATCAAACACGTTTCTTCAAATGTTATGTGGAACATGTGAGATTAGAGCGACCTTGAGTTAGTTTATTATTTATTGTGTTGGCTGAGCGAGCGTATGGTAAAAAAAAAACAAAGTTCCTAGTTAGTATTTCATTCAAGTGAGCTGAGCTCATTTGGCATTCTCATGGGACTTCCTGTTCACTGTCACTGATCTGTATATGACGTAAATGTCGATGAACTTCTTAGAACACAGGGCAACTCATAAGTTAATAAGGAATCCGTCAATAAATCTCATTCTTTCACTTTCATTACATAAGGTTCGACAAAACTGCACCATTGCAGTTTGGACTATTTCTTTTTGAGTGAATGTACCAATGGAAGAACTGGTTTTGGTACCTGCACATGATCTTGTAAGGCACCAAGGAGAGTGGTGCGAATTGGTTACATAATACTAACAATTGGTCTGTGAGAAAAAGGTGAATCAGCAGGTGCTGCAGAGTCTAGTGGACAACCGCGGTCCTCTTTTTATTGGTGGTCTGTTAGATTAGAAGGAGACAATTTTGAAAAGAATGATTTATGTTTCTCCAATTGTATGGCAGTTGGAAAACTGGAACTGAGGGCAATTTCTGTTCAATACAATATACCTACCTAGAATATAAAATTTGTTTAAGAACAAGCTAACGATACTTTTAAGACTTTTTGCAAAATACGGTTGACATAATTAGAAACATATTTATCTCCTATACTACGTGAGAAATATCAATTTTATTTATCAATCATCTGTTTCTGATCTAAGATGTAAATTTAACAACAGTGATCGTACATTTCTACTTAGTATCGTCTAATAGCGGCTCAATAAATACTCATTTGATCCACAATGTGATGCTTTTGTGCACTCGACCTTGGTTGATATTTTTATCCATATCATCACTGTATTTATGTATGTAGATTATGTTGACAATTTAGCTGTTCGGTTTCGGCGCGTATTTATTATACCAACATTTATACGAAGCCCACTTTTGTCTTTTCACTGGTTTTGCAAAACGAAATAAACATGTTAAAGAGTCATCGACTTAGTTGAGACGTTACACCAAATTTGCGGTTATTTTAAAATTGTATACACTTGCATTGACGTGTTTATGAAAACAAAACAAGTCAATCAAGTATTAGTAAGCAAACAGGAATCACAATATGTAAATTCATTTGTCGTCAACGAGCTTTTTTGAATGCATGTCGTCAAGAGGTCAAAAATATTGGAACAACTTTTATTACGTCAAGGGCCCAAGCCTTGCTGTGATTGCTGATTTCAAATGGCAGATTGAGTAGTTCTTTCAATAACAAAACGAACGTGGAGCGAAAATTGTTTGTTCGATATTGCCGAGATACGAAACTGTGTCAGATCGCACTGACTAGGCACATAAATTGATCTCAGAAATTTCTCCAAAAATGTGCAAGCCTTGTGCATTGTCAGAGAAAATCCTCGAGGGCTTTAATTTTAATTAAATATCGGCCTATGTTTCTTACAATCCATGGATAGATAAAGGTAAAATGAATGCTTAATTATTCCATTATTATTAATGAGAATGTTTCACTTTGTTAAGTTGGAAGACTGATTATCTGATAGCAGATTTGCATCCTCGTAGATGTTCATTCGTCTCCGAAAGCTCCATGTGTGCAACCCTCTTGGACTACATTCACATAGTGGCCCATAGCCTGCCTAGGTGTAGCTTCTTGCAAACGTTTGTACATCTATTTCGCACAATTGGAAGTCCTTAGGTCCTTTCTTTTTTGTTGAAGTTCTATTGCCAGCCAGCATATTCGAACGCCCTAACCCATGAGTCACTGTGATCACTTTATACTTGACAGAGTTTAAAACACTGCATTAATTTCTATTTCTATTGCATCATCTCATGTGACGTATTCGGTCTTAGCTCTCTTCCGTGTATGTGATTCACTTTGTCTTGTAGGTGCACACACTAATTTCTCACGACATTAATAGCTTAACTTGATCATCATATCGTAGTTCGCTTTCTTATTACATAAATATGTATACTTGTTGTGTGAACCTTACTTGGTATTGATATCTTAAATCATTTAAATTTCTCATCGTTCTTACTCCTCCCACTGCTTTAAATAAATTTTCTTTTGCGGCTTTTGTTTATTTTCAGAAGCACTTATTTTATACTATATCGCCTAACGTATTTTTTTCCGGATCAACCTGCCCGTACATGTGTGAATTGACAAAGTTTTAAGTTTTGTGTGGTGTTGGTTTTTCTAAATTATTCCTAGTTTCTGTTTGACATAGTTTTGTGATTGTAAATAATAAAAAAGTAACATTTTGTGAAAGTGATTGTTGCATTTAAACTCGAACCGGTGGAATAGGACGCAACATTTTGTCGCTTTTAATTAATTGTTAATTGGTCTGCAAATGGGACACCTTACTTTTTCTGTTTACATTTTTTAACACCCATTTCCATTCCTAGTTCGCACTAATTTCCTTTAAGTTAACTTTGTTTGTACTTTTGTGACCTAACTTACAAGAGTTCTAATCAGTTTCATTATTGTTGTTTAGGTTTAATCCGGGTCCAGGCAAAAGCCAATTAGTATATAATAGTAGTAAAAATGTTGCGTCATTTTGGCCGCCACCTTACTTATTCGCGGCTAATTCAGAATACTTTTCCAAATCAACAAGTCAATTGTTCTCATAAATCAGTTAAACTGTTAAAAATTCAAACTAGTCAAAACAAAAACAACAATAATAATGATACTGATGCACAGCAAATATCAAAGGTTAGCACTGCTTTATTATGTACTCTATTATACAATAGACACATAAGCAGAAATGGAAAGGTTAAGATTAACGAATTCCTTTTGTAGATCGATGCGGAGGTATCCCATCTGTTGGCTCTCAAAGCCCAGCTTTCTGAAGAAAATGGACCGCCACAGAAGTTTACGTTGAAGACACCGAAGGGCACGCGCGACTATAGTCCCGAACAAATGGCACTGAGACAAGGAGTTCTTGATAAAATCATAACTGTTTTCAAGAAACATGGTGCTGAATCCATAGACACACCCGTGTTTGAACTAAAAGTGAGTTTTTGTCTAAATTTGTACTGCGTATACAATTAATATCTATTTTATTTTGATTCTACTCGCAGGAAGTTCTTACTGGGAAATACGGTGAAGACTCAAAACTCATATACGATCTTAAAGATCAGGGTGGTGAAATTCTTTCATTGCGTTATGATCTCACAGTTCCTTTGGCTAGATATTTAGCTATGAGCAAAATATCAAGTATTAAGAGGTATCATATTGCAAAAGTATATCGTCGTGATAATCCTTCAATAACTCGTGGTCGCTACCGGGAGTTCTATCAATGTGTAAGTTCAACATAGATGCATTGGCAAACTCTGTATTGGGCATCGCTAAAACATTAAAGATTATTATTAAATGCAAAGATGCGGAGTTTGCCTTTCAATGTCTGGTTTAAGTTCAGCAAAGAAAATAATTTCTATAATCCGTTTCTATATTGCAGGATTTCGATATTGCCGGTACATATGATCCGATGTTGCCAGATGCAGAATGTGTTAAAATCGTGGTCGAAGTACTGGAGGGCTTGGATATTGGCGACTTTGTGGTGAAACTAAACCATCGTCAGTTACTCGACGGGATGTTTGAAGCCTGTGGAGTTCCTACTGACAAATTTAGAGCCATTTGCTCTACTGTAGATAAGTTGGATAAGGTAAATTATAGTTTATTTTTATTAATTTATTAATATTAGTACAAAGGAGATGAGTTCGATCATTTACTAACTTAGCTGACGTTTAGGTGTGAGGTAGACCCTGGCATGAATTTAATATGTGTCATCAAATCTTTCTATCATTAGTCAACTGCCTACGAGTAGAGCGCGAAGTGGGCTGTGACCTCTTTTCCATTGATTAGGTGTTACTTTCATTTGTTTCTTGCATAACCGTGCATGAATTTCTAGCTCAAGGTACAGGTTTTTGATGACAAGCAAACGATTTATGAGGTTCTGCCAATAAACAAATATAATTGTCCTAAAAGCCGCGTTTTGTCAACGCTTTTCAAGCCCGTACGTCCGATTTTTTTTTTCCAATGTTCAACAACACGGTGACGATGTGATGTGACGATTGTTTATTTTGAATCTTTGCAGTTTGTAAGGTTCAGGAGGCCAGCAAGTTATTTCACATACGTGTTGCGTGATGAATAAAAGAACTTCTTAATTTCCTTATTTGTCCGAAAGCCGCCTTTAGGTTAGGTTAGGTTCATGGGTGCCTTGTGACATTGTCACTGCTCACTTAGACCAGCAAAGGGTCCAGCAGCCTTAAAGATACATGGTTATTCGTTTGGAGCTGGATGTTAATTGCGACATAACCTCCTGTGCAGGCGAGAAGTGATTTGGCTGCAAATAAAATAACTCTTGATCAATCATAAGGCTTGTTGCTGTCGCGCGGACGAGAAAGCTCAGGTAGGCGTTCCTACCCAGACTTGAACGAATATGCTCTTATAACGCAGACTGCGGGAGTGAAGAATCGTTTACGTCCTTTTGGGAAACTAAGACATTTAGCACCACCTTTAATTATTTGGTGGTTCCAATGAACATCTGGTTGACTATACATACATACCAAGCATTGAATTTTCAATATCTAACCAAGTTCCAACATCCACTACGTCAATTTTTTTTTCGAAAAGAGTCGAGTGTTCCACGCAATATTCTAAATACCACAAATTGCTTTCTTTAAGAAGTGAATAGTTGTCACTAGTCTCGCGATCTTAACTTTTACTACCTAAGGCTTGACTATTATGCTTTATAATCAGAATAAACGTTTATTTCAATCTCTTTTAGAGTCCCTGGGTGGAAGTACGGCGAGAAATGATCGAAGAGAAGGGTCTGGACGAAGCAGCAGCCGATAAAATCGGTGAATACGTGCAACTAAGTGGCGGAGCCGAGTTAGTTGAAAAACTGCTACAAGACGAAAAACTCAAATCAATAAAGTCCGCTGTTAATGGCTTAGAAGGCATGAAATTGCTACTTAAATACTGCAACGCTATGGGCCTGAGTAAAAGAATTTGCTTTGACCTGAGTTTAGCCCGTGGCCTAGATTATTACACGGGAGTTATATATGAATGTGTGCTAAAAGCAGAACCAAAGGTTGTACAAAATGGCGATGAGGCTGGAACAGTAGGTTCGGTTGCTGGAGGTGGTCGTTATGATCATTTAGTTGGCATGTTTGATCCAAAAGGCAAACAAGTTCCTTGTGTCGGTGTTTCTATAGGAGTGGAACGAATATTTTCTGTACTTGAAGCCAAAATAGCCGCCAGTGGCTTTAGAACACGTACAACTGAAATTGAAGTTTATGTGGCTTCAGCTCACAAAGGTCTTCACGAAAAAAGACTACAAATCTTAAACCAACTGTGGGATCAAGGAGTGAAGGTAAGCAATTTACTGTTTTGGAACAGATTTGATAGTAAAATTATTTGAATTTATTTTTTTGCAGGCGGAACACTCTTACAAGCTGAATCCAAAGCTTTTGGCACAACTACAACACTGTGAAGAGAATGGTATTCCATTGGCTGTGGTATTTGGAGACTCAGAACTGGAAAAGGGCATTGTCAAAATTCGCGAGATCGCTACACGCAAAGAAGAAGAAGTTATAATCGAAAAATTAGCCGATGAAATCAAAAAACGATTGAGAACTTAAACAGTCGATTCATAAGCATTTCATAATAAACTGTATTTATTTATTTATAACGCTTTAACAGCTTACTGAAAGGGCATTAAGTTTTCCATGTTGTAGCAGTTTCACACTTTGCCTGTACATCAAACCAAACGAAATAAATCACAATTAACAAATCAGCGAGACAACCAAAATCAAATTTTGTTTTATTTTATTGAAAATCTTTCTCTTTCCAAACAAATTAGTGAAGCCTGCTATTTTGAACGATTATTTTCTCTAATTTTTCTCAGATTTTGCAAGACGATCTTAGACGATTTCGTCGCCATGCCGGATCCACATCGAAAAGTCTTTTCTATAAATTTTATTAATCATATGTCTCGCAAAAGGCAATCCGTGAAAATGAATGCATTTCTAAAGACTGGTTTTCGGGTGAGTATTTTCGATAATATGTTGACTGCTAACTGCTAATTTATTCAGCTAAGAAATGGTGTTTACATAGTGTGTTACGCTGAGAAATATTTGATGATATTACTTTGATGGTGAAAGGTTTTTTTAAAACGTTTGTCAGATAGGACCAAAGTTTTTTTTTTTTCTCGAAACACCCGAGGGCAACTCGACCGCTTTTGCCAGAGTTCATGCTTCTATGGGATAGAGCAGAACTGAAATGATAAGAGTCGTGTGTAGTAAGAGATCTTTGCTCCTCAATTGTCTTCTTAGCCCAAAGAAGTAGTGAATCCCTGGATGTCAGCCCTTTGTCTGAGTGAAAAAAGTTTAGTCTAGGTGAACAAAGCCTCTTAATATATTATATATGTACTTCAAAACGACGTTCTGCTGCAAGGCGGTTGGGGCAACCTTGTGGTGGGGTCCTCTTGCATGTAGCATGCCAGAAGAGCATGGGGTGTGCTTTTTCATCGAGAGCATTGTCATTTCTTCATTAAAATTTTTAAAATTGTGTTCTTGTTTTATCATTTGCAACATCGTCGAGCGTTGCAGAGAATTAAGAGAATAAATAAAATTAAGTTATATAAGAAAGAAAATTATTGAACTCATCATTTTCAAGATCATCTGAGGTGTGTTCTATTATGAATACAAATATAAGAGGCAGAGTGGCGTCAGAACAGTAGGAGTTTATAAAAAAATTTGCGTGTGAATGAAAACCCAAATGCCCAATACAATCACTTTATAAATGAATTAGAATAGAGTTTGCTTTTCCTCGCGTACGTGTGTATGTATTTATCTCCAGCAACGATAATACATTAACATAATGCTCTGTCATCTTGGTTCATGGAATATAAGCATAATTCGATAATTTGTTGTAACCACTAGGCGCAGAGTTACTTCCCACGATTCCTGTACGCTCGGTAATCCTAAAATTAAACGCCAGCGAGTTTCTAACCCAAAGACTACCTACCCTTCATTCATAAATAAATAACAACCAGCCAAGGCGAGCAATTGTTCATCCCTGTTGCAAAACGAATATTGAATTTGTCATATCTGGTGCATCCTTTTTGTGATACAATGGCCATCAAAGCGGATTTATTTCGAATTAAGAATTTCTTTTTCAACCCTGCATTCGCAGGGTCGTGGTCATCGGTAATCGAGATGAACGTAAGCAACATGAATGTCATGTACACATTACCTAAGAAAATTAAAAAAAAAAAAAAATCCCAAGGAAAGTGAAATAAGAATCGAAAACAATGACTTCGCTTAAGGTCGCCTGTCTCAAATGGGGTGTGATAATACTCACATGCTACGTAATATAATTTTTCTTTCTGATGGCATTGTCCTTTTATGAAATGCGGTCTTGATAAGCGTGCAATTGCCCAGGGCGAATATTCTGAGTTATCTTCGAGTTTTAGTTGCTGTATATGATTATAATAGTTTGCTTCTGGATAAAATAAAATACCCCTGAGAGCTAATAAATCGTTTTGCTTGACAAAGGGAAGTAGAAAAGGTGGACTTTTTTTTGTTCTTCCACACAGTGAATTCACAAAAAAAAAAAACAAGATGAACTGCTTGATCGTATTTGATTGGAAAATCTAGATTTAATTTAATGTATTCCAGAGTGAAAACCGCGGCATAGCTTTAGGTATGTTTTTGCATGTACATATGTATGTACATACATATATTTATAAGTTCATCCAATGTCAGACACAAGAAGCCAATCAACATCATTTAGACATCGTGATTATTTTCATTTACAAATGTTCACGGGATAGAAACGGAAGCATGAGGATAAGTTAAGGGAATCCATGAATAAAAAGGTAATCAAAATAACCGCAATACACTTAAGAGCCACGATGCTTATTGAAGTATTTTTAAAGCGATATCTTGCCTTTTACGCCGGTATAAGAGCGGACATTATGTAGAAAAGGAATAAATGGATTCCACTGGGAACATTTCAGATCCTTGCGCTTATTTATCTCGATCGCGTGAAGGGTGAAAAAAGACAATTATTCACTATAAACTCTGACCTACGTCAATTGCAGTGTAGACATTTTTAAGGGAAATTAACCCCGTCACCAAAAAATTATCCTTCTCATGGTTAATTCGCTTTCAGATGTGCCTTGATTTTCCTTGTCACGTCGTCTGTGCAGCAAATGATAATAAGTTTGGATTTATTTACAAAAGCGAAGATTCTAATCCGATTTGTTCAATTACAGGGGATGGAAGGGATCGTGGCGGGTCTAATTTTTCAACGATTTTTTTTATACTGCGAAAAAATACATGAATTTGACACTACAAACACCAGCCAAACACCCCTCTGTAAATGGTACCACAACAATGTGGAAGCGGTGTAAAAAGAAAAATAAAACATGGACAGTGTTAAGCGAATACAGTTTTGCTATTGTACATCCCTCGTTTATTTTTTATACACATTGCATATTTACTAATTGTGATAATATGGTGAAGAGAAGGGTAAACGGATTAACTTAAGATTTAAGTAACGAATCCGCTGAGTTTGTTCTTTTATACAGCATATTTAAAGTCGCCTTCTATAATTTTACTTAATGCATTTTGATTTAGTTTGATCATTTTCATCTTTATTTTATTTTAATTTGAGCTGATTTAAGCTTTAAAAATAAAATATCTCCAGTCGGTTAACCTGTCTAGCTTTGATGCAAGATTTATTCGCTTATGTGGGATGACTTTTTTTATTGTGATAAAACCCGCTTTTATGGCTGATCCTGCTTACTAGAAAGATCTATTGTTCATGGCTACAATTAGCCTAATAGATCTACTATCACTCTTATGAGAGTGAGTGTGTTTGTGCTGCGGTTCTGAACTCCGTTAGCGAACAGAATTTCCTATAAAAGGCCCATCTTTGTAACTAGTACAGTGCCGGTCATTCACTAGTGGGATGACGATGTAGAATGTGCGCTGCTATAAAAGGTTTTAGACAGGGCCAAAGGTTGTCTTGCAGCTTGTTTAACCTGGTACTGAAAAAAGTAGTGTTAAATTCCTAGGTTAACACATCAGACACTATTTTTTTTGGAAATGAATACAACTACTTAGTTACGCAGACGACATTGACATTATTTGTAAAACGAAGCGAGCGCTTACGCAAACATCGAATCAGAAACTGACAAAATGGGTTTGGTCACAAACTAAAATAAAGCAAAGAATACACTTCCTACGACGACCGCCGTCTTTTCCAGAACGTGACAATTTAGAACTCTGACTTCGAAGTAGTGAAGTGGTGAAATTCACCAATCGCTGTTACTTAGGAGACAACTACTTAGGAAAACACTGTTGAGAAAAATCAAGAAGGCGCTATACAAAACCCCATCCTACGACCCATCTTGCTGTGTACCAGAAGCATTGGTCGCGTTCATCGATCTAGGCAAAGTGCAACATCTTCTGTCATTCTCAGCCAATAGAAATCGATTGGCGACATATGAAGCACTTTGCCAGAATGAAAGTTCAATTGGAATTTTCAAAATAAAAGTTTTACGTTCGATCCACCTTCCAGTTCGAGAGACCTTCCAATTGGTTAAAGGTCTGGTTCACTCCGAACTGTAGTGCAACCATAAGTAACTAAATTGGGGATGAACTGATTTTTGATCGGTAGCTAGCTACCTGCTGTTTCGCATGCCATGTTGGTTGAGGTCCTTTCAAATTGTGGGCGCCACCTGAGTCCTAGTTAAGGTCGATGGCAGCATACAGCCCACACACTTCTTCGTTTGATTTTCTCCTAAATTCTATGCAGACTGAACCAAGGTAACTCGAAAAACAACTAAACGTAACTTTATCCGCTCTTGCTAAAGTCTATGCTTCGGCCGTAGAGCAAAACCTAAATGATAAGAGTCTTGTGTGTGTAAGTAAAGTTCCAATACCAAAGAAACAGTGATCGCTAGTTATTCTTGTCAGGATGTCATTGTCTGAGTTGAAAGCGAAGTCTAGGTGAACTAAGTTTTTGCCTATGTACTTCAAAATTGTCTGAGTTTAAAGTGAAGCCTTTGCCCAAGGTTTTGGGCATCTTTTTTTGTTGGTAACATGGACCTTTTTACCCCTGGCCGCCTACGTCTCAATACTTACAAACACACTGCATCACGTTGAATTCTTCGTATTATGTCAATATCGCCGGCGCATGCGAGTAATTGGACGGACTATTGAATGATTGTGCCTCTGGTGGTGATATATGAACTCATGTGGGTTAGTAGTCGCATAATACTCTCGTCAAATTTTCTTTTGGCATTACAGATCTTGATGAGGTGTTAACCGGTCATGATGACTGCTCCATTGTGCCTTTTCCGTCCTTATCTTGCAGAAGATATGCCAAAACAAGACACTGCTCTCTATTAATTTTGTTACTCGCGCCCTTAAAATCTATTAAGCATCGGCTAATGGCTCTTTATATTGTTCCTCCTAAACTCCAATTCAAGTTGGACAAATCTGGCATTTTCGGGTCCGTTTTTCCGACATTTGAGAAAAGTCCTAACGTTCCAGAATTCTATAGCATGACCCAAACATTGGTTGACATTGAACAAATATCAACTCTCTAGTTATCGGCTCTTGCTCGGGTTATGCCACTTTTCAAAGACCTTTGTTAATTATTTGCCATTCTATGCAGAATAGCAAGAAAAAAAGAAACCATAGCTGAAGCGCAAAATTACCACCAATCCCCTGGAATGGTCACGTGGCGTCTATTCCTTATCGTGGTGACCAACTTTCCATACGCCACGTGCCATCAAGTAACTCATCTCCGAAAGTGCAATAAGAGTCATGATTTTAAATTTGTTTTCATTCTATGGAATACAATTCATCATCGCATTTTCGAAATGTCTTTCGCAACCCACAGGGGTAGATCCGGAGCAGCATTAATGGGTGCATTTTCGGTGTTCAGTTTATTTCAAGTTCATCGATGCATTGCTAATCGATTCGTATTTTATGGCACTTTCTAGATCGCAAAGACGAGATTTGGCCACACCGCACACTTCTTTACTCAGTAATTTAATTAGAAACTCCACTGCTACTGATATAATCTCAAGCACGTTTCACACATGACTTTTTATGTTTGCTCACTTCCAAGCCAAAAGCAATGTTTAAAAAAGTATTTAACTTCTCTGGATGGAATCTAATCCAGTGGATAACTGAAAGACTTGCATTTGACAAGCAATCTTTCTCTGTTTTAGAGCTAAAAAAGAACGACGAGCGGAGATCTATTTGCTTAGTTATTGAACACAGAGGACGTATTGGAGGAGGACAATTTCCTGTCAAAACATCGTTATGAACATATTTTGAAATTGATTTGCGAACAAGGGTTCCGCAAACAATGGACCATTGGGGTGAGCCATTCTTTTGAGTCGCCTCTTATGAGTAAACAAAACGAAGTTAACGTTCAAGAACAATCGAATGAATGCCCGCAGTGCCCTGCTCCCGAATCGAAACTTTGAAGAACACAGGATATAAAGCAGATCTGATTTATATGGCAAACTAAAGTTACACAAATTATCCCATGGAGGAATGGAAACATACATCCGTCGTCTTTTTGGACGGAGAAGGGGTATTTACAGCACAAAAGTTTCTTGTCCCACATCTTTCACGCTGGACGTAGGGGATTGCTTTTTAAATAATGACTCCTGAGGGACGTAACCCTTTCGTACTTCTGTACGGGCTAGTACTTTTGGTTTTTAAAAGAAATCGTTGTTTGCCATAATTTATCACCTGCCGGCCTTAATTAGAATAGTAACAGGAGATGGTCATGTGACAATATCCTGGGCAGAATACTAACAAAATCCATTAGAATTTACAACGATAGTTATTTTGATTTATTGCAGTTTCAATAAACTATTTTTCCCCAAAGCTAAGCGAGCTTTAGTTTGGCTGAAGCCCCTTTTTAGTTTTGGCGTGCAATACATTTGATTTTGCCGGCACAACCCTTAAACAGCCGCAACTTGAAGAGGTACTTACACCAGAATGAGTGAAGCAAGAACGTGATTAGAGACCCCTTGTGCTGCTGTCAGGCAATGAAAAATTATTTTTTGATTCCATCAGATTGTTGGGCTCCCTTATTGAGTCTCAAGACTAACAAAAGAAAAAAAAAGGGTTCACTTGTGGCTTACCCGTTAACGTGTTTAAGATAAATAGCCTTCATCCGCTGTTGTTGTGCACTTCGTGTGATATCAAATTTAATTAAAATTTATTTGAATCCGAGAAAGTGAAAAAAAATCGAATCCTTAGCCCTTAAATTAAATCATTGTTTGTGCAATTGCTCACCGCAACCAGGAGAAAATCAGAACCATTAATCATTCGTCGCATTCTTTTTTGTTTCCTTTCTTGAACATGAATGGCAGAAAAGGGGTTGGTTTTGAATAGTCCGATTAGCATTGGTAGTGGATTGGGTGTCAACATCTTGGAACATTTACACACAATCAAATATTTCATTTAAATAATTTAACTGTGACGAGAACAAACGTTCCTATTATACAGAATGATATTCTGGGATTAAAAGATGATTTAATGTGGATGTCTGCGGCAGTTTAGAAGAAGGGAGCTTATCTAAAAATGTTGTGGTTCGATTAGATGTTGTGGTCACTAATTTTATTTTTCTTAACACTTTTTTCCCATTTTCTTTTCTCTACGTCATACTGCACAAGCGGATGAGTTTTGGAGGGATGCTAAAATTAGACATACCTCTGTTTAGCTCATCTCTATAAATGCTGCCGAATGTGGTCTCAAAATCGGTAATCGGACTTTTTGTGTTTTTTCCTGGAACTCAATAAATCAATAAGGTTAAGTCAATAAGGTTAAGATCTTCTACGCAATGCTAAGAATACTAATACATCTGTAGTTGGCGCAGTTGAGAAGTTCCTTTGGATCGGCCAAACTATGCTGAGATTCCATTTATCGTTCTTTTTACTTTTTACTTCACGTTCTTTTTACTTTTTGGTAAAACTTCGATAAAGTTGAGAAACACCTCAATAGCTTCGATAGCTATAATAGCTTCTTCTCTTTTGGAAAGGGCGATATTCTTCCAGTCGTTCATAGAGCTCGCGAGCAGCCTTTACCTGTCTTTGCAACTCCGCTTCATGTAAAGGGTTTTCGAACAGGGACGGGTAGATGTTAAAGTTGAATTGTGTGTGAGATATCGACGAATTTTTTGTTTTATTTGAAAGGCATATCAATGAAATTAATTATGTGTGGACATCGTTCAAATGGCCACCGCGGCTTCGCAGGGTGGCGCGTATCCGAGAGGTCTAATTGTAGATGATTCTGGCGCATAGATCAGGCTGAATTTGAACGATGGCACGGGTTATGTTGACTTTGAGGGCACTGGTCGTTTGCGGCTTATTGGCATAGAGCTGCGACTTAGGGAAATTCCACAAGAAAAAGTCTAACGGGGTCAAATCGCACGATCTCGGTGGCCAGTTCACGTCGCCTCTGCGTGAGATAACCATGCCCTCAAATCACTCGTTTAGAATGTCCATTGTGGCATCAGGTGTGTGGCACGTAGCGCCGTCCTGTTGGAACCACATGTTGTTCACATACATATCTCCCAATTAGGGCCAAAAGAAATTGGTTATCATCGATCGGTAGCGCTTTCCGTTGATGGTGATGGCAATGCCATCGTCGTTTTCGAAGAAGTACGGACCGATAATGCCGCCGGCCCCCAATCCACACCAAACATTGACTTTCTGCGGATGTCCACTTGTTGGATCTCGTGTGGATTGGCATCGTTCCAAATCCGGCAATTTTGCTTGTTGACGTACTCGTTCATCCAAAATTTGGCCTCGTTGCTAAAGATGATTTTTTTGTTGATATCGGGGTCCGCTTCCAACTGCTTCAGAATAATTAAGTTTTATTATTTGCACGTGCTGCTCGACGCTGTAACAATACCAAAACTAACATGAACTTTCAAAATCTACCCGTCGCTATTGGAAAACCCTTTATATGCCTTTCGTTTTGCTGCATTTGCTTGCCGAGGTTATGTTGACGATTTTAGCCGTGCCCCGAACTCATGACAGTCGATGTGATTCTCAACCTATATCACTGCTTTTTATTCCGATTGATCTGAGGAATCTGTTAGACATTTTCGAGAAATAAAATGTTTTATATCATATTTCAAAAAGAGGTGAAAAAGAGAAGAGGAACTGTTATAATATAAATTTCTAAATGCTAACGATTTTTTACTCATTCGAATTTAACTACGTTAACTCAGTTTACTTACACAACAACAATCTTGCAATAACCTTTCTTAACCTTTCTTATTTGTAAAGATCCTGCTGTTTAACTAATTCTTATCCTCTGTTACCTGTTTAACTTTTCTTACAAAGGTTCTGTTAATTAGTGGTTAGGGTAACCATAGATAACTAAAATCTTTGGACAATTTTGTGTGATTACCGTTAGTCTTAATTCAATTAAGGTCAATTTAATTCCAATGAAGACAAATGCGTTCGCGTCGAGAATACTAATTCAAAATTTACACGTAACCTTTAATTGCTTTTTTCTTCGAATTCTCATACGGATGTTCTGCCTTCAGCAAATTTAGCCCACTTCCACCCCCACAGGGAGAAATGACAACGACAAAAAAGACGAAAATCAGAAAAGAAAAAAGAAACAAAATTGCTTTTAATACCCGGATGTAAAATGTCACAATGGCAAATACTCATTTTTGTCCGTTTAGCTTTGCTTGTATATCTGTGTTCGTGCTGCTTTGGGGTGGGTTAAATGGATACGTATACGTACACTGACTGTTCTGCTTCGGGTTACTGCCTTGATGAGGGCATCATGGTGACACCCTTCGGCTTCAATGTTATTTAACAGTTATTTATTTTGCGAACGGTTTTAGTTGAGTTATTCGTTTTTTTCCCACCGCCGTCGCCGCCACCATCATACCATATCATTCCCACAGGATGCGAACAAAAGAGATGACTTATTCTCATTTTTTATGGATGTGTCAGCTCGCTGCCGTTTGTGATGTGATGTGGCGAAGTGATTTGATTAGATACCCGTCCCTGAGATCTATAAGGACACCACCATCAACGAAATCAACTGTTTGGGTGATTTATTGTTTGTGGATGTTTGGTTCACTTCTGCGACGATTGATTTGTCTTCTATTGTTTGGCAGATTCTAACAATTTTTCGAAAAGAAATTTCTGAAGTTAGACAACACGACGAAGTTAACATTTTGTGCAAGTTTTGTGCCAGTTGTGGAAATTTCGACATTTAATTTCTGAAAGCTTGTAGGTTTTCAAGTCTCTTGTTCAACTGGAATGCCAATAGATCTCTTTGTAATTAATCGTTTGTTCAAATAATTTAAATTGGAGTAAAGCTGGTGAACAAACACAGTGATAAAGGGGTTGGCAAAGGGCATTGTTAACATCTTTAATTTATTGGCTTTTGCTACAGTACACTGTTGTGTTGAGCACAAAAGACAAGCATGACGAAATCCGAGAGTTATATATACGGGCCAATTGGATTAGGATTGTTGTCCTTCAATTAAAAGCTAGTAACGCATATTCTCCAATAAGCAGAGGAAATTGTAAAACCATAGATTAAATTGGTAAATAAAAGGGTTTCCGAACAGTTCTGACAACAGCTTTGGATTTTCTTTGAGAAGTCGTAGCTTCCCTGTAGCAACACTGTAGTTAGTGACCAAATTGAGTACAAGATTAAGATTTCGGGTTTACCACGATTTCTAGAAAAATAGTAGAATAGTAGAAAAGTAGTAGAATTCTAGAAAAACAAAAACTCGAAAAAAAAAATCTAGAAAATAAAAATCTCGAAACCATAATCTCGAAAAAGAAATCTCGAACAGCAAGAATCTAGAAAAAAAAAATTACGAATGCCAAAATTGACAGCGTTAATATAACAAACCTTTGAATATGAATGGGGAGGGCATGCTGCCCCCCCGTAACCCCCCTGCCTGGGATCGCTGTAGGATTTGGGGTAGGTGCGAAATTGGGCGTATGCAAAGTTTTTTTATATTTAGGTTTTGCATGGATTCCGTGTGCGTTTTAATTATTTTCACAGAGATTTTTTTCTAGATAAGGTCTTTCGAGATTTTTGTACTTTCTAGATTTTGTCCATTCGAGATTTTTGCTTTCGAGATTTATAAAATTGATTTTCGAAATTTTTTTCTTCCCAGGTATTTGTCGTTCTAGCTAACGTCATGATCCCTAAGATTTAATTTCTCCTATACGTAGTTTTGATGTCTTTGAAGACCTCCAAATTCAACAGTTTCAAAATAAATTTTTTCTCGAGGGTTTCTTGAGTTCAAATTAACAGAACAAGAAACCATGACAAGATAATTGCATTCACGGACGGCGCTAACATCGCAGGCAAACCTGGTAGGCTGGGGTATACTGCAACAATCCAGCGATTCACTTTAATTTCTTTATCGAAGACTTCCAAGCAGATGTCATTGCCCTTTTTAAGTGAAGTTGGAGTTATCTTGGAACACCACACACAAAGGTCGAATATAATATAAATTTATTCGGACAAACAAGCCCCTTCCAAAGCCATCAGAAATCTAATCTCCTGATCACATCTGGTCAGGAAATACAATAAAAAAAAACTCAACCTGCTTGCCAGTTTGCGTTTTTCTGGATATGCATAATAGAGTCTGCCGAATTTTATTAAGAGAGAATGGAATGGAGCATAATGTGGCCTGTAATTATCCTTATCAACAACGGATTTCCTATATTTTAGTAAAAGCTTGTTGGTTCTTGCCTTGTCATATTTTGGCCAAAGTTTCGTTAAGGGCTTTTGAATGATTTTGATCGTAAAATTGCAGAATGAATGTATCAACTGCTTCCTGTTCTAGGGTTGATCCGTACTTTGACCAGGGGTCCAGCAGAGTTTTACGTTCTGTCGAATACCAAGAATATTTAGCTCTTGGTAAAGACCTTGAAGTGATCTGTGAGAAGGTGATATCCTCTCGTGTTAATAAATAAATAAATAGCTGGCGCGACAGCTCGGGATGAGCCAAGGCCTAGCTTCTTGCAACCATTCATGTTGTGCGTGTTACATATTTCGTACAAATGGAAGGGACCTACAGTTTATTGCCGACTCCGAAGTGAGAAGCTCTTTCATGACAGATTATACTCCCGGGGGCTTGTCATTTCCCCGAAAAATGTTCGGTGTTCCCGGCTGGGGCTTGAACCCACGCCGCTCGGTCAGTAGTCCAACGCACTAACCACAGACCCACGGCGACCACGTGTTATTAGCATTGGTAAATATTGGATTGCTTTCGTTACTGCTTAAACCTCCTTTTGGTAAACGCAGCGTATTAAGCTATTTAGTCATCGCTTCTTTCTTAGAGAAGACACCTGCTCCAACGCCTACATATGTTTATTGAATGGCTCCAACCATTGGTGTAAACTGCAAAGAGACTTGGGTTCATTAGAGGTTTTGTTGCTCTCTCATCGGAAAGACACACCAGGAAGACCTTTCAAAGTTCAAGTATGGAATACAGATACTTCATAACTCGCAGTTATTTTTAACTAGATCGATGTTGCTGTAAGTAGTATAATTCGTAGTTGAAAAGCCCGGAAACATAAACGGAACAGAATATCACAGGGAGACATTTTTACTCATTTATAGCGTCCGTGCTTTAGCGCATAAAAGTAGGGCTCAATTGTTTTCCCAGACTAAGGAAACACAAGTCGGTAAAAGTTATTCTTCGTTTGATTTTTGATGAGATGTCGTTTTCAGAAATTTTAGCAAAGCCAAGGTGATAAGGTCCGTTATGACCTTGTAGTTACATATATCGGTCTTCTTTGACGTTCATCGAGTTTGGATGTCGTTTCTTGTTGATAGCAAATATTTGGTGTTGCATTTGTTCACTGATAAATTTATTTTGACCGCTTCTGTTCCTATACTCCCGTATATACAGGTGACAGCTCGTTTGGTTCTGCAGATGATATTAATGTTATCGGCGTACGCTAGTGTTTGCATAGACTTTTGGCTTGAAAGCTTCAGGCAATTCGTTCAAGTATGATGTTAAAGAAACCACGTGACAGCGCATCACCATGCCTAAATCCGTCAATCCTTTTTAACATCAAAATTCTCGCTGAGACCATCATGCCAGGAATGTCAAACTAGACATGGATCTAAAAATGCTGTCGTACGCGGCCCTAATATCAATAAAGAGATGGTAGGTACCGATTTGGACTTCTTGTCTTTTCTCCAGGATCGGCCGAAGTGTGAATATTTGATCGATTGTGGACTTTTCTGACCTGAAATAGCGCTGATAGTGGCCAATTAAGTTGTTGACAAAAAGTACGTGATGTTGAGGAAACTGATAACTTTATAGTTGGCGCAGTTGATCAGGCAAACAATGCTTGGATTCCTCTCTACCAAGTTATCTACTGCTGTGTCAGCTCCAGCACCCTTGTTGCAAATAATTTTGGATGTTATTATTTGGACATTGTATTGATCAGGTGGGAAGGTGAAAGTTTGGCTATCGTCATCGTGCGATCTACCTTATAAAGTAACGGCATGTTGGTCTTCATTGTAGTCTGCAGAAATATTTTTTTTTAAAATTCTCAGCATCGACTATGACTCTACTAGAAGGTTTCATCATTTCTCCTAGTAATCACCCTTCGGTAAAACTTCTGTATTAATATCTTCGATTGGACGCTTCGTAAGCTCTTCTTCTTTTAAACAAATTCGTTACTTTTGCTTGTAAAGCCGCTTTCTATGCCTCCTTGTTTTTCGCATGTGCTTGGTGGCATTATTCGTCAAACCTATTATTTGGGGGTGGCGGTCAGGTGCCCAGCACATTAGTTGCCGCAATTCCGATGGCATGTTCGCGGCGTTGCCAAAGGTTTTCTAGACTTGATTCTTCTTTGTTGCGGCGCTTGGGATATCTGCACTCGCATCTTGGCTATAATAAGGTAGTCATCCAGAATAATGAAGGTGTAACTTGCATCTAAAGCAATGTGATCGATTCGATTGATGATCAGGAGATCGCCGCGTCAGCTTTATAAAGATGAGAAACCCGTGTGACGTTAGCTAAGTCAAGCAGCAGAAATATGTTTCCACACTGTTAAAGATGTCTTCCCATCCCAATCGCTTAGCACAGTTTTGACATCATATTCATAATCATTTTGTAATGCTGGCATCTATCTGGGGCTCTTAAAAATATTCTTTACTTCCGCGTAAAATGAACGTTCTTCTTAATAGGTTAACAGCGTAAGGCAGTTGTTCGCTCTTGTGCTGAACGTTAACACTGCTACTTTCTGAAAGTGGTAGCTTGTGCCTAAACAGCCGTGCTGATTTCTTATACCACGTGCGTAGACTGGGCGGTAATTTGTACTGATGAGTGTGTGTAGTGTAGTGTACCTCTGTTTAGAAGGGAACTCGCTGAAAATACCTACATTCGGCGTCGAGCATGTAGACTGATGTGTCAAATTCCTTCTCCAATCGCCGTCGAAGAGTGAAGTCCAAAATCTAATTTTTTACTACTCCAAGCTTAATCCAAATCGCCGTTAAAAAAATGATAATTGTCAAAATTGAGATCTTCGATTTTTTCTTAAAAACACAATGTCATGGCAATTTTGTAAAAATGTCACCAGCTTTGATGAGAAGAGAAGTCTAATTTATAGTCAAGGTGTTTGTTTTGGACTTTTTTGTTGAAGGCTATTGGACCCGTGTCATGCAATATGCGGGTCACCATGCGTCAATATGAGTTGACGTCTTTCATTATCATTTAATTAAAAATCAAACTACATCCATCCCTCTTGTATGGAAAATGAAAACAAATAAAAAAACAGTGATTTTCATTCCTTTGATTTCATTTATTTCCACTGGCTATCCTAAGCCAAGCAAATACTTTATCAAGAATTTCAATCAAAAGACAGAGGAAATTGTGAAAAACAAGAAAAAGAAAATAAAAGGATTGAGGGCGGGAGTACTAGTAACAAACAAAGAAAAAACATGAAACAATTCAATGAAAGTTTGTGTGTTACTATCCATATCTGCAGCCAGGTACCTAGCCAACGGCATAACCTTTCTGATCCTACGTCTGTATTTCGTTTTTTTTTTTTGCTCCCAATAACCACCATCTCCAAAGGACATCGCTCCTCCCACAAGAGGATAGGTCCTTTCATTAGATAAGGCGGACGCATACTTTTCATTCGAGAATCTCCATTCACCTAATATCTCACACCATGTGAATCCCGCGCACATGTCATTCTGTCACTTGGAGCAAGAGCAGCAACCAACAACAACACGGTGTGAACAATTGTTGATTGGAGGGACGCCAAAAATATACATTTATGGGAGAATATACGCTCAGGAGAAAAGCTCTCAGGAAAAATCAGAGAGAGAGTGAATCAGCGAGAAAATGCTTGTGGAGTGGAGGTTGTTTACAATTTCATCCATCAAATACCACGTGCATGAAATTTCTCCATGCACTGGAAAATTTTCTGAGCAAGTGATGCCAATGCAGTTTTTGAATGCTTTCTCAGAAAGTATTAACCATTTTGATTTTCTACATTTTTGACTTTCTTCCTAAAGTGAATTACTATCTGAAACTAACTCGTGGTGTGTTCTATTGTAAGGCATATTTTTTGTGGAGTAGACGTTATATGAATTAGAAATAAATTTGACATTTCGTCGAGGAGTTTCAGTTGATTAATTTATATTTGCTATTTTCACCGCAATAATTAGAATAAGTGTTTTTTTTTTGTGTCATTGAAGTGATAGCACGAGCAATGGCATGAGTGAATCTCTTTATTTAGAAGTTCAATCGGTCTAAATATCACATGTCAGAAACAAACAAAATAAATATCTTAGGTTCAATAAATGTGTCAACAACAATTTGATTGGCAAATGCTTATCGAATTATTTGTCATTAAAATTCGAGTTGATTAATATCAGAAAATTAATTCATAAAATCACTAAATGTACAAAGTAATTATTGATTAAATGTTATTATAAGCAAAAGGAACAGATTTAATTACTTGTAGGTACGTAATTCTACTCAACCGCCACTTAATCAATTTTATCACTCTTGCCGGTTGCTACCGGCGGCCACCCCCCTTTAGTACTTTTCAGCTGGAAAGCTAAGTGAGAGATAATAACAAGATTCGAATGGAATGCTCTCTACCACGCATGTTGGCATTGCCATGAAGTAAAAGGAATCTTGCCGCCCTCGGAGTGAGAATCTGCTCAAAATTCATTGGAAGTTGCCCGACGATTGGTGTTTCATCCCTTTTGCTTATAAGATTCTCAATTATTTTTATATGTTTTGCTGTTTTCTTTTTTTTACTCGTATCTCTCTTTCTTGCATTTATCTGCGCCCTCTCTCGAGGCAGAAGGAGGAGGAATTCAGTTTTGCTTCTAGCGTGCAAACTGAATTCCGTTCGATTCATTCGTCGAATAAACGTCGACGCTGTAAGTCGGTTGTCGGAGTGCGTTCGTTTCTTTGCGATACTTTCACCGTGAATTTGTGTAATCTCAAGTGTAAACTAAGCATAAATACACTAGTCAATAATTACTTTGAAATATATCTAAGCAAACGCCAGTGAAAAAGAGCCAATTGTTAAATCAAAGAAAAGAATTCGTGTGTATCTTTTATATGTATATGCCGGCTCAAATTAGTAATGCAAAATAAATAGTTATCGCAGCAGTCTAGTCTCTGATCGTTAAATTAAGTGTGAAATATTTTTGCGAGTGATATAAACAACTTGGGGTGAGAGTGATTTATACTTGTTCTGACCCATATAACGCACACATTGAGTTACTTTGTTCCGATTCCGCAATTTTATCAGTTTGCCAATTTGCTTGAATTTGTCCTAAGTAAATAAACAAACAACAGAAAATATACAAACGAAAAATTACGTGATTTAACGTTGAGTAGATACGTTCAAGCTAATTACTCGAGAATATATTTTTGAAAAAAGTTCGCCACAATTGTCGCAGAGAGCTCAATATACGTAAGTGTACCGCCAGTTATTAAAATTCGTTACACTGAACCTAATCAAGTATTTGTATCTTAATTGTATGCAACTATGTAAGAAATACTATTCGAAACCGCAAAACCAATTATACCAGCTTCAGCTCATGTAATTGGTAAATTAATTTCGAACCAATTAGAAAGTTCACAAGAAAAAAATAAATAATAAATATGTATGTACCTACGTTCGTTCAAAACAAGTCTCTTGCCATAACATTTGCAGACGTTAATGTGCGTGCACGGGTGCTTAAGTTCAGTTAATTTCCTTGGGGTCTTTAATTAACGAGTTCTCCTTCATTTTCACTCACTGCACTGTCTGACAAATGCGATGCAAAAAAAGAGAAGAAAAGCTACATACTTGCTGCACTTTGTACAAGAGGAATTACTGATGAACTCATCACGCATTCGGATCGAAAATGAATAATTTAATTAATTTAATGCAAATGTCATGCAGAGATGGAAAACAACAGACATAGAGTCTTTTAAACAGTAATATACGTAGAAATGTTGCTTAATTGCACAAAAATGTGTTTCATTACACACGAGTGCAGAGCACCGAACTTTTACAGATTGGAGTCTACCAGTTAAGACATCCGTGGAAGGCCCTGCTTGTGCTGTTCGTTTTAACTGTGCCCTAAGAATTTGTCACACAAATTCTTTTCCGATTAGTCTCAGTTTGTTGTGTTGCTTTTCTCACTGGTAATGTTTCACGATTATGCCAACTATAAACAAAGAACTGGAAACAGAATCACTTACGGCCCACGTGTAGCAACATTTTTGTTCTTTGACTCGCTGAACTCGTTTTTGGTAAATTGCATTTAGCGGAATCAAGGATACCTGCATTATTTATTTGCTCAAATACTCTGAAGGTCGCCAAGCTTAATGCTGTAGCAACTAAAAATGAAGTTGCATGACTGGCCCAGTTTGTGTTTACGTGTCTCCTTCTAGACACGGATATCTTAATGATATAGTTATTTTTTCACACCCAGCGATTGGATTTTAAAATTGTGAAGGTTTCACTTAGTTCTATATCCCTTTGCTCGTTAATGTAAAATGTTGAATAAATTTTGTGGCAAAAAACAATTATTAGAATCCAAGAGCGCTGAAATTAGCAGATTACGAACGTTGGAAAAGACAATGCCTACTTCGGTTTGCACAAAAAATGAGAAAGGTTTATCACTTCTAAATTACCAGTGTTTTGCTTAGATAGCAATTATGATAGAGATCATTTTCGAGCCGTGCTTTTATTCTGACAGCTCTTTTTAACATCAATCCCCAGTATAGCCTTGCCATCGTGAATGGCCTCAAGCTTGAACAGCTCTGCCAAATTATTCAAATTTATATCGACTTCATGATTTCTATGGCACACACAATCGAACCTCTGAGTAAGCCATCCGTTGGACTGTATATAGATTTCCTACCACATACTTTCAAAATTAACACGTAACAGGAACGTGCCTACTGAAGAGAATATCGTCGCTGTAAACGAAAGTTCGCAAGAAACGCCAAATTCATCGCTTCGTTGTCAATCGGGCAGTTATTGGGCTTAAAAACACCTTTCAATTACCTTACATTTATAAAACTTCAAGATAAAGACTACTTACAGCCAAATTTTTTGATCAGAAACTGAAACGTTTTGGCGGCTGGAGCGTTGGTTGGTCCATTAGCTTTACCATCTCAAACACTCAATAGGAAGTTTGGTTTTATTGAATCGTTGTTGCTGTAGGTAAACATGTATAGTAGAATTTCCAGTAAACTGTGTCTTGCTTACTGGCAGTACAATGTTCAATGGTTGGATCTGAGTGCCCCAGACAAAGATTCCAATACAATGCGCATCTCCATTTTTACCTCCAATTCCCGATCCTTTTCTATTGCCTGTCTCCCCATCGCTGGGTTCTAATACAATTTTGAAGAGAATAGTCCTTATTGGTTTAGTAGAGTATGATTTCACACAGCCCGAAATTTCGACTTGTGCTCGTTATAATTTTTATACAAGGGGAATGGAGATTCAGTTTTGGTTGTTCACTGCGAATGGAGGCTTGCGTCGTTTACCGACACATGTACCGCGAAAAACGCTTGATAGTGGTTTAGCTGGAATTCGATCCCATTCCTGCATGCCCAGTAGTCCAACACACAGCTGTAAAACCAATAATATTAAGGACGCTTTAGGAAATGTGCTTCCAGTTTGCTAAGCCGTACATAAAGCTTGGCAATCGCGGTCACTAAATCTTTATAATGGAAATCGGTTTCGCTGCCATTTATCCATCTTTAGACTGATATCTTAATAATTTATGAGTTGTGTTACATGTGTTGCAGTTAAAATGTAAAAAAATGATTCAAACCCTTCAATTACCACAATTGTAATTCTTAATTTATTGAAAGTAACCGATGGCAGGACAGCGGCAACTCTGACATTCACGTTAACCGTCATATAGCCTTCTCAATCTTAATAATAAAATAAAACTTCGTTAACTATTTCTAACATTCTACTCGTACATTATGTCAATGGTCAGATCACAGTTCGTCTACATGGGCGTATTATAATTAACCTGATTCATTAGGTTGTAAAACTCCATAAAAGAATTTACATGATAATGCGTTACGTAGTGATAATTGTTTATAGTTAATTAAAATATAATTACTCTCCTTGACTGTTCCATTAGCGTTCTCATTTAGATTTTATGTGCATTGCTTATAAAAATTAGCCAATCCATTTTCTTACGAATGAGTCATGTAACGCTTAGAGTTTAGAGTTTTAACAGATACATTGTTCGTTTTTGAAATGAAACAAAAACCAAACAGGAAGCAATGCAACAGCAATTTAGGTGACCGAACGCAAGTGAGTTTTTATGATTTATTTTAAATTGCAATTCGATCCACTGTTTGATGGATGGGCTCGAAATAAAATAAACCCGGATCAGCCCACAGAGTCAGACCGATAATTAATAGATGATTCACCGACCGTATTATATTTCTAAATAGTTATTAAAACATTGTTTTTTCTAACCGAAGACATATCATTGCACGATCCATTTCGTTAGTAGAAAATTATTCTCTGAGGGGACTCATTGTAATCTTAAAAATTGTTGGAGACCGTTGTTTCAGCTAGAACAATGCAAAGTTTGGTTAGTTCTTCAGGTTTAGGGGAATTGAAAATCTAAATTTAGTTGTAGGTATAAACGCAATAGCGTAACTTGTTAACTATGCTTCATCAAATTGTCATTATTGACAAGTCAGTTATTGCTGACTGCTAGAAATTACACTTACGCATTTTATGACTTTTCGTGTAATTGAATCATCACATGTTAAACAATTGAATCAGTTGTCCATCAACCACAAACGTATCAGTAAATTCGTGGTTAAAACGAATGTAAGTGGTGGTGCGAGTCATTCACAAACAATTTGACAGAAACATCTGTGCAAAGTCGAATTGAAAGCTTAAATCAAGTATTTATTTGATGTGTCACAGGTACGCTAATGAGGTTCTAGAAGTGTTTAAGAAGTTATTCCGATTTTGGCAAAAAAATTACAATTTTTTTTGTTTAACGTTAAATGGCTTCGTAAAAAGATTTAAAAGTGTCCTTTGCATCTTAAAATAGCTTGTGCCTTTTTTTGTGGATTTTTCTCCGACGATGTGGTAAAAATTGAAATGTTCTCTCAACTGCAAGAAGTTGTCGCCGTGGGTCAGTAGTTAGTGTGTTGGACTTCTGTGCTGTCCGAGCCTATAATTTGTCATGCAGAAGCTCCCTATACGCCGTTCGAAGTCGGCAGTAAAAATTGTAGGTCCCTGCAATAAATGGTAGCGAGAATCTTGACTTGGCCCACGAAACCAATATGCCACAGGCGAGTATCGGTCTAACGAACGAAGTGTAAAACCAGTGCCTCATTTTTGGCTATAAACCTGCGGTTTTTTTTACGAGTAGAGTTCTACGAGGGATTTGCTAGGTTGATCTGCAATATTTTTGCTTCATGAAAGTTATCTGTCTAGATCTAGTCGTCCATATTTGGCTCTGTCTAAGAAATTGTGGGATGGCGTCGCAAACAAAATACCGACTGCTGCAAATTACTTAAATGTAGCCTTGACCGTCAGCAAGTATTAAAAATTTCAGTCATTCAAGCCAGGTCAATTCAAGGTTAACAAATTGTAAGATAACATAACCAACCCATTAAATGGGCCCGAGCAAGCTGTTCTTGCGTCTTGCGTTTTATGAATTCTGCAACCCCTAAAAATCACTTCTTCCACATAAAAAAACTCATACCATAGTCTTCAAGAGAAATATATTTTTTTGTACGCATTCGAATCACTGTTCTTTGCTGGAAGTAACGAACCACCTTAAGAAGCTTTTATGATTTGTTTTTATTTTGTTAAATCAGGGGTAAGTGTAGCGAAATCATTGTTCGTTTTACGGGGGTGCAAATGGCCCTGTAAACACAACAATAATGTGTTCCATAAAGAAAACCTCCCTATTTTCCACGAACCCTTTCAATACTCTCCATCTGCTGTAATGATATATGTTTTGTCAGGGGGTCATGAAATAAAATAAACTGTTGGCATTGACATATTGTTACACCTTAAATAAAAATAATCGCATTTATGCAACTTATTTTGTGTTAAACTTAATCAAAATTGAATTTTTATTTAAAACACGAGTCAGCGCGCTTTTATCGCATTTTAAAAATATACTTTGTCTAATTACTTAATACTGCAATGGGCAATTATTATTTTAATTAAATTATCTCCTCGTTCCCGCAACGATAACAGGCTCGGTGTGTGTGAATGTGTGGCAAAAAACTAATTATTTTTTGTTTATTTTTGTCATCCGTCCTCATGTTTCCCATTCGGTATTAGTGATATGTAATTACAATTCATAAAAATGTGCTCGTTTTGATTATTGCCAGATTTTTATGTTTCAAATCAATTAGATGCGTTTGCGGACTTTATTTTTTCTATCCAGCGTTGCATGTGCGGTAGTAAAAATTTGACATTAATTTGTATTTTTACACTGCACTGCAATAGCACTGAAAATTCGGATGTTCTAATAAGTTAAGTGCAGTTTTATTGAATGCTTTCACCATAAAATCTGCATATTACACCAAATTTCTGCGCCTGCAAACTAAAAATAGGTTTGGACGAGTTACACTATTTGATCGCGTTTGTAATATTGTTTCATCACAGCAATTAGTTAAAAGTTCATCACTATTATATGCTTCTCTCGTGATCATATCTTGTGAAAACTTTGCCGTTTGGAAACGAAACGAAACGAAATGAATGTCCAAAATTCGTGGGTTAGGACTTAATTTGTTCTCTGTTGCTGCTCACTTATTCCAAAATAATTCAGCCTTATGTACCAATCCCTAATCCGGCAACATACATATATGACGTACGATGATCTCGATGAGATTTCTGAATCTGCAATTATTCTTTCTTAACATCACACAGGCGAAATAATTTTCACGGGAAACTTCAAAGTCTTCAATACTATAGTTGCAATAGAAAAAGCGACCCATAGTTTAAAGATCAGTGCTTTGTAAGTAAGGAAGAGCGTTGTCCATTATCACCTTATCTCTAATTGACCGTCAGTATAGTTTTAAGAAAAAGAGTTCCACGACAAGATCCCCAAGCCGTACACGTCAACTGGGGTGCCAAAAACTGAGTCACTAAATGGATTATGACTACCTAAACGAGAGCACGAAAGGTCATGGCGTCTAAACCCAGTGCTGTCTGCTATTGGTGAGGCAGGGTAGCTGGACCTTAAAATTAATGGAGTTTATATTTAGGAAAGGAAAGGGAACCTACAACGCCTACGGTTGGGTCTCAATTCTCATCAGCTTTTCCCAAATTACCTTGACTCCGTTTCGACAGTTCTGCATCACATTTTCTAGGCGACCTACTCTTCTTCAATCGTAAGGGTTCCATTGTATGGTTTGGCTGGCTGATATTTAGCCAGAACACTCGCAGGATTGTTAATCCAGTTTTCAGCTATTTGTAATATTGGCGGTGTATGGACGTTATCAAGGTACCTCCTATAAACATCTGACTGACATCGATGCTATGTCGAAGTCAAATCATGGAAGGGTACATCTTGTTTACTGAAATAATTCTGCGCTCACCTCGATGCTAAAAAGTCGAAGGCGTTAATACGATTAAAAAAAGGTTAAAAAGTAACCAAAGTTATTACTGAAGACTGCATTCCTAGGCAGACATGCTCAAAGACTGGGTTCTCATGACGTAACTTTTGAGACGATTGTCGTCTGGACTATAGTTCGAAACGCTATCGTCTGTAGTTTGCATCATGTAAACCCAAGCTCTATCGTCTCGTCTATTGTTTTTGTTTCTGAAGTTTGAGAGCTATCAGTAACTCTCAAACTTCAGAAAAATTGGTACTATTTGTGTTGTGGAAAATGACATTTGTGCTATTATTCCTCGATTTTTGTTTTTGTTTATTTTGTGCCATGTTTAGGGCATTGAAAAAAATGTTAAGCGCATATTTCCTTGGACAATTCTCATTGCGAAAAAAGCATTGTTGCGAGAAAAATATACCAGCGTTTTGTGCATTTTTTGTTAGGTTGGATTCCAAGGGAAACAAATTTCGCAGCGAAAAATTTAATTTTTTCTTGACATTAGAGAAGCTAACTCTTCTGCTTTCGAACACTTTTTTTTTGTACGTTTCCTAAATTAAATTAATTCTCTGAAGCAAAAACTGATTTGAAATAAATAGAAATCGGACAGCAAATGTCAAAATATTTCAACGGGAAATATTCCGTTGGGAAAATGGTCGATTCACTCTGCTCTCATGCAAATGGACTCAGATGCAAAAGGAAATTTTAATCAATTTCACGGAGGAGAACACAGACATGGCACAGAACTATATTCCCAAAACAACTTAGAGTAGACATATTTTCACTTGTTAAAATTGATTTCTTTGATTTAAACACAAATCTCATAATTTTCTTTGCCTGTTTGATTCACAAACGATACCGAAACAATACCGATGTTGCTATCATCTAAAAACCATCGTCGAGACGATAGTAACTGACAGTTTTCGCGTTATGTGAAGCAAGCATTCAATCGTCAAAACGATATCGCCCAGACGATAGTACTTTTTACATGTTACGTGATGCCAAACTATCGTCGAAACGATATCGTCAGACGACCATTGTCTTACGTGATGAGGGCCCTGGGCATCTCTATCCCTGATGCGGGAGCTGCATAGATGAATGAGTACACTGACAGGCAGGTCGACCTGGACTGTTACAGTATTTAAATGGGGTCAATTTTAGTATTAGATACATATAGTATCCGTTCCACCACCATCGACCGATACAATATTCAAAAGATATCGAAATTCGTGTACTCGGTTGAAAGATTATTCAGACTGCGAGTTTTTTTTTTGTGGAGCTAGTCTGCAACCATCAGGTTAGCCTCACTCACCACATTGATTGTCATTTGGCGTTTGTCAATTATTTGATGTGGAAGTAGGCAAACATCATCAGCGTTGTCAATTGTCACACAATGAGTTCCTCCGGCATCGAAAAAGCACTAGAAATACTAGAAATAAGTACTAATGGAGACTAAACATCCTTTTTGAACGCTGCTTTTGGATTTGCAATTATTTCGATAAGTTAGTTCTTGTGGTGGCCCCCGTTGCATAGTGGTTAGTACTTTCAGCTGCTGAATGAGCTGAAACAGGTTCGAGTCCGGCAAAAACAATCAACAATTTTGAGCGATACCACATCTCGGCAGTCAATGACAAACCTCCGAGAGTATAATTCTTCTCAATTTGCGCTATACTCGCAGGTTCTTTTTATTCGATCGAACAAAGATAACATAAATGGTGACGAGAAGCTAGGCTTTGACTCCCTCGCTAACTAGCTTTAATCCTTTGCAACACGTAATATTATATGCCTTTATAAGTAGCTTGCTTTAAAAGTAGTCACATATTTCTCTGGAATATTTGTGCTGCGTAAGGCATGTCGTTATCACTTTCGAAAGCATTTTCCGAGTCGATAAACACCACTGTTTTACCCAAAGAGTGTACGCACGAGGAGCCAGAACGAAAGCCGGTTTGTTCGCTATCAAAAGTACTTTCAAGAAGTTTTTCGATATGATTGAGGGTAAAACTAACCAGTCACGGATTTGTATTTCTTTTTACAAATTGGCTAGGTATGCTAAGCAAGTTGCAATTCTGCTACCGTAAATGGCATTATATCCATCAGCTTAGTGCAGTTAACAACGGCAAAATGATTAGCTTTCAAATGCATGATACTACGACTCATTAGCTTTATTTAATCAACCTTTATGATTGCTTTTAAATTGAATACCTTGTTTTGACATAAATATCTATCTTCATTACAAAAAAATTAAAAAAAAAAACCCTGTACATTAACTTGAATTAGCATTCTCTTCACTCATATTCAAAGCATTTCATTGCCCGTTACATAAAGCCACTTACATACACAGGGCTTGCAAACAAACAGCAGCAATTGTATTGAAGGAAAAAATTAACTTATTAAATGAGAAACTGGAATACAGTTGCACCGATGAATAAGGAGAAAAGCAATTAATTTAAAATTAACGACTTTCTCAATATAGCCAGCGCAAGTGGGCTGCATTTTCTGTACGTGATTAGTGCAACTCTCTGTGCATTATTAGCAGTTACTGAAATTATAATAAGTGTCTATGGGTATGTGTTGGAAATTAATTAATTTAATTTATGCGGTTACAGTGTTTAAAGAGCGTGGGCACTTAGGACAAACAATTTACTTCAAATTGGTTGCAAGTTATCGTGGCGCCCGCATGGGCCATTCAGAGCTGTGCACTACTTTTGATTTCACACTCGTTTCCTCTGTACATACATATGTACTCGTACGTTGTTGGTGTATTTAATTCGCAACTTTAACGCTTTTTATTTTAACTGTTTGCTCTAATTGGGGATTAAATCTCTTAACATTTTGACTGCGACTTTGCCTGCTTGTCCGCGAAATTAATCATATTCTAAATAATCCAATCCCGACAAGTTTAAATCTCATAAATAAATGGCAAATCGAAAGTACAATTAAACTTCGGGAGGTCGGCAAACTCATCTGGAGCAATAACCTTGCCTTCAGAAGTGGGTAACGCGAGTTACTCCCTTATAATTAAAATAACGATCCATTTTTAAAGTTCTGGGATCTTAAACAGTCAGGGTTGTGGACACATACTGCTTAAGGCACCATGTATACAGAACCATGTTAGACAATGTGGGGAGTCTGGATACTCCAGTCGACGAACTGGCAAGAAGCGGGCTATGTAGTAATGCCACTGAGTGAGTTGATAAAGAGTATATCAGATCGTCTTCGTCGCCCTTAGGTCTTTGTAGACCCATTGTGATGCACATATGTATTTCATATGTATTCTAATTGCTAGAACGTGTACATATGTATAAAGACTACGTATTCGTCGAAGAGAATATAACACATGTACTGTGTGAATGCCAGGGAACAGTCTGCATACGTAGAACATTTTTTTTAGAGAGGAAATAAGATCAATTAACAATAATCTTCCACCTAACGTCAACGCAGACGGACCGAACATTTTAAGAATTTTTCGCCCGAAACGACAAATTCGTTTGTCTTCGATCCATCCTTCAGCGTTCGAGATAGGATCTTGTGCTCAATTTCCTTCTCAGCCCAAAAAAAAAAACAGGAATTGTGTAAGTTCGATTTCTGGTGACAGCAAACGTTTGGCATGGCCTTCATCCTATGAAGTTACAGCTAAAGTTAGGTTAGGTAAGGCGGCTGTCCCCGCTTAGGCAGGGACACACTTAGGCCAGAATGGCCCATTGTGATACCACAACGAAGTAAACCGGCTTACCGGCACCAGGGAACCAGAAAATGTAACATAACTACAACGAAAGTGGGCAACCGTAGCGGTGTTAACCCTAAGATTTGAACCATTTCGTCCCAGAGATCAAGTTGCTTATCTTCTGGATGTCGAGTTCAGCTAGATCGTTAAGATCATCATAGAAGTATTCCCCGAGGGTTCTTCTTCTAAGCGTCGCAAGAGCAAGACATGTACAAAGTATGTAAGTGGGTCGTGGTTTCCTCTTCCTCCTCGTCCCTACAGATCCTGCAGAAATCGTTGGAGGGGATCCCCAATCTAAGTGCATGCCTGCCTATCAGGTAATGTCCGGTAAGGACTAGTGAACCTAGATTATTCCGGTTTGTAGATAAAAGTCTCTCCGTCTTCTTTTAATCCATCTTGGGCCAGATTTGTTTTGACAAGAGACAAGTGCTGATGTTGTTCCACCTGCGGTTTGCCAGTTTCTTGGCATCTCTGTCAAGGATGAACAAGGAACAAGGAGAAGGCGTCCCGCATCCTCTTTTGCCAGCTCGTCCGCTCTGCACTTGCGTGGAACGTTCCTGTGTCCTGGGACCTAGCGCAGGGTTACGTCGCACCTATCTGCAATCTCGTTAAGAGATTCCAAGGCTTTAATAGCTGCCTGACTATCTAGTTTCAGCTAATATCGGAACCATGTTTAAACGGATAAAAACCTCAAGAATTGTCAGAAATCATCGAATTGAAAAAAGCTACTACCAGGAGAATTCTCGGTACTTGTATACCAGGCGTCGTACGAATTCTTTTTCCAGCTGTAGTTCTTGCAGCTTCTTAAGTAGTCGTTTTAGGGTATCCCAAGTCGTATTGCGCTAATTCCTTTCACATGGTTTTCTGTGAGGATACCTTACAAGACTCAAGAATTTTCACAGACCAAGTTTTTTTTTGTCACTGTTGGATTTTGACTGGTCATAGTGATCCCGCTGTATCACCATTGCGTATGAGGCTTGATTGTGGTATCCAACAACATAGAGCAAGGTACAAACAAGATCTAATTCTCACCCTTTCTCAGCAAATTTATATGCCTTCCCGAGCTTATTAACTTTTTAAAAAACATGAATTTCGTAGGAATGTAGATGAATTTATAAACTTTTTTGCATAAAATCCTGTTCCGTGCCCTCTTATACTATGTACGTGTAGCAGATTTCCATTCTAAGCCATCCAAAGAGGAGAAGTAAAAACTTTCTTGATCTATAAAAACCAAAAATATATCTCGTCACTGGCGTCACTCGAAAAGAAGTCTTCGCCAATCTTCTCGCTTTAATAAATCGCTCATCCTTTATGAAACATGTCATGCGAATTTGTTTTATCTTCATTTGTTTGCGCTATGTACTACAGCAATGCTGTGTAGCTCTCCGCTCTAAACGGCATACTAAAATGCCATCTTAAATACAATGTGTCTTCGTTAATTACTATTTACAATTTCGAAATGTACAAAAAAAGCAATGAAAAAACGCCAAAGAGACGAACGGGGGAAAGAAAAATCTGCGAACTCACTTAATTCGACGAGTGTGGCATGGCAAGCAACAAGAACTTCATCTCACAATTTATGTAACATACGTAGAGCTGGTGGAATAATTTATACAGTGAAAAGCGAGATGAAGAGAAAAAGAATTCTTAACACAGAGATCTCGCTGCGTTTTGCATTTTCCACAATGTCTACGAGTATGTGTGAATGGATGAGTAGACAGAGTATCTGGAGGATGAGGTAGCTGCTGGACAAAAAGAATAAAACTCGTAAGCGCAGTAATTATGCTGTTCGCTAATGGGAAGCAATGTGTCACATGCGTTTGGCGGCAGTGACAGTCGCTTAAGTGACATGCTGACTGCCAGATGAGACAAATTTATGAGGGCGACAGGGGTAGAGATAGCGCAGCTTTGAGACTTGCGTGGGATCCGCTGCGAATTCTTGGGATTTCTCTGAAATCAAAACAAGTCGGGACAGATTGAGCTCGTTCTCATTATCTGCTACTAAATTCACATGGCTGAGCAATATTTGGTTGTGGAATCTAAATCTCCATTAAACAAAACACTAATCTCTAGCTTCGTATATATTGCAGATCAACGAAATCAAAAGGGAAATGTGAAAATGAAATGTTGCTCTGCTGTTCGTTTGTGTAAACAAGAATCGTGTTAAACTGTGAAAACAACACTCGGTTGCTTTTAATGGGGGGCGCGACTTTGTGCTAGTTAGCATCCTCGCGCGCCCCTATCTGTTGATAGTTTAGCAATTAATGTGTTTTGTTTTAATTAGAGAAAAGCAGATAGGAATGGCGATAATTGGGTGCGGAAAAAAATATTGTATTAAGCATTTTTTTTTTCTTTTGTACTTCAAAACGGTGGTTAGGTACAAACAAATCTCGCGGGAAAATTTGGTCCGTATTTAACGCGCCCCATCTTCATATCATTTTTTGGGGATTTGAGGGTCTATCTCATGCCATTATTTTCTACAAAAGTGCAAGTGTAAAAATGTGTGAAAATATGGACCATGGTGGACCATATTACTTTACGCTGAGACGAAAGTGAATGTACTATATTTGAAATGAATTCAAACTAAGGTGCATGTGCTTTTCCGCCCTGGAGACATTGCGGTGGGCCATATTATCCACATGGGCCATATTTGGTGAACTTACTTTACTCGAGAATTGGCTCCCCTTTATTAATATTTTTTTAATTTTAGAATGCGGCCAAATTTGCGAAGGAATTTGAAAATTTGGTTTTTTTTTAATAAACTTTAGTCGCCCAAAAAGTCCTTAACTGAACATTAGTTTATAAAAAAAAACAGGTATACACATAGTACAGACCCTCAGCTTCTGCTTCTCTGACTTGTTACCATTCAATCCCATCTATGTGATGAATACTATAAAAAGTTTCCGTTTTTTAAGGTCTTTCGAATTATGATCGCATTTACGCTAGTTTTGAATCGAACGTGACATCGTGAATCGATCAGTAACAAATGGCTCAACTTTTTAGAGAAAAAGATAAATCAAATTGTATGAACCGAACACGACGTAAAAGGCAAATTCTATACATATATGTACATATAATATATGTACATGTAATACATATTGTTGTTACTCTATTGATTGAAAAGTCTTTTCATGTTTTTCTGTAATTTCACATTTGGTCTAAAGTCAGAACGTAAAGTGCACAAACGTCAGTGAAGTGAAAATCCACTCAATAGCTTCACTCATCGTTAGAATTTAAGACATAATTATTTAGAGTTACGTTACGGTCTGTTCTCTCCATTCTATTTTCCAAAAAAATGTCACCAGCATAAGCAACCACTTTGATGCAGATGATTAAGATGACAGGCACATATTCCAGAAATCCAATACGCTCCCATGTGACAGTCACATCTACTACATGGTGATGAGCACCCTCGTATGCCTTTCCACTCCACCCTTAATTAAATGTGACTTTTCAATCCTGAAAATTTCTAATTTAATAAAACCCCCCCTCCCTCCCTTCTCCCCTGATACATGCGGATGCCATGAACAATCAGTTGGACACGGATAACGTGTCACAAAAGCTTCCCTTATTCAAGTGTGCATCCTGCCGACGAACCCGACGCGGTGAACACATTGATTACGAGAAAAAAAACTCAGTAAACCTTCCACATAATTTGGCGGATAAATGTATTTTTAGATAAATAATACTAGAAATGGATTCGTCTCACTGTTGTTGCATGCTCGTGTCGGTTCAGTAATGGCTGCGGCAATTAATTAATTGTGGCAAAGTGTGAAATCACATTCCTTCGCTGCTGAATTCGTTTGAAGTGTACTCTCGGAGCATCTGTGGCGAGTGGCCCCACAGTGGAGCCCTTTGAAAAGCACTGCGATCTACAGTTTCAATGAATACACGAGTATTTGTTGTAAGTCGAAGGTATTTCTTCCGCCAACGAATGTCTGGCGCAGTGGCACTATCCCACTCTCAGACACGATAGAGTTTAGAAAACACGTCAGTTCGCACCCAGTGGGAAGCGAAAACGCTTTGCATGGTTTATGTCGCACACACACAAGTATGTACGTATAGACTGTGTTTGTTGAGTAAATATTTGGAAAAGAAACAATACGGTGGAAATTTGTTTGCGTACCTGTTACACGTCAGGCACTCAAATCTTGACACTAGTGTTTTGAAATTTTTGACATTTTGTGAAAACAAATAAAATACTTGATGTGGTGTCGGTGTAGTCGAATTGTTGCAGACACAACGGGGTGGTGGAAGTCTGTTCTTCTTAAAGGTTTTAGGGCATTGTGCTGTAGTATGCGAAAAGACATTTAATAAAGGGGTGCTACCATCGTATCAGAAATGACAAGTTTTCATTTTTGAAAGAGTAAAACTTGTCAGAAATGACAAGTAGCATGTATCTTTGAGTGTATGAAATTTACCAACTTGCCAATTTTCTTTTGAAGATTTTCTTTCGAAATTATTTCGCCGAAGACTATGTATGTACATAGGTTAGGAACAAAAACGGGACCTAAAATAACTACTGACCGCCGTGGCTTAGTGGTTAGTGCGTTGGACTGCTGACCGAGCGGTGTGGGTTCAAGCCCCACCCATGTCCACCGAAAATTTTTCACGGCACCAACTCTCGTCGGGGAATGACAAGTCTCCGGGAGTATAATCTGTCATGAAAGAGCTTCTCGTTCGAAGTCGGCAATAAAGTGTAGGTCCCTTCCTTTCATGCGAAAAATGTAACACGCTCATTCCGAGCTATCGCACCAGCTATTTACAGTGTACTGTCTCATAAGCGGACAACGACGGTTCCGAGAAAATTGTCAGCTTATGAGAGGTGAAAAAATAAACAACATTAAGATATTTTTCTCCGTTCTTTAAAATTTGTCCGGTTATGAGGGGTGTCTGTAAGGAGAGAGTACACTGTATTTTTATTTTAAAAAGTGAGGCTGCGGTGTTTCATTTTTCATAATTCAAGATCGAAACAGAAAAGCGAATGTTATGGCAGTTGTGGCAATTTTTAGTGAAAAAGTAGAAAGCTCATGAGTAGCTGAGCGAATGGTGTGATTTTAACGCGCATGCGCACTGACTTGTAGCAAAAAAACCCGTGAGACTCCAACGCCAGTCGTTGTGAAAAACGACTGCAAAAAAGTTTAACTTCTCTGCGTTTTTGTTTTTTTTAACTATATACTCTGGTTCACTGCATTTGATTGTTTGCGAAAAATCGGTTATTACTTATGAGTAATTTTTCATCTATAAGTGGATAAGTATTGTACAAATGGAACTGATACTTTGTATAAGCCGCTGATTGTCATTAAGTGTAATCGATCGATTAACCTATCCAGTCGATGGCTGCCCCGATATTATGACGGTACTGTCTTGTAGAACTACGATACTATAGATAGTCTACACGTATTAGCACATTGTATTTATAAGCCGCGGGAAATAGGATATTTGTACTTCTCTGTCGCCGCCTGATAAAATTAGAAATACTCGTAAATCAAAGGCCAACAAATAACCATATTTGCAGGCTGAATTCAAAAAGTCCCGCCGCAACCACTCAAATTACCATTATCACAGACTGCAGTGCACGCATAAGCGGATAAGAGGCAATCATTCAATTATTATAGTCGGATTCAGCTGACCACTCTCGAGCATAGAGTCGGAGAAGGGACAGAAAAATTGTTTAATGAAATTAAATTAATATAATTGGATTCGTTCATTGTCATTTGCAGTTAATTTCAGAGGAAACGCACAGCCAGGCTTTATAATAACCTCTCCGTACCGCATAATTTGCATTTTGTGGTCACTCAAAATACGTGTGCAACATACATATAAATTCAGCAATCAGACGTGAGTGGGGTGGAAAGAATATTTACACGAATATATCACTTTTACTCTACAAAGCGTTTTCATTCGATTTGCACTTATCTGCACTTTACACTGCACTTACTCCAGTGCAGTCCATCTATCTCTGTAAGGTGCACCGAAATGACCAATTGTGCATTCACATGGAAATTATTTACATACTACCGGAATTCCATCCCTCAACACCCATTCAGATGACTGAGGTGCAAACATGAACATAAAATCATGTGGGGATGATACGAGCACTGATACGCCATGGTCATTTTATTCGACTCAGCTAACAGTGAATCTTATTTTTATTTTTCGATTAAATAATATCTGCATCGGTTTGGTTGTAAATGAATCTTGCAGCTGTTGTGAGTTCCCTTAAAAAAGAACCGACACAATCAAAGGATAATGAGATGTGATTGGGGTTTTTTTTTATTTTCTGAACATGCCTCTCCAGTTCGTCCGGTTCTTAGCAAACTGCCTTCGGTTGCATTCCAAGTTGATTTAGGCCGCCCTTGTGCGGGCCACGTTTGGCAAGGTCTTTCTCTAGTGCAGGTCACAGCGGGAAAGATTAGAAGACTGTGGCGCAGAGCGCTGGTGTGCCTTCCCTCTGCATGTCCTAGCCATATATCATTGGCTAGATGTGTGCAGCTCGTGTAATTCGTGGGTGAACCTCCTCCTCCAAAACCATTCCACGCAAAGAGGACCGAATATCTAACGAAGAATTTATCACTGTCACTGATCACCGATATCCTCATTCGCCCATTACCACACTACTCAATTGTCTTCAAAGCAACAGCGATTCGCAAGATTTTCTGATGAGATACCGTTGTCGGTACTAATAGCAGAATTTTAGGCACAGTCGCTTAAAACCTTAAAAAGCTGCTCACTCTGACGTTCTGTCCGATTTTTCGATGTTGCGTGTCCTTTTTTGTTGATCGCCAGGGATTGGGTTTTCTTAAGGATCTGCCAAAGAACTAAACTAAGTGTGGAAGGCGCTTGAGTGGATCGTGGACTTACCTGGCTGGGAGTGATAGGACCCAATGATATTGTTGACAGAAGATGCATAGAATACATACGCAGTGCTGAGGAGATTAATCCTCCTGTAGCTGGCGGTGTCACATGAGTCCTCTTACTTATTTCCTTAATTTTCACTCTCAAGAAATTAATTAGGGCACGCCTTACCGTTCTTATTACAATTGCCAATCACTTAACTAGTAAATTAACTATGAGTTTCGTTTTCATTAAGAACAAAACTAAGCTAAACAAGTACCCATTCCAGTATAAGACGTTCCCATTAGCCGTGGAAACCACTTCAACAATAATTAACGACATTTATTATAACCACTAAGATGAAATCATACCTCGTCCACTTCAATGTACTTGAGCATTGCTATGCAAACATCAAACTTGTTATTGAGTAGAAGAAATGCAAGCACCATATACTTTTAATCACGATAACCTTTTGCAATTGCAATTGCATGTTCAACATTCTGCGAGCTATTCAGCCTAGTGCAGCAGTACAGCAGCGGTCTCTTATAAAATTTCAATTAATTAGTGTACAACTCAGTGCAATTGTGTAAACGGAACGAATACTCTAATTAAAGACCCGCACTCAATTAATTAAGTGACAGATATTGAAAATAAAGGAAAAAGCCTAATCGATCGGTAGTTCAATGCAACGCAGGGCAATGAAACGCGGTTTATGGCACTATGCACTTAAAAGTCAAGCATTTGGCCACTCATCGGATGAGAGTGTGTGTTCAGTGCTCTCCATAGATTAGAAAGTGGAACGAGTTCTTGCCGAAGAGTTAATTGCAGAAAAAGCGTTCTTACAACTTCATAAAAACTTCATTGTCGAACAGCTGTGGGCAGCACATAAATCCTGCCGAAAAGAAAAAGGTTTACCAAAACAACATTCCGACAAATAAATCTTCTTCCGGTGGAGGGAAAACACACCACCTGACATTCGGGATACAAGTTTAAGTGGTGGCAGCTTTGCACCACTTCATCCCCTTTTTGTTAATGGCGCTTGTAGCCAGAGCTCTGTTGAAGCGTATTGGTAATAAATACCAATCAATACCATATGTCACACTTGACGAAAATTAAACGATCCAAATATGGTTTGAGTGTTTTCGCAATAAATTTTCAAGGACCAGCGGCCATTGGGTGTGTGGCGCTTATTCGCATGCAGAAATCAAAGGTACACTTATCTAGACGTCCAATGCAATCCGAGTGAGACAATACACCTTTTGACAGATTGTGTCATGGCAGACATATTTAATGGACTGGGGCGTATTTTCGCAAATCAAAGTTATACAGAACACCCCAGAGTAAACTAACCTTTAGAGGAATGAATTTTGTCCCCAAACACGAGGACGTGCATAGTTGTGTTTTTGGTTAAATGTTTAGGATTCTGTGGGTTCGAGTTGAAAGGAATACGACTGCACTCGAAACTTTGTGGGTAATTGCTTGTTGAACATTCTTAGAATTCGGGACAATTTGTAGGGTTTAGATGTTGCCGGGCTGGAATTTTAGTAAAACGTCATTAAGAATGATATCGTTCGTCCTGATGGGTATTTATTTGCGTAATTATTGAGAATCCAAGATTTACATTTTTGCTTTTCGACTTTTGAAAAGAAGCAGAGTGCTTGTATGGATACGTACATAAATCTATTTATTTAAGGATTCCCTTGGGGACATGGTTGATAATTCGCCTGAGTTGTTGAATAAATATAGGAGTTATCTTTCTGGTTCTACTGAGGCTTAGCCAGCTGCAGATCTTTTTTCGCGTTTATATTATGCCAGCTTTGGCCGCGATTAGTTGAGCTAAGGCGCATCCTCTTAACGTGGGTCGCCAGTAGGTTGTAGCCTGTGAACAGGCTTACCGCTAGTGCCAAGTGATCTGTTGAGTGTAATAAATTCTTTTGATCTCGTTTTGTTATGGTGCAGCAATATTTTATTTGTTATGCTGCTCGATGTGAATGCGCAAGACTCAAAGTCTGAATCCTGAATTAAAGCATCTCTAGGGTCGATCATAGATTGGTTTAGTTTGGACTCCGTTCTTGCTAGTGCCTTTTCATTTCTGACTACGCTTATACAATATACCTGCATATGTCTGTTCATACATATGTCCTAAGGTTCTTAAGCTTATTTCGACACCTGTTTATTAGTCGATGGCTGGGATGAAACACGGTTTTGAGTTCGGCTTGACTATCAACAAATACTCTTTAAAAGTTTTAATGAGTATAGTACTTTAGAGATCTCAGGGGAAAAATGACTGGAACTATGAAAAATTCGCCTCAAAATGCAAAACTAAATTCTTTTGAAATTCCGGATATCTCGATAGGGTTGAATTTGCCCTTGGTATTTGGTGATAGATTGCGCTTAAATTTGAATTTAGTCGTGTTGAACGTTGTCTTATGGTTTTCACACATTTAAGACTGTATCCTTCAGAAGCCTGCAGTAGTGCCTAGATGTAAGCCACACTAAAGTGGCGATTTAAGTTTATTGTCTATGCTTTACTCAATACATCTTTACATCAGTTATTGCAAGCTACTGTCCCTTCATCCGCGTAAAAGCATTAAATAAACATCACCCTGTACAGGTTCCTCTAAAAATTATTCAAAAATCTGACCGATAATGACTTTCAACTGTCAATATTAACCCGTTCGCGAATGAACATTGTCTCTCCGCGCCACAACAGTCACGTCCGAAGCGCTGCGTTTAACGTAATTAATTCTCGTAATGCGTTAGTAAATAAAATCCTCCACTTACCTACCTGCAGCAGGCAGATGGCTACGAAAAAAAAAATCCGCCAAAGTGGAGTTCATCCATTGCACGTTATCTACAATATGCAAAATAAATTAATTACCAATTATCGCCCCCATCATTAAATAATGTACGTGCGCTGCAACTGTTGTGCATCAGCAGCAGCAGCATATTGCATTGCATTGCTTGAATCTCGTTCCAGTTTACGTAACTATGCATGTGCCTGGCGGTGCCGGCAGAGGGCAGCTCATGGTGCGTGTTGTGCATTTTATGCGAACACGAAAAGTGTTCAACAGTCTGTCAAAATCGTGCCAAGAGGGGTTGATGAGGTCGCCGCTGCCACCGCCGCCACCATCACCGCCACGGCCGCTACCGCCGCTGGTAGCACGATTTGATGTTATTACGCACGAACCTATCGATGTGCAAACAGGACATGGGAAAGGACACTCAGCGTCGCCATATGCCTACCGACGATGGACGAGTACGTGTGTATGTTTTGAAATAATTAAATTTTTGAAAATACGACACCTCGTGTTTGTCATCTGAAACTCACCACTAATTAGTGTCATTAAATACGTTCGGCACAGCAACGTTCCAGCGCGAAAAACCACCGAATAAATACCGCTTTGCATACATTTCACTCTCGCGCCGCATCGGTGTGCCTAGGATATCCTTTCACTCTTTTGGCACCACCGTTTGATGTTGGAGCTCCTGCACACTGCGTTCCTGGCTGGATGGCTGTGGATATATTCCCCGTCAGCGTTTGTCGACGACATACCAATGGTTGGTGTCATTCAGTTATCCTTAATTCGGTTACTGCGGATCCTGCAACATTTTACCCAGTGGCCACAAATGTTGTTTCTATGGCGGGGGGAGGTTTGCTTCCGCCTAAGCGCACATGTGAGATGTGTGTTTTTGAAAGGGTTGGCATTGGTTTGTGGATGTTGTTGTGTCGCTGTATGTCTGCGCTGATTTAACGCTAAATTATGTGATTTGTTACTATGCATATATTTTGCTGCTCTCCACTGCCACCGGCCGCTTCCTGCACGAATCTTATAAGGGGTCGCAAGACAATTAAATAGAAAACAGAGACCAAAAAAAAAAAAAAAAAATCACGCAGCGGAAAAACGTGTCCCCCAAAAAAGAAATATGTACATCGACTGTGATGTGACCCCTGAACTGTACCTACCCCTCCTCAAGTCTCAACATAAACAAAAGAAAACTTTAGACAAAGGCGGAGAAAATTGGCCATGGCCAGGCCACAACTTGCAGCGGCTATGGCAGCGCAGCACGGCGGCAGTGGAACGTGCGGAAAATTCAAATTACTTGTGTATTAATTTTTTTTCGCAGTGTATTTTTTTTTATTAAAATTAAAATGGTGCTCTAGTAAGGCTTCGGTGATTTTTTCTGGTTTTTCTATTTTATTCCCATTTCCATGAGCGTACATATTGCTTAAATGGTTTCTGATTTGAATTTAACTGCATGATGAATGACCAAGACCACCGGTCGGCGTTGTAATACGAGTGTGGGTACGGGTAGCGCACACGAACGGTGAGGTTTCCTTGTTGTTCCCGGAGTTTTGTTTGTTTACATTGGACGGGCGCTGGCGTTGGGAGGGCAGCTCCTTGGCATGTGACCGAAAATAATTAAATCTGACAATTAAAGGATTTTCGTTACGTATCCTTTTCTTTTATTTTTTCCAAAAGACAGCATTGCACAATGGGTTATTCGTGCGGTTTTCGTGTCTCACCCTTTAATGTGTGTTGTGTGGAGCCTTTCGTCCGTGAGTGTCCTTTTGTTAATTAACTGCAATCAATATTCAGATTTGTCGTGTTTGTCAAGTAGTACTCGAGCAGCCGGTGGAAAGTGGAAAATTGACGGGTTTGGCTGGGGAAAATTGCCGGCTGACACGGAAACCACCGGAAACTAGTTACGAGAAATTGCCGCAAAACTGTCGCGTATGCGAGATTTATGATGAGTTCAAATTGTTACTTTTTCTGTGTTGTAACGTTCTTCGAAAATGTACGTGAATGTTTCATAATTCTGACTGTAATTTATATGCTAGTACGGTTAGTGGATATACATGTGTTGAACAGATGTTTGTATGGGCAATTATTTGACGTGACTCAGATGGTAGTGCATTGGATATTTAAATTACATGTCTCGAATTTGATAGGCCTTAGTTGTTATAGAATTGATTAACTTTTTTGTTTAACTGGCGTAGTTACCTATGTAGCGCTGCTGTCGGGGTAAACCTGGACATCAACGAATAAACCATTCGAGTTGGGCCGGTCTTAAGTTAACTACCTCCAGTTGCGCATTCCAAGTTGGTTGAGATCGCTTTCACCTTAGGCGAAGTCTTTTCCTTCTGCTTCGCGCATCCGATTTTAATTTGAAGTCGCTAATACTGTGAATGAATCTCCTCCAAAGCCCTTCAATGCAACGGGGATCGAATATTATCCGAAGAAGTTTTCGCTTGTACGTAGAGTCCAGAGAAACAGCCATTGGCATAAGTTATTCTTCGTTTGATTTCGGTTGAGATGTTGTTTTTAGAAATAGTAGCAGAGCCGAGTTAGATAAAGGCCCATATTAGCTCTAAGTTATATTTGTCCACCGTGACGTTCTGTCCACTTCGTCGATATTTGGTGTTGCTCCTTGTAGACAGGAAGTATGTTTGTACATAATTGGCTTTCCCTTAGTTCACCGCTAAACCTACTTTAACCAGCTAAACCTACTTTATGCAATACCTTTTCATATTCATAGAGGGGTTCACATCAATTCAAGAAATGTTCAGATATTCTTGTCTCTATTGCAAACACAATCTTGCTCTACTCAAGGTACTCATTTCTTTCTGAGCGATTTGAAAACTGTTAAAGGCTTTTCGCACGCTTTATCGAATGAAGGTACCCGTTTATATCTTTCATGTCGTACATATCTATTTTTTATATATTTCATTTTTTTTTATAACAGTCTGTCATGGAATTTCTTTACTAACCTCTATAATCCTAGGATTGAGACTTTGCTTTGATAACCGAATTTGCGTCATTGTTGTTTATAAGTTTGTGAACCACTTAAATTCAGTTGGAAAATAAATTCTTGTCAGTGAATCACCTAAGTAAGCCTTTTTTGTCGCACATTGTGAAGCTAAACCTTGCTTGACCACAGCGATTGCCTTATCACTGTCGCTGTAGATTAACCTGTCGATTTGAAACTTTACTACATGCCATAAAAGTTTATTTATAAAATTTCTAATTGCGATCTGCGTAATATACGTAACTATAAAGACAACCTGTCAATGACGATCAATTTGAACAAGTTCACACTTTCTGTGTACTACAAGTCCGAATCATGTCGATCTTAATTTAAAAAGAGTGCGCAGCATGCATTCACAATCTGCCTGACAGAATGTCACTGCATTCCCATCCAGTCTTCCCCCCAACAATGCCAAATTACAGTAAAATAAAATAAACGAAATGACTCGATTGGTTGTGTTCAATTTATTACAAGAGCCCCACGAAACCAAGTCGTAATAATCGCAGTAAATCATAATATGTAATATTGTAATATTTCAGACCCTCTTCCAGCACTACCATGCCTAACGTGATGGGTAAACTGGTCCCAATTAAAAACGATTTACCAGTTCAGCAATGCATGGATTTTTTTTCTTCTGTCGTTGGTTCTCTTCTGTTCAGCTTAAGTGCTGTCAAGTCCTCCGCTTCACGTGTCATTTTTACTTGAGTGAATATTAAAAAAAAAAACGTCACGGTAATTCCGCCCTTGTTCGCCGGTCTAAAAAAGAAAATAAATGAAGTAAACAATAATATAATCAGTGTAAGTTAGTCAACCAGGCATGTGTAATTAGTTGACAAGTGAAGATTGTATTCACTCAGTGGTAATTAATTTGAATCGGTCTATTTTTGGCCGGAATTAATTTTCTTAAGAGCTGTCAATTAGACGTCATAAACATTCATTGGAAGTTCATTAGATGAATGTGTACATCTGAGGCATTTCACTTGGATGATTTGAGACAATGTTTAAGGAATTGTGTTGGTTTTTGTATTGCTTTGAACAGATAATATGTATGGACAAGTTATGCTAATTATTTATTTTATTATTTTTCAATTTTGAATATGGACTTAAATTTTGAGTAAACCTTTCGCAAGTACTCATGTCGGAGTCAATAGTTATTTTGTGGAAATTTAAGTCGATTGATTAATTGCACTGAATAGGTGTGCTGTGTTTGACATGCTTTGTCTCAACTTTGAGATTACTTGTCAGAAAATTTAAAATTTGTCAGAATAAATCTTAATTCACGACTGCGATATCTGAAAAAATGGTCACGTACCCAATCACAATACCAAAGATTGTAACTCTCTACCCTTCTGCAGACACGTCGATTGCTCATCAGTTTACCCTTCGAGCGATCTACACAGCTCTGTGTTTTCACATACCCATATGACTTAATACATCCGTGATCTTAGCTCGCTAATTATACAAAACGTCATACGCCTTCAAATGCATCACTGTATAGACTTAAATACAGTGCCGTCAAGGTTCTCTAATTAAAATTCATAGGCACATCCATTTATTTAAATCAATAATCAAATATATAAATAACCTGTTGCTTAAGAGTAAATGCCTATTTAAAGTTTGATTTGAACTTAGTTTTTAAAGTCTTATCATGGCGATCACAAGGAAATGTAATATTTCGATGATTTTGAGTTTTGACACTGAAAAGTTCTTTAAATTCGTTAAGAAATGCGTTGTCTGTTGAACGTTGTATAGTTGTAGCCATAGCTAGATAGCTGTAGATAACGTGTGCGAAAGTTTAATAATTGTCTAAGGACCGCAATAGTAGTGGGTGTTGAAGAGGTTCTCCAGTTTACTTACGTCTTTCCCAAAGGGTCCCTGTCCTGTTACCGCTGTGAGTTTGGCTGTTTCCACACGTATTCTATTTATTTATTGTGGATTAGAATTCATAGGCACATTTAGTGAAATAAAAACCACATCACTTGTGATCCGGGATCCGCAACAGGATCAAGACATTAAGATGGAGGTAGTTAAGGAGTTTGTCTATCTAGTTTCTGCTGTAAATTCTGCCGACGACGTCAGCTCGGAGATCCAATATCCTCCACAATTACTGTTACTATGGGCTCAAAAGACAACTATTTAACTAGGCTCTTTCGAGAAGGGGACCAAGGGGACACCTAACCATATCCTCATCATACCAGTTCTGCTGTATGGTCCAGAAGCATGTAATTTGTCAAAATCGCTATTTCTAGCGAGCTATTTCTTCTAAGAAATTTAAAAGCTCAAAAATATTCCGATAATTAAGTCTTAAGCCCGAACCAAGTACACAGCAAATTGGCAATTTAGTCATGTTTGAAATATCTACTACTAGCCTAGGGTTGTCTTTATCCTTAAGCGCTTTGTAGAAATTGTTTTTCTCTGCAAAGGTCGTAACAAATAGAGAACCTTTAGAATTTTTATGCTTACATACATACTTTCGTAACTTCGTAACATTTCTCAATATCAAACTCGAGTGTAACCAAATAAAGTGCTAAGGGCTACATGTATCGTATTAAGAATATGGGCCACCGCGCTCCAGTTACAAAACCACACAAATTGATACTGATCGAATAAATTAACCTGATTCATTTAGGAAATCAATCTGACTACTTGCAGTCCATGTACTGCACCATAATCGTTTCCAATATCACTTTTGCATAATAGATGCCACTTGAAGGGGTAAAGCTGTCAATTTCCGATGGCGGAACACCCCACTATTCACGATTGCAATAGAAAAACCAACAACGCTTCAAGTGTTCTATCTGCATATGACATTTCCTCCAAAAAGATATTTATTAGTACATCCCCGATGTAGACCGCAGAACGCGCTACTGACCGCTGCGCCATCTGTATAAACAAAAGACCCACTCCAGCAAACGTCATTCACGTAGTGATTCTGATTCTCATTTGGCCATCATCGTTTTATGAAACCCCACAGCACACAGCACACAGCACACACCAACCACCGACAACTCGGATTCGGTTTATGGACGATTGCTTCATAAAAATTCAATCAAATCAATTTATGCAAATTAATCGCTCGGAAATCGGCGCACACATGTCTAATTCAATAAGCGACGACGAAACCCTTGTTTGGAAGGCAGTGTGTCTATTTCTGTGCATAGATTCCGGTATCGAGTACATGTGGGATTCCATGAATTCAACTTTGAAACTGGAAACGATTCATCGTTTGCATTCCGTCAAGTAATTAGCACATTCTATAAATGTGGTTCTCTCCATCTGTCTATCGTTGGTTTGCAACGTTGTGTGGCCAACAAACACCATAATGAAGACGAATACGAGAATGGACAGAGAAGTTCTTGGCCTGGTCACAGCTAAATTAGCAAATAGTAACTCAAGTGCCGTAAAAGTAGCAAATGGTGACATCTTTCTACTTAATGCTCGCCCATAAAAGTGTTTAATATGTCCATTGCACCACATACAGTTCATTGCACTTCAGAGGCTTTAAAAAAAAAAAAAAAACGCAACGAGTGTAAGCGTAGGGTAAACAAACGGAGTGTGATAACCATCACATAGTGCACAGACAGCAATTAAAACACTCTGAAAGCTAATATTTCGACTGACACAGACATGACGTAGATAACTGCTACGAATATCATCCATTTATCCATTTGGCTATTTTCGAGTTGGCAGCAAGAAAATAAAACCACCGAATTGGGAAAGTATCCGCGGAATGCGAAGTATCCTTCCCCGTCATGAAGTATGCACACCAGCGAACCTCAGAATGCACAATGCATGCCGGTCCAACCGTGCTGGTGTTCCATTGCAATCAAGTTTCTGCCTGAAAAGGCCGAAGGTATTTGCCTTGCCTTGGGTTGTGTTTTTCATAGGAAAATTGGTCTCTTCGAGTTACAGCAGTGACAGCAGTTGAATGCAACGGCTGAGGTTGCAAAGTTGACTTAATTACTTTCGCCTGGTTGCGGATGCTCGTCGTTGTTGCTCTTTGAATTCGTCGAAACCGGTGAAAAGTAACTTTGCTCTGTTATAACATCTAAGTAACTGGGATTTTCACACCGAGGTTCTGCAAATGATTGTAGAACAAAAAAAAAAAAGAAAAAAAAAGAATTTTCGTGGCTGCCCCCTGTGAGGTTTGAACTCACGACCCCTGGTTTACGAGACCAGTGCTCTACCACTGAGCTAAAGGGGCTCGATAGCTGCCGCTGTCCAAGTGTGCATATAAGATCTGAGTTCTTTTTGCCATATGGACTGTTTCTTCTTATTGGATTTACACTAGATTCGGCATAGATTATGAGAAGTTTTCGCATAGTCTGCTTCAGAAAAGTATTTGAGAGAAGGTAAACACAAACATGCGATGGTTGACGATTGAAAATATAGTTTGGGTTTAATTGAGTGCTGTGCGAATTAAAAATGGCGAAATAATGTGCGCCTGAATTAAAGTATTACATGTGACATGCGTGAAATCGTGGCTCGTTGGTCTAGGGGTATGATTCTCGCTTCGGGTGCGAGAGGTCCCGGGTTCAATTCCCGGACGAGCCCAAGAGTGCAGAACTTGAACCCACACCCACATGGTTTCAGATTTTTTAGCGAAGCTACTTATTCGGGCGAATTTAGAAATTGTGTGCAGCCGGTGATTTTGATTAGAAATCAGACACGTGATAAACTTGTGTTTCAACCTGGAAGTATACCGGCTTAAGTTTGCGGTGCTGTTTCCATTGTGTGGCTAGAATCTATGGAGTTTATGAACTGGGGAGCGAACAATGGCTCAATCGGTTCTTCTTTTTTCAAGTAGATTACAGACTGGTGCAGGTGTTATTTTTGAACAGAATTTGCTAGTTCCATACATACAGCTTGTAACTGGGCCTCCACCAATCAGCCTCTCTTGATAGCCCGGTCATTAGCAAACTGCTTTCAGTTGCGGATTCCAAGTTGATTAAGGTCCCCTTCTACTTCTGAGCGCCAATTTAGGTGAGAAATTCCTTTACTGCGTTGTCCCTCCTGATAAGACCCTGTTCGCCGAAGCCTTGGTGATCATTCGCTCTACATGTCCTAACTATCTTAAACATCCATTGCGTAATTGTTTGACTAGATCGATGTCGTTGTATAGCTTAAGTAATTTTCCAGGGAACAAATGTCTTATGAACAATTTTCAGTTGAAGCGACCAGGCATATCTTTATCCATTGGCAGGATCAATGTGTTACACAGAATTGTTTGGAATATCACCTTATTACTTGGTATGGTAAAGGGTTTTTCAATAGGGACGCTACAAAAGTAGAGCGACAGGGACAGCAAAATACGCCATATTTTTCTTGCGGTTTTTTGACATTTCTCTTCAGTAAGGTTTGCCATTTCATGATGGAAAGATATACGAGCCAACAACGAGTCGAAATTATTAAAATTTACTACCGAAATTCGGAGTCAGTGGCCTCAACGTTAAGAGCGCTACGTCCAATTTATGGTCGTCATAATTTCTGGCTGGATGGCTTCGTCAATAAACAAAATATGCGGTATTGGTCACGCAGCAATCCACACGTACTCCATGAGTCATCATTGCATCCCGAAAAAATTACGGTTTGGTGTGGTTTATGGGCCGGCGGCGTCATTGGGCCGTACTTCTTCCGTGATGATCAAGACCGGCACGTTACTGTGAATGGGGATCGCTACCGTTCAATGATAACCGAATATTTTTGGCCCCAATTGGATGATATGGACTTGGAGGACATGTGGTTGCAACAGGACGGCGCCACAAGCCACACAGCGAATGTCACAATCAATTTATTGGAAACCAAGTTTGGAGAACGTGTTATCTCACGAAATGGTCCAGTCGCTTGGCTGCCTCGGTCGTGCGATTTGACGCCGTTAGACTATTTCCTGTGGGGCTACGTCAAGTCTATGGTGTATGCCAACAAGCCAGCGACGATTGATGAACTTCGTACGAACATCGAACTTGAAATTGCAGCAGTATCGGCCGATTTATGCTTGAAAACCGTCGAAAATTGGGTTCAGCGTCTGGACTTCTGCAAGCGTGCCCGTATTGGCCATGCAAAAGAAATCGAGTTCCATACATAATGACATCGAACGTACTTTCACAGGAATAAAGAATTTCATTGATATCCAAAACCGTTTTTGTTTTATTTAAAAAAACTTTTGTAGCGCTCTTATTGAAAAACCCTGTATATGAGGGTGAGCGGAAGGCTCTTCACATAGGCCTCTGTCGTGCCCGTTGTGCTCCCCTCCTTTAATCCTCGAAACTGCAGAAATAGGCTTGGCTTGGGACGTATGTTAGGAGGGATCTAGGGAAGGTGGAAACAATCATGGAGTTGACACTAGTGTACGTGTGGTCTGGCGAATCTTCCTGTTTCTTTGGTGAAGGCCAGGATGCCGCCGATTCCTTTGTCCTTGAGATGTTTTAGGTCCGGTATCCACATGGACCCCAAGGTCCTCTGTCGCATCCTCGCTAGGGCTGGGCAATGGCATAGGAAGTGTTCGAGGTTCTCTTCTTCTTCCTCGCAGTTCCTACATGTTTCTGTGTCAGCCAGGCCCATTCTATGCATGTGTTTGTTGAGGTTAATGTGTCCTGTGATTAGTCCCAACTTAAAGCCTTCCTCGTGAGCAGGTTGCTGGGTTTGCCCACCAGTGATCCTCGAAATCTCTTTGCATCCTCTCGTTGGTTGCTGTTTTGATTACTGTTAGTGCGACCCCTACTGTGTTTTCAGCGGTTCGTTCTATTGCGTGCGCCCCTTCTCTTGCCAGTTCGCCGGTTATCTCGTTTCCCGTGACACCTTCGTGACCCGGTACCCAGACAAGGCGGACATCGTTGTGCCTGGCAAGCCTATTGAGTTTGTCTTTCCATTCCCTGACCAGATGAGATGGATGTTGGATGTGCGATGGCTTTAAGTGCTGCTTGACTGTCCGAGCAGATGTCTATTTTATTACTTTGGGTGTGGCGTTCCAAGAGAACTCCAGCTCCCCTCAAAATGGCAAGGACCTCTGCCTGGGGCCGTCCGTGTATACCGTTATCCTGTCATGGTTTCTTGTATCGTTGGTTCGAGCCCAAGAATCCCTTGAAGGAAATTCAGATTAAAAGTTGTTGACAAAGCTGGTTTGCTTGTCTCCAAAATCGCGCAGAGCGACCTTATTACTTAATTCAGTCTATAATTAATAAATCCGAATTCCTCCACCTTGCTGAAAATAGCCGCCGGAAAATCTTCTTCGAATGCAGACCATTCCCTGATATTCACAATGCAGGTTCATATGTACATACATAAGTGTGACCTGCCTAGTTCGAAAATTTTTCTAATGTTCAACGCTTTTTCGCCAGGCATATAGCCTTAGATACCCTGTTTCTTACTAAGTTAGGCCATCTATGATCTGCCTTTTCGATTGATTGCTTTCGGTTGATATTCGCGACGAGGTCGATTTAATATCCATCGCTTCGTTGTGGTACAGCGAACCCGCTTCTCGTTAATTCGTCCGCAAAATCTTTTCCCTCATTTTTCAGTGTCTAGGGACCAGAGAGAGTTTATTGAGATTTGATGTCAGATCTTTGAGTGCGGCCTGAATGTCACTGTAAATAGCGAAATACCTGTTGGATGTCGATTTTGGCTCGAGTTACTCTGCAGCTATAGCATATGCCCATATAGGTACTTTAAGATCGGGCTCTGCAGAGTAGACACTGCATCCTGTACCATCTATGGTTTAAGAACCATTGCAAACCGATATGTATTCTTCTATCCTCGGGTTTTAGGTCGTTTAGCTTTGCTGAAGGCAGCTCAGTGGATTCCTAAGGAATGTACACTGCAATTTGGAAAGTTTATATTTTCTTAAACCGCCGATTCTGATATAGAGCTGATAGAACTTTTCGGCCTGCAGATGAATCATTACTAGGCAATCAAATTCATTTCACCAATTTTATTATAAACAAGTTAAAGTTCTTCAATGAACAATTTAAAAATTTGAAATAATTGACGAAAAACATAGTTTTTTTCATAAAGTTAGAACTTGTCTACGTTTGGGTGCGGAATTCGTTTAAAAAATTGTTGGTGAAATTAAAAAAATGCCTCCTTTCCAATTATGAAATTTAAAGAGTGGCAGTTGTGGTGGGTTGTCCATTTATTTGCATTCAACTGGAACAACAGTTGAGAAGGGTTGCCTTGCGAAACAAAACGTTTTAATCGGTTGTAAGGACTTTGTTTTTTGATTTCATTGGAATTCATATAGCCAGACCAAGATGAGGGGAAACTTTAGCAAAAAGTTCACACAACTTTCGTAAACATGCATAAATCTTTCGAAAAAGAGAAACAAAATTCTTTTTGTAAATTTTTTTCTATTTGTTTGCTCACAAAATATCTGAACCACCACCAGTGCTGGCGCAGCGAATCAACATTATTGTTACGAAGGTGAAGAATGCGCACCCCATCCTTTTTTATTTTTCTTGGGATTTTTTTTTGGTTTTTGTAAGATTCCAAACTAACCCCATCCGTTGCCATTACTCAGAATAACACGTTTCAATTGTTCGTCCCGCAGGACGCCTGTAAACTGGGGGGGCTGTGATTGTAGTGATGGTCGGTCAACAACCAACTGCTGTTGGATCGTAAAACATGTGTAGAAAGAGTTTGCAGAAGGGATGAAGTTGTTTATGTAGAACGTGAAATCCCCAACTCACGTTTGCAATCAAACTTTTGAGAATTTATTTATTTCTTTGCTTTGCTTCTGTTATTATCTGCTCGAGATGCGATGACACTTAAGTCCCTTTTTTCTAAAAGGGTTCTTATTATTTCCCGAGTTAAAATCTTTATTAGCATCAACTCGTTGACTGTGATTTATAAGGCGAAAAACCACCGTTTAATCCTTTCGAAATAAATCTTATTTTTGTATAAAAAAAAGAAAAGCCATGCCCACCTAACTTTTCCTTGTCTTTTATTTAAATAAGAAAAGGCTAAAGGACCACTGGATTATGTCCGCTGAACGAATTTAATTAAAATGATACTAGACTGTTAATGGAAGCGTTTGCACAAAATTAATTGCAGTTCCTTCTTATTTTTTAATTACTCCCTTGAGATGCCTAATTGTGAATTTTTGTTTTTTTTTTCAGATGATGACGATGGACGTCACCAAAACGGAACCCTCCTCGGGTCCTAATAATCCAAACAACAATAATCAACTTTGCGCCGGGTGTGGCAAACACATTCAAGATAGATATCTCCTGCGAGCTCTTGACATGCTTTGGCATGAGGATTGCCTCAAATGCGGTTGCTGTGACTGCCGACTGGGTGAGGTCGGCTCCACGTTATATACCAAAGGAAATCTAATGCTTTGCAAGCGGGACTACTTAAGGTGAGCATTGGCAAATCACATCAGGTCTGTAAAGATAACTAAGTATGTATATTTTTTTCTCTCCTTAGATTGTTTGGTAACACTGGATACTGTGCTGCTTGCAGTAAGGTTATACCAGCCTTCGAAATGGTGATGAGGGCCAGGACCAATGTCTACCATCTGGAGTGTTTTGCGTGTCAACAATGCAATCATAGGTGAGTTGGCCACAATAATTTTTAACAACCCGTTAGTAGGATAAATCCCTTTTTAATCTGCCATAAAATAATCCCTCAATAGTCCTTTAAATTTTATTACCCAGCCTGCATTTATTTATTTTATTCAACCCTTTTTTATTGCCATTTCGATTTGTGTGTACCGACCGCCGGGTTGTTGTATTGTTTTCGGAATTCCGGAACCGCCTCGTGGAGCCAATCGGTAGAATGGTAGCATACCGGCCCCGTGGGTGCACTAATGAAAAATCGCTGAATTTATTTCGCATCCAATTCTTGAAATGTCACTCATGAGAATATGGCAATTCGGCAATTGAATGGCACAGGACGAGCAGCCGGGAGCAAGATTCGCATTACAAATTCATCCAAATTGCTGCAGTTTTCCGCTATAAAAACTAAATAAAATATTTAAATTGAAACGAATCGCCCCGGTCGCCCATTGGGTTTGTGTACGTTGGGCAGTCGTCGGTAGTCGAGACAAGGCCACTCACTCGTGTTTGCTTTCAGTCAGGAGGAATACATTTTTGTGAGTGCGTGGTCGATTTTTTTCCCGGTTACCTGTACATTGGTCACAGCTAATCAATTTTTAAAAATTAATTCAATTGCCATGAAGTCATTGAAGCGTTTCAATCAACATGCAGTCAACAGTATCAATGTGAGGCCGTCTCGATGACGGCTCTTGCTTGTGCTAATTCAACATGCGGGCAAGCTCCCCGACTCCTCAAAGGCAAAGTTTGCATAATTTTCTGACGAAAGGGGCGCGTTGATGTGATGACGAAACCAAAACCCACATGCTACAAAGTTTCTCTCAGGACGAAAAAAGGAAACAATCGGTTTTGAGTTTTCATCAAGCCACCATCCAGCATTGTCCTGCCACATGTTGATATTCAAATCTACGGTTTGTTTCTTTATTTTAGGCAAACTGTCAATCGATTCTGAATCAAACCATTGTTTTTCATATTCGTGGTTGAACCCTTCCTGTGGCAAGTGAGTTGTTGGGAGGAGAGGGTGAGAACTTTTCTCTTTATTTCGAGCCGAAGCGGAAATTACAAAAAGGTTTAAAATCAGAAGGTGGGAGGCAACGACTGAGTGGCTGAAACAAATGATTCTAAAATGCAGATTTGTAAAAAGGACATTTCCGGTGAGTGTCCCTGACGATGGGATGGGACAGGTGTAAGCAAAAAAAAGCCTTTCCTTGACAGATTCTGAATTATTTATGCATTTGACTTTGTTTATCGTGAGTAAAAGTTGGTTCGTGAAACTTCTTATTCTGTGTTCAACATGTCAGCTATCAAATGTGAGAAGAATTTTAAATTTTACATATGAATTGGATAACATTAAACAATATACGATAGTTTACTTACTTACTTATGGTGGCACTTTAATTCGTTGTGAACCAGACCCTTAACCAACAAGCCTCTTCAGTCAGCCTCCAGTTGATTAAGGTCACTCCCATCTTGCGCTCTCTTCATTGGAAATGTGATCTTGTGCATAGTCCCTCGCGAACTAGAGCATTGGTGCTTGTCTGCTCCATATGACTCAACCATTTTAATCATAACAAGTATCTTTTTGCCCAGGTCGGTGGACGATAAATCGAACGTAGAGCTTTTTGCTTAAAAATTCAAATTGCACTTTTATCCTATTTAGACGAAGTCGATGCACTATAACAGGACGGAGATGATGAAGGCAGGATATATTTTTTTTTTTATCTCAATGCTCGGCAAGATTTAAGGGTACCAGGACACGGAAGTATTGAAGATAATAAAATCGCTGACCAATTAGCTAGGAAGGGCTCTATCGAAAGGTGCATACAAAGGTGCCGAACCCTTCTGTGGCTTTCGTAACTCTTCGTTTAGATCCATGCTAAACAGGTGGGCGAAACACAAATATCTTTCCTACTGGGATAATATTCAAAGAAGCAGACAAGCAAAAAGGCTTATTTGCCCTATGAACTAAAGCTCAAAGCATGTCGTACAATACTATGGGGACCATATTCGAAGGCTCGCTAGTTTTCTCTCTGGACACTGCAGTGTAAGATCACTTACACAAGATGGGAATTGTACTACTAACCGAATATCGACCCTGACTAGAGAAAGACGAAACAGGGAACTTATACTAAGTGAGTGTGTGGCTCTCTGTTACATTAGGAGGCGAATTTTCCTCAAGGACACTGTGGTCCCTGAAGAAATTAGAAACGCTTCGAGGTGCGACATATTCAACTTCATTAGGAAGATTGAGAAGCTCCTTGTTTAATGGGCTCTTGGCACAGTAGAATTAGAAGCTCAGCCAACATTTAAAAAAAAATCCTCGATGTTTGCGAAGGCGTCTTTGTACTACCGATGATTTCAATGTCGTCTCGGTAAACAATGTCGGAGGTGCTTGGTTTTCAGTGTCTCGGCTTTATCAGCTTTGTAGCGTTTGAAGGTCTCTGCTCATTCGTTAGCTGCACGTGATATGTTCAGACTACGAAGAAGTAGAAGTTCCCCTAGTACAACCGACATCCATTTTTCAAACAGAGAATGCACAAAATACATTCGACGCTACCTCGGATTATTGCCTTGCAGTTTGCAATGAAATGACCTGGAGATTAAGAGGCTGTCAAGCATATCTTGTAGACTCGAATTCTAGAGCCTCCGCCTAGAGACATGAAACCTATCCATCTAAGTGATCTTAAAGTGCCTTTGTAACTTAGATTTTCTGAAGGGCCAATACTACAGTGTAAACACTAGAGTAATAGCACAAAGGATTATCTCAGACCGCAGTACTGTGAGGCATCGTTTACCTCAATTTTCTCGCTAAATACATAGTAATAATGCACATGTTCTTACGTGAGTACTAAATGTTTAAAAAGAATTAGCTTTCAATTATTTTTATGCCTTTTTTGGCTTACAGTCGCAATTATAAGCAGCAAAGGAACAAATCGAAAGTCATTCCTTTCTCTCCCTTCCTCATTTCTAATGATACTACATATATGCATCTTTAAATTCTTTATCATCCTCCCATCAAATAGATAACCATCTTTTTTTTATTATTTTTCTGTAGATTTTGTGTTGGAGATCGTTTCTATTTGTGCGAAAATAAAATCCTTTGCGAGTATGACTACGAAGAGCGTTTGGTATTCGCTTCCATGGCGAATCATCCAATGCTTAAGCGTCACGCGAGCACTATTGGACAGAACTCTCCTTCTGCAGGCGGTGGTGGAGGACTATTAGGCGGTGCTAATGGCCAAGTAAGCGGTCAAAATGGTCCACGCACACCCGGTGATCACAATAACAACAATGGACCACAAACACCCACCAATGGCAGTCCATTTGGTAATCCTTCACACATGAAAAGCGCGTTGGGGGCGTCTAGCTAAAAGAAAGCCCATGATGGGCTGCCAAAGCGGTACCAAAGAAAATTTTATGCTCGGGACTGACATGTGATTAGTCAGTGTCCTGCCTCAAATCAGCAACCAAGGACACATTTGTTAATGGACCCCAGAGGACAAATTATATGATATAGTTAATTTTTTCATTATTATTAATATAATTTATTTATAATAAATTTTGTAAATATGAAAATGAATAATGTGCAATGCTCGTTGGGGTTCGATTATATTCTTTATTAAACTTTGAGAAGTCTGTGCCAAATATTTTACTAAAAACAAAATGAAACATCTTATATTAGTCATCCCCACCGAAGGTTAACTGTGAAATCCTTGTAATTTTCAACTCAATGCTCACAAGATTCCATCGGCCTCTGTGAAAGGAGTGATCCAATATTTAATGTAAATAATTACGCTATATGTTAACTTGTTATTTATTTTTTAAGTTATTTTTACGAGGCTGCAAATATTCATATAAAAATAAAAAAAGGTAAAAACTTGTTATTCTGGTTAATAAACAATTTTTTCTCAGTGTAAATGCTTGGTGGTGACCAAAATACACTCTAACATTTTGTAAATACATACATATATACATACCTAGGTAATCAATTTTAAATCATTATCGTCATTGAAATCAAATATAAGGCTATCAGGAATACTCTGTAGAGATTAAATTAATATTAAAAATATTTCATTCAGTAATTTTATAAAACAAAATGTAAATGCATGGAAATGAAGAAGGACACCACAACCAATTTTTGTGTAACAGAAGAAGGAAATGAGGAATAACATGTTAAAAGAATTTGTGTACATCTATGACTATTCACACCAAAGAAACTCATATGTTAGTATTGTATACATACCTACTATGGATATAAACCATTTATTTAATTAATAAAATAAACAATATGCAATTTAAACGACTTTTTGTATTTATTTCAAATGGATCACTGTAGGAACTAAGACAGTTCCAACAGAAGTTGCCGATAAGTAAGTATGAAGTATTCCGAACAATGAGATCGTGTCCCCCCCAACTTCTTCTCCCCTTTCTCTTCTCGACAGATAGAGTTCGCGTGTGATTTCTAAACATCTCAGACCTTAACCTCTCCAAAGACATAAATACTTATTGATTGAAATTGAAATCTTTGCTCTTCTAGGAGATTCGGTCCATGCAGTGATACCGACACTTCGCGTATCCATACCGATAACAAGACCACCGCCGTATATTTAGGAAAGCAAAATAACTACTTTGGAGAACTTCTGCAATTTTTTCAAGTCATGTGCATGGCAAGGATGTAAATGCGGGCTCCAAAACAATCACCAATATAAATAATCCTCGAAATGGCCCATTAAGAGATCGATCCCGATACATACATACATAGCTGGCGCGACAGCCTGAAATGGGCAAAGGCCCGGCCCCTCGTAACAATTCTTGTTATGCGGGCTTCATTTCTGTACGAGTGGAAGGCACCTACAATTTATTCTCGACCCGAACGGCGAATTGACTAGCTTTTTCATGACAGATTATGCTCTCGGATTTTTGTCATATCACGAGCAGAGGTGACACCGCTAAAAAAATTTCAAAGAATATTGCTAAAGCTTGAGCCGAGGCAGCTAGCATAGGCGTTGAATGCACTAGCTACTGAGCCACAACGACCACACCATTATAGCTTGGTTAGATGAAAGCTGCGCACAAGTCACACCCGCCAAAAAAGCCTTCAAGGTTGATCTCTTCCCAAGCTTGTTCGCAGCCGATTCCACACAATATCCGACGCGAACTCTACCAAGAATACCGGCCGTTCAAACATCGATTGCAGACGTCTATTTTGATTCAATGGTCATTCGGCGCATTCTTAAACTGTTTGGCTTCAAAAAACTAGACGAATTTCTTCGACTTCATGGAAATATTTTTTCGTACAAATATTTTTTCTTTTTTCATGTCAATCGACTGCAGACATCGCCGATATACAACAATTGCAATAAAAGGTTTCCTTATTATCTCAATCAATGTAGTACGAAAAATTAAAACAAATACATATTAGTTATGTGTATGTACTCCTTCCTACCTCCACCGACTGGTGATATGCCCACTGTTTCCTATCTCAACCGTTTTATTCAAACTTAAACTTCCTATCCACTGCATGCGCTTAGCAAACGAACAACTTTTATTAGCTGGTAATAAAAAAATCTTTAAACAACAGAAAACTGATAAGAAACTTTACCATTTTCATAAGTGATCATTTTTATTTGACAGGGGTGGGAGGCATTTTCCCTGGTATCCTTACACATGACGTACCACTATCGCACTATCTCATCGCCCTTTTGTATTCGTGGAACGCCGAAGAAAACTTCATCACCGCATGTGAATAAAAACAAATGGATTGTGGTTCGAGTTCCATATTTCCTTAGGGCTTCCTCCATGAGCAGCGCATTCACTACAACTATGAATGTTCACCCTGCCATGTTAGTTCCTTTCGGCTGCTGTTAAAATGGCTTTTATTGTTATGGCGTTCGGCGATGATATTCCTTCGTTCGATAACGCCTAATCGCCATCTTCAGAAATTGATGATGTATGGCTTTTCGGAAGGCGGAAATGTAACTCATGCTTCGGCCTTATTGTCTGAATGCATGTATTCCATTATCTTTGAAAAGTTTCGTCTAGAAATTGAAATACCACAACTCATCTTCTGTGGTAAGTTTGAAAATGACTTTATTGCTGGTGACGCCACAGGGTTCATGGACTTTGACAGGTTCATATTTGCCCCCATCCGCAATGGCATGTTTCTTTTTTGGGTTGTATCACTTGAAACAGAAAGTTGGATGGAATATGTATGGCAGGTTTGCTGAATAACGCGTATGCATAATGAAGACGTTCCACCTTTAGTTACGCTTCCAAAGTTTGGTCCCAACGCGCCATGAAGAGGAACTTTTTAATCTTATGAAATTTCGAATTTTGAGCAGCCTTACCCGACTGTTCAGCTTAATTGCAAATGGGGATGGATATTTTTTTTTGTTAAAAGAAACACACCCTTAAAGTGTTTTCAGTTTTAAGTGGAAATTTATAGCAGCAATTTAATTTTCTTCCTGTTTTTGAGCGCGCTTCGGATGTACTACTTACGAATAAGTATAGTTGGGACTAATGACACTATTTGAATTCTCTTAATTGGTATTATAAAGCGTTTTCAATCCGCCCCCCTTTATCGGGTTAAATATGCAAATAGACACTTCAACTTCATTTCATCCCTTGTCTGTATTTCAAGTCCAATTACAGCCGTCATGTGTATATGAGCGCACCGGGATATTCTCTAATTTTGGAAAATTTTTCAAATCCCTTTAATCACACCTAAGTGCTCCTGCACGCACTTAATCTCGGCTATTAGGAACGCAAATGAAATCATTTTGAGGACTTTTCTACCTTTTGTCAAAGTGTGTGTACTTGTGGATTTAAGTGAGGATTCATTATTTCGTTAAATCTCTGCAGGGTGCGAGGGGAAGGAAGAAATTAAATCCAACAATAATTTAACAACATTAATTAATGAAGATTATTTATGCAGTGAGCAGGGATGAAATGTAGATTGCCGCCGACTATGAATCTCGTCTGGAAAGAACTCTCAAAGTATCTGATGGGGACAAAACACAATGTTATGCCCTCTTGGAAAAGTTGTACGCCTCTAAATTGTGTTGGAGCAAGTGAGACACGTTGACTGATAAATGTTTTATATAGAATTACGGCTTCTAATTAAATGATTAACATTACAAATCTTAGCAACAGCGGTATCTCATTTGCATGTAATCGCTAAGTGCACAAATGAAATTAAAATTCAGCACACTTGGTGGGTTTTAAAAAGTTGCGATTGGAATAGAGATGGCTTATTTGTTGTTGAAAATGTTTATTACTAAACAAATTATGTGGCTCTCGACTTAAAAATAACACCGCCATTCGTATTAAAACGGAATATGTAACGCGCACAACATGAATGGTTGCGAGAAGCTGGGGCTTGGCCCATCCCGAGCTGTCGTGCCAGCTATTTATTTATTTTGTTTAGTATTAAAGCAAATTAGTAACGATTTTCCTAGCTCTGCTGTTTTCCTCCCGCATTTTCGAATTACCTGGTCCAACACCTGCTTTATTTCAATTGTTAATTTGCAGGGAATTTTTCCTCAACTGTGGAAGAACCCATACAAAAAAACGTTTATAAGAATAAAGTTTCAAACTGTCTTCCATCGCTAAACTCTAGTAACATTATGATAAAATGTTTTTTCATTGCAAGTCCATCTTTTTTCCGAACCAGCACGGCTTTCATAAGGGTTGATCAATAACTACTAACGTAAATCAATTCCTGTCGAAAATCCTATGCGCTTTGGAGGCTTACATAGCAGTTGATGTTATAAGCACCGAATTCAACAAAGCCTTTTATAAAGTCTCGCGCAGAATAATAGTTGTAAAACTTAAGGCTCTTGGTGTTCTCTAGGTCTTACAAATATCTTACTTGAAAGGTCGCCAGTACAAAGTCGTATTCAGATCTCTTCTGTATTTGAAACTACCCAAGAATACTCCAAAGTAGCCACCTCGATCTTCATCTAGAAAATTAATGGAGTTGATTGTGCCATTAAAGAGTCTTTAATATATTTCTACGTTGACGGCATGAACATTCCTGCAGCTTAACTCCAATTGCAGATCTTGAAAATGTACCCGGATTAATTCAGTCGATAAGTTCGTAAAGAAAACCGCAGTTGAAAGGTATCTGCATTTAAAACAATCCAAATTCTGATCGCAGGTAAGGCAAAACTAGATACTACCACGGATTACCTCACACCATCTTCAGAGCATCAGTACGGTCATCTCCCCAAAGGATGACTGGATTAACGAAAAGTCTAGCAATTTTCGCAGAGGGGTAAAAAGGCCGAAGAAGGAGTGGACTCCGGGATCTACTTTACAATAATTGATACTGCCCAGTCAATAATCGTCCTATTAACCGCCGACGCGACTCGATAATTATCTATGAAACTATCTTCTAAGAAAGTCGTTGACATTACCATAAACAGTCAAAGCGCTATTAAATCCATTTCATTCGAAATGAAAGGGTGATAAACAGGACCTGTCATGGGTCGATAATTCAATATTGTACCCTAGAAATGTTTAGACTAGACGTCTAACGAAAAGCTGAAGAGAGATGTAGCGTGCTCTCATCATGGCGTGTCTCCAGAGGACTCTCTAGAAATAAAACAAGACACTTTGCTACGCTGAATAGAAAACATTTAACGCTCTTCAAAGGGATTATCACAGATCACAAGCCATTAGTGGCCTGGCCCAAGAAGGACCAGAAACACTATTTCAATATCTTAGGCGAGCCTTAGACCGGCAAGCCACCAAAAACCATTCAAAACTGCATCATGAATCCAAAACTGCAATGGATCCAAAGAGATCTGAGCATCGTAAATGATGTAGTCAACTACCTCACTATGCCACAATCAGACTGTTGAAATAATCACAATTTGAAAACAGAAGAAAATATCTAGCCGAAGCTTGCATGTCAGACTACATACGACCTATCTCAACCATTTTAAATCTACGAAATAGAGGTTTTGATACTTCAAACAGAAGGTTTTTTGTGATTATTTCAGTTTTTACGGTCAAGTGAAGCAGAGGAAAGTCCGCTTTGCCTGTAAAGTAGGTAGAGACATGGTATATTTTGGCATCCGGGTTTTCCGTAGTGGTGGAACAAATTTGCCAACTGACATATTTAGTACATAGATTGTACTGCGGAAATACAGAGTAGGAAATAGGAAGTAATAAAAGATTGGAATTTATTGAGGATCTTTTATTTATTGAGGGCATGTTTGTGGCACATAGGTATTTAGGATCAAAAAGAGTATGTCGGCAAATAAGGATAATGTCCATAACAATTAAAATTGTAGCACTGATAAGAACAAAGAGCAGGCTTACAGGAAGTATAGCTAGCAATTTCTGCTCTGCGGTAAACTTACTCGTAAATAGCACAAAAGACTGAAGACATAGATAGGTTCGTCGCTGTCTGTGTTGAAGCTGTGATGAAGGTTAACAAATCAGAGGTTATGGTAATTTCCCGAACGCCTGTTCGCGATTGTTCAGGCTGGATCAATTTTGAGACAGCTTGATCAATCTGTTATCAGGAGGACTGAACTTGGCATCGGAGCTAAGCTATCAGTCTTCAATTCAGTGTTTGTTCCTACCCTTTGAGTAATGACCGAAAGCATAAGATACAAGCTGCCGAAATGAGATTTCTTCGTTGTATTGCTCGTCGAGATCGAGTTAGGAACATCAGAATACGCAAGACATTCAATGTCGAGCAGCTACTTCTTCGAGCGGAAAGGTCCATACTTCGATGGTTTGGGCACGTTCAACGCATAACCCCAACTCGGCTTCCAAGACGTGCCATGAAATCCGTGCCATCGGATAGGCGTCCCCTGGGTAGGCCTAGGATGAGATGGCTTGAACAAGTCCGAAATCTCACCTCTACCCGTATGGGAATAGCCTCTGATGATTTAGAGTCGATGGCGGCCTTAAGCACCCTTACCCGCGACCCTCATAGTGGATAAGCGGTTCATTGAAAATGATGATGATGATGAGAAAACATAAATACCTCCTGTACAAAAAATTCCACACCGAAATGCCCTACCGCATTGGTTAAAATGTGATGGAAAAAGGAGTGGGTATGGTTACAAAAATCAAAGTAAGCCAGCTGTCGAAGTACGGTTTAAATTCGAAGTGGTTTATCTCTTGAAGAATATCAAGATATTTTCACAGCATGCCTTAGCTGATTTTATCTCAGAAAGCGAATTTCTCCAGTGAAGTTTTCGTCACAGAATAAAGAAACGCCTCTTGATAAGTATCAAACCGCGGTGCTAAAAATGACTTAAAACCCTTTCTTATACAATCTAATCTTAAAAGCAATCGACGCGCGGTTTTGGTTTTCGCAGTCTTGGACATCTAAAACTTGGTAGATTTGAACGCCCACTAAACTTCCTACTCAGCTTCAAATTTACAACCAAATACAAAGCATTGTCTTGGCATGGAAATTAATTGTGATCACAAAGCCCCGTAATCCAATATAGGGAATTAGAGGTCTGTTAATCTACTCCATCTCCCTTCGCCCCTTGTTAGATCACCAAAACATTATGTTCATATTCTGGACAACCTAACCTTAACCTAAACAACAACCAACAAGACTTTCGCCTTTCGCGCTTTCGGCAATGCAGGGCCACCTCAGTCGTTTGTTTTATCTAAAAAGTACGAATGAAAATTGATAGAGCCAAAAGACGTAATCGATTTATGATGCACTATGCCAAGTTGTACCTAAACGCATGCGCTATGTACACATTCCCCACATTGACAATGTGGTTTGTAACGTTTGAAATGCTAGGGAAACTTAATTTTTAAAAAAATTATCACTTGACTTGGGCTCGTCCGGGAATTGAACCCGGGACCTCTCGCACCCGAAGCGAGAATCATACCCCTAGACCAACGAGCCAGTTGATCAACCGCTGTCAAATGTCACATATAGAAATACGCCCCAAAAAAGGCGGGAAAATACCGCAGAGCAATGGCGTCAGCAGATTTTTTTTTTTTTTTTTTTTTTTCAATGCATTTTTTATTTTTAATTCATTATTTCTTACATGCTAACAAAAACGCTTAAAACTAGCTTAACTAACTTAACTATGTGTTACTTAATCCTAACTTACTGGCCCTTCGCGGGCGCTCTAAGCTAAACTGTATCCTTAATATTATGTCTTTCGACCTAACCTAACTAAATTTATATTTTAACTGTAATCACTTAACTATATTAAGACTAAGAAAACTGTGTTATGTCAAAAAACTTAGTAAATGTACTTTATTTTTTTTTTTAATTATATATAAAACTTACAGACTACCTTAAAAATATATCTTAATCTAAACTTAACTAATTGTATAATTATATATACACTTTTTTTTTTAAAATTTTCTGTTTTTTTTTTTTTTTTTTTGTGCTCCTCAAGGCATTTTTTTTTAATTTTTTTTTTTTTTTTTTTTTTTTTTTTTTTTTTTTTTTTTTTTTTTTTTTTTTTTTTTTTTTAAATTTTTTTTTTTTTTTTTTTTTTTTTTTTTTTTTGGTCCTCAAGGCTTTGACTGTATAAACCTTAAAACTAACTTAAAACTAAGCCACCTAACCTAAGCTTAAGAATACCTTAAAACTATGTAAGCCGGCCAGGCTGAACACACTAAGACAAACGACAAAAAAGACAGTTGACCGATGTCACGCGTACTCAACGCGGCCAGCTTTGCCCAAAGTGGGCTAGCCAGAACTGAGAGAGACCGACGAGGGAGCTCCCTCTTCCTCCAAAAGCCACCAGAAAGTCTGGCGCTGCCAGTTGCAATTTGCAACATCCCGCTCCGATACCGCCCTACTGAATCGGAGGCGCTCCCCAGTGCTCCGAGCGATGTCTCGGTCGTAGTTGAGCCGCCTATCAGCGGCTGAACGAGCGACGTGGAAGATTAGCGGTACCGCTAACCTATCCTGGATCAGCCCAAGCCGATCAAAATGGACAAATGCCTCTGGTGGAACGAAGCCGTTAAGGCGCACACTCTCGTGGTACTCCACATTGGGGTAGTGAGCCCCGAAGATCAGGCTGTTGACCGCGGTCATTGCCCTCGCAACGTGCCTCCGAGTCAACCCAATAACGAAGTTATCCACTCTGATCAGGTCCGCCTTGTTGTATAGGACCTTGTTGGAATAATATTTTATGTACTCGGACTCTGGTGTTCTGTATAAACGAAGGCAAGCCCTGAGGCAAGCCCTCTCAAACACCCGAATCTTTTCCATCGAACCCGCTCCAACGTTGAACCACACGGGACAACCATACACAAGCATGGGCCGAATGAGGGCCATGTAGCAGATTACCTTCACCCTCGCATCGAGTTGGCTGCTGTGAAACAGTCTCTTTGTAAGGGCGAAAGCACCCCTGGCTCTGGCCAGAGCAGCATCTATATGTTTGTTAAAATACAGATACTGATCTAGCCAGATCCCGAGGTATCTGACCACACTTCTACTCGCTAATGGCCGCCCGTGCGGTCCAATGATGGAGAATTTCCGCCAATTCCGCCGGGTATCCCTAGAGGCCCCAGCCAACGACGTCCTGAACAGAATGGTTTCCGACTTCTGGAAGTTGATCTTCAACTTCCAGTCGTCGCAATATCGCTGGATTTTGTCGAAGTCACGTTGCAAGAGAAGCACAATGACCTCGATCTTCGACCCTGATCTGTACGCTATCAAGTCGTCTGCGTACGCAGTTGCATGGTGAAGAGAACCTATCAGATCACTCGTGAATATATTGAAGAGGATCGGTGAATTAACCGCACCTTGTTGAAGACCGTTTTTGATTTCAAATGTCCTAGCAGACGTCACATTGCCATTCTTCACAATGAACCGTCTACTGGTGAGCATGTTACAAAGCATGTACAGCAGTGGTTTACTTATGCCCAGCCTGCTCAACTTGTAGAAGAGTCCCTCTAGCCATACGGTGTCGAAGGCCTTCTCCAAGTCAATCAGGCAGGCACCCGTGCATTGTTTCTTACTTTTGTTCCATTGGATATCCGATACCAGTTTAGACGCGGCATGTATGGTATCATGCCCCGCTCTGAAACCGAATTGGTTATCCGGAATAATATTTTTGTCCTCAACCCACTTATTCAAAGCCCTATGGATTACCTTCTCGAATACTTTGCTGATGTTCGGCAGGAGACTTATCGACCGGAGATTTCCCGGATTGGAGGTGTCTTTATCCCGTTTAGGGATGGGATGCACCACCGCTGTCTTCCAGTGCGCCGGATAATGGGCATTATTCAGCGCATTGTTGAACAGGGTGGTGTAAATGTTCACCGCTTCCTGAGGGAGGTGTCGAAGCACAATGTTCGACACTCCATCAATACCCACTGATTTCTTCTTTCTCAGTGATGAAAAGATCTGCTGGAGCTCTACCTCCGATATGAACGGGGGATGGACCCTTTCGTCGGCGATGGCACTAGTTGCCATGTTATCGTCACTGAACACGGTGAAACCAGTATTCTCAGATCGCCAGTGCTCTATATCACTTCGAAGGTAGAAGTTGTGCACAAGGACGCGATTCTCCAGGTCGTGGTTTGGGCAAATGCTAGCATTCACCTTATACACTTCCTGGAAAGTTGCCCCTATGACCTCAACCTTCTCCTGCGGATCTTCGATCACAAAAAAGTTGTCATCGTCGGCTGCGTTCCTCGGATCGATGCCTGCTGTTACCAGTGTTTGTTCGTTCTCCGTCGTTCGAGGGATTTTAAGAACCGGAAGGTCGCTGAGATTATTTCTCCGAAATATTTTATTTATTTGCGGGAACATGCTCGGGTTGTTGGACTTTACAGCCCGAATCTTGGTGTTCCAGTGCAAGTTTACAGCAACTCTGTAATTTTCTTTGATCAACTGTTGGAGGTTTTTGATCAACGCCTTCAGTGTCCTAACCTCGGAGTTTTGTCGGTCAGTAAACCGTCTGTACAAGGTTTTTAGTCTCGACAGCAGTCTACTCTTATGTTCGTGGAGTGCGTCAATAGTCGCGTTGCGGAAAACGTTCGTGTCAGTTTGTCGGTACCGTGGTATCGTACTGTTCATCGTTCGTTTTATAGTGTCGTCCAGTCGTTTCAAGTACCTGTCAATCTCCTCGTTTGACAGGTTTCTGTTGGTCGGTGGGTAGAGCGAGTTCGAGGAGAGTGCTCTTGTTAAAACCCTGGAGAAGCGTGTCCAGCGCGTCCTACTGTAGTTGTAGGGATACGTTTGAACGAACTCCTCTAATTCCGCAATTTCGTTCGGGATTCGTACTTCGGCACTAAAACCGCAATGGTCACTGTCATACTCAAAAGTGTGCAGACAGTTTATAGTTTGTCTGTCCGTGTCGGTCAGTTGTAATCGTACGTCGAACAGCAAAAGATCCAAATAGGAACCGCCCCTGGGGTACGACGGAGCGTCTGATGCCTTCAAATCGAGTCTATACTCGACACTGTGCAGACCCCACCAATTGAATAGTAGGTTCCCTCTAGGATTAGGTACGTTATTTCCCCAATCTTTATGTTTCGCGTTAAAATCGCCGGCCATGAGGTAATAATTCTCTGCCGACTCCAGCCTAAGTATTCGAAAAAGCGTCTCGAGCTCTGAGATAAATACAGAAGATTGAGTAGCTTCAGGCGCATAGACGGCGACCATGTACATCTTCCTTCCACTATGGAGGGGGATGCACACGATGCACGCTTCTAGCTCCCGGAACCGCCGCACTTCACCACTGTACACGACCTTATACCTCAGATCTTTTCTAATGAAGATCGCGACACCTCCTCCTTGGGTGGAGTTGGGTCGGTCTCTCCTTATAATATCAAATTTATTGTGCCGCAGTTTGTGTTTCTGGTTTAGCTTAGTTTCGCTAACCAAAAGCACATCTGGGCTACAGTCTTCTAACAGTTTAAAAAGTACAGCTCTTCGTTCGATCCTAATCAGTGAATTCACATTCACTGAGAGGATCTTCAGGGAATTCTCCGCCGGCGTACCCATTACGACTGGAGGTGCGCTAGGCTCGGCAGAAGCGCGTAGATCTGGTCCACCCGCGTCGCCTGCTCCTGTATCTGACGTTGGAGCTGGCCCATCTGCCCTTGGATAGAGAGCAAGATAGCCAGCAAGTCACCATCAGCCGGAGGCGCTCGAGCCACTGGGGCCTGTGGAGCAACCTTCGGTTGAGTTTTCTGTACCGTGGTACCCCGACCTGACGCCATTTGGGCGTAGGTTGTCTGGGGCGTGACGGCTTGAGTACGAATGGGAGCTGGGACCGGTGGACGTTTCTCCACGGGTTTCCTCTGGCGAGCCAGATTTTCTCTTTTCATGTCCTGGAACTTAGGACAACCCCGATAGTTAGCGGTGTGTCCCGAGTTCCGACATAGTACGCACTTGAGTTGACTCCTATCAGCCTCCCCCTCTTTACCTAGAGAACATTCCTCCGTCTTGTGGTTCTTACCACACTTCACGCATCGAGGCTGCATTTCGCAGTTCGACGCGGCGTGCCCGAACCTTTGGCAGCGAACGCATTGAAGAATGCTGTCGTTCCTCTTTACTTTTTCCCAAGTAACAACTTGGTAGTCCAGGACCTTAATCTTCCTTAGACCATCCAATTTGCTGTTGGGGCTGAGCTGTACCAGGAAGAACGGTAATTTCCGCTTCTCCCTTTTTGCTCTTGCCGTGATGAATGGCTTAACTCCTACGAATTTGAGATCATCAGTCTCGAACCCTCTGAGCATCTCTAGGAGCTCCCCTGACTCTGTGGACGGTTCTAATCCCCTAAGCAGCATCGTTTGCAGCTTATCCCCCTTCGGGGTGTAGGAAAAGAACTCCGTCGTCGTCTCTTTAAGTAAATTTTTAACGATTCGGTATTGTTCAATAGTGTTGCAATGTAACGCGTGTCTGTCCTCACTTATACGTTTAACATAAAAATTTTGACCTATGGCCGACTTACATAATTCAATGGTATCCTTAAGCTCAATCTTATATGTGTTGATTGGTGGCACCTTTGGTTTCGCGGTCTTCTGTTGTTTTTGTTGTTGTTGCTGGTCCTGTTGTTGTTTCTGCTGCTGCTGTTGTTGTTGTTGTTGCGTCTTCGGCTGCTGTTTTTGCGGCAGCCTCTGCTGCTGCTTGGCCTGCTGCTGCACCTGCTTAGATTGCAGTGGTTGCTGTCGTTGCTTCATTGGAAGCAAATTTTGCTGCTGCTGTTGTTGTTGTTCTTGTTGGCAGCGCTGGAGCTCAATTTGGGTCTCCTTCACCCTCCTCGCATCTAGCTTGGCTTTAATGGCCATGACTCGTTGCTGCTGTACGTGGATGCTTCTTTTAAGGCGTTCCATCTCCTCTATTTCTTCTTCCTCGTCAGTTGTCGCCAGCGAGGCGAAGCTGTTGCCTAACCCGGCATAGTGGCCCTCCCCATCGTCGGAGACGTACGGGAAGTCTTCCATCATTTGCTTTGCTGTTGCTGCTGTCGATGTTGACGCTATGGATGGCGCCCCTTCGCTCACTTTCGTAGGCAGCATTTCTACTGAAGCTGATAGCGAGGGGCGCTTGACCAAGTTCGGTGTGGGCCTGAGTTTTCTCCGTCGCTTGACGGAACCTTCGGCCGCTCCTGGCGGACCACATGTCTCAGTCACATCGGCTGTTGTTATGTTTGTGTCCGCAACTCCCGCTACTGGGAGCGCGGACCGTTGGTTTTCACTCATAACTTTGTTTTTCGTGTCTCTATCACTCACTTTTAGTTGGTTTATTATTTAATTCTTAATAAAAATTAAAAAAAACGCACACCACAATCGGGATTCGAACCCCGTATCCGTCGCTTGACGGTCCACTGTTTTTTTTTTTTTTTTTTTTTTTTTTTTTTTTTTTTTTTTTTTTTTTTTTTTTCAATGCATTTTTTATTTTTAATTCATTATTTCTTACATGCTAACAAAAACGCTTAAAACTAGCTTAACTAACTTAACTATGTGTTACTTAATCCTAACTTACTGGCCCTTCGCGGGCGCTCTAAGCTAAACTGTATCCTTAATATTATGTCTTTCGACCTAACCTAACTAAATTTATATTTTAACTGTAATCACTTAACTATATTAAGACTAAGAAAACTGTGTTATGTCAAAAAACTTAGTAAATGTACTTTATTTTTTTTTTTAATTATATATAAAACTTACAGACTACCTTAAAAATATATCTTAATCTAAACTTAACTAATTGTATAATTATATATACACTTTTTTTTTTAAAATTTTCTGTTTTTTTTTTTTTTTTTTTGTGCTCCTCAAGGCATTTTTTTTTAATTTTTTTTTTTTTTTTTTTTTTTTTTTTTTTTTTTTTTTTTTTTTTTTTTTTTTTTTTTTTTAAATTTTTTTTTTTTTTTTTTTTTTTTTTTTTTTTTGGTCCTCAAGGCTTTGACTGTATAAACCTTAAAACTAACTTAAAACTAAGCCACCTAACCTAAGCTTAAGAATACCTTAAAACTATGTAAGCCGGCCAGGCTGAACACACTAAGACAAACGACAAAAAAGACAGTTGACCGATGTCACGCGTACTCAACGCGGCCAGCTTTGCCCAAAGTGGGCTAGCCAGAACTGAGAGAGACCGACGAGGGAGCTCCCTCTTCCTCCAAAAGCCACCAGAAAGTCTGGCGCTGCCAGTTGCAATTTGCAACATCCCGCTCCGATACCGCCCTACTGAATCGGAGGCGCTCCCCAGTGCTCCGAGCGATGTCTCGGTCGTAGTTGAGCCGCCTATCAGCGGCTGAACGAGCGACGTGGAAGATTAGCGGTACCGCTAACCTATCCTGGATCAGCCCAAGCCGATCAAAATGGACAAATGCCTCTGGTGGAACGAAGCCGTTAAGGCGCACACTCTCGTGGTACTCCACATTGGGGTAGTGAGCCCCGAAGATCAGGCTGTTGACCGCGGTCATTGCCCTCGCAACGTGCCTCCGAGTCAACCCAATAACGAAGTTATCCACTCTGATCAGGTCCGCCTTGTTGTATAGGACCTTGTTGGAATAATATTTTATGTACTCGGACTCTGGTGTTCTGTATAAACGAAGGCAAGCCCTGAGGCAAGCCCTCTCAAACACCCGAATCTTTTCCATCGAACCCGCTCCAACGTTGAACCACACGGGACAACCATACACAAGCATGGGCCGAATGAGGGCCATGTAGCAGATTACCTTCACCCTCGCATCGAGTTGGCTGCTATGAAACAGTCTCTTTGTAAGGGCGAAAGCACCCCTGGCTCTGGCCAGAGCAGCATCTATATGTTTGTTAAAATACAGATACTGATCTAGCCAGATCCCGAGGTATCTGACCACACTTCTACTCGCTAATGGCCGCCCGTGCGGTCCAATGATGGAGAATTTCCGCCAATTCCGCCGGGTATCCCTAGAGGCCCCAGCCAACGACGTCCTGAACAGAATGGTTTCCGACTTCTGGAAGTTGATCTTCAACTTCCAGTCGTCGCAATATCGCTGGATTTTGTCGAAGTCACGTTGCAAGAGAAGCACAATGACCTCGATCTTCGACCCTGATCTGTACGCTATCAAGTCGTCTGCGTACGCAATTGCATGGTGAAGAGAACCTATCAGATCACTCGTGAATATATTGAAGAGGATCGGTGAATTAACCGCACCTTGTTGAAGACCGTTTTTGATTTCAAATGTCCTAGCAGACGTCACATTGCCATTCTTCACAATGAACCGTCTACTGGTGAGCATGTTACAAAGCATGTACAGCAGTGGTTTACTTATGCCCAGCCTGCTCAACTTGTAGAAGAGTCCCTCTAGCCATACGGTGTCGAAGGCCTTCTCCAAGTCAATCAGGCAGGCACCCGTGCATTGTTTCTTACTTTTGTTCCATTGGATATCCGATACCAGTTTAGACGCGGCATGTATGGTATCATGCCCCGCTCTGAAACCGAATTGGTTATCCGGAATAATATTTTTGTCCTCAACCCACTTATTCAAAGCCCTATGGATTACCTTCTCGAATACTTTGCTGATGTTCGGCAGGAGACTTATCGACCGGAGATTTCCCGGATTGGAGGTGTCTTTATCCCGTTTAGGGATGGGATGCACCACCGCTGTCTTCCAGTGCGCCGGATAATGGGCATTATTCAGCGCATTGTTGAACAGGGTGGTGTAAATGTTCACCGCTTCCTGAGGGAGGTGTCGAAGCACAATGTTCGACACTCCATCAATACCCACTGATTTCTTCTTTCTCAGTGATGAAAAGATCTGCTGGAGCTCTACCTCCGATATGAACGGGGGATGGACCCTTTCGTCGGCGATGGCACTAGTTGCCATGTTATCGTCACTGAACACGGTGAAACCAGTATTCTCAGATCGCCAGTGCTCTATATCACTTCGAAGGTAGAAGTTGTGCACAAGGACGCGATTCTCCAGGTCGTGGTTTGGGCAAATGCTAGCATTCACCTTATACACTTCCTGGAAAGTTGCCCCTATGACCTCAACCTTCTCCTGCGGATCTTCGATCACAAAAAAGTTGTCATCGTCGGCTGCGTTCCTCGGATCGATGCCTGCTGTTACCAGTGTTTGTTCGTTCTCCGTCGTTCGAGGGATTTTAAGAACCGGAAGGTCGCTGAGATTATTTCTCCGAAATATTTTATTTATTTGCGGGAACATGCTCGGGTTGTTGGACTTTACAGCCCGAATCTTGGTGTTCCAGTGCAAGTTTACAGCAACTCTGTAATTTTCTTTGATCAACTGTTGGAGGTTTTTGATCAACGCCTTCAGTGTCCTAACCTCGGAGTTTTGTCGGTCAGTAAACCGTCTGTACAAGGTTTTTAGTCTCGACAGCAGTCTACTCTTATGTTCGTGGAGTGCGTCAATAGTCGCGTTGCGGAAAACGTTCGTGTCAGTTTGTCGGTACCGTGGTATCGTACTGTTCATCGTTCGTTTTATAGTGTCGTCCAGTCGTTTCAAGTACCTGTCAATCTCCTCGTTTGACAGGTTTCTGTTGGTCGGTGGGTAGAGCGAGTTCGAGGAGAGTGCTCTTGTTAAAACCCTGGAGAAGCGTGTCCAGCGCGTCCTACTGTAGTTGTAGGGATACGTTTGAACGAACTCCTCTAATTCCGCAATTTCGTTCGGGATTCGTACTTCGGCACTAAAACCGCAATGGTCACTGTCATACTCAAAAGTGTGCAGACAGTTTATAGTTTGTCTGTCCGTGTCGGTCAGTTGTAATCGTACGTCGAACAGCAAAAGATCCAAATAGGAACCGCCCCTGGGGTACGACGGAGCGTCTGATGCCTTCAAATCGAGTCTATACTCGACACTGTGCAGACCCCACCAATTGAATAGTAGGTTCCCTCTAGGATTAGGTACGTTATTTCCCCAATCTTTATGTTTCGCGTTAAAATCGCCGGCCATGAGGTAATAATTCTCTGCCGACTCCAGCCTAAGTATTCGAAAAAGCGTCTCGAGCTCTGAGATAAATACAGAAGATTGAGTAGCTTCAGGCGCATAGACGGCGACCATGTACATCTTCCTTCCACTATGGAGGGGGATGCACACGATGCACGCTTCTAGCTCCCGGAACCGCCGCACTTCACCACTGTACACGACCTTATACCTCAGATCTTTTCTAATGAAGATCGCGACACCTCCTCCTTGGGTGGAGTTGGGTCGGTCTCTCCTTATAATATCAAATTTATTGTGCCGCAGTTTGTGTTTCTGGTTTAGCTTAGTTTCGCTAACCAAAAGCACATCTGGGCTACAGTCTTCTAACAGTTTAAAAAGTACAGCTCTTCGTTCGATCCTAATCAGTGAATTCACATTCACTGAGAGGATCTTCAGGGAATTCTCCGCCGGCGTACCCATTACGACTGGAGGTGCGCTAGGCTCGGCAGAAGCGCGTAGATCTGGTCCACCCGCGTCGCCTGCTCCTGTATCTGACGTTGGAGCTGGCCCATCTGCCCTTGGATAGAGAGCAAGATAGCCAGCAAGTCACCATCAGCCGGAGGCGCTCGAGCCACTGGGGCCTGTGGAGCAACCTTCGGTTGAGTTTTCTGTACCGTGGTACCCCGACCTGACGCCATTTGGGCGTAGGTTGTCTGGGGCGTGACGGCTTGAGTACGAATGGGAGCTGGGACCGGTGGACGTTTCTCCACGGGTTTCCTCTGGCGAGCCAGATTTTCTCTTTTCATGTCCTGGAACTTAGGACAACCCCGATAGTTAGCGGTGTGTCCCGAGTTCCGACATAGTACGCACTTGAGTTGACTCCTATCAGCCTCCCCCTCTTTACCTAGAGAACATTCCTCCGTCTTGTGGTTCTTACCACACTTCACGCATCGAGGCTGCATTTCGCAGTTCGACGCGGCGTGCCCGAACCTTTGGCAGCGAACGCATTGAAGAATGCTGTCGTTCCTCTTTACTTTTTCCCAAGTAACAACTTGGTAGTCCAGGACCTTAATCTTCCTTAGACCATCCAATTTGCTGTTGGGGCTGAGCTGTACCAGGAAGAACGGTAATTTCCGCTTCTCCCTTTTTGCTCTTGCCGTGATGAATGGCTTAACTCCTACGAATTTGAGATCATCAGTCTCGAACCCTCTGAGCATCTCTAGGAGCTCCCCTGACTCTGTGGACGGTTCTAATCCCCTAAGCAGCATCGTTTGCAGCTTATCCCCCTTCGGGGTGTAGGAAAAGAACTCCGTCGTCGTCTCTTTAAGTAAATTTTTAACGATTCGGTATTGTTCAATAGTGTTGCAATGTAACGCGTGTCTGTCCTCACTTATACGTTTAACATAAAAATTTTGACCTATGGCCGACTTACATAATTCAATGGTATCCTTAAGCTCAATCTTATATGTGTTGATTGGTGGCACCTTTGGTTTCGCGGTCTTCTGTTGTTTTTGTTGTTGTTGCTGGTCCTGTTGTTGTTTCTGCTGCTGCTGTTGTTGTTGTTGTTGCGTCTTCGGCTGCTGTTTTTGCGGCAGCCTCTGCTGCTGCTTGGCCTGCTGCTGCACCTGCTTAGATTGCAGTGGTTGCTGTCGTTGCTTCATTGGAAGCAAATTTTGCTGCTGCTGTTGTTGTTGTTCTTGTTGGCAGCGCTGGAGCTCAATTTGGGTCTCCTTCACCCTCCTCGCATCTAGCTTGGCTTTAATGGCCATGACTCGTTGCTGCTGTACGTGGATGCTTCTTTTAAGGCGTTCCATCTCCTCTATTTCTTCTTCCTCGTCAGTTGTCGCCAGCGAGGCGAAGCTGTTGCCTAACCCGGCATAGTGGCCCTCCCCATCGTCGGAGACGTACGGGAAGTCTTCCATCATTTGCTTTGCTGTTGCTGCTGTCGATGTTGACGCTATGGATGGCGCCCCTTCGCTCACTTTCGTAGGCAGCATTTCTACTGAAGCTGATAGCGAGGGGCGCTTGACCAAGTTCGGTGTGGGCCTGAGTTTTCTCCGTCGCTTGACGGAACCTTCGGCCGCTCCTGGCGGACCACATGTCTCAGTCACATCGGCTGTTGTTATGTTTGTGTCCGCAACTCCCGCTACTGGGAGCGCGGACCGTTGGTTTTCACTCATAACTTTGTTTTTCGTGTCTCTATCACTCACTTTTAGTTGGTTTATTATTTAATTCTTAATAAAAATTAAAAAAAACGCACACCACAATCGGGATTCGAACCCCGTATCCGTCGCTTGACGGTCCACTGTCTTCCCACTAGGCCAATTAGGCACTTGTAAATTCACTGTCTGTTATCAAACTTATATCAATCACCACGATTTTATTTAGCCGAAATAGGTCTTCACTCCACGGAGGTCTATGAACGACTCGGCGTCAGCAGACTATTCTTAACAGCATGCATCATCTTCTGTGTCGCCTTAAAAGATTTTATTGCATGTTACTTCTCGATATAATTAAAATTTAATTATCAACTATCTCACGTGCGTTTTACCCTTGCCGACGCCATCATTAGCGCAACACAATGGATGTTAGAAAAAGAATTCAAGCACCGCGTTCTTTGAAGTTGAGAATCTAAATCAAAGGCATTCCAGCAACTCAAACTGTCGTCTAACTCGGATTCCACAAATTAATTTACGAAAATTCCAAAAATGTATTTAATTAATTCATTCAACCCGACGCCGACGACAACAGATGCATAGATGGGCGAAGAGAAAATATTTGTCACAACAACCCGACACAAGAAAACGCTTCGGAAAGCGACTGATAAATAACACTGGGTACTGTAAATACACCCCTGGAACAAACTCTCAACAGTGCTTATCAAAACAGGCATTCCATTTCGGAACTCAGTTTCCAGTTTCCGCCGAACGGCTGGGGGTTGTTTGTGCCTAATTGGGCTGATTGGCGTAAAACACCAGATGAAATTGGTCGCCAATTTGAATTGCCAAATGTGTGGGTACTGTAAAACAAAACTCCGCCAAAACTGTTTTTGTGCTGTTGTCACGCGGTAACGATTTGTTTCGTTTTGGGCTTTGGCGGAGTGCGGATTTGTTCGGATGTGGATCCTCTGCACTGTAATGGAGAGTAACAGAAGTGTGCGCTATCCGCGTGTGGAAGGGGGTTCATTAATCAATTTCTGGATATAAATGTTATCTCCAATCAGATTTTACCAATGATTAATGACAGCGCATTGTGTTGTGTTAGTTTTAAATTGAACGTAGGTACATTCGAGTACGAATCCTGGTCCGTCTGTTGTGCGCTTCCTGTTTTTGTTGCATGAATCACAGAGTGATAATAGAAAGGATCATCGGATTACAAAGAATGTTCGATACAAGAGTAGTGTGCTCGCTGTGCTGGGTATTAATTGCACGACTTTTTTTTTTTTTTTTTTTTTGTGTCAAACACTCTGCATTTGGGGACTGTTTTGCATTAAAATGAGTAAAAAGGTAAAGTAGAATCTGCTTAGATTTAATTCCACATTTAAACATTTAAAATATTTGAGCTGCCGACATTTGAATCTTCCTAGTTGAAGACACTTGATTAAAATTGGTAGAAAATAGTGTCTTCCAGGCCTTTTATGCTTATGATTCAAACAACATTGTACATAAAATTAACTTTGTATTATGTTAATAAGATCAAAGATCACCACTGTAAAGAAGTAAAATAAAACAAATAAACCAAACAAACCTGTGGTAGGTTGCCTAAACCACTCAAAATATTCCTTTTACCTCCTAAAAGTATGCAAGTATGTATTTAAAGTCTCTTGTGAAATAATTGCTCAGAAGAAGTATCAATGGCTGTCAATGGGTATTAAATATTGTTGACTAGAGAGGGCGCAAAGTGTTTAAAGGAGGTGATCCATTCGATACAAAAGATCATAAGTGCTGATTGAACTAGTAGAAGCTGAGAAACGATAATTTTCAGGAGATTAGTTATTAGCAACGTTATTATTGTGACTGTTTAGTGGCAATTCGCCACTTTTTTGGGTGCCAGACCACCAGATTACTATTTTTTGTCGAATAAACTAAATTCAGGTCCTTTGCACCAAAGTATGAGGCCTGGGGCTCTTTTGATAATGATGCATATAAAAAGAACCAATCAACCCATCACTGATCTTCTGCCACAAGCTGATTAAGCTCGCTAAAGTTGATCTGAAACTTAAATTCCTCAACTTTAAGATTGGGGTCCCAACTCAGTTCACCAGCAATCATTTCTGGCGAAATTATTCTAAAATTCATTCCATTGTGTATAAATCAAAAAATGACATACAAAATATGTAACTTCCATAGAGCTCCTCGACAAATAGCTCGTAACACACCTTTAAAAGTTTATTTTCACAATGTCAGTGAGATTAGTACCTAGTCTACAATGCTGATGTTAGACTAGTGCATAGCTTTAATCATTTAAGCTCAATCTTATTTAGGGGCAAATAGTATACCCACTCTGCTACCAAATTTGCCAACGACACCAGCGCGGAGATCCAACGTAGAATAACATTCGCCAATCGGACTTAAGGGATAACTAAGCGAGAAGAACCAAGGATGTGTTATACAAGACTCCCATCATACCCGTCCTGCTGTATGGTGAAAAGGCACAGACTTTGTCAAAATCGGATAAAAGTTTGGAATTTTCGCGAGAAAAGTTTTCATGACGGAGAAGATTTAATGACGAAGTACACAAGTTGTACCGCAACACCGACCTGGTCAAAAAGATTCGTGTACAACGATTAAGATTGCTAAGTCATGTAAAGCGGATGAGTACCAACTAAACAGAGGAGGATAACATCATCTCCAATCGTGCAAGTAGAGGCTGAGCTTAACAAACTCGGTATATGCAACCGGAAACAGCTGATTTAGAATCGTATCGGCTAGATACGATTGAGGCCCTGCTTTAAGTACGGTTAAATGGCAAACTAATTCGCTTCAATTTCGCTTGCTGAGTATTTTTAACTAATCTCTTCCTGAGGATAGCTTTCTTCAAGTATGACAGGTTTAATTCCTGGTTCCCATCCATAAGTTTCGCTTTAGAAACAACGTCTCTGTGACCATTTGCAACGCTGAATAATACATACATATGTATTCGATTGGGTGAAGAAACAGTAGATTTGTAATATTGGAGCATTTTGGACTGATGAAAGTCTAGATGAGATTATTGAACTGCAATCGCAGTCGATGCATGATAACCTAGTTTTTCGTGGATTGTCTGGTACGAACTTGACAGACATGTGCCGCAACGGTCTTGAATAATAGTTTCACGCCAATAGAATTCTTTCTCTGGGACTATGTGGATAGCAAAGTCTTTTTTACCTTCCGCAGGTTGGAGTAAGTTATTTCCATCATATCCAAAAAATTCTTCGTGTAGAAGAAGGATAACAACGTATTCCTTCTTAATCGGTTCCTTCAGAACGGCTCAAGTATCCTTGTAAATCATAACTAGCGTAAGTATTGTAAATCATACCTACTACCAAAAACCATTCCAAGCAAGACAATTGTACATAAGGATGATCTTTCACTGCCATGTTTGGCAATTCCTCACGATTCGCAGTCGTAGTCGCACTCGCTTGTATTGCAAATAATAATTTATTTTTATTATCACCGAATCAGGCAAGGTGATTCGCCACCAACACACCATAAATACTAATTTCACGAGTTATAAAGAATAACATTCTCCTGTGAGATACACCATTCACACTAACTGCTCTAGGTTCCAAGGAGTAATTCCGTTTGTTAAGGGCATAGAAGGCTGCTACCAGGTTGCTTCTCAATCGACCCGTGGAACGTTAGCGGGAATACTTTATCAATTTAATTTCCTTTTTTAAGCGCGCACTGCACAAAATCAAATTGCCTGTCGAGCCGGCCTACTGCCTTTTCCCATTTACCGGGTGCGGGCTGGCATCTGGCTGAATAACGCCTCATAAATATTGTTAATGGCCTTACGTGTGTTTGATCTAAACTTGCTTTATTGGTGCGAATCTAACACTTTGCAATTTCCAAATGGGCTTGTCTGGAGCGGGTAGTTGAAAGTGCGTGTTTAACCTTTCGCTTGCCAGCGCTAAGGGTGGGGGATGGTTATTATTAGCATTAGTATCACTTGCTGATGTACAAAATTAAATGATGAATGGGCCGAAGTCGCGAATGTTTCGTTGTTTCGCTGGGAGGAGATATTTGGCGGCATGATTTGCATCTCCGCAGGTGCAATTAATTGCATGTACATTAACTCATAAATTATTGCACAGGACTTACTCGAGCTTGGAGTTAGAGTACAATACATGTGCGAGTATTGTTAAAGGTTTGATATATGTTCATGTAATTAGCAAAAAAGAGTCCGTTGGGGGGTTTGCATGTGGAATATGGTATGCTAAACCCCTTTTTGGTAAACAATTTTCTTTGGGGAATTAAGGCGATTATCACAAAAACATAAGTACAACTACATACTTGGTTAGGCAGATGACATTGTAGGACTTAAGTGTAGATTTGGTAAATTTTTCAGATCTACAACTACACTGAAACTTTAACGTTATACCAGATGGGTTCTGGTCGCGACATTACAGAATATTTGCATCCGAACCATTCCTATTATACAACAAGGTCCGAATCGATGTTTGCTTTTGAAATATCCAATACATGCATAGAAGAGTATCTTCCGTCGATCGCAACGAGATCAACTTGGATGATGGTAGTCATCAGGTGATCAGGTGGCTTCCAAGTTATCTTGTGGATGTTGAGATGTGTGGGCTATATGGTGCATGGAGGTTGTTAAAATCGGATAAATACTCAATTGGAATCTTGGACGGACATTTTTCGTTGGAAATATGGTGCTATCAAGAAGAAGATTTAAGCCACTTGAACATTTATTTATTTACTTAAAGGTCCATCTATTTGTTTTGTCGGGTTTGGAAACGCTATACTGCAGCACTCAGATGCAACTGGTCCATTGTACTACCAGAAAACAGGACCCAGTTTTTATCCATTTTACTGAAATTTAGTCGACTTTCTGAGAAAGCCGAGAAGGCATTTAAATGATGAAGAGCTTATATTATCAGCACTCACCACAGCACCAAAAAACTGCCACCTGATCCGATCAAAGGCAGGACAATCACAAAGGAAATTATCCGAAGTATCGCCGCCTTCTCCACAGGTGTCGCAGTCACTTAGTGTCACTTAAGGCTAACACACTAGGATGCTTGAAAAAAGAGAAGAACGCCAATAAGCGTTAGAACGCCAATAAGTTGTCTACAGTATCTTCTGCTGAATGACACCAACAATGCCGCTGATTTCTTACAGACGTTCGGGAGCATTCGTTTAGGTTGCCTGCATCCTAGAGAGCCGTGCCAAACACAATTGTGTTTGTAGGAAACCCAATCGTCAATGGAGGCCCTGACCGAGGACGCGAGAAGACCCAACGCAGGTTCAGGTCCTGAGAAAATATTCTCTGCGCTTTGTCTAGCAAACTCATCGAAGATCTCATTTCCAGATATCCAAATGTTCGAATTCAGAGAGTTCTTGCACTCTTGCTCTATTTTGGAACTGGTTAAAGGTTGAACAAGCCCTTTAGACCCACAGCCTGGCTATCGCTACATACGCAGATGCTCCGACCCTTGCACCTATTCTTAACAATATAGTCCGTAGCCATTAGGATTGCAAAGGTCTCTGCTTGAAAACCAGAGGCATGCTTGTCCAACGAGTAGTGAAATCTGGTCTTATCGACCTCCACGAATTCACCAGTACCGGACCAATGCCTGATTTTGGAGCCATCCGTGAAGATTTGACTACAGCCCCGTCCAGGCTCACACTCCGGCCGAACCCAGTCCTGAAAGCAAAGAAAGTCGACTATAAATTTGCACAGCAACCGAAGTTCTGGTGTCATTGCATCAGATGGCATATAGATGGTCCATCTAACAAGTCCATTCAAACAATAGAATTGTCATATAAGGATACTAGACGTTCCCTGAACCGATCGATATCTGAAGAATTAAGTGAGTTAATAGGCCAAAATGTGTTAATTGCTACCCTCATGCAAGGAATCCACAGACATATTTTCAAATTATAAATCAAATCGCTTCCAGCTATAACATCTCATAATACCTAGGCAATCACTGTCAAATGCACACAAACTCGATGCGAATCGTATAATTCGATTAATTAACTACCCAGTGCCGGCATCAGTATGAATCGCCACAGGCAACCGAAACAACAACTAATCTTGTAACTGGCCGTCACCAAGGCCGGTCGCCCATATCCCCGAAACCAGGACATGACAAAAACACCCCCTCTCCACTAACATCCGAAGAAACAGAACAAATCGAAGGATAATGACAATGATAGATTTGCTAATATCTGTCATTTACTTGTGTGCTGGGTGGGTGCGTATGTGGGTCCTGGCATTGTTTTACAACAAATTGAGAAGTAGAGGCAGAGATTACCCCCGATTAACCTGATTGCGCCCCCAAACAGTTCGATTAATGGGGAACGATTAAGACGCTGCAAATTCGATGAGGATTACGCTGCGGAAGGGATGTAGGGAGTGTTTGATTACGTGTTGTACATAGAGATATTCCACGCCATTCTATAAAGCCCTCCCCCCCTCCGGGTTGGTTGAAGCAGATAAATTAAGTCATTAGTTAAACGAAAGTTTGTTCAAGGAAAATAAATTGCCTGCAAATCGCAAGTGGCAGCAAGTATACGAGTGTATGTGAGGGCTCTTATCTGGAGGATTAAAACTTTGCAAGCGAAATACAGAAAGGTGCTGTAAAAATGCAAATGCGAGTCAGAGGACTCATTCTGATTGATTCCATGTGGAACCTATAGTTTGTCTGTATCTGATTAGAATGCACACTTTGTAAGAATAAGCTATAAGTCTTATGTTTCCATGGGAGCATGGGGAGAGGTGAAATGCTTTATTGGAAGTTTTCCAAAGTTTTCGCAAGTTTCTTTTTCTACTTTTTAAGACTTGGGCGTTGACATAATTCCCGGAGGCCACGCCTGCACAAGGACAAGTTTTCGTTTTTTCTCAAGTGTGCGCAAGGACTTTTTTTTTGAAAATACTATGATTGTATGTACTGAAGCTTTGAAGTAAATATTTACTGCAGTAGTCACTGCAAGCACCAGTGTTGTTGGCAAAAAAATGTTGGCTATAGCAGTAACTTTATAAACATCAAACATCGGGCAGTGAGGCGTAACATTGGCAATTTTTTCTTAGCGTTTGACACACGTGTAGGTGCTGAAAATATGGACAGGATTGTACCTGTCAAAATCATTGATAAAAAAAAAATTTTAGTTGACAGTCTTTTTTTGTCTATATTGATGACAACCTGTTTTTATAATTCAAATTCTTGAGAGGCTTTGCCAATAGAACTGCGTGCTGTGCGGACACCAGTAACGGTGCTAGTTTACGATCGATTCTGGTCTAGTCTAGGGCAGTGTTGCCTTGCCCACATCTGCGGTCGGTTTTCCGGATTTCCCCTTCCGGCAAGACGTTGAAGATAGTTCGACAGCCATGCTTTTGCCTGGACGGTCTCTGTTCAGCTTCTCCGGCCATCTCTATGAGCGACGAGATAAAGTCTAGACCGATCTTTGAGTAAGTGAGAATGATTCAAGGGCCTAAATCTCATATTTAAGGCAGATATTCCATTATATTTCATTTCAGTCAGGACAAGGCTACCTTAACCGCCGTTATTTCCGCTTGAAATACGCTAAAGTGATCAAGGAGGCGGAAGGAGATGCTTACATTGATTTGGTGGCTAGGCTTTTGAACGTTTGTCTATACTGTTCGCCATCGTTCGCCAAAAATGTCTGGGAACATGTAGTTTTAGTAAAACGACTTTTCAGTTAAGTTTCCTCTCTAAGATAAGATCCTAAATATTTAACAGTTTAAGTAAAGAAAAGATTGGTGCCATTTTGAGTGGAAGGGTTAACGTGAAGATTTTCATATTTTTGAATGAAGAGTCACTTCTGGAGACCTAGGTTAAGTTAGTGGGCAGGCGAAAGGAAGAACCATTCGCCACACTCAGGCCAATTCAGACCCATTGTGATACCCATTGGGAGAAGAGAGGGTGCCTTACCTGTAAGAACGCTACCCAATAGTTAGTTCCATACATACATATATAATATTAGTAGAACCTGCTCAGCTTACTGCGCCTGTGATACAAACCACCATGTGGATCTGATGAATCTCTTTATTTGGTCCACCGGTGTATCTGATAATTCTTGAATGTCCTCAAAAAAGTGCCGTCCGAGGAACTTATATCTTAGATGGCAGATACTAGGGCAGTGGCAAAGGAAGTGGGTTGTATCCTCATGAACCTCCTCATCGCCACACCCCCTACAACGGTCTTCTTCTGTAATTCGAGCTTTTTCATATGATACCGCAGCGTATTGTGCCCTGTGATCACTTTTATATGGGTGCTTAGGGATCTTCTGTCGATCTGCAGAAGTCTGTCGGTCCTAGCCTTAACGAATTTTGGCCATATCTTCCTTATGGTTGCACAAGTGTTTAGAAAGGTCCATCTGTTGTAAGCCTCCCTTAAGGCTCTATTTCCTGCTTCAAGCTTAAGTGTGCAAGGTTGTTGCCGAGCCGTTTCTCGGTAGTTCGTCAGCATTCTCGTTTCCTGGTACTACCTCATATTCAGGGACCCAGCAGAGTGTCACCTTGTGCTGTGTTCCAAGAATCTTGAGCTCTTCTCGACAGCACCTCACAAGCTGGAGACCTACATACGTATTTGAAGAGGAATCGAAAAGCAGTAAGAGCGATTAAAGGATGCCTTTCTACAGAGTCAAGGCATTCGTACCTATTGCGAATTTTGAGGGAAAATACTATTATCTCTTTTAAGCTTTGTTTAAAGCACTTCCTTTTCCATGAGTTGTTTCTTCGTGTAAACAGTTTCATTCTGTTCTCCAAAGTTTTCTCCAAAGGCTACCGATAGAAAAAAAAGCTTAATTTCTTGATCTCCTTGAACCACTGAATGTGTGTTGTCACATTAGTATGCAGATACTGAACAATTCACAATTACAGTTAAGAAAAATTATCCTATACGATAGTAAAATAAAATATGATTTATGACAGAAGGACATGTGAATGCCAATGTCTACTTGCAATGGGGTCCATGCGAGGAAAAGCCGAAAGATTAGGGTGTCCTTCTCGCATGAAAAATAAATAAAAATTGAATTCCCTTCATGTGTAGTTTTCGTTTTCATAGAAAATGAAATTTATTGCGGAAATGATAACAAACGAAACGTCTAGGAATTCTATTACATTCGGTTCTGGTAGATATAGGGATTATAAAGTTCCAAATGAGAAATGCCGGATGTGTAAAAAAATGACACAAAGGACAACAAATATCCGGAAGGCATGTTGCCAGTGACTAGTGTTTCCTATTTTAAGTTTTTCCTTACTTGTAACGGAATATCTCTATGACATATATTTAATAAAAGTTTTGCCAACCGGGCAACAGCAACAGCAACAGCAACAGCATCAGCGCACAGCATTTTTGGTTTTTACTAATGCAAAGTATACGTATTCCCTTGTTGTGTGAGTTGGGAGTTGGGACGCAGTATTCATGTTTCTCCTTTCATGTACCCACATCTGTCCGAGACATTCATTATCCGGTCACACAGGCAAATGACAACGGACAGAATACTGGCCAAGGCGAAAAGATATTAATTGAATAATTATAATGGTCGTCGTCTTGTTATGGGTTATGACATGGGTTAGGGTAAGTGGGATCTTGCTAATTGTCTGCAAGGATACGCACGACATCATCCGGTGTGAGTGGACTCGGTTCATAGTTATACACATGCATACACAACACACTCGTTCATATAAGAAGGGATGAAACGTTTGTCATAATTACTGAGGTTCTTGTTGTGCGATTGCTATGTATACGCTTGTCCGTGTGATTAGTGAGTAGACACCTGTGGCGCAAAACTGTCACTTGCGTATGCTTCTAGTGCACTATAAGGGTATGTTAATGGTAACTGACAGGCATATCGATAAAATTTCTTGCCAAAAGAGGTTATGCATATACGTACATATAGTAATTTAAAAATTCAAAACTCCGCATTAGGAGGAATCGGATTTTTTTGTTTAATTTATATCGAGCTCGAATTTGTTGCTACAGGTTAGAAATGACGTGTCTTATACAGCCAACACTTTCCGTAAAAGGATCTTCAATACGATTGAACCCTTATGCTGCTTTACACTGTCCGTTGCACCTCCTATCTTCTTAAATTTCAACTTATTTGAGATTGGGATTCATTTAGATGGTATTAAAATAAGCCGGCAGAGCCACGATCTGACTGCTTTTTATAGCGTACTAGCTGATACCCGCGACTACGTCCGCGTGGAAACACGTCGCATTAGACCCTATATCCTTCCCGGGTTTCAAGCTATTGATGAGTAGGTATGGACTTTCAACTCCTCATATTAATTCTTTAAGGTGTCCCTGTAAACAACATTCCTGGGTTTTCTTTCTGGCTCCGGGATGACCAGGCTGTCAGGTGAATTGACTCTGAGCGCGCTAAGAGAGAAACAGTCACTCTTTAGATCCACATTGTCCGCATTCAAGCTCTTTCCCTATAGCTTATTGAAGTTCATGGCGTATCAAAACTCAACGGAAAATTGCAGACGTTTGAATTCAAAGCGGTAGTCTGATGGGTTCAGAGGAATGCGGGGGATAAAGACAGTATTCCCTGATTGACATTTGCGACAATCCTGGCTTCGATTGCGTGTTGGTACAAGGTCTTCACCTTCACAGTTTCGGAGGGTTTAGATTGGGCAACAACTTTAAGGTTGAGGATGTGAAGTGGGTTTCCTGGTGGATAAAAAGTGTGCAGTAACTCTACAGCATTCTCGAGTTTTACTTCCGAGTTTCAACAATCATTGTTCGCCAGAACTGATATTCTAAGGAAATCGACAAAAAAACTGTTATTTTAAGAAAAGTGCCCTTAGAAAGTAGGCATAATGTCGGATTATTTGTAGAGTAAATGAACACCTACACGTTTGCTTAAGTAAGTTTTTTCGAGTTCCTTGTAAAATTACTCAAAAAAAATGCGTTTTTCGAAAAATAGGCGTGGCAGTAGGAGGATTTTGAAAATGTTTAGCCTATGTTCATTCCCTAGGCTTCAGTTATCTCCGTATTGAATTTCATCGAAATCGGTTGAGCGGTTTAGCCGTGAAAACGTAGCAGACAGAGACACTTTCGCATTTATAATATTAGTATGGATGGATTTTCGTGGGTGTCATGAAAGTTTAACCAACTAGTATCTCTTTGTTGCAGTTTTGTTTGGATTGACCGACATTGTTTGACGCAGGTATTTAGTGCCCTACAGCGCCCCTAAGTTGGTCGCCGATAGTTGGGAAGAGTTTTCATTGTCGCACCTGATGCCTTCAGATTGGTTCTACATATGTCCGCCACTATCTCAAAAACACCACCTCGGAGACGCCACTGAAACCTTATGCTGTGTGAATAACATCATAAGGGTATTCATAGTCCCTTAAGGGTATTCATAACCTAACCTCTTTAACTAGGCTGCTTTCAGTCGACCATAGCATACATCGGTGAGATCTTGTCTCACATGACTTTTGAAAGGACTTAGACTTATTACCTACAGTTCCTTTCTAATTTAGCTTTTACTAATTTAGCTTGTAAAGACATTACCATTTGGAAGACTTAAGCAATGACACCGACGACCCGTTTTACATTAAATTCCAAAATGTCCATTAAGGAGTTCCACGTAAAGACGGTTTTATGTAAAAATATTTTTGGCAGCTAATTTTCCGCCATGAAAATGAGATTAACTTCGGCAATTAATTTGTATATTAAAATGCAGACCTCGTGGTAGGGCACACCACTGCAATGGCAATGGGTGTCTTTTTTTTTTTTTACAAAAAGGGTTAAGTTTAAGAGCCAAAAAAACAAGGGAAGGAAATTAAGGAAAAGTATGGCATTCGTTTCCGAGACAGAAAATGTGATATCTTGTGTTAAAAAAGGGGTTAAATTCTTTATTAGAAATTAATGAAAATAAATTGGAACTCACACCGGTGGTGGCTGTACGTGAATGGGCGTCTTCTCCTTCCAATCACTCGACTTTTTTTTTTTTTAAAAAAAGGCCGCGGTAACGAGAATAAAATAGAGGAAGGAATAAAAAAAACAAAATAAATCACAACGTGGCAAGCTAAGTAAACAGAATTTCCATAATAAAATTACTTTTTCATTATTCTTCCATGCGGTTTCGTGGAGGCTTCAAACCCTCCTCTTAAATCAATTTTTTCCTATTTCTGTGGCAATCCAATGGAGGATGGCAAACCACCCGTAATTACCCGCAATTATGAGAGAGCAAAGATTTTTTTCAAAGTTGGTGGAAGAAAAATGGGGAACAAATATTTAAGCATCCCTTACACCAACCTGCGGGATTTGGACTTTTGTGAAGAATTAAACACCCCCTGTTCGATTCGTGATTGAGAAATTTTCAATTACAGATTCAAACAATCTCCCGCATAAGCAACGGTCAGGCGTCCCTTCCCTACTCCCTGGTTGAACTTACAAGCTACCTTTAGTCATAGCAATCAGGAAATCCATAACATTTATCAAAATTATCACACAAAACCCTAAATGCCTCTACTCAAAAATGTGTAATGTTATATAATTTATAATAATTGATGGTAGAAGCCGGGGAAAGACCAGCATGAACCCTTTTTCTGGGATCACTCACGGGGGTCACAGGGGTGTGCTGCTAAATTTCTCGCCTTTCGTTTAATTAAACAAAAATGACACCCTCTCATTTGTTTGGCGCAGCGCACAAGTACTTGTGGCAACTCCTTTTCATAATATAATAACATAATATAATTTCCAGACCGAAAGGACATTAACAGAAGTCATTACAACTCCCCGCCGTGCCGCACCCTCAAGTGGCGGCATTGTGATGAGGAGACAATCAGTACCGTCATCGGGAATGGGTACGAAAATGGAAGATTTTAACAACGTGTTTCGTTTCTTATCTCTTTTAATGGGAGTCATTCGAAACTGGCATCATAAAAAGAGAAAAAAATTACAATTTTAGAATCTTTTAACTAGGTCTTCATCTATTTTGATGCAATGTGGTGGGAGGCGGCGAAAAAGTCCTTGCGGTGGTGTGGGAGGATAAATTTTTTGGCGAGAGTTCATTGTTCGTTATTCGTTTGTTTGTTTCGACAAAAGAAACCGTATTAATGTGATGAGATGTTTTCACCTTTTCGTCTTTCCATTTGAATTGTGATGATTCTTTAATTTAATTTTTTTTTATTTGTTGAAGACAGAAAGGTGAATTTGCGGAAATATATGTACATTCAAAAAGAAAAGAACGGCACTACAGGGATATTATTTCATATCATTATATTTGACAGCCTGGCAGCAATCAAAGATCAGAGTTTATACCGCGTTAATTCAAAGCTTGTCTCAAAGCATATGTCTAAACATATGAACAGGGTGGGCCTTCGGAATATTTTTTGGTATGTAAATAAACACAAATTATTTGCTTAAGGCATTTTTCGTTTATTTTGAACCTTGCAAATTTGATCTGGTCACTTTTTGAATATGATATCACGTAAATGGTCGCCACCAGAGCGAATGGTGGTGGCCCAATGTGCTCGTTTTTCGGCATTTTCAATCACTTTTCGAAGTGTTTCGGGCTGAACAGCGGCTATTTCCTGTCGTATATTGTCTTTCAAGGCTTCTAACATAAACTTTGGACTTCAAATAACCTCGTGGGAAGAAGTCTGAAGACGTTGAGTCGGGTGACCGCGGAGGCCAGTCAAAATCACCATTTTCGAAATTAGGCGTCCGACGAACAAAGAACGCAATAAAGCGATTGTGGCTTGTCGATCGGTAAAAGTAGTTGCGTTAATTGAATTTTGTACGGGAATAACTTCAAATCAGCACGAATTATGCGTCGGAGAGACATGGGAGGGATGCTCAACTGCAAAAGAACGGCGACGACTCGATGTTTTTGGTGATCTCTCAACGCTGGCATGTACAGACTCAATCTTCTCATTATACCGCCTCGGACGACGTCGGTCTTAAAGACTGGCATTACCAAGACTACCGGTGGCAATACATTTTTAGTGTAAATGTAAATAGTGAGGTCTGAAGGCGCTTTCCTCACACGATATTTGACACGAAACACACGTTTCACTTGGACTGATGCTTCGAATGCGGGCTTTCATAAGCCGAGATGACCCATGAACTTTCCAGACAAAGATCAAAAATAAAATTCATGGACTCATTTTCATACAGCGCGATATAAAGTTACCAAGTTCTTAAGATAAACATAAGTCCTTAAGACATGCGTCATTTGCCAAATCACGATACTGCTGGGCAAATCTAATACGAATGACTTGTAACCTATTCCGATGTAAACACTAATAATGCGACAGGGGATTCTTAGTTCTAACCATAGTCAATCAACCACCCGCAATCGCGATCTTAAAATTTCTCCATGACGTCCATCTGACCTCCTCCGAGGCAAAATATATGTATGTATGTACATATGTACTTCAGTTGTTGAGAACTTTGCTTCACAAAAAAACATCTCCTTGGTCAACGTACTCTCTGGTATCAAACAGAATAAGTAAAAAGCCTTCTGGTAATCATAAAATAATTACCCCATGTCACCTCCACTGTAAATAGTTGATTAATGATGATGACATTACAAGGTTGAAAAAAAAAAAAAAATCGTAAATTGTTAGCAACGGTAACAAAAATTGTCCCCAGTTAGTCTGAACGCCACCTTCGGACGTTAATATCACCTGAATTATGAACCAATTCAAAAAATGTTCTGCTTCTTTTCATCTTTTCGATTGACGTTGTGATATAGCTGTAGAATCCCAGATTTTATTTTCTAACCTTTCAATCAGGTAACCCAAGAAATTTAGCTCAAGAAGACTTTGGCTTGAATTAGATCAAATGATGCAGTTCAGAGACAGATGAACGCCACGTAAAGAACTAGCAGATAGTAAACACCCCCCTTCGGGACACCACGCATGAAAAGCTGTATTCGTAATTTTAACACTAACTAACTAACATGATTCACTTATATTTGGTTACTTCGAGAACATTTTTAAAAAACACTAAAATAAAGTTAATGTTCTGTACAAAATTTGGATAAAAGATATCCGGATAACAAGTCTCCACAAACAACTAATGTCTGCCTTTACTATATCATCTTTACACCACGTATTGTTTGCTCAAAATTTGATCGATAAATATTCCATTAAAGAATTTCCTAAATGCGAAACAAGCCCTTCATAGGCATCCCCATGTTGAGTTTATGAATAGATTTTCAACGAAAGGACGTCCACAAATTTCCTGTGAGTGTGTGGCAAGCCGAACAAAAAAAAAATGTCTTCATTTATCTGATTGAGCGTGAATAAATCCAGGAGACGACACTCTAACTCATACACAAGGCTATTATGTTATGCTACATGTTTTGCGGCTTTGGTTATTGAATTAGCCCAATAAACCAGAAAAACAACCGAACAGCCTTTGTGCAGGATGTGGGTGTCTGTGGAGGGTGGTGGGAGGCAAACGCAATGAGCTGTGCCCCAATGTATTTGTATGTATGTATGTCGAAGGGAATGAAATAATTTTTGCACACAGGACTTAAGGGTAGTTAACTACCCTGTCGTAGACTATAAACGCTTCATCATCATCAACATCAGTATCATTATCCTAGCAATGGGAACCGATACTTGGTTACACGTTCTTTCTTCTTGTCGTCTCGAATGATGTGTGAAGTCAAAGAAGGACGAGTGGGTTTGTATTATTCTGAGACAGAAAGGGGAACTCCCCCACTCCTTATTTAGAATTACTCTAGTAAAAATACCCGGAAAGGTGATGAAATGTGTCTTTAACTGGAAAAAATGGCTTCCTATGTTAAACGAAGAATGTTTGGTGTCTTTGTTGAGGAACTTTTTTATACAACGGTTTTGAACATGCATCCTTACTTATTTTGTGTCCTTCGACAGCGTTCTACTGTTGAAAATCGGGATGAAAATTGGGTTTAGTTGTGTTTAGAATTGGCTCTGTTCTTTTAAGCGAAGACTTGTGTTATTCTTATTGCTATAGCATTGTACATGTCATTTGAGAAAAAAAGTTAAACGGCTTTGTTTTTTCATCTTCAACATGCCTCCCTGGCAGGATCGCCATGTAAAGTGTCCCTAATAAGGCAGGGCGTAAACGCCATAAGTATCTGCCAGAATCTGCAAGAATGCAGGGCTTAACAGCCATAAGAGAAACACTTTGTTTGTAGTCAAAATCTGAATCTGATTTTATTTTTTAAAATGCTTGGCCTTATATACTAATTCCCTCGTAGCATTCCCAATGCATATTGATACGAAGTGGGTCGCGTGCCAGCAAATGAATGGCTACAATGTCTGACATTTGATATACAATTCATCGATCAGTTGCACTTGATCGTGTATGAATCAGTGCAGTAACGATGTTTCCGTCCCTTCTCAAGTGGCGCATTAATGGGTCAGTACATAGCACTACGACGTAGTACAGGGTTTTTCAATAAGAGCGCTACAAACGTTTTTTTTAAATAAAACAAAAACGGTTTTGGATATCAATGAAATTCTTTATTCCTGTGAAAGTACGTTCGATGCCATTATGTATGGAACTCGATTTCTTTTGCATGGCCACCACGGTGCTGCAATTTCACGTTCGATATTCGTACGAAGTTCATCAATCGTCGCTGGCTTTTTGGCATAGACCATAGACTTGACGTAGCCCCACAGGAAATAGTCCAACGGCGTCAAATCGCACGACCGAGGCGGCCAAGCGACTGGACCATTTCGTGAGAAAACACGTTCTCCAAATTTGGTTTCCAATAAATTGATTGTGACATTCGCTGTGTGGCTTGTGGCGCCGTCCTGTTGGAACCACATGTCCTCCAAGTCCATATCATCCAATTGGGGCCAAAAATATTCGGTTATCATTGAACGGTAGCGATCCCCATTCACAGTAACGTGCCGGTCTTGATCATCACGGAAGAAGTACGGCCCAATGACGCCGCCGGCCCATAAACCACACCAAACCGTAATTTTTTCGGGATGCAATGATGACTCATGGAGTACGTGTGGATTGCTGCCTGACCAATACCGCATATTTTGTTTATTGACGAAGCCGTCCAGCCAGAAATGAGCCTCATCGCTGAAGATGATTTTTCGATGAAAATCCGAATCATTTTCAAGTTGTTACCTAGCCCAATTCACGAACATGCGACGCTTCTGGTGGTCAAGCGGCTTCAGTTCTTGTGTCAATTTAATCTTGTAAGGATGTAGGCCAAGATCTTTTCGCAAAATTCGCCACAACGACGGCACAGAGATGCCCAACGCTTGAGAACGACGTGTGAGAGACACATTTGGGCTTTCTGCAACTGAAGCCTCAGCGGCAGCAATATTCTCGACACTACGGGCACTTCTTTGTCTCACTGGCACGGGAACATTTTGTACTGTGCCTGTGGATTCAAATTTTTCCACTAGACGCTCAATTGTTGATCTGTAAGGACGATTATGACGACCATAAATTGCACGTAGCGCTCTTAACGTTGAGGCCATTGACTCCGAACTTCGGTAGTAAATTTTAATAATTTCGACTCGTTGTTGGCTCGTATATCTTTCCATCATGAAATGGCAAACCTTACTGAAGAGAAATGTCAAAAAACCGTAAGAAAAATATGGCGTCGTTTGCTGTCCCTGTCGCTCTACTTTTGTAACGTCCCTATTGAAAAACCCTTTACTATGGCACTTGCCTTTGGTGTCGCTCATCAAATAGAACATGATACATTGTATATATTGAGGAAACCGATTGTTTGTTTACGTTTTGGTTTGGGTTCACTACAATCATCTAGGCAGCCATTAAGGGATCTTAAGGTTGGATAAGGTAAAAGCCCTTGTTGGCAAAAATTCCAATAGCTCGCGTAGTCAAACTACAGAATCTATTTTGCCCAATTTTGTGAACAATCCATACAATTTCATCTGCTTTTTTAGTTTCTGCGGACTTCATTGATTCATATTCATTCATTTACATCATAAAATAACCATTGAGTAATTTGTTGATATCTCATTCAGTTCTTCTTAATTTGTTCATACATTCTTGGATCTTATAGATATTGATTGCAACACTTTAATGACTTTTTGGCTACCAGCATACACATGGAGACGTTGATTATCTTCTCTTCGCGGGATTGACAGCTTGTTTCTGTGATTTTTCTTTCTTTGCTGTGAAAATTACTCCTTTTCATTTATTGGTTGGTTTGCTTAACGCTTCGGCTCTGGCTTCCGCAACGGTATTCTGTGCAATGCTCTCAATGCTCTCGATTCCGTCTGATGCCACCTGAGCCTTAATATTTTGGTCGTCTTTTAACTTGGATTTTTCTTATTACTGAGATTCCTATTCGAAGCTGCCTTTTATAGCACTTTTTGTCAGCTTCCGGTCTCTTTAGAGTATCCTGCTGGATGATTTCTTTGCTCCACACTGGTTTGTTCTTCTCCAGATAAATACGGAGTTTTTTTTCTCCATTATGCGCTTATGGTGTACAGAAGCAAGTCTCCGCGTACTTTCAAAGATATGTATTTTTGTTACTCCTTTTCTTTCTCAATTTGCTTGCATGGACTGACTTTTCGGGGTCACCAAGCAGATTCTCCTCCAACTCCTCTGAGAATACTTCTTTTGCTGTACTGATGCCCATTCAAAGTGTACGTGCGTTCGATTTGACGACCTAGACTAGAGTAGGTTAGGTTAGGTAGATGGGTTGGCGAGGGGAAAGAAGCCCCCAGCGCCACACTTAGGTCAATAGAGACCCATTGTGATGCCCATTTATTGGGGAGGAAGGTACCCCCTTGCTCGTGGAGCAGTACTCAAAGCATTCTCCTATTGCCCCAGGCTTTCGAATCATTTTGAAGCCTTAATGAACCTCCAGATGTCCCTGATGGGTACATCCCTTAGTTCTTCGGTATCTTGAAAGAAGTGCCTTCCAAAAGATCTATGTCTAAGTGGGTTGTGTCCTCATTGACTTCCTCGTCTCCACAACCCCTACAAAGGTCGTCTTCACTTAGCCTTAGCTTTTTCATATGATAACGCAGAGTATTATGACCTGTAATTATTCCTACAAGGATGGAGAGGGTTTTCCTGTCCTTCTGCATCAGTGTATTAGTTCTGCCAAAATTGTACCTTGGCCATAATTTTCTAGTTATCTTACAGGAGTAACACCTCATGCTGTGTGGCAAGAGCACTGAGCTCTTCGAGACGACACTTCACAAGCTTCGATTTTATTTCGGTAGCAGAAATCGCTTTTCTCAGAAAAGAGGATTACGAAAGCCTTCTCAGTACTTCAAAGCCCTTCTAGCTTTAAATTTACCTAAAATACCACGACTAATTTAGAATAATTTAGGCCTTCCCTCTTTGATTCCAAATTGATTCCCTGATTGATTCCAAAATAGGACGAGAATGCAAAACTTTGCCGACTAGGGAATCAAATCAATCTACGTTGAGATTACGTTAAGTCTTATTGAAAAATCAAATGGTTATCAAGTTGATCAAATGCGTTTTATAAATTTGCATTGGAATAAACGTATTTCCTTTCAAGAAGCTTCTTAACACATTTACACACAGTCCCTATCGTTTCACCAAACATTTGGCTTTGCTCACTACATAGACTTGGCTTTCATTTCACAAATAACCACCCTTACTGCAATCAAAGTTAACAAAATAAAGCCAAAAGCCATTAACCATCGATTAATCCCCAAACATGACCATCTGCAATGTAACTCTTCCGAATTCCGATTCCGAAAATAGTAACAGCATAAGAATTTATTCGATCGCAATCAGATAAACGACGCCAGCAACAACCGCCCCGACTATTTCTGTATGCAAATAGCGATTAAAATTGGCACTGGCAATAAAACATTGGTCTCCCTGGACTTACGCTGCCGCCCGTTCGTGTGGCGTTTTCCACCATTCAATGTGTTCCCTATTGTGGCGACCGATTCCACTCGAGCGTGTCCATGGAACCGGAATTCGAAAACCTATCAGGACATAAAGCGCCCCATTAAACGGACGTTTGGTCATTGTATTAATGGATGTTTATGGTCAGTGGTCCTCGGTTTGTACTCGCATTGCAGACAACGCACGACGCTTAAAAATGAGTTTTATTGTCGATTATTGTTAAATGACTTCTGCAAAATTTACTTCGTTTCGAGATTTGCATCATAGGCTCTCGTTCGTAATGCGTGAAACCGTGCATCCTTGAATAAAATTAAAATGCCTATTATGAACCTTGTTTTTAATTCCAATCCATCAAAAGTTATTTCCTCTTGGAGGATACTTAGTTCTTTTTGTTTTTCCATTTTTTCCATTTTTAATGCAGTTCCCGCTGGGATGGCGAGTATCCCAGAGCATCCTTAAAATACCAACGGAGACGGAAATAACAAAATAAGCAAATTGTCTGGGAAATAAAAATTACTTCCGAGAAGATTTTCTCTGGAATTTGCTTTTCCCAAGGAGTTTCCTTCTACCGTCAGAGATTTTCCTTTTTTTTTTTCCTTAAGAAATAAGCCTGTTTGGGGGTGGACAGGAATCATTGAAGGGGATGTTTGATTTACAGAATAAATAGGGGAAAAAGTATTTGACCTGTTGAGTCAAAAGTGGCTACGCTTATAGCCGATAAATTATGCAGGATTAAAAAGGACATTTTTTTCTGAATTACGGTAAAACTGAGTACGGCGAGACGTTAATAGGTTTTATTAATTAATTTCATTTTGGTTGTATCTTCAGATTATAATATTTATGTGAAGGCGTACAAAAAACGAAGAGGTATGAGTTCTAAATTAATTTCGTGGGCTATACCTTCTTTTAAATGATGATGTTGGAAGTACGACTCACACCTAAAATAAAGACTAAACCTCGAATACTTAAAGTATCTGGAGATAGTAGTAATTACGAACGATGAATGTCAATTTCCCAGCTTCGCAACATCAGAGTCCTTTGAGAAGACAAAAATGCGCGCCGCAGTGAAAAACAAGGCAGTAAGAGAAAAGTATTGAGTCAGAAGATTTGTAACCCTGCGTAGAATAAAACGCATTCACAGTCTTTCAGCGATCGCCAAATTTAAACAAATTATCAGTCCTTATCCGAGACTAAGACTAGACTAAGTACGGTACCTAGACTAGAATCAGACCGGTCTTGTAATTTTAGCCTACTTGCATAAGGTTTCACACATATAGTTGCCCGCGGACCACCACTAGAGTGTTTAGTTAGTTAGAAGTAGTTCTCCGAGAGGAGGTACACTTAGACCAGAAAGTAGGTCCATTGTGATGCCACTGAGTACTGGGGTACCCTGCTTACTCCTGAAACCATTTAGCTTTCCTAACGTAGCTGTTAAGGTCGGCCATGCTGGCGGAGTTCAAATCATTAAGATCGTTGAAGAAGTATTGGCCCAGGGTGATCTTCCTGATATGGGCCAGTGCGGTGAACTCCTCTCTTCCTCATCCCTGCAGCTCCTGCAGAAATCGTTGCATGCTATCCCCAGGCGTTGAGCATGCCTTCCTAGGATGCAGTGCTCCGTGAAGATCTTGATGAGTTTTGAGAGCTGGTCTCATCCAGGACAGGCCAGATTAGCCTGGCATTATTGCAATAATCGAGATGTTGCCATCTACGGTTTGCTTTCGACAGAGCGTCGGTGTGGGTCAGGTGTTTAACAAACGACATAGGCGCTTTGAGATGGTCGAGCTTCCTGCCGTCTGTACATTGGGAGCCTATTCTAGCTAATTCGTCAGCCGCACAGTTCCCTTGAATGCCACAATGACCAGGGACCCAACAGAGTGTGACGTTATACTGTTTAGCGATCTCGTTTAGAGACACACGGCAGTCCTTCACTGCCCTAGATTTTATAGTATTGGATACGAGGGACCGGGAGACCAAGCGGCGGCTTGATTTATAGCTCTGACTTCGGCTTGAAAGACACTGCAGTGGTTGGGAAGACTGACGGAGTACTGAATGTCCAGGTCTTCTGAGAAGACACCGGCACCGAATCCTTCGGCTGCTTTAGAGCCATCCGTAAAGATAGAGATGGACTTATTAAAAAGGACTTCGCACTGACTCCAGGCGCTTCTGTCCAGTAGATTGTGTTTGTAGCCCACGTTGAAGTCGTTTTCGGTGGGCAACGTGTCTGTTGGTTGGGAAGGGAAGGCTGCGGTGAGTTGATAGGATTCTGGTATGTCCCACATTCTTTTCGCACCATTGGTGGGTTTCTCCCAGCCTTAAAGCCGCGTTAGTGGCCTGCTGCATGCCATAGATGTCCATTGGCAACAAGTAGAGCATGGTTTAAAGGGTAGCTGTAGGAGAAGTTCTCAGCGCACCAGCAATGCTGAGGCAAGCCACACGTTGGACTAGAGTGTTTAGCAAGCACTTACAAATTTTATCGTTGCGCTACTTTCTCAAACTAAGTTCTGAGCCGTCAAAACTTCCCCCATCAAACGTTGCCGAGGCCAACCGCCACCTTCTCCGAATGTGGCTGTTAGTCGTTCGCCTACGATAGCACCATTTTGGCTTTGCTGGTCCTTATTTCAGGGGACCTTTTCGAAATTCATTTTCCATAAATTTACGGAAACCATATTTAAAATAAACTAAGACTCCCCTCCCTAAACAGAGAAAACGAATTAAGCCATGTCACCCGTAGAGGCTTTCATCGACAACCCATATGTATTCTTGATCCAAATTCTGGATGGGTTCTTAGAAGCCGATAAACGCCAAGTATCTGACTTACGTATTCTATTCACAAATTATCCTAAAATCCATATCCCCCAGCATACCATCTACCACCTTCGTTCTGTTCAGCTATTATCTTCACGATTAAATTATTTTCGTTAATTCCCCACTTTCAGTTTTAATTACTTAAGCGGATGGGATTATACTGTACATGCTCTTCGCGCTGACTGGCAGACAGTTAAACTTTCCCAAAAGGTATATAGTTTCTGAAGTTCATATGTTATTCGACTACCGATTCCCCCGGGGGCAGAGCAAGCACTTGAAATTAATACGTCCCGCAAGCTGCCTAAGAGAGAGTCTGTGTGATTTAATTATGAGTGGCATATTCCACTCACACAGCACAACTTTCGGGAACATGCTACCCAGGTGTTACTGCGATGATAACATGCCTAAGTGATTCCATTTCACTTTGTCAACCAAACAGAACAAGTGTCAATCTCAAGCGACGAAAAACTTTGTCTTTTCCAAGAAAATCAGGAAAACCAAGTAAATAAATTGAACGCAAAACTTTTTGACACTTAATTGAGTTCTTGGGAATCATAGTTTCGATTTGTACTATTGCACTGCCAAGCCGACGTAAATAAGAGCACAAAGCCGAAAAGTTTCCTTTTGATGCGGTATTAATAATTAAGACGGCCCTACGACTATGATGCTCACATAAAGTTAAGTTTAAGAACTCTGCTGTGAGCCATTAACATTTACGACAAGGGCCACCCTCTCTCCGATAGCGCTCAGTTGGAAAATCGTTACTGTCACAGTCTCTGGTGACTAACGAACAGGATAAAGTTCCACTTGTCTGAGTTTTAATTTTAAATTTGTCCCGCCACATTCTGACAAACGATTATCATATCCTGATTAACATGACTAAGACACTCCAAAGAGTTCTTGAAATACAAATACTCCTTGATGTAACCCCAAATTTATGCGCTTCGTCGCATTTATGCAGCGTGCATAATTGGACTGTTTAAGATGTTTTCACAGGGGTGGTTTCTGGTTCGGTCGACCGGCTGACAACCCCCTTCAATCCCAGCTCGATAAAGAATTAATCAGAACAGCAATTCACAGTTTCAGAGGTGCTTACACCGTCAAGTAGATGACCAATCGCCCATCTACGACCACTTGGCGAACGGAAAATTACAAGAATTCTGCAATTCAGGACTTTTTGCCCGACTCCTCGGAAGGAATGAAGTAGATAATTGCCATTGCCATTGCCATTGCCAATGCCATCCTCTTTGTTTTTATTTTCCTGCTGACATTGTTTGCGTGTCCTCTCCAAGGTGATGTTTATCTTTGTCTTAGTTCTGCTCCAACCGAAACTCCAGCTCCAGCTCCAACTCCAGCAGCAGGATAATGATTCCCAGCTGGTTCATAAAAAGAAATTAACGGCCTTTTCTTGCGAGTTTTTCCTGCTCCTGTTGCAAATCGTTTAATGAGGATATAACTACCCCATTTGCCAGCCCCAGAGAAGGAACCAACAAAAAAAAAAAAAAAAATTCTCTTTCCCAGAAATATAATGGAGTCTACAGGATTATTGAGAAAGTTTTTATCCGCCTGGGTGTTCTGCCATTTCTTATTATTGCTTATTTAGTTGCGGGCGACCGGGATAACACACACAGCCATTGCAGCGACGATAATGATTATCATGGTGATGATTACAAGGGATTCGATCACGGAATTAACTGCAACAGCATGTTACCCCATGTCCTCTGTTTGTTTCGATGTTATGATACGAGTGGCTCATTACGGGGATTCTGGACTTCATGGGAATGACCACGAAGATTACTTTTCGGTTCGGTCATTATTGTTTGTCATTCTCAAGAGGTGGAGGCGATTCGAATTAATAGAAGAGATCATAGTTGAACCCGTTTGGACTAAACAGATCCTTGAGATGGAAACTTGTCTGTGTATGTGTCGGATTCTTTTTTAAATTACCACCCTCGTAAACGTACTTGAAATCTTGGTTCCACCACAATTTATGTGATGGACAAAGTTGTATCATTAGTTATGCAAACCGGGAGCACAAACGCAGCAAAGGACACTGGGGTAGCCTTACAACCGGGTAATTAATTGTCCTGTCCAGTGGGCAGACCAGTGCCAGTCAGCTTGTTTGTTTGCCTTATAGATTGCCAGGTTAAAGCTTACTGCTACCCTTGTCTACAATCACGATGATCCATTACGAACCGCACACACAGTTACCCAGCTAACTTCCGAAAGAAACAAATTTCCGGTGGCGAACCAAGGGGAGTGGGACGAACGAACAATGGGGGTTGAAATCGACGTTTTTAAAGTACAAGTGGCACTTTCGCTTAATCGACGCTGGGTCCGGGAAAAAGGTATCGACAACGGAAGCCGGCGATGTCCGCACCGGGTTGCACTACGTATTGAACGGCTGGTTATTTATCGTTGGAATTATCACCTGTTCGCTGTATAAGTCAACGGACTCTGCGAGGGACGATTTTTGAACGACCGGAAATTTTTCAGCATCTATAATGCTTCGTCAAACCTGTACCTAAAGTATGTACACCGTGGGGAGATACTCCCCAAGCGGTTCAAACTTTTTTATCTGTAAACGAAAAAGTTCCTACCCGTAATGACATTTTGACGCAGTTAAAGTTGCCCCTTATCTCCTGGAGAGCCGGGAACGTATCGGAGATGAATTTTAATGGCTTCAATGGTCCATTAAGCACAATCGAGCACGAACATGATGTACCTAATTGGATTACAAGGTGGGCAAGTACAGACGAATGTCGCGCTGTCTGAGAATATGAACAAGGATTTCATATGCTGCATCAAACTTAATGAGTTATTTGCCAGTTACTTTCTAATTGGAATTATTGCTTTTAATTGATCAATATATCGACCTTTGAAATGAATATAAAAAACTATGAACATAAATAGGTTGGGCGACAGCTCGGGGTGGGGGGAACTTCTCGCAACCACTAATGTTGAACGAGTTATATCCTTCGCATGTATGGAAGGACCTAGAGTATTTATTGCTGACTCCAAAGGGCGAATGGTAAGTGATTGCTTGCCGAGAGTTGATGCCCCAAAAATGCTTGTTTGGTTTTTCTGAGATTTGAACTACGATTTGAACATCGGAGAGAAGAAGAAAGCCTTCAAGATGTGGATACAATTGGGGGACTCAGCTTCTCGCAATCGGTACATGGAGGCGCGAAGAACTTGCAAACTGGCTCTTAAAGCAGCTAAAGAGCAGTCTTGGAAGGAGTTCGGTGGAAAATTGGATCGTGATCGTGATCACAGATCTGCAAACAAGGTGTTCTGGCAGACCATCCGCTGTCTCAGAGGAAAGAAGTTTGGTATCATCGAAGGAGTCAAATCCAAAGATAGTCTACTTCTTTCCGATGAGAAGGACATCCTGCGCAGATGGGGCGAGCACTTTTCGGAGCTGCTCAATCCCGAACAGGGTACGGAGGATGATGAGTAGGGCTGCTTTTTGGTGATGACTTGGTCGTCCTTACGTCCACCCAGACCGAACTTCAGCGCGTACTAGATAGGTTCGTGGCCGTCTGTGTTAAAGCTGGAATGAAGGTAAACGTGAACAAATCAGAGGTTATGGTAATTTTCCGAATGCCTCTTCAATGCAATCTGCATGTTAGAGGAGTTCCATTGAAACAGGTGGAGAAGTTAAAAAATCTCGGGGTCTTATTCACGAGTGATGGTAGGAGCAATACTGAGTTATCCTGTAGGATTGGTCAGGCTGGAGCTTGGTCAAACGGCTGAACTTGGCATCGGAGCTAAGCTATCGGTTTTCAATTCAGTGTTTGTTCCGACCCTCACCTATGGTCATGAGGTTTGGGTGTTAACCGAAAGAATAAGATCGTGGATACAAGCTGCCGAAATGAGATTTATTCGTTGTTAGGAACACCAGAATACGTGAGGCACTTAATGTCGGGCCGCTACTTCTTCGAGTGAAGAGGTCCATACTTCGATGGTTTGGTCACGTTCAACGCATGTCCCCAACTCGGCTTCTAAGACGTGCCATGGAATCCGTGCCATCGGGTAGGCATCCCCTGGGTAGGCCTAGGAGGAGATGGCTGGATCAAGTCCGAAATCTCACCTCTACCCATATGGGGATAGCGCCTGATGATTTAGAGTTGATGGCGGAAGATCGGGAGATGTGGAGGGTCCACTTAAGCACCCTAACCCCGCGACCCTCATAGTGGATAAGTGGGCCATTGAAAATGTATGTATGTATGTATGTATGAACCTGTGTATGTACATATGTCAGATCGCTCAGCAGTCCACCGCACTAACTACTGATCAATGGGGACCATCTGAAATAAGGGTTCGGTATACCTATGCCTGTTAGAGATACGGTTACACGAGAGAGAAGATGTTAGAGTGAAACCCAATACTTCTTCTATATCTGAGCTTTCACAGATACTGCTGTAGTAATATGTGTCACACCCTTGGTTGTTTTGTTCCGCAAACTTGAAAATTTCGCACATAATGCCTCAGGGATAGTCATACTGGTCTCGCGGAGAGTATGCCGTATGTCATAGCTGCACAGATATACTGGTTGGAGAATTTTTTTGTAATGGAAATGGAGAAATTATGAATCAGAGTACAGTGTTCTTCCTGACGGACCTAGCATTTTTTCTACTTGTCTTGGTCCATGGTTTCTAGACAAGGATGAAGGCCCTCTTGAGTTCATCATGTTCGTAAAGACTGCCTCGGCTTGTCTGAAGACGGACCAGAAAACAGTAAACTTGACACACTTTGTGCTTGGCACGGTGGAAGGACCGTTCCTAAAGAATCTTTCCAACATGGAAGTGTGAGGTTGGCTTTAGACGATAGCCGTTTGAAACTAGGCTACCTACGGGTTGCCAGTCTAGTAGGTCCACACTTCGATATATCTTGCACCAGCCCGACATCTAAATAAAGGTCGGATACTCCTGGTTTTAGACGAACGGCAATCGAACGGCTGTAGATATACTTACATAGAATGGTTGGTAGCCTGCCGCTGTCTATCTGGCCGTCTATTATATCTTAACACTGTTTAGCCCCTCAATCAACATGAAGGGTAACTATGTACATAACTAAACTAGCATCACAGGCAAGGATAGAGTAAAGAAATCCATTTCAATGTACCCTCCTTAGTAACCTACCAAATCGTACAAAACTGAAGTGATTAAAATATTATCTTCTGTATCGAAGCGGATTTACATCGCGATGCATTAACTTTATTGCTTAAACTGACATTACTGTCATGTTCATGCTGAAGAGAAAACAAGTGCCCACCCTAGCTATTTACTATCTGAACACTTTATCCCCCGTGCCATGCCATTGTCCCCTTTTGCCTTCATTTACTCGAGAAATCCCCATGTCCCGCCACCCCAAAAGAACAAGGAGCAATACAAAGGACTTAGCGCGAGCAATTCTTTTCTTCTTCGCCAGAAAATATTCAAATTAAGTCGATAAGCTTCTTTAAATCTGTGAAAAAGTGGCGGATTTTCCTTACGCTCTTAATGGGGTGTGATTTGTTTCCTTTCTCCAGATTCTTTTCTGTGTGCCAAGTCGCATTCCTCCTGGGCTATAAAACGTTTTTTTTTTTACTTAGTGCGAATCCTCCTTGATCACTTCAAGTAGCCTTGAGAGTCAAGTTGCAATGGAGAATGGGGTTGTTTCTTTGCATTGGTTTTACGAGCGTTTAAGAAAGACGCACAAGAAAATTTGAAGGGTATATGTACCTACACGGCATCTTAAACACTCGTAATTTGGGATACTGGATAAAAGTTGCTAATTTTTCAAAGACAACTTTTATTAACAAAGGACACCTTAATGGCTGATAAAGGGGAAGGAGAAAACAAAGGATTTAACTAGTGTGGGTGTAATTACAAACACAAATAATGCTTCAAAGTCGCTAAACAAATGTCTCTACTTGGTGACTATTTGACGTAGCCGACGCGGCGGTACGGGGACAGAGGAAAAACAAAAGACAAATAAAAAGCTTTTCTTTCTCTTTGTATACCAAGCCACTCAAGAAAAACCGGAAAAACAATTGGGGAAATGATTTCAAGCATCCTTGACGTAAACAGTCGTTCCAAGGTTTTCACGGTGTTTTAAGGGGACGCAATCATTAAAGCGCGCTTTTCTACTTTTTACTTCTTTTCTGCCTTTTGCCCTGCTGAAGTAAGAGTAAAGTGAATTAGGACGAAAGGATAACAAGCAGACTGCGGCAAATAAAAGAAATGATTTCGTTAATTCAATGGCATTGTCTAAACCACTAAAAAGCCGGAAAGAGTCTGGCGGAGGACGGCGGTGGTGGGTGGATGTTATAACCTGAAGAAATCGTGCATTCGATTCAAGAGCTGGCGCGCCGTGGATCACAGTAATTTTAAATACTAATTCGGCTTGTCTGGTGGGTGTGGTAAGAATTGGAGGGCACAATCTCGCAGAGCATCTCTACTCACAGTGTTCCGTAAATTAGTCAATAAAAATGTTGTAATTTCTTTTGTTTTATCGGGGCTCCATTTAAATTCGGCTCGTTTCGTTCTCTGGGTTGTGTTTAATTGGATGGAGTTTGCATTGGAATGAAGTTTAGAAATTCTGCGATGCCAAGAGTTTTAAGGTTACCAATATACTTTTTCGTGAAAAAATGTTTTATTGACCTAAGCTGTGAATAAGTGCTGGCCTTAAGCGTTTCATGTGATTGAATTTTCTTCAAAGTTGAAAGCAATTGATTCTTTAAATATTAGTAGAAGTAGTACACGAGGTGGTTCCTGGCGAACTAGTCAGAAACTTAATTAGATCTTTGTAGTACCATGACTGATGCGATCCAGTTGTCAAATTACATGCGTTGAGGACTGTTTCTGAAATCTTATTTTTTGAAATTTTTCAAAGTCACCGGAGAAAAGTTTGCTACAGGCCATTTTTGTTTTGTTTTTATTGTTGGAAGCTTTAGAAATAGGCCAGGTGCTTATTGCTAACGCCTGGCGATGTTTAGTGTTACTTTATCTCCAAGCGGTAGCTGTCCAAGTGGATGCTGTTCACTCGGATAAACGTGCTATAAGCGCGAGTGCTGACTAAGTAACGAAAATTATAGATACGATAGCGGACGAATTTTTTTCTGGGTTGCTTCGACCAGAGCTCAGGTCGATAAGTAATTCCAAGAACTAATCGGGATCTTGGACAAAAGAGATAGTGATGAGTAAGCCCGTAAGTGTCCAATCGGTTTAACTAGCCCCTTGTCTTATTTTATTTACATTGTAACAGGTCTTCTAGATTGAGGGTTGTGCCGTCGGAATGACATTGTTACCACATTAAAATATAAAGTTATAAGGGAGACACTAGCATCGGATCTTGACACGGAGCCTCATGGGCTCTCAGTTGGCAGTATACTTTCGGATCACACCTCTATTCGCGAGTTGCAAGGAAGATATTACTGCGACTCAGTAAATGGTATCGGAAATACCCTGCGATATTAATTACTGCTATCATAAAAGACCGCACATGTTGCGCATTCATAATGGACAATTGGCTACTGTAAATGTTTAAAAATAAATTCTCGTTATCAAAGAGGTAGCCGAGATCAACCCAACAAGGGCTGGAACAGTATCGAGCCAAAAGAAGAGTAGAGAAGAAAATCCTGCGAAAAGTCAAGGCAGAATTAATCCCCCACCCAGTATAGAATAGACAGACGAGGCTATTAAAGAGCTAAAAAACAAGAAGATCGCCACTTCTCATGAATTACCAACAGAGGTATTGTAAATATGGAGATGATGTTTTAGTAGGGTGAATGCATCAAATTCATGCGCGATATCACTGCCGTATATAGGATCTTATCTAACGCCACACTAATCGGTAATTATCAGTAACGCATTGAGCCAGGCAGGTCGCTGAAAGACCAAATCGGTTGATAGACCAAAGACTCACCGCAATTACGTGGACTTTAAAGGCGCTTTTGAGATATGGAGATGACATCGACATCATTGGCGCTTTTAAGACAATCGGAAAACAGGCAAAAAGAGTTGGCCTTGAAGTAAACGAAACCAAAACCCATTTCATGTTGATAGCAAACCAAGAAGTATCTGTGTACCGCCTGAGACGAAACAGTTGACGGTTTGTTGAAACAAATGAGTTTGACACTCCTAACTCCGAAAACGGTAACAATGCTTTACAACACACTGATTCTATTTATTGGCGAGTGCAAGCCTATAAGGAAGAAAGTAGGGACTTTCAAGAGAAAAACCTTTAGTCGAATAATTGGTTCTATATGCGAGGACGACGAATGGAGGAGAAAATACCACTAGAAACTCTCGGAACTGTAACAAAGAGTAGATTTACATACTTAGTTCAAAAAGCCTAATACTCCAACGAAGAGAATCTTTGAGACGACAAGCAAGACTGCCAGAGCGCTTGGTACGGAGAACTGGAAGCAAATTATGCAAAGAAATAACGACTTTACCAATTTAAAGCAAAGCCAATGCTAAGGATAGGAGAACCCACTTCCTGGTATATTTGCCACTTTCAGCAACATTCAGCAACTTCATTACCAAGATAGTACATACCTACCTACATACTGTGTTGGCAGTTACTTAAAGTCCAGTTTGCATGACAAGTGCAATGAAAAGCAATCTCCATAAGGCTTTGAATTGTTAATAGGCAACTCCTTCTCATAGATAAGACATAGCCCACAAGATTAAGACACTATACAAGTTCATACATACAACAATAGAACAACATAATATCTGTGTGTGAATAGACATGAATTAAGAATGTTGTTCGAGAGTCACGAGTGTTTCGCAAGGGTGCACTGACATCTTCTCACAATTTGGTACGCACTCAAGTGTTCTAAGGAGGGAGCCAAGGAAATTTATTGCCATGTAATTGTGTTACGACGCTGACAAATGGGCGTTTGTCGGCTTAACTCCATTAAGTATCTATTAATGTTGTATCGTGTACATAAAACACAAATAATATACTTGTAGTTAACCGAGATGCTCTACACGTAATCTGCAAACATGTGCTTGGGCTTGAATCCTACAGATACAAAAGAAACATGAAAAACAAATCAAAACAAAAAAAAAAAAAAAAAAAACAAATGGCGGGGAGGAGTTAACTAATTCATACACTAAACTTTTATATTAAATGCGCACTACCTCCCTCGTAGGACAAGAACATTAAAAAAGCTTTTGGTAAAGCTTGTCGAAAGGATACCTAAAAAGCGATAGGGGGAGGGGCCTACGACTCAGGACATCCCTACCAAGAGAAACGAGAAAGCTAAAGCGATTATTTGGGAAGTCGTGGGTAATGGTACTACACACTCAAGGACACATGATTTAAAGTGATAGTTTTCGGAAAAAAAAAACATTTTATCCTTTTTCTTTTATTTTTAAAGTGACATATGATTCAGGGCTAAGGAGTGTACATAGATATCATATCATGCGCAAAATCTTTTGAGCGCAAAATTCCATTAAAGATGTTATTAGATTAAATAAGTTTTAAAGAGAATGTATACATATGAACAAGTACATACTTACATACAATTTGGGGAGAGTGTACATTTATTGTCAAACCATTTCAAAATCAAATAAATGTGTGGCCTCAGTAAGATTTATTTCTGTTGTAAACATAGAAAACAACTATGTATGTATTGGTAGCACTCTTTAATTTTTAAATGTTCATGTTCTATGGCATATTATATTTTTTCTTAGGTTAGGTTAGGTTAATGGGTGCCTTGTGACATTGTCACTGCTCACTTAGACCAGCAAAGGGTCCATTGTGCCCATCTTCCAATTTAACTCCGGGAACCTGTAAAGAGGAAAGGGATTGGAAACCGCTGATTTAAAACCACCCAGATAAAGAAATGAATCTCAGGAGGTCCCTCAGCTCAAAGTCACCCAAGTCTTCCAGTTCCGTGAAGAAGTAACTACCAAGAGTCCTCATTCTTCTACTGGCGAGGGCAGGCCATTCACACAGCAGGTGTCGGACAAATTCGATCTCCTCCTCATCTCTGCAGCTTCTGCAATAGTCGTTGTGATGTATACCGAGGCGTTCCGCATGAACATCAATTGCACAGTGCCCCGTAATGATGCCAGAGACTATCCTCGCCTCACGACGACTTAGTTTGACCAGAGACGGAGATCTCTTCTTATTATAACTTGTCCATAAGTTCCTAGCCGTTGCACATGTATCTAGCTGGATCCACCGTGCATTGGCTCGACTTATGGCCTCGTCATCAATATACCTTTTTAACAAGCTTATTGGAATTCTGGCAAAGGGGAGAGCCTGTGAGGCATGCAGCGCTGCCCCCCCCCCCCCCTCCCCTTCGTGCCAATTCATCAGCTCTTTCGTTACCTGGGATATCCATATGCCCTGGTACCTAACGTATTGGCTCTCGATATCTCATCTAAATGCTTTTACAGATTTTTACAAGCCTTGACCTAGTCATCGCGGACTCCAGAGCCTTAACGGCTGCCTGGCTGTCGATATAGACCGTGATTGTCTTCGCGGTGATGCCCCTATCTCGGACAGTTTTCAAGGCCTCGATGATGGCTGTGATTTCGGCTAGGAAGATGCTGCAGTCGTCGTTTATTCTAAAGGACTGGCTTATTCCTAGGGCCTTGCAGTAGACCCCGGAGCCTGTACCAACATCCATCTTGGAACCGTCGGTATAGAAAGCCAGTTCCTTTTTATTACTAACTTTGTTGTTCCTCCAGTCATCTCTGTCAGGAATTCTGATATTAAATGTCCTGTCAAATGCCAGAGTCTGGATCATGTGATCTGTTTCTGTCGGTCTCTCGGCATTCCCCCAACGAGACAGCACTGAGGCGTGGCCGTAGGGAGCTGATTTCCACTGTCGGCTCTTTCTTAGTCTCAAGGCAGTTTTAGCTGGCGTGTTGCTGCGGTACAGATCCAGCGGAACGAAACTTAGCATGGTTTCCATTGCCGCTGTTGTTCTCATTGTTCCTAAGATTCCTATACAGGCTGCCCTCTGAATCTTAGTGAGGTTTGAAAGTTGATATTGCTTCTCAAGCACCTTCCACCAGACTAGTGAGCCATATGTAAGAATGGGTCTCACAACCGCCGTGTACAGCCAGTGTACCACATCCGGTTTGAACCCCCAGGTATTACTTAACGCTTTTTTGCATGAGTAGAAGGCTACGCATGCCTTCTTGATGCGTTCAACGATGTTCTCCTTCCAATTTAGTTTGGAATCAAGAATAACGCCCAGGTAGCGCGCTGATCCCGCAAGGCTAAGTTAAACACCCCCACAAATGTTTTCTTAATCATCTGATAAAAAATATATACATAGCTCAAGCACTTTACTGACAATAGCTTGCAACTCTAGTTTTCTATCGCCGCGGGTGTTCATTTTGGTCAAGCCAATCAAGGATTGAGTGGAGTAACTAATGGGCTCCAATTTAATGGACATACTTACCTAACGGGTACCCGATAAGTGGTTCTTCTCTAGCTGTTGCAAAGCAGCTTTCCAGCCTCTTCACTAGATCAAGTGCTCTGGCATCCTCAAAAGCTTGATCCTTAAAGTCTACTCTGTCGTCTCGAAGATCATCTTCGCTAGAGCATTGTTGTCCATTTTCAACTTTTAGATTATAACCATACCTTGGTACATCTCAGGTGTTACATCTTATCCTCCATTTGCTATCCTTGCGTAAAAATGAAAAGGTCTCTTCCGAAAGTGTTCAATATCTGCACTGCTTTTCTGCTTAAAGTCCAGCACTCTGCACTAGGATTAGCGTTTTTTAGAGCATGCACGCGAGACACTCAATGTTGAGCAGCTACTTCTTCCAAGGGATAGTTTGGGCACGTTAAACGCATGCCCCCAAATCAGCTTCCAAGACGTGCCATGGAATCCGAGTCATCAGGTAGGCGCCTCTTGGATAGGCCCAGGATGAGATGGTTGGACCAAGTCCGAAACCTCCCTTAAACCTGGATGAAGATAGCCACTGATCATTTAGCATCGATCGCGGAAGAACGGAAAATGTAGAGGATCCATTTAATAAGACTAAACCCGCGACCCTCATAGTGGATAAGCGGATAATTAGAAAATGATGATGATGATGATAGAGCATGCATTTCTTCGGAGTTAATGTTCCCTTTAAGGAAGATGGATTCCAGAACTTCTTCATTCCACAGATAGATGCTTTTTTATAAGTTGACAGCGCTCAACTGTGCTCACGCGGCACAGCTGTAAAGCTTAAGACTTGTAATTCGTTGGTATTTTCAAGAATTTGCCTACGGAGATTTAATCTGTATTCGACCTACTAGGCCGGAAGCTACACCGATACTTCCCGCTTAGTGTGTTCCACATGCGCTTTAGATGTTTGCACAGCACATTGGGTAGGATCTTATATGTGGCATTTAGCAGGGATATGCCTTGATTGTTGGTGCATGCCTTGATAGTCGAGCATACTTTCGTCCAGCCAAACTTGGTGAACGATTTGGTACATGCACTCTACCAAAACATCACCTCTGTATTTGAATATCTCACTGACAAGTCATCAGAAGTGGCGGTCTCCCTTTTTTAGCCGCGCCAGCCTATTTTTTCCTGAGCGAGGGGATTAATTCTTCGTCTATCATTCTCTCAACATTATGCGCCTTCAGCTGGTAGTGCTGTTTAAACACATCTCCAATTCTTGGCCCATTGGTGACTATGTTCGCTTTAATATTGCGAAGTGTGTGCGTACCAGCTTTAAGCCGAGTTGCCAGTACTTGGCCTTTGTACAGAACTGCTGGATTTTGTTGCTGTTACGCTCCATTATGTCGAATTAGACCACTGGTTTCACGGAGAGAACTCGTGTCCTGTCTTGTTGGTAGTTGTTCAATTTTTCTCTAAGTCAAAACCCTCGATTATTAAGTTTAGCAAGTCGAGTCTGGTTGAACAGTAATCAGTATCCGATGGCTATCAGTTGGAGGTAAACTAAATACAATCAAATTGTTGTCACAGATACAACACTGGGCATCGCCAAGTTGACGCCAGTTAGTGCCTACACTATTTCTAAAACAAGAAACTTTGTCATTTGTGATAGCATGTGCGAATGTATGTATGTTATAGTTGTATCGAAAGAAATTTACAAACTAGTAAAAGAATTGTTAACTACTTAGCTTAACTTGCAATTTGATAGATTATTCTTTTGCAAATTAAAAAAAAAAGTTTTCACATTCAATGTTTATGGCAAATTTCATCGTCTTTTCCTAATTTAGTTTTAAACTTATCAAACCAACGCAAGTTACTAGTTAAGTATGATTAAGTTTTTTTTTATCATAATGTATGAAATCGCGCAAAGTGATGAGCCAGAAAACCATTATGCGTTATCGAGCTTCAAGTTTTCTGCTCCATAAAAACAATCCAAAAAGTTCGGAGAACAAATCCATTTTAATTGACGCCAAAGTTAATTAAGAAACTGACTTTGTTTCTCCAGTTAATTCGAGTGGAAAATGAAATTATTTCGTATTCGCGTTGTCAAGCAGCGCATAACCCCTTCCGGAGTAATACGAACGTCGACTTCCACATTGGTTGTAATCCGTTTCCGAATTATACGCGGAATTCTTCCTAACTCATAACTGCCATTCAAGATACATATCTTTGGCCAAGTGACACAACAACAAAATCACGACATTTTTCGTTGGGGGGTTGTTTAATTTCATTTTAAGCACATGCAAGAAGCGAAGGGGGTAATATTGTCGCAACGTAATTCCTGCATAAGTAGAACTTGGTTCAAGCAAGGAAGTACATTTTCGACATCCCTTTTTGGAATGCGGAATGCTTCAATGGTGTGTATAGTATTGGTGGCTGAGATCGTGTAATGGCTCCCTCGGGAACTATAAAGGACAAATTAATTGGGGTTAGAGTTAAGTGAGTGCCTGGGTAAATATTTTGATCGTGTGCCCATGACCAACGGATGAGTAAAGCATTTCGAACATCGGTTAAAACGAGATTTATTGTATGAAAAGGCCTTAAGGTTCTAATTTCTTTAATTGCTATTGTCTTTGTTTGCGGACATTATGCAATAAATCACGATACCTATGGTCGGGTAAATATTGTGGTCTATCATCTATCCACCTGCGTTGAAGTTTGTTTCCGACCTAAATTGGATTGGAAAACACAAAAAACCAAAACTCTTCGAACATAACTCACTATGTTAAATTTCCACTTCACGACATTGCTTAGTTGCGCCGGTTTTAGTATTTGTCTATTGATTTATTTATTTTATCCACAAGCATAATTTAACAGATATACATATAAAATAATAATTTAGAATTAATAAGAAAAAGAAGTACAGACATTTTAATAAATTAACAAAGAACACGATGTGTTAATATCTACATATAGGGTGGATGACCCACCCTTTCTTTTTCTTTTTAAAAAAGCTACAAAAAAAAATTTGTTCAATATTTTTCAACGATTGTTGATTCATTGTAAAGAGTAAACCTTCCAAATAATGATGAAATGTTATTTCTTTCAAATGACTGCCTCGGTTAGCTTGGTAGTAGACCATCTTGTCAACCCATCGATTGTTGTGGCACGTAGCCCCATCTTGCTGGAACCATAGCTCGCCCAAGTCCAAGTCCTTAAAATCTGACCAAAAAAAATCGGTTATCATTTTCAGTTGAGATCATTGGCGTATTGAGGTTCTCGGGCTTAGGCGCACACTTTCGGCAACAACTGCAATATTCTTAGTTGTGCGCAGAGGACGAACACAGGGATATGTTCAGTTATTAATCAGCAGACCAGTCTCACGAACTTTAATCACAAACTTGCGTACACCAGCTGCAGTTTGTGCATTATTTCACCCGAAATTTCTTTTCAAAATTCGCACTGTTTTTGCAACATTGCATCCACTTTGGAAGTAACTTTGCAATATTTCCCAACATTGTTCAATTGTAAATTGATCCATTTTGTCCTGCGAAAATATAGTACTGAGTTTCTGTAAAGTTTTTGAGTGCAAAAATACCATATGATTCAAAACGAAACCAACAGATGGCCCACCCTATACATCCATACATAACTATATCATACTCGAATTAAAAAAATTAAATAATTGGTTCTTAAACTGTTCACGAGAAAGAGATATGTAAGTCAATTTCACCGGCACAAATATCATTGAAAAAAGATATAAATGTGGATAATGGTTCAATTAAACCTCAGAGGCCTTGTAGGTGCATATGAAGAAATTTTAGCAAGGGGATCTGGGCATTTTACGTGGTAACAGAGCAAAACTCTAACAAAAACTACATCTATCGCGTACCAATCAATTTAAACTTAATTATATCAATCCGCTGTTTTGGTACTTTGTGAAACATAGGTTGGTAAAAATTCTGATTATTCAGACCTAATTCCGCCATTATTCACTTTCCATCGGGGTATCACCATTGTCATTCGTAGTGATTCAGGTTGCCGGAATTTAATTTTATAGGGCTAAAATTTAAACAAATTAGATTTATTTGTAGAAGCACAAATTTGGACAGTAAGTAAACTTAAAATGAGTTTCATGTGCCGTCCGTCTCCATGATAATAATTGTATCTTGTTTCGGCGTACTGAAAATGCTTTTGATGCCCAGTGGTTTTAAAAGCCTTTTTAGAAGACTCAATTTGTCGCTATGCTTCCTTGATAGCAACGTAGAAGCCACTGCTGATATGATACATAACTGATTCTATACTCCTAGGACCTCGAACACTTCCTATGCCATTGCCCAGCACTAGCGAGAATGCGACAGAAGGCCCTGGCGTCCATGTGGATACTGGACCTGAAACATCTCAAGGACAAAGGAACCGGCGGCAGACCACACGTACACTAGTGTCAACTCCATTATTGTTTCCACCTTCCCCAGATCCTTCCCAACATACGTCCCAAGCCAAGCTTATCCCTCCAGTTTCGAGAATTAAAGGAGGGGAACACAACGGTCCCGATAGAGGCCTAAGTGAAAAGCCTTCCGCTCATCCTCATATACCATACCATACCATCCTCCTTGGTATGAGCTCTTTTATTCCTAATCGAATAAAGAGCATGTTTTAATTTGAACTGCAGAAAGGTTATCATGACGAAATAAGTAACCTTTCGGTCTTATTAAGGCAACCAAATAATGTTTAAACAAGACGGAACTGAAGTAATTTTCAGATTCGACGTGTTGAATTGCTACATTATCAAAAATTAAAGCGATTTTCTTAAGATTAGTCAAATTATTTAGTCATTCGTTAAAAATATAAGAAATTTATTTACTCATCCATGGTTCAGTGATTAGTGCGTTGGACTGCTGACAGAGTGGTGTGGGTTCAAGCCTCAGCCGGAAACACCGAACATTTTTCGCGGCACCACCTCTCGTCGGGGAATGACAAGCCTCCGGGAGTATAATCTGTCATAATAAAGCTTCTCAACTCGCCGTTAGGAGTCGGCAATAAATTGTAGGTCCTTTCCATTTGTGCGAACGCACAACATGAAGCTAGGCCTTAGCTCATCCCGTGCTGTCGCCCCAGCTATTTTCTTTTTTTATTCATTTACAATGGCATTCCAACTGGCAACTTCTTCGACAAGGTCCATCAGCTCATCGCTTCTAGATTGTATTCTCCTTTGACCAATTCTACTTTCGTACTAATGCAGTCACTCCATGTATATTTCACACCGGGTGCAATGTGTATTTTGGAAACCGTTCTTCTGCACTTTTTGAAATCTGTACGAAAGCAAATACGCTATTATGTGATTTCTTCAATCTTGTGCTGAAACAGTGACAGATATTAACACAGAAGCCACTTTCTTCAACCACATAGTCGGGAGATCCACTAGAAATCATTGGGGGCTTAAATGAAAACGAAATTTATTGTGTATGTATGTACATCCTGTCAACAAACAAGGAAGCATCTATCTACCTCCTAAGACAACAATTCATTGTGGACAGGTACTAGGAAGTGGTTAAAGAGTAAACATCAACCCCACAAATGACAGCCTAGTGGACATTCGATGAAGACTTTCCCAATAAAACTGTCGGTTTGGTAAAACAAGTGGGTTCAAAACTCAAAAGTCGCAAGACGGAATGCGTGCTTTTTAAAACACTGATCCTGTCAGTCTTTCGAGTGAGAACCTTGCAAGAAAAAAGAATTGGGTGGAATTTTTGGTCCAATATGTGAGGAGAAGGAATTTCTTTTTTAAGGGCCAAGCTTTCGCAGATGTCAGATAGTTCGGTTTGTCGAACTGGGAGCATAGTACCTGGGATTGAAGAGTACTGTGTTTCAGCCAGTGACCCTCCGCCTGTGAGGCGCCTGTTAGTGCTCTTAAGTAATGGTCATACTTAAGACTTGAAATAAGTCAAAATGACAGCGGACTCTGAATAGTTTTTATACTTTTCAGTTAATTTATGTACTACACAAACAAACTTAATATTTCCATTGCATTAGCAACTAGATTCGATGAGCAATTTCCTTCTCGAGTTGTTAACCAAAATCCAATGAAAATATTCACCCTTTCTAGGATTAGCTCTGACTCACCCCATTTGCAGGAAATTTAACTACAGGACAACTTACCCCAGCAAATATTTTTCGCTATCATTATAATCACATCACATCCCACACGCACATTAGGAATATTCTTTTAACTTGAAACTCTATTATCTTCGTCCAAAAGTTTGCCAGGATGTGCTTCTGTTGCTCAATTCAATGCCACAGTTCTCCGGTTATAAGAAGCTTAACCGGTCCTTCGTGCTTCCTTGTGTATGTGCACACTTTGGGAAAACTTTGTTCTTCTCTCGAAAACTTTACGTATTTAGGCACAGTTGATTTAGTGCTCTCTGACCTCAGTTTAAACATAAACACTATTCATATTGACTGCAGACTACACCACACTACCCTGCCCACAAATCCGAAACCCTTTTTGGTGGCCCAAAAGAAGACGTAGGAACATAAATGGGATTATGATCTTATCAGAACGTAAACAGACGACGGAAATTATAATAACACCTTATGGTGTACACCCATAGGAGAGCAGCATTGTGTTTATTGCCGCACTGCCGCCGGTGCGCCAGTCCAGGACAAACTTTGCCAAGACAAACAAGTTGCGAAAGTCCTTTGTCAAGATTTATTTCTTCGCTCCAAAGATTATCGACGACCAAGAAAAAGGGACAAGACAAGTAACTCTTCGCCATCGCAGTTGCCAGCCAATTTGTATCGCACATGGCTTCGGCTTTGGTTCCAAGGGAAGGAAATCTTTAATTAAGAGCGGATTAGTTGGACATGGCGCAAGATCTGCATCTGAGGTTTCCCATAAGGAGGTAGTGATTTAACTTTTAGTCGAAAATATTTAAATTCTTGGAGTAGTTTCTCCCCCTGAGTGCCGATCAATATGAGCTGCCAACACGCATAAAGACTAACGACTTCATTAAACCATCAGCTTCCGTTCAAAGAAACCATTATAACCGACATTAGGCAGAGCTTCTGATTGAATCACCTCATAACAAGTGAATCCGAAGATGGGGAGGTGAGGCAGGTGAAGTGAAAGATTGTGGCTCCGTCTGTGGTGCACACAGAAGCATCGTTTGTGGAGAACCCATTAAATTGAGTCTTTCTGTGGCGGATCCCTGCGTTTGCACCCCCACCCTCGATTGGGGTTGTTTAATATCCTTTCTTATCGCCGGGAAATCGTTCATTCATTGCCTGAAGGGGCAAGAAGAGAATATGTGCCGACTCGTTTATGTGGGTCCTCCTTGCCGCCGTTGCTGTTCCCTTCGTTGAGCTGTGTGCTACTGCTACTGCTACTGCTACTGTGCTCATGCAATCGATGATGAGTGCGGAAAGATATGAATTCCCGAACAAAACCACATTACTCCGAAAGTAAGTGATAAGCAGTTATTGCCTTTTGCTTTTGGTAGTGATACCCTTCTCGTGTATGCGTCCATGCTGTTGTTCTCCCTGCAAATGGCTAATTCAATCATCTGATGCCGAGATGGTTCCGTTTACACTTAATCAGATAAATCGGATGGAAGCAGGCACTTTGTGGCTACCCACAAATGCTTACGACCGGGCGAAAGGGTGGCCAGGGCCAGTGCTCCTTTGCAGTTGGTGTATCCATTTTTGTGTAAACACTGGGGCTGGTAAACCTTTGAGCTGGCTGCAATTGTCTTTGCTTCGCCCGTATCAAAAATTTCACAGCTCGTCTAGCAATTGTAGAACATTTGACCTGTATACAGTGCATGTGTGAGTTTCATGTTTAATTAGTGTTGAGGGGGATTTTTCTTTTTGAATGTCTGCTGGAGTAGAAGTTATGGATCAATAAGTGATTTTTTAAGCACAATGTTGGCATACACAAGTATTCCTATTTATAGAAGCCGACCTTTTATCGGAGGACTTTAGCCGGCCTGCCTACACTAAATTAACCACCATTGGTCAAAGGCACTACCTGGTGCTTCATAAAATTTGTATCAGTAAACACTTTACCTTATTATCAATACGACCTAATACCTCCAGAATGGAGGATTGCAATAGTTGATTAGACGAACGATTAGCAGGGAAACTACCTATGTACATATGAATCAGACAGAGACAGTGTCTTTACTGTCTCAATCAAACCAGCCGCTTTGTAATCCATCAACGATAAAACTATGCGAATTTGGATCAGAATTTCATCGACATTCCTTTGTCGTTCATCAAGTTTAAGTACTTCTTGAACGGAAATGGGAACGTCGATGCAGAGAAAGTCACATCTTGTATGTGAATCTCCAAGCATGAGCAGAAGTAAACAACAATTCTTCAAAGATATGAGCGAATTGTCGAAAAAAGCACCGAAAACCATACTAAAATTTCTTCTGATGGTTCGGGAAGGAATGCGGAATCTGGAATTCCATATAAAGGTTCGCGTCTTTTGTCTCCGAAGAAATTTACTAGTAAGTTGATCAGCAGTTGATTACACTCAAATCTTAATGGTATCGTCCAGTAGTTAATTTCATTGTGGTAATCATAGTCTTAGGTTAGGCTTAAGTGGCAGTCTACACAACATATAGACTCGCATAGAGCAGTGTATAACGAGGATCCTAAGTTTAGGTCTGTACGCAAAAATTTCGTAGTTTTTCGTTAAAGAGAGCACTCACGAGAGAGTAAGAAATTTCCCCATGCTACGAATTTTAGTGCAAGAAATTTCTTTGGGATTGTTTATGAAATCTGTCAAATCTGTCAAATGTACCAAACAGCTGTTCGTTATTTTTGTGTGGTATTCAGTTTGTCAGATATTGAAGAATTCTGGAACACCTAGCAATCATGCGAAGATCCAGGGAATCTAAAAAATGTGTTGGAACATTGAATAAATGTTTTCCACACTTTTTTAAACTCTCCAAATGTGAATTGGAAAATTCTTCCCTGTAAACTTTTCTTAGATTTGACAGTTGAAATTTGACGTTTAAAATTGGGCAACTTTTCTTGTTCAGCGCGTTCGTTTACTTTTTCTCTCTGAGAGAATTTTACTCTTCAAAATTTGATAATCTTCGAATTTTGGTGCAGAAAGTACCCGAACAGACCTTTTATTTTCCTCCCACTGCGGATAGCGCAGAGAAAGTGGAGAATCATGTCTTCCCCCTTTTTGCACATGCAACTTTTGTAGAAATCATTGTAGAGCAGGCCTAGCCTATTGACATGTACTGATGCGCTTCGTTTTCTGCGTGATAACACAGTTGGGGGGTTTGAAATCCAGGACTGTCTAATGTGCCATGTGGTGTCACCTGCCATCTTTGGTTAGTGATATTAATCAAATTTAATTTGATAAACAGTTTATGTAGCGAGAGGCACGCCGAAGTTTTGCTTCTCAGGTAGACTCGATAAATTATTATCTAACATAACAGTTCAGGTCGACCATATCAGCATTTTTAGATAATTTAGATTGCTGTATGTCATAAATATTGGCAGCAAGTGTATCGTAGTTCGAAGTGCAGTAGTTAGGGTTGGTTTGATTTTCCAAAGCTGTGGAGTAAACCAATATGCCAAAAGTAAGGATCAGTCTAAAAACCGCAGAGTAAAACAAGTGAACAATTTTTGCCTGTAAGTCCCATCTACAACAAAGATAGTGATAGCGGGAATCACCTATCTTGTTCATCAATATTTTCTCTGCAATATTCGGATGCGTTACCTTCAAAATTGTTTCGTTTTACGATTCCACAACTCGTATGGTGTCCAACTAGTGGTCTACGTGAACCAATGATGCACGTCACCGGCCACTAATCAACCTACCTACCTGAATACATATGTTAATTATTTTTCTGATTAGTGGTAGCTGGCGGTTTAACCCGATAACTTATTTTCGAGACAATGGATAGATTTGACGGTTTTTCCTGAAATTCTGTGTTGAACTAAGTTTCTATATTTTATGTTACCAAAACACTGCAAATACAGCAAGTACCTGCAAACTCATTACATTGAGTGGTTTCTGATATAAAAACTCACACGCTCCGGATCCAAGGGATGGCGAAAACTTTTCCAATTTCTTGAATGCAGTTAATGCCAACTATCTGTACGAATTTTTGCTTCCTTTTTCTTTTTCTTCCAGTAAGCAAGAAACTTTTTGATGTTTAAAACGCTGTTTATGCGTTCAATTGTACTCATGCTATAGCAAAACATTTCCTTCAAAACGTGCTGAAAGTTTTTATACTCGCCAGCCAAAAGTTGCGCGCAACAAATCATCACTTGCGAGAGGTTGAGCAAAAGTAAAATCGTAACCAGTGCCACCTGATGTCATAGTGATGATGTCCTGGAACCAAACACGAAACCTTGGTAATAAATTGGAAAAAAAAGAATCGCAACCGTCTCACCCTCTGGTTACACATACTTTGCGATATTAAATGGTTACCGGCAAAAAGGACTTTCCTCTCAACTTAAATATCCATCCCGACAGCCAAGATTATATTAGGAAATTCCTTTCAAGTTACAATAAAATTTTTCTGCTTGAAATATTTAAATCATGTGTCCATTTGAATGTCCACTCCACATGAAATCCAATTGTGATGTGACAACCAGCTAAGAACTCGAGAATGTGATATATGTAAATTCAAAAGAAGGAAAGTGAATGAATTCTTTATACATAATGAAGGAGACATTACTATTTAAATGTAATACAGACCAGAGGCATACAATTGTAATTCCAGGAGACCATGAATAATATTTGCGGGACAGATAGCAACCTCCCCGGACACAAAGCGCAGATAAATTATTCAATGAAACAAAAGCGAAAATATGAAATTATGCAACACTTGAGAAAAATACATCCTTCCACGACTCATCCATTGAAAGTCCCAGTGCGACATCAAAGCACTCTGAACAGCGACACTCGGAATCCGCTGAAAGGATAAATCCCTTCCACGGGGTGTAATTGAGCGCTTGCGGAAGACGTGAAACTTCTGGCTTTTGTTCTCAAGGCGCAAAACCTTTATGCACATTCGTTTATCACCCTTTTGTTTCGCGTTTCACCCGTGGAACCATAAATTAGCAGTAAGCAGGAAGAGTGTGACGGGGCTTTCAACAAAAGCCGAATGCGGGTTGGAAAGTTCGCGCCAAGTTGTTACTGTCACTTCAACACCACCGAATTTCAAACCAATGATTTTGAGCTGCCTACGTATACTGCGGTTATACAACATTTCGTCGTCAGAGGCCTGCTTGTGACAGACAAATTAAAATGTCCTGTTGTCCTGTCCTGTTCACCAGCGGTCAGCTTCCGGATATAAGGGCAATAGAACCCAGCAACTCAACCAGCGTCTGCTGTGATGCACCGAATGTTTCGCCCGAGTCGCAATGTTTACCCTTAATTAGATTTTGTAACGACCAAATGACGTCGTGATTAATGACAGGATTTTCTCTTCCGCAAGAGATTAGGGATGACTATTGCGCGTACACATATGCACATGCATAGGCGTACCTACTACCTCGACCTACTACATTCTGCGTGCATCTACTCGTGGAATATTGCCAAGGACAACAGTTGTGGCAGACAGTGACACTTTGCAAATTGATTCACAACGCTCTGTGAACATTCTCTTTCCGATTATACTCTCCGCACTATCCAGTATCCATTCGATTCTTCACTCCTCCGCTGATACTTCGAGAGGATTAAACTTTATATAAAGGAGATTATTCGCGCTTCTTATGATTGCGAAAATAATTGAAACGTTTGGCTGTGGTTCTCACAGTACTTTTCACTTAGGAAACCTGCTTCGACGTAGAGTGCCATCCATTAACCCCTTTCGAGCAATTTTCAATTAAAAACTTCTTGCATAAGTTATAAGGCCAGAGGCAACTATATAAGACGCATTCAATATTAATATGTTACCCCTTTCCCTTCAGCATGGGGTTTCTTTGTTGTAATTGACTTTGGATGAAAATTGAAATACCATGTTCACTTTACAGCCGCCAAGAGTTCTGCAACAGCCCTTAAGGAGGATGATTGATCAGGTATATGAGTTTGAAGCAGGTTCAGCATGTCTGAAGACTTTTAAAGGGAAAGACTAAATCCTTTGATTGAGATATTATATTAGGACATCTTGGCCGAATGGGATTACTTTCTTAAGTGCCAAGTAAAAATCAAGAGATAAGTAAGTGTGGTAAACGTCAATTTTAATTAAAGCTCTATAAAATGTCTTAGCGTAAAGGTATTGATTTTCTAGGGATGATACCGTTTTTATACGGGGAAACTACTTACTTAAAGTGAAATTTAAACAATAAGTAGGTGTCACAGTTGCTACTTTGAACACTTTATAAGGGTTCCTACGACATATTCACTACTTAACAGTTTCCAGGAGTAAATCGAGTCCTTGAAGAAAGAGCTGAAGGCCTTTCATATCTTCCTGCAGTGTGAAGACAAAAAATCTCTTTCTACACCCTCTACTGCGCCGTCATTAAGGTGAAAATTCGAAGGTTTTCGTAGCACTTTCCCTCGTCGGTGCCCACGTGGCTCAGTGGTTAGTGCATTGGACTGCCGTGCGAGCGGCGTGGGTTCAAGTCCCAGCCATGTTGGGCAATGACAAGCTTCGGGGTGTATAATTTGTATAAAAAAAGCTTCTCAATTCGCCATTCGGAGTCGGTAATAAATTATAGGTCTCTTTCATTCGTGCGAAAAATGTAACACGCAAAAAATGTTTGGTTGCGAGAAGCTAGGCCGTGGCTAATCCCGGGCTGTCGCGCCAGCTATTTATTTATTTTTTATCCTTGGGGAAAGCCGAAACCCAAGAGTGTGTTTCGTCATGTTTTGTCTAAGGTCGCCATTCAAAGTCGGCAATACGTTGTAGATCCTCTCGATTAATGATAAAAATCTAAAACACACGAAGTTGGAAGGTTGGAAGAAGCTTAGATTAGGTTAGGTAGAATAGGGTTATGCATCCAGCACTTGCAGAAGACACTGGGCCTATTTGCTTTCCCTACAGAATTTTACCATGTTTTATAGCTATCATAGCCTAGCTCCTCTAGATTACTAAAGAAATAGTTGCCGAGAAGTTTCATGCGTGTGCTGGCCATTCGCTGACATTCACATAATATGTGCAATATGTCCTCAGCGGCGCATAGGTCATTGTAGTACCTGCAAACATCTGTGAATGTGAGCCCTAAACTTTTAGCATGCTTTCTCAGAGGATAATAGCCGGACAAGATGCCAGTGCCAGTGCTTAAGTTGAGATTATCTCTTGTACTTCTGCGGTCTAGTGCAGGCCATAGAGCCTTGGATATCTTGTGCCCACTTATATTGAAGCATCTCCGATTTGCCTTATAGAGTTATACTTATTAGAGTTATACTTAGGATTTCTGCTTCAACCTCCATATGTTGCCGTTCTCCTAGTCTGGACTTTGCTCACCAGGGGCTGTCGTGCGCAGTTTAGAAAAACTTAATATCCTGTTTGTGCCTCACCTCTCTTCTTCTCTTTCGAAAATATCAGATATGTATTTCTTAATTTTCAGTACAAAAGCCGCATAAGTGACGTTTCTCTTATTTTGACATCAACATTCGTAAGGGAAAAGCGTATAAGTCAATCCTGCCAAAGGATGATGTAAAAAAAACCTCTGTCCCTTCATCTTTATCGAATAGGTTTTCACTTTAATTGCTTACTTCCCAAACCATAATCAAAAGAGTGTTGTATGTCTCACAAATGACCACTTTCCACTCAGTCACCCTTTTCGCACCGTTTTGCCGAAAAGAGTCGGTTGGGGCCACTCCTCAAAACGCTTTGATAATTTTCTGCACTCGCCTGATAACATTTAATTTAATGCCCGAGGTCAGAAATATTCCATTTATTATTGGATTAAATTCGGCAGAAAACTTTGTGAGATTTTCATATCCTGGACGTGGATGCTAAATTGATCCCCCAAAACAGATATGAAAGGATAAACGAGCTGCCCACTGTTGGTGCGGTGTCGTGCGGTGCTCTCTTTCGCTCTGTTTTATTTTGGGCTAACGATGGAAATTTATTTTTACAATGTATGGTGGCTCTTCGGACCAGCCTAATACCAAATGGGCAGAGTAATCCATCCTGCCGCCAGTGTTTCCTTCAACTGGACGATGGTCCTTGATACGAGTGCCGGCGGAAGCGTTTTCATTATTTTTTTGTTGTGTTTTGGAAGAAACATGTAAAACACATGATATTTGCATGAGGAGAGTTCGTTGTAGCAGCAGACGCCTTCAGGGACCATTTCATGATATAAAGTATGAAAATTGTTTTAGATAAATGGAAGCGTCTACTACTTGGTTCGGTAGAGGGTGTGATGGTTAATGATTACATAATTGTTTTAGAACGTACACGAGTTCGGTTTTTTTTTCAAACGCTTGTGGCAACATTTTGTGGTTTCCAGGAAATTGAAATGTCGGGAATGGTTGCATTTGGGTTTATTTAATTGACAGTTTTACAGCGAACTCAAGAAAATGGGATCTATCAATTTAGTTTGAAAACTGAAAGAAGATCATCATGATCGTATCATGATTATACATTTAAGAAAACCAAAGATTTTATGCTTTTTTAAGGTATCTATGTACGTACATATAAACTGACTCACGGTTTTATAATGAGTTCTTCGTGGGCGCTCTTTGCTTGGCCCCGTACTCTTCAATTTAAATTTTAATTTATTACTCATATGTAGTATATATAATATTTAACATTACAGTGGATTATCTTATATAAGGTATAGAGATTAGAATGTTTAAACTAAATTCTTTGCATTCGTACCTTTTAAAAAGATAATTCAGGTGTTTAACGGGCCAAATGAGATCAACTCTCGCCATTGGTTGGTTGGTTGGTTTAGGGTCCATTGTTCCCATAAAAAGTGTACTCATGGGAGTCAAACCAAGGGATAGGGTTGGCTAATCCGGAAACCACCCAGAAAGGGATAGAAATCCCAGCGATATTAAAGTCCTCTAGCCAATGGAAAAAGCTACTACCAAGAGTACGCAATCTTCTGGTGGCCAATGCGGGGTATTCACATAGTAGGTGTCGGACGGATTCTATTTCCTTTTCGTCCCTGCAGCTTCTGCAATAGTCGTTGTAGGGCAATCCAAGACGCAGTGTCCTGTGAGGACACCGGAGACAATTCGTATTTCCCTTCGACTAAGTTGTACGAGATTTTTGGACTTCTTCTTATTGAAGACTGGCCATATTGATCTGGCTATTGCACATGTGTCCATGTGACACCATCGCGTATCATGGTTTCCTCATCTATATCCCCGTAAAGAGTGCTGATGGGTGTCTTCGCAATCGGAAGGGTATATGCAGGATCTAGTTCTGCACCCCCCCTAGAAAGTTCATCCGCCCTCTCATTGCCTGATATATCGCTCGCCATTAGTTCACATTTCGGTTCATCCATGGTGCCCTACGTTGAAGTGACGCCGAGTTTTTCCCACCGCCCTCAAAACTTGAAACTATTATGCTTGGTTACGAATCTAGGTCCGCTTCAAACTGGGTATAGAAAGATGTACACGTAGAAAGCCATAATTTAAACAACCATTATTCTTCCAATAAGTATAAACTGCTAACCTGATATCTGTTCCCTAATCTCTTAATTCGACAATCTCGTGTTCAAAAAAATACATATATACAAAGCATAAGGTTGCAATTTTTGGTTGCTATACACGTAACATCAAAATTAATGAAATATGATTAATGAACAACGATTAATATGGTGCCACAAGCCATTATGCAAAAACTGTCGCATCCCCGAGAGTATCACATGCCTCCACGGTGTACTTGTAACCCTCTATTGGTAATATTGACAGAAGAAGAAAACACAGCTTCCTTCTGTACTTTCTTTTACGCCGAAGGATAAGTGGGGTGAAATGATAAATTGCACAACATTACAATGCCGACCACCGAAACAGATACCAATCTTGTTCAATCCCCAAAAGTTAATTGAACAAAGAAGAACGATCTGCTGCACCATTTTACGCAGAACTGAAGAGATAATGATTCCAGGAGGAGATGCGTGTCTTTCTGTTAAATTTAAATTCTAAGCCAAATCAGTTTCCATCCACCGCACCATAGAGAAGAACAATTTCGTTGCGGTTGGAGGGTATTTTGTACTGTAAAAGTGTTTGAGCTTTTGATCTTAATCTCAAAGGCGGAAGCGACATTACATGGAATTTATTGCTCGATGTACAAAGTTATACATAGAAGTACCATGTTTTATGAAATTTATGCACATTAAGTAATTTTTTTATAATTTATGGAAAATCACTCAAAGTTATGTGCTCTGTAACAGCTGTCAAATTATTCCAAATTAATCTGATTAGCTTCGAGCCCCGCCAATATTTAAACAACCATTCCATGTTAATTTGAAATCAATTGTGGCCTCATTCGCAGCGGCCAGTGACCATCAACAGCACCATCATCATCAAGTCGGCAAATTTAAATTGTTAAAATCAAATATAATCACAACGAGCAAACTGTTGAAATCCTGCTTTCGCACGTATCACACAAGCGTACATACATAGGTGCCACAATGCGGCATGTGTGCAATTGGGACAGACACGACGCGACGCAGCGAATTTGTATAATAATTATTTTTTAAAACAGAACACGGACCAAACCTTATCAAATAGAAAACTGTTTTTGTAAATAATTACTCTCGACAATTGTTTGTGTTTACAAAACAAACACTTAATACATAATGGTCTGTATAAAAAGCCGATTAAGCATTATTGAATATGAAGGACTCGGTGTCCTGTTGGATTTTATTCAATTTAATTTAATAGTAAGCCTTTGTCTGATGGTGGTGAAAAAATGTCTATGCACATGAATGGATTGTTGTTAGAATCAACGGTGTGTTAGATATTTGTAACCCTATGACGTAACTATCTGTACAGAAAACTGATAGTGACAATTTTTGCACCAAACAACTTTTGGTTCATTGAATGGCCATTTAAATTTTTGGAAGGCATCTATTTTTGCATATACATATGTACATGTGTTAACACCAAAAGTTATCTTATGTTAGGTTAAGTTAATGGGTGCCTTGTGACATTTGTCACTGCTCACTTAGAAGAGCAAATTCTACTCCGGGAACCTGTAAAGAAAAAGGGAACCGCTTATTGAAAACCACCCAGATAAGGAAATTAATCTCAGGAGGTCCCTCACCTATAACGCAAGTCCTGCAGTTTCGTGAAGAAGTAACTACCAAGATTCCTCATTCTTCCACCGGCGAGGGCAGGACATTCACACAGGGTAACGGACAGATTCGATTTCTTCCTCGTCCCTGCAACTTCTGCGATAGTCGTTGTGATGTATACCGATGCACTCCGAGTGAATACTAATGTCGCAGTGATGCCGGAGATCATCCTTGTTTCGCGAGGACTAAGTTTGACCAGAAACAAAGATCTCTTCTTATTACAACTCGTCCGTAAGCTTCTAGCCGTTGCACATGTGTCTAGTTGGATCCAACGTGTATTGGCTCGACTTATGGCCTCGTCTTCAATATACAAATGGGAGAGCCTGTGTGACATGCAGCGCTGCTCTCATTTGTGTAACTTCATCAGCCCTTTCCTTACCTGGGATATCCAAATGCCCTGGTACACAACATAGGGGCACCGTATTGGCTATCGATATCTCATATACATGCTTTTTGCAGATTCCTAGCCCCGTTCTAGTTATCGCGGACTCCAGAGCCTTAACGACTGCCTGGAAAAGTCATCTTAGATCTTGTCTTGAGAATATCACTACTCAATTTCATTAACAAGCTCCTGCCTACGAGGTATGCTTGTGGAAAACGGTTTTGCACCACTTACGCGCGGGTGACCCTAAAGGAAGTCCGGATTCTTGGAAATGAAGAGTATTTCAAACAACTTTAAAATAAGTTGTAGGTATGAGAAGAGCCTTATTTAGTATTTTAATAAGTAAGAAAAGGCGTAGTTTCTATCAAAATCAAACAAACTCGTCATAACGTCCGTATCTCTGACCTTTAAATAACACAAGTATCCTAAATGTGTGAAAAATTTGCACAAAGACGAAAATCCGCCACAAAACTACCCTCATCCATCGACCGTAACTGCCGCAAACCATGTTATTATGTCAGCGAACGAATCCACTGATATTTATTATCAACTCACTTAAGGTGGAAAAAAGGTTCCTTAAGGAACGCAACAAAGATGTGAGAATGATTAATGATGTGTGATATTCGCCGATGCGTGCTCAAAGACGGTACACCACCACCTAACCTAACATGAACAACACACGCCTTCTTGCTCTACATATGTGTTTTTAAGTAACATTAACGTCAGAAATAATTTATATACTGAAGTGAAGGCACCTTTCGCACAGCGTTTGATGGCAAAACTGTTCATAATTCCACCCTTCGCCTGATGTTCCTGAAAGTTGTCAAAATTTATGCCGGAAAGCGTATATACCTAAGTAAATTTGAATTCTTTTTTTTTTTTAGCAAAGAAATGACAAAATATGACGACAATGATGATGGCTTGAGTAGTCCCAAGTGAGTTAGAAGTTGTTGAAAATGTCACAGAAGACAAACGAGTTCGAGGAATTGGAATACAAAAACGTTTCAATGGAACTAAAGTTACCATCAGGTACATCTAGACTAGGGGTTAAAGATTCAAGACAGTGAAGGTCATACTTCCGACTTCAAGTCTGACGAAGGGACTGTTTTTTAGAATCTACTTACATACATCTTACAGAACATGATGAGCCCACTAGGTATCTTGTTTCAATAAAGAGACTCTGAAGTGCCACACTCACTTTGTGTTCTCTTAACCATCTGGAATCCAAAATTTGTTGATGGTTCACCCATGCCGTTGAAAAACTGTTTGCCGAGAGTTGAAGTTCTTGTTCCACTGAAGTTTTCAGAGGTCAGTTATATTTAGATGCATAATATTCAACTGGACTGCCAGAGAGTTTGGCAGAAAAGAAACTAAAGAAATGTCTAATCAGTATTATTAAAGATGTGTGCCAGCACACTATTCCAACGACCTACACTACAAATTTCCTCTGGATGACCGTACTGAAGTAACGCACTCCTCTTGAATGATCTCATCCTTATCAGCAAGATTCACTGTTGTGAAAGAGTCACTGTTTTGAATAGAAATGATTTCTTTGACAATTAACCTCAGATTGACAGAAACTTCGCGGCTATTGACGAAAAACTTGATTTTTAGCTTCAATAACGTAACAAAATAAAATCCTTACACACTATAAGAATAACCTGACATAAACAACTAATCCAGAAGCATGCATGCAACCAATTACAATACAACCCTCCTGGAGTACCTTCGGAGAATAAAATTCCTCTTCATATGATAACAACTGATTAAAATGCAAATCCCAGCACCGAGAGACACAGAGTACTCCCCACCATACAACTCCATTGCCCTACCAACCGCGCAGCGCATTACCACCACTTCACCAGCAAACAATTCCAATGCAACTGCAAATAATCCTCCAAATCGTTTAAATCCTAACGCGATTAGTTTAATTGCCTTTTGTGGCAATTCCGGTGTCGATTTATTTCCATTGGGTAATTACCTGCCCATCCACCCCCAGTGGATGAGAGTGTGACAACCAGAATGTCCTGGCCACCATCGATAGTGCAGTGCATGCCGGTCTGCCTGCGCCTGTGCTCGGTGATATTTTGAATTTGGCGGCGTTTAGCCGCAAGGCCATATTTCGATTTCCATTAAAGCCGGGTGGACGATACTGATGCTACCAACCAACCGCACTGCCTGGGAATTAACTGAAATTTATAATCGTACAATATTGCCGTCGGAGGGCAACAGGAGAAGGAATCCATTCGGGATTAAATCAAATCGAAATAAACGATTTTTAATGGGGCCGATGCCGCATTCCACACCCGGCTGTCGGGGTAGACATGAATGGACAGAGGTCATTAATTATTTCTTCAACGATAAGCTGCTGCTGCTGTGTGCCGATACAAGAGAAAAGGATGCTAGACAAAGTTGTACTGCTGTCCTTTTGGCAGCGTGTGGAATAATGAGGATGAGCATTACGGCTTGTGGAGGAAAAAAAACCCCACTCGGGAGCACATGTGTTGCTCGCCTAATTAATCTTCGGAACAAACAAATTATTGCTTGTTTGCAGGGGTTGCGTGTGTAAAAAGTTGATTCATAGCTCAAGGTGCATCGATGGAACCCAATAGAGACATCAAACTTAATCTTCCCCCTTACTATTGCTGCTAATAAAAATAAATGCCAAGGCTTTGTTCTCCATTCCTCAGAGCCCGACACAGAACTGATTTATTCTCCGATTATCCTTTGAACGGCCGCACGGCAGGAAGATATCGAGTTTGATAAGTCCTTGGAATTTATTTTGATTACCCGGTGACATTCATTTCTATTTCCCGCTTTTTTATCGTCCGCACTAGTCCATTCCGTTGAGTCGAAAGATAATCCTTACAAATGACCACACCAGGGTGATGGCCGGCGCTCGCAGAACAACCACAAAGCTTCCTCCGGTTCGTGAACAAAAGCACAATCTCCACTTGAGGGCAAATAACTTTTCAACTATTTCCAGAGTTTGTGGTTCACCTTTTCCCTAAACAATTTCGAAATATAAACAAATGCACTGCGTATGTGCACATACACATCTATCTACCTTTATTTATGTTTCTGTGATGTGAATGTACAACTTTGGGACTCCCCATCGGCATCATCATAAATCCTTTTGCTAATTCGTATCCATTTTGAGAGGATTGAGAATTTTGTGGCACGCAACCTTTTAATTGGGCTTTTGTGAAGCGATGTCGTGCGCCACTTTGTTCATCGGTTTGTCTGCTGCTGTCCCCTCGTGGATCAGAGAATAAATAGATACAACGACTTTGCGACATAGCGAAGCAAATAAATTTTAATCTAGAAAAGTTTGTGGAAGGAGTCCTGTTTGCCAGTTAGCTAGTCCGTAGAAGATCGTCAACTCATGAATGGAGCTGTTAGAGGTAATTTGGTGCAGCGTTCTGGAAATGCAAAGATAAAGGGTTCGTAAAATATAGCTTTCCTTCTCTCGTACGGATGCGGTGCTGTTAGAAGGGTGAAATATGGGACACTCACAATGGCGACAGCGAAGGCAGTGGATGAGCATTCAAGCAGGTGTTTCGTTAAGGGTTGTACTGGAAGAATTAAATTTTAAATACATACGAATGTACATACATATGTGTGTACGTATAAGTAGACTGATGTGCTCAATTGGTTCGATTTAACAATTTGAAATGGGATGTGCAATGACAGAACCCAGAGTAGGACACTTTGAGGACGTAAAAGAGATTTAAAATGTTTTAAAGTTAAAAAAAAAAACGGATTTTTAAAATCAATGCCATTGTGTGACATTATTTCCCGATACATAGTCCACCTAAAACGCAATAAAACTTACTTGTCCGTATTGAGAAAGAAACAGTTTAAGATTTTAACATCGGAAAGGTTTGACACAAACAAAGCGCTGAAACTATTAATTCCATGTAGGCATACACTAATCATAGTTGGCCACTACTTGTCTTTTCCAAACTTCCAAACCACTGCCTCCGACATAGAAGTCGGTACCTTCTTCTTCCAAAGAATGTTAGCATTGACTTTTTTAAGGACTCCTCTCAGTTTGTATGAGAAGTGCTCATGGTCCATTGTGTCCCCTTTGTGTTGTGGCCCTTGTTGCAGCCTTGAGTTCTAAGTGCCTGGCCCTTCGTCGAACTAGCCTGTCCTTTTTATAAAGTGGAGTAGGTGTTTTTATTATTTTTGTTAGTCCTACTTTTAAAATGCTGGAAATTGAATTTTCCAGGCAATATTTCTCCTGGTAGCGCCTTCCAAAGTTTACTTGTTCTATAGCAAAAAGAGCTTTCGTAGAGGCAAGTTCGTCACGTAAAGATGATGAGTCCTTGTTCGAATACTGCTTTTTCGGGGATTATTGCCTTGAGTTCTTCTGAGCACCTACCGTGGTAATACTTTCGATGGTCTAGGATATATTGCAAATATTGACCTCAGAAGTACCTATCTGCTTAATAAAAATCTCTGGTTGGTTTAAATGGTTCTCTGTGCAGATCTGGATTAGTGACAGGTCTTGTGGTATAGCAATGCACCTCCTCTGACCTAAGTGTTTTTGCGTCCAAGTGCTTACAGCCAATTTAACCTTGGCTAATTGCACGTCTTAAAGAGAACAGAGACATGGATTGTTATGTAGGTACATATGTACATATGTAAATAACTAATGACGAGCCATGAAATCAAGCGAAAGATTGCACAAGTCAGTTGCTGTTTCCAAGAGGTTCTTAGTTCCCTTTAGAGTAGTGGAGTTTTATGGAGGAGAAAGTATATAATGTATAATACTATGAATTGACCTTATAAGACTTGTGAATCAAATGAATAGTAGCGTTTCATCGCAGAGAGTATTCAAATATATTTGAGAGAGACATTGTATTAAATAAAAACTACATCTGAGATAGCATGTACTATTGGAAAGCCAGTAAGTATTAAACTGGCTGGAGAGCAATTCCAGTTGAGACCACTTTTCAACTCATCCGGGAAGATAGTTAAAGTACAAAATACTTTCGCCGATGCTAATCTGTTATAAAATCTTTCATGCTAAGAGATCCTTATAGGAAGGAAACAAGAGGTAAAACTGATTAAAAACGCGTGACATATCAAGGAAGCCTTAGCCTAAGTATGTCTAAGCATGAACGAATAAGTGTTTGCAGAAAGGTAAGAAATGCATTGGTAGGACTACTTACTGGGCCGTTAAGATACCATACTGAATCTAACAATAAGACATATCTTCTCTTCTCAATATATGAAAAGAAAAGTCCTGACTCACTCACTGACTCATCAATGCCCAGCCGGAACCCTTGGACCTAGCAAGCTGAAAGAGCACAGAGGTTCCTTTTATGATGTATACAAGGAATAAGGAAGAATGTTTCGAAATTCAGCTTATAAGTTGGATTTTGGAGTTGAAATTTGGTAAGTATATTCTAGAACAGAATTAAATAAATTGTAACTGTGGGCCAAGATAGAGGGCGTTAAAGTTTGGCCATTTATAGTAATGCGGAACTGTAGTCAGCGGCATTGCCGTTGCCATTGCTTTCTCAGGTACTGCAGCTACCTTGGTTAAAGAAGTCATGACGGGTCACTCTACCTTCTCAAACCATCTCAACCTAAGTCATTCTGAGTCTACACTTTGTAACATCTCTAAGGAGAGTGACTTGGCTCAGGTGCTTCGAGAAGCCAAAGTTATAGTTTGGGATGAGTGTACCATGGCTCATAGAAAGGTATTGAGTATCGAAATAGGATGCTGCGACAGTGCTTTTAGGTGATGACTTCAGACAGACCAAGCCGGTTGTGTCACGGGAAACACAGCAAATGAGCTGAAGGTCTGTCTCAAGTCATCAATCTGATAGCCTAATGTCGAAGTCCTCTCCTTGTAAGTTAACATGCGTATCCATCTTCGCCGTGACTTGAGGGAAGTATTTCTTGGTGATGGAAAGAGGAGGAAAGAATAAATGTACCGATGAACCCATGCGATGTTTTAGAAGATCTGATTGGTTTTTCTGACAGAATATATGTAATGTACCTAATTATTCATCACGCTAAAGGGGATTGCCTTTCATGAGTGAGAGAAAGAGCTATTTTCACTGAAATACACGACTCAGCCAACAGCACTAATTATTTTCTGCTGAAGAAGTGGATGGTGTGAATCTGAGGAATGACTTTTTGTCCCTTAGCGGGCTCACAGTCAATTGACCTGATAGCCTGGTCATCCTCGAGCTACAAAGAAAAACCAGGAATGTTGTTTACAGGGAGGTCTTGCAAAGCTAATGCGAGGAATTGAAAGTCTATAATTACTCATTAATGTCTTGAAACCCGGAAAAGGACATAGGACGTATTTCCACGCAAACGTAGTCGCGGGTATCAGCTAGTGTACATATAAGACACAGCTCTATCATTTTCCAAACATCTATATATCAAGTAAGAAATAAAAGGCCCTTTTTTTTTTAATTGCATCGAAGAACTGTCTAATGACTCACTACCAGATCTACTGAATTTCACAGATGATAGAATGATTGTTACCAAGAAACTGAACAACGTAGTAAAAAGGTGAAGAAAAGGATACAAGTCAATCAATTCTACCGTCATTTAAATGAAATCATCAAAAAAGTTGCGGCAGTTTGCTTGTAATCAACGAAGATCTTCTCACTGTTGACACCAGATGTGTTTCAAGCCCAACAAGTGTTTATAATACTAGTCCTTCTAGAAAATTTTATTAACACAAACAGCGTATTTTTTTTTTTAAATCTGCAAATTATTTTTACTACTACATAAAATCTCAGCGTTTTAAATAAAATTAAATTTTTAAAGTGCCCGAAGTGTGTATGCAATTTATAACGTTCCTTAAGCACGACCGACGTCCTCCACTTTCTAAAGGGCTTGTCACCTTTCTGCAGCAAGAATCCACAAGGGTTCGCCAAAAGAAACTAGGTAATTACCATCATCATGCATGGTTCTTAATTCACTAATTACCGCAAGGTGGATTAACGACTAAAGAAAGCAGAAAATTAAAAGGACTTCTTACGCTCCCATAAGCTTTGCTTCCCCAACTTATGCTTAAAAAATGTTCCCTGCAAAAGGACCGAAATGCACATCATGCATAAAAGTCCACTTAGGAATGCATTCCGCGTGCCGTATGCTTGAACATTATACTTAAACAACTTTGCGGATCCCATTGGAATAGCGTCTTTTAGCGGGAACAACACAATGCTCGTCCAAAGTTCAAAGAGGTGAACCATAAATCAAATTCACCCTGCCGCCATCCTGCAAAGGGATGAGCTGAACACATCATAATTCGACAATTTTCCCATTCGGAAAGGACTCAGTGGGGGCCAACCCGTGTTGTGGGTTTGGGGGTCATAAAAAATGTAAAACAACCACAGGAATTGCTTAGCAAGTCATAACTCTATTTATTTTTTGGTTGATTTGATGGCAAACGGTCTGTGTGGCTTCGTGCATTCATTTGTTGGCAATCTAAATTTTGAATGGGATAAAAATCAAGGTGCCGATGGTGTATCAAATCTGCCTTGTTTCACCGAAACATCCCTTCACGTTCCTGTGAAGAAAATTCTGATGTGAATCGACGTGATATGTAAAACCACCACCAAAACGTGGTTAGCATTACGAGTGGTTCGTGCTATTTTAACTTTACAGAAGAGTTTAAAGAAATCCCGGGTTGTGCTCTCAAAAATTCCGACCGGGCAAAATATCGCTTGAGAGAAAAGTTTTTTTCCTTTTATTCACAGCGCCCCATACGGAATTACCTCACGCTTTCTTCATCGCTTACATAATCCTTTCAACAGATCTACGAAGAAGTACAAAACATACAACGAGCGAGTGTCTGCGGTCCTTTGTAATATGGAAAATCCACGGATAACCATTACGAATGCTATTCTCCAGTGGGTGGTCCAAGATATGCAGACCCGTTTGCCGATTTAAAATTTTATGAGAATCATCACTTGTTCTACACCACATCCGACACTACACCGCAAATCGATTGATGATTCTTCGGGGCGATAGCTTAGGCAAAAATGGAATAATTTACCCTTTACGCTTTAGGAGTGAACATTGACGGCAGGAAGTTGAAGGCCAATGAAAGGGTTAGAGTGCACTCGTCGAGGGCTCTTCTTTAATAAGAATAAATAAGGATATTAGCCGGAAGTTTGACTATCACCAAATTCAACTTACAGTCGGAAAGAACATCAGGCTCGTAATTACCTTTTTTTTTTGTTTAAATTGATAATTTGTTAAAGTCGATTTTTTTCACAGAAACTTCTCAATTTTTCTATCATTTTCAGTCGAAGATTGTCCTCAATTGTCATTGAAAATTAGCTTTTTGCAGTAAGACCTGGGACATGATTGAGTTAGGGCAATGAACTCTTTTGTAATTTATTCACTTACAATCTAAATATGGTACTATGCTGCTGGAAAAGTTTGACAGAATGTCAAGAGGAGCTCGAAACACATTTTGAATCCCAATATGAAAAAACGACAATGACAAAAACCACTAAATACCAATCTGCTCTCGAGGGTCAACATAAGGAAAGACAAACAATATCAACAGATGATCGTGTAAGAATCCAAAAAATAAGAAGAGGGCTTCTTAAAGCACGTGAGGACACATATGCATGCACATGAAACAAAACATGAAGCATGTACAGCTCCAACAGGTTTGTTGGACTTAAGTTTAGATATGGCTATCTTTACTTTATGCAGGTCTGGTTGGGGGATTTCTTAGCTAACATTGTCCAAAGTCTACAGAAGTGCTCCTTCCGAATCTTGATTGGCTTGAATCTGTCCTAATAAATGCCTTAGTTTTTCGATGGCCGTAATATCTGCTTTCAAGTAGTCCTAGGCCTCCGATAATTGTTCAGCTTCACCTAGGCTGTTAAAAGACTTAACACTGCACATGCAGATTCGACGATTGTCGATTGTTTTGCATTCATTATCAACAGTAAATTTGTCCGTATCCGAGGCCTGTTGTTGCGTCCTAAAAGCCGGTGATCAGGCAGTTACAATGGCGGGACAATCTTAACCTAAAGATCTTAAACATGTACTTCTTGCGCGAGGAGCCTGAAAAACTGCCTGAGCTCCGAATATGTCGCAATAGTCTATACACACATTCACTAAGTACATATGTATGTACACGTACTTCAGTCTTACTGAAACTCTAGGCGTCACTTTAATTCAGGCTGAGGTTCCGAGAATCCAGCGCCCAAAACACAATTTTTTTCAGTAATGTACTTAATTTTGGAATACCTAATACAAAATGCTGAATGCATCACAACCACAGTGCACAACCACAATATGACGAAAGCTTTTTTGTATACAAACTTGAAGTTGATGAATTTTGGTTCGTACATGTGGCTATAGATGGTTTCGTTACCTACTTCTCATAAATATCGACTTTAAGCTAGTTTCCACACCTTTCTCTTTTCACGTAGAACAAATGGGTTAGTGCTACCACTTTATTAAAATTACAGCTAAACATATAATTTTATAGTTGCACATTTGCTATAATTTTTTTTATGAACGATTGTTTATGCAAAATTCTTTTTTGGTTGTTTACTAGTATGAGAAAGAAATAGATAATGATATTCATTTTGTACTTGCATGAAGGACATGAGTTTAAAGGCAAAAGTCATACAGTAGCTTTAGGCCAGTTCTGTATATTGGTTTGGTGGGCAGCATTGCAAAATAAAACTAGCGTAAAAACAATCGAAGAAAACCCAATGAATGGCTTGTAGCATCACGAAACCTCCTGCACTCCAAATTACGCTACACTTGCTGCCAATAGATATATGTACATTTGTACATATACATACGGATACAGCTAACGCGGCATTGAGGCAGCGAGTTATCAACACACACAATAAAATTAAATCAATCAATCATTCACTCTTCTGAACTCTATTGAACTGAAACTGCCTATACATGCTACAAAAGTATAACGCCGAATAGGAACGCCTTGAGTCAGACGTCTAGAAAACAGCCGAGAGAGTTGGGAAATGTCTTTCAAAAGACCTTATCTACCACTTCTTCAGTTTCTTTACCCACTGTAGCGTTTTCAAGCGGAAGTCACAGCCGTATGTCAAGCCGCCGCATGGCTGAAGATTAACCCATTATAATGCTCAGATGTTTTAATTTATACCGATTTGACGCTGTACAACAAAATCTAGGTCAGTGAAAGACCACACTCCGCGTTGTCCTTTGTCACAATGAAATCCTAAGGAACCATGGGACTGACGAGCTAGCTAGTCAACGCTCTCTAGTTACCAGTATGTATTAGGTATCTTGATTACGTTGTTTGCTAAGAACTTGAAAGCGTTAATTCGATCAAGAAGAGACGGCTTTTTAAAACTAACCAATGCAGAAATGCAAAGTTAAGAAATAGGAGGAGTCCGAAGTGCCCTTCCTCAGCATGTGTCCTAACCTAAGCAGAGTAACAAAAATCACTTTAGTAAAAGGCAAAATCCTCTTATATACATTAGCTTTGTAATTTACTATGAGTTAATAAATTTATAGTAATAATAATAAGATATCACTTTAGGAGAAAACCTCTTGAACGCTCTAAATGATCGGAACACTGCTAGTACGACCGACTTGAACTGTTACGTTAGGAAATCTAAATGTTTTCTATTAATCTAAGTGCACCACTCTAGAGAACAATGTAAACTAATTAACTATTGTAACTAGAATGACATTCAAAATCAATTTCCATGAATACCAGATTAATGTTAGGTTCCACAAATTATTTGCTCCCTCAACTCATTAATATTGCGTCGGAATGTTTAAAGTTGTCTGCTGGTGCATAAATTCATGGCACAAATATCGATTTGCGGTTTGTACTTACTATCGAAGGCCCGGCAGTCTTATAAACAAATTATAACTTTACATACCTTCCACTGAAAACCTTGCCATAGATAACGATTCAAATGATTGCCAAAAGTACTCGAACAATTTTGGACTAACGATTCAAAAGAATGTTACGCATTTCCGTCGGTTTCCATTCACACACTTAAGCTTCACCTGTAAGGCATGCAAAGTGATTCATTTCATCTTTATTTGGACATTCAGTCGCTTACAACATTTTTGACCTTAAAATCACAACGATAACCAATTATAAATTCAAGTCCGAAATTGGCTATTCATTGCCATTCAGTAGTAGGTAATTACTGTTGTAAAATAAATAAGTCCCGACGGGCGCCTCTCCAAAGTGAAATTGAAATTCCACTTAAGCTAGACAACGGAGTGACTTGCAGCCTTTGCTATCTGTACCCACTCAATTTAGAGTCCATAATTTATCTGAAGAACGTGTGATTTTCATTATCGACTTCCTTCCGTCTTGATTTCCCTCTTGCAGGGCAGGAGGAAATATCGGCTGTAGAACACTTAATGCATCCTGCGCCCATACTGTATGTTAAAAATTTGCGCGGCGAAGTACATTCTGCTTGATCGCGATGCACAGATAGCTGGAGCAGAGTGTGCCGACGTACGAGTATTTATAATACTTTCCATCTGGCAATGCAATGTGTGACTCTAAGGTCATTTTCAATTTCCCATTACCACCACTGTTCGCAGTGATTTGCATGCAAGTATGCTTTGGAATTTCTCTTTCACGGGTAATTATTCGGAGCAGCTGAATGCAAAAATGGATGCCAAAGAAAACCATTTGCATTTCGGTGGAAGGAACCACGTCTGCATATTTCCAGTTTTATGATGAACAGTCTAAAGACGTAGAATGGGATTTCCACCTTAAACCCTACTCTGTCTATCACATATGCATGTTTTCGCGATTCTAAGAAAAACAAATGTTTACCCTTCCTTTACCACCCAAGAAGTTCAGCCTTTTTGCTGCTTCAACTTGTTTGTCCTCTAAATGTGTTCCTAAAGTTTTAAATGGTTTTCTTCTTTTTTGTTCTTCAGCTGCTGATTTTTGGAATCCTGAACAAAACCAGGCGAACTGATCACATTCAAGTTGTTTGATTAGCCCATTACCTATTCACGTCAGGTACGATAACGTTAAACATAATGGAGCGGCTACATAAAGGTTTGTTTTCTTAGATTTACCTACCAGCTCAAAGAGGTTGAAGATAGCCATAACAGATACTAGTGGTCACATTAATTATTCAAATCAAGCAGAAAACAGCGATACAACGTGGAAAACAATAAGATTATGCGTGTAATTGTTGGTTATCAGGAGAAAACAACAATCTTATGTTGCTGTGGAAAAAAAAAGATAAAAAGCAAGTAGGTATCTGCGAACGGCAGGTGACCATTTGTGAATGCAATTGTCGTCATATAACGCCAGCAATAGCTAGAACTTCAGTTCAACTAAATTCAATTAGATGACAGTGCTGCCAATCGCGCAATATCGCGTTAGACACTTCCACTGTGAAGAGTTTCTTAAATTTTTGTATTCAGTCGTGGTCAACTGATGTAATGGGACTTTGATGAAGTGCTCGATTAGGCTCTTGAGTGCATTTGAATAACCAACCACTTGATTTACTGTGCACCTTATTTGGGGAGTTTCGCTTGAATAAAAAAAAAACAAAAATCAAAAGGAAACACGAAAGAATTTCGTTTGAATTTTTAATGGAAGCGGGCCAAGTTTTTCATTCGAAAAAGCGTGCACCGGATAATTAAGTTCGGTTGGACACGTGATTTGGTTTGCACTGATAACTGTTGTGGAATGATTCGTTAAAGCAATTGACTGTCTTAAAATGGTAAAGAATGGCGGTCACAAACATTTTTCGTTTTTTTTTTTTTGGAGGTGGAGCTATTGAATTCCATGAGGAATAGTGTCAAACTAATCATTCGAAAGGAATAAACAGCAAAGTACCGAATCGAATTCTAGATATTATCAGCTATGCTATATCAATAACTATTCACATACGTACTAACTTATAATATGTCCTTTGCCCTTTCTCTACCACGCATACGCCCCCTCCAGCTTTTTTCAAACTGCCGAGATTCCTCATCGACTGCTCGAAGCCATGTTGTTGCATCTTGGGCTAATGGCTTTCACTGCATACAAGTAGCTTGACTGGCAATGCAGTCATTGCCTTTTTGTAGTGTGTGACCAATGAATGAGCCAAGGCCTAGCTTCTCGCAACCATTTATGTTGTGCGTGTTGTATTGTTCGTACGAATGGAAGGGACCTACAAATTATTGCCGACTCCGAACGGCGAAGTGAGAAGCTCTTTCATTACAGATAATACTCCCGGAGGCTTGTCATTTCCCGACGAGAGGTGGTGCCGCGAAAAAATGTTCGGTGTTCCTGACTTGGGGGTTGAACCCACGCCACTTGGTCAGCAGTCCAACGCACTAACCACTGAGCCAGGGCGGCCACGGTTTAATTTAATCATATCTTAATATCCACACGTTCTTCAGCCAAACAATTCAACATCTTGAGTGGAACGGTCGTAGTTTTGGTATTTAAGCTGATTGGAGTACTCTTTCAAGTCTTAACAAGCGTACCTTAGCCTTTGCTTGGTTGATTGAAACTAAACGCACCAATTGCGGCGTCTTCGATGGCATATTGGTAGCTTCGTCACTAGTCTTCGCAACTTAGTGCGAATCTTCTGCTAAGATTCTGGCGGCCTGTACTTACCCAAACTAATATACACACTTATGTGTGTTCCTTCTCCTCTGAATCGATGTCGATGATCTTCAACTTTGCACTAGGCATTAAAACACTAAAACATTTTTTAAGTTATTTTTTAACATTTATTTCGCTTTGCTATTTAGTAAAGAAGTAGAAGTATAGCCATTTTTTGTTTTTCTTTTAAGAATGTGTGTATTAAATAATCTTTAAATCTTAATCGCATTATTTTAGTACATTATACAGTTCCAAACAAGAAACTTACATTTCATGTTGTTTTTTAGATAAAATATTTACATTAAGTATATTGAAGCAAATTGATCTTAATAATACATAGTTCTTTCAATTTTATTACATACATGTTTTAAATTTTATTAATAATACTAAATTTATATACAAGAAACCGTTTATTTCGTAATTAAATAAGCAGCAGCCATTAAAAAAAAGGAAATGCTCAACAGCACTAGAAGGAGCGACGACGTCGAAATCACCTCATTTTATTTCAAAATGTCGGCAAATAATCATACAATATATTATTAATAAAAATAGATTTACAACAAGTCAACAAAATATTATAATAATTTTGTACATCGTTTACTTATAGCAATGTTTCATTGCAATCAGAAGTTTTTTTTAATTCAAAGGATCAATATCTGGTATAGGTCTCCTTCTAAATCAGTTCGAATTTAAAAAAAATGGATTTAAATCCAAGGATCGATATATCAACATCACTTGATGTCCTTGCAGTAAACATGGATTAAAAGAAAGTTCATCCTTTTGAACTGGCTTCTTCAATGTACACATTGCCTGGTTGGTGGGTAGGCTTGATTGTTCGTTTATCTCCTGAAAATAGAAAAGATGTTTTAATTTGACGAAATGCTCAGATAAATTCGAAAAAAGGAGAAAGAGGAAGGACGCTTTGGAATTCAACATGTCAATTGCAGTTTTGCTCTTTTCTAGGAAGTCAAACCACAATTTTTCAGTCAATCAAATCTCTGTTGACAGTGCCGCACGACAGGTTTCTTTTCGACACGACAGCTTTCGGAACGCATTAGCATATCCGTCACACATACAGACGCTCATACATGGGAGTAAAAACGTTTATTTTTTCCAACTACTGTTTGCCAAACAACAACCTTTTGCCTGTAGTTTCGCACGAAAATTCATATTTCGCTATGGAACGTGACGTGCGACTGTAATGGGCTGTAAGTGTGACACCAGCACCATATTTCCTCTTCGATGAAGAAACGTCTTATACAATTAATCAAAAAGTCAGAAAATGTGGTAATAAGGTATGATTTGTGACAAGAGTGTGGTAATATTTTGAGTATGTGAACAGCGATGCATTCAAAGAATTTACTCCGAAGCTTCCCTGTTTTGCAGATGTAGTTACAGTCGGCATCAAAAAAAATGAGCTAAAGTCTCTTTTGATTTAAGCTGAATATAAATAAAATTACTTTAATAGAGCCCGAAGAAGAAAAACAGGCCTGGTAAAAATAACAAGTTTACAATCTATTGGGTACCACCAACCTACTGTATAGGAGTAGACAATTCTACCGCCATCATCAAAAAGGAAGTAAGTAATAGCATTCCGACGTTTTGGACTCAGAAAATGCATCATTGAGCAGACAAATCCTCTCACGGATGGACTCTTAAATAACGTTCTTAGTTTAATTCTTAACTCTTGCGTGTTTCTATGTGGGTAAACTTTTAAGACCTACTGTAACTGCCATCCAAAAGCAAAACTTTTTCGTTGTTTAATTTATTAAATTTCTTCAATATTTCCATGTCATGGATTCAAAATATCAACACTTGTGTGACGTGTTTACTTACCAATCAAAAGCATTTGTTGCGGTCGCACATTCTGAATTTTGATCGAGCTCGCGTCCTCAATGTAAAACGTGCCACCCTCTAGACTCTGCACCTCGGCTAGTCTCGCCATTAGTTTCGCTGACAGTTCCTCGACATCTGAAATAAGATCATAAATGATATAAAAAAATTAGCAACTTGACTTTCATGCGCTTGCTGCTTCTCTTTTATTTCGTCTGCAAATCTGAATGGATTATCGTTGACATAATATGACAAACAACATATTTTGTCGTAGGGGTGTTCAGTGTCACACGCTCTCAGGAACGCTGATTTCGAAAAAAAGAGATTCAGGACAACGTACGAAAAAAGAACCATTCTGAGCGAGTAATTTACACCATCTGGAGAGAGGAGTGTCTGGTTAATGGCTCGTGTTATTTATTTTACATTCGCATGGGTTGTGTTATTTTTAGTTCACCTAACTAATTTTCGTATTCGTTTCGGAGAATAGAGGAAACTAAAAACGATCGGGAAACAATCAATGCACGATCCATTAAGTAAACAGATGAGGAGCCAACTCTCAGCAGGCTCCTTGGTCGCCCACACCTCCTACGGACACGCGTCCAATTGATTACTCTTCTCTTGGAAGTCTCATTCTCGAAAACTAGCTGATGCGCAAAATTTTCAAAATCCATTTTCAAGAAATACGATTTGAGGTTTTTTTTTTGCTTTTCTCTTCACATAAACAATTCAACTTAGAACTGCAAACAAATTAAAAATATACATTTACTGGCAATTTATTCTGGGCCTGAAATTTGAGTTTATAAAGAAAAAGCTGCTGTTTATTTAATTGCAGTGGCGAAAAAGTTAAAAATAAAGCAAATACATACATACATATGTGGAGAGAGAAAGAACGAGTAAACAATTAAAAACAGATCTCTGGATATCGGTGAATGGAAAAAATCGGATGGCGTATTTGCAATTTTATTATTTAAATCAAAGTGGATGCGTTTTTGCTGTAAACTTCTTGTGACCTTGAGTATTTTGCATTAATATTCAGACTAACATCAATAAAAATTGAAAGAATAAAAAATTTCATACTGCACAATGTAAGATCATTGTCCGTCTATTGCCATATGGCCTTAGACGGTTTATGATGGTTATTGTAAGTATTGTAAATACAACGAGCCGATATAGTGGGAATAAGCTCTTAATGTTTAATTAAACAAACAAGCAATATCAATCTGATCAGGTTGTTTGAGACAAAATATCATTCTCGACCGAATCTTGTGACTTTCCATCATCATTGTCAGTGCTGCTCGAAGAGTGTCGCTTTCCATCATAGATCTGTGGTCAAATATGTCACTTTTCTGCCAAAATCTGATTTGTTACACTTTTGTGTACAGCACAACCTCGCTAGTCCGGACACATATATGTCCGGAATAGCGAAAAATCCGGACTATAGAGAAAAAATAAAATAAAGTGGACAACCGACAACTTTTCAAACACCCTTTATTGCTAATAGAAAATATATGTATGCACAATATACGCATTTCGAAAATCTTTAAAGAGGAGAAAAGAAAGCGTTTATTTTCGGCTGCAGAGCTTTTTCTAAAAACATATTTTCGGCTTTTTCGCGTAACCTCTTTAGTAGAAGGATATCCATTTGAGACGCATTATTTTGTTCTGCCCACTGAATGCCCCTGGCAAACAATTTTTGTATGAGCATTTATGGAATCCCCCTACTAGTACACAGAAGAGAGATATGTACGCATTTTAATACTCTGTCCGGACTGTAGAGGTAATATTTTGAAAGTGTCCGAAATATAGAGGTGTCCGGACTACTGAAGTGTCCGGACTAGCGAGTGTCCGGACTAGCGAGGCTGTACTGTATTTTATTTTGGCATTTACAATCGGACATGGATGTTGTAGTAAATTACAAACAGGATAGATATTCACTGGTTTCAATTAGGGGTTACTGATATCGGTTTAATCGACCCCGAACCCACGATGGAAGAAAGGACGAACACTGGGTTGTCTAACTTAAGGCTTAGGTTATTCCCAACATTCACGTTGTGCGTGTTTCATTTTTCGCACGAATGGAAGGGACCTACAATTTATTGTTGACTCCGAACGGCGAATTAAGAAGCTTTTTCATGACAAATTATACTCTCGGATGTTTGTTATTACTCGACGAGAGGCGGTGCCACGAAAAGATGTTGCGAGGTTGAACCCACGCAGCTCGCACAGCAGTCCAATGCACTAACCACTGAGCCACTGAGCTACGACGAACTTGGTTTGGGTATTACTTCTGACAACGAAATCTTATCAAAGATGAATGAAAATTTACTCTTGCCCATCGTTGTTCCTATAGGCTAAAAACGTAATTTAGTAGTAACGATCTATCCCGAACACCCCTAAGGTGTCGAAGCATATAGTCCATGCTTCGAATTCAAACAAAGATGTTTGCATTGACGGGCTATGCGGTGATATCAATCTAGTCAAAAAAAAACAGCGAATAAAACAGACACTACCGCTCCGACCCGCAGAATCTTCGAATTTAACCCAGAGGGACTACAGAGAAAGACCTAAGGCAGTTAGATAAGGACCGGCAACATTTCTGTAGTAGTGAAAACTCATTAGGAACTCTTCTATTATATCTTCTATTATAGAGAAAAAGTTTGTGTAAGAGGTAATCTCAGCAGAAAAATAACTTAAAATCCGCGTATTTGACGTCATCATACATTCAATATGGCGAAAGTTCCAAGATGGTCCACTTTTTCTTGATTCGGAACCCCTCTTGATAGTGTACCTATACTCATTATTCTTTTCTGCTTCATTCTTCACATGAGTTTCGATATAGAACTAAAGAACTCCCTTACGGTATTTCAAAAAAACGTGTTTGTGTTCTATCATAAACTGACAGACAGGATCGTCTGGTAAACAAAACAAAGAAACTCTAGCGGCTAGCATTAAAATACTGCGAAATACGTTCCTAATTCTAAGAAACAACATATTCTTAGTAATATCACGTGGTTGGCAAGTCATACATATGTACGTCAACGAGAAGACAGAGCATCCCCAACGACAGTACCTTGGGTGAGCGAATAGCATGTTCTGCAAACAAGTGCGTTCTTATCGTAAAATGTAAGATGTCATCGCCTGGGGTAGAACAGTGCTAGACGTAACCAACTTCAGACACAAGTAATGAATCGACATTGACACGAGGTCCTGTTTCATGCCAAAAGAACAAGAGTAAATATGTATTTTTATTTGTTTGTTTTACTATTTGGCTATCCTCCAGGTACGTTCTCGTATAAAAAAAAAAAGAACTTGCTAAGCAATTAATTTAACAGGCACAGCTCAGTAAACAATTTTTTATTTATTTAAATACGATTGACGTTCGACCCAAGGACAACTTAAAAGAAGGAAATCTACTTCCGGTTATAAAATGAAAACCTAATTTTCTTCACCAAAGAAGTGCATTCTTTTCTATAAATAGACATCAGCACACCTTGCATCCGTTCTAGAGTTCCCAATAAGTGGAACCGGATGCGTCAAAGATGGGATGTTATTTTTCTAATCTTGAGTGGCACGTGCTAAAAAAAAAAGAAACGGATGCATATCGAACTACTGAACCAAATCAACCCTGAAATTGAAATACATACTTCTGGCACGCGCGTTAATGAGGAGCAATAAATAGAATAAATCTCCGAAAAAAAGAAAAAAATCTTAACTGAATGTGTCTCCAGTTCTCATATGTTCGTACCAGCAGCCACAGCTGGAATCACCTACTGCAACGTGAAGGTAGTTCGACAAAAAGAAAAATATAAACTGGAGGAATTATGAGCTAACGTTCGGTTTTGTTGTTCTTAAAATAGCCGAGTATAAACAGCGCACACACTACATCTTGTCTATTTTTATGGATGTGATTATTTGTATTTCGAGCGAAGAAAGATTATATCTGTTAATACAGAATAAAAAAATAAGAAAAAATCAAAAGCAATTTAAATTTATGAGCTAGCAGGTTTAATATCAGAAACATCTTTATTTGAAGTCATTACTCCTATTCCTGCACTGAGAGAAATAATAACTCATTGTTATTTTTTGCACATTGCTTTGCAATGTCTCGAGCAATAACAATAGCTGAAACCAACAAGGTCTTAAATGTCTTCATACACATTTGTTCACTTCAGTCTTTTTATGACTGTTCAGTGTTCACCAAGAAATATGCGGTAAGCGTACGCAATTTATGGCCATCATAGAGCGCGAAGTGGAAAGTAATAACTTCATATTTGTTGCTGAGTACAGGATGACCCAAGCCAAGGGAAAAAAGCGATCATCTAGTCCTTACATTTTTTAAAATTATATTGAATTTTTTTAAAGGAAAACAAGTGGTAAGACAATGTTTTTCTAGTTAAATTTTATATGCCAATGACAGTATTTTAAACTTTGCGAGATGTCCACCTCGAGATATGGTAAGTGCCTGAACAACATGATCCATATCGGTTTAGAAAGTCTACCATCAGCCAGATACTTATACTACGGCAGATCATAAAAAACCCAGGAACCATGCCATTATGCTAGTCAACTTTGCTACGCTCTCCTATCAACTCAGACAATGACACCAGAGCAAACGAAGAATCACTTTTCCCGTAATGTCTTCAACGTGACGGCTTATGCTGACGATGTCGTCATTCTGATATCAGGAAAATTTCTTTCCACACTAAGCGAAAATGTCCACCTTATGTTAGGACGTCTGGAAGTAATCCCTCCGAAAACGAGGTTGTATTCTTCACGATAAAAAAAACATTGATTCCAGCATTTAATTAACTGATCTGAAACTTAGGAAGAGAACTAAATATCTTGGTGGAATTCTAGACTCAAGGTTAGGCTAAGAAACTAACATCGAGGACCGCGTAAAAAAGGCATGTATTGCCCTCTACGCCATGCATTCGGCCTCAAGCTGGAGATGGTATACTTGCTGTAAGCTGCAATAGCACGACCTGTCTATGAACAACCAATTGTTGAAAAAAGAAACTAGACCTTGCATACACTTGCCAGACGGCAAGACCACCGATCAGTACTGTTTACGAAGAAGTAGATTAAAACCCATAATCCGGGCTGGTATGCTTTGGTACCATATGGGCACAAGGGCATTAGCCAGATTACTATGACCAGTAAAACGAAATCCAAAAATCTTGTGAAATTTAGTTAAAAAGAAACACGAATTGTTTTAAGAATCTTAATGGGACGTTGCACGACAGAAACCCACGCGGAACGACTTGTGTTACCCTACCAGGCACTCAGCTACCGAGCTGTTTAGAATCTAACCTTCCAGGTACAATAGAAACTTCTTGAAGATCTAGGAGGGAATGTGAGGTAGCACAAAATGTTTGGGTAAATTGGACAATTAACACTTTTCAGCCTTTCAAAGGACCGGGAGTAGACTGTTCATAACACACCCTACTACAATTGCCACAGACAATTATGCCGTCCCTGGCGTTTAGCTGGCGCGACAGCATGGGATGAGCCAAGGCGTAGCTTCTCGCAACCATTCATGTTGTGCGTGTTTGTATTGTTCGCACGAATGAAAGGGAACTACAACTTATTGCCGACTCCGAACGGCGAATTGAGAAGCTCTTTCATGACGGATTATACTCCCGGAGGCTTGTCATTCCCCGACGAGAGGGTCGGGGAATGACATAGATAACGTCTGTGCTAGGGAGAATACCTTTGTACTACAGGCAATGTGCTAATCAAGCTGGCAAACCCATGAAAACCGCACTTTATTAGCTGATGAGCTTAATCCAGGTTGAGCAGAACCGGAACTTCAACATCAATTATTGCGAGCAAAGCTAGGCTCACATCAAGGCATTAACCTTATATAACCAAAACTAATATACATACGTATATTAGAAGATAAAAAGACTTGTCCAAAAAAATAAAGTCACCCTTTACTGAGTGCCAGGAGTTAACGAACCTATAAAAACCAGTGACGCATTCTAAAGAGCTTTGAACGGATCATTGCTTACTCAGGGGACATCTCTGGAGATGCCTCAGTTCAAGAATATCAGCAGAGCACAATAAGTTTCTAAAGGTCGTTTCTACACCCCTACAAATATCATTTATACATATGTCTATACATATGCAGGAGAATTTTGAGAGATTCCGACTTACATTTGAGTATTGTATGAAAAGTGTAAATAGTTTAATTCAATGTGGTTTATTTCAAAAGACCCCTCGCCGGTTTTGCAGCATTTGAGTTGTTCAATGCTCTTATTACTTGACTTTGCATTAAAATCCTCCACTCAATTATTATATGATAGATATGATATATAAATGAATGTGGAAGCAACATTGACAGCGGCATTGCTCTTTATGCAGTTTTGGGTGGGACACCCTGTATACATAAACTATAACCAAAGCGTTTTCACACTGTTTCGCATTTGGGCAAACTCTACAATCTAGACACGATGATAAAGCAATTTCTATATCTGTTTACACTGCTGCTGGTCTTATACAAGGCATCTAGATAAAGATTTATTGATCTGGTACACTGGATGAATTGTAATTTCGACTCGTTCAGGTAAAAGGTAAAAGATACATTCCTCACTCAGGTAGATACATCAATAGCACAATAGGCAACTCAAAATTCAATCAATAAACGAAAATCCTAAGAACAGGTCAACCGATATCCCTCGCCGTCGAGTCATTTGATCATTTGTATGTATACCGGTAGCTCGTTTTTTGTTCCCTTTACCATTAGGGTTCCAAACCGCCGGAAGTTGATTAAAGTATCGGAAAAAACCCATAAGCATTTCGATTTTTTTTTTAAGCAATCCCTTACCCTTATCCAATCGGCGTTCCATTTGCCGCCATTGCCGCAAATGGTGTATAAGAATACAGGCGGCTGCGATGAAGAACAGCAAACAAGCTATAACCGCCAGGATGAGAGACGTCAACTGCCAGTCGATTTGATTATCTTCTTCTTTAGTGCGGTCATTGTCAACGAGTAAAATTTTCTCCTTTCGACGCTGAAATGAAAAGCAGGGGCATTACAAATTCGAATGCAGAATTAGGACAAACGTTTGATTACATACCTCCTTCCAGTTTGGCTCAGTTTTCGCCAGAAGCATCCAGTCAATCTCTAAATCATATATTGAGCCACATATTGTGTCTCTGTGTAGTTGACAGGGTCGAAGAACAATTTTCTGACCCGAACATTCTGTGCATGGAATGCATTTATCCTGAAATTGATTCCACCAGTGGAACGATTGGCAAGGCGATCCTTCGCATGAGGAACATGTTGTCGTTAAGAATATCACCACCACAGCCGCCAAATAGGCTGTAGCCGGTGCTGATGTCACTCTACGTCCTCCACTTAACGTATGTTGTAACATAATCTATAAAAAAAAAACACCACTCGAGCATAATTTTCAAGAGATTAAAGCAAGTAGTGCTGCTGTTGCTGCTGCTACTTAAGCCAGGGTCTCAGGATTTCCCATTTTAGTAGTGAAATTGCGCAAATACTGCACCCTAAAGGCAGTTGGCCTTTTCATATACGGCATGGAGGTATAATTATTTGTTTCAGAGACACAGTCATAAAACTATTTCCGACTGAATTAATTAAAAAGTTCATTCGACATCGAACGTACGGAATACGATTCGAAACCAAACTACGATGGTAGCCATAGTGGTTGCGGCTAAGCACAATTTGATGATAGCTGCCGATCGCACACATAGTGTACTGTAGTGCTATCCCTCTTTTCGCTCACTCTATGGAACACGCGCGGTAATTTTAATTAAATATTTCTTCCTGTTGATTTCCCGCTTCTATTTGAGCAAGTTCCCCCTTTTAAGCGTCGCGGTCGTCGTTGTCGTAGTTGTACTCATATATAGCGACGGTACGAGGTGCATGCAAGTGCTGTCCAATTGGAGTCACCTAAAGGCAAATTGGCTAGAATGGCAATCATGTACCCGTATCGAATCGTAGACCACGCTGCCTATGTACAACCACTAAAACGGAAGTATGTTGCGTTGAATTATCGTTAGATTATTAGCAGAACCATACTCAATGCTGCTATGACGGACCAATGATTGAGGCAAGTATCACTGAAGACTGAGTGCTGTCAGTTACGTGCATAATTTGGTAAATTTTTGACCTCTGAGTCTGAAAATGACGGGAAAAATGAAATTAGGGTTGTCGTATCCACAGGCTTATCATGACGTAGCACAGTGCTCAAATGAAATTCAATTGAATAACACACCGAATACAGCCCTATGGAGTCAGTTTTGAGCAGTGAATTTTGGGGCTGCTGCTTTAGATTTATGACCCTCATGAGTGCAATGTCATTCATTTCTATTAATCAAGTCGGATTTATCCGCAAATGCACACAGCAGTGGATGTTATGTGTGAATTTGGAAGTTATCAGCGAAATTTTGCAGGCATTTTTCCAATGTCTTCATATAATCTAATTTATAAAATGTCGCCACGTAAACTTGCATAAGTTAATAGTTTAATTGTGTCTATCCGCCCATAGAAAAAAATCGACTGAGCGGGAGGGACGCATTGCTGAGATTACGCTTAGCTACTTTGAATATATAGTACGATACGAGTACGAGTATTTCAATTAAGATGGCTTGTTTGTTCGGTACATACTCGTACATACGTATATTTATTTTCCTTGCCTTTTACGTTGTTATTGTAAGAATTTCTTATACTACTTTCACCGAGAGAACCTTTGGCAGAGTTGTATGCGTACCCTCCACACTGCGGATATGCTGAGAATGCTTGAGGAAGCTTGATTGTTTGTAGAAAACTGTCGGTTCGAAATATTACATAGGTAAGTGGTATATCAGTATTCAGGTGGCGTGGGTGTATGAATCTCAATAACAACTGATTGTTGACAGACAGAATTGGTTGTAAAAAAATCCTTGGAATGTGATTAATGCGAAGTACGCATGAGTTAGGTAAGTTTTTGCTTGTTTTAATAAGTAAAAAAAAAATACAATACAGACAAGTAGTTTTTGAAACGTGTGTCGTTGAAGCCTTTATATGTTACGTACCGACGAAAGAAATATAGATATCGATCTTCAGTTCTTCACATGGAATGTTCGGACCCTTGAAAGGCTGTATGCAGCCGAAATATTAGCAAATGTCCCAGACTGTTATAATACAGTCTTAACAACCAAATAGGCAGTGCGGGGCAAAATGAGGATGAAAAACGGTGACATATGTTATGGAGATTGGTATAGAGACCAGAAGCAGAGCTTATTCGGACTTAGGCATGAAGTCTCAAGGCTAAATTCGCCAACATCAGAATAATATGCCCCTCATGTCCCTACAAAAGACAAGGACGAGGCCACCCAAAAAGCAGTATCCCAAACGTGGGACGATTTTAGCACAAAAGTAGAAAACGAGAACATCTTAAACAAGACAGTTGGTAAGCACAGCCTACACGACACCACGTCTGGAAAGGAATTTTGGCCAACTCACCTCTCTGTGGGGCGAAACGTAAAAAGTACACGTTTTTTTCATCTTAATATTCAGTAGGGGACGGGGCGGTCTGCTGATTATTAAACAGTCAATCACATTGTGATCGACGCAAGTCACTCCCCCAGTACAAATGGATGTCCGGACCTTCCGAGCTGCCAACATATAAGCGCAAATCACTGAAGAATCACTGCGAGAAGATACAACGTTGACAGGCTGCAATCACAAATTTTTATTCGCCGAACAAGTATCTTGAAATCTTTCAATAAATCCTATCCAACAAGCAGCAGTTGCAACATTGCCAATATGCCATCTGGAATAAGTCGACTGAAGTTTTGGGTTTCACCCGACCGTCACAACGAAACCTTTGAAGAATGCCGCACATGTCATATGACTTCTTTAAGATCATACTTGAGCAATTGTGCAAAACTCTCAAGTCAACACGAGAAGCACAATCTCTGTGGAGTGCAACTACTCAACGGTATTTATCATATATTTTCGATAAAAGTCAGCGAGCTTATCAAATTTCCCACTTGCTAAGTTTGGCCATACTTGTGAAAGTGTCTGATGACTTGTCGTTTTGTGTTATACAAATATTCCATACTTGAGGAATTTCACTTGTTCAACAATTATCACACTGTTATATGATGCTCGGTGGTGGTAAATACAAGTGAAACAGTCCGCAGGTAGTAGTGCTAAATTCAACATTCATTTTATCCGGCAAAGCTCTGGCAACTGACGTTTTCAAAGCAGTTTATGAAAAGTCTCCAGTTTGCTGAGCACAATTTAAGGAGTAAAGGAATCAACAGACAATTTTTTAACCTAGCCAAACAATACTGCTTGGATAATCTTTAAGAAATTTCTTACGACTTTTCTTTTAAACAAGAGAATTTATTTTGTTTAGTTAATTTTTACAAGCATTTTAACAGCCCGCAACGAAGCAACCCGGATTCAGATAGTTATCGGATTGCTGGCTTAAGATGATTACCTATACATGGGTAAAGATCTTACTTTCAAACAATGCTTGCTACAAGAAAGACTATCCTTTCAATTGTAAGTGAGAGATAAAAGCATTTAAGTTGGTAAATATATGAAGCTTAAATAATCACATGTTTCTAAAGACCACAGATTTGACATTGGACTTTTACGCACTTAACAAGTCCTGAAGGTGATCCAAGCAGGCATGTAAAAAAGCCTTCTTTTTCATACAGACTTTGTTTTGGGAAAGCCGAACCTATAGCTCTTATGTAGACCCCTGAGGTGTTTAATGACTGCTTTTAAATTGTAGGAGATTACATTTTTCAGAAAATATTTCTTCTGGTAACGCGTTCCAGCGCGGAATTTGGGTGACACGTCCGTGCATTTGTCAAAGTACACATAAAAATGATGGCCCTTGAAGCATACCTGGTCGGACTTTCAAATACGGCATTTTCGAGAATAATTCATTCGTGTTCTTCGGAACACTTACCGTGATCAATAATAAAGGTATAAGCTACTAGTTTTCGTTGGGAGACCACCTTTTGCTCTTGATAATACGCGAAGTGCCGATACTAGCCCATGAACCACACCTTCTAAAGCAAGGATTTCAATCGCATAATTTGAGGCTCTGAAGAGAGGAAAAAGTGAAGTATTTGGGAAATCACTTTGCTTTTCTGTAAATTCCTCGACGATTTGGGCGAGATTTTGGGTAATGCAGAGTGCTTCAGCTTGCCTTCACGATTCTTCAGTTCTGTTGGAGTGTTGTGGTTTTTTCGAGTTATGCACATGTATTAACTCTTTCAGGGCCGGTGGTATGAAAAACGTACCACATATCTTTTCTCATACTCTTTCATTTTTCTATACTTTAATGTGCAATGGTATGTTTTCTATACCACATTTCTATACAAATTGAAGCTTATATTTTGAAACAACAAATACATCCAATCTAAGAGTGAGACGTATATATGGAAAAATTGAGTAGTTCGAGGTGACTATTTTTTTTAGTAACATGACGCAAATAAATTGATTTATGCAAAAAAATCGTGCAATTTTATTTATTTTCTTGTAGTGGCCCGGAAAGAGTTAAAGTGGTCGCCGCGACTTAGTGGTTACTGAGTTGAACTGCTGTGCGGGTTGCATGGGTTCAAGGCCCAGCCGTGTTCACCGAACATTTTTCGCGGCACCGCTTCTTGTCGGGAAGTATAATTTGTCATGAATAAACTTTTCAATTTGCCATTCAGAGTCGGTAATATATTGGAGGTCCCTTCCATTTGAAAAATGTTAGACGAATGGTTGTGAGAAGCTGGGCCTTGACTCATCCAGAGCTGTTACGCCAACTTTTTATTTATTTATTTATTTATTTTTTTAAATAAATCACTGAGGATAATGTTTTTAACTGTAAATTTGTATTCCGTCAACCTTTTCAGACAGTTGTTTAAATAACCGGGAAGGTTGGTTGTCGTTTGAGGCACACAAGTGGTAGCCTAGAGAATTGGATTCCACCGATTCTTCTTTCTGACAAGCAAGGTCTGGTCTTTTAAACAGGCAGAGACCGCCATTCCTTTAGTGGCGCTGCTCACATTTAGGCTATTAAATCATATTCACGAATGTTACAAAAGTCTGTTCTAAGTATTTTATATTTAATATTCGGGCAAGATATTCTCGGTTTTGTTTGAGATAGTCCCCCGGAGATTTTATTTTTATAATTCACTTGCGCTCAAGTGATCTCTAATTGTCTATCACACAACGCGAGTGTTGGTGTAGTGGTTTGGAACATAGGTGCTATTAGGTTTAAGTGGGGTGCGAATGAGGAACAAGTTCACCTCCAAATTATTTTATCCTACGAAATAACATTATAACTTTTGCTCTTTGAGTAGCGACAAAAACCAGCTTCCGTGGTGATACATCGGACCTTAGTTGGTCTAAGTAGATTCATAGATCTCCGGTAGATAGCCACCTAACCTTAACTAGTCATGTGCAAAATGTACATAGTTATACATATGTAATAGAAAAAATTACAATTTCAACTACGATACGGTTGCAGCATTTAAAATTACATAAATTCTTGTCATACTCATACACCGCGGGTGCTTCCTTCAAACGACGTTAAATTAAATATCAACTGGTTACAAGTTTGCATGCTTTTAATTCAATCGTATACGCAGAAGCTTGTGAATTTAAATTTGCAATCTTGATCACAGATTGAAGTATACATTCCCAAAGCCAACTTGAAATCTTATTTTACGCAAGAAATACGAATGTGCTGATGAATCTTTTGCGTCGCAAAACACAATAAAATAGCCGCATAAAAGAAACACTTCTTGTATTTAAATTAATGCGCGATTAATAGCAAACACCCACCACTTTAGTACTTTCTATCAACCATCACCACCTACTTGCAGAACACAATTGTGGTATTACTTTCAAAACCAGTTTTCACAGTTGGAATTATTTGCAAAAAAAAAAAAAAAAAAATGCTTATGAAAACCTCCCATTAGTGCCGATTCAAGTTATTTGTTGCAAATATAAAATAAAAATGGACGAAACGTTGTATATTTCCTGAGACCCTCTGCTCAATGCCGGCGCAGCAAGATCCTGTTCTGTTAACTACCCACAACAAAACACATACAAAGAAATGACATACGAACCTTTTTGTGTCTTTTCGTCGTAGGTTGGTACAGCATCATCGATCTTATCCGAATGCATGGATCTTCAATCTGAAGAACTTCCTCGTTTCCTTTTGAACTGTTGCTGTAGTGCTGTCGTGTTTAGCCGAGAAGTGAATTTTTGTATCTTTTGCTTATGGTTTATGCATTTTTTTTATTGCTTGTTCTTTTGTTATTCGGTTTTTTTTTTTGCTCTTTCTCTCTATTTTCTTCTTTTTTAATGCAGTAGATTGAGATACACACAGAAAGGAAGGAAAACAGCGGGAAGTTGTTTATACATTCATGCTAAATGCATAAAAACAAGATTGGTTAGTTGTGCATTGAGTCCAATCGAATGATATTTTAGAACTTTATAAGCAGAATACATAAAAAGAAGAAGATTCAATAAAATAAGAAACAATCCAAGTGATGCTCTTTTATTAGATAAAATCCATCAAATGATTGATATGGGGTGGGAAGAGAAGAACAACTCAGAAAAGAAGAGTTCGTTGATTATAAATAGAATAGAATTCGTTAAATCGAGAATTTTCCAATACAAAATTCATAAAATCAAAACCGCCACGCATCGATTAAGCCGATTTTTTCCTTCAACTTGGAATTTTTGATGCACTTAGTGAACACAGATGATAGATATGCAAAAACTGTTTCAAATGGAACAATTGGTTTTGTCTACTTCCTTCATTATGTAACCGAATTTATCACAATTTCAATCAATAGACGGCTCTGTTTACACGCGGAACATCCATTAGGTACATTAATTTAATTTTTTTTCGTTCACTTCACATCCATAACCGACAAACAATGGCAGTCATTCATTTAATGGTTTTCGAAAGGGCGAACGTAATATTTCACTCGTTCTCTTGTCAAACGCACATCACTTGCTCTCCCCACCTCACTTATGTACAATCTGAACATAAATAGATCTATTTAACGAAGGAACTTACAATTTAAAAATAAAGAAAGAAAAAAAAAAAATAAATAAATAAATTAAATAAAAAATTTTGAAAATATATTTTTTTTTTTCGTTGCGTAGCGTCGCGGACCTTGATTCGTCGACGTGTACTGTGAGACTGACGTTAGAAATTAAATTCCATGCCAGCTACACAATCCGAATAAAGATTTCCGAATTTGTTGGCTGATACTGTTTTTCAATTGTCTCTTCTTTAGGTTGGATTCTCTTAAGATTCACTTGATCAGGTTAATGATCATTAATTCATGAGTTCTCTTAAGTATACGAAAGGTGTGCGGTAAAATAAGAGTTGAAAAAAAATCACTGCAAATGTTAGTATGTATATTATTTTTTTATTTGAAACTGAAATTTTTAGTTAAATATGTATATTGTGAATTTTGTGAGATTTTTTAAGTTAATCGGTGCGTATTTTATATACTTGATCAAAAGGAAGATTTTAAATGAGCGGAAGTTTTTAACAACATACACATGTATGTATATACATAGATCGATAGAGCGGACTCGATTAATAATAGAGCCCGATGGCACAACCCTGCAGACTGGGAGCAATCTTGATGTTGGACCACTTATCTCACCTGTTGTTACCCCCAAGTACAAAACAAGAACATTAGCTTACTCGACTGCAGACGAAACACAATGCTTTTTCTTCTTGCTTTATCAAAGTCCGGTTTTTTTTATTGAAAACCTTATGCATTGATCCCATTTTTTATTCAAAACTTGATGGATTGATCCGGTTTAAAACAAAAAAAACTTTCACAAATGCAATTAAATTTTGTTTAACCGCTTACAAAACAAATCCGTTTTGATTGAAAACGCATTTTTTAAAGAAGATTTTGTATAGGATAGCACCAGTTTTTATTGGCACTTCTTTAGGAAACTATAGATATGACCCTTAAGAGCATTAAAAAAAACAAAAAAAAAAAAATGGTTAGCTATATGCAGGGAAAAAATAAGGCTTTTTTGGTGCTCCCTCTTGGACGAAAACTGGATTGGGCTTATTAGAAATTTTTCATTACTGTTTCTCATACGAATACGATACATTTCTTCTCGTGAATTTCTGCCCGTTCATTACCTTCAAAACCTTCGTGTTCAAAGATCCAGCCTTACAGTTACATTGTTTGCGGTTGCAAAAGATTGAAACAGTCCCAGGAGAGCTTCCTCATAGGGGAGTATCTGATTGTCATTAACTCTTTTCAAGTGGAACTTTTTGGAATTTAACCTGACGCAGTGGTTAATGCGTTGGACTGTTGTATGAGCTGCGTGGGTTCAAGACCATTGAACCCACCCATCACTGAACTATTGCAAGAAAAATTTATTTTTTGATTTCTTTTTCCGTCACATCCAATACCATCATTTATTATTTCTAAATATATTTTTAAAACAACACAGCATGCACCCTAGAATTGAAACAGGCTTGTTTAAAACAATTAGGCATCCCCCTATAAGTGATAATTATTGAAATACGCTTAAGTGAGAAATAAATGAAACAATTATTTGTGTTTATACATCAACCTTTATGACTAATATTTAGCGGACCCATCCTTGACCTTTATTATAGAATCGAGTCTTTTGGGCATATTTGATATTAGTTGGTGATAGTCATCGTCCGTAAATATACATATACCCATTTTTTTTAAGGTCGTTTATGTTGGTGGATCTTTTTCTTTAGAGTAAGGAGAGGTGTGTGGATTGTGGGGACCTTTCGAGGAGTCCAACGCAGTTTTCGGATATCCACTTCACGGGTCACATTAATTTATACCATCTTGCTGAAAAAAATTGCAATTCCAAGTAGTTTTCTAGGATCTGAACGTACTTCTTGGTACCCATTAGGCCTTTAAAAAATAAAAAGGTCGCGTGACAGCTCGGGATGAGCCAAGGCCTAGCTTCTCGCAACCATTCATGCTTGTAATTTTTCGCACGATTGGAAGGGACCTTTAGAAACGGTCACTTTACCATACTTTCGAAAGAGGATAACATTTTTGGTTACCTTATATGAGGGTTAAAACAAATAATTCTCTCTATGAAGCTGACAACTCTGTGATTTAAACAAAAATGTATATAATAATGTACTGAGTGTGTTTAATAATAATTTAAACTTTTTATTAATAATAAACATAAATACAGAATGTTCTTTCTTACAAATCTTAGTATAAGTTAAAAATTTGTTTAAAAGCTCTAAAAACCTAGGTACATTGTTGTTATTGTTCTTGCCCAGAAACCACATTTCCTATAATTAAAGTGATTGTGGAAAATAGTTCATAAATACAAGAGTGATGGATTGAAAAATCAAATTTTAAATGCTTACTCTATGATTACCGATAAATTGTAATTTTAAATAAATAACCAAGTTTACGATTCGCTTAAAGAGACTAACATGAATAAAGTATATAAATGTTTATATAAAATAATCGCATTGTATTAGTTACTCTATCGTGTAGCTTTATAGTGTTTTCGTGAATTCTTAATGCATATGGTTATAATTCTATAAAAGCACTTTGTGAAGGCAACTTCTGGTTTATGGTATTTTATTGTGTACGACACCCATATTATCCACTGTAAAGAAAGAAAAGAAGTGTATTCTAAACTGTTTTATCATTTTACTTGTGAATTATTGTTTCCCAGAAAATGAAAAAAAAATTAGGTTAGATTTATTTTCGAGATACCGCCACCAGTAGGAAATAGTTTAGATTTAGGTTCTTACTTGACGAATGTTCACAGGAAGGCCCTCCTTTGATGTAGACCGATGTAGTGGTTAATAACCACTCATACTGATGAAGCTCTTAAAACTATTGAAGACATCAACCAATCGTTCAAATTACATTATGCAGAGCAAATCACACCAAAAATTTTGAAATATAAGAGGGTAGTTGTTAATCAAGGCAATCAAAAAGTTAGACTGAGTATGTTTGATTTCAAAGAGAGTATTTTTGAAGCCATTTTGAATTGATATTAACTGCGGAAACCATTTAAATTTATCAGATTTCTTGGCTTCGCACTAAAATATTTACACACATGCAATTCAATATATCAAACAATAGTAAAACCTCGCCCATTATATTAAGTTATTTCAACGGTTGAAAAACATACCTTTTGGTTGACGTAGTGCGTGAGTAGGGATTTTGCAAAATCTTAGGGTGAGTTTCCATTACTCTAAGTAATAAATTATCAAGGTAATCCTCAAGTTCCTTAACCCTTTGGCGTTGTATAAGAGCTTCATGTTCCATACCATTAGCTAAGAGCATTAATTCCTGGAATAGAAGTTAATTGGTTGTTAATAGTTTACAGACTTTACATTTAAAAGGCAAATAGTTTGAGATAGGAAATCTATAGTCTATTTAATGCAGTAGATGTTTTTTAATTAGCTCCGTTTTTTTAACAATATCTTTATGCTTGTATACTTATAATCTCAAGTTCTGCACAGGCAAGATTAGTAAATTCAAATTATAAATTCTGAAATTGTGTGTGTTGTTATATCTTTATCTACGACTGTGATCCAACTTAAATGCTAGCACAGACGCAAAACTTACCTCTCTGGATTTGCCTTCGTACTTCTTAGCCAGGGCAGCCGAAACCTCCAATCGAGGAATATGTGATTTTTCATGCCCGATTATTATTCGCTCGCTCACCTTTGGACTATTCGCCAGCTCATCTTGTGTTTCGTGTCTATCTGCGTTTGGAAAGATTTTGTTTAAAGAACTCTATCCATATTGTGCGTAAGCATGAACATTTTGTATTACCTCTTTTGAAGTACTTGAATTTACTAAATCTCTGCTTTTTCTCAGTCTTTTCCTTGCCCCCATCGACTTGTCTGACTTGCGCCGGCGATGAACTCTTCTCGCTTAGGCACTCCATGGTGGCACTTCGGGGTAATCCAACTGGTATATCATCTTCAAGAGTGAACGGGCTGTTGTCCCTAAGATTTTCTTTAGACTTAGACTTAAACACAGGTGTTGTGGGTGCAGTGGATGGATGTGTATTTTCATCCATCTGGAATTCTGGAGTTGATTTTTCTAATACTGGAGAAATCTCTGATGATTTTGGCGATTGGTGTGATGCTTCTATTTCTACTACGGCTTCCTCAACTACTTCCTTGTCTTTCAGTGACTCCTCATTGTTTGTTGGCAATGGAACTCTGGAGCTTTCCCATGATCGACGTTTCAACGAATCACTGCTGCCTGCTTCCAGGTGTTTACCATACAGCTTCGTTTCCCATTCGTCAAGTTTTTGTTCAGATTGATTGCGAGGTGGTTTTGTGGGCGGTGAAGTGCGAGCACGGAAGCTCAGATCATCCTTCGCTAGCAGCGGCGATGGAGCAATGGGACGGTGTGTTTGCACACCTCGCATATTTAAAGAACTACCGGAGCTCTTGTGAGAAAGATTATCGAAAACAAACTCATCTTCATCCTCGCTAATTACACCAGGATCGGCGTCTCCAACACGTTGTCCGTAACGTCTCGAGCCAGGATTACTATTTGGAGTTCCAATACTTGCAAAACTTCCACCAATTGATTCACCATCGCCTTCTGTACCTTCCTTAGGTTTCTTCTTGCCATTCAGATGCATTTTTGACCCCAAAGACTTTGCGAACTTCTTTATGCCTTTACGCTTCTCAATTGTTCCAATACTAAGAAGACTTCCACCAACCGATGACGCCAGCTGTCCAATGGAAGACTTGTGTTTTTCCTTTTTGCTCAGATCTGTTAATGATCCTGATTTAACTATGAAAGTTATTCTGGCTTCCAATTCGCCTCTTTCCTTCTTCTTCTCCTTTCCAGGTTTGCTTTCTAATTTAAACCATTTCGACCTAGGGCGGTCGTATACATCCATTTCATTTAGAGGAAGTGTAACTTGACCTAAAAACTCATCTATGCTAAGATTATTACGATGCAAACAAGTAAGAACCAACTCAGCACGATTGCCCTGATCCGGAATTTTTCTAAAAAAAAAAAAAAAAAAACCAAAAAATTAATCAACAAATTGTAGCAAATTATTACATTGTAATCTCACAATTCACATTCCTCGTGCCATTCCACATTCTCTGTAGCTTTATCCTTGACCGATGTCTGATACTTTTCCTTTCCCAATCCGATTGTGACGAAGCAGTTGTTTTTGCCATTTTTGCCCTTGGTTAACAAACCCTTTGCTCTTTGTACTGCAAATAGAAAGAAAAATACTTGTAACCGTTTCTTTGAAAAATTAATTTTGCAAATGTATCATTTGCATCCGGATTTTTCCATGTACGATTTCGCATTCTAAAAAAAGTATGGAAACTCAAATTGTTACCCCTATTGCGATACAGATGAATAACTTGATCGTTATCTAAAGAATTTAATAATTGTATGTACATATAGGCGCAAGCTGAAGTTGTGTGGAAAACAATAGGCCTTGGCGAGCTTTAAAGCTCAACCGATGAATGAATATGTAGTAACCACACCTCTGTCTCCAAAACAAAATCAGTGATGCATTCAGATTCGTTTAATTTTTTATTTTTTTTTGCCAACAATTCAACCATTCAAATGGAAGGCCATACTAAAAAGTCAACTTTTTGTGGGGCTATTTCGACACACAAGGCATTGTTATGAGATTAATTCGTATCTAACGAAGGGAATAAAAAGATAAGCTAACTTGTAACTCATAGTTGTACGAAATCGTTTGATTTTTTAAGAATTTAACTTATTAAGACATGATGGACAAACGTCATTAAAAATCACAATTGCATTAAAAATACAATTTTTTGATGCCACTTCTAACAAAAATTTGTTATTTGTTGATCGATTACTGAAACTCAGAAGCACAAATCATGACGGCAAGAGCCAAAGTTCATTAGGCGTCGCAATCAAGAAATGATGAATACATTATTACACATTTCTTGTACGTCTCTTAGTTTTACTCGATAAGAGCCTTCTTGGCTTAGTTATTAAAAACAGAATCGTTCTGCGATTGATTGGGAACGATTGACTTTTCAAACGGCTTTATGTCCTAGTGGTGTTTTCCGGGCAATTATATATGTAAATCCTTGCACATGAAAGCGAAAATGGCAAGTGTGGGCTACCATTATCGACTACGTGTAATCAAAGATCATATAATACCAAGATAGTGGACACCATACAAAATTTTTGTACGGAAATTTCTATATTGGGGGTCCTATAACACGACCCCAAACTTTCAATATCTTTTTGCTCTCAAACGTTCAGTCGCTTAAAGAGATTTGACGTATTTGTTGTTTTTTCCTTCTCAATATGAATACCATCTTCGCAAAATTAAAAAGAGGGAAGGGAAAAAGATGAACAGAAACTCGTTTTCAGTGTACACAAACATTTTCCAGCGTTTCAGCATTACCATCAGCGAAAGAATTTTTTTTTTACTTATTCCGAAAAGAAGAATATTTATTCTCCACTTCAGTATATGTAGTGGTCGCCGTGGGTCGGTGGTTAGTGCGTTGGACTGCTGACCGAGCGGCGTGAGTTCAAGCCCCAGCCAGGAACACCGAACATTTTTCGCGGTACCACCTCTCGTCGGGAAATGACATGCCACCGAGAGTATAATCTGGCATGAAAGAGCTTCTCACTTCGCCGTTCGGGCTCGGCAATAAACTGTAGGTCCCTTCCATTTGTGCGAAATATGTAACAAGCACAACATAAATGGTTGCGAGAAACTAGGCCTTGGCTCCTCCCGAGCTGTCGCGCCAGCTACACACACACACACTTCAGTATATTTCAATAAATATATATGTTAGTATGAGAACTAAAACAAGTAATATTTAGTTGCAGTTAAATAAAGATATTTTTGTTTACTTTTGGCACATTAAACCACAAAAGGAAAAGAATTAACACAAGTGGAATATTATGTACATTGCACATGGTCATACTGTCGTTTTCCTTTGGTTTGTTTAATTTTTTCACTTCCTTGTGCGTGATGATGAAAATGATGACAAAGGTAATAATTAGCTTGTGCGTCGAAGCACTGACTGGTTGAAAATATTTTCGGCAGCGTTGATGTGGCTAGGGATGAGTTTTGTTAAATCCTTCGGCTGAACAATCCGAAAAAAGGGTAAAAGCATTCCTCTGTGAATATGATCACCTCTTGTCCCCGACCGCCTGCTTCTGTAAGAGCTTTTTACTTTTCCTCAATTTAAGGTACCAGTTGCGCTATCATGGTATTATATTACATTTGGTGCTATGCGCCAATGGAGCCAGCGTCTGAGGAAAAGAAAGAAAATTTATACGAACAACTATGTTCCGTCTACAACTAAACACCAAACTTTGTCGGATGATTTCGAAGAAAGGTGGGCAAGCATGATCGCGGCACCAGAAATTACAACAGGGAACCTTTGTAGATGATGCAACTGAAATAGCCTTGTTACAAGGGGCACAATGAGACCGCAACAGAATACACATCACAAAATTTTCAGTGCTCAAATCTTCAAAATATTTGACATTGACATTGCTAACGATGTTTAGCAACTCAATACATTGACATAATTGAACAACAAAAAATTCCCAGGCTGAATTAGCCAATGAGCTTACGAACCCAAGATAGAAGAAACGCGGGTCGCCCTACAAAAAATATTGCATCGGTGAAAGAGGACTGGAGACGACAAATCGAACACGATAGCACGTAGGTGTGATAGGTGCCCTAAGGCAGCTAAGGGGACACAGGACTTTCGTTAATTAAAAAAAAAATTATAACCAAGAAAGATTACTCAGGAAGGAAATAAAACTATATCGTCATTATTATGACATTTGACATTTGCATTAACTTTCGTACTTCAGTTCAACGTGTATACTAGTATTGAGGAGAACTATAATGGTGGAAAAAACACAAGCAACGACTAAAATTTGAAAGTAGAAACAATATTGTCTCCTAAGGTGAATGTAGAATAGATACACCATAAAAAAATAACCCAATTAAAATATATGCATAATGATAAGACTATAAATCTGTCACTACTACACTTATGTCACATGATATGAATGGAAGTGCAAAATCATAAACAATGAATCACTTCAGAAAACGTGTTGGATAAGGGTTCAAGCGTTAGGAAATGTGCCTCTGATAAGAAAATGACTAATGGACGTTAAGATTGTTAATTGTAGCGGTGGTACAGTGTGTAGTTTGCTTTTGTTAACAGGGACAAACAATTTTATTTACAGAAAAAGTCTCCTTGTTATGACTAGGCTATAAACTATTGGAGTACAGATCATTTCAATTGAAGAAATAGCTGTTTAACATTCAGTTCCTCGCGCGTTTTGGTGTTTCTCCCTGGATCCATGAAAATTATTTCAATATCACTACGAAGAAACCTTTTTTTGGCAGCGATCTTATTCTATCTTATTCTCTTGATCACTGTCTAGACAACATGTCCACAGCTAACGAACAACTAAACCCGCTCTATGGCGCACACGCATGGGCCTTGTCAATAGTGGATGGTTGTTTCGAGGAAAAATTCCTTCGCATAATTCAAATCCACTTCAGAGGTGGCAAGTGCAATTTGGTATTCGAAACTGGAGGCAGCTAGCTAAAAACACTTGTCATACAGATATCATAAGGGGAAATGGATTAAAGATGTTGAGAAAAGAAAGAACCTGCCCTAAGCGGGACTTTAAAATAGATGTGCAATTAATCACGAAAGCACTTAGAATCTGAACCGAAGCAATACAACTTGTGAAGGTTTAACGTTCCATGAGGTTAAAAAACAAAAATATGTACATACATACATACATATATGTACGTTTATAGTGGACTTGCAAAAAAAAAAAAAAAACCAATCAAATTTGAACCACTTAAAAAAAATACATTCGCATGGCGATTTTTCTGTAATCGTTGTCTAACCTTTTTATCGCCTACACATAACTCTAATAATATTCTCAGCGTACAAGACTCAAAAAATCCATATTAAATGCAATCTAAAATAACATTTTACTTTCAGACAAAATCGAAACCAGTTTTGCAATTGTTTGGCATTTGAATTACCATCAAATAACTAATTGTGTTGACGTCACATGACATCATGCATATAAGCAATTAGTTTTATTCACTCAAAACACAAACTAATGAAAATGGTCGATAAATGAATATTCGAATTCAGCAACAAGAACGTTTGTTTTATTGAATGGAACGTAAATTAAATTGTTTACTTTTTTCGTCAGTCGGAAAAGTTCAGTTTTATCGGACTTGTTTTCTATGTGTACTGGCACTCGCTTTGTTCAGGAAATGACTTTTACTTTAATCGCATACCAATGGAGAGCCACTGCAAATCACTTTCTCATTTAAGTCCATGTAAAACGAGCTCGAGTTGAAAGAGACTCGTGACTTGACACCTAACGACGACGGCGACCATCACTTTAAATGGATGACAATAACGAGTTCGGGTCAAATGACTTAATTAAAAGGCCACTGTTAGTTATCCAGTAGCCGACAGTTTTTGTTGCCTTTATTTTGCGTGTTGCAAGCAGCGTATTTTGTTCAACAGGTTTCCCACCACTAAAACGCATAGCTATTATAAATTCTTCTTCTTCTTTTTTTTTTTTGTTAATGGTTGCCTTTCAATTTCAAATAATCGGCGAAAGAGTTATTTATTATTCACGTATGTTACATCATCTCGCCGAAATAGAGACGACAACTCGAAACTAAAACGATATCCGCCTTAATTGCATACGGGAAGCAACACTTAACTGAAGAAATGGGAAGAGTTTCAAACCATGTCGATGAAAGGCATCGAGTGACAAATTTCTTCTTTTTTTTTTCCTCAATTCCTCTTAGGTTTCGCTCTTTTTTGCAGGTATAATTTCTTAGGGTTATTAGCTTGTGCATTCGAATTCGAGGTGACTTAGGCAGAACATTCCAATGTTGATGGACTGGTTGGTGCAAAAAAAATTAAATGAAATGTAACTGTTTCGCTATGGATTTTATGTGAAACCGTACATCACGCTGGGGTGGGCAAGAAAACGAGCCAACAAAAACCAGTTGTAAGAATGATATAATAATTATTGGAATGCCAATGAGAAACGTGATATATAAAGGAAAACACGATAGGGTAAAGAAAGAGAGAGAAAAAATATTGTTGCGTTCGACTTGTTGATTCCGTATGCGATTGAGCTAAGAACTTTTTCCAGCGGGAATATGTATGTATATATTTCAAGTATGTAGAATATATGTTAAATAGTTAATAGCGGATCAATGGTATTCAGTCGTGCACAGCCAGTCGCAAGAGTGCCCTGCGTTTAAAATAATCCAACTTCTGGAAACCGGGTGCAATGGACCAATGCAAGGTCGAAAGTGGGACAAAACTAGAAACTGACACGGACTATGAATATCGCAACAGCTCCTGAATAACAGAAAGGCCATCACTTTAAAAAAAATTTCGATTTTCACAGATTGGGCAAAAACAGACGGAGCAGTGGACTTCAGGATCTACTCGCTAAAACCCGATATTGCGCGATCAATAAGACTTACTTCCGAGTTTGTTTTACATTCTTGCGGTAAACAGCTCTATTAGCAGATAATCTTTTGAAAGGCTGTAGCGATATATGTATGTGGATGCAGAAAAGAGAGCAGCTCATTTCCTAAGCAAATACTGCAGCCTAAGTAGAAGCAGTAAAACATTCCTCGGCGAATACCATTTTAATAATCTGGGCGACTCATTTATGGAGCCACCAAAAACCATTCTAAAATTCATAACGAATTCGGAATTGTTCAGGGAGACCGAAAAACCCCCAGATTACTAACATCCTGCATATTTTTTCAAAGATATGCCCATACTCTTTCCCACAAAAATTGTCAGTACAGGGAAGCTAGGACGTTTGTCTCTCACTCTGGTTGCAAGAGCTTACATAAATCTGTCATTCTTTAAAGCTCTTTCAGGGTTACCGTAGTATCCATGACAAATCGCCAGAAATCGGAGAGTAACAACCGTATGGTATTATACGTACGAGTATTTGTTTAAATGTTGAGGATCTAAATAATGTACATATTCGTCCCGTCATGAACGTGAAAGTGTTGGCTTGGCGACAGCACAAATAAACACGCCTAAATGTCATATTTCTTCCACAAAAACTTTCGAAATGAATTTAACATCTCTCACAAAACGCTTGTTATATGCACTCGAAGCCTCTCGAATATATTTGTTGGCTATTCAAAATTATCAATGGGACCCCCTACCAAATTTAATCAACTCCAATTTTAATAAGTGACTCATCATGCACGAGTTAGTTTAACTTAACACTAGATAAAATCATCAAGTAACATTAGAATTAGATAAGTGTTATTACTAAACATCAGGAAAAGATCTTGAAAGATTGCACAGTATACAAGGAGTCAGTAGACATCGTATCCGTCATGTTTTGAGGGACAGATTAAGGAAAAGAGTAAGCAAGGTGATCGTAATACAGTGTTACTCTCCAACGGTACCAGTAGCGGAGGCAAGAGAAAGACGATTGAAACAACCAACTAAATGCCGCCCATAACTAAACACACAACGGTCACATCATCAAGGCGAGGACTTCAAGTCAAAGTTGCTAAAATGGTATCGGTATGTAAAGAGATCACCACCAGACGATAATATACATTCGCCTAGAAACTACAACCATCCGAAAGAGTGGACGCTATAAGGACCTTATAGTGCAGCAATATTTACGGACGATCTTGCACACAGAACAGAAGAAACAATCAGCAACACTGTACCCCCATCCATAGAAAAGTACTGGAACACGGTGAAAAATGTTTTTGTCTCCGGTGCAGTTTTATTGGTAAAACCAAAAGAAATCATAGCATATAGCTGTCTGATAGTATCTGGCGATGAATCGAACACCAAAAGCAACTTAAATCTTGAATTGTAGTCGCTCATTACGAGGGAAGAAGTGAACTAGAGTCGCAGTACCGTATGCAGATGAGACAAGTCTAGGGTAGTATTATATGAAACCTCACCAACAATTTCGACAGACCTTCTAAACCTTGACCTTTCCAGAAGATTGGAAGAAAGTAATGTTTGCCAAACTCCCGAAGAAAGGCAATCTAACTGAGTACAAGAACTGGATTACATACGTACTTCCCCAAATGTACGAATAGTAGCCAACATATTTCTCAACCAGATCAAAGAACATCTCAATGCGTCCACAAAATTGAATTGTCTGTTTATAAAATATATAGGCGTGAAGAAATATTACTTTGCGTAAATTTCAAAACAATGCTTTAGGTCTAGGCTAGACAATTACGTGTAGAGTGCATTGAACAGGCATTCGAGGCATTACGATTACTTCTGATGTTTTTTTTTTTTTTTTTTTTCTTCTTTATTTTCATTTTTCATTTAACTTATATACAATTAGTAATAATAAAGTTTACAATTAAGCAAGGCTCAAAAGCCGTCTGCCATTACTATTTAAAATTTCAAGATTTGAGAGAAATTATATTATATAAATGAGCTTTTAGTTTAGCTAAAACAAAGGAGATAAAACTAAGCATGTATAGTAATAAATATGTTTTAGTTTTGCAGAAAAAAAAGGGGGACGATATAGATAATATAGTACGTAGGTACACAACTGGCTTTTAGTTTAGCTAAAACAAAAATTAAGACAAAGGAACACTTTGTTATATGTTTGTGTATAAATTTCGAAAACTCATTGCATGTGAGACAAAACGAATCAGTACTTTCCAGTCATTATCACCATTAAGAACTTGGACACATTCCTCAAAAGTCAGAAAGCTTTTCACAAAATATAGTCTTCGTATTTCTTGTAAAATTGGACAGAAACCTAAAAGATGAAGCACATTCTCGTCCTGGCCAAGGTTGCAAAGTGAGCAACTAGAACTCAGGTCATTCCTGTGTGGTCTAAAATTCAATTCTAAGATTTCGGTACGGATCTTGAAAATCAAACTCATTTCGAGCGCAGAAAACTCATTTCTGAAATAATTGTTTGAGCCCAGGGTATGACGAATGCAGCTGTAGATTGATCTACTAGGAGAACCTCTTGCCCTATCGATGCACTGTTGGAATAGATTGTGGTCCACAGCTGATACACAATCGTAGAAAAGGTTTTTCCACTCTCCTAAGTTGTTCTCGCCAACTCATACCAGTCTCTAAATGGTGAGTAATTGCAACGAAGAGCTGTAAGTAGTATCCTCTTTTGAAAGTTACTGCTAGGTCTATGCATTACTTTAATTAGATAATCGGCGTTGGCCTTTAGGTTCCTGGTGAAAACGTGAGGTAACCCAGATTCAACATGAACGGCGTAGTTTGGTGTTGTTCGTGGAAGTCTAAAAACCCTTTTGAAGAAATATCTTTGTAGCTTTTCTAATTCCTCCTGCTGTTGATAGCCGTATACCTCATTAGCGTAACACAAGCAACTTCTGACGGTAGCGTTAAAGACCCTAAATTTTGCCGATGGGCTAGCATATCTTTTAGAAAAGAAGTTGGACCACAGAGTATTGCTTGCGGTTTTTGCCGCTGAGGCTCTGTCTCTGATATAACTCATAGAGTTAAGGTTATGTTTCAAGACAAAACCGAGATACTTAAATTCATTTACAACCTCCAGACTATCACCCTCCAGTGTCCAAGAGCCCTGGCTACCACTGCTGCGTTGTGGTTGAAAAATCATTACTTTCGATTTCGTCGCGTTAATTTGTAGATCCCACTTGTCACAGTATCCCTTAAGTTTATTTATTTGAAGCTGAAGAGTATTGGGACTGTCCGACATGATGACCAAATCATCCGCATAGAGCAGAACTTTAACTTCAACGTCTCCAAATGTTATTCCCCCAGGAATACACTCACTTATATCGTCAATAAAGAGCGAAAAAAGTAGTGGACTTAAAACGCAGCCTTGCGCGACACCAGAGTCTGTTGGGAAAGAAGGAGATTTTGATCGAAATCTACACACTGAAGCTGAGGTATTAAGTAGTAGCTGTTCATATACTCTTATGAATTTTGACGAGAGACCCTTAGCTGCTAGTTTGAACAGTAGAGATCTCCTGTTAACAGTATCAAAAGCAGCTTTGAGGTTCACAAAAAAAACATATAATTTCTTCCTCTTTTCTAAAAAACGCTTAGCGATGGTAGATAAGACGAAAATCTGGTCTACAGTTGAAAGATTAGCACGGAAGCCGGCTTGAAAGTCGCTGATGACATTGTTGCTTTCAATCCATCGTGCCAGTCTGTGGTAGAGGATTTGACTGAATAGCTTTCTTAAAGAACTTAACATTGAGATACCCCTGTAATTTTCAGGGAGACACGCATCGCCCTTTTTAAATATTGCACAGATGCTTCTGATTTGTTCACGTTTACCTGGCTTCAGTAAAGACGACTACGAAGTTATCAAGCGTTCGCTGAAGTTCGGTCCAGATGGTTCGAAATAACTCATCAGCGAAAAGCGGATGGCTTATCCTTAAGTCTCACAATGCGAGGGTAAATCTAAACCATCCAGGGACTCGCTCAAACACACACACAAAATTTCATTTAAATCGGTCTAGCGGTTTAGGAGGAGTTACATTACATACACACGTACAGAAGAATTATTTATATTAAGATATAAGATTGGTCAAAATATTATAGAGTAAGAGAAACTGGACGGGAGATAGAAATAAAAATAATGTACACATGTCTCACTCTTCCCTAAAATCAATCCCAGAATTTTAATTAAGTACTGAGCTACCTAACACTCTTTAGAAAGTTAGTCAAACCCTCATCCAGTTCATCATAAGTAGAGTATTTTTCTTCAACGATGCCTGTTTACGTCATAAAACACGGCCGACCCTTGCAAGCGATGCTAAATGAGGCCGCACTGTACTTGAATTATGCTGGTACTTAATTTAATGTCTGAAGTAAAATAAACAAATGTTTAACCATGTCTAGGTCCGTCCGCAATTTAATTCTTTAAGCTCTCTAATTAAATTAACGTCTGTGGCTGGTGTTAGTGGAGCATTAACGAGCGTATTTTTTTTTCTTTCTTATAATTTTGGCCTTTTGCCAGATTTATCTTACAAGTAAAATGTTTACAGCAGTTCAATTCGTTTTATTTCTCAATTTTTGATTCGAAGATGCACTCTTTTTAAAAATCTATACCAGAGCTGAGCTTTGAAGAATCTTTTCACCGCAATAACATTCCAAATCCATTTTTCCGATTTAATCACTACTGCCTACACCTTCAATCTCTACAAGTGTCTATACACCTCAAGTTAAAATGTGCTGTGCAGATCATGTGGGGTAAAAGCAAATAAATTTCATGAGTGGGAGGGAAGAGCGTTTGCTCATCAGGTGAACATGAAAGAAATAATGAAGATATTCCCAGTTCATTGAATCAAAACAAATAGAACATTGTTTACTCTTAACTAAAAAGATAGCATGTACTAATGCTACAAATTGATGTTCTTCCCTAAAAATAGACGAGAGCCGCAAGCAGCAAACTCCCTCCGGCTCTTATCGTGAGAACTTTGGAAGGTATTTGTAGTTCCAAAACAAACACGACCACACCACCTGAACCGTACACAATACACATCCGCAGTTGTTGATGTGAATCGGCGAACATGCTCAAATATTTTGCAAGGTGGTAGAGCGACAGTGTGGAATTTTTGTATGACTAATGAATGCGAGAGACATGATTTTGATTTCTCTGCTGCAGCCATAGAAAGCAAAAAGAAGGTAAAATACGTGAAAACAATGCCGAGCAGATGAGGGCCTCTTGCCTTTATTCTGACTTGGTTGCCAAGATCATCAACTACAATGCCATTATTGTGGGGGTCTTTACTTCTTTTTGCGTTTTCTCGGGAAAAAAAAAGCTTCCGCGTTATGGCATTTTTATTTGTAGGTCAACATAAAGATGGTAGAAACTTTTTTTTACGAGAATAGAGATCCAATGCCCACTCTCTTAGACAGAAAATAAGAACTTTTCTTGTGGGGGTTTCAGTAATGTAATTAAAAACAAATGTATGCAAATGGCATTCCTAAAAATGTAAGCTAATGCGTAGTTTTCTTAACTCCTTTAATCGAATGATGATTTTCTTTGTTAAAGATGAGCACAAAAAATTCACACTGCCTATGCCGTAATCATGTAATTCCAAGTTCCAAGTGCAAACTCTCGTCGAAAAAAAAACACTAGCTTACCAGTTACTTGAATATGCGTTGGACTCCACATCTTTGTGGTGAACCTTGTGATTGATTAATGCGAGAGGGCTTTAAATTTAGAATCTTGTGTTGTTAATTTTTTTTTAAGCGCATCTATCTATGCTTCACGATCAGGTTCGAATTCACAACCTGAATTTTCAATATCTAGATTTACTGCACCGAAAGAGCAACACCACCTTCCACTGCCAACTAAACAAAACTGATTAACTGTCAAAATGGTAGACAAAACGACCAATTAGAAAAGTCATGTCACTCACAAAGAACAGAGATGATATTCCGCTTTAATTTATATAAAATAAATAATCGTTACAATAGCGGCCGTACTTCATTTTGAATCGAGTTCCTCTGACATCCTTCCTCCATGCAAAATGGGACAGCAATACCCATAGGAAGTTGCATAGATTATAGATATAATATTAGTTAATTGCAATTTAAATAAATTATCTCTGAACACTCGGTGCGTTCCTAACGCACTTAACATGTTAATTCAACAAATAAAGGAACGCCTTTTACCCATTCAAGCGCTAAGTGTCATTTTTGCCCGTTGTTGAAGAAGATTGGTCGCGTTCGTCGATCTAGGCAAAGTGCTTCATATGCATCCAATCGATTTCTATTGGCTGAGAGTGACAGAAGACGAAGAACTTTTATTGAGGTCGGGGACTGGATTCTAAGCAAAAAAATTTTTGCGACATATGAAGCAAAATGAGATTTGACATAAAACAGCTGACATTTGAAATCATTTTTGCATTTGTTTGTTGAGCTTTACAATTTCAATTTAGTTATTGTTTTTTGTTCTATTTTCCATTTCTTTTTCTATGATGTGCATTGAAAATATTTTATGAGCATGTTTGTTCAAGTTTCGTGCTTTTGTGTATATGGACGATTTTGGAATTTGTAACAGGTAATCAATACTTTGTTCAATCCAAATAGTGCCAACCATATACGATGCTAATTAATCTTTTTATTTAAAACTCGAGTGTGTTACTTTCAAACAATTTCATCCTCAGAGTTAATAGCGTTTCATTATTCTACATACAATTACAATTTACAAAGCAAGTCTAATGCAAAAGCAGAAAGTAACATAAAATTTTGACTAAAAATCCCCTCCCCGACCTCAAAAAAAGTGCTTCGTCTTCTGTCACTCTCAGCCAATAGAAATCGTTTGGATGCATATGAAGCACTTTGCCTAGATCGACGAACGCGACCATTTGCATTTTGTTTTATTTCCGCTCACTCCTTGCAACTTTTTAATTCTAGTGGATACTTCCCCTCCACAGCTGTTACCTGTCATCCTGGTACAAAATAATGAATTCCGCAAGAATTTTGTACCGCAAGAAGAAGGAACGCCAGAACTGACAAATGCCTCATCGAATTCGAAGAACACCACTTACTGTTTAAATGATCCGTAGAATGTTGATTTGCTTGACTTAGCAGAAAGCAAAGTGCAAACCTGCTGGTTCGCCATCAAAGGCTTTTTCCAATAGCAATCAAACATCTCGCGCTTTCGTTAGCTTCAAAATAAGTTTTGAGCAATCAATATTTTCCCGATCAATCGTAGTCCAGTTTCCCGGAAACTGTTATGTGTATCTCTTGTTGAACTTATAAACGCATTTCAACCAGTTGGTGCAGCGCTGCATTCGAAAGCCCGTATCCATCGCAGCAAAAAATTCCTAACGCCACTATATCTTTTCATGTATGAAACTTTACCATATGATTCATGTGAAATGTCATAAAACAAATAAATTATTTTTATTGGCCTGGTTGCGATTGCAAGTTGTTTTTTTCCACACGAAGCCTTAATTCAAATTGTTGATCTTAAATTTCTTGTGTTTTAGATTGAACAAGATAAAAACACATATCTTTTAATACGATATGGTTTGCGTTCCGTGTTTCATTATTCCCGTGCTGCTGTACATCTGGCACAGATTCATTCAACCTATTATGCTAAAATATTGGAATCCTTGGGAAAAGAAAGACGCACAAGGCAATGTTATTAAGGCAGGTCCCGAATTTCCATTCCAATGCAAGGGAGGTGTTTGTCCATTCCCTGGAGCTGCGGGTAAAGAAAAAGCAATCGCCCCGAATGAAAGCGAATTAGAAACGAGTGCAGCCAACAAATCGGCCACAACCACGACGGAAGATTCCAAAAAGGAAAATTAATGTATTACACTTTTCCCATAGTCATAATACATACATTCATACTTTTATAAACTAAGAGGACGGTTAGGATAAGTAAAATTGAGTTTGGATATTTGTAAATTGTATAATGCGTGAGACGAACGAAGGTCATTGCGACCGAAACCAGTAGAATGAATAAAGCATTTAAACATTGTCATTGTGTGGGCCTTGAGTAACATACATAATTTGCATTTTTCATTCAACTTAAATTACTGAATTGCAATTTCCTTGTTGTTTGTTATTAAATTGAGAATGTGTCTATTTAGCTTTAAAACTGAATTTTTAGGTAAATTGGACCGGCTTGACTGCATCAAGTACTAGGAGGTGGTTGTGTCTTACACGAACAGCTCTCAACACGGTTAGGGACATTCCTTGGCTAAATCCAATCTTTAACAAGGGTTTTGCTTTTATTCGCTTTTTAAAATTTAAGGAATTACCTTAACATTTGTTCCTTTTCACATCAGGTCAACCGAGCAGCAAGCAGCCAACTAGATTAGCGTATGCTTCACATCGGGTTGACACGTTTCCATCATCTAGAGGGAGGATCTTTGCACTGCATCCGTCATTATCATCAACGCCCGATATGTCGATCACAGACAGAAGCCACATCAGATCGCAAGCCGAAGATCCACTAAATAGTTTTGATATTAGGACCGTCTGTAGTATTACAAACAACACCCATTCAAGAGTCTATTCTATAGGGTTTACTTCTTATCTGGGATGAGTACTAACTCAGATAATGGAGAGAGTATTTCACATTTGTTCTTAACCACAGACGACAGCTTGATGTTCTCAAACTCGAATGAGCTTCCGACAGACCAAATTTCCGAATACACACCGGGCCTTAATAAAAATGCAGATTCCATAGCAAGCAGTGTGTATTGATGGCAATCATGCTGACCTCTTCCAGGCAGCATGGTTCGAACTGCATGGCTCTGTCCTTGTAGAATGGTTGGTTAAAGAGGGTGATGTTCAGAAGAATCTCGTCACGTAGGACACCGTTTGGGCCCGTAGTGTTCCCCTTTATGAAAACTGTTGAAGAAGAAATGGGGTAAGAGGGGATGTAAGTAGAGGGTTTTATGTTTGGGGATAGAGTCGGATGAGATTCATGGGTCCGGGAAAGAAAATACAAAACGTTAAAAGCACAGTCGGTGGCCACTCTATTATATCCAGCCCGCATATTGAATACCTAGGAGTTTCGATAAAAATCTGAGCTTTAATTTAAAGATCATATACAATTTGCGAGTTGGAATAGTGCTTATGCTACACTGGCATATATTATATCAAACACGGGGCCAGGAATAGCTGGAGGCTTCTACTGACCATAGTTCTCACATTAATAATCTTATTCACCGCACCAATCTGGTCCACAGTTATGAATGCTAAGGCATACATATAAAGTTGCACACGACGTTGATAGACCGATTATAAGTATGTATGCATTGTAAGTTTGCTGTGCGTTTCGGACCATATCTAACGTTTCTGCATGCGTGGCGGCCAGGATGTTGGGTGGAATCAATAATGCAGTGCTGGGGCAGTGTTGCAGCAACAAAAAAGCAACGAGTTCAAAAACGCAACATGTTGGCAGTAATGCTCAAATCAAGAGTTTTTTTTGCAATACCAACGCAACCAATCGTCAAAACAGAGTAATCTGTGCATCAGTTATTATGCTGTTGCTTCGTTTTGTTGCGGTTAAGGCTTTTCATGTTAGCTATTATTTACATTTCTATTCAATGATTTTGCGAAAAATGGATGAAAGGTAACATATTTTATTGTTTTATTTACACAAAATGCAAATATTTATCTGAATATTTTTACTGCCTTATTATTCTGGAGTAAATTATGATTTTTAAAATACGCTTTCTTTTGAATTCGTCCAGCATTTTTATCACTGTTTCATCCTTCGTTTTTTATTCTTCCTTCTCTAAAAAACGTTTTATTAAGAAATTTTGTTTCGGCTCTAATCTTTCCATAATATTATTCAACACAAAACACTTGACTACTCTCCATGTTTTTTTATTGCGAATAGCCTTGGAACACAGCTATTCATAAATGTTGCAACAGCAACAGCGCTTTAGCAGTGCAACAGTAACACAAACCCTGTTGTGTTGCCGCAACACTGCACAGTTTGTTGACGTTTTTGAATTCACCCGTTCCCACTGATATCCTAGCAGATCAGCAGCAACATTACAGCGCAAATCGTAGTGCAAGGAGAAATAATTTTCCACCTAACACTGTTCTTTACACGACAGCCGCTGTCGCCCGTGAAGGTTCACCGGGACGAGACAAATTCTGAGAAGGAAAGGGAGTCACTAACTCCCGAAAATATAGTTTGACAAACCTACCTTACCTCTTATAAAAACGGTACCACAAGGATAAGAAGACAGAAGGGCAGCTGATTTAAGTGGGCGGGAATTCTACTGTTATCGATACCAGTACAGATTCGTCTTTAACAGCTTTGACTTTAATAATTGACGAAAAACAGAAACGTGTTTTTTTTTGTAAAAATATCGTAGAAATTTTTATTTCAAGTACTATTTTACAGCATACTTAAAAATGAGATTTTTAATTACTTTTCTATAAATGCCTATTATTAATATATGTCTTCATTATCTTCATCTATTAGTAAATTTTTTAACAAGTTTTCTAATTTAAAAATACAGTAGGGGTTGTTTTTTTAGGTTTGCTTTTTTCGTTTAAATAAAATCGACGGGGTCAGTTATATAAAATAAAATGTTCGTTTAATTTATTTAAATTAAAGCTTTTTCTAAATAGTAATAAAAAAAAAAAGGAATTAAATGGGAACAGACAAAAGTTTAAATACGATTACTTGTGAATTCTACTTATAGAGTTCACTTAAAACACTTTTTCTTTTCTTTTAAATACTAAAAAATTTAAAAAATAAAATTCAACGCTAATATTACAATTAATTTAAATTACAGAGATTCCATATGTAATATTATTACATAGTAATATTTAAAAATGTCACGTAAGCCTTTCTTTCTGCTATACAATGAATGATGCGAAGATTGCGAATGGAAGAACCTCTGAAACGCGCCCTCGAACGCCCACTAATGCTAGCCAAATAACTGATTTAAAAATAATAAAAAAAACTATAGTAAGTCGTTATAGTTTATATAAATTTAATTTCATTTTAATTTTGGGAAATGCAACAAGGAAACACCTCCCGATTAAAAATAAAATACTTTACTTACATCTATTAAAAAAATAATAATAGATCTTAAATGAGATACTTTTTACAAATGAATTTTGTTATTCAGTTTAAGTTATAAACGTCCTATGCTTGTGTGCTGTGCATTTGTCTTCGTTTGCGTGTTCTTTTTACAGAGGTTATTATCTAGAACGTTTACAATATTAGACTTACTCTTAAATATTTGATATATAAATAATATATATTTATTTATTTATGTAACATGGAAGGGTAGGCGAGGTCGTGTTTCAAAGTTTCCTATACGGTAGGCGAAAAGGCGTCGTATTAGCATGACTTTAATGCTGGTTATCATTCAGAATTAATTGAAAAGAAAGGTTGTTATGAGGAATCTATTAGTTGGTTGTTTGTGGTTGTCAAATGTATATGGCCTCAGAACCCTTGTTTGCTTGGTGGCCACCTGACATGTACATATTATTGGGGCCCTGTGGTGATTGGACGCCCTCCGACCAATCGGACGTTGACCGAGGTGATGCACTTGACCAATGGCCAGGAGATTCAGGCGATGGTGTTGGGTAGCTGTCCAGTGTCTGAACGAGGTGCTGCGGCGTGTGACCTCCACCAGAGTGTTGGCTTGGTGGCGTTAGGTACTGATAGAATGCCGCGTTGTGCTGCGATGATGGCGACAGTATGTTTGAGGGCGAGGATCCTGAATTCGAGCTCTGTATTGATGGTGGATTCATTTGTCCAGAAAATGAGTCTAAAAATATTAAGAAATACATTAGAAGCTTGCAATGCAGTAGAGCAAAAAGTTCTCTCTTTACCCGGAGATCCACAAAATCCATTCAAGTCCAAGCCAGCTGAACCGAATTCCAGGCCTAATTGCATAGATTGCGGCATTATTGCACTGTTCTGTTGCTGCTGCTGTTGTTGCGGTGCCAACATGCCCATATCACTACCTGTAGGCGATATAAGCCCTAGTTTAACGGGCGAGTTCTGCTGCGACATACTACCAGGCGACTGTTGAAAACTCGACATTGAAGACGATGAATTGCTATTAGGGGCCACCAAGGTCTGACCGCTACCACTCTGTGGGGGGCCGTGCTTCTGATGGGTGGCGAGCCGCATCGCTTGAATGTGTGTAGGCGAGGTGGGTAGACTTGGTCGTGATTTTGCTGGTGATGGTGAACCTTCAATAAATTTATAAATAAAAATTCAAAGGTATGAACGTGTGTAATCTTACCTAGATAAGCATGCGGTGAAAGCGCAATATTGCTTTGGACTGAATGCGGCGGCGATTGGTTCGAGTATGGCGGACTAAGTCCTTGCTCGCCCATCTGAACACTGTGTCCGTTCGCTGCGCGTTGGGCATTCATTATGTCTTGAAATGGGGACCCCATTGAGTAGCCGTAGTTCTCCATGTTGTTCATGTTTTGCAGCGATTGGATCGATTGCGCATTCTAAAAAGGAAATTGTATCACTGCAGATCTAGTTATATTCTAAATAGTTACCGTCAAACATACTTTTATGCAATCTTCGTAACTGGGCGGCTGCTTGTTGCCGCCCAACAGGTCCACCTGATGGTGGGCGGCCATAGCGTTTGAATACAGACTTGCTGTATCATAGGGACTGGTAAGTGGTGGCGATTCGACGGAACTTAACTGTGCATCTAACAGCTGCTGGTCGTTCAGCATTTGTGCGTTGACCACTCCTCCGATGTTGACGCCACTTTTTTTGGCACCACCTTTTTTCACACTAGCTTTTCGTCGCAAGCTACCACCAAGATCAGCTTCAGGCGATGTGGGTGTTAATGAACCAGCTGCAAGTTTTGGCTTCTTCGCTTTGCTTTTTGGTTGCTTACCTGACGCAATCACAGTAGGCTGCGTTATCATCTGTGGCTGTGTGCTGCTGGGTGGGGAACCGATCATAGCGTTTGGTGTTACAGCTACCATTTGAGGACTTCGCGGGACATGTTCATCCAACAGTCGAACAATGTCATGATGCAACCGCTCGCTAGCAACATCTCTCGGTAACCGATCCATGTGATCCGTGATCTCTCGGTTAGCAAAATTGTCGAGCAAAGCTTTACATGCTTCATATGAACCTTCTCGCGCTGCAAGGAAAATGGGTGTTTCATCCTTGTCGTCCTGTGCATCGCGATTTGCATGATGCATTAGTAAAATGTTTACAGCTTCTGTGTTGTTTACGGCTGCAGCCCAGTGCAACGCGGTTTTTCCTGAATTATCAGCCGCATTGATATCTGCATCGGCTGTGATTAAATCTTCGACCATTCCTTCAATAGCAAGACGAGCAGCTAAAATCAGTGGTGTTGTTCCATCGTGCATTCGAGCGTTGAGATTAGTTGCTCTATTTCTTAGTAAGATTTGGAAAACACCCATTGCATCAGCGGCAACGGCAGCATGCAGTGGGGTTCGTCCCGTATTGTCCTGACAGTTTGCATCAGCTCCCGCATCCAATAGACGCTTGGCTGCATCTGCTCTAGCATAACGAGCTGCTAAATGTAAAGACGTTTCTCCTGTTTTATCCATTGTAGCATTAAGTTCAGCACCTTGGGCCAGCAAATCCGAAATTACTTGCGCCGTAGTATCATCTCCAGTGTCGATGTCCTCACCGGTGTCAATTCCACCGCCACGAACTGCAGCAACCATCAACGGTGTCATCCCACAGGGACCGCGAACGTCTACATCCACATGTTTTCCGTCTTGATGGGCTGGTGGGGTCATAATTGAGGGCCTCACATCAGCCACCTCAAGGTGTTGTTGTGACCAGACACGTGAATCAGCCTCTTCATAGTCGGTGACAACAGTATGGTCACTAGAGTATCCGCCTTGCTCACAGCGTATCCTTTTGGGTTGGGGCATTTCTGATTCATCATCTGACCACTGTTGTGAGTGGCCCATGTGTCCCATATGGTTACCTTGATTCATGTTCACATCGTTGCTCATACACACGAGTGAGGGGTTTTTGTTTAAGTTTCGCATTTCTTGTCCGTCTGGCCCTCTGCGGCGTGTATGACGCCTCAGCCCAGTTGCAGGGGTGCGAAAACCTTCCGGGAACCATGTTACTCCATGAGCCCGTTTTCTTTGGGTCGTGACAAGGACGCCAAATAGCGCTAGCGCCAATACAACTAAGATTATTCCTAGCGTCACGTACTTTACATTCGTCGGACTGTCTATAATGTCGTCGTCGGGATTGTTTACACCTTTTACACTGAAAATAGGGAATTTACGAGAAAGTGTATGCTTGGAAGCTGTTGCAGCTAAAAACTCAGCTGCTTCTGCTGCTTTATTAAAGCACTCTTCACACTTCCTGTTGTCAATTTCTAAATAAGCCTGCACGCCTGTTTGTCCCTTTCGTTCGGTGTGGATGATGTGGTGTTTCCTTCCAAAGGCTGTATTTTGAAGCCCTGCGATTTCCGAATTTCCTTTCCAAGGGTATATCATGTCCTTACCCATACTGTCTTTCTTAATGCGTAGTGTCGTTCTTAAAACGTGACCCATATCCCGAAGGAATTCCACTAATCCCTCTGTGAAAGTTTTGATGTCCAACAGCACCACAACGGATATAGCACCATCTGCAAGATTTGGTTGCTCTGTTTCGTTTTCACAGTCGAGGCCATCCCAATTGCACTCGGCATTGTTGCAGCCGTAGTCACACATTCCGTTGGCGTAATGTTTTTGACAGTAAGCGTCGTAAATTGGATTACATGGCTGTAATTTTCGATCACAGTCACGTCCATCGAATAAGCACTGAGCGTTGTTACATTCTTCGTTACACGTGCCATCCATGAAGACTCGCCAACATTCTATATTCGCTGTACAATTAATCCACGGATTGATGCCAAGCGAACAGTCATTGCCGTCAAAATTGCAAGCGTACGTATTGCATTCTGGGTCGCAGACATGATTTCCCTTTTTCTGGTCACATCCGCGTATCGTACACAATTCTCGCTGATACTCCAAATCTTTAGTGTACTTTCTTAATCCCACCCGATCGCTGTCCGCCGCCCAACCTGGATAGTTCGGATCGTATGTGTCACACACTTTTCCCGACCACTTTGAAGGACAGAAGCAAGCAAAATCTCCGAGCAAATTTTCACACCCAGCTCCTTGCTGACAAGGGTTTGGCTTGCATTCATCCATAACGTCTCTTTGGCAGTTCACACCCATTGTTCCTTTTGGACATTCACATCGATATCCCCCAGCGTCGTCATCGATCACACATCGTCCTGCTTGACATGGATTTGAGTCACAATCGTGGCCTGAAAATTCGCAATTTTGTCCATAAAAGCCTTCAGCACACACACAGTGATGTCCGGTCTGCCTTGTGGAGCAAATACCACCATTCTGACAAGGCGAGTTTGCGCAGAAATCTACTTTATTTTCACAGTGTCGGCCCATATAGCCCGGTTTGCAGTTGCAATGGTAGTTATTCACCAACTGTACGCAATCTAGCGTGCCTGCATTCGAGCACGGATTCGAAAGACACTCGTTGATGTCACCTTCACAACGCGAACCTACAAAACCAGGAGGACATGCACATTCAAAACCACCGACTCGATCTATACATGATCCGTTATTATGACAAGCTCCTGGCACACAGTCATCTTGATTGATTTCACAAATTATACCAAGAGTACCAGGGGGACAAGAGCAACGGAAATCATGCACCAAATCGTGACAAGTTCCTCCATTTTGACACGGATTTGGGCTGCAGTCATCGACATTCAACTCACAGTTTTGTCCTTGGAAGCCCTTACGACAGTCACATTCGTATCTTCCAATTAAATCATGACAAGTTCCACCATTTTGACACGGTTGAGATTCGCATTCATTTATTTCCTTTTGACAGTATGAACCGGCATATCCTTGCTGGCAGTAACACCGATGCGAATTTCCAAAATCTTCACAGTTTCCATTGTTACACAATTGTTTGACGTTGACACCTTTTCTAACAGCGGCATCCTTGCAAGACACCATCTGAACGTCACACAACTTTCCTGTCCAACCCGCAGCACATATACACTGGTATTGGTTTTTCCGTTGAACACACGAAGCACCATTTTCACAAGGACTCTGTCCACACCAGTCCACATAATCGGTGCACTGTTTCCCAGTGTATCCATATGAGCAGTGACATGTGTACTCGTTTCCGTTTTCATGGCATGTAGCCCCATTTAAGCACGGTAAAGAATCACATTTGTTGATTTTATACTGACAGTTCGATCCAGTGAAACCCGGTAGGCATGAGCAATTGTAGCTGTTAATACCGTCCAGACAGGTCCCTCCGTTCATACAGGAACTCTCAGTACAGTCTTCATCGTTCGTTTGGCAATTGATTCCGGAAAACCCAAGTCTACATGTGCAAGTATAGGAGTTAACATACTGATTACACGTAGCCCCGTTCTGACACGGCATGCTTAGGCACTCGTTGATATCGATCTCGCAATGTTTTCCTTCGAATCCATCCACGCACAGGCAAGTATAATCGCCGATCCCATCAAGGCAGGTACCACCATTCTGACAAGGGAAAGAGGCACAATCATCTGTGTTGACAGTACAGTCTCGACCTTCATAGCCCTTAGCGCAGAGACATTTATAGGAACCAGGCACATTAAGGCAAGTCGCTCCATTGCGACATGGAGATGATAACTGGCATTCGTTGATATCTTCGTCACAATAACGACCTGTATACCCCAGACTGCAAGTACACGAAAAGTCCAAGAAATTCGAACTGGGTGTACATTTGGCATCGTTTCGGCAGCGATTCGTCGAACAGGGGTCTAATTTGGACTCACAATCACGTCCAGTGAAAGGCACTTTACAAACACACTTGTAACCTTTCACGAGATCAATGCAGGTCCCACCGTTTGCACACGGATTGTTGATGCAATCGTCGATGTTCGTCTCACAATTCCGTCCTGTATAACCTGGCATGCACTGACAAGTGTAGGAGTTAAGAGCGTCCCGACAAATTCCACCGTGTTGACAAGGATTTGATCCACATTCATCAATATCCAATTCGCATCTTTTACCGCCATAACCAGGAGGACAATGACAAATAAATTGGTTAACCCCGTCTTCACAGCGGCCTCCGTTGATGCAAGGATTTGAAGCGCATTCGTCAACATCACTTAAGCATCTTGCATCGAAGTACCCCCGGGGACATTCACATTTGAATCCATTTACCAGATCCATGCAGACACCCCCATTTGCACACGGATTCGATGCACATTCATTAATGTTGATCTCGCAGTGAATACCCGTGTAACCTGGGACACATTTGCATGTGTACTTGTTTATTCCATCTATGCATGTGGCTCCGTTGTTGCACGGGTTGCTGTGGCATTCATTTACGTTGATCTCACAGTTTTGTCCGGAAGTTCCTGGCAAACAATGACACACATAAGTTCCGATGAGATCTTCGCAGCGGCCACCAAATTGACAAGGATTCGATTCGCACTCGTCTATTTGTGTTTGGCAAAGATAACCTGTATAACCTGGATCACATAGACAAGTGAATGAATTATCTCCATCGATGCATTTACCTCTATGGCATGGATTTGATTGGCAATCGTTGATGTTAATTTCGCACGAGAGTCCAGTGTATCCCGGTGGACACTCACACGTGTAACCTGCTATAGAATCATGACAAATACCTTTATTGCGACACGGTTGTGAATGGCAATCATCGATGTTGATTTGGCAGCGCGACCCAGTGAATCCAAGCGCACACGTACATTTAAACCCGTTTATCATATCACGACATGTTCCTTCGTTGAGGCATGGATTCGATTGGCACTCGTCAATATCGATTTCGCATTGGGTTCCGGTGAAACCTGGCATGCAAACGCACCTGAACGTGCCAGGATCATCCAAACAACTTCCTTCGTTCTGACAGGGATGCGACTCGCATTCGTTTATATTCGTTTCGCAGCGTGGACCCGTAAAACCTTGTGAACAATTACATGCAAAAGATCCGGGAGTATTCACGCAGATTCCATTATGTTCACACGGTGAACCTTGATTACATTCATCAATATCCTCCGAACAGTCTATGCCCTTGTAACCAGATGCACAAGAACATGCAAAAGATCCATTTATGGGGCTTGTATCACAAATAGCATCTGGGTGGCACGGGTTCGAAGTACACGTATCGTCTAGATGACATAACAGTCCCGTTTTTCCGGGTGGACAGCGGCAGTGAAAACTGCCCACTCCATCAATGCAAGTAGCTCCATAAAAACACGCAGCTACCGCACAGTCGTCGTGGTTCTGCGAGCAGTCCGGTCCTTCCCAACCGTTCACACAAATGCACGAATAGCTGCCAATTGTATTAGTACACGTTGCTCCATTCTGACACACAGAAGGTCTGAGAACAAAAGATGAACATTTAATTATTGTTCTAAGATTTGAATATCAAAAAATATTTAAACTTACCTTAATGCACATTCGTCTACATCCGTCTCACAGAATTCTCCTGTAAAGTTTGGCGGACATTTGCATCGATATGCGTTAACTTTGTCGATACAAGTTCCTCCATTTTGGCACAAGTTCCCTGGGCAATCATCGATATTCTCCTCACAGTTTTTGCCTCGAAATCCTGTGAATAGTTTATTTGTGAGCAATAGTACAAACATCCCTTCAAATTCAAAGGAGCTTAATTGTTGGGAAGACAATATAATTGATATTAGAAGATTGAGGCAGCACAATAGATCTCTTAAAGGTCGTAGCGCATGTATTACTCCTCGTCGAACCTCAGACATAGGGGTTTGAAGTTTACTCTAACGTGGGTCAACTTTTTTCCTGACATTCTGTCCTCTGTCATGAACTGAAACTGCTTTGTTTGCTGCTTTAGCTTCATCTTTAACTGCAGTAAGAACCTCCTATGGCACGCTGTAAGCGTCTGACTATATCAATATCGCCTGCATTTTACAGCAGCTGCACGGATCAAGTGAAAGTGTCTTTCTGTTCAAGTGAACTTTTCAGGACTGTGAACGGATCGGTTTTGACGAGATTCCAAATTCAGCATGCCACTGTATTCGATTTGAAATTGTTAAGATTTTTATTGTACCCGTGTCTAGTACATATCCGCAAATTTGAGGACAAACTCGGTTGCCAACTGATGGACAGATTCAACCCAGACATGGTCAAATTGTTACCCATAAACGTATACGTTTTTGAGACTTCATTTTTCACTGTGCTCACTGTTACAGATCATTGCTTAAGTTGAGTACGCGTATATCCTATTGAAAAGGGAAGAAATCGCCGTTAAACAAACAAGTGGTACGAGCCTGCAATCATTTTCCTAAAATGTAGACAGGCTTGATCAGCGGGAGTTCTATTTGGGCATTGACTACATACCACGGGAATGTCTCTTGGGACTCAGTTTAAGTCAATTAAAAACTCCAAAAATAGATAACTATCAATTAAAGTGAAAAGCGCACCAAGCACAGATTGACGCGATATGATGGAGGGGTTCTGATCGGAATCGGATGGTACGGATCTGTCATTAGTGGAGATTTCGAAAATGGTGAATGCGATGCTGATCAGTCTCATTCCTATTGCCTCCTATTTATTTAATGGGCTAAATAATATTTGCGTTCCACTTTTGCGATACAACCTAATTAATCATCAAGCGACAAGGGCTTGGTGCAAGGTCTTTGGGGCGAAGAATATGATGATGCAGATGCACGGGTAGGTATAAAAAAATTCAACCACCAGCAAATCTCAAAAACCTTTGCTATCCCATCCACACAGGATGCGATCCTCCACATGTTCATAGCCGTGGAACACAAACACCGCGCTCCCCGATTATTGCAGTGCACATTTGGTGCACATGATGCGCGCACCGATCTTCCAGTGGCTTGCAATGCGAATGAAAGAGAAAGAGAATAAATTGGAAAATGTATGAGCACATTTATTTTTATATACTCTCCTGTCCTCCCGCCCTCTACGCATTTCTTGCTTCGATATTCACTCGCCTTGCCTTGCATGCTATGCTAACCACTGTGTGGTGCTTTTTTGTTGTTGCTTTTGTTATTGTTGTTGTTGTATCTGCTTTTGGATTACGAAGAAACATTTCAAGAAACTTGGCTGCAGGGCGATCGCGCAGTGGCGAGAGAGCGCGCGCGTTCCCACGGTTTCATATCTGTAGCGTGTTTTTTTTTTTTTTTCTTACTGTTTTCCCCTCTCAATCGATGCCGATTATGTATGGACGACGACGAGTGTATGGTGGACCAGACGAAAGTTAGAGCGAGAAAACCTATGGAATTCGAGTAGTGTAAGTGTGGTGGGTTCGTAGAACATTGGAATCGGTGCTCGGTGGTTGTGTATGTTTTGTATTATGTTTTTTTTTTACTTTGTCTGTTCTTCTGTTCGTCGTCCGCTTTCCTTCTTTTAGCTGAGACTGAGATAAAATATGTTTAGCTGTCTTTTGTTCTATTTCTTCTGCTTATTCGGTTTCTTCTTCTACATCGTATTTTCTTCCATTTGCGGCGGCAGCGGCAGAGCAGCTCAGCAACTTGTCTCCTCCTAGAGGAGAACCACGCCAAACCGGCTTTTATTATTATTATTCTTATTATGCTATTATTATAGCTTTTATGTGTCGGTCGCGTTTCGGAATATGTGTTGCACTGGATGTTTACACTGAAACAAATGGCACCACAAAAAAAAAAAAAAAAAAAAAAAGACAAGCAGGGAGTGGGCCGGATATTTGTTACATGTACTGTTTGCATTAGGATAACTTGGCTACATGGTGAAGGATGAAAGCAATGGTACACTTTGAAAGGTTGGGTTCATTTGTTTAAACAACGTTCTTAGCTCTTGTAAAACCCACTGAGGTTTGAAAAGTAATTTTTCACGATAGACGTTTGGAGTTCTCAATAAAACCTGTAAATTATTTTCATTTCTGCGAAGAATGTAACACAAACGATTGTGAGATGAGTGTAGCTTCATTTCTAGAAAAGATTAACAAAAGTGCAACCCATAGACTGTAAATCACACCAACAAGAGATCCAAAACCGTTCACTCCAACATCAATCATTTTCGTACGAATGGGAAAAAAAGAAGGATTTGAAAGGAATCAGATAACGGCCGATGACTTAGGCCTGCCACCACTAGAACTTCAAAAGCCTAATATCACTTTGAAATTCCAAAAGCTTGCGAATGAGAGACAAAGCGCATGCATTACATGCCGCACTTCTATGATGATCTTTACGGAACTGTCAGATATGTACATACATACATATATATGTACGTAAATGGGTGGACAGAACTCAGAAATCAGGAGAACATAGGAAATCTTTGCACTCAAGAGCAGTTAAATAGGCATCATTACGTGGTAAAACTTTATGGCGGCCTACTTAAATTGTGAATGTCCAAACCTCGGCAGAAGTAAAAAGGCAGCCTTTCTTCAATGATTTGAGTAAAGTGTCGAACTTATCACCAAGAACCTTAGTTTCCTTCTAAAATCGGGGCCACTCAAAATTAATCATTCCTCCGTCAGGTATCCTACAATAGGTAACACAATAGGTTGCCCTTAAGGGCAAATCCTCTTAAGGAAAGTGTTTTCTGAAACTTCACGAAATTAATTTTTATTCAATATAAATTGAGTGTTTTCCAAAAAGTCGAGTGAACACTCTCCCTTAGTTTTTATTCACACCACCCAATGTATCCGTTGAGATCCAAGTGAAGCTGCCACCCCTACAATCTAACCTACTACCGAGGAGTAAATATCAACTCCTTAAATGATACCCCCTCGTAAAAACCCGAGAGAATAACCCTTGAGAAACGCTACTTTCTCGGTTCAGAAAACCAACTGGGTTCAAATTCGTAACTCGACGATTTTTTTCTCCATTTGATGCTTTACATCTACAGAATACTGATCACCCGAATCTGATTACATACATATATGGCGCCGAGTGATGGACGATAAGTAAGAAAGGAAACGGATTTTGCGTTTATTCGGGAGGAAACAGCGTCAAACATAATGTCTTGTGCGTAAGGAGAATGAATAGGAAAGCAGATTTAACCGCGATAGAGTTTGCTGAGAGTTGTATCAAGACGTCCAAGCAGTCCAGACATCGACAACATCGGTCGCATCGAGCGAATGGACAGAAATGCCCTGACATGCGGTAAGAGCCTCTAGCTTCTTGAACTCTGTCACAAGAACCAAGTGATCGCGGATTTAAAGGGGATTAGTTTAACGAATTGGAAGCAGCATGTCCGGGGTCGAAGAGAATTGTAGGCTGTAGCGTTTCAGGCAAAGATTCTTTGCATCCGACAAAGTTAGCAAGAAATTAAATTGTTAAATACATTTTAAAACTTTTTTTTTTTTCAGTGTACAATGTAACGCATTTATAATAACCCTCGTTCTTTGCTTGTTGGCTTTTATACGAAAACAAAAGGGAGTAAACGGGTCAAAAAGAGACAACAAAAGCAAAGAGATCATAAATTGTACATACAAGCCATACATACAAACATATGTACATGGTTTTCCAACGAATTAACGACTACATCGGCTAACACACGATGACACGAAGACAACACAACACACCGACAATAAATGCTCGCGCTGACCTGTGCGAGGTTCGCGTCCGATGACTGTGCCCAGAAGCGATTTTCAATGAATGAAATGTGAGATATGAAATGCTTGAAAACCGCCGAACACGAATGCAATTTTCAGCGGCCAGCAATCAGATTCGAAGGAATTGAAATATGCTAGGAGAGATTGGAAGACGTAAATTATTTCATCAGCACCACCACCATCGATCAGTTTTATTGATTACTACGATCCCACAGGAGGTCGATGATCGAATGAAATTCATCGGAAGCGAGCCGAGATGTTGCGCTTTTCTCATTTTTTTAATTGCAACTATCATTGCTGGCAATGATTGCTAGTAATTACATCCAAGATCTGAAACATCACAGGTGAAGATGTCCATACACTTTACTATGCTGAGGAGTTAAATTCGTGACGATTTATTTATTTATAGTTTAGCTCCCATAATTTTTCATCAATTTTCGCGAATATTTTTAGTCTTTGCCGTCTTATCAGAGTAATTGCATCATGAGATGACGATTCCGACTGGTCGTGAGTCGGCGACCATGGCAAAAGGGAGTAGCTGGCGGAAAATAAGAGACTGCTGAATTAGCATACCAGGTAATTGCGCACTGTATGTACATGTAGCATGCTCCCAATTTGATTTCATTTCGCTCTTTGAGGTGGAAACGTATGCAAGTTCCACGAACAAGGGTCATTTTAATTAATTGAATATATTTACTTGCATTTGTTTCTCTATGCTTTCAGTGTGTTGTGTGCTGTCCGAACATGGGACTACATTAATTAATTGAGGCTGAGCTCCACTTCCCATTCCAAGCTCCAATCGATTTAAGGTGCGCCTCAGACCAGACCATTCACTCTTTCTCACTCTACCTCCAGTGTGCAAATGAATGGGAAGTCAACGATCAATCGCCCAACGATCGATCAAACATAATGAAGAAACTTGAAGCGAATAGATAGGTAGATGGCTTACAGCGCTGGAGACTCAGAGTGGTCCGTCGGTGTACACTGAGTGAGGGGCAAAAATTGATTTTGAAATTATTTGCCATTGTAATGGGGTTCCCACTTTTCTTTTGGTCTGGCGTTTATTCCTTCCTTGCGTATTTACTTACATTCGCTAAGCCTTTTGTGTGCCAGTGATCGTCGAAAAAAAATAATCGCAATGAATATAAATGTTAATCCCTACTTGAAAGGCAAAAATTCATCGCGATGCACGAGCCACCGCTGTCTGTGTCTACTGCGAAGGAGTGAAGGTGAAATGTATAACATTATTTGCTATAGGAGCGATGATGGCTGAGATGAACATTTGTCGGGACCACTAGAGCAAGGAGCAGGAACTTTATACAAGCCATGACCTCCTTCGGGCGTATCTCTAACAAATAGTTATACCATTACGTCGTTGATTTCTTTTGGAATGCAGCGACAGTTTCCAAATTTTACATGCACAATTGGCCAATACTTTATTAAAAAAAGAAGTTCACATCGATTTCGAATACCTACATACATGTGTACATATTTGAACTTTTCTCAATTTAAAGCGAGCCAACGTAAGGCGTAATTAACATAACCAATCCGCTGTGATCTTTCGAAGCATGCATCGTATATACAAAAGTTTCATTTCTTTTGAAACGAAAGAAGCGTGATGCCTTCGGGGTGATGCATTAACTTGCCAAAAGGAGTCGTTGGACCTGGAATAGAGCGGCGGTGAACACAATTATTTTCTGTGCTTCATCTTTACCCTCACAATTTCTTTATTTTGGCATTTCCCAACACTCCCACACATTCAATATATGTAATTACAAAATTACTCGACAGTTATACGAATTTAGATTTCTATTGAATTGCTCTTGTATGTGGTGGTGTATCGTCATCAACGCGTTTGAGATCGCAATGTCAAAATCGAAATTAGCAAGTCCATGCAAAGCGTGTTAGTTTTATTTGACGGAGGGAATTGGGACATGCAAATGTATTTTTAAGAGATTCGCAACAGAACGCTTTAAATCAAACGTCAGATGGTCCTACATATGTACTTTATCCTTGTCCATAATTAAAAAACAAAAACCGTTATTCAGCAGTGCGATATGCAGCAAAGATTGAATTATGTCCGACGGAGGAGTTATAACATGCAAATTCATTTTGGACTGAATAATTAATTATCTATAAGTTTTGCATACTGAATTCGTTGAGTTATATGCTCAGGCGTAGAAAATTAATGACCTTGTTGACTGAAGAGAAAGACAAACATTTTGCATTGATAAAGTTGTAGATCGGTCCTTCCCAAGCACCAGAAACAAAAGTGGTGAAAGCGTGCAGCAAGGAAGCCCTTAAGTGAAATTCTTTCAATCTTTTTCGTACAACGTGTAGAAATTATTTAAATATATCATCAAAATCGCTTTCCACGTTTCGTGATATACGTGAAATGTTCGCCCAACTGAAGCCATAGTCCAAACGATCGGCTCTGTGGATGATACTGGATAAAACACCTTCGTCTAACTAGATCTAGACGGGTACAGTGTTAATCCGGCGTTTAAAACTAGGTCTGAAACATTATGTTAAATACCTAACTGTAGCCTCACGAGGAATCTGGCAAAGACCGTACAAGAACGAATCAACGCAAAAGCTTGCTGAACGGCTATTTGCTGCACTGACGACTTGATTGGCCTCTTAGATATTTGGAATCTGATCCTTATTTAGCGACGAAGCAAATTTTTGAGTACATGACTTCGTCAATATACAAAACTGCCGAATTTGTGCGTGTTCATTGCATCCAAAGAAAGTTATCTTAAGTAAAGAAGCAAGCGATAGAAATCTCACAAATAAATTTCATTTCAAAGATTTGTAATTTATCTAAACTCCTTGCAAACTACTGAATATTAAAATTCGGTACGACGCACGGTCAGACCGATCGGGCGAACTTCAATGTATTTTCAACAAATTGTATGGGCGTCTTTAAAGCAAACGATATTAAAACACTTCAGGATCTTTGCTACTTTTAAATACGTCCATCCATATGCACATACATACATATGTACGTATTTATGTCGATGGAACTGAAAGGAATTTATTAATGGCAATAGGAAAGCCAACAATTAAGCTCACGTTTGAATGCATATAATTTAAGATATTCAAAACTTTAAGTGATTACTTACCAGGTGGACACTTGCACTCGTAGTTGAGACCACTTGACTGACGACACGTTCCACCATTCTGGCATGGAGACGGCGAGCAAGGAATGTACTTCGATTCGCAGTTTTTTCCCGTGTATCCAGGCGCGCACATACATCTGAAAATTTCACAAAAGAGAAATTGCATTTATATACAGGATTTAAATCAATCCAAAGAGTGAGAGAGAAAGAGACGCGGCTCTTTAATTGCTGCCTGCCACAACTTCCTTTGAATTTACAATAAACGCCGGTTGACAGGTAATTGCGGCCTTCTTCAGAAGCTTGTGCAGTGATTTTGTTTTCAATATCAAAACAGTGGAGGGATCACTTAAATTGTTACCTTTCCAAGTATCACCCAGAGGTTAGAAGATCTGGATCGTGATGTGAAGATCATCACCAGCAAACAAGAAGTACTTGCACACCAGTTCACAGGGTCAATTGGAGGGTGGTTAAGAACTACCCGCGAACACCTTATGCAAAATAAAATGCAAACAAGCTCTCTTCTCGACCAACGAACAATGCACAAGCGAAACGTGCATTTCCATTCTTTAAGTCTTTCCGCATCCTATTTTTTGTTTTTTCTTCTTAGTTTCCCTAAAGGCTGGTTCAAGAAGCAGAATTAGGCATTGGAATAAATCTCATTTTTTGCTGTGTTGCCTCCTTTTCGTAAACTGTGCTAAATCAACCATGAAAATATAAGGTACATACGCAAAAATGGAGAAAGGTAGTGTATACGACACGACTACCTGAATTTTAGCAGATTGTTTCTGTTTTTACTCAGTAGAAACCAAAACCTGATCCGTGTGTAGGTCCAAGAGTTGCAGCAATACAACAGAGACAAAGGCTACACTGCTTTCGTTTTTTATGTGTTACTTTGGATTTATTGTAATTTTTGAGGTCTTAAGAAAGGTTCTCACACGACGGCTGGGCTGAATGTGTACAAAAGTGGACACAAACTCTGTTCATATGAATTTGGTTTAATGGCAGTTGTTGCTTTTTTTTTTTGTCTCTCCTCAGTGTTTTATTACCCAAGTGGAGTCATTTTTAACGTCGATGACGATGATACAAGGGACAGTACTTTTTACTTTTTTTTTTTTTGGTTTTGAACTGACCCTTCACCGCGAACTTTTAGGGGAAAGATGGAATTGCAATAACGTTGGAAGGGGGTATTTCCTGCAGGAGTAACTCGCCATTCAACCTTCGTTTTTCTTGTTCGTTGTATTTCCATTCCACTCATATTACGGTAAAACAGGCATCTCAAACTGGAAGTGATTGATTCAATTAAGTGTAAAATTATTAAAACAAAGTAGTCGCTCGCGAATTCCAATTCAAGGAACAATGACATAAATTCTGCATACAAGTGTTTCCCATAAATTTAATTGAGCAGACAATAAATTTTTGCACAAAAGTCGTTAGCATTTGCATTAGGAAATAAATAAATTAAAAATGCTATTTTTTATTCACTCAATCCGGTTTTGGGATTAGGAGACGGATATACCATTGCAAACTGACCTTTTATTTTAGAAAAACACATGTATGTAGGTACGTTAAAGCCAGACCCGGTAATGAACTAGGTAAGTGTTAACAGAATTTTTTTTATAACTGAATGTCTTCAACCTTAGACGTTATATTTCTCTTGCTATAAAAGATAATATCGTTCAAGGAAGTGAAAGGCTGAGATTGGTGCCTTTTATAAAACATTCTTAAGTGTTTTTACATTTAACCATTTTATCACATTTATGGACTTTGGCTTTGACTGAGTGCACTTCAAATTTGCCTGAAATTTGAACAAACAAATTTTTAACCCTCATCCGCTATTAATTTTTTAGAACTGTTTTAAAAAATCAAGAAAAACTACGAAATTTGAAATCGTTTAATCGTTTTCATAAACAATTATTGATATTTTTCAGCTGAATTCGGCCATATGCGTGGAAACACCGAGCTACGCAAAAAGGAAAGTGTGTAAAATTGACATAAACAACGGATGATGGTTAAGATAGATAATGCAAGGGAGAAGGAGGAGGAAACGCATCATAGCTTCCTCGCAGTGTAACGACCACCAATCGTGCCATCTTCTCAGGAATTACGGGATTAAACAAGAGCGTCCACGAAGATCCGGTTGGAAAATCATGTCAACTAAGTTTTCTTCTCAGGAAGTTAGGGACTCACCAAAGGGCGCCCATTAAGGACCATGAAGAACCGCTGCTGTTGGCCGCTGAAGTCTCCAGAAAATGTATAAGGGACAACAATTTAACAATCTGCACATGGAGTGGTCGTACTTGCGTGTATCTAACAAACTTGCAGAGATCCTCGAGTGCTACGAGCAAAACAGGAGAGACGTAAAGATCAAGGCGATGAAGACATATTATGGCAAGAAAGAGATCGGGAATTTCTGTAAAAGGGTATAGAGCGCAACTTAATTTTTTGCCACCGAAAACCGGAGTCTGCAAGCACAAAATGGTGGCTTAAATAGGTTAGGAACTTACCTAAAGGGGATTGCAACATTTTAAGAAAAGCTTCAAAAGCAAAACAATTTCAAAAAATTTTGAAACGCATCGAAACAATGTAATTAACTCACCTATGTATATATTACCATTTTCACAAAAGACCGCAGGTTGCGGCATTATTGGCATTGAATGAGAAAATATTAGCTGTCACAACAAAGTTCCTGCTATACAAGTTTCTAACAGCTTAAGGTCGGTTAGCATTATAAAAAAAATGTTTTGAAGACGAAGCGCCCGAAAAGTTCATACGTAAATGGCCGGCTTTTGTGTGACTAAGAAAATTGGTCGTTCAGCCAGAACTGAATTTTACTGATTCCTTTGATCTGGAAAAAACATTTCGAACATACATTTTGTGAAAATCGGGGCTCAGTTGAATTACGAAGAACCTCTGCAAAACATGCTTGCACGGTGGTCCACACAATAACAGAACAAGATACAGGGCCTACATATATTGACGTCAAGGGAACAAGTCAGATTTATTACATATGTACATCGAAATGTATTCTGACTTCCCTAATTCAAACACCAAGAAATTTGCATTATATTTGAATAATTTTGGAACAACAACTAGTTTAAAGACAACAATCCATGGCTCCCCTCATTTACATCCGTTCGGCGCATCATCAATACAGACAAAAATCGTCTCATTTCATAACTCAGTGTTCATTCTGAGAATATTATAATAAATCATTCACCACGACGACAATAAACGTTCAACTGATTAAGTCAGTCACTGGGAATTAACAAAAAAAACTTCGTGAAGAACCAACCAGAAAACCAGATTTTCATTGCCGTCGCGCGCAAAAGAGTCGACTGCCAACCAGTTCACAGCTGAAGACCAAAAGTGGTTTCATTGTACTTATTCTCATAGGACATGGAAAGAATAGAAGAAAGACACAGCACACCATTCCATATAGTTTTCTCGAGTAATTAAAAGCAAATTAATTTATTGCTGTTGAGCATTTTGTTAATTCTTCTTCTGTGCGCTTTCGTCTTCGTCTCCATTTCATTTCTAGAGGAAATTGTTCACATGAACTCGAAAGCGGCTAGAGTCGCATCAACCTGTTGTTGGTCCCAACATGGCTGTCTTTTAACATTGATACTCACTGCCTCCTTAATGGCTGTCTTAGAAGAGCACACTGTTTATGTATACTTACTGATATGATCCGTGTGTGTTGACGCAGCTGCCACCGTGTTTGCAGGGATTAGTTTGGCACTCTTCGACATCTTCGGAACACATCAAACCCTTGAATCCTTTCGGGCAACTGCATTTAAAATTTCCGCCCGGAAGTGAGCTGCAAGTTCCCCCGTTACGACAAGGAGATGATGCACAGAGATTCTGTTTTTCACAATGCTTGCCTGGAAGTTGAAGTAAAGAAAAGCAAAACAGAAAACCAAGGCTATTAATAACAACTCCGTCTTGCGGGATGTCTAACTAATTGCCACCCACCTGTATAGCCGTTGGAACACGAGCACGTGTACTCCTCCAGCGTCTTTAAGTTGCATGTGCCGCTATTGAGGCAGGGCGACGAATCGCATGCATTCCCCACCGGTATCTCACACAAAGACTCTGTGAATCCGATGGGACAGTGACACGCAAATCGCGGTGTCCCATCGCGAAAAGTCACTTTGCAGGTGCCGCCATTTTGGCATCTCCCAGTGTGACAGGGGTTCGCGTACTCACAGAAATCACCTACGTATCGTGTTGTGCAACTGAAATGGTAAAGATAATTTTCGACAATTAATAATCAACTAGGTTTGCTATAAAAACATTGATTGAGTATAAAATCACATCTATATTCATATTGAAAAAGAAATAATAGATGGGAAACGCAAAACAAGAAAACATTCCACAGTGCCTGTTTTCGCGGTTAGGCCACAAGGCACAAGAGAATTCACGCAGACACACGAGCAGAAAAAATGAGCCGTTGAGTAAGTTGGCCAACCAATAACCACTAAAGATTAATTCTCGTATATGCAGCTCTATGGCATGATGCGATTTTTCTTACATCTCACCAAGCATCATGGTGTTTCTTCAAAACAGATCAATTTTTAATTTTGACCGCATTCACCACAAAAAGAAATAATTCAATAGAAATGGGATCTCTTCAGAGCCAACAGTTTGTCAGAGCTCCATGGTAAAAATTGACCTTTACATATGACGGGCTCCAAGATCGATCCATCTTTTTTCCAATGCTGCATGTTTGGAGTTTCCAACACAAAGAAGGACGGTGTTTGTCAATGGGCAGACAGTTCATACGAACTATGGGTATGTGACGTACTTACGACTACGTTTCATTTCTAAGCGCGAAAATTAAATAAGCAAACCGGATGAAATTGTTTACTGCTCGTTGTGTCCCACAAGTATTGAATGTCATCTAATTACACAAAACAAAACAACAGATAATTCTGCATACAACAACAATGTCAACCATGATCATACATGTGGGGAAAAAAGCAGAAAAGGGTTTGTAAAGTGTGGAGGCGGCAAGTTAAGTAAGGGCGCATTATACTCGTATGTTCATGAATTTTACAGCTCAGAATGAAGTTTTGAAGTGATTTTAAAAGGAAAAGCCAGGATCATACCAACAGCACAATGAGAGGTCTAACTTCCGGAATGACTTCCATGCGAAAGTTTTATTACACAATCTGAGGCAAAAACATTGAAAACAAATAGTTAAACAGATGCGATAATGGATTGAGTAACGAGCCTCGGATATGGTAGAAGTCACTGTTGACGGCCACTGCAAACGAAACAAAGACAATCACCTTCGAATCTCCGAACAATTACGGAGATCCTGGACTGCTGGGGGTTTTCTGATTGAGTGTCTCTTAACCTCTCAAGATGTCGTATGCCGCCAGTATCAAGCATTGACGTTCAGTGGCAACACCGCCAAAAAGCTATCAGAGATGCCACTGCTGATGTCCTGGTTTTTTCTTGACCACCACCACAACATCTCTGGTTTGGTGAAGAGTGCCGACAAGCAAAACAGAAGGCTTGCAGAGCTGTGCTAGAAGAACTAGTTGATTGCAAGTTCTATGAACAGAAAATAAGAACATACGAACACCGGAGTAAGGATGGGGTTTGGAAGTTTTACCAAAGGATAGAAAGAACATGACAAGGCCACAAACATCGAACCGAAGCCCGCAAAGACAAACAAGGTGGGTTTAATAAGGAACTTTGTCTATGCTACCGCGGCTCTACCATAAACGCAGATGCAAATCCACTGGTTGTATGTCCAGCTCAACGAGCTTCCGTTATTGGCATACGAGGTGCTGATTCTCCGACTTCATCGTAGATTGGGTGTACATATTTTGTCTTGTGCCATTTCCATAGCCATAAGGTTGTTTTTTACTCGACGGTGACCTGTGAGAGAGTTTGCTATAGGCACTGGTATTTTACAGAATGGTCTGGTTAGCAAGTCCGCCATTTCGTTTCTTCCACATAAATGTATTTAAACAGCTAAATCTTTTATTCTAGCTCAACAAGGCACAACAAACAAAATCTATCCAAGTAAACGCACAACAAGCAAAAATGTCACCACAGAGGACAAGAAGATGATTTCTATACATATGCATGCACGCCGGAAGGAAAACGTGACTCGAATTCGAAGCCCTATTAATGGAAATGATAAAAAGTGCTCACACCGAATCAGGAACCACCTGTATTTGCCCCGCGATAAAGACTACCCAAACATCGCCAGTCGCAGATAAGAAAATTTCGTTTAACCAAGCAAAAAAGACAGACATCTGCTGCACCCTCTACATTCGTAATTAGCATGCCGTGTTTTCTACCAACTGCACTACAAAGGCACCTAGTGTGCGAAATGTCAATTTTAACAGCAGTAATAGACATAGGAAAAAACCAGAACAAGATACTGTACACAACAACGAAACTATGACAAACTGGCAATGATATTGGTGCGATTCGATTGAAACTATTTCTCACCGTCACCATAATAAAACATGCACACACATTCCACACGTCTCCCCTTCCATATCAGCATCCGTCTTTAGCCCCCACATACTCCTTCTTCTTCTTAGAGATTTCCTGGTGATTGCTGGATTGCTGCACACGGTAAAACATTTATTGCGATCAATGCGCTCGCAGTGTGTGTATTGTGTAGTAGGTGCAGAGGGGGGGACCATGTATACAACAGCCTCAGATTAAGCACCTGGAGATCTTATGATCTCAGCTAAGGCACCTCTGGCTCTCCAAGATGGATAACAGTGAATGGCGATAGTGCTGAGATGGCGGACACAGCAAACACAAGTTTCAGAAGAATCGACCGACCGACCGACCGAACGACCATCTGACAGTGTACATGTAGAAATGTAAAACGGTTTTTTCATGTTGAATGGCTAAATATTGTATAAAGTGTTCAGGTCCACTGTATAGTGTGCGGTAATGACTAACAAGAAGTTGTGTTAATTACAGGCAGCAACTTAAAATAAAGTAGAAACAAAAAAAAAAAAAAAGACTCCGAATGGAACAGAGCCACAGACCCTAGATGGCAAATGGAACGGGAACGGGAAGCAAACAAACGGATCGCGTATATTATTGAATCAACGACATGTAAGGCAAATGGAAAGTTGAAACAGTATGCTATCCATAGCAACCACACTGATGATGGGAATGGAGTTTTGTGGAATCCATCATCACCTTATGAAGTTATGAATGAAATTCCTTTACAACTACAAGGGGAGTCGAGAGTTGTATCTTCAATTGTGTGAGCTTGTGAAGGAGGAAGCTACCAATTTTGAGGCATGTGTGTATGTGCCGGTTAGGATAACCAGGCTATTATAAAGTCTCGACAAGCTTGATTGAGGTAAACAGTGCGCTTAACCACTTTATTATAGGAGCAAAAATTCAAACCCCTAACAACGGTCGCCGTGGCTCATGTGTTAGTTCGTTAGACTGCTGACCGGGCGGCGTGGGCTCAAGCGCCAGCCAAGAACACCGAACATTATTCGCGGCGCCACCTCTCGTCGGGGAATGACATGCCTCCGGAAGTATAATCTGTCAAGAAAGAGATTCTCACTTCGCCGTTCGGAGTCGCCAATAAATTGCAGGACCCTTCCATTCGTGCGAAATATGTAACACGCACAACATGAATGCTTGCGAGAAGCTAGGCCTTGACTCATCCCGAGTAGTCGCGCCAGCTATTTATTTATAACATGGGCGAATGAACCCCAATGTTCCGGTCATCAGAGTTTTCAAATATAATCCAGACAGACAACAGAGAGGATGATTTCGCCAAAGGTGCCGCACGCAACCAGACCTAACCCAAGCGCCCAATTGAAGGCAGTGAGCTAAGGACCGGGATAACTAGAGTGGCTTGTTAGGGATGGCCCCTAACTGCTGCGCCAATTCACTAAGTATTGGCCATAAGCTGCGAAATATAAGATAGTCACCTTTGGCTGATTAAGCTGGGTTACCTTGAGGTCTATCTTCGTTTGCAAACCGTTAACATCCGTTTGCAATTGAAAAGTCATCTGTTGTGAGGTAACTAGATTTGGGTTTTGTGCGACCCTCCAACTTACACTAACTTGGATAAGACATTAAAGAAGACAGCAAAGTTCTCTTACAACAGCAGAATATTGTAACCTAGATCAAGATCGGGGGGTCATCAAGGAATCTCATAATCGTGTTTGTGGGTGATTTGTTGATTAAGGCTGACGTTGGAAAGAACTCTTCCTTGGTTACACTTAGATTAAAGTCTGGTTATACCTTTAAAGAACTGTTGGCCTGAAGTTTCGTATCACAGGTGCAGAGGAGCTGGACAATGCCGGAGAAAGTGTGAAATGTCCTGAGGTCTTTCTCGTCACTATACACACATATGTATGCAAATCGTTCTCGTTCAGTTTTGTGTCCTGTAAGTATGCCTATTTGGGCGGAAAAGCTCTTATTGTCCTTTTGTAAGATTCCTCCAGTTCTTGTGGATGTACGGTCAAATTTGCCTGATAATTGCACAGTCCTGTACTTAACTCGTGAGCAAAGCCATTACGAACTATAATGGGACAATCGAGCTAGTTCGTCTGCTATCTCACTCCCTTCTGTATTGTTGGCAACTGATTTTAGTCCTACTATTCCTGTCTAGCACCTTCATTGATGCTCGACTACCTGCGGAAACCTCCGAATTCGGTTCCTTTCTCCATTTTAAGCCCGTCAGCGTAAAAGTTCATTCTTATTTACATGGCCAGTTTTGCTACACCTGACGTGTGCTAGAAGACAACGTAGCTTATCACGTTTTGCATCAGAAAGAACAGTTTCAATTACTAGAGTTTAAAAGTTAATTTCTTGTCTTTTATTGCATCCGTAACAAGGATCCTTTCGGCCGTTTCATCTATTATATGATCTAACTACGATGTCTCCTGGCATTCATACACCACTCCTTAGTTCCGCAGAGGTCGCCTGCCTCTATTTTTAGTTGCTTGAATGTGAGAAGCAATATATGAAAACTGTCAAAAGACTCCCAATTTAACCATAATTAAGGCAAAATGTCTCCCTTGGGGCACGAGTGAACCCAAGCCCAACCTCAATTAATGCAGTGGTCGCGCTGTTGTTGAGAAGAGAAACTCCAACTCGAACCAAAGAAAGAGGCACCACCAACACACCACGTTCGTTTTTCCCTCCTTTTCCTCTTCTTGTTTTTCTCTTTTTGTGCCAGAGATGATGCCCAAGATGCCCGTTTCAGTATCCCCAGTGATACTCATCTTGAATCCAACTATCGTTTCATATATCTACCATGACTAAGAAGAGTCGGTAGTATATGCGAAACCGAAATCGAACTCATGTTGAATTTCAATTAGTCGCCGTTCTTTCCAACTTCATAAGGACAGCAGCAGCACCATGGCAGCAAAGAAAGAGGTATCACGATCCCAAGGTGGATACTAAGCCTTCCTCTGCCTATACTCTCACTCAGCAGTAGTTGCAGCGAATACCTAGTGAAGAGTGTATTCTCCCAATATGGGACCCAGTTGGAATGCAGCCTGTGCTAGGAGACGATCATGACCGGCTCTTTAGCGCACACCAACAGTAGTTGTGCAAACCCTGGACCACAATGTGCTGCAACAACTCCGCTGTCTGCCTCTTGGGCCATCATAAAAAAGTGAAGCCGACAAAAGACATTATGTTGGAAATAATTTTTCTCACATTCCCGACTAGAAGACCAAAAGGGAATTCGTTTCTGATGGCGTGTTTATCAACGGAATAGCAGGCGCTGAATAACCGTTCCACTGTAGCCCATTGAAATAAAACCCATTCTCTGACTGAGTAAACAAAAGCCTAATGCCGATGTACACTTGTGGAAATGCTAATGGAAATTCACCATTAATCTTATTGCAAGCATTGTGATTATTTCCATCTGGAGTGGAGCTGGGCTTCTACTATTGCTTTGCACACCACAACAATTGACTTGATTAAGGGAATTATACACAGTTGCCAATCAGGCAAAAGGAGTGCTCTTGCGCTTGTGCTTGTTGCATGTGCATCGATGAGGTCTCGGGATCAAACGAGAGCCAAAACAGCGCAAGATTAGTTGTAATCGCACTTCCATTCGCGCACGTCGTGGACCGAATTTGAACATCTAAATGCTTTCTTTCAAAAAGCCATTGTACTCGTCGCATAAAGCGCCCGAAGTTGCATCGAAGCGCATATAAACAAAATTCCAGTTCAACAATATGATACGAGATAAGGAAACCTAATTTACATGGAAATCAGTTCGATTTTGATAATCATCTTATGTACAGCCTAGCTAGCGATTTATATAAGATGGGAATGGTTACATCGATTTCTCGTCGTCCCACATTTTGTATAAATTATACAAATAGCCATTTAGGAATCTTAAAACAGAGCCCGCTCTGCACCCACGGATTTTTATTTCTTCCAAGACTGGATTACAATATATCACATGAATATGAGAATTATCATAAGCTATAGCGGCTGTGACCTAGCTTGTGGCCAATTTGCAACAAACACAAACCTCTCAATAGCGGCTCTAATTAACAAAAATAAATGTAGGTATGGGAATAAAATTGGAACTATAAAACACTGCTGCACACCTTTGTGAGAAGATGTGAAATTATAAAAAAAAAAAACAAATCCAACAAAGTTTTATACTTATGTTCATGTATTTTCAAAGTAAAGTAGCCATTAGAATGATGGTGGGAGGAGAACACCTGTTAATAGAAGCAACGGAAATCATAATGGATCAGAAACAACATCTAATTTCAATTAGAGAATGTGGGGTTATGCCAGATTGGTCCATCAATAGGGTTATTCGCATAAGGGAGTGAATCCAGTTATTTAGATACATTTGTAAATAGGAGTAAAAATGCTAAGACAAAATGACATTAGGTGCGTACACATGTACGTACGTACATATGTACTTCGTTTAGTGAAAAGGATAAGCTGATTCGACCAAGGACCAAGTACTGCATGATTAAGTCATTTGAGTTCTAGTTAACACATTTTGAATTCTCGTGTCGATTAGTAGATAAACAGCACTGGAGATTACATGGCAAAATATAAATGAACAATTCGTTGAGAGAATAAGAAATTTTATATTTGACCACCTTACATACAAGTATCTCGTAGCTGTTTGCACATTATGCAGACGACCTTCGTGTTATCAGCGCTAATCAATTCATGGAATGCAAGTAACTATTTGCCAGGAATGATAACTTTAAAAAACCACATCCTTCCTGCGAAAGACCACATTATAAACATACAAAATATTATCACAGGAAACGACAGGAAAATATACGCTTACACTCGGTTTACGTTGTAGATAGGAAGCACATAATAAAAAATATATTTGTCGAATAATTTTAAACCAGCTTTTAATTGAGAACACGCGTTTACTATTGTGCTCTGTATGACAAAGAATAGTTTGAATCTTATAGATACGTATGTACATATGTATGTGCGTAATAATAGAAAAATTATCCCCATTTGAAGTAAGCAAGGATCCGTCTAAGACTTTCACTAAATGTTTGTTGGAGCTTTCAGTGTTTCATCGATTTCGATTGGATTAAGAGAATATCAAGAAAAATTCGATACTCGTTATCGTTATCGATACTCGATACTCCCTGCAGATTCTCCCTCAATACCACCTTACGAGGGCACAAAGCTGGTAAGGTTCTGCAACTTAATATGAAAACTGTATTAGTTAAAGTCAATAACAGTTGTCAGGAGGGAGGAGGAGTTCGGTCACATCTTCTACTGTCCATGATAATTGATCAACTACTACTCTGGATAACACAGGCGCTTAGCGCACTTGTCCAACTGAAGTTTCAGAAGCTCTCTTAGATCTTATCAGCCGCAGCCCGAGCTTCAAACCAGAAGCTGTTGTAGTCTGATTCACATCTGTATTCCAGACAATCGAACTTTGTACTTACATATTTATGTATATGCCAGAGATCGCATAAAATAAAGGAAATTGTCCTCAGACCGAAGCAGATTGTTTCTTCAATTCAATTCATTCGATTTTGACGTAAAGCTTGTCTTGAGCTGTCTGACCTTTTGACACTAAACACGTTTCATGAAAAAAAAGGGCAAGTGTAGTCACCAATAGGTAATTTCGATACAAGTATGACTAGACTTCAGTTGATACATAGTACATTAAGAAACCCACAAGTATGGATTTTGAAGGCCTGCGATAACAGTAACAAAGATGGTTAGTCAGTTAAAAGTGCTTACAAAAATTGTAGCCGCACATAATCCAACTATGAAGTTACATGATCTGGAAGGCGTAAACAAAGCTTTGGAGGAAACAGTTCAAATTGTCTATAATGTGCCCATTACACACTTTACTCGTTTTCCCTGTGCTTTTTAAAAACTAAATTGTAAAGGTTAACAAATTTAAACAAGACTTGTAGATTTATTTAAATGAACATATGTAAGTAGGTGTGACCGTTATAAAAGCTAGAGGCGTTGGCAATTAATATCATTTTGTAGATTAATATTGCAATTAAGGATTTTTGAAATTAGAACGCTTTATACTTTCTTTACCTATAATATTCAGTGGACTTAATTAACACATATCCATACTGGTTCTTCCTAGTAAAAAACGTCAATTCTATTAAACGAAAGTTGATTACTTTCAAAGAGTTGCCCCTCTTACACCCTTTACAACAGTCGTCTGAATCCAGCAGAGTTAATTAAAGTAATTGCATTATTTTATACCTAATATCTTTCATTTTTCCCTTTATACAAAACAATAAAATAAGCAACACATCGTTTCTTAAATTACGAATATAAAGTATAAAACGAAGCCCGAGAAACAAAGGAATATAAGCCAAAGAAGACAATACGAAAATACACAAACACACGCCTGAAAATATCAAACTCGAAAAAACTACCACCACTACTACCTATCTACCTAGGAGCTCACGGGCTCTTATACCACAATACAGACTCAGCACAAAGCAATAAAAAAGATGACGATAAATATTTTATGCATCAGCATTAGAGAGCAAAATACCCTAGGGTGGAATCGCCACGTTGCCAGGTTTCATCACAATGGTCCCTACCATCGGAACGCCATAATAAATTGAATATATTACAAAAATTCAATCCACACGAGAAAAAGGATATTCTGGATTTAAATACAATACAGGTATACACAGCAGCAGCAGTCAGCAGAAAAAAAAACCATGTGGGTGTCGAAAAATGAATGCGGGTTTTTGCAAGGATCTTGCAACCGAAAACGTGATTGTTATCGCTTTCAAGGCATCAAATTAGTGAAAAATCGTTCCCGAAACGAAGATGTCATGGATTCGCAGGGCAAACTGGTACATACACAAAAGGTCTGTAAAACGAGTTCGGTTTTTTTCGTCTTCAAATTCCCTTTTGGTCGTTGTTATGCTGTAGTCTTTATCTTCGCATATTTAATGTTGATAATACAAAAAGGCGACATCTATGACCAATCGTGCCTCAGACTAGTCCTCTTCCCAGTCAACTGGGTTTATCGAATAAATTATAAAGCCATACAGGTTTTGAAGATGATTCCGATCATGATGTGTACGCTGCTGATGATAGAGCACAGCAATGAGCTAACTTGCAGAACACGCTACGTATTCGTATTCCTACCCCAGCCCACATCCGATTTTATGCAGAACCATTCAGCAGACGACCAACGACCGACCGACGACGATTGCTACGACATGATATAAGTCTCTTATGTCCATCCAATAAGACAAGTCTGTCGCCCACGCGCTATTTTCATTCCTTTCCCTTCTTCTGCTGATGGCCTGCGACTGCGATGCGATGCTGCAGCAACCGTCATACGAAACTCATGTTTAGCAGATACAGCAATAAATAAAACAGAAAGCAAGACAGCCGATAGAGGCTGTACACTGTACACTGTACAGCAAACGCCAGCAGAGAAGGCCCTTTGCTTGCGTAGGAGAACACGTTACTATTTATTAAAGCACATGTGTGCCTCAGCCTCTTTCGAATCCGATGCAAGTTCAACTCTTTTCAGGAAGAAATGATGATCAATTATTGATTCCAAATAACATGACAGGACAGAGAGTGAAGGCGCACAAGCAGTTATCTCGATCAAGACCATATATGAGGATGGTGAGCACCATAAGGCATCGTCATCAAGTTGCAAGCATTACAATCCGATAAGCGCACTGAAAGCCTTATAGCGAAATTAGATATTTATCGGGAGTACAAGGAGAGAAGAGATTCGAAGGTATACTTTTTTCGAATCCATTTTAGGGCACAGCAGCATATGTGCGTCGCCGTTGTCTCCTCCGTCCGTCAGTTGGGGGCTAAATGGAACTCGGTTCGTCTTTCTCTCCATCAACGGGTCGACCACATTCGCATTCGTTCGCTGTTCCAGCGTCTCATGTAATTTAACGAACTAAAATGAATAATCGTAGTTTTATTGTACAAAAGCTGATTGTTGGTGCGACTGCATCCATTGATGACAGTCCAGAGTACAGCCAACCAGAGACTACAGACTAATGCACTTTATGTTATTTATTTCATTCGTTTAGTGCAGTTAGGCACAGGAACACAATGACAGCCTTTGCATGACTCGATTCTGTTCAGATATGCTTCCAATCTCCGATTGGATGCGAGGTAGTAGAGACTCCTGAGATTTGCTTTAATTTGGTTCGATCTTTTCTCCTCGTTATTGTAGTGGGCGCGCGATAACATCGTGAACCTTTTTGTCATTAGATTGTGCCTCTTAACTGCATCGCTGTAATGGGATAACGACTCCATATGTAATTTTAACGACCTATTTTGACCTAAATATGGGTCTTTTGCTATAGTGTCTAGCTCATCAAATATTGTTTTGAAATAGAACAGAGCCATTGTTCTTTTGTTTTCAACAAGACTAGTGAAAATTAGTTAGAGGCAATCACTTTGAAATCTCTTGCACGTTGTTTTAAGTACGTATACTTTAAAGAAACAATCAGTTTTAGTTTCATAAGTATTGTATAGATTTTTCTTAGCATAACAAAATTCATTTACTTTTTGAGGGGAAGATCTATAGGCGCGTTTTTTTGAAACCTAGCCAGTCAGTAGTTGCTAGCAAAGTCAGATTTTATACATAAAACAAATACAACAACCAGCTGGCTACAACTCTTGATTCCCCAGTCAAAAGCAACTGGATAGGAATTTTACGATATCTCATGGCCAGGGGGCGCCGAAAGCGATGTTTTTCATTTATAGCGTTGGTATCACTGTCAAATTTTTCTATTCTCTTGACATTTGACCGTCGTCTGAGTTCGACCATGGAAGATGTTATGATTTCATACCTCTTTTTGTAAATTTGCTATTGAATATATTTACTAAATTCTGGTTTTCACAACAAATTAAAAAAAAAAAACAATTTTGTTTAATGCCGAATACTTTGGCAGTTTGACAGCCGATGTCAAAGGAACGAAATCACACCAACCAACTACCAACTTGACGGTATAAAAAATCGACTGGGTTTGGCTGGCTGGGAATCATCTAAATGAACGACTGACTAGCTAGGTTTCAAAAAAACACGCCTTATGTGTTAAATTATTCTTCAATCCATTACATCAATCAAAACAGTTTTTTGAGAATTGAGTAACAGAACGACATCGACCTAGACAAAAAATCCAAATACAATGACTAAAATGATTGAGACACACATATTGTAGACCCGTTATTTCACTTCTTATTTACTTATTTAGTTCTATAACTTTTTTCATATTTAAGGTATAAAATCCAAAAAATACCGAAACAGTCCTACATTCCATTAGGGCACATTAACTACATGAATAACTCCCATTGCATAAAATACAACACACATCAAAGCTCTCGCTTAAATACATAAAAAATATGTAAAAACTGCAATTCCAACGCGGAAATTATTGACGCAAAATTATACTGTATCGATCAACATCAACGCTCAGTCCCACGTTAACCTTTCTCCCTCATGCAACCTACTACATATACAGATCATGGCAAATTTGAATAGAAAACTATAATGCAAACAAAAAGAAAAATATCCCCCGAGCCCAGTTTACTTGTAGAATACTTAGTCATTACATGGCCATAATTATTTGGACGCCGCCGCCGTAACGACATATAGTTCAGAGTCGACTAACCTTAACAAAACGAACTAACGAAAAGTGGAAGAGACCTCATACTTGAGGCAAGAAATGGCGCTCACTTATCGATTTCCATTCTACGCTGAGATTGCTTTGCCTCGTCCGCCTCTCTTGAATTATACAAAGGAGTTGGTTGGTTGGTATACACTTAGACCCTGGAGGCTTAATAAGAGATCTGGTTTCGGGTTGGCCATGCATACATTGTTAATTCTCAATGGGCAATTTCTGCAAATGATCATGGTTCGAGTTTTTGGCGATGGAGTACGTTCGAACTGGACTACAAGTTGAAGAGGGGGCCAACGACGACTTGGTGAGAAGTGATTTTCATACTGCGCCACAATTATTTTGGCACTTTGTACATTTGGGTTAGTTGGTTTTGTGCTATTGATATACCCTCCATATTCTTTTCGTGTGCGCACCTACACGTTTTTTTTTAATCCATGCATACATGTAGGTATGTATGTATAGACATTTTTTATAACACTTTCGTATGACTCTTGAGAGGCTGCAATGGGTTCTTAATCGGTTTTCTACTCTTTGATCGCCTCGAGGGGCAACGATTCGAGTGCCTTTCCATGATACCCACTATTTTTCTGTTCATTCAATCATAATTGCCTCTTAAAGCATCATCCTCTGGGGCGATGGTATTGTTTTACTGTGCGATCACTCCATAAAAGGAGGGCAAGACACAACTGAAGTTTGCCTTTTTGAAGGATAAATCAGCCGCATGTCAGTAGTGTCATTGGAACTACATATACTGAGCACCCCTTACTTTTTATATTTTCCACAAAGCCGATCTAGCATTGTCGTTGTATCGAAATTAGTCATCGCTCAGTGATCTGAATATAGATGTGGTTTCATTCGGATTAGCATTCCTAATGAGTTTCTGCAATTTTGCTTTCTTTTGTTGTTTAAAATTTTGTATATTAGTAGATGCTATCAGCGTTCACATGCTTTCTTCCGGACCTCGGCATTTGTTATAAACTTTGATTAAATAAATAACCAATTAATATTTAAAATATTCAAATTAAATCGATTTTATTGCTCTTTTCATCTGACATTTCCAAGCGCTTGTCCCGCCCAGTGAGTTCACTGTGAGACGTTTTCGTTTTTTAATGTGAACAAATTAAAATAGAACGTGTAACGAAGTCAAGCCAAGCCATTCATTGGTCGTGAGCTGTGATGCTCGATTGTTTGAGTAAATCAGCATTTAAGTGGCTTTTGCTGAATTCAACATGTTGCCACTTAATGTAAGTTTTATGTCGTCTATTCTACAGAGATTGTACAAGGTAATACACATTGATATATTATCGTTGTTATCATGTTTTTTTTTTTTAAATTTATTTTAATTCGTTATATCATCTGTGTTTGCTTTTTATTTGAAAGTTCCGATAGGTGATTTGTGACAGAAAAACAAGAAGAATTTTATTTCTAAAGATTTAAATAAAGAAAACCAATGTTTTCCGATTGAATACTTAGCAGTACTTACTTGCAGTATGGTGATCCGTTTAGTTGTTGAACGCATGTTCCACCGTTTTTGCAGGGCGACGGAAAGCATGATACAATGCCTGGAAGAAAACAAGAAAAAATAATTATATGGTATACATTTTTATATATGCATGCAGTTTATAATTGCAATAATAAAATACATATTTGCTGTGGGAAACAGTCAACTGTAACAAGTTTATACAAAGCTACATATGTACCTGCTGCACCTTATCGAATAGCAATTGTGAATCACCTCGTTAAGTTATTGATGGAGAGACACCAATACTGGACAGCCTTGGTCAGGCTAGCTTAAAACATTGCTGCGCAGAGAACACTTAAGTTTATTCATCACAAACCTGCCCTGATTTGTGTTTTAAATAAAGATCCCGGTCTCTATACTTACAGAGTGCTGCTGATACGAGTATTTGGTGCATGCACGCTTACAGAGGGCAGGTGACGGGCTATGAGCCAGACAAACTGACATACACTTAATAAGATTACTTTCTATTTTTCTAGTGAGCACAGGGCTTCAGTTTAAAGTGTCCGTCGTGCCCTGTTTTATGCTTACTACGCAGAATACCTGGCAATTACAGGTATTCTACGGACGCCCACTTCTTCCTATCTACGAACTGTCCTTGTAATGTTAAGTAGGGTTCAAGTTATGGTCAATGTCTTCTCACTTTTGATTCTTCATTTCCTTATGAATGGGTTCCTCTCCATGGGTTCTGAGCCATAGCTCCCTGGTTGCGTATTGAGTTAGCCACAATGCTCTGCATGTCATTCGGAGACGCTTGTTCACGAATGCTTGCACGTATAGTTTCAGTAAGATGAGTCAAACTCTTGATCCTCAGAAAAGGAAGAACTTTAAACTCAGATTTATAGAGGTATAAGTCTCTATAGTATGAATGACAAAAGCACTTTGCCAACAATCTGATTGGTCCATACCACTGTTACCTTAGGAAAGTCCACAACCGACCAAATACTCACATTATGGCAGATCTTGGTATAAACCTAGGATTTCCAAATCGATAGATACCCACGAACTATATGGACTGTATAATGACATCGAGAAAGCGACAGTAAGAAAAGTCCAGATAAAATGACCTATGTAGATAGCTGCGACATGTAAATCGGATAAACGGCAGCACGCCGACCCACAAAATATTTCACTATACCCTGGATGGACGACGCAGTAGACGAAGCCCGCGATTCAGATGGCTTGCGCATGCAGAACCAACTTGACATGGAAAACCAGAGTCAGCAAGCTGTATTGTTGGTTGAGACCCAAGTTCACCTCTGACTGTAGCACCATCATAAGTACAAGATTATCCAACTGCTGGGTATACCAAAGGTTTACTTAAAGTTCGCATATTAAAATATGGACCAAACGGACCTTTTGATTACCAGAATAGTTCGAAATTTATCCCATACCCAAGGTTTGATTTCTTCACAATTTAAAAATAAATAAATAGCTGGCGCGCGTTCGGGATGAGCCAAGGCCTACCTTCTCGCAACCATTCATGTTGTGCGTGTTTGTATTGTTTGCACGAATGGAAGGGACCTACAATTGACTCCGACTCCGTACGGCGAATTGAGAAGCTCTTTCATGTAAAATTATACTCCCGGAGTCTTGTCATTCCCCGACAAGAGGTGGTGCCGCGAAAAATGTTCGGTGGATATGGCTGGATTGAACCCAAGCCGCTCGGTCAACAGACTAACGCACTAACCACAATCATAGATTTCGGTCTATCGGTCTTTGAAAGCTGATGCCGTCTCTACTGCAAAGGCATAACACTGGCAGTAGTGTCTTGGCTTGAAGAGTTGATTGAGCGAACACTGAGTATGAAATCAGGGGATTCGATAAAATTCCTGTGAATTAGGCAATGACAAAAAAAAAAAAACACCACAAATGTGGTGTGGACACCACCCTTGGACGCCAATGAAAAACTTAACGAAACCTGAGTTTCAAACCACTGTACCTCGCTCGCGGTGTGTGTATAACATTATAAGGGTATTCATATCACCTTGATCCGCGCGTGAATTATAAAAAAAAATCTAATCTTAGCGGGTTCTAAAACAGTTCTTCTTAGTTTTAAGTCTTGAGGCCATGATTGAAATAATCAGAGGTTTTTAAAAATACTGACTTCTTGTCTGCCGCGCTCTATGTAAGTCGTTTAACTAATATTTTTATTTATTTTCCAAGTATAGATATATGATCCATGATACTTGGTACATGATCTACCTTTGTGTATTTTAGTAAAAATACCACTTCTACCATTCTAGAAGCTTTCCAAATACTCTCCATTGAACAGTAACATTTTCCTTGAAATATCTGTCACTACATACAAATATACATACAATGCATAACAAATTTTAATTTTTTTAGGTGAAGTGCACAGCCTCACGCGCCCCATTTGATCCGATTTCAAATGGTTTATCCTTCCATTCAATTTATTTAAAATAATTGATGGAACCAAACAACGTTGAAAGCAATACGTATTGCATTTCACAAATGTAGTTCTATTCAGCGCAAATTATGAAAAAAAAGAAGAAAAGACGTTTCATAATGCAACTCCTTGCGAAAGCAACATTTTTCACACCCTAGCCTGACAGAAATTGAAAAATTGAATAACTGCGCAAAAGTCGTGAATGAAATGTCTCAGCGCGGCTGCCAAATGAAATCAAAACAATAAAGACAACATATAATAGAATCACTGCACGAAGGTGCACACAGGTAAGCCCGTTTTTCCACCATATTTTCAGTTGGATGAAATTAATCTTAATGAATGAAGAAAAAAAAAAATCACTCCTCGTGTATGTACAATGATGTTGCGCCCGAACTGTTGCATGCTTTATTGCCCCATAAGCCCGTTGGGTTCTTAAACCGATATCACAACATATCAGTTAACAGTCCTACCGCAAACGATTGAGTCTAACGGCCAACTTAACGAGGGAAAGTTCACTGCACCGCGTTAACGCATTAAGTGACCACCGCCACGTCGCATCATTGATGATGTTGATGATGCAAGGAAACAGCCAGTAGATAGAACAGAAAGGCCCATGTACACCACCCTTATAATGCCTGTTATTATGGGTTATGTGCCTACATCATGCTAATGATGCCGTAGCTGTTCTGCTGATGATGATGTTGATGTGATGTTGCTGTACCGGATGAGAGGAATTTATAAATTTTGAGATTGACAGCGACCGCGCCGCATTTGCATTGGCGGGATAGTTATTGATATTTGCACGGAAGCGGCGAAAGAGTTGTGAACATTCAACTGCCTGCCATTATTACGCAGATCAACTAAAGCCGTTTATTTTTACAATCCTGTATAAGTGATCTGGACTCGCCAGTTTAGCTTATGAATAATGTAACTGATTGACAAGTGCATTTCAAATTCGCTGCTGCTCTGGTAAATTAACCGCTCATGTGAATAATTAATTGAGTGTTTACCTAGGTGTCTGTCCAATCATTCATCAGTGTTAATTTGCTCAACTTAATAAGTTTAAAAATCGTGAACGCACTGATATCCGAGTCGAGTAGTTGCTGTGAAAACACAAATAGTGTGGCCAGTGAACGTGGAGGCAGCGTTTTTCACGCTCTACTAGTAGAGCTTACCGATTTGCGTTGGCGCGAACAAGGGCGGGAAATAGTTTGATGTTTCGCTAAAGGCATCATTTTTCCACCCGGCTGGTGGTGGTATACATCATATGGTCGATTTGTCACTTCGCGACTAATAAAGTGTCGTTTAATCGAATGTGACATCATCCCACTAATTGGTGTGGTTGTTTTTGCTTTTGGTGCCTTCTCTATGCGCGACTGTGTGCATAGGTTGGGTTGTGTTTGTATTGAAAAAAAAAAAAGAAAAGGAATTTCATCTCCTTATTCCTGCGGCTACGGTATTCGAATCGAATCACCAAAGAAACAGCAACGCGCAACATGTCTAATTGAGGTCAATTAGCTTGGATAACAACGATCTCTCTCTCCATCGGGCACTCGAAGAGGCTCACCACTTTGGCTGTTGCTTAAATTGACATATCATAATAATTACGCATGCCAAGTGATGCGTCACGTAAACTAGTGTGCTTCCTCAGGTCTTTTCTCTTTGCTCTCTTTCTCTCGTTACATTGCCATTCCATAGTTTTTGTGTGTGAAAGAGTTTGCAAATGTGTTAAACTTGAAGTTTATATTTTTGTAGGCGGTTCGTTACATTACATGCTGCGAGACCTGTTTAAAGACACAACCAAAATGTATTGTTCTGTCTTTAATTCCCGCTTTTTTTTGTACTTGGCATGAGCTGTTTAACGTGCTACAGACACAGTAAAATGCAATTACATTCGAACTAAATAAGTCAGGTCAACGTTTCTTAAGAACTACATGGTCAATCCTTGCAAAAGTTACAACTACTTGATGTAATTCCATTGTTCTTTTGGAAATTAGCTTCACTACCCAACTTGGTCGGCCGCTGCCGACTACATCAATGTCGATTTATAGCTCGTATAATTCGTGTACGAATATCTTCCTCCAAAGAGCGTCAAACAAGACACGGTTCTGTATAGCTCGTCTCTATAAATGTTGGCATAGAACGCCTTAATATCAATAAAGAAATGGTGAGTATCGATTCGGAGTTACTACACCAATGTAATTGTCAAAATCGATGCTCGTCACTCGGAACGTACGGCCATTCATAATAGGTCTGTTCCTTTACTTTTCAAGTAGCTTCGAGTTATTTCTCAAATTTGCAGGAGTGGGGATAAATTCTCTCAGAGAATGCAGAAATTAAGAAAAAGTAAAGGAACACTTTTTCGTAAGTTTGGGCTGCTTGACAGAAACGTCAAATGCAAAACCAAAACAATTGAGAAAATTTAAATGAAAAATAACAGAAATCTATCTCAACTGTCATAAGATCAGCTGTTAGCTGTGTTACAAAAGTTGCCCAAAGAATTTTCTTGGGCTGAAATTCGTAGCTCTCTCAGTTGAGGGGAAGTGATTTGCTCTTTCGTGGCCTCTCTCTTTTGCCAAATTTTTGTGTTGTGGAACAGGATTAGGCAGCTTTTCGTAGCTTTGGTTTACTTAAAAAAGTAAAGGAACAGACCTAATACTGATCGTGTGCCTTGCGTCGAACGGAATGCGGTTGACGTTTAATTGAACAGAAGAACTTCATGTTATGAACAAATCTCTCCAAGGCATAAGTAGCGGACTCAATTGACCACTAGATTGCAGTGCAACATACCCTTGTCACAAATAATAAATTATCCCTCTTGTAACAGTTGAAACACCGAATAGAACAATAAATAGTTGTTTGCAGAGTTTGACGTGCGCTTCGTTTTGACACATTATGGCACTATTCATTCATTCACAAAAATTCATCTCGAATTGGATTTGCTAATCAGATCCCAATTAATTCATTTAGTCTCTTTTCACGCCGTACTAATTTATAATTATCGGATTTATTTAGAAATTGACACCTTGTCATGTTTACAGATATACTAAATTTTCGTTTATAAATATGAATAATCAAGAAATCTGATATTTATCAACAAGTTCCCCATCTTCAAGTCGATCTAAACTGAAATAATACAAAGAAACATCCGCTAATGTAAACGTATTCACTTTTCCAGCCGAATAGTTCCGATATCAATCGGTACAAAAGTCATATAAACAATGAAAGTGATATACATATTATTGTTATTACATTGTTAATGTATATATCAATGTTTATTTCACAACTTGAAAAGTGTGGGAACCGATTCATAATATTATTTTTGTTTTCCGTTGCCTCTGCCTTGCTTTCATGTTATTTTAAGAAACCGCATTCCTCTTCCTCTTTTCTAATCTCTGTTAAAACTTTGGGAACTCAGAAAAGTTTCTCTGTGCCCCGCGTCGTCGGCGCGTACACTGCAAATCTATAATAGCTGATTAGGAAATGATCCCTGAATGAACATGTTTAAATGTGAACGAGCAGCATTTTACAAATTAATGCACGAGCGTTGTGATAAGAGACTCTTTGGGATTCTTTGTCCCGAACCGAATAAACCCGAACAATGTTGAACTCGTTGAATACATTTCATGGAATCTATCAATATCAATGGCACTTAAAAAGGGCACATAGCGATCTATGCTAGCTGCCATCCATAAAGTTTGTAATGATATGCAGCTTGACGACTGAGTGCTAAGATGATGATGAAGACCATGCATTGAAGCAGTGAGCAGTGAAAATGAACCAACTGACTCAATGAATGCTGTCTGTAAACAAAGTACGGCCCTTCAAGCGCTAAACAAGTGGGGTCTGTTTTATTTTTTTTCCTTCTACTATAGTGCCAACCACAAGCCGTGCCCTCTTGAACACACGCATAGCTCACCATCACCATTGGGAGAAGGGTTCCACAACCGCCGATAGCCTACTCCATAAGCCTCAAGTACTTGCGGCTTTGTGTTAGCATTCAAAATATTCGTGGGAACATTCACCCTCATTTTTGTGCGTGCATAACATGTCACACCAAAGACACAATTCCGGGCGGCGGCGGGCGACCAACCCTTAGATGCCCATATCCTCGCAATTAGATTATTTCCGTTCACCCGCCAAGTGGTAGAAAGTACTAAAACGCAAGCAAGCGAATGCATTTTACAACGAGTCAATAAACCGATGCATACTACGATCATATGAAATTACATACTCGGCGCAGCTCTCGTTTCGCTTTACCTTTTTCTTAATAGGCTCGCAATTGCGTGTAATTGGACTAGTTTTGCATAGCACCGTAAGATTTTTATGTTTATTGGACGACTTTTGCCGCCGGTCGCGGTGGTAATAGTCATCGGATGATCTCGCTGTTTATTGCTTCGATCTGTCGGTTATTAAAATCATCTAGTTTAGCTTTGGTGTCCAGTGGTCAGGTGCTCGGCGACGAGCCCAACAGCACCCAAGTGGTTTTTAATTACACTGCTGCTGACTGCTTCCACTATGACTTCGAATTGCTCAATCGATCGTAATTACGTAAAAGCAAATTCAACTTTGTGACAGAGACTATGTAGTGCCTCAAATTTAAATTTTTGCTCCTCGTTCAAAGTAGACTCCAAATCAATTCTATGAAGGTTATAGTAGGTCATATGTCGACATCAATGACAAATGATAGATCCAGAAACGAGAAACAGTCATTTGTGTTGCCTTGACTAGAGCTGGTGCTAGACGCACAGACGCATCACCACAGATAGGCACAATAAAAAGATGAGGCATTCTTCACTTCATTCCATTACCGGTCCCAGCGGAGCGTCGATGGATAGCAAACGAACTTGCCTACTCATTCGGAGTAGGATCCATCTTTCGGAATGTTCATCCATTCTTGTTTTACTAACTTCCCTCCCTTTGGTATGTTTCGTCCAAAAAAGGTAAAATCTGGTTTTATATTTCCTCAGACACAGGAGGTTCGCAAGTGCTTTCTTCTCCTTCTGGTTCATTGGCAACGGACAGTTCTGATTTCTTTGTCGACGCGCTTCCCTTTGAAGTTTTCCTTCTTCAGACTCCACTGTGCTCTCTCTTCGTCACTGGTCGTCTTCGATTCGATGTAAAACTTCACGAGACCAAGAACTCTAGAGGACTACAGAAAAAAAAAAAAAAAAAACAAACATAAGAAGAGAAACGCAAAAGACTGCAAGTTAGAACGCATACCACGGAAGAAGAGTAGAGAGAAGGCTGTCATAAGCCTTCTGCGCTGAAGAATATAACAGATGCTTGATTAGCGTAATAATAACTCGATGGACGACGACGATGAGACGAGGCAGCACCAGCACCAGCACCATTGGATTCAGGTAGAAAATTTTCGTTAGGAATTTTTATCACGATGATGACTAAGTATTATTATACTCGTAGCAAGAGAGTGCTACGGAGCAAGATTTTTACTTCGCCGCTATGTGTGTAAAGCGATTATTTGCTTTCTTGGAGTTTCTTTGAAATTAAATCATAAAGAAGTTATACTCGGGTTGGGCGGGCAGACACGTGAACCTGCACCAAAACCTGATTTACCTGAATCACGTTCATCAATTGAGAATGAGTGGAGGTAAAGGAATAAAGAAAATTCAATCGGAATCGAATGACATGGCTCAGCCAACGAGGAAAAAGGTGTGGTGTCATATGCATTGTTTGACAGAACAGATTTAACACGATTTTTTTGTACGTACTTTTCACGCAAACATTTGCTGGTTGTCTCTTGGGTTCCTTTTACCTTATTCTTAGAGTGCAAGGTTGCTCACAGGAAAACCTGTATCCTAGAACTACGTACATATAAAAGAGAATCAAATCTAAATGAGTTTCACTCGTGGTCTGTGGAAGCGGAAGAAGATCATTATCAGATTAAGTTTAACTTTCATAATATTCTTGAAGTGGTTATAATACCTTTAATAACACCCATGCTTTCATGGTAAGTTTTGAGCAACTTCCGATGGCTTACTTTACTCCATACTCGAAGGTTTTAAGCTTTTGGAAATCTAATTTTCACGGTTGATGATTGACAATTATGTATTATATTCATAAATAAAAATACTAAAAACAAGTAGATAAATAACTACTGTGGATGGACATTAACTTAAGTCATATGACATGAATTATACATGTTCGACGAACCGTCAGAACATCAAGTTGATGCGCTTTTAATTTTATTCAAATTAAACTTATTTCTGCCAGAAATTATGTTTTGAAATTTTTCTACAAACAGGTACGCCAGTTAAAATGGACCAAAAAAGTTATTTTGAGTTCCTACTACAATGTACGGCGATTCTAAAGTCAAAAATGTTGAAGGGATTGACAAGAAAAGAGACGTCTTTAACCGCGTTAACTGGAGTAACATCAGCCCTCCTCAGCATCGCGTACAAGATCTTATCTGCCAGATTGTGTGAACGCCTGAAACTTTTCGCCAATAACCTGGTTCCATTGACTAATTTTTCGCACTTCCTGGAGAAAACCTGTCTTCCATCTCTTTATCGATTTTAAGACCGGTTATGACAACGTTTATAGACAAGCTTTACTGAACCATGACTATTTTTGACATCTATGCCAAACTCGGCCGTCTGTGCAGGATAAAGATGGAAATGCTCTCTTCCTTAAGATCGGTAATAATCTCACCAAAACCTTTAATCTCCAAGAAGGATTAAGACAAGTCGATGCGCTGTCATATGACTCTCAAGCCAACGGTGTCACAATCTTTTAAAAATCTGTGCAACTATGTACTGTACCTGCTTTCGTCGATAATATTGAAACTCATCGGGCTGCCACCAATGAATTCGCGGGTATAGACAGTAGTGGACAAAATATGCTAAGCAGTGAAGAATTGGACAGAACGTGCACAACTATAACTTCAAGGTAGTAAGGGACTTTGTCTACCTTGCCTCTGCTATTACTTCTGGCAACGACATATCATTAGAAATTAAACAAAGAATAACTCTTGCCAATCTGCTGCTTCTTTGAGCCTAGATAGCAATTGAGTAGTAAGCTCATTTCCTGAAGTACTAAGGAGTCTCTATATAAGAACTAAATCATCCTGTATTCCAGCTGGAAATACTAGGAATAAGAGAAGCCTATAAGGGAACAAGAAAAATATGACAATCTTCATTTATAGCGAAGATGCATCAAAGCGGTCTATTCAGACATCTTCTAATAACATTAAGAAGTCATTATAAAGGTAAGAGCTCGGATTAATATTACTCTCCTCTGGCTTTCTTCCTTTACTGAGACAGCTAGAAACGTAGCAATTAGCAAAGGCTACTGGCCAATTGACACACATGCTTCCAAGTTAGGTATCCCTTTCAACACCCACTACTATAGTCACAGCACGAAAAGGAAACATTGTTTTACTTTCTCTATGATTGGCAGGCATTAGTTAGAACTAGACACCTTAGATTTGCCAAAGCCTTTATTTGAAGACTTGTCAGAGATTTTCAACATAAAACTCCACTCCTCGAAGATATACCATCGTCAGCCAGTGTCCTATACCACGAAGCGAAAATTCAACGAACTAAGCGACGTTTGTTGTTCTTTTAAGTCAAAAACCATTTCTTATAAAATGCTTGTTTTGTGGTATAGGCACCTCTACCTACCTACCTTCCATCCTATTATGAGGTTAGCTTTACAAATAATACCTACTTTAGGCAGTCCCCTTCCAACCTATTTGAATGGCGGCCTTCAGCTTTTTTTTTCATATAAGGAAGTGAAGTATAAAATGGTGTACAACGCGTAAAATTCGTCGTTATATCACCTCCTGCATTGTTCGCCAACTAAATAAATATCTGGTGCGACAGCTCGGGATAAGTCACGGCTTAGCTTCTCGCAACCATTCATGTTGTGCGTCTTACATTTTGCGCTCGAATGGAATGGACCTACAATTTATTGCTGACTCCAAATGGCGAATTGAGAAGCTTTTTCACTATAAATTATACTCTTGGAGGCTTGTCATTCCCCTATGAGAAGAGGTGTCGCCAAAAATGTTCGGCGGACATGGCTAGAACCTACGCAAGGTTACTCAGCAGTCTAACACACTAACCACTGAGCCAGGGCGATCACCTCTTTCAGAAGCGATTGATCCAAATACATATAACAATAAAAACGTAATGTGCAAAACTCATTTCGAAAAAGCTGGTATGTCAAATACGTATGTATTTGCTCTAATCTCTTATTAGTTAAAGAAATATGTATGTACATATTGGGATTAAAACCATAAAACGTGTCAGACGTTTTGCTAGCCAAACAGAACCAAGAGAACACTGTCTACTTGTTGGAGTGTTCAGCATAACAATCTAATTAGGATATCAAAAGCCTTCGTGTGCAAAATTATGTGTCGAAATTAAAGTATCAGTAGCGCTATGAAACTGGTCGTTTTTTTTTACCACACTTACTTATTGAAGTGAGTAAATTTTATTGACCCGCGTATTCACATTTGTTTCGTAATATTACCAACATATGTGTGGATGTATAAAGAAAGACCAAATACGTACGGGAAAACCGTTAATTTAGTTATAATTCCTTCTTCACTTCAGTTGACATACCACAGTATCCTTGAAAACCCCTGTGGACAAATATATTAATATGCATGCACCTAAATGCAACGCACAGGAGGCAATGTTTTCTTCTCTTTTGTATGTAATAACAAATGCCTACACACGCACACACTTCGAGGTTTATTCAGGCGCTTTATTTACTTCCAAAAGGAATAAGAACAGTGGACGAAAGGGAGAGGGAGAGGTGGAAAGGATGGCATGTGAAAGGTTCTGGTAATTTGATCTTGTGTGTGCATTCAGGGACAATATGGATTCCGTTTTCGGGTGTACATACACGCAGCTGTCACTATTTCGCCCTTAAACCGATACAAGAAGTTGAAATGAAGAGGAGAAAGAAAAGCAGGGGGAGAACAAGAACCGATAGCAAATTATGCAGACGACCTGTTGTTTAAAATACGTTTGTAGGTCCATTGAGCACAGAGAGGCAACTTTTCTGCACGTAAAGAAAGGTACTCAACGGCTGCAATGGTATATCTCACATTCATCTTGTATAAAATCCGTTTAGTAATCGTTAACAACATGGAATTTAATAGGAGGACATTTGCTACCGTTCGTTCCGCCATTCGCGATTCACCAATTATGACTTAAGTTTAATGAGTAGATGCACGAGTTGGGTGTTGTACGAGGAGCTTGCTGCATTGCGCAGTGCACACAGGGGCATTGCAGCTAGACACAGGAGACACAATAGATCCCAAATGAAAGATAGTTAGGAGCTGCGCGCACGGATAATTGTGGGAAGCACTGTAATCCACCTTAATCTCGACCTAATAACTACACAGAACCGAACCACTAGTAAGGAGCCCAGTCGACTTTATTTCTTTTCCCTTGCATGTTGTTTTATCTGGAGTGTTGGCATTTTGTATAAAATTTTAATTGGATGAACTTTCAGGGTGGGACCACAAATATTTGCCACATGCTTTAAGGTAGACACACTTTTTTCGCTTTAAAGGGGCGCTTCAATAAGTATCATTGTTTGGAAAAATTTAACAGACAAAACGTCAAACATGGCACACGTATGGACATGTATTTATCGCCCGCCCTATTTTACTGTTAAATATGAATATAAAGGTTTTCGTGGAAAAATATCTGTGATAAGAGACATTTGGCTCGTTCGCTTATTTGGACAATGATAAGGTCTTTGAATTACTTCAGACGTGCGTTTGCTTAGTTTCATCTTTAAGAGACTTGTTTGCTAAACCACGACCCTTCAATGCGACCGGTTGTTGGCGTTCAGACGATTAGAGGCGGTATGTGAACACAGATAATCGCCCACTGTTAAGTTGTGATTCACGTTTTTTGTCGGAATTGTCCCACTGTGTTAGCTTAACAGATTGTCAATAAGACTTTTACCTAAGCACACAACTTTTTTTTTTTTAAAGCGTTCGCTCGTTCAATTACGTTTTTTAACGTACAAATAGTTTTGAGCATCCATTAAACTTGACAGTTTTTATGCTCCTGATCATTAATAAAAAAAATAAACATTTTTCTTTAAATCTTAAGGGTTCAACGGATTTTATTGGAACGAGGACCGAAAGGAATTTCCTAATATGTTAGATCTCAATATCATCAAATGCATTTTCAAACAGAGTCGAGCTCCTAGAGGTATCTTTAAGTTAGACGTATGCAAAGTGACAAATGCATGGTTGGTTTAGATTGTTACTATCTCAAGGCTTAACTTGATGATGATAAATTAAACAAAATAATAAGTTGACTGTAGAAATAAAAAATTTTCGTTCAAACGACAATTTAATTTTCGTGTTGACGTTTAAATTAATTTCGTAGTAGTCTGCAGCCTTGGTGGGCAATACGTTTCCGTCGCAGGATGAATGTTGCAGTCAGATATATATTTGGTTGCAAGGCTCATTGACACAGTTCTGTCATATGGTGTAGAAGTACAGACTTCGTCAAAATGTAGAGAGTAGTGTTTAACGTTAGATCTTTGGTCTCACAGGCGTTGACGAAATATGAGCGCTATGGTGAAAAATATGTGTACAACGATTAAGACCTAAGATTTCGGTATGCTTGGTAAGCCTTATAAGTCTGACTTTCCTGAGAAAAGCCTATGAAAGAAGACGACAACTTATGTAGAGACGATAACACCAATGCTTCAGCTTTATTTCCACCTTTAAGGAAATGCGCAGAAGAGGACTATCTCATCTCCGATGGTATGTGGATGTGGGGGATGACCTCAACCAACTCAGCGCACGTGGCTTGGTGGTTAGGGCCCCAAATGTTGGCGTATAGACTTTAAGCTTGCTATTACTGTCACTTTTCAATAACGATCACAATCAATGTTGTAACTAAAAGAGGGATAGAAAGTTCGAAAGATGAAACGAAACTTTCTGCAATCCGATAAGAAGTGCTTTTGATTAGTTGGATATTGGATTTACCTGGTTCCAACGTTTACTGGTTCTGTAACAAAAGAAATTTTGGTTATAGGGTCTGTTGAGTGTCTTGTCGGACGTTTGAATCCAGCCTTTTTCGGGATTATTACCGTGAGTTCTTCCGAGCGTGTTAAGGGGTAATATAAGTGTGAAAATTACTTGAGTCATGGTCCTACTTGTCCCTTGCAGAAGCATTTGTTTCTCTAAACAAATAGCTCAGCTTCGCGCATGCGAATTTTGTGATACTGGATATGTGCTCGTACCGTGTGCTATTCAAATTGACGGATGTGGATTCTTTCCTTTAGTATTTAGTTGAATCACTTGGCTTGTCTTCGAGTTAAAGACAACCATGTTTTATTTTCTTTAGCTTAAGATTTTTTCTAAGTCTTCGTTCGCAGAGCGGATTCTTTGGCTGTTTTTAAAAGGCTTTATTTGAGTGGTGTCGCCGACAAAATTATAGACTTTGTTTTTTGTGGATTCTTAAAGGTCGTTGAAATAAACAAGGAACACGGTTGCGGAAAGTATATTCACGCGTTTACATTAACAGCCCGTGGTTTTCTAAGTAAACATGTGATGATCTCGACCTCACTTTTGATAACAAGGACAACAGAACTATGCGATTTTGTGGCAAGTATTTCTTTTCGTACATAAAAATCGACTGAAAGCGGGCCGTTTTCCAGCTTGAGGAGAGGCTTTTCCATGCATGACATCGAAACAAATTTACATCGGCCTTAGGGCATTAAATGCTTTGTGTCCATGGTCTGGTCTGCCTTTACGGCACACGACGTTGATTTAATAATCCAGAGCTTATCTCACTTCTTGCCAGTCCGTCCGCAAATTCATTCCCTTCTATCCTGTAGGCACCCAACCTAACGGTTTCCGATCTAATGACATTCAATTTCAGAGCTTTGAATGCTACCTGACTGTCATTGTAAATAGGTATCTCCCTGTTGAATCTCGAATTTTCTAGAGTAATTCAGTTCCCGAGCCGGCGCCTTCTATGGTAGCTATTCGATTCATTTTTGTATATTGCAGTTATAAATCTACATAAATGTAAACTAAAGCGGTCACTGGAATTCGTCCAATAATTCTGAAGAATCGTTGGACTGTAACCTTTTCAACAAAATCCAAATTCTACAGAGGTGAGTTAGTGAAGATGCTAGACCTTATGCAAGGAGGATTTCAAACCAATGCCAGCTTTTATTAAAATTATAGTTCTGTGTTTCGAGTGCAAAACATCTTAGTCAATTGCTGTAACAATAGTATCATTTGTATCATTCAAATCAAAAATTCAAATTTTACTTAATTTACTTAACTTTGAACACAAATATTCTCATCAATCTGTTTTCCAAAGAACAACTTAAAAAAATATGCACCATCCCATCCGTTTGTGTCATGCCCTCAACACAGAACAATATTATTCCACCGCCGGGAAACCCAATAGCATAAAAACCACTACAGTGGTAGTGGTAAAGGAAGGCAGCAAATACAAAATGAACACCTGTCCCTAATCAGAAATGTAACTGCTCCCTCAGGCATAAATGAGTTCGAAAGCAAATTTATCGTAACGGTTGTTGCTGTTTTTAGAAAAAAAAAATTTGCCTTTTTCTCAATCCTACTTTTATAATCCAAATTAATTAAACTAGCGAACTTTAATTTTTTTTTTATCCATTAGGTGCCTGTCCATTCCTTTGATTCAACAGAAAATGTCGAACAATCTGAATACCATTTTTATGCTATATTTGTCTCTGTCGTGCACACCAAAGGAAACTGGTTTAGGACCTCTGAACCAATAAGGCAAGACAAAGACAAAACATATGAAATACCCGACCCGGACGAGGAGAAAAATCAAAATGGTGATATGGCCCAGGAATACTTTTTTTTTTTATTCCTTACCACAGAGTACATAACACAGGCAGTAAATTTTTATTTTCTGTACATACCTTCGGCCCTGCAAATAATCCCAATTAAGAAAAATGTGAGTAATAAAGTTTTAATCCAAAATGTATCCGATTTGGCTGAGTTCCCGGCCAGTAACCACATTGTAATCCAGAGTTTTTATGTTGAATTTGTTTGGTCACTTCCGTGCTGAGTGCGTTTGCTCTGGCTGGAGAGTGCTTCTGCTGTTATTTTCCTTCTGTTAAACATTCACATTTAAGCACAAAAACATTTGAAGCCACCACGGAGGAATTCATTGGAAAAAATATTTTTTTTTTTTTAAATTAATTCGATTCGATATTCAAATCTCCTGCATTCCCGAAATTTTTCGATCGCAATTTTTTTTTTCTTGCTTTCCTCGAAGGAGATTGAATTTATTCCCGAACTGTTTCAATATCCTGTTTTTGCTCGAACACGGAAATATTCCAATTTGTGTACGTTTTAAATTGAACACACTTCACACAAGGATATCGCACCGACCACCTTACATTAGCCGAATCAAATCTGTTTTAGTCGAATTAATCGCACGCATCCTTATTGTTAGTGAGTCGTTGCGGTACTGTTTTGTTTATAGATTATAAACTATTATTGTGTATTTATTATTCACTCACACTTCACCACTACTAGACAGGAAAAAAAAATTACTCCAACTGACAAAATTCATCCGCGCAGTTTGGCAGCGCATGCGTCTAATTTCGCGTCTCAAACCACTTTACGCGAGAGAGAAAAAATTCAATGGCGGCAGCCGCTTCGGCTGATCTCTACTCTGAGCTGAGCTGAAGAAATGTTCGATTCTCGAACAAGATGGCCGTCTGGTGCGTTTCATATGGTTTCATATTCATGCTGTTGCAGAAGGCTTTATTTGAGAAATGGCATGAAAGAGCGAGCGCACTACACTAATTGGAGAATGTTGGGAGAAGCGATTTTTCTCTGGTGCAAGGTGATCGGACTCACACACATGCCTGTTTGTATAACACATTAAAACGAGTTTTTGGTTTGAAATTCAGCTCGCATTGAATGTTGTGCATGAGAACTCGATCTCATGCGATAGTGGTTGGTGAATTCGTTTAATGGCGGAGTTACATTTAAGTCGCTCTTTTCAAATTTAAAACTTCCAATTACAAATTTTATATTAAACTGCAATCTAGGTCTAGGAACGGCGACTAATCAGTGCTAATCTCTTTCGGGATGACTTTTTCGAGTTTTCATTAATAAAAGCCTAGATTTCTTAGACACATCAATTGAATAGAATTCAAAATGATTATTTTGTTTCCAGAAACAATGGTTTAATTGTCGCAATAGATCTCGAGTCTTTACTTCGAAAACACTTTGTGAATATGCTATCACCTCAAGGTAGTGAAGGAAAGGACGGATGGCAAGCGTAACTATGTCTGGTTTTGGTTCCGGTTCGTCCTGTGAATACCAAATAAACACCCCTTGGGTCATCATAAAACAGGGTACCAAGCGAGTATAGTTCTCCGCTGCGCCTGCTATACATTTATGAAATTGGAAAGGGCGTTCGATAGTTTAAACAGAGATTTCATTTGATACCCCTTGCGTAGAAGGAGTGTTCCCTAAAATATACATAAGTTGCTATAGTGAAAGCAAGCTAGTCAAACGATTGCAAGACTTTCGGTACCTTGTTATGCTATTAAACATTTAGAGAAACAGTGTAATTAGTTTTAGCACCAAACTGCGACTGTTGGACTTGGAGTATCTGGCAAGTAACCGTCAATCGCAGGTCAAACGAACACGGGTTAGGAATGTACAGACGCAATAACACAATAACGTAAGTGGCAATGAATCGGCCACACCCCCAAAAATTTGATTATTGCGTAGCTAGTCAAACTACGCAAAAGAACTCGCAAAAAAAGTAAATAGCTGGAGCGACGATCAGGGATGAGCCAAGAGCTAGCTTCTCGCAACTATTCACAACATTATGCGTGTTTCGTTTTTTAGACGAATGGAGCTGACATACAATGTATTGCCGACCCCGAAAGTCGAATTGAGACGCTTTGTCAACTCTTGGAGGTTTGTCATTTCCCGACAGAGGCCGAACATTTTCGGTGGAAATGGCTGGACCCATGCAGCTCGAACAGCAGTCCAACGTATTTACAACTGAGCCACGGCGAAATATGAAACTCGTTAATCAAATATAAAAGGAGACTGGTGCAAGACTATCGAATAGCAGTCAAGGCAATTTGGGAATAACGGGAGAGGAATGGGGAATGTTGCCAGCTGAACACAATGGCGAGGTAGATATCCTAAGAACCATAGGGGACATTGAACCTAAGTAGGAAAATATGTATGCATGTATGTATATAAGTATTAACCATGCTGCTCCCCCATCGGAGTTCACCATCTTCGTTGACAGTCAGGCAGCTTTAAAATCGATAAAATCCAATATAATCAAATCAAAGGCAGTCAAGAAATGTCGAGACACGCTGATCACCATAAGGCACCATACTGTAAAACTCTGCTGGGTTCCTGGACATAAGGACATAGAAGGGAACGAAAAGGCCGACGAATTGCTAAGATTGGGGTCGGCTATGAACATTAGCATAGCAGACACATCTGTAATGCCACCGATAGGGAGATTGCATGGGATAATAGATAGCATAATAGAGAAAGAAGCCAACTCCTTCTGGATAGCCAGAGAGGATTGCGCCACCTCTGGGACGCTATGGCCGAAACTAAATAAAACTAGAACAAGGTGTCTTCTGGCACTGGACAGATCCTCTATCCGCATGCTCACTGGAGTTATCACAGGACACTGCGCCATCGGAGTCATGCTCCGCAAGTGGAGAATCGAGTCCAACGATTTATGCAGAAGCTGCGGAGATGAAGAGGAGGTAGAATCAATCCAACATCTGCTGGGCCACTGCAGACCTAACCTAAGCTATTGGTGCTGCTCAGAACCAGCTAAAAAAAAGAAATCTTAATGTTTTACTCTTCGAGCTCTATTTAACAATGTAAGCATGCATCTCAAATCAAGATCGCATTGAAATTAAAGGTCTTCACTGATTACATGATTAAATTTTTGGTTTTAAATTTAATATTTTATCTTGTATACTGAGTTTTATACAGATGATATTTCAATAAAAAGTTTAAAAGCCTGTACCCAGCAAAGCTTTGCGAGAGATAGTCCTTATTTCTTCTTGATAAAAGGAATCAAACCGAATCCAAATGAGACCACAATTTAAGTGAAATTATTAGATTCATCTAATAGATTTATTTTTAGAGATAAGTACGTCTCATTTTTTCATTATAAATTAGATCAGAATTTACAAGGAATAATAAGGCAGCATTTTTCATATAATAATATTCACATACACTTATTATACTTAATTGATACGTGTTTCTCTTACTATTTTGTTTTTGTTTTTCGTCTTTTTAACTAATTAATTTGGCTTATAAAAACATTTACAATCTATCTACGTTCCGTTATGAAAACAAATCATAATTTCTCTTTAATGACATTTGCGTTTAATTTTTAAAAATTGTTTAATTAACTCTAGAAATCACAATATGGTATAAACTTTCATTTTGAATTGATTTGTTTTGCTATAAGTCTAATTGTGTATTAAACATGCGTGGCGAGGGCACCCTTTTTCGTGTTACCGTTCGAGGGTAGAATGAACTGGCCCGAAGGGCTCTGGTTGAGCGCCTGCGAAGGTGATTGTACCGCTGCCAGTGGTGCCACTGAGTGTAATGTGTTGCTGCTCGCGGTGAGGTTGCTGTTGCTACCTGCACTCACGCCAATGGCATTGGGGCCAAAGTTTTTTAGGGATGTTGCAGCTGTGCTGCCACTAATGCTAGAGGGATGATTTCTGGGTGCATGATATGGTGGTGGGGCAGGCGTTGCTGCCGGATTTGCTGTACTTGGCGGTGGCAAAGGTGGGAGTATTGTACTCGACGTTCGCAGGTATGGATTGCCATAAATGGCACTAAATCTACTGTCTATGGCGAGACCATTCTGCAGCAGAGGTTGTCCTGTAAACAGAATTTTCGTAAGAATGACTAAGGATAGGAAATTTATGAACTTACCTAGAAAACCATTTTGCATTGCACTCTGTACATACTGAGGTTCGTTTCGGGTTCTTGGTAGACTCATATTGCCCGACGATATCGGATTGTTATAGTGTGGTAATGTGGTTGACGTTGTTAGTGTGTTAGAAGCCGACTTGCTTATGTTATCCGTTGGTGGGCTATAGTCTAGCGCATATTCAAAATATGGTGCATAGCCGTTGTTATCTTTGTTGAGGTCCTGGTTTTTCTGATTTTTAGCCTGACATCGATTGTATCGGTCGGTGAAGTCACATGAGAATCTTAAGAAGAAGATTAGTCGAAAAATTAAGAGCTGTGATTTGCTCGCTTACCTGTCTTCATTGGTCAGCTTAACTGGGCCTGCAAGTGGAACTCCCAACGTGCCACCTTTGGTTGCAATATCTGGCATTGGAGCTGAGGTTAAATTGATCGCGAGACTCTCTGATCCGGAACAGGTCTCCGAATAATCAACATCATATCCACCGGAGCGGATGTCGGTTTTCATGTCATTCAATTTATCATTTACTCTTCCTTCTGGAATAACGTCTGCCGGAAGTGGTTTTTTCTTGGCTCTCTTTAAGTAGACTATAATTAGCATGACGACCATGAGAATAATAGCCACGGATGACACAGATCCCATCACGACCAAAAGAATAGGAATGGATCCTACAAGGAAAGGCAGGGCTAGAAGAATCCTTAAAATATGCGGGTTTCAACTTACTCTCTGGTATTAGGGTAATAACTATTGAGTCACTGCCATACCCGTTTACCACGGTGCAGTTGTATTTTCCAAACTGATTCGATTGACTTTCCCTAATTATGAGGGAAGCCTTTACACCTTCTGGAAAATGCTGCTCATCCATGGTGTATGCCTCGTCAACACTTGCGTTGATTGGTTGTCCTTCAAACAGCCAGAGGATGTAATCGGCTTTCGGAACACTGAACGCTAGGCAATCAACTTTTGCCTTGTTTCCAACTGAACCGAATTGAACCTTATGCGAGGTGATGATAGGTGCGCGTTTCACGTATACTGTTGCCTCGGCTCCAATTTCTGGAAAGCCAATAACGTTGGCTTTGCAGTAATACCGACCAGCAGAATCGGAGTTAACCTTCAGCGTGAGATTTGTCGAAGTACCTACAACCTAGGAAATTCAAAAGAGTTTCATTAGCAGCGAGGCCATACGTAATTCACAAATTTCTTACTCTTTCCGAGTTTTCGTTAATCCATTCAATGTCTGGGGGTGGATTACCATCAACTTCACATCGAAGATTGACAGTGCTCCCGATATCAGCTTCAACTGATTCAGGTCGATGTTTAAAAACTGGGCCGTCTTCAATGGAATTACAATAGTTTTAGTTTTTCTAAAGGTTTCATTTTGAGTCGTCTTTTTACTTACAACTTATATCTAGGGTCTCGCTCTCCTCACTCTTACCCACAGCGTTCGATACTTCGCACTTAACGATTGCGTCGTGATATAGTCTTGATATGTTGTGAATTATCTTCAAGATTGAGATGCATTAAAACGTTGGTTCACAATGCATTTTTAGGTTCACTCACCATTTTTGTTGTGTAGTCACCGGTGACTAGTTCATCGTTAATGAACCATTTATAGGTTAATTCTCTTGGATTGGCATCAGCTTGACAAGAAAGTATAACCTCAGCACCTTCTGGAATCCTTCCGCCAGCCAGAGATCCGCCCACTACAGAAACAGAAACCTTTGGTGCATATTTAACCTAGAGAGGGGAAAATATAGCATCACTTGGAAAGAAGAGAAATGAAGTATTACCTCTAATAAGAGTTTTGCAGAACGATAGGTTCGATCCGCAGTATTTTGTGCTTGACAAGTGAATGTTGTATTATGATGTTCTTTTTTTGGTGCCAGTTTTAGTATGGACTTGGCGGTAGATCTTCGGGAATCAGCTAATGGTTCTTTCACATATTCAATGCCATTGGTTAGGACATTGCCGAGGCCATCAATCCAAGTGATCTGTGGATGCAAATATAAATAAGAATGTTAGACAAAGATGGCAAATGAAAATCAAAGCTAGAGAAGAACAGCAGTAAACAAATAAATCATACGTGTTCAATTGTTCGCGCCAATTGAAGGCAACTAACGATTTTATTTGCGGACTCTGAACTACGGAAGAAGCTTTTTCATAATAAAACAATAGTAGGTAGGTCAATGGGCGCGTTATGATATTAGTTGCTGCTCGCGTCAAGCACATGTGAAGAAAGGCCGCTGATTTAGGGATTTGAAACCCACTAATTAACTAGAGTTTTCATTCTTCTGTTGGCGAGGGTGGGATATTCCCACAGCAGGTGGCAGACAGTTTCAATTTCTCCTTTGTCTCTGCAGTTTCTGCAGTAGTCGTTATGATGCTCACTGAGACACCACCGGTAAAGAATGTATAGTAACATCGACTTAGACAGAAGGGTGATGTTCTCAGTTGTGGCTGGGTCATGTAGAGCGGAAATCCGGAAGGCGCAGTAGACAAAGACAACGACTCAGGTGGCGCATGCAAGTGGAAGTGGACCTCAACTAACTTAGCGTGCAAAACTGAAGGCAGCTGGCTAAAGATCCAGCTTGCTGGAGTTACTGGTTGGTTGAGGCCCTAATTCATCCTTAAATGTAGCGCCATCATAAGTGAGTTAGTAACAAGAAAATGAACATTTAATACATCCGGCTTAACTCGACTTTTATTCAAAATAAACTGCCGAGGGTATTGTTGCAGTGTGCGCGTAAACGTGTATTTCTATAAATGCAGTTCAAAGCGAATCAACGCCCAGCTTGTTGATCACAGTATTCGACACTCGTTGAAATGCCTGCACTGCATTATCAGCAATAGAATGCCAGCATGAGTCTGTTATACAATGCCCTGTATTACCTCTGAAGCGTTAGCATATGTTACAACCAAATATACGTGTGCATTTGCTACAGTTGGAATCATTCCAAACTGTACGACAAATCAGTTTATATCACAACCAAACGCACACCATTAACTCAAAAGCTCTAAGCTATTCTTTTAGACAAATTCTCTTACCTCTGCTGCTGGTTTGCCGCCAACAGAAACGCACTCCAGTTCTATTTCCCTGTCCTCGGTCGTCACCAAGTAATCGCCTTGTAATATTTCTGGTGCCTCAGGTGGAACCAATATCGTCAGTTTGGCGAATCTCGAGCGGATTCCAGGTTCGCCTAAATGACAATTGATTTTTTTTCAAAAAATTCTCCCAAATTATTTCACAAATTAACGTACCTTGAGGGCCCGGACCCACTTGACACTGATATTTCGCATCGTCATCCAACATAACTGGGTAAATGTCTAAAGAGAAATCACCTGAAACAACCAAACCCACATTAATTTTCGTAATTTCGGCCTTTATATTCAAGAAGTTACCTTCTTCGTCGCTCCCCACCATGGAGTAACGTTCGAAACCGCTCAAATTTCGGTGTTGGCCCAAACCAAAGTCGTCCTTTGTCCATTGTAGGGCTCCGATTTTGCCCATAACTCGGCACGGCAGCGTTACACGGGAGCCCACTACCGCCGTTTGATCTTGTGGCTCCATGGCGAATCGCTGTCCGTCTGATGAAGCTGTCGCTGATGATTTCTCTTCGCTGATGCCCGTCACCTTGAGCGATTTGAGCTCAGTCGCAGGGAGGAGTAGAACAACCGTCAAGATGATGACCAACCAAAGACGGGACAACGGAGCAATCCTCGTGTTGAGCAAAATCGATCGGTGATTATTTGGCATCGTTAAAACTCAGCACTTCTAGTGTCAGGCCACCGTCTTTCGCTCTGAAGCCTGAAAAAAAAAAAAACAAAAAACCAAAATTAATAGCGGGTCGGCGGACAGTGGAGTGGAGTAGTAAGCATTTAATGTAGATTGCGTCTCGGATGCAGTATCGTAGCACATACATTGTCGAATTTATGGCCAAAATAAAATGAACAATATAATACGATTGTTGTTATGAAGGGAGTGTCCACCGTCCAACAGGGTTCGGGTCCTCCGGGGCAATGGCAACGGAGTGGCATCCGTTGCATATGCAACTTGGCTATTTCTCTGCGGCCATCGAACGTCTATTTGGACGACGACGACGATCCGAAACGATGCCAGACTGTGGGGTTATCGATATCAGACTTATTTATCGGTGTTGGATATAATGTACACGAATAGAGTGCTGGGACTGGCATTGGGCGGGCGAGGCACTTGTGTGTGCACCGGCATTATGAGGGTTCTTATCGTTAAAACTTGGCAGTTAGTTAGGTGGTTGTCTTTTGAAAGTTAAGTGTAAACGCTGTGGACATTGACATCAATTCTTACACGCATGAAAGCCGGTGGTAAGCTCGTCGAGCATATAATGACTGACCGTAATTCCGCAGGGATTTGAGCACCTTCGGAATGTGTTCATTAGCAAAGAACGTGTTTGGATCAGAAAATATAGTGAATGAGGACAAGCCGGAATGCTCTCTGCAGCTGGCTGCAAGTGCTTATCGAGCGTAAGTCACACGGATTATTGACAAAGTCCTTGCTAAATTACACCTGTAAACGCGTGATGTCAGTGTTCAAAGACCAACGCAAGACGTAATGTAGGATATCAGCTTTTGAAAACAGGTGGGCAACTCAGATTTTAGACGTTTTTCTGAACAATCCACGGAATGCAGTCTGGTCGAAAGCAGGGTGCCTTCTTTCGGAAACAAAATTGTTTTCAGCAACTGAGTATTGAATCTTTACTGCTGTCAAAGCATAATCTGTGAAATATTTTGTTCAAATTCTCACTTAGATGCATTTTTACTTCCACTCTATTTCCGCTGTAAGAGGCGGGAATAAGGTGTCGAAAACCTCCCGTTCAACCATCTATCACATGTACAATATAATACTACCTATATTATTATTTGGTTTTACGGGAAAATTAAGGGCAGTAGCAATGAAACCTTAAAGATCTTTTGTTTCACTGGTACAATCAGCTTAATAGGCTTACCAACTCACCTACGAAGGTCCTCATACATATTTGTATGCAGAGTTGTTGAACTCCCGTAGCGAATATAAGTCCTTATGACAGATTGGTCATAGTAACCACAGAAAATGTGTTCGGAGGTTTCTCCGCTTTGAAATGGAACCGGCGCTCTTTATCTGAATATGAATTGACCTTCTTAAGCTGGTATCTTAGGCCATCTACTAGCTTCCTTATGCTTTCCTTGTTTAGGTTAAGTATTTCCTTGTGTGAATAGGGCTTTACTAGACTTTTGGGTTGCCTAAGCTCAAGGACATCTTTCCAATGGATTAGGCGAATTTAGTGTTTCCATTTGTTAATCAATGCTGTGACAGTAGCCCAATGAAGTGTTTTGATCCGAAGAACTCGGAAGTTGAACCGTTCCTTGCCAGTTCATCCACAGATTGATTGCCTATAATGCCCTGATGGCCAGGTATCCAACTAAGTTTCACCTTGTGTTCTGTTTGGCAAATGACTGACTGACTTAGATTCCACTAAGCGTGATGGACGTAAGTTTGAGAGTTTAGTGAACCTCATGTTTTGGTGAAGACACCTTGTTAGGTTACATTTGGCGGTTAAGTTTTGCTGTAGAGACACGGGGCCCAAACAAGAGATTCGTCAACCTTTCGATACCCTTTATCGGTATGCGTATACACCCCCACAGAGGAAAGTGATAACGACACCAAAGATAGAATCTGCGAGAATCTCCCACGACGAATATATCGTCAGCTTTCAATGCTGTGTATATCAAACTACTCCTGAAAGTATGAAAGTATGCAGACCATCATTATTTCCGTGCAATGATTCAATGCAAGCGAAGCAGGGGATTCAAAAATCCTTTCGGATTCCACGAAAAATCCATGAAACCCACACATCGGTTTTAGCCAATATTTCTTGAAAAGCTAATTTAACGGCTACCTACGAACACCGTAAACCATATTGTATTTTATAAATAGAAACAAGCACACATTTTGTTGCCTTTAAAACTTTCACAGCTATGAAAAGTAATGAAAAAACACGCCCCCGTCCCCGTCACCAACTTTGTAAAGTGTAGGCGGCTTACTAGGCATTATCTCCATTAAAGGGATTATCATTTTGTTTTTCAAATTAATTTTGAACTTCACTATGCACTGAAATGTCACAATTAATCCTGTCTTATCATGTATTTATTGAAACAACGATACCGGGATTATACCACTGGACTTGTCGTCCTTATTTATCGCCGGTCAGTTCAAAATCAATTCGTTGTAATAAATTAAACACTTTAAAACGAAACTTAAATTTATTCCACAAAAATTCAAAGTTAATCCATTCACATGCCAAAGGATAACATTTTCGTCCATGCGCGCACCTACATACGCATCCATGTAAATATGTCTATCGTAACGAATAAAAAATTCAATCAAGTCGAATTAAATCTCCGTTCGTCCGTATAGAGAACAGGAGGTGGCAAGTTAATTATGAATGACACCGGTCGCCGCAGCCTATAATTTATTTTGTAATTATAAATTTTTGATTGATGTACATAGAGGTCCTTTACACAGCAATCTATTATTATTGCAAGGGGCTTCAAGAAACTACGCATTCCTCCATTAGTGAACGCCTAGGAGGGAGGTATATTGAATGTCCCATTTAAGGCAAATGTGCTCCGATGTGGATTACTGCATCCTTCGTCATATTGAATCCTTGGCATATGTACGAGTATAAATAAACCGATGATGGCATACATATGCATAAGCATAGTGCATTCAAAGGGCACACTCCAAAGAAATGAATGAAACGATATGATCTGGAAATCAGTCATGAGGACACTCGGAGATGCTCTCTCCAGCTTTTGATGATGGTACTGACAACTAACAACTGACACTGGTACTGGTGTTGGTGCTGGTGTTCCTTCTAGTACCTCAATGCCGAGGAGCACACATACTGTCAATTGTGAACAAGGTCGCGCACGTGTGTGTGTTGGAATTAAATGTGGTATATCGATTGATATCGACTGCTACGTGCTTTAATATCGAAAAATTGTCCTCGCGCTCGCACTCGTCCTCGTCGTCCTCCTCAATATCGTCGTTTCCGTCGTCCCCTTCGTCGTCTTCGTTCTCGTTTCGAACCTCACAGTAAGGATTAAATGACATTTCTCATTTGGAATCGATTTTTGCGCGATTGACACTCTCCTTTTTCCGATTCCTTTATTTGTCTGAATGTTTACAACACCAAAGTGTGCTGCTATGGCATCGAAAAGGGAAAAAAATTTGACATAACAATAAACATGTATTTCCTGCGATGGCAATGCAATGGTGCGCCCTTCCCCAAATTAAGTGTACATTTAGTTTAGAGAATGTTTATTCCACTTCGTGTGTTTACTGTGGAAATGCCGAAACTGTCACTTTTAAAATCTTTTAGAGCTCTCTCTCCCTGTGTGTGACGTGAACGTGAACTCCTTCGTTATTACTTCCGCATACCATAAGACAAGTTTTTTGGTTTGTTAATTGCGTTCGAATGATTGGGGAGAAAAGCGATGCTTTTCCATTTCTAGTTCAAGTGACAAATTGTTTTAGTTCTCCGAACAACATGGGTTGACAGAATCTATTAACCCATTGACGGAGTGTTTCCTATGTAGCTGTCGGGATGTTATTTAAGAAAGTTGGTTAATGTTTTTCAATTTTTTTTATGCACTTTTGGAATTGGATCCTTGTACTGAAAAAAAAAAAAAAAACAGACAAACTTGCCATTAATCAAAACCAAATGCATTTGTTCTGCATCGGTTGTCAGTAATGAAAAATCGAATGGAAACCAATAAAAAGCGTTTCTTTTGTTTGCACAAGCACACTAATGGAAGATCCATGTCTTGAAACCAAAGGAATGCTGAATTTAATTCGGTGAATTCCTACTCGCTCGCGTTTGCTTAAACTTTTGTGTGCCTTCAAATGAAGACAACTAAATTTGTGAATCTATGTTAATTATACAAGTTAGTTGTTCAAAATGCATCTCATTTATAAGTCATCAGCATTTATTAAAATATAATCAATTCATAGAGAGAAAAAAACCATCGCATATTAATAAGGGCTTCCAGCAGTAGTGACCGAAACAAGGTCGTTCGATATTTATTTTCCCTCTTGGCTCTTGGAGTGGAAACGGTCTACGGAAGTCGTGTATAGAAATTAATAGCACGGAATCGGAAAAACAACTATTCCTGGAGGATTGATAAGGAAGTGTTGAACTTAATTAACTGCAAATTGTTTTTTGCAGAATACAAGAAATTTATGTAAATAAAAAATTGTGTATAATCAAAAAGGATTTAGTGCGGCAATTAAAAACCGATTATTTAAATTCAATAGCGGTTTTTTTTTTTAATTAGTTGTGCTACATAAAATTGTTTATATCCGTTATGGATACACGGGATTTTAACCCTCAGAGGAATGAGGTTAACATTCTCATAGGCGTATTTTAGTTAGAGACTTCAGAGCAAAGTTTTTCTTGTTTTTAACTGCAGAGGCTTTCGACTGGTGAATTTTAGATAGAAAAGTAACAGTAATCAAATTATTAAGTGGAGTACATAACTTTTTAACTTTACGCTTCAATAAAGCATTTTTGAACAGTCGACAGGGTTGTAAAAATAATGCTATCGAGCCTGATAATTGAAGGAGTTATGGCCGCCTTTATATCGTCGGTTCATACCGCGGTTGTAAATAAATTTTGGGTGAGAGGCTCATGAGTTTTTGATGCACATTGGTTTTGAATGATTGCGCAGCAAGTATTATGGAAAAATTCTTGAGGTAGCGGAATAGCTTCAAACTGCTACAATCGTAACAGACTCCTTGAATCTTTGCCTTAATCTCTCAAGAAGTTCTGTACTACCAGTATCTAGTGCAGAGGACCAGTGGAAACAATATGAGAGGGCGAGAGGTGAAGTATCAGCTGTAAAATGTGAACTATATGGGGGCTATACTACAAAACAACAATTGTTGTGGTTTTAGGCACGAAAATAAAAAAATTACTTCTTGTACAATTATTCCTGTTTGTGGTCTTCTACATAATTCAAGGTTCTCGGACCGGATATCACTTCGTAGGATACATATGCTACAAACAATTCTGAATAATGCGAGACACAGACTGACGTGAATAGGTATTTCAGCATTGCCTTAAATCCGGGTATATATTGTACATACCATTGGTAATGTAATATTCTCAACTAAGCTAGAGGGACTCTGCATACAGCACAAAACTTTAGATCTTTTTTTTTAAAGCATATGAGAAACTCCTCAATGATAACATTTATATATAACAAATTGCGCCAAATGATATGATATAATGGGAGAAATTGAGGCAAACGTTCATCGCAAAAAATCTTGTATACCAGCTTTTCTAGACGTAGCAGGTATCTGCAATAATTTGAAAAGAATAGCCATCAAAAAGAGTCTAGAGAGGGAGGAAGTTGAGCAAAGCATAACTAAATTGATATGCGTGCTGCTGATCATAAGGACTATTTATTCTCCATTGAGGTACAACTCGATAAGGAGATCGGATATCAGAGGCCCTCCTCAGTTTATTGATTTCATTCTCAAGAAACTGTTACTCAGGCGGATGATGTCGTGATTAAAATTCAGGAAATGTTTCTCATTACGCGAAGGAAGATTATATAAGTTGCTTCGTCTTGAGGGCTTATTTGACAATTGAAGGCCAAAACTGAACTAGTTTTTGGTTTTTACGAATAAACACAGGGTGGAGCTGTCCTTGTCGGACCTTCAAGTTATACTGAATAGAAAATTGGTCTGAGAGGGCAGAATTAAGGGAGAGTTTCAGCACACTATTCACCAATGCTCCGACCCGTAAAATCTTCGAATCTATACCCAAAGGACGGTGCAGTAGAGGAAGACCGCGACTCAGGTAGCGCACACAAGTGGAAGGTGATCTTAACCAACTTGGCGTGCGAAACTGGAGGCAGCTGGCTAAAGGTCGACCTGGTTGGAGACGCGGATAAAAAAACGGATAAAAGTGGGGGATAAAGCCAGCGATAATGCACTGACTATAAACGTTATCTATGGCTGCCTTCTTTCGTAGAAGATGTAGTCTTTCCTAGCATAATACACAGGGGAAATAACCGGCAGTACAAAGAACTATAAGTGTCGCTTCTACGAGTGCTCTACGCAGAACTCTCACGGTTGGAAACTGAAAATGTTTCTCCATCTTCTGCTGCTTAAAATGCTGATAAAATACTAGGCGGATAATAGTTCAAGAACAACAATGTAGGACGTACATACATACTATGTAGCTGTATTCTAGCGACAGTCTTACTTCCACCATAGTTCCATATATTATTAGCTTTACCTTTCGTCTCTATTCGATATATAAATTCTATTCCTATAGTTATAAAACACCTTTTTGTAGCTGCAAAAATTTCCAAAACCCTTAAGTAAATAAAAAAGAATCATTCAAATGGGTGAAGATTAGGTTTGAGTTGATTTATCCGCAAAAAAATTAAAAGCAGGCCCGCTTTTCATTTTTTTAAGTGATATTAGCCCGCAGTTTTAAGAAACATCCTGATAATGTAATGATAACTGCCTACATTGTCATCTCGTTTGTGTTTAAGAGTAACCCTTAATCAACAGAAGGCTTGACAATAAGATTTTACCCATGGGGAGTGAATATTCAATTTAAAAAATTAAATTAAAACATGACTGAAATCCTAAAGCTTGGTACGTATCCATTGGGTCAAGTCTGAACCAAATTTTAAAATTACGTAAATATAATTTCTTTAGGCAAATAACACATTTTATGAAGGGTACTTAGAAAAAGGGTTAATGCCATATAACCAGCATTTTTCATGTTTAATCACTTTTACATTTTAACTATATAAAGGGTTTTTCAATAGGGACGCTGCAAAAGTAGAGCGACAGGGACAGCAAACGACGCCATATTTTTCTTGCGGTTTTTTGACATTTCTCTTCAGTAAGGTTTGCCATTTCATGATGGAAAGATATACGAGCCAACAACGAGTCGAAATTATTAAAATTTACTACCGAAATTCGGAGTCAGTGGCCTCAACGTTAAGAGCGCTACGTCCAATTTATGGTCGTCATAATTTCTGGCTGGATGGCTTCGTCAATAAACAAAATATGCAGTATTGGTCAGGCAGCAATCCACACGTACTCCATGAGTCATCATTGCATCCCGAAAAAATTACGGTTTGGTGTGGTTTATGGGCCGGCGGCGTCATTGGGCCGTACTTCTTCCGTGATGATCAAGACCGGCACGTTACTGTGAATGGGGATCGCTACCGTTCAATGATAACCGAATATTTTTGGCCCCAATTGGATGATATGGACTTGGAGGACATGTGGTTCCAACAGGACGGCGCCACAAGCCACACAGCGAATGTCACAATCAATTTATTGGAAACCAAGTTTGGAGAACGTGTTATCTCACGAAATGGTCCAGTCGCTTGGCCGCCTCGGTCGTGCGATTTGACGCCGTTAGACTATTTCCTGTGGGGCTACGTCAAGTCTATGGTCTATGCCAAAAAGCCAGCGACGATTGATGAACTTCGTACGAATATCGAACGTGAAATTGCAGCAGTATCGGCCGATTTATGCTTGAAAACCGTCGAAAATTGGGTTCAGCGTCTGGACTTCTGCAAGCGTGCCCGTGGTGGCCAAGCAAAAGAATTCGAGTTCCATACATAATGGCATCGAACGTACTTTCACAGGAATAAAGAATTTCATTGATATCCAAAACCGTTTTTGTTTTATTTAAAAAAACTTTTGTAGGGCTCTTATTGAAAAACCCTGTACATAGTATGAATTAGGTTATTTTCTTTACAGAGGGTTCACGTTTGGATCTAGAATCGCTTGGGGTAAATTCCATTTTTCAAGTTAAATGGTTTGGAGTCGTCAGATTAATAGATCGAGAGGTGCTGCGAGGAAACTTTTCGGTTATTTTGCTGATATTCGAACTTAGCAGTTTAGCTACGGCGATCATCCAGTCTTGAATGCAACTTGAACCAAATTTCATGATCAAACTAAAGTTAAACATTGGAAGGTGGCTTTTTTACATACAATGCTCGAAATGTAAAATTTTTAAAGCACGCCAGCGCTACCACTTTACTACGATCGTAGCAAAACTGCTACGCGATTTCCAAAAAAGTCAAATATGCTACGCTGCTACGCACTCTCCCTAATATCCCAATTTTTGCTACGCTTTTTTGAAACACGAACTTTTAACAAGAATCTTGTAGTTTTTAGACCCCTCACAATCACATATAAAAAAAAATGTAAACGGACATAATTTCAAACTATTCACTTCCACGCTTCCAACTTATGTCACTGTTCTACCTTACTCTATGCAAGCAGTATACTATATTTCTTCGGATGTGTTTGAACTGTGACTGGATTCGGACTGTAGTTCCACTGGAAATTCAATGGCTTTGCTTTTGCTACGCAAATTTGCTACGGGATTTTTTTTCGTATTGGCAGCACTGAATGAAGGTGGTGACAAAACGAAATTCTAAATTTGAGTCATTACTCGGACAAGTCAGACTCTGCATGTTAGTGGAGTCCCATTGAAACAGGTGGAGAAGTTTAAGTATTTCGGGTTCCTATTCGTGAGTGATGAAAGGAGCAATACTGAGTTATCCTGTAGGGTTGGTCAGGCTGGAGCAATTTTGAAACAGCTTGGTCTATCTGTTATCAGGGCCTGAACTTGGCTTCGGAGTTAAGGTATCGGTCTTTAATTCAATGTTTGTTCCGACCCTCACCTATGGTCATAAGGTTTGGGTAATGACCGAGAGAATAAGATCGCGTTCTTCGCGATCTTGTATTGCTGGAATAACTTGTCGAGATCGAGTTAGGAATACCAGAGTACGCCGCGCACACAGCTACTTCTTTGAACGGAGAGGTGTATACTTCGATGGTTTGGCCACGTAAAACGCATGTCGCCAGCTCGGCTTCCAAGACGTGCCATGGACTCCGTGCCTTCAGGTAGGCGTCCGCTATGTAGGCCCAGGATGAGATGGTTAGACCAAGTCTGGAATCTCAGCTCGATGGCGGAAGATCGAGTGATGTGGAGAGTCTACTTAAGCACTCTAAGCCTGTGACCCTTATAGTGGATAAGCGGGCCATTGAAAAATGATGATGATGATTCATTACTTGACAGGGTTTCATGTACATATTCGCAAAAATGGAATGGAATATTGTCCTTTTGTTTTCTTCAATAACAGTTTGGCGCCAAAAACTCAAGGTTAACAAAAAAAAAAAAAGTCTAAAAGGAGCAAAAAGTATCAAGAGAATAGCAGTTTGTGCAGTTCATCATTACCTAAAGTTGTGCATGCACAAAGGGACATCTAAACTTTCTAAAATTATTTAGTTCGATCTCACGCTCACGTTTATTAATAGAAAATTATAAAAATAATAAATTTAGAAATAAGTATTTATTTATATCCGTTCACTACCAAAAATAGCAAAATCGGTTTTTTTTTAATTTGAAGCTGCAAATAGCAAAGCACGAATTCAATTTTTGCGGTATGGATGAGTTTCCAAAATTGGTTAAAACCGCGGGGAAAAGTAGAGGTCAGGTCTGTGAAAACCAGATGTAGGAAGGAAATGCCCTTTTTATATCTTGCATTGGAAAAGGTTAATCGTTGAAGGACAATAAAACATATTTGACACAGGCTTGGCCAAATGACACACACGAGTATACAACATGTTCGCACGTAATTATGCTTTTCTTTGAATTTTTGGCTATAAATATGCTAATTAGCAGTTTCGATTATTTAGAGGAATTTCATGGTACTTAACATACATTTGGGAAATAAAAAATACCAATTTATTACAGCGAAAGGTGAAATTTGGCTTTTGTCGGACATTTCATTCTATAATTCCTACTTCTATCGTCATTAATCCAACTATCGCAATAAACGAAGAATGGAAAAAAAGAAACCCATAAAGAATTCACGTCATTATCCACGTCGCACCACACGTCTATTCGAATGGGCGTTTTTTGATATTATATCAGCAAATAACAAAAAAAGGTCGTCATGTCATAAGCCTCATGCATAGTTTTCATAATTTGCTCGAGGACAGGCCTTAATCTACATACATATCTCACACCAGAGCGCAGTGGGCGTTATGCTTTGTTTGTTTTTTTTTCTTTATTTTATGATAAACCAAGAAGAGAGCCAAAGGTTTTAATGAATAAAACCAAGGAAGATGCAGATTCATGAATAACCTGTGCGCGAAACGAACGAACACTACTATAACAAGAAGAAGTTTGTTTTGCATACGACACAACTCAACTGGCGAACATGCATTATGGAACTTAATATTCATGTGCTTTAGAGATAAAATGAAAATTTGATAAATACCCATTGTTGCAAAGTTTTGTAAAGCATCCCGAATTAGCTTGAAGCCAGTACGAATAGACCGCTTAACATAATTTAAAAATTAATTATTAAAACACACCCCCTACATGGCATGGGGTGTTTGAGTATTATGAACAGGATTACTCAAGCTGTTGCAGGGCGGATAACATAAAGGATATTCGGATAAGTTGTGTGTATGGGTATAGCACAACTAAAGTAATATTTTTCAGAAGATAGTGTTAATAATCGTAAAGGACGATTGAAAAGACAAGAAAAGGTTACATAAGTGAATCAAGAAGAGTACCGTAGTTGTGTAAATAAGCAAAACATCAGTCTATTGTGTTGTTATCCCAAGCTTACAAGACTTATTTTATTTTATTTTTATTTTGATGGTGCTACAGTTCGGGGTGAATTAGGCCTGAACTAACATGTCACCTCGATCATAAGCCAACTGTCTTCACGTGTGTACGCCGATTTGGTCGAGGTCACTGTTTTATTAATACTTGAACAAATGTTCAAAGCTACTTGCATGCCATCGCCTTAACAGTTTCTCGTACTACTCGCCATCAAAAAATGCGTCATCAGTTAGCCTTGCTTTAGCAGAACTTTCGAGTCTTGTTCATAGGAACAATTTTATTCGCATCAATATGCTGAATGTAGCAACAGACAAGGTTGAGTCAAGTGGGCTGACGATAAGTGAAATGCTTGTGCTCAAACGAGGATGTAGTTCGTTACTTTTTTCCAGAAGAAAAACACCTATTGGTTCGGAAGCCAGATAAAGTGTGGGATGTCCTCATTCATAGCCTTCTTTATCGCCACATTTAGTTTTAAGAGGAGGGAGGGAGATTATATCATATTTTTTGGTTCCATTTTTGTAGAAGTGCATCCAAAGTTTGCTGGTAACTTAAGCGCACTCCGTCTGATGTTGGCTGCTTCAAGTACTTCTCACTTCTCGCGCAAGGGTGCAGGGTGAAATTCTAACTGCTGTGTCACCTTCCTCTGGGTCAATTGCTAGGCCCTTGTCTGTCAGTTCATTAGCCTCCTTGCTTCCGGGTGCAGTTTCGTAACCGGGTACTCAGCAGAGTCCTATATTGTGCTGCGAGATAAGAACCTAGCGGCAGAAATAGTTTTTATTGCCAGGCTGATGTCAATGTAACTAGAGTGCTAGAATTTTCACTTGGAAGATACTGCTATGATGAGAAACACTTAAGGGTAAGCGGTATGAAGACAACGCTTGCGTCTGCGCCTATTCTCCATATTCCATTTTGGATACCTTAGTATACGTAGACGGAGAAGTTTCTTGTTGATTTCTTATTACATTCTACTGAGAAAATGGCTTAAAAACTGTCGGCTAAAGGATAAGTAGAGTGATGTGCAATCTGTAGTTACTACATTGCCTATGTATTTACCTAAGAATTGAGTGGTTTCTATCGGATCTGCCATTCAGTCTGTCGATTCAATTATCCTAAGTGCACTCCGGTCTCTAGATTCTTGTATAAATGGATGCAGCGGGAGGAGAATTAGAATAATCTCAAGTCCTGTTGTTGTAGTGGTCCTGAATATTAGTGACTTTGCCAAACTAAGATGTCATACGTTTATATAGTCCCAGAGTAGGTTTGGGAGTGATTCCAGGTTTTCCCATATATCCTGTTGCATGTTATATTAGGTACTTGAATTTCTTCGGATTTCGAAAAAGCTGCAAATATCCTCAAATCAAGTCTTGATGGTGCCCTAGCCATCGTGAGGTGTGGTCTGACAGAAACTTTCCAAGAATGATTGGATTCCGATTGTTTGCGTATATGACTTGACAAGGCAAGCCAATTGAGTTAAGACTCGCCATAGATCAATGGTCCTTGAGATTAGTTATCAGTAGACTTATGCTCAAATTCGACTTACATCTTTCCAATGAAATTAGGGAATATTAAAGAAAGTAACAGAAGATTAATGGAGGCATATAATAAATGAGAGCCGTTGATTATTTGCTTAACATCAACGTTCAGGGCAATGCAAATTTAGACTCAAAAAACTTCTACAAATGAACAGAATCACTAACGTCCAAAGAAGTCAAACTATCAAACTAAATCTTAACGATAATGACCAGTGCACGTGCTGTGATGACGAAAAAGTTCACAAGGATATATTACATACTCGATGTCATTGAACAGAACTCTGCAAAATCAGAAACAAAACTAGGAGAAGTCGTTTTTTGTTCATGACTTTAACGAAGCATTTAAGCTAAGCCATGTGCAAACTTTATGTACGTATCCGTATGTAATAACTGACAATTGGATATGAAAAGAAACTGAAAACACAACAGTTTAGCATTACAGACCTTCCCAACCCCTTATGCTTAGCCGTTGTGTTTTTTGGACAGCCGTTTGCTTGAATTACAATTTTCCCGATTTTTGGACTAACTTATATGCAATCATAAAAGTAGAGATACAAAATCTGCAGCTGGGTAAAAATAAATGTTTTCAAATGAAACTTGAGAGAAAAAACGCATGAAATCTCTCCATTACCACAGGATGTGTTAATTTTTGGGAAAATTTAACAAACTGAAATTAAATGCTAATTTTCTCTGGCAGCGGCAATTTACTGAAAGACTAACAGGGATAAGTTAGAAACAACACTCACATCCCATCCTGGGCTACCACTTGGAATACGCATGCATGCCAAGTTTCACTGTGAGCATCGTACACTTTCCTACGGGAAAGCAATATAAAATTGACATTAAAAATGAATACTTCCAAGAGACTTCACTAAAAGTTTTCGAGTTATTTTTTTTGTTCCTTTTGTTTTTGGGTGGCCCAACAATGAATTTTTTAACAAAAGGTCGTGGGAGTTTTTACTGTGTGTATAGTATTCTCTTAGTTTTCGTCCTTTGGTAGATGGAGAGAGCGAGTGAGAGAGATTAGGTATAGTTCCTTTTTTATATTTATGCAATATGTCAGCAGGGATCAGGAAAAAGGAAAGCTTCTATGACATTTTTTTATGGACTACTAAGTAGTTTTAAGTTTGTAACATTTGAATAGGTACCGGGCAGTGGTGCTGGTGGTAGTTATATCTCATTAGGCAGTCTTGTATCATCTTTGTACACAAACAGGAAGACAAAAAAAAAAGAAAGAAAAACGTCAACTTCCTTGAGAAAGACCTAATTATTTATTGAATATAATAGGGCAGCATCGACCTTGAGGTTTAGGGGATTTTTTTCACATTTGGGTCTAATGCGATTGTAACAATTATTTATCTGTCAAGTTTTGAAATGAAATTATAAAAATAAATAAAACTTGCATATATGTATAATACACTGTTAACTAGTTTATATTCGAGGCTTGGGTTAGGATAAGTTAGGGTGGCTGTTTGTACATAGACCAGAAGAGGTCCGATGTGCGAGAATCACAGGATTTTTCACTAATCTGGCGTAGTTTACAATAAATCGGGTCACTCTGACGTAAGTCATTTTGATCTGTGTATTGGAGAGGAATCCTGTTTACAAGAGTGTGCTGTAATCCACAGCATTAATTGCTGTGACTCATTAATCGTCATTGCAATGAAAATGCACGCGGTTTTGGACCACGATTTTTTTTTTGCGGGCAAGGCGAATGCGGGATAGGCTTCACTGATGACTTTCTATTGCGATCTACATTGAAAAAATTCTTGAATTAGGGTTTAACACGTCTCTATTGCCTTATGTTATTCACCAGGCAAAGACCTCAGATGGACCCATGATATATATAAAGAGTAAACCTATGGTAGCCTGAGAAAAATGATGGGGCAGCCTAACCATCAGCGGAAGGAAAATTTTAGCAGTTTCCTGAAATCAGTAATATGAAGTTGCTTCAGACCATTTGGTGCGGGGCAGTCGCGTAAATTCATTACTCATTCGTCTCTACAGCTTCTGCAGTAGTCGTTGTAGGTTATTTCAAGTCATTCCGTGTCAGTTTCTATCGCGCAATACCTTGGCGCGTTTCGTATTTCAAACCTACTAAGTTTTACAAGACCGCTGTTTTTCACTAGTGTTTAGATGATATCATAGTGTATTAAACCTAAATATGGTCTTTCTTGAATCTATTTTTGTATTCAGGGGACTAAACGCCATCTCTGACAGAGATATATAATCGGCATCCAGTTTCATCCTCTATAGCGCTAAGGATAATAAAGCAACGTAGACAGGTAGCAGACATATGTCTGTTTGTTACAAATATTGCCATGGTAGATGCTTTATCTTTGAAAACAAAGTATTCGAACGTCCGACCAGACACGCTACAAGGGTTCATCATCTCTATGTGCACTAGTAAACACTAGATCTGGCTTCCAGAAGGAATATTTCCGGATGAATTCGAACTCCAGCAGGTCAAAAGCAGAATCAATCAAAGACTTACAAGCATCTCGGGGGCTATGTAACAAAAATTGTGGTGAAAAGAGAAGAAGCAGTTCTAGTTCCATGCAGGTGTCTCGGTACGTCGCGATATTTTCGCTGTGGATCGCTGATGGCATAATACTGGCAAGAGCGTGGTCATGACTAAAGGACTTGAGCGAACTGATCGAAAGGGCATTAGGAGGTTGGAGAAAATACCGTGAATTATAAGCAATGGCAACAGCACTAACAAAATTGTCACCAGTTATTCCACACACCCTACTCAGACGCCATTAAAACCGAATATCACCTAGATATGTATGAATATAAGTTTCCAACCGCTTCCGCGCTATTTGAATAACATCATATTTAAAAAGCCTTGAGCGCGAGTGGATTTTAAAAAAAATTTACATATGTATGTACGTTTGTACCTGCCTTGTATCCAATTGAAATATTTCAACAAATTCAAAATATAATTTTCAAAAGAATGTGTGTATAGGTTTGATAGATGAAATTTAAAGTTTCGAGTTCTCTAGAAACACTCAGCGAAATTTCAAAAACTTTTACATTTTAGCTCTGTGGAAGAGTAAGTTCTAAAGTTCTAGGCTTGACACTCATTCTTAATTTGACTCCCATGCCAACTTCAATGCTTTGCTTTTCTTGCCAATATTGTCCTTGATATTGGCATTTGCCTTGACATTTTCATCAATCGTTCTTTGTGCCTTGATGGCAGAAATACCTAAGTAGTTCGAATTAATATAAAGCCAGTGCTTCATTCAAAGTTCAGGTACATTTTTAAACAAGTATAATGGAAATAAAGATTGAAGGTTGCTGGAGTGAAATAACGTGGAAAAGGACTCGCCGAAGAAGGAACAAATGAAATTGCAATAAAACCCAGATGTTCTTGAACAATTTAATGGCCAATCTTGTTTCACGGATGTGCAACAACGAATGACACTTTTTTTTCTGTTTAAACCTTTTAAAGTTGATTCACCATTACCATGCAAATATGCTTAAAATAAAAAGCTTCGGATGCTTTAATTTATGGATCTGTGACTGTCGGGCGAATAAACACGTGGTTGTGTTTGCCAATTAAGATATCCCCTGCATTAACAAAGTAAGTGCAAATTCATTTTATGAAATCCATAAATCTAAAGAATGTAAATACTACCGCAGTCCGTAAGATTATCATCTGTCTTATGCAGCGCAAACCATCCCAACGCAAGTTATCGTCATAATAAAACTTTTTATGTTCCTTCTCAAAGAACGATGCTACCGAGAATTTTGAATTATTGTTTTATTTCGCTGCAAGATGCCAGCCAAAAAGGGGGCGTTTGTCGTTGTAGACAAATCCACACAACTAAACCACCCACTAACTCACCATAAATTTATTTTGTATCCAATATCCAATTTGGTCGCTGCTTGTTATCGTTATCCCAACGCTGCAAAGTATTATGCACTGTAATCCTTTTTATTCGTTCTTTTGCAGTTCAATTTCCGTATCGAAACCAGTCTCGTACACGAATGCACTGCGTACTTTATTTACTCAAAAACAATTTCACTAAAACTTAGTAGCATGACGCCGATTCACGTTCATCCACAAGTACGTTTACGACAATCAACAACGCTCCGAAAGAATATCCGAGAAACGAGAATTTGTATATAGTCGAGTATTTTTTTTGATTTGGGTTTATTCAGTAGTGGCACAACCACAGGTGATATGCATATGTGCGAGTATGTATGAGGGGACACGACAGGTAAATCCTGTAGAGTGGAACAGGTTTATGCGAAGAACACAGACAACCGACCGACCCGATCAATTGAATTTTCCATTCACTTCGGAGACTGCTACTTGTGCCGTCGTCCGTGTGGTGAGGCTGGTGCTGATATGTGTCGTACAGTGAGTAAGAACCGGACCGCACGCACGCACTACTAAAGCTCCACAGGACACAATGAATGAGGATGATGGTAGAGATGACGATGACACCAACACTCTATGCGGCATTAATTTGTATCCACTGCCAGAGAGAGGAGATGCTCCTCGGGCTTGTTCTCTGGTTTTAGCTGTTTTGCTGTATATCTGGAATCTAGGTGCTTCCACTGGACTCACTCGTTTCCACTGAATCGCATATTCAGCGGATTCCACTGAACTAAAACTACTACAGGACCAATGGAACAAAATACTTTAATTATGCACTTGAAATACTTTTTGAAAAATTGTTATTTCGACCGCTACAAGAACAGATAACTGAGTTTCCACTTGCTTTCAGACATTTCGACAGGATTCGAAAAAATAAATAAATAGTTAATCCTTGTTGGTATGAAGGGGATATGTATCGGTTAAGTACGAGGACTTGCTTAGAGCGAACTGATTTCGGGCACGGAGGAACACGTACTGGCTGGATAAAATTGTTGCCTCTCCAAGTTTATCGCACACATCCGAGGGAATTTTCCGAATAGTCGAATCCAATGAATTTTCTCGTGGTGCCTTTGGTGGTTGGTAAGGCGCGTGCCCGAGCACACTTCTCCTCCTACTCAATCCTCCGCGGCTGGTTTTCTGTTGAGATTTTTCTGTGTCTCCATTGTTTGATCATTCGCTCCGCGTACTTCCAGAGTTATTTTTAGCTCGAATAACGATGAGACTGACTGTGCTGTGCTCACGAAATTCTTCTGCAGCCATCGGCTTCGCCATCTCATTTATCACGGGGTTTTTCTTTCTCTTAATCGAAGAGCGCGATGGAAAGAGATTTATGTACTTTTCAATGGAGTAAATTCAATATGGTGTATGCAAACAAGGTAAATGTTGTGATAACGCATAGAACTGTCTTTAGGAAAAATGGAACGAAGGTTGCGAGGGAAATTTGTGGTGGTTATTTTGCCCGACGTGATGATTGTATACATATGTACATACATATATAATTTTCAGAGTTTCGGAAGAAGTAGTGTTTAGTACGTTTCGAAGCTTTGCAGATGGGCTGAGACACCAGGATGGGACAAAGGTCATGATGATATTCCCGATACCTGGGATATTTCGGAGGCAAACTCTTTCCCCATTTGGATCTCCGGTGGAACTTAACTAAACGTGAATAGCTTCTATCCGGGAAAAATGTTCGGTGTACATGGCTGCGGCTTGAACCCAAGCCGCTCGGTCAGCAGTCCAACGCACTAAGTGTAGACTCTAAGTTACCTTTTTGTCTCGACTACGTACTTTGCGTCCTTTGGACTGTAAAAATCAACGTATGTCTACCAACTCCTACTCTCATCTAGCTTAACGGGGTGAACTCCGGATGCTTAGTATCTCAACCTGATATTGGAAAAGCTGTTGGGGAAGCCATTGATAGAGCGGGGAAGACTAATTCCACTCATGCACTCCACTTTGAATTTGGGCGGCATCAAAACAATTCTCCAGAGGGATCCGTGGTGGCGCCCACAGTTGCAGTTATGTCACGTCTATGATCTGGTCCGCCAGGTTGACGGTTGTGTTGATGGGGTAACTGCCCGCTCACGGAAAAACCCCTAGTTACGAAGCTACAAAAAAGCCTTAGATACGAACAGACGGAGGAGAAATATGACGATAGAAGAGAGGATAGGCTAATTGGCTTTGGCAGTAGGAAACATGCGTTTCCCGCGTTTCGATATGATTAAGACTAGGACTTTAGGGTCTCAACCATGGACCACATTGCGATTGACGGAAACACTTCCCAACTATAATGAATGGCTAGCACTGTCTCGGACCTTGTTGTAGCCAAGGTGACGTCGGACGGCTACAATCGTAGAGAAATCGATAGAGCCCTCCCCGATGGACTGTCCCTTAATCTCTTAAAGAGCTCCTTAGTCACCAGTGTCAAGTATTGACTAGACTAGAGGTGGCGAAATTCCCGATGTGACGATGAATGTCAGTAGGCACATGCAGCGAAATAGGTGGCATACAGATCGGCGGGGCGTAGAAAGATCAGAGCTGCAATCAGGGTGTTGTATATCCTGTCAAGTAGCGGTAGTAAATATGTCCATACATATGTACCATATCTAATAATTTTAAGAATGGCAGTTATGCACGTTAAGTTATGCACTAAGGAGACCTATTCCTTGTTGATGAATTCAACTTCAATTCCTGTCATTGAAGAGGTCCTTCTAATGTCAATGACATTGTTTTCAATTCAAAATTTGTGGGGTTTTTGGAATATTTCAATAATATAACCATGTGCTGCTGCTTTGTCTTCCAGAGAAAACTTCTGTATAAAAGGTAAACCAATTATAATACCCTATCTGTGTCGTATATAAATTTCTGCATTCTCCTCTATTCGAATACAGAATATATTAAAAGAATACGTGCATACTCCATACTTCTAAAGAAGCATTCCGGCTACTTTCCAAGTGAGTTATTGTATCTCAAACTGTGTAAGTGTTCCTCTTATCTTCATTTTCTGTTTATATACGGGCATTTGATGCTTCCCAAATAAGTTCCCATTTTTATTTGTCGGACTGGCTTATTGCTCGTCGTCCATTTGTTTCTCAGTCAATGGGCATTTCAAATGCATGTAAGCATTGCTGTAATCCAATCAATTCATTCAATCTCGAGCTCTAATCTAGGGAATTATTTGACAGTGCATGTTTGCTGCTTCCATGATTCCCGATCAGATGTCGTGTGCATACGGAATGATTGAGGAATCCCCCCCGATCTGGGAAAGAGTTAATGATGAACGAGTTATGGGCCTCTTGGAAAGATTAGGAATCATAAACGATTCCTTATCGAAGACGGGGGCGAGTTGATAAATTTTATAAAACAACAGCAAAATAAATAATAGGTTTCTCGTTGCACAAGGTCAAGAAAAACGCGTCGAATCTGACCACGGCCGACTCTGTCGATCGCGCAATCAGGCGTATCTTCAAAAACATCTTCCAACACGTGTTGAACATTTAAATTTGTTTGGAATCTACATATGTATACTCGTGTGTAACATCGTCAGATGCGTTCGACCTTCCTTCGTGTTGTAAGAATTGTTGACGCTATTTTTGTCCATAGCAGCTCTGTTGCTGTGACCACCGTCGTGCATTTATTGTTTGTGTTCCCTCACATTCCCGTGGTACATTGATATACCGATGACTTCCGGGCCGAGGGAGTGACTTCGTAGAAAAGACGAACGTGTTGGAATACAAATTTATTTTTAAAGACAATTAACAACGCACTTACTCAGACTAATGTTTGGCAAACAAAAACTGGATATATGAAAATTAATTAGAATAATAATAGTCCATGTATCATTCAAATTGGTTTATTTTTAAGATACTACCTCCTTGGGGATGAGTAAAACAAGATAATTGCTAACAAGGATCCAGATGCTGTAAGGGAGGGAAATGACCCGTCAAATACTGAGGAGAGTCTATTGTTTCCACATGAGCTCCATGCAACATTGACGCATCTGTTGGCCATGGCCACGTTGCTTGCTGGTTTTGATTGAACACTTTTCAACACTTTTGCTTTTATAATGCTGATGCACATGAAAATCTCGAAGTTAATTCCTTTCGAGCAATTTCAGTCCCAGTGAACCGTAAAACACAATTCGCGTGAAAGCCATTTAATTTGAAGACAGCAACTACATATGTATGTACATAAAAACGTTTCTAAGTAGTTGCGTATGTGCCGAAAAAAAAAGTTCGTATCATCAAAGTATGACGAACCATAATGTATCCTACTCACATAATATGTCCTGGCAATTACGTAATTTTTTAGTGACTAAGCTAATGACACGCAAATTCAATCAAATAGTCATTTTTGTTTAAGTTTTTCCGGTATGACTAATAACGCGGAGTGGTTTTATAGTTAAAAAAAATAAAAAAACAGCTGAAGTGACTACCATCACCTTTGAACGTTAGTCAGCCGCCATATGTCTACTGCAACTCGTTAGCTAATTTGGAAGGGCTGGAGTGACTAATAAAGAATTAAAGAAAAAGGGGTTTAAATACCAAAATGGGGTGAACGACTCATTGAAGAAGGAAATTCGTTTTAAATTTGTCTAAAAACCACTCGAGGGAGTGGTTTGGACTAGTACACATGAGTCAAACTTATCGATGTAATATGGAATACAATTTTTTTTCGAAAGCATTTGGACGGTCTATGAGCTGGCTAGGCAGGGGTCAGCTCTATCCGGCCCACCTGCGGTAAGAGTCCACATTAAGGGACAAATCCACTTACACTTCCTGCAGAGGCCAATCTCAAATGGAGGAGATTAACCAACTGCTATGGCCGACCTACGACACGACCAGAACTAGGGATCTCCTAAGCAGAACCCGCCCAAATATCTCCAGAATAAGAGGGAAACACTCGTCCACTTCCTCTGCAAATGTTCAGCACTTGCAAAAGCCAGACTGCGTGCATTGAACCAACCATTCTTCGACGACCTCAGCGACATCTCGCGCAAAAGGATACAAGACCTAATTCGATTCTTAAATTCGATAGGTTGGATCTAGGCACCCCCGGCTGTCTCACACATCATCAACCAGGTCACGAGTCGTGGTAACAAAAAGGCACATTCTAGTGCTAATTGGGTTCAGTTGAACCGCCACCTCTACCTACCTACCTTGGACGGTCTACTTAGCTGACGCTCTCAGTGCCCATGCCCATGGATAAACCGAAAGTCGAACTAACTAAGGTGAGCAAAAAGCCTTGAGCTTTATATATGCTCACGCCACAGAGGAGAAAAAGACGATTCCACCAAAGATTGTTTTTAGGAGTTCCTCAAGAAATCCTACGAACAATTTCCGATATATGATGTTAAAATCATCCTTGGACATCTTTGGTGAGACTTCAGACTCATCGACTTTGCCGCAGACTAAAACTAGTAGCGCGTAACACAAATTTGCTACATCTCAACGTTCACAAGCCAATTTCGAAATCACTTGATCCAACAACCGCCATCAAAATGAATCATGTTGCGATCGACAAAAGGCATTCGTCCAGTGCTTTGGATACTGGGAAGTTCCGAGGTGCAAACATTGACTGAAACCATAACGGACACCAATATCTCCTCATGTCGCGACCAGAACTACCACCAAACCGGGCGATGCACTGTAATTTAGTTTTTCAATCTGGTACTGGAGAAAAAAGATGAGAAATTCTCAAGTCAACAGATCAGGCAACATGTTCCACAAATCATTTCAACTAATAAGTTACTTAGACGATTTTGACCTCATCGGTATAGCGGAGCTAGCAGAATCATAGAATCAGAAGGTACTAACATTGATTTGGTTATACATGAGGATAAAACAAAATTTATGCTGCGATCCAATTATACTCCCCAATCTCTGTTACTATGGCCTTAGGCAAAAACTGTTTAGCAAAGCCCTATTGACAAGAACCAAGGAGACGCTACACAAGATACTCATCACTCAAAATCACATAATTACACTTGAAATTTTAGAAAGAAAGGATCTACGTTCGATTGATAGTCCCAACTGCGTTTACGGTTCAGAATGAGAAGATTAAACCACGAATTGTACGAATTATACGGCGACTCCAACCTGGCCAAAAAGATATATGCACAACGATTAATGTGACTGGCTCGTGTTGAGCGGATAAACGCAAATGCGCCAACGCGATAATCTTCTATTCCAAGTACGATGTGACCTCAACCAACTCGGTGTATGGAACTAGAAGGCTGGTTAAGGATTGTGCTGTATGGAGAATCTCTGTAGCACCGTCATATGTGAATGACTGGTGACACTACATGAATTCAAAGCCTGAAGCACTCCCAGTTTGTTTTAATTCGAAGCGGGTTTCGAGGCACTCTTCGCCCTAAGCGTACCCAACATGACTTTGTCTATGGTGCATACCTTAGTTTCACCATATAGTTTGATGAAAATCGATAAAATAATTTTTATTCACTTGACGACATGTTTTCCCTTTGACTCTATGTTCGGTGTATTTTTTCTGGATAAATCATAACGCCATCAGATTGTACCTGCGTGAATAGCTTCAATTTAAATGATTCAATCGATCTTAATTGCCCAAGGGTTTGCTTCTTTGATAAGGCAAACCTTTGGCACGAGTGCACGATTGAAGAGCAGCCTCATACCTCACTCAAACAAAAAATCAACACCAGATAATAAAATAAAAAACATTATCTAACCAAAGGCCAGTTTAGGTGAAAACAAATCCCACACATTCAAATTTCCATTTCGTCGAAGCCATAATGCCATTAACAAAAGAAATAAATCAGTGAAAATTGTTTTAACGATAAGTACAAAAACGCACGCATTTGGCAGAAGAAAAAAATAAATTTCTCGAAGGAAAAATTGGAGACGACCTTAAGGAGTCATATTCAAGCGTACCCCTGCCAAACGTTCTCATATGGTCACTTAAGTACTTCACAATCATTTAGGGATAATGATTACACCGAGTGTACAGCATTTTGTTGCATTCCTTTCAAGTGCCCTGAGCGATGACAGTATGTTTCGAGTGCAATACGAACCCGAATCTCTCTCGGCGTCACCGCTTCACATGGCGCTTTATCACTGCACACTTTGAGTTGGAGTTCCATTTATTCTGAATTTTGTCCGTAACCCGATACAGAAAGTGCATTACCTCAAGAGAAAACCAATTTTAAATTAGACCTATGCGCTGGAAAAATAAAAATGTGTGTTTGGTAAACATTGCGGCGGATGTCATCTTCCACCATCACCACCCTTAGTATCATCGCCACAGCCGCCGCCGCTGCCACCCAGGTCATGAGAAGTGTCGAGCCATTTGAGAATGTCGTAATTCTTTTCCCGCGTTGATTGACACTGGCTCAGTGACTCAGGCAGGATGTAAAGAATATAAATGCACAGCATATGTTTGGCACTCGGATGCACTTTTTTTTAAAGCATTTAATTGGCCGCTACCCTCGACCTAGTATCCCTCCCTCTACAATAGATCCTTTTTGGCCGTGGCGCATCTAACGCCTAGAGACAAACCAAAATAGACACGTGAGGCAGTCGAATCAAATAAATTTTCATCGAAAATCCCCCGCTTTTCATTTCCTCAGAGCAGGAAGTAAAGATGCCGCCGGAAACTTACTTAACCAAAGAATAAAAGGGCCCTCAACTTCGTGTACACACGAACATACGCGTGAGTATTTTTAGAAACCTCCTGCTCGGAGCGCACATCAAGAGGATTCCCATGCGAGGCAATTGCCCCATTACGAAGCAATGTCACACCTTCATTAATTGTATACAGGAGGGTTCCCCGGTTTATTTTCGGCCTCCCCCATGATGTCGCTGCTCCAGCTCCAGAAATAGAGCTGTCCCTCACCGTGCTCAGCTGACGCATTCTACGATTAACGTTTGCAGGAGTCAACCTCCAGCGAATGCTGAATATCTCACAAGGGTCGATGACTCGACGTTTTGCCTCTCACACCATGCTCAGCTCCTTCTATAATCGCAGCTGGGCACCGTGTCATATGAAGATTACTGAATAATAGTGACAGCTTCCACTCAAAGATTAAAATTAATTGATCCCTCTCTCGGTTTTCCTAACCTAACGAATCCGCATTCATGCAAATTCACGGGTGTTGCGAAAAAACACCTAACGAGTGCATGGTTTTAAAGTTCAGCCAATTTTGGGAAAACATGCCCCGAGTATGTTAGAGGAGGATGCCGTGCCATGCACTTGTTCACAAACTCTAGGAGGACATCTTCTGCTTCCGGTGAAGAGACAACATGTACCTTCATCGGCTTTTGTGTAAGCTACCTGTCAAAACATAGCAAAATACTCCACAATGCAGCTAAAGGATGAAGGTATGGCTTGGTTGTGGATATTATTTACGCTTTATGGTCTTGAAGTTGTGAAGTTGCAGCATATCAAAGGATATAATTTCGTCCCGTTGTTCGTTGTCGTCGTCATCGGGACTGTGACGTCCTTTCCGCATCATGGGGCTCGACTGGGAGTACGACTGAAAATATCCTCCTCTAAGTGCTTTTGCAGATCAAATTTGTGCTTGAGCAAGTGCAAAACTTTTCCCCTCTATTTTTGTGGGTGGCGCACCAGTCCCTACAGGCAGCTCTACCTACATATATAACGAGCACATTTCGTATGAATAAATATATTCAACAGTGTTCATTGATATTTGATGTGCTTGTATTGACTCTCCTTTGACACTGATTGACGAGAATTCGTTCCTCCATATGAACGGTGAGTGAGGCGCTGACCCTTGAAAGTAATTGCACCAGTTTGCTGTTTGCTCCTGACACGCACGTAAGAAACTTGTCTCAGCGGTGCAAAGTAGCTCGGATTGGATTTGCTCAGTTTAATTGTGCGTTCGCAAATGGTTCGTTAAATGCAAATCCATTAAGTCATTCAAGATTGCCAATGGCTTTGCAAATACGTCTGTGCATTTTTGTGGCCAGAAACGGCATAATATCCCACAGTTGTGGCTATAGAATTTCGGATGAGGAGTGATTCCTGTGAGACGACGACGGAATGGAAAATCCTTAAAAATCCACAGATTTTTTTTTTGTATGTTTGCATTGATTTTGATTGCTTTGGTGCCAGTGGGGCTATACGAAATCCAAGAGACAAATGCCGCACTTAGCTGGAAGTCGTTCACCTTACGCCATTCATCATCGATTCGTATCATTCTTATCTTACAACGTTTTTCCATTCAATTAAGATTTGCCTTTTCGTATTTCGATTTAAGTTCGGGTCTTTAAGTCGCCTATTTACCACCATCGGAGTTTATCAGAACACATTCATCACCACAAACACAGGTTTCACGGAGAAAATTTATGCAACGAAATTGTTGGAGGTAGTGTGCCCACAGGAATTGGAACGATGACAGATTGATCTATAGAAGCGATTTTTCATTGAGGAACCTGTCCAAAGAAACACATTTTAATTTTAAATGGAATAAGATCTGTCCGAGTCATGGAAATGTTGATAGCGACTAGCGAGGTATGATCCTATGCGCAGTGAAGGAGTGATCATCTTAAGTGTTTTATGGTTCAGATCGCATTTCATGAAGGTCGACTAATCTCGCGATGGTATAAATTAGTAAATATCATTAGGAAAAGATGTGGTAGGTAGATGGAATGGCCTTAAACCTGGCATTGAGGTAACGATGGTTGATCCATTTCGAAAGCATTTCTAGGAACTTTCGTGTGTTTCAAGATCAAAGAGCGCCATTTAAACCCAAATTAGGTCTTGATGAACTAGCCAGACAAGGCTATTCTGTTTAAAAGTAGTAGGAATCTTGATGATGTCAAAGCAGTGGTCTCTTGCTAAATACCATACCTATACCGATGCTTTATCAAAAGCAAATAGTCACATCTGCTGCACTCCAATCAAGTCAGGCTTTTTTTTGGCCTTCCCTAGACACTTATTTTCCTGGCAATTCCTCAGTTACAGTTAAAGCTGCATTCAATCGCACATTAACCTTTCTGTAAGGTGTTTGGCATTTTTTTGGCTTTGGAACACTTTACTGGAGCATTCAGACGCAATTACCAGAAAGCAGGACTCAGTTTTTACCTATATATATGCCACCTGATCCGGGCAAAAGCAGGAACTGTCCCTTAGAACGCCAACAAGTTGTCTGTAGCCTCTTCTGCTGCCGCTTATTTCTTACATACGTTTGGGAATATTGGTTCAGTCTGCCTGCATCCGGAATAGCCGTCCCACGATCAATATTGCTTTTAGGAAACCCAATCGACGTGGGAAAGACTCAACGCAGGTTCAGGTCCTGAGAAATCATTCTCTGAGCCCTGTCTAATCTCATCGGAGATCTCGTTTCCAGAGATCTCAGTGTGATCTGGGACCCAGACAAGAGCCTTGCGACCGAATTCAGAGAGTTATTGCATTCTCGTACTATTATGGAACTGATTAAAGGGTTGAGCAAGGCCTTAAGCGCAGCCTGGCTATCACTATAGATCCCGATGCTTCGACCCTTCCACCTATTCTTAGCAATATAGTCTGCGGTAATTAGGGAAGCAAGACTTTTGCTTGGAAAACAGAGCCAAGCTTGCTAAACGAGTGATGTCTAGTGTTGTCGGCCTTCACGAAGACACCAGCACCGGGCCCATGACTGGTATTGGAGCTATCCGTGAAGATTCGAATAAAGTGCGTTTCTCACGCTTGGTCAGGCAGTTGCCCCGATGACAGCACAATTCCCAACCTGGATGACTATTTCCATTGTAAAAGAAACGCCCAAGACCAGCGGTCGTTTTAACCAATGTTTGGAACTGATGGCAGCGTCGAAGAGGGAAAGGGGGCTCATGCGGCCTCTCTCTTATTTAACATTAGTTCTTGGAAATCCTTATCGACCTCAGCTTCTGAGTATGTCGAAGAAGCCCAGATAGGATGCTGCTCCGAAAGTTTTTCTCTTAGTCAACAAATCCGGGTGAACAGAAATCGCTTTTCGATGACCGCCACTGGGATGTGAAATGAGCGCAACTGATGCCTAGTCACAGCTATACTACTGGACATGGCCAGGTTAATGCTGGTCAGTAGGTTCTTTTCTTCTTCTACAACGTATAACTTTCTTTGCAAAGGTTTAGGCTTTTTTTTAGTACCGTTGTAGGTTCTTCGAAGGATCGCGATGGACCCATTCCACTGTCTAATATTTTTATGATAACATAGCTTTATTAAACATTCTAATTCTAACCTAGCCTTACCTAGGAACGACTGCAGTCTAAATCTGTCGGCAGTTAGCGCAGAAAAGAAAAAAAAATCGATTCATTAGTTTGCAAAAGTTAATTAACTCAGAAACTACTGTACCGACATCTTAGATACCTACACATACACATATTCTTTACAATTTATGAAATAATGCAGAGAGTACAGTTCTTTCGTTCTGTAGGTAATCGGCAGTTAAAGCGAACTAACAAAGTTTTTTGAAACTTTTTGGCTTTTATTATCTTGGAAGCGCGAAGTGAGGATTTCGATAAAACTTTGTGAAAGAATTTTAAAGACCATTAGCTGCTTCAATGTATTTAATGCTAACAGAATATGTAATTAAATAGAAAATAGAAAAACTTTTAATATGGATAAACTACTTCAGAGTTATCTATGTACTTTTCTTTCTTTCCGTTTGTCCCATAGTTTGAAAACTGGATTTGTATCGCTTTGTATTTCAGTAAATTCATGTTAAGTTTCGTGTTGTCTTTGATTTGCAAAGGGAATCAGCTGCTTTACCCAATTTTCAATTTAATTGTTCGAAGAAAGGGCTATGCCAGTCTAATATGTGTATCTTACGAAAGTAGGTCCAGCCCGTATCACAAAGCATTTCCGCAAGAGTGTACCATCTTTTGTTTGAATACCCACCTAACCGATTCTGGCAAACTCTTTCAGTGAAAGCGATTGAATCGACTGGGCATCATTAAAAGAATTATGTATTTCTGTACATAGAATAAATAGCGTGTCGCCCTTGGGCACACTTACATTAATCAAAATCTGGAAGACGAGTGTTTGTTGGTACGCCCTCCAGGTACGTTCTATTTACGGTCAAGTGCCACAGAAAACGGTCATGAGTTTCGGGGCCTGTCTAGCTTTGGGAGAACTTTTCGCACACTTTACGTCCAAAACGTTGACCCTAATCGGACAAAGCGTATATAAGGCAGAGCCCGTCTGAATTTTAACGGAGTCCAGTTCTGACGGTCAAATCGAAAATGAAGAGAAATTCTTTTACGGTGTTATTTGCGTTAATTTTGTGTTGTACCGTCCTTGTAACGGGTAAGGAATCGTCTTTTTCGGATTGTGTGTGAGATTGAGGAAGTTCAATTTCAGAAGGGAGATCCACGCAACTTTTACGAATAGATGGGGAGCAGGATCCTACAGAACTGATCTCATTGGATGAGAATGACGAACAGAATGAGGACACAGAGGAATATCGTTTTCTCAGTGGTGCTGGTACTGGCGCCTCAACAGCCAGCGCCATTAACAACTTAATCACCCAACAGCAACAAAGATTGGAAAACCTTCGTCCTCAGGGGGGTAGTGCTACATCTACAGCAGGAGCAAATGTGATCTACGTCAATGCAGGAGCTACAGCTTCTTCTGGTACTACTTCGACAACATCTGGCAATAATGGCGTTGCAGGCCTCCTACTGCCGCAGGTTATAGGTGCAGCACTTTCGGGTATGAAATAAGCTCAATAATAGCCCGTCGAAATATTCAATTCAATCCATTTACTTGATAGGTGGTCGAAGAAGAGCTCCAGGTCGTAGGAGGCGTCGTCGACCAGCAAACAATCGTAATCGCAACCAGAACCGAAACCGCAGCCGTCGACGTCCACAGGTCTACTTGGTTCGTCCTTGATTTCTTTCCCACCGCCGCATCAATCAAAAGACGAGATTAGCTAAGTGTCCGAATGTTGTCATAACACATCAAGAAGTAAATAAATCAACTGAAAAGTTTGTGGGGTCTTTGTTATTTGCAAGCGGCCATGAGAAGAAAGCCATTTTCAATGTTCCAATCGGGGGCTGGTCAATGGATCGAACGATGTGTGTGTCAATTATTCAAATCAGCCGATGGAATATATCCGACCAAAGCCCTCGGATCAAAGCAGATTTGAACATCAACCGAATAAACTCTGATGGCCCCATTGGTTACGATGGTTTTGACCATTCCTAATGAACTCGTCATTTGGGACTAATTGATTTATCCACAGATTATGTCAGAGCCGGTTTATAGTGCTCTTTTAATTATAATAGCTTCATATGTCACCCCCCCTGGTGCAGGAGAGGAAAAAAAAAAGAAAAGAAAAACCTCGGCGACGCATGGTGTATTCAGAAGAATCTCGTCTCGAATTTTTGATTCCCAATCGGATTTGTTTACCTGAAATCATCGAGTACCCCTAAAATAAAAATTCAATCTCGGTTCAGCAGGTGTTTTCCTTGGTTGTTTACCCACCGGTGCCGTTGCCGCTTCTGGAAATGATGGCGGCCGACGATGATGCTGATGACCTGGTCGTTGTTATTGTTGATGTTAGGAATGGATTGGTAGTTGAGCCTCTCTCTGTGTTGACCCGTTGGTTTTATATGTGTGTGTATGTTTAGGAGGTTAGATTCTGGGAACGGGAACGAGGTATCTGGAATGATTTATTGACGGAAAAAGATTGTGGACTTGCACTAATTATCTTGTCCTAGATTGGTGTACGGCAGCGGGAAATGAATTGTACGACGAAGGGGTTGTCTGTCGACCGCTTGTCCTCTTCAAATCGGTAGCTGGTGAAAGATGTTCGTTAAATTAGCAAATGAACCTTTAAGATGATGTACGGATGGGGATGGATGGAAGGTTGTCTCTTTTTTTTGTTTGGTGTGAGTCGTTGGCGGCACAAACAAAAGTAGGGAAGTCATTGAATATTCTCAGATTTCTTACTGATTTTTTCTGGCCAGAAAGAAAGAAAGGATGTACGTAATTATAGGAATCAGAGGCAACAAATCAGGTTTAAGTTGATTTCAATGAGTAGGGGAATATACCAGTGGAAAGGGCGAATCTGGTGGCAATTTTTGGAGGCGATGATGTGTTTTTGTATCCCTATAATGAGTAGTCGGTAGAAAAGTAGACTCACAGCTACTTAATTATTGTGTGATGTGGGGTTCAAGGGTTCGTCTTAGACCTCTTTGTGTTAACTATGAAGCATTTGTGAAAAGGTTTCGCACCTACTTATAGAAGTTCCTGGAAACACATTAGGTTCAAGGAAGTCGTTTATTAAAGTTTAGAAAACTTCTACTCGCATCCTGTATATGTACGTATATACATATTACATACATCGATAAATTGCTTATGTTTTGCATTACTTGTTGTGTAATAACGAATAACAAACAGCAGTTAAACAAATTAGAGGTCGGTTGATTTTTTTTAAATTGTATGTTCCAATTGGTGTTGTTGCAAGAGAACTTCTCGATAGTTTTAGGGAAAAGTTGAGCTTACTTACAGTGGTAGTTCTTTATGCGACATTCTTCGCTGCAACACGATAATGGTCAGAAAGTGATCTATTTGGTTAGTGATAGTTGGACCAGGTGATTTTTAAGTTGCCTTGTAAATGTTATTATGGGGGAATTCGTAGTACACGCTACCATGGTTTGCTTCGCAGGAAAGTTGATGAACCTGAGTCCGTTTTCGGAGGTCGTATCAGCAGGCTATCCCTGCCGATGGTCCTACCAAAGATGTTCTCTTTGCCGATCTTGGCAACAAAATCTTGCCAAGATCGGTCTCGTCGGTCGTAGTTAATTCAACTTTAGATTTATCCAGGAGGCACCGCGAGGAAGTAACGACCCATTTTTGCCCATTATCTCATAAGCTGTCTAGAAATATCTCATAAGCTTAAGTTTGATATCATTATCAACTTACAAGGCCAAACTATGCATTAAAGAAGCAGTATATCCAACTCTATGTTTCTTCCTCTAGAGTCGTTAGCGTTACTATTATGTTATTTACGTACTTAATGAAATATATGTGTAGCTGGAGCAATGCCTAGTAGATAAACAAGTTAAGAAAAAGTAGGATATTAAATTCTTACATATATTGAAAATCCTTAAATTAGAGTTTGTTTTCTTGTATCAAATTGGTCTACCTTAAATTACAGATGGTTTCTCTATCATTCTGTTGAATCCTAAGCTCCTGCGTATATAACAAGTTGATCAATCCCACTCCATTCTACTGTATACCTGACTGACAAATAGAAAAGGAAGCATTCGAACATACTCCTGTTCGAAAAGAAGTGTCAAAATAATGTCAAGCTTCATTCAGTTTTGTTCGGTGAAAGAAATACACGATCGAAAAACAAGCACATTTAACATGCATGCATCACATCAGAGTTTCACTTGATGCATTTGTATAAATGTTCACACGTACTTTTTTTTAAAGGAATGGCAACGATGGGGCCGCGCCAGCCTAGAAAATTGGGTCACCGGCACCGTCAATTGATAAGTGCAACCCACAAAGGCGCTATAATTAATTTACATTTACATACATCTCATACGTGGTGTGGGGAAACTACTAAGCCTAGGAAATAAATTGCCGTAAACGTATGAAACGAGACTCACTTGTTGCATTGTTTTATTCGCAATCCATGCCACAGCATTCCTCACATCTCTGTGGCACTGTATCCGAACATGCATGCAATCCATTCCATTGTGTAGCGCATTTGATTTCGTTTCGCAGTTCTTGCTCAGGTAGGCAGGCAGGTGCTGCAGGCGATTATTATTGAAACATTGTTCCCACCCTCCATTAGCATTAGCATCTACAATTGAGGCCCAAATCGCCTCTGATTTGAGTTTTCATTTTCTTTTCCCTTTTAGACGTTCGCTTATGTATGTAGATGCAGGCGGAGCTGTGAAACGGATGCTTTATTGTGCGACTACTCGGAGGTTTCTGCGAGAAAGCCGCGCTATTGTTGTTAGATTGGAATGCATCCCCGTTGGCAGTCCATGGCGTATTGGGTTTTTAGGTGACACTACACGTTGGCATGCCTGATATGTCCCACGCGCTGTCCCGTGACGCACACACATTTCCATCCAGAATATCAATATGAAAATAATAATAAATGCCGGGTGTGGAAGAAACTGACTTGACATGTGTCAAATTGCTACGACCGCTTGCTTGGAACGCCCATTCACGTTCGCGGCGCGCAATCCATTCGCCAACTGACCCTATCGGCCGATGACGGAACAACAAAAGAAAATTGCACCGCACGATCGAGAAGTTTAAATCACTGAAGTTCTCTCGTATACCAGCAACATTCCTCGGCAGCAGGTGTTTAGCATAAGTAATTGATATTCCCTGGCTTGCTATAGAATTTCTATGCCTTAGCACTTGTGCTTTGCGCGTCGTCTTGTTGGCCCCGGTTGGTCGTCGCTGCAGTACTTCAGGTGTGTAATGAAGTCAAACCTGTCTTGGAAATGCTCCTTTTTTTACTGGTGCTCAATGCTCCTTCTGCTGCAACAAGTCGAGCAGTTAATCTGGCTGCTTCCCTCGATTTGGTTCTCTAGCGCCCTCTCACCACCACCACCAAAGCCAATTAAATCAGAAGCTTATGTTCCCATAAAATGGGAATTAAGTCGAACGGCTTACGATTTCTCATAATTTTTCTATGTGTGTATGCGTAAGCGTGTGTGTGAGAGAGAACGTCACATATATTTGTCGGTTCTCAGTCTCATCGACGTGTGTATACCGCGAAATGATTTGTTTGTATGAGCTTTGATACGAAGGAGAATTAATGTGAATCGAGATCAGGATGCTAACAAGTCATCCCCGCGAACTATTATTATCAACATTCTGGTCGTAAATAGTTGAATGTGTTCTGGTTTTTAAGTACCGTTCATTATGAGGGCACAATAGTTTGCTGAATGTCGTTAGGTGGATGTGCTTATGAAAGGATATGCTCGATCACTTAAGTGGTTTTCCAATGCAACTTAACAACTTGAAGCGAACGCAACATGGGCTCATGTACTATTAACCTTTCGTTAATCTCAGTGTGACGCTCTGATCTGTTGATTTTATTTTTTTTTTGAATATACAGGATAAGGATTAGAGGGACTAACTCGTTTACAGATATTTATGGCTAACAGGTGGTTTTAGGCGCGCTTTACATTCTGTCACATTGGTTTCTTTAAATACCGATCAAGTCCTTTGACACGGCTTTTATGAGATTGATGTTGCTAACTCGTTTACAGATATTTATGGCTAACAGGTGGTTTCAGGCGCGCTTTACTTTTTGTCACATTGGTTTCTTTAAATACCGATTAAGTCAGCTAGCCAAAAACACGTTTCAAAGGAATGCAAGGTTTTTAAAAAAAAAGTTAAATTCCTTTAAATTTGTAGCTGTTGTGCAGTGACGTTTTGTCCTATTGTTTTTGGCTTTATACCCTATTTACTCTATGACCAGACTTTATTGGAACTATCACGCAGAGAAAATTGAGAGAAACCACCATTTTCAATGATGGATCGTTGGTGAATGACAGAGCGGGAGCAGCCGCTTTTCCGAAGGAGATGGTGAATCTCCTGCATGAGGAGTTTTAATTCACGTGGAGAATGAGCCGACATTGGCTTGGCCTGTAGGAAAGCAATGCATAGCTGGAGTTGGAGTTTTGCTGGCCCGAATAGGCAGTGGGTTGGTAAGATTCAAAAATGGGCTACAAATAAACGCTTAAAAAGGTAAGCAATCGAGGCAAAATGCAGACAAGTAAACATTTTATTAAATGTGTCTGCCGCCTGAATCAAATAAGTATATTGCAGTGTTATCCAACTAACTCTAAACTTATTTTAAGAACGTGGAGTATATACATATGTAGTTCCAATGTCCAGCTTTGGCCAGGAAAAAGTGCGGAAACCCATAGAATAGGTTTAATTTAAATCAATCGAATGTTAGCGATGTGAAGAGGAATCGGTAAAAGGGAGGAACTGCGAACAAATTGGCAGGGCAGCCTCTCTATCAGAACTGAATATGGCATCGAAAGTGTCAGATTTCTTCTATAGAGCCTCTCTGCTCATGAGAGTTAATATACACCTTTCAGACTGCGAAACTTAAGGGTTCCACTCTCGGTCCTAAGATTATCTTGTGCTATAAAGATACATACATAGTTAAAAGTAGAATATTGAATCGCCTTTACATCCAAAACAGATAATTTTGAAATTAGGATCTCAGCCAATAGACTGCGATTTTAACCCATCAATCTACGTAAGCATAACCAATAAAGCCGCAATGAGATGATACTAGTGATGTGTTGCAAAGGGTATGTAACAAGGTTAAAAGGGACTCGTAACTAGGATTAAAATCGGCCAAGGTTTGCTACGTACATGTACCATAAGCTAAGAAAATGTATGCAAAACCTTCCTTCGCGAAGGCAGATTTCATAACAACCCCAGCCGATCACACTCAAATCCTTCACCGGAAATCTGGCCACCTATCACCTATCGTTTAATGACTTTCCGGAAACCTGCATTTTCGTCGCTCATTGTCGGCTTCCTTTTGCAATTAACACGCATGTTAAAACAGCTTAAGTCATCGTTTTGTCACTGTATCCTCTGAAGCTTGCACACAATAATCTTGAGTTTAATTAATAAACAAATAAATTAATTGTGTAAGTGTTGCGTAATTGCATATGGCATTCGATACGAATCCCCATTCCATGCATCAGCGGGATTGGCTTCGCAGTTTCCATTTAAGAACTCTGCGTTGGCTTCTCCTTCTTCGCATGTTAGATGGAAGTGTGTGTGTGTGCATGTGTGCGGTGCCTTCCAGGAATAAACGAAACACATCTGACAAAGCAAGAAATCTCATTTCATCCTCACAATTGGTTGGCTCGAATGCATCTGCTCGAGTTGCTTTGTCCCCGCTCTATCCTCTGGAGATACATTCCTTCATTCGCCGTGTTGCTACTTGCATTTGTTTAGCAGTTAGAGCTTGTCATTCCCCGTAATGGATCCGGAAAGGTGAATATCGCGTTCGCAAAGCCATGATAAATCTATTAATACCCATGATGGTGGTGAAGAAGAAAAGTATCCATCCGGTTTTTTTAAATGCAGTTGAACCTTGGCTTCTGCAAATGACTTCGTTTTATTGTATTTTCCTCCTTTTTTGCTTCCATCTTTCCATCCGCTTGCGATGCTAGCTGATGAAGCCATGAAGGTCGTTGGAGCCGTATGCCGTGATGGTGGAGGAGGCCAGAGCCAGAGTCAGAGATGCTGGGGATAAGTAGCGATTGCGCGTGCCCGAATGAAGCCGAAGTTTCGCTCGGCTTTAAGTCGACTCTGGTCGTTGGTTCGCTTATGGTTCAGCCGATCGTGTGGCGATCGCCATCAACAAACTCGTCGGTGTTGGTTGCGTCTCTTTCTGGTTGTTGGCAACGCATGTTACATGCTTCGTTCGTGTGTTATTTGCTGCCCAGCCTACACAATTTGTTCTACTTTACGTCTTGACGGTCTTTCCGATCATGCTGTGTGCTTTGTGGATGGATTTGCTTCTTTTTTCGCTTTGGCTTGCTTCATTCTGATAGATATACTCATTATTTCCATTTATTTTTAACCATGAGTTCTGACTTCTGATGTTGTGGCATTTTTAGGGGGCGAAGCTACATCAATTAGGTAGTTAATGTTGGAAATGTCATGAGTCATGTGATTTACTGTGAAAAATCAATTAGGAAGGATCGTCTCTGTTATCATAACTTCCGGAGATTTCGGATTTTTTTTCCCGGATCCGTATTCGAGATTTTCGTTGCGACGAGAAGGTAAATATTTTGCTTGGCGTTCTTTGTAATGCAAATCAATGTGGTAGCAAAACATTTTCGACCTTTGGGTTTTTGAACACTCGTATCTGCTCGTTTATTGTTTGACAAGGCATTGACATTTTTTCGTTACCTCACTAGACCTTTGCTGAAGTGCCTCGTTTTTTTCCATTTCGTTTTCGACGTGTGGGCGTTTTTTTTTTTCTTTCGGTTTACAACGTGTTTATTAGAAGAGTTTCGCATTTTAGGTCTGTTAAGGGTCTAATTTATGTGCAATAGCAACGTTAATGTGGATGTTTTTCCAGTCGAGGTATGTAAAGTGTGGCTTCGCTGTGTGTCACAATTGTAGGCAACATTTCGTATTTTCGTTTTTGTTTTTGTTTTGTGTGGATTATTATGCACGATGATCGGATAGAGTCTCTTGATTGGATGTATTATTGTTTTTATATACCTAACTCTTGTGGAATAAATCACCGGACATCGACAGCATTTCTGATTTTAATCTTCGATTAGGCGGACATTTGTTTATTAAGCCAATTTAGAAAGAGTTTTTGGAATCGCGAATAAATTCGCAAAATGGTGGCAAAACATACACCTATTATGTTAATCTGCACACATTATAAAGACAGTTAACATTTTTAAATAGATAGTTCCAATCAGAGAAATTATGCAGTGACTAAGCCTGATTTCTCTTCGATGGAAATATATAAAGTGGAAAATGAAATATTCTCAAGCGTATGCAAATATTTATGATCGTAAATATGTTTGAAAAAAACCTGTTATATATAGAATTATTGCGTTGATTTGAGTGAGTGTGTATAGTTATTCGCACGATGCACGTGGAACCTTTGTGTTACCTGTTTAACGTGGTTTCATTCAATCAATTACGTTAAGTTAGAATTAATAATTTTATTACATTAATAACGTCATACAGTCATCTATAAGCAAACCTAATCGGCGACAAATTATATTTGCAAGTCTTTGCTACGGTCTTTTAAATAACTTTAAGTGCTAAGTTATATTTATGGCAGGAAATAAGTCACGCAAGAAGCTGAAATTAAAGAAAAGCTTAGGAATTTAAAAATTACTAGACATTTAATACGTCAAGCACGGTATTGATTTATATTTACAGTGGTGGTCCAGTATAACGAATGTCGATGTAACGAATACTTTTTTCAAATGCATTTCTTTTAAAAAATTAAAAACCAGAAGAAATTATTGCTTTTCGAGTTTTCTTTATTAATTTTTTTACTTTTTAACAAAAAAACGTTATTTTATTTGTTAACTTTACGAAGTTACGAATCTGGTGATGTTTTACACAAATCTGCGATAGAGATACATATACGTATGTGTTTTTGGCACGGGTCCGGGGTTTTTTTGTCCATTCTTCTTCCATTCCACTGCCAAATTAGTGTAGTATCTGTTAATAAAAATAAATAAATACCTGGAGCGAAAGCCGTGGGGAGGGGGGAACAAAGGCCTAGCTTCCTGCAATCAGTAAGGTTGTGCGTGTTGAATGGAATGGAAAGGATTTGCAATTTTTATTGTCCACACGGTAAATTGAGAACCTTTTTCCTTACAAATTATACCCTCAGAGGCTTACCGAGAGGAAGTAATGCGAAAATATTTTATTTTACTGTCCAATAACCACTGACTCACGGTGACCCCAACAGTATCAAACTGTAGTATTATTTAGTTAGGAATCGTGTCAATTCAGAAGAAAAGTAGTTTGGCAACTAGGGAAACCTTGGAATCGCCAACTTTCCAACTTAGTAAACCATTGTCACGGATTTTTATTATTAAGATCAGGGATTCATAAATGGTCTTCTAATAGAGACTTCCGAACTTTAACAGTTGATAGCGGCCATATTGTTGAAGCTACATTTGTCAAATTAACTGTCATTTATTCATGGACGGATATAGCGTTCAACAACATGTGCAAATAATAAAATTGTTTTATCAAAATTGGTTTTCTGTTCGGGCAACGTTCCGCGCGCCTCGCCCGTTTCACGGTTTACGTGGTCGTCCTCCCAGTTTCAACGTTTGGTGGCCAAATTCGAGTTGACCGGTTCAGTGAACAATCAGCCAACATCCGTACGTCAACGAAACGCAAGATCTGCCGGAAACATCACCGCTGTCCGTAAAAAGGTGAAAACGATGATGGCATTGCCATCACCATCAATGGACAGGGCTATAGGTTGATGATTACCAACTTATTTTTGGCCTGAATTGGGTTTTGGGTGATATGGACACCAACGACATGTGATTCCAACAGGACGGCGCTACTTGCCACACAGAACACGCCACATTGGAAATTCTGCTCGAGCGATTCGAGGGCATGGTCATCTCACGTGGCGGTGATATGAACTGGCCACCGAGATCGTGCGAATTGACCCCGTTAGACTTTTTCTTGTGGGTTTTTCTGAAGTCGCAGGTCTATGCGAATAAGCCACAGACAGCGGCCCTCAAAGCCAGCATAACCCATGCCATCGGTCAAATTCAGGTCAAGTTTATCCTTTCACGCCAATAATGCAACGGTTGCTCGCGATCGTTGGGCAGGGATGATTATGGTCTCATATAGTCGGGATAAGGCTTTACTACTTAATGGCCATCTCAGCCCAAGGAAACTGCAATTCTTTGAATGACTTCTCATGAAGTAGTATGTAGCAGAGCCAATGTAGACAAAGTCCTTTACTACCTTGAGATTATAGCTGTCCATTGTGACGTTTTGACTAATTCAGAATTTTCGAAGATTGCACATTTGGTGTTGACTTGAAAGTTTTTCACAATTCGTTCAAATATGATGTTCAAGAATTGACAAAACAACAACAAAAGCTTTACTTTGTTTAAGTTCTTTTATGACCTCAAATGACTTTGATGGAGCAGAGAGCGTTCTCCATCGTCATCTTTCACAGACGGATGCAGATTTGATCGATTGTGAACTTGTCTCACTTAATGCCGCACTGATAGAGGCTAATCAGGTAGTTGACAAAATGTTTCAGGCATTTGGTTGTATGATAAGATCTTATATGAGAAGTTGAGGAGACTGATGTTTCTGTAGTTGATGCAGTTGAGGGGATTTTCTTACTTCTACATATGTGCATATGTAGATATTCATCTCAACAAGTTTCTGTAAGAGCTTTGCTAGCTTGACACTTTCTTTTTACCTTTTGATGAAACTACCGTACAATGTTTCTGGAGTATTTTCAAACACACTCTTCCCTTTATTATTCTTTGGGAGGAGGTTATGATCTTTCTGCCTATTTGGCTCGTAGGACGCACAAACTGCGAGCACTTCTTGTTCCTCCTTTCAGTGCCGCTTTATGTGCCTCTTGTTTTGCTGCATGTGCTTGTGGGCATTCTTAGCCAAATCAAAGTCTTTAATACTGGCGGCATAGGAGTTTGTTGGGATAATTCTGGCAACCTTTTGCGATTGTAGCCTGTCAACATGGTATGTATCTTCTTACCGTCATTCTAGTTTGGGATATCAGCTTTCCCAGTTTGGTGTAAGGAAATAGTGATCTGGTCGATGCTAACAAGTCGGACATCCAGAATACTAGGAGCTTTCGTCGATCGCAATGTGACACATTATATTCGCCGGTTGACGACCAGACCATTACGACCGTCCCCTAGTAAATTTTAAAATGAGTGTCTGTTCCACAGCAAAGTCGATTGGTCTAGGTCCGTTTTTAGAGGTGGTGTCGTGTAAAAAGCCCTTACCAACTGTCCTGCCAAAGGTTCATCCTTAAGTTGTGGAAGACAAGTTCATGTGGTTGAGAGCTCGCGCATTCAATACTTCCGAGATGTTATTTGACAGCAAGTCTCATAGATGCGCATTCGTCTTAGCGCTTTTGGTGACTGTTCCAAAACTTACATTGCTTATAATGATAATCATTTTTTATACATACTTTGAGAGTCTAACTATAACATTTCTCCAACTTTAATTGAAAGAGGAGTTTATTAAAACTGAAATTATATCCCCGAACTATGTAATTGTGCGGGTGGCATCCTATTTCTGATGCGGTACTACAATTACTGTTAGCTTGAACATTCGAGCATAAATCCATGAGTTTAGAGTTTCAATAATTTCTTCCAAAAATGATTACCATGAGATACAAGATACGAGAGGAGAAAGTGCACCCGACTGCATGAATTCGTTATGCTGCGGGCATAAACACGATACATTGCATAATTCAATTGAAGTTAGACAAATGTGTAACTTCTCTGTAATTCCTATTCTTACTCCAGTAATTGCATCTCCACACTGTACTGAAACAATTGCTTCTTGGATTTACTTCTCCAATTTATTCAGACAGATAAAGCTAAGCAACCTTCACTCTTCTTATCACGACCAAGTTCCTCTTTTAAAAAGAAAACATCTCAACCTCAAGCACAACACACACTTGCTCACGATAAGAGTTTTCTCTTCTGAACAGAGTTTCGTTAAAATTGCAGTGACAAGGGAAACTCGAAATTACTTCCAATATTCTAGTCAAAATGGTTGGTAATCCAGTGAAGAGACCCACTTAAGAGACTCCTTTCCACTAGAGTTGCGCTGCGCAGCATAAATTCTCTTTCTTACCAAAACTCTCTTTGGTTCTTTCAAAATGAATCGACCAACCAGCCCAGAGGCACAGTGCACAGACACAGACGACAGACTATCCATGCTCATGTTGAACAATTGGATTTTGATTCCAAAGAACTGCTTGCCATCACCGCCAGTCAGTCAGTCGATGGATACTTGGCAATCAAATGGTGCGAAGCAGCTGTAGTGCGTGTGCCGTGCGGATTGTTTTATTATTGTTGAGTGTTTTTGTTTCTACTTTTACCTAAATCGACTTTGCATTTTGAATTAATTTCGTTCAATATTATTTCAAGCGAAAGTGAGAAACCGTTTCCACGTTAAAATATACAAAACGTTAACTCTACTATGGATAAAGATACATAACACGAAACGGTCACTAAATACAAAAGCATTTGTTTAGATTGTTTTTTTTTTCTTTTCGTTAAAGTGCGGATACAAAACTATTCCAACTCCTTTTCATTCAGTTTTTGTTCAGTGTACTGTCATCACTCAAGGGACCACGATATCTGTTACTATTGTTGCACGTTCTGTATCGAACCCTGTAGTAAATCCTATTTTACTTTTATACTTCCCATCATTTATTCATCATTTGTCAGAGAAAAGGAAAATACCAATCGAGATAGAAGAAGAAATGTAATTAATTATACAACAACAGCAACATCGAGAGAGAAGAAAATAATAATTCTAACAGAAGTGAATGTGAATAGAGAAGTTAAATAGAACGGAAGTGAATGTGTAAAGAATCCAGTAAACAGGATATGAAATGTTGCTACCCCTGAAATTGTTCAAAAGTTTTGAAATTCATCGTCATTACCGTTGAGTCATGCATTGATCAAGGATTAACATTGTCTGTGAACAACACATCATTTCGTAAAAGGATACATATTCCTTCCTGTGCGCGGCGGTGCGTGTGTGTAGATATAATTTTTCGCCGATGAATAGTATTGGATTTTAAATTCAGCAACGGTAAGCATTAAAATCTGTAGATGGTACATTTTGAATGACTTGCTAAAGAAGAGTCGTATCCTTTTTTGAAAGAAAATCTTGCCTACATAGGGAATCTTTTGCTTTTACCATGACTAGCTATGATTATTTTATGGGTAGGTTAGTGGAAGTTGTGTGTCTGTCCTTTTTTAGATTCTTTCATTGAATTTTTAGTAGTAGTTGTAACAAAATTTAAAGAAGGTTCATTAAAATTCCTGACAAGCTACGTTTGGTGTTGAATTATTGATCGAACGTATCTTCAGAAAGTCCTTTACTCGTTCTTAATGCTCTTCATTGTGTGTCTTGCATATTGCAGTATCCTTCCCTGGTACAGAACAGGCAATTACCTACCCTATATGAGGATGATTGTGTGTTCACTTGGGGGAAGGAGTGGCTCCCTACTATTCGTAGATAATTGAAATTTGATTGCTTTCCCCACCCCAATCTATTCATTTAGAATGTGTCTCATAGTATCGATTTATCTGGTCCTTTTTACTGAATCATCAGTATGCAAATAATTTACAATTTGAGTTAAATGACATGTCCACCAACTTTGTGATCCAGAATTGAGTTTTTTAAGCGTGCTCATCAAATGTTTGAGCCTAAACTCTATAAAATTATAAACTTTTACAATAAGTATGCCAAACGCCTTTAAATACAATATTTCGGAAACGCAATTATCTTCCTTTAAAGTCAAGTAGGCACTTCTGTAACTTTTATCCACTTGATGGTACAGTGTAACTTTCAAAAGACCCATTTGTTTAGATATGGATTTCAGACATGGTGCGTACTGATGGAGGAACTTTTAACATGAGGAGTTATTTTGTATATAAGAACGATTTAGTTTCTTGGTGGTTGTTTGATTAACGTTTTTTTATCCTTGATTGTTTGACTTGCACAGAGCTCCGTCTAGAGGGTTTTCTAATCAGATTTTCTAGCACAAATCTAAGACACATGCAGCATTTTGCCATTGGTTTTATAATTTAAATCTGAACACCTTCTGCGTAAGGCTTTTAGTGGCTGTAAAGCATCTCATAAGCGAAACCTTGCCGGATTTTTTTTAATAGTCTTGTTTTAGAGGTTTTTTTTAGCTGTAACTTGCCAATAAATTCTTATTTGGTGAGTAATATATTTCTCACAATAGCAGAACGGTTTGATGGACCTGTCCATATGAGCAAAATTTTGACATCCCCCACGAACTACTTAGGTGATGAATTCGATCGAAAAATCAGAGAGAAGACATATTTCATCAAAAACATCACATAAGTTATGTCAACTTGTTCCGAAAGTTTTTGCCTTGATAGATGATAGGCCAGATCAAGCAAGCTAGTAGCAATACAGTTGTTGTTGAAAAGTATCGGACGAGTTATTTCGAAACATTCTTACATGCACTTGAGACAAGGTATAGTAATAAGTAATAAGTAATTTTTCTGTGTGGGCTTCCTAGATAAACCTACTGATGCTAGAGGGGACTTGGATCTATGAGCTCTTTTGTGCCACGCAAAGTTCTCCTACAACTGGGGAAACTTTCACTTTGGAGCTCGATCGGGGTCATGTGCTTGTTCTTAGAGGGTATAGTAGCTTTTAGTATGCGTATTGGTTTCCTTTTCGGGTACTTATTATTAGCTGTAAGAATCCGTTTTGTGCCACAAAAATCCACAAATGGTTTTCTTCAAACGATTACAGATATTTACATCTGCTGCAAAGATTTGTTTTTCCATATTTATATTTATTTTTGAATTATTTTCCTTAAGATTTCTGGAATTGCATATGTTGTCTACTTTCTATCGGATATTCTTCATTAAATCTCTGGTTTATGAGTGAACATTTATTACTTAAAATAGCATCAGAGGAAAACGTCTGAAATACTAGCATACCGCAACATGTGTATACTTCAACCCCAATTCTGGTATCAGAAAATTACCGAGCTGTTTGTAGGGTGTAGGGCCCATTAAAAAAAAATATATATGTAGTCCCATGAAGGCCAAGCACTAGATTCTTCCAATCATTCCTGTTGCACACATGCGTAATAAAATTTTCGCAAAAATAGAAGGGATCTGCAGGTTTTATTGCGAACCTTGAACGTCAGATTGATGTTAGTAACTTAGAAAACGTTACGTTAAGTTAAGTTACAGAGGCGGAGGGGGAGTTGAACCGTACCATCTTTCTTGGATTGCTTTGGATCCATTATGCACATCTTTAGTGTATTAGGATTTCTGTAGAAGAAAAGAAATGTGATCAATTATTAGTTCCCGGCCTTCCTAACCAACTTTGATATACACCACGAAACGACAAGTACTGTTCAAGAAATCTTTTTGAACATATATATATGTAACTAAAGTTTCTGCACCCCAAAACAACAAAGCGAACGTGCAAGATAACATTTTTACCACTGTTTTCACCACAGAGTCCCTAAGTCGGGCCTGCTTACGAATTTTGCAGCCCTCCGTATTTCAGCCTGTCAGTTAATCCAGAATCTCATTCATTAGAAGAATGTATCCTTTTTTCTGTCCATAAAAAGGCTGAATTCTGAGCTCTGAGGACACCAAGGAAATTATGATTGTTTAACATCCCAGTACAAAACGCTTATTCTACTGTTCGGTATAAAATGTTTTTATTTGTGGGACTGCCCTTAGTGCAGTCAATTTCAGAGTGCCAAACCGATGAAAACACCCTTGACGAAGTTGGTATTTGTAGACCACAATGTCGATTTTGCGCTTCTAATTCATGGTTCAAAAAGTCGAAACAGCAGAATTAGCATTTAGGGATGATAAAACAGACTTCACTGTCATCTTCACTATCGATTTCAATGCAAGCGAGCCTTTGGAGTTTTGGACAGAAACCATTTAAGTGACCTAAGGCCAGTAGATCATGTTTTCTGAAACATCGTTTTCAGAAGTTAGATGGATCTATAAAAGATAGCACGTTCCACGTTGATGCCAGTTCCATCCCACTTTCTTCTAGAAAGACATTGGAGTAGTTATATTTATCTCCTTTCCAGAATCCAGTTTGGGACAATTTAATCAAAGAAGTTGCCTAGCAAATAGTGTATTTGTTCAGTTTCACAAAGTGCAGCAGAATTGTGTCAGTTTTGTTCGCATCTTGTGATCAGATGTCGCATTATTGATATTCAGTTGATGAAAAGGTTCAAACCATGCCATTAGAATCAACGGTTTTGTTATTCACCAGCTTTTTAGAACTTTTGTTGACTTATTTCAAACTTGTACCAAAGATGACATAATCACTTGTTAAACTGATGGAGGGTGGCTGCTGCCAAGCCAAGTCCTCGGTTTTTTTCCAGTGACTGTCTCTAGGCTTTATCGTTACTCGTGGTGTGTTCTTGGATGGGCAATTGTGAATCCCTGATTGGCTGAAACAAGTTTTAGAGCTTTTTACCTGTACGAACTTAAATAAGTTAGAAAATAAGGTTCAGTGTTGAAATATTACGTATAATCATAATCACCCATCAATATTTCAACGATATTTGCTTCTCAAATGCGAAGTCTGTAGGAAAAGTTAAATGCAAATCAAATAACTGTCATCAAAGACTCGTGCAGAATTCCCTTTGCTCAAGGCACAAACGCAAATTTGCTGCTAAATAGTCGAATTAACGGATAGTCGTAGTCTGTTTTCCTTGTCCTCTTTTTTTAATACTTTGATTAGTTTTCACACGGTTCCATTTTTCACTGGCCAATAATTAAGAAAAAAAAAAGTGTTCAAAAATGCCCTAATTACCGAATTTCCTAATAGGTTTGTCACTGTCAAACAGAAGGCGCTATTTTATCTTTTTCAATGACAGCTCTTGCTATTCAAATTGAAAGCGTTCAATATGTTGTTGAAGGAAATACCAAACGAAACAGAAACACTCACGTTGTCCACAAATTTATAACGTGTGAAAAAAAAATAAAAACAAATTTCCATTTCAACATCAACCTACCTACCGTGCATTTGTGTGTTTTTTTCTGTGCGAAAAACTGGCGCCACCGAGTCGTAAGGTCTTTATACTTATGAAAATCAGTCTCTTATACACATTAGCATAACTCTATAACTCTGAACTTGTACTAATAACGAATAAATAAAATGAATACTAATAAATGTTTTATTCGTTATCATCGGGCTGTAGCGATATGTTGTGTATATAAATCACTACAACTGTCTATAAATACACTCGTAGCTACATAATTTTACTTGATTAACATAAATCCATTTGTGGTCTAGAAACATGTTTTCCGCCAGACTATGTTGCAGCGCCACCTAGTATCTGCGCTCCGAGTAAACCTAAGTAATCTTTATTTGTTTTAATTCATTCCACTTTAATGTTCAACTATTAATTAATAAAAAAAAAAAAATTTTTTTTGTTGGTTCTGTTTGAAGCGATACCACTTTTTCTATTTAAGCAATAATTAAGTCTCGACCAGTAGATAGAAAAGATGATATAGAATAAAAGCGAACGTAAAGAAGAAGGAGCAACACGATGAGAACGGGTTTACAACTTCTTTTGAGAATAAACGACGAGTATGCTCATAGGAATAAATTTTAATTAATTCGAAATCCGTTGGATATTTTTCGTTGTTTTTGTTTTCAATATATAAATGATAAACCTAATTCGAGTTAATTAAGAATTCGTTTGGAACATTGTGGCTCATGTTCGTATTGACGATTATAGCGACAGTTAAATAAGCCCCAATGTTAGCTGTGTCGCTCGCGTTGCTCCTGATTAAGTGCCCAGTTTTGAAAATTGGGTCCCATTAAGCATTCTAATTGATAGATCACATGGGGTTATTAATAGCCGTTATGAAAGCCGTATTGCACAGTTTGATAGCTGGACTTATTTCAGCAATGTCCACGTTAATTAAAGTGGGAGAAAATACAAAAAAATTGTATCGATAAAATATGGGTTTTAAATTGGCTCTTTATGAGGCTCAGGATCAAGATATTTTAGCCGCGCTTTTGAACAGAATACCTACTCTAAACAAGTTGAAAGACAGATGCTCATTTAGAAGTCAATGCCGTCTCTTGTCATGCTATTTCGGGTTAACTACTTTAAGCTTACCGAATTCCATCAAAATGCGTAAAATTATACATTCAATAAATACTACCGCACAGATTGTGAAGACAAAATCGATAAATTATATTCTGATTGGACGTCGACGCAGATAAAAACAAATTTTAAAAACACATAAGTTATTTTTAGTAATTAATTAGTGTAAAGCGTGTATCGCTAAAAGTTTCAGCACCTTATGCTGATTAAAACAAAACACGGACAATAAAAATGAAAGCATGCCGAAGATTTAAGGCGTTCTATTGAAAATGAATTGGTACTCCCTGCGGAGTTCCACAAGGCAATTGTTTACTATTTTTGGTGACATATTTGTGAAATATTCTAAGATTTGAGTTTATTCTTATTGATGGGGTATGTAACACCCCAGATGACTCAATCAACATACTCCATTTTATTCGGTGGTTTTGTTTAACTGTTAGGCACTAACTGCAAGCTATAATGTGTATAGATGTCAACAACAGTACGAGTGTGGATAGCACAAACCCCACTCCAGAGAAGAATTAATGAGAAGATAGAACGTCGACAGGTTGCAATCACAAGAGACAGAATCTTCGCCAAAAGCTTATCCTGCATATTCTCAATAACTCCTGTTACGAGTACATCAGCATCAAATGCCGAAGGCCAGTGGTAACGCCGCCAACGTGCCATTAAAAATGTCGCAACTGATGTGCTGGGCTTTACCCCACTTTACTCTACTGGTTTACGCATGCAGCAAATGGTGCAGCAAAGTTCTATCACGAGTTCTATTAGCAGAAGGAACGACGGGAAGAACATTGGCTTCATTTTAAGACAGATGTTTAAGTCTCCTTAGCATCGTATGCAAAGATGTTAACCTAAAGCTTTCGTCAAGAACCTGATTAGGCCCTATAAGTGCAGTTGTCTTTGATCTTATGATCCCTGTGTGTAACCAGTGTATGTCGTACTTTGGTGTCTTGTTAAACGCGTTCTAAACTGCCAAAATGTTCTAAGAGCTCGAGTCGATTTCAGTTCTGTTTTGTTTTCTCCAGTGTTTAACGGTTCTGAGGGTGTTTCCCTCTTATTAAAATGGCTTGGTAATCTTGGATACTTAAGACCAGTAGCTAGTTGCGAAGCATGTTCCTAGCATTTAGGTAGGTAGGTAAGGTGGCTGTCCATGCGATGCACAGACAGACGTAGGCCAAGGAATTCCCTTTGTGATACCACTGGGATCTACCCTAGGTGCCAGCTCTTGATAAAGCTGAGGATACTTTTGATATCAATATGTGATAATTCGCCCAGATGGTCGAAGTGGTAGGCTCCTAGATAGAGCTTCATTCTTTGGGATAGGGCAGGGCAAGTGTAGAGAAAATGGAGAATCGTTTCCTCCTCCTCTTCGTCCCTGCAGCTTCTGCAAAAGTCATTTGCAATGAGGCCCATCCTTTTAGCATGAAGGCCAATAGGACAGTGACCAGTGAGAATATCTATAACGGTGATAATGAGCGATCTATTAAACAAGATGAGATTTTTAGATCGAGTGAGGCTTAAAAAAGGCCATGTCTCTCTGGAGGTGCGGCATTTGGTGCCATTCCTTCATTTTTGGTTTGTCTTGCTGATCGCTCCGTACTCTAAGAGTAATTAACATGTAGCGAGTGGAATACCCAGGTTACTCCGTTCTGGTAGGATCTCTACAGTAGTACCACGTTTGGCGAGCATGTAATAATCACTAAAAATAGAAATGAAGAGGGTGTACAGCTTTGTTGTACTCTTTTTCACTCTCAGTATCTTTTAAAATCCACTTCCATGCAACATCCATTCCTGCATGCTCCTTGGATTTTCTCAGAATGCCTCCTATACAAGGTGAATCATATTAAGTCTTCGTTAATATATTTTTCAAATTCCCCACGACCTCATCCTCGCCAGGGAGATTCTTTGCGAATACTTCTGAACTTATTGCCATTCAAATCGATGGGAAAGTACTCCCCTTCGAGTTGACCCCAGGTGCGGTCCCATAACCAGAAGAAATATGATGCTGAGGCTACATTTTCACATCCTAACCAATCTTAGACAACGGAAATGCTGCTTACAAGCTGTCACCACTCGACAGGTTACCTATCAAATTAGGGCTCTTGATCTCCTAAGACTTTTACAAATCCCTACCTGCTGACCTTAAGAGCACTTAATTAGTTAATTGCCTCCTTTGCCCATCGAAACAGCGGTCCTTCTGCTGCAATAACTGCTTTACAAATAACTTGTCATTGGCTACCTGCTGCGTTCAGCCAATCGTGTTCAAGTTCCCGTCATATAAAGGTAATTTCACAGACCTATGAAAAACTGTTCCTTTTGAGAGTTTCGCACAGTCCTGCCAAGTATGTCTGACGTTGTAAAAGTGACATGACAGCGTGTCACTCTGTCTAAATCCTGTTTGACATCGAAAATCTCGGTCATTACTGATGTTGATGATGCAGCCAGCATTTCTTATTTTCCTCCTGTCTGAAGAATATGCCAATGCCAGACGTTCTACATACATAAGTTGTCATGGCCGACTTTGAAATCGATAAAAGAAATGTAAACATCCTCCTTCTCGTGGATTGACGGACGGATACTTAGATATGTTAGTTAATGGTTTCTTATCTCTCAGAAAAAAAACTGTTTAGCACTTGCACGCGTATGTAGAACACCCTCACAAAATCAATTAAATTAAATTAAGAAAAATGTTGTGTTGTGTAACCGATAACTTTATAAATTAGGAACTTGTAACAAAAATAAATAAATTGGTGACAACAGCAGTGTCTGCTCTTTCTAGACGTAAGATAAATTTCTCATTTTATTCGCTGTTGTTCTCCGTTTAACACCAAATTTCGTGCTGTGTAATCCGATCGGCATCCGAAACGAAATCATCATTTCTCATTGTTCTAACCTATGCCGGAGGAAACTTGACTCGCGTTACAGTCCCACACCTCTGTAGAATGAACCAAGTTTTTACCTTTTCCTGTAATAAAATGTAACCAAAAATTCAGTGACTATGTGGTTGAGGCTTCGTTTTAACTATTTCATTGCCAAACTTAGGTGCCACACACATAGTGCCTAAGACGCACCCTGAGGGTTTCTTGTAACTAGCAATACATACGAGTATGTAGTATGCTTCTTGGCCTGGCCCGGCGCCCATCATTGATTGATTAATTGGATTCTCCTCGATGTCAAAACATAACATTATGAACACTACACCACTTGTGCTGTGTTGTGCGGTAGTAGAGATTTTATAACGACTGCGCCGCATAGCCAACCCATACACCCTCGGGCTGGATTCGTGAGCCACCACCAGGTGAAGGTTTTGGGCATATTGTGTGTAACCGGGCCATTGTGGATTACTGCGCCCGAGCGGATATTCCGTACATAATAATTATACTGTTTGCTTTGTTTTCATTAAGTAATTTGGAAGTTTCTCCTCGTTTGTCCCGACTTGTGGTTGTGTTTATGCTCCCCCCTTGGCTGGGCTGTGCAGCTTTTACTAATTCAACAATCATCTTGACCATTTACGAATGCATGTATTACTGATTATTCTCGGCTATTCCCACAGATGTAAAAAATCCAAAAGCAAAACGAAAAAGTTTAACGAACAATTAATTACTTTAGTTGGTTGTAGGTAGGTTTCTCATTTTTTTTTTTGGCCTATCATTGCCTTTAGATATACTTCTGAATAAAGCAATTAAAGTGAATTCCATGAAATGTGATTTTTTCGAGCAAGAATGGCATTTAACGATCCACGCCGGTGGTTCTTTAGGGCATTTTGCGAATGTTTTTGACTTTTGCTATCATGTTAGGTCCTGGTTGTGTAATGCTACAGGCACATCGACATTTAAACCTCGAAATATCTTTTCGATTTTCGTCTTTCTTTTAATTTATACGAGCGTTGGTTATTTCAGACGCCAACTAATAATATCTGCAAAATTGAAAGCGATTTCACCATCGAGATTGTAGCGCCATGTAACCAACTATCACATGTAACCTTGCAGTTAACGACAATTTAAATTCAATTTTCAACCGAAAAGTGCTCTGTAGTTTCTTTTACACTTCATTCGAACGATAAATTTGCACTAAATTATCAGAGTTCACGTGAGTGTTCACATTGGGAGTGTACTAGGCTACACACAATGCCTAAGCCTAACCCATTTGCTATGCACTTGTGCCTCTAACATATGCCTTTTTTTTAAGTATTGTATCTCACATATCAAAGCGCGATATAAAGTTGATAGTCCAGAAATACTTGTCCGGGTTAGATCAATTTGAGAAAATTTATAGATCGTTCAAGAGAATTCAGATACAGTTTTTATGGAGATACACAAGGAATACACACACTAAAAATTGGATAACGAACAGGTTTTTGAATGCACTTTTATAGTGAATGGGAAAATTAGTTACCACATGGGGCATCTAAGTGAATGCTAAGCGTTCTGGTTTTATAACTTAAACGGTTTTTGGTTTTAATTGCTTAAATAATTATTATTTTATTAATGTCAATAGATTCCCGGTGTATTGATAATGGATTCGTAAAGGTGTAAATACTTAATAGGTACATGCTAATTCGTAATAATTTGAATAATAAAATCAACTTAGCGTTAGTTGGTCCCTTGAGCTATAAGAACTGATGACCCCAAGTTTGAGTCAATGTTCATAAATAGATTTTTATTTGCACACCTGCGCTTGTGATCTGAGAAATCAAAATTTAGAAATTCACTCTATTAGGCGTGTTTTTTTTAAACCTAGCTAGCTAGCCAGTCGTTCATTTAGACGATTCCCAGCCAGCCAAACCCAGTAGATTTTTTATACCGTCAAGTTGGTACGTGTGATTTCGTTCCTATGACATCGGCTGTCCAACTGTCAAAGTATTCGGCATTAAACCAAATTGTTTTTATTTTAATTGTCACAATGGCGAATGCTGTTTGTGAAAGACGATATATAAATGTTCTCGTTGGCGAAACTATAGACTTTGTTGTTTGTGAATTCTAAAAGCTCGTTGATATGAGGAAGAAACCGGGTTCGAGAGGGTATAGCTGCTTGTGGTATCCGACGATACAGCATTGACCAGGATTTGAATAGATTTGTCATTGAGAAAACTTTCCATCCAATCGCGAAGCTATTGTGGTGGTCTATATGGCGCTGGCTTGCATAAAAGAGCTTAGTGCGAGACGCGACCGAGGGCCTTTGAGTTATTCTAGTCGACGGTTCATAATTCCATCACACTGGTTGAATAGCTCCTGCGAAAATCATATCATCCGTCGTTAATTAGCCCTTGGTTTTCTGAGTATTCGCCTATTTCGATGTTGGTGGCATAACTTTCGACAAACCTAATTTCGTGGCAAACATTTCTTTCCTTTTTTTAAAGAATCATTTGGATGTAGGCATCGTGGCTCAGTGGTTAGTGGGTTGGACTGCTGTGCGAACGACATGGGTTCAAGCCCCAGCCATGTCGACCGAATATTTTTTCGCGGCATCACTTGTCGGCAAATGAAAAAGCTTCGGGCATACAATCTGTCCTGAAAAAGCTTCTAAATTCGCCGTTCGGAGTTTGCAATAAATTGTAGGTCCCTTCCATTCGCGTGAAAAATGTAACGCGCATAACATGAATGGTTGTGAGAAGCTTAACATTGACTATTCCCGAGTTGTCGTGCCAACTTATTATTAAAATATTTATTTGTTTGTAGGCCAGGGGAACATTCTTCGTACATAGAACATATAAAAACTTTGAAAAGAACTGGTGATAGTTCTGGTGAACAGGTTTTGATGACTTAAGATGGCGTTCTGACTTGTCCGGTTGCTTCTTTACCGTCAAGTTGTTTATGAATTCTCCGGATGGTCTGGGGTCGAAATTGAGTATCTGACATGGACTTTTGGATGACCGATATACTTGGTCGTTCAGTCTGCATCTTTTCCAGTGTTGTTAGTTATTACTTTAGCCACTTTGTCCAGAAGGAATGCCAACGACTGGAGCATACGAAAGGTTTGTTTATGATTCTCTCGTTCAATCCACGTAATTCATGCGTTGACGTCGTTGTTCCAAAACGTCTGCCTATGAAAATGACGCGGAAAAAAACGCGGATGTCCTTTTGGCGAGTTTGTCTTTTCTCATCATGGCATGAACTTTCTAAACGAGCAGAGATTTCAAAAGCGTTACCGTCAGGCTTTAAAGAGTATTTTGAAAATCGCCATGATCATCTGGAACGTGCATATGTTTCTAAAAGAGATTGCGACTGATGACAAATGCTTTAGATTGGCTCTTTGTTAGTCGTGGTGCTGTCCTTTAGGCTATACTTGTCGCCCCATCTTCCTAGCTTTGTGTTCAAATCGCACGAGGATGCTGAGTAAAAAGGTCTACAACTGCCTTATGGAAATTATTTGCACCGGAAACGCATATATTATACATGTGGGTTGTTTCTAGTCAGTTGTTGATGGTCATTGACCACCATCAATAGTCCCTTGCTTATCTCTGTTTGCGACTAGATTTTGAAGTTTTTTTAAAAAAGTCGACTCTCATTCATGTTAGGGTCTTTCCACGTAAATGGCATGTTAGCTTCTTAATAAATTTTAGTCAACCTAACACTTATCTGTATCTACTCTAAAATCAGTTTGTTATTTATTCGATATGGTTTATCTATAGAAGGAAGCCATTTTCTGGTTCCATTAAATAACGCCAATATCGAGATTTATTATCTTGTAAAAAAGAAATAACTCGTTTTCAAATCCAATTAAGGAGCGGACATACTCTCGTTTAGAAAATGTTCAAAGTTATTGAACTGAAAGTCGTTCTACTTCTTAGCCCACAACTTCGATAACGCGATAAGTATTTCCCATTTTTCTCTGCCAATTAAAATTATGTTTTTGTTTCAAGTCAAACCGTTTGAATTTATTGAGCAAATATTATACATTTTGAAACTGATTTGTGAAAACATTTCCCCTAAAATCGATCCCTTTTCAAAAATATGTCACATCTCACATTTACAAAAAAAAATCTATGCACACTTTTTGAGTGAAATAATTTATTTGTGTGCAAATGAAGGTGTATAAAATGATCGTAAACGTGGTTTCAAGCGGATTTAACACCCGAAAACAGAACGACCAACCACAACAAGGCTGAATGGAAAAACCATCAATTATGGCTTTTGTGGTATATGCTAAATTCAGCAGAACTCACAAAAAGATTTAATCTCCCGATCGTAATTTGAATATTTTTGGTAAATATTAAGCTCTCGATTTATGATAACCACTGGGAATCATAGTCCAGCGCCGAGTTGATTCACAATTCAATTGGGATCTGTCATAGGCAATGCTCCTAAATTCTATTTTCTGACTTCATTAAACAAAAGTAGACCGGTCTTGCAACACAAATGGACGTTTCGCTGACAGCACCCCCGCAGTTAAATGTTTGCCTTTACACCTATTTTAAGCTCCACTCAAATATTTATAAATATTTAATTCTTATAAAATTGGCAGAAATTTCATTTTAATACGTTTCCAAATAAAATTTGAATACGGGCATCATACTCGTAAAAGCCCTCGTTTCCGCGCACCGACGTCGAACGGGGATTTTGTGGTTAACCATGGTTCGCCATCTCCTCCCATTTGCATCCGTGGATGTACATAAAAATAAAATAAAATAAAAACACCGACTCAACTCGAAACAGAATTTTTTGATGTAAACATGTCAATAAAATAAAAAGTTTCACATCAACCAAATGCTCGGAATCCATCAAGGAACTTACTTACGGAACGCATAAATAAAAACGTCGCTTCATAAAATGGTTGCAGCTTTTAACGAATCCTTGTGGGGTCACTTGATAGGGCGCACCCGCTTAATTGATATCGTTCTATGGCCTCGTGATAGATAGTCGCATTTTTATTACAATTTAATTGTATGGAGCTGTGTTACGCAGATTTGCATAACCCCCGACCCACTGGTAGACACAAGTTATCTCGGAAATCATCACCGAATTTTCAACTGTATCGTAACCTCCATTTTACGTTGATATTGATTCGATATCAACTTTATTTCGATTTTAATTTTACGACTTCTCTCTGGCCGTGCTGTCGGCTGAATCTCCAATCTCCTATTTTATCTCCATTATGTTTTATCTTTCTTGAAACGAAACGAATAAATTGTAGACGTATTAAAGTCCCAATAAAATTGACTAAAAAAAAGAAACCGAGGAAAGAAAAAAAAACGCAAAATTCCAAGTTAACATTGGGATTAGAGACGCCGTTGTGTCACCTCGCGCACATTGGACCAGGGCGACGCGCGCGCTGGCCACAAAACTGGTACAAAATCTCGGATCTGGTTTTGGACGATGGTTGTGCGTAGGTGTCTGTTTAATTTCATTTGGCATCATTTGATTTCGACACAAAACGAAGAAAACATTGTCGAAAGCTCTTCGAGGTGGTGGAAAACGTGTTTTTGTTTTTTTATTTTTTGACGAGCCTGAGTTGTATAAAAAGATGTGGTAACAGCAAGTGCTCTCGACGAATCAGGCGAGAGGGTCATAAAAATCAATGCTCACTCACCAGTCACCAGCGCCAGTCATTCCATCAGATTAGGAGTAGGTAATTGGTAACACATTTAATCATTTCACGCAAGGAAACTACGTCGTTGCTGGCTTCTGATTTTTAATTCCCATGAATAAAAGAGCACCGCAATGGCGGTATGTGGACTGCATCAAGTGGTTCCAAATGTTCGTTTAACCTTTTGCTGCACAACATGCAATTGAATGGCCGTACACTCCTAGTAGACACCCAGATACCGGTATATACTGCGCCTCGAAACAAATCTAATTCGATGTCACATGTGATTGTGTATACATGTACTTATTTGGCAAAGATTGCTGCCAGAAAAAACATACTGAGTGCAATCTGTGGGAGGAATGTACTAGTATGCACCTTAAAGTTTCGGTGGAGTGCAGAGTGCTGTTATCGTTGTTAGCGGAGTGAAGGAATATTCATAATCGTCAGGTTTGCAGACCACGGTGAGAGGTTGTCAGCTCCCTCACAGAGGATTGGCAAACCGATTAACAATGAGGGCATCTGACTATCGTCAATCAAAGAAGTCTACAGTGGACATCTCATCTGTTTTTGACACTTGAAGCATTGGTGATGGAATCGTGTCCAATATCATTAACATCAATTTTGAATAAGGCAGGAATGTTATCTTATTAACTTAAGTTCACTTTTGTGACACATGAGCTCTGAAGTCATTTCTTTCCACGAAACTTAACCCGAGAGATTCTTTTCTCACCATCCGGCCTTTTTTTCCAAAATCAATGACCTCTAATTGCTCTAGTCATGATTTGGCCTTTCAAGCATAATAAGATAGATAGATTTTTCGATTTTTAATTTTAACCTAATCGCCGTAAGCATTCTTTTGCTGATGATTTGGACGAAACTCAGAGTCGGTAGAGGTAGTCGTTCATTTAACTTCCATCATATGCCAGTTTGAAATATTTCGGTGGAAAATGAAAAAAGGCGCCTTTAGGACAAGATTATGATCACCGCTCACTGATTTGTTACAATGTAGGCTAGTGCCTCTAGGTTTGAGTGAGATGATCCAGATCTGGAATCAATTCTGTACCATGAACTTTAGAAGGTCTCGTAGTACAGATTAAATAAGTGTGTAATGGCTAAGAAATAGCCTCTTCCATTCTCCGACTTAGTTCCTTAAAGTTCAGGGTGAACTTGTGCCTCAATCAACAAGCGTTTCTAGCCAGCTCGATGATAACCTAGCTACCTCCAGTTTTACGAGTTACCTCTTGAGATGCATTCGGTTAGGTCTTCAATAAACGGCGCATCTGACTCCTTATTTCGCTTTAAACAATTCGAATTTAGATTTTCCATCTCATACTGTTGCTTGTGTATCAGCATAAAGCTTTTCCAAAACTCTTCTAACTTTTCTAGGCATTTCCTTGTAATGCATTTCGATCGGCAGTGTCAAAACTTGTCAGGCGTCTTTGACGGATTGTCGTAAAAGCTTAATAGGACACAAGGAGATTCCTTGATAGTTTCTTCATTGCTATAGAAATCTGTCACTACTTGCACTTGTAACTGTCTATCCAATTCCTAAAACAGTGTTAAATGGGTCTTACGCGGGTGAAGGTTTAAGTCTTTGGATAAAATTTTCCAGGTTAAGAGTGTGCGCAATTACGCCAACGGCCGCTATCGATCCACCATTTAAAAGATTCTTGGAAATTTTTCAACAGTACAAATGTGTTGGATAGTGGGTTCTGTTGTTGACTGATAATTTCCAGTCAACAACAAAACGGGTGAATTCGTAAACGCAGTAATTTGTGAAAGTCCAATCACATGCCTGCTTTGTGTCTGCAAATCGAAAATTTTTTTCGTCTGCAAGCAAAAAACAAGCAGGCGTTCATGCAGATGATTTTTTTGTCTACACAAACTGCCCGACGTCAATATGATTACTGCACATTTCCGACATTTACGAACATACTAGATTTCTGTCGCCTGCGTAAGTTCGATTTGTATTTCGCTTTATGAACGCAAGTAATGCAGATTTTTATTATTCAGACGTTTACGAACTCGCCCAACGTTTTCCGAATAGAAAGTGAATTTTGGTGTCAAATTTGAACAAAGTTTTGTATCCTTCCTATCATACCTTTTTAAACTTTACTCATGACAGCTGTCAAAATATTTATAAACTTTCCAGCACATATGTAAATATATATGTATGTATGTATGTATGTACATAAACGTAAGTATTTCTGTAACAAAACCGAAAAGGAGACACTTGCTGCGACTTAGGAAAACAAAAAGATCTTCTCGAATCACCCAACCAGGTTTCACTCCATTCTCATACAATTCAGGCAAAACTAAACTCCAAAATAAATTTTCGATGTTTCTAAAAGTTCAAAAGGAAAGTTTCCCAAAAAAGTCTGTTAAAGAGTTAGTGGTAAAGTTCTCGTACGTCTCCATTCGAACCGAAATGTTTGCATTCATTGGAATTTTTATTCCATAATTTGACACTCCCACACCTTCGAAATTCGAGAGTGCGGTGTGTGAATAATTTTCAAAAAATTCGTTGTCAAAAAGTCATCCCCAAAGAATATGCATATCCAAATCTTGACAGATAAAACTCCTTGCATTCTAGTGTAAAACACTTAGTGAAATATAAAAATTCTTTCAGCGAAATTTCGCACATCGTTGCGGTGACAACGCAACATTTTCCACAGAGAAATTGTCACAAGGGAGTAAATAATATGGTTGACATTTTCTAAAGGTGCTAAAATTAGCCTTCAAGGGTTATTTTTGTACCGTTTTTTCCCAGTTGTCGATGAACGTCCTTTGTGCTATTTCTTTGTCAATAATGATTGGCAAGGGTTGTTTATTGTTGTTCGTCATCTCTACCCTGTAATTGAAGTCAAGAATACTATTTTTTCTAAAAATAGATTCAAATCAGTAACAGAGCACTTCTTCTATTCGATTACGACTCCCACTCGTGGAAACTTTAGTAAATTAATGTTCTGTCAAACAAATGCAACACACCGTATAAAGTATGGCAAAAATATTAATGTAGTTGTCTACCGAGTTTTCTTTACGGCTCTCAGATCTCCAGTTGATTTTTTTTTGCGCATTACCATCGGAGCCGCCACCATCATCTCAATCGATAGACCGTGTGTAGTGCCAGAGCTAGAAACTGGTAAAAGCAGACCAAAGTGGGCTTACCAGTTTCTAATCGCCCTGGCCATGTTGGGTAATCGTACGGCGCCGGCGCGTACATATCCAACATTCAGGTCATTTTCAAATCGATGAACAACTCTCACATACATGGGGGATTGAGAGATCTCAAGGTGTTATTCGTTCGTAAGCCTCTCTTACAGGCACGATCTTAAATTTTAATTTTTTTTAGCCATACATTGTGTTTTATGTAGATTGGTTCGGTGTTTGCAATTGTAACAACGCATTTTGGAACGCTGCAGCGGATGGAAAGTTCGCGGTGTAGAAGTGGCACCCATCGGGTGTCAAGTAGACGTGAGTGGCTTGTCACATTCCTCTCGAGATGAAGAGGAAGAAACCACACAAAAATAATTCCAAGAAGTTTGCGGTGAGTGAATTATTTTCAATGCCACAAACTTCTCGAATGTCACACCATACATGTTGAGGGAAAGAGTATCCGGCCTGCCACCCTGTCTATGGCTGGTTTTGAATATTAAATGTGAATTAACGTGTGTTGTTGAATTTGCAAAAACAAAGCATTCCTTCGGGACTCGGGAGGAGTTTGTTGGAGATGGCTTACAAAACCGCTGCTACTAACCGACATTGTTGACGAAGGAAGCCCTTGTCTGTAGTGCAATGCACAGCCTCCGAATGCAGTCGGCGATGGTGTCGGTACTGGCTAGGTGGCGATAGCGGCGTTGATGATGATGATGTTTTCAAAACCGAAATGCTGATGTAGATCTATTTGTTAAGGATATATTTATGCTTGTACACAGGTTTATATACTTTCGATGAAGGAGAACACTTTCACATACGAGTAGTCGAAGCGCACAGCGACGACCGCCACAATGTTGATTTTATGCATATTATGCAAAACTGTGAAAAGGACCTCGTCCTTCCCCGTCAGATACCGGGGTTGTGATGCTGTTCGCTTGTGCGGTCGACTCAAATTTATATATGTATGTAGTTTATAAAATACAGCAGCACCAGGGGAGTACACGGTTAAAAGGGCCCGGTGCGGCGGAGGGCCTGCATTAATTTCGGTTCCAATGCAGTTCATTGGAACTACACGTCTGACATCTCCCCAAAGGTTGGTTTCCATTGTGAAGTGAAAATATGTAAATGAATTGACTGCAGCGTCGTAGTCGTACCTTAAAATTTGAATTTATAAACATTAACCACACGCAGAGACAGAGAGATTCATACATACGCATTGGACGGTCGGTCATCTCTTGAATTGGATGTGTTTTCTTTGGGCAGATTTGAGGCAGTTCCACAAGCATTAGTCTTAAGACAACAAACATAAATGGCTGTGTGTTCGAATTCGATTCGGTTTGGGTTGTCAATGTCAATATGAGTCAATGTCTATGCGACTGAATAGTATGGGAACTTTGATGTGTCCAGGGACGACCGGCAGTGGTTAGGTTAGGTGGCTTTAATGCGCGGCGGCAGGTAATTTCTGTCAGTTAATTGCAGCGCAATGAGATGGCGGGTTTACTGGATGTAGTGGATGCTGCTGCTGGTGGCAGAAGTTAAATTTTCTTTTACGTCTTTGGCAGTAACTTTTTGCGCCCCGGTTGCTGGAAATAAATTAAAATTGCACACACATTCATGTGAGGAGCTGCCAGTGGGATAATTACATACCTCAATGCATTTCCCGCATGTTTTTTGTTGTTTGAATCAAACCACTGATTGCATGGCTTGGAAATCGCTGCACATAAACACCTGAGAACAGGTGCTGACGGTAATGAGATGAGCTGCTTTGGTCATTAGGCAAAATCTTGGTGTGGACGACGACGACGACGAGGCCAATGGGAAAGGAAGGTAGTGACCGACAGCATAACAAATATAAAATTGTTTTATTGTTATTAATTTTTTAATTTAGCGGTCGCCTTGAAGTCGAGTTTTTATTTTAAGAGTACCGTTGAAATTAGGGTTGACTGGGATAGTGGTCTGTATTCGAAATCAGGTAGCGCAACGAAGCACTGTTTTGTTCTTTTTACGATCTTTAATTTGATGGGGATTGTGTCAATCAAAGTACTGAACGTTGGATAAGTCTTGTTTTATTTTTATTTTTATGATGGAGACCATGCTGTGATTTAAGATTTTGCAAATGATATCATGCTTCAAATGCGTACCGTCCTATGGATTGATTGCAGAATGCAGTGTATAAAAGTGGTCTCGATCTTAGGGGAACGTTAACGACACAGTAATTGCGGTGACTCAGTATTTCATACATATACAATCAGCGAAAGTACGGCGTTGAACGTGGTCTGCTGGCTTAAATTCTTGTATAAATTGGACCTTGTAAGCATATATACCAAGATGTTTATGGAAAATGCGGTGCAAAGTGGTTGCGGATAGGCCCAATTCCTGCGAAGGTCTCGAAATAGACTCAGTCTATTCGAGTTTTCAGTCACACTCTCAGATATGGTGGCGATATTTTCAGCTGACTTTGCCGAGTTGGAAGTCTTCAGATCACTAACCTGTCCGAGATGTTCAAATTTATGGATTAAATTCACTACAACTGTGCGAGAAGAAGCTTGATGATGATCAAAAGCTGTACGAAATTTACGAAACTTTTCCGCGAAATTTTTAACCCCTTCCTTTTACTTATCAAAAGTTATCACAGTGATAGTTGACAGTTCAACAATGGCGCGAAATTTAAAATGACATCTATTTTTAAATGACCCTATACATAAGTACGTACGTTGGACTGACGAAGATTCGAGTCCCGCAAAAGGCAAGAAAACATTTTTGGAATTAGCTTTTTTATTCGTCCTTTGGAGTTCACAATAAAAACCTAAGAATCCCTCTATTCATGTAAAAAATATACTCGAAGAACGTAAAAGGTTGCGAGAAGTTAGGTTGGCCCTCTTTGATCGGCCGCGCTGACTACATATTATTAGAAAGTGTAATTTGACGTTAACGCATTTGATTTCGTTTGGAAAAGCACTTTTTTTCCCATTCGTTGATACCTATAATAGTTCATGCAAGGACATTGGACAATGCCATAATGTTTCTGTTCCCGAACGAATCGACGTTAAAGCACATAATTGCGGATTTTTGGCTTAAGTGTCTTTAAACACATTGCTAGCTAAGTTTTTAGTCAAAAATGTTCGAACAACTTGCAATTAATTTTGCGATAAGTACAATGCTATGAACATTGTACACACCTATTCATATGTTTTGTTGCTTTTTACAGGATGGATCTTCAACATATTTGAGAGCTATGAGCTGCTTAACATTCATTTCAAAAATAAATTGCTTGCGCTCATATGTTGCCCTCTTCTTATTTAAACGTTCGTCGCCTCTTGTTCAAGTTGCGATTGATCATCCCCCTCTTCAGAAATCCTCTCTAGATCCTTAGTCATAAGAGTTGACTTTCGCAGGTACATACTTACATACATGCTCTGACAAATCTCCACTATCGTAATGGATTAAGATTGTTTTGTGAAATATGGTGGCTCCCTACGACTCCGGAAAAGACCCCAAAACGACCTTATTTCCTTAATTTCGAAGAACGGTGTTATTTGTATGAATGGTGGTGTACACCGTAAATGCTGACAAACAGGATCATAAATTATTGTTTATTGTATACATAAACTTTTCTCTTATGTTTGCTAAAGAGCTAAATAAAATAACTTTTCTTAATAATACCCAAAGGGCCAACTAAATGTTGTTGAGAAGTGTTCAAAAAACACAAGAGTTGAAAAAAATAAAACACTCCACCGTGGTTGAAAGATACAGTCAGTAGGATACTTGGCGACAGTTGCGTCGATACAAAGCGAATGTAACAAGCACTTTAAGAGTTAATCCTTTTTTCCTGTTCAAAGGATGGCTTGGTTTAAGCTACAAAACTGATACTGTCTCTTCCACGAGAGGGTCAACATATCCTCTGGAGATGTAGTTTGCTGTTGTCTTGTTGTCTTATGCGTTCTGAGATTGTCGCCCACTTACTATTGTCACTCGTATATATGTACGTACTCGTATCTGTGCTTATATCGATGATTGTGTTGGGTCTAGGAAACTTTTCGCTTTACAATTATTTATCGTTGAACATCGTCCTGTTTATTTTTTTCTGTAGATAGGACATATTTCGGTTTGGTATAAGCCCAAACTTCTATTAGTATGGCCCTTGTGTGTGCCACCTTAGGAAAGATCATCCTCTCTGCGTTGTCTCTTCGGGTTCGATTCAAATACTAATATCCATTCGCTCTAGATGCCCTAGGTATCACTAAAGTCCAGGGCGCAGTTATTTTTTACTGAATCCAGGTCTCTGTACAGCTGATATAGGCCAGTAGGAGACCATGCGGTCAAGCTTGGTATTCCTCACAACAACTTCTGTAGAAGCTGCAAAGACCTTAATGAGAAAGAATCTCTACTTCACTTCCTCTGCAGGTGTCCGGCCCTGGCGAGAACCAGACAGCGCTTTTTGGCCAAACTCTTCTTCATGGACCTCGCCGAGATAGCTGAGAAAAGGATTGGAGAACTGATCCTGTATCTAAACTCCACCGGCTGGATATAGCCATCCTAAACCACCAAATCAACAACCATGTACCAATAAGGTTTAAACGAGTTTCGTGGTTACAAAACAGCGCACTCTAGCGCTAATTGGGCTCTAAAGAGCCGCCACTTTACCTACCTACCTGCAGCTTGTATAATTCGTGGTTGAACCTTAATCCCGAAACCCGTCAACGCGAACGGGACCGAGTATTTTTCAAAGCGTTGTTCATTCGAAACGACCAAGGATATCTTCATTCGCATTCGAAAGAGCTCATGCTTCGCCACCTTTAATTAAAGTAAAGTAAAGCACAGGATTGAGATTAAGGTCTTACATAGAGTCTCCTTATTTGTTTGGGATGGGTTCTTACTTCTCAATTGCCTTCTCAGTCTAAAGAAACAGCTATTGGCAAAGGTTATATTTCGTTTAATTTCTAGATCAAATATCTTTGCCAGAAATAATTGTACAGCCGAGGTGGAAAAGTCCCTTACTACCTTGACGTCATAGCTGTCCACTGTGACGTTCTGTTCGATTCGTCGACGTTATGTGTCCTTTCTTGTTGGGAGCAATGTTTGCTTTTGCCGTCGTTTACCATTTAACCCATTTTGACCGCTTCTGTCTCTATATGATCGCGAACATATGATTGTCAGCGCGATGAATTCTGCCAATGATATCAACATCATCGATATAAGGTTTTAAAGACGCCATAGGGCAGCGCGTTACCTTGTCTTAATCCTAGCAACAACACAGCATTGTCTAAGCTTGTGGTTCTCTAGCTTCTGTTTTCTGTTTTCATTTTCGAACCAAGATAGAGAAGAATCTCTCTATCATGCAGAATTCTAATTAAGAAGGGCCATTTGGTTCTGCTCGTGATCGTACACTTCATTCCTAAGTTGTGCAAGAATACGTTAAACTCTTTGTTGTTCAAAGTTCCACTATTGATTGGCAGAATTTTGTGGGTGAGTGTAGGCACCTTTCCTCGCGTGACTTGTTTGAATGATTACTATTACATAAAATGTCATTGTTCGGATCTAATTAATAAATTAGAGAATTTCTCGAACAGTTGCACACCTACGACACAAAAATTCATTAGCATCCCATGCTAGACGTTATTCATGCTTTTTCTTTTGTTAAGACATTCGTTTCAACACAAATCGAACACGCTCTCCATAAATGGATTCGGCTTACATATTTCCCCACAAGGCGACAGATAGTATAACTGATTTACTGCACAAAATGTTCACACCCGCGCTGAACGACCCCAGTGAAGAAATAATAACACATAACCTATAACTCACATAGTTTGCAGGCTCCTCCAAAACCCTGTTCGCAACGAACTGAAAAAAAGAAAATCATCTAGAACGCATCAAATACGCACCCGAAACGTCGTGTTGCGGTGACATTTACCGCGTTTCGAAATGTTACACTCGAAAGTGAGAAACCCCGTCAGGATAAGGGCCGCTTCTAATTTTACTCCTTCCCTCAGTTTGAATATAACGCCTTTATACACTGCACATAAGCGAAGCGACAAACAATTGTGTTTAATTTATTGCCTAATGGATTCAGTGCGGCTGCTGTGCAGCTTGTCTCCTGCGCAACTCTCCGTAAATATGTTAGCAATTGTAATTTGGAATTTTGAATCTATAAACGAACCAGGCGTTTACCTCCCCTAAGTCGGGCTGCAACAAAGCAGTCAGCCATTAATTTGTATTTCTGGGAGGCGAATAAAACCCATATACTCGTACTTACATGGGGAACATCTCACACCGGATGCGAGTTCGTCTCCTTTGTATGGCATTGGCATCATCCCCATTTGAGTTTTCCACAGAAAACGTTCGCGGGATATAAATACACGGCTATTGCCGTCTCCGCCGTCGTCAACATCGTCGACAACCTATCCAAGGACAAACACATTTCGAAACTCGGAAAACTCGGGAGCGCGTAGGACCCAGACCGTGCAAGGCAATGCACAGCAGCTTATTTACTTTGAAAGGTTCCAAAAATAATAACAAATCGAAATTTGTTTCTATGACCGAAAATAGACGACGGAATGTTGTGTTTATCTTTGTGGATTCAGCTCTGGAAATAGAGCTGGCGGAATTGCATGTCTTTGTCGTGGCAGCATGGGGTGCAGTATCAGATGCCTGTCTGCCAAGACAACTGAAACCGTTTCTTTTTGCAACAGGCGACATCTGAACTTTGGTGCAACCAAATAATTACAGTTGCAGCATCACTGCGGCAGCTGCCCATGCCATATGGTTCGTTCAAGAAAATTACACTTAAGTGACCCTTGGATTTCCACTTACCGACACCGTCTGCTCGGTTCGAACACGAAATACGAAACCACTCGGAGAGTTAAAAGTGCGCCACACAACACAGACACAGAGTCTTCGGCCAAAATCTCTTGTATTCACCAGAATTCGCCCATGTAATTCGGAGAAGGAAAGCATAATGAGTAGCTGTGTACGGAGCCATCTATTAATAGCTGCACTCCAGAGCCCTCTTCCACCTTCTCCTCTGTCGACTGGCGAGGATGTCATAAATATAAACAAGCAATTCGATTGAATGCATTAAGATGTAAAGCAAAAGCCATTGTGTACCCCCACACGGCTTGAGGAAGAGGAATCTCCGTGCACCCCACGAATGCAGGAACCGGGAAGCGATAGACACGGATTTGTTGTGAAGGGCATTCTCCTCACTCTTAAATCCAAACTGTGAGACGGAGATTTATTTGTGTGAACTCTAATGGAGCAGGTGGGAGTTTCGCGCAAGAATAACTATGCCATCGTCAATCGATAGAAAAATCTGCACTCTTGTGGAAAATCACTTGAAGAAACCACACCAGCAAAACAGGTGCAGTGTGTAATTATCATCGTCGACGGAGGAGAGGAGCCGTGGAGCTGGCATCCATTATTCGCATTGCTAAATGCCTCACTGCAGCATTGTCCAGCTGCGGAATCAATTTGATTAATCTGTTCTACGCAATGAATCCTCCACATCCGATGCGATGGATGGATAGTCGGCCGTACGTGTGCAGAGAGTAGAGTGGGTACTTAGGGCGCTTTTTCTCCACACACACCGATCAATGGAGACGGCGGCGGCGGCGGCGATGATGACGGTCCACGGTGTTGGCTGCTGGTGTAGCTGCCGTTGTGGCTTCAGCTTCAGATGGGAACAGGTTCCGAATGTTTTCGCGGCTTATTACTTCCCCCCGATCGATGTGCGTGCGGCTTAAGAAACCAAACCCGAAGAAAGAACGAATCTCACAAAATAGAGATTGAAAACGAGCGTGTGGCCACCTGGACCAGTCGACCAATCACGGCTCGACTCAAGCAAATTAAAATCGTTTTTTCCTTCCTGCCTGCCTGATATGTAGTAATACTGGATCCCGTCGTCGTCATCATCATCATCGAACTGGACACAGTTTCCAGTCCTGTAATTTAATTCCAGTAAATCGAAGGCTCTCTCGGCCGTTCACTAGTTTATGCCTGTTGCCTGCAGAGGGGTTCTTCAAGAAAAGACCCCAACTCCTCGGAACCAGCCGTTGATGTTGGCGAGATTTTTGTTTTTTCTTGGTTGTCGCTGGGATTTTTTTTAGGAGATTTTGTTTTTTTTTTCTGTACTGGGTCGAGTTGTTTTTTGCTTTCTTTTTCATTTTCTTTCTTCGTTTTGAGGTTTTTTTTTTCCATCAACCTGTGTCCACTCTGATTATATATTTTTTTTGTTGTTGTCCGCTGCGTTCCCATTTGGTTCTAACCTGTTATCTACCTACCTGCCAGGCACTGTCAGGCTGCCTAGGGTCTTGGGATGATGATGATACTTAAAACCCGTTCGTTAGCTTCTTGTTGATCTCATAATTTGATACCTCTTCGTTATTCGATTTCATCTCAATGTGCATGCATAATTTTTCCCCCCTTTCTTGGTTAAGTTGCAGTTTTTTTTTGTTATAAATAATATTTTGACTTTTTTTTTAGGAAAAATGAAAAAGGATTAATCTGCGAGTTTTATGATTTTATTTTGAGAAATCCAAGGGACAAGGGGTGCTCTTAGACCACAAGTGTTATATTTCAATTTAAAAAAAAAAAATTGAATATGGAAAACATATAGGATGCATTTGGTTTCTGTCAAAAAATTGTCAAGACAGGCAGTAAAAGCTTTAGTAGGAAATCTGATTCACTTAACGCTTAAGTCAGGCTAATACTTATGTATGTGATGATAGTTTCTTGACGAGATTCCTGTATAGTTTAACTTTGACTTCGGTATCGAGGCATAAAGCCTGTTGTGAGTAAGTGTAGGGCCAAGGTGAAAACTTCAGCTGTTAAGCTCAACTCTTTGGACCTGCTCAGCATAAAAAAATTCGTGCCAAGTCTCGTTACCTAACTAGCTAGTCCAAGAACATATGTACATACATCTACTAAACCTTAACTACTCCAACACTTAAACTAAGACCATAAATTAGACCTATCGTTCGTACGTTCAATTCATCTTTTTACTGTCTCCCCAAAGACGATGGTTCGTCAAGAACTGCAGAGGGAAATGCGCCAGATTATGTCTGGCGACGTGAACAAATCGTAGGGAAGTTGTAGGAAAAACTTTCGGTTAGAACACTATATGTCACTGGGTAAAGAGTATGTCATAATGTCCCTTTCAGAGTTTTTTCCATTTCATCACGTCACAAAGTCTACCTTTCTAAGGCCTTTCTCACATTCGCCACGGATGATGTATGGACACCTATCAAAAGCTATTATAACCAAGACAGAGAAATCTTTTATGTTCAGGTCAAGTTTTAGGTTCATAATCTCACTAGGCTTGGAATAACTTTAGTGAGTTCGGTGGAGACTTTTTTGACGGTTGATTGCTAGTAAAAGACTTCTAATTTGATTACGATGGTATAGTATGGTATATGAGGGTGAGCGGAAGGCTCTTCACTAAGGCCTCTGTCGGGCCCGTTGTGTTCCCCTCCTTTAATCCTCGAAACTGCAGGGATAGGCTTGGCTTGGGACGTATTTTGGGAGGGATCTAGGGAAGGTGGAAACAATCATGGAGTTGACACTAGTATACGTGTGGTCTGTCGAATCTTCCTGTTTCTTTGGGGAATTCCAGGATGCCGCCGATTCCTTTGTCCTTGAGATGTTTCAGGTCCGGTATCCACATGGACCTCAGGGTCCTCTGTCGCATCCTCGCTAGGGTTGGGCAATGGCATAGGAAGTGTTCGATGTCCTTTTCTTCTTCCTCGCAGTTCCTACATGTTTCTGTGTCAGCGAGGCCCATTCTATGCATGTGTTTTTTGAGGTTAATGTGTCCTGTGATGAGTCCCACCATCAGCCTCAATTGCTCTCTGCTTGAACTTAAAGCCTTCCTCGTGAGCAGGTTGCTGGGTTTGCCCATGAGTGATCTAGCCACTTTGCACGTCGGGAGGTTAGCCCAGTGATCCTCGAAATCTCTTTGCATCCTCTCGTTGGTTGCTGTTTTGATTACTGTTAGTGCGACCCCAACTGTGTTTTCAGCGGTTCGTTCTATTGCGTGCGCTCCTTCTCTTGCCAGTTCATCGGCTATCTCGTTTCCCGTGACACTTTTGTGACGCGGTACCCAGACAAGGCGGACGTCGTTGTGCCTGGCAAGCCTAAAGTTTGTCTTTGCATTCCCTGACCAGATGAGATCTGGATGTTGGATGTGCGATGGCTTTAAGTGCTGCTTGACTGTCCGAGCTGATTTCTATTTTCTTACTTTGCAATTTTATTACGATAGATCGACCGAATATTTTTCGCGGCATCACTTCTCGTGGGAGAATGACAAAACTCCGGAAGTATAATTTGATGAAAAAACTTCTCAATTCGCTGAAGTCGGCAATAAATTGTAGGACTCTTCCAGTTGCGAAAAGCTAGGATAGCTTGGCTCATCTAGTGTCATTGAGCTCTCATTGCTAATTTGGAAGTCGTGAGCGTTTCAGTTTTTTTTTGGCAAGGATTGTGCGATCAACGTCTTAAAATATAAACCATTGATGGTTGGAATAACATACAGTTTCGTCTAACTGGAAGGATGTTTTAAGTGTGAAAGGTCTGTGTTGTAACTCGCAAAAGCCTCCTACAGTCCAATTCAAAGACACATGATTGTCATATGCATCAACTAAGCAGCTATCAAACATAATTCTCAGAAAATTGGCATGGGCCCGTGTCAGGAGACATGGGTTGTCTCAAGGTTGTTTAAAAAGGAGAAAAACATGCGCGATAGCTTATTTAGACTCGATGAATAAAACACAGCTTAAAGTTGATATGCTTATGAGCCCACATCGTGTTTTCAAGAAATGTATTTAGTTAAATTTGTCAAGACCACTTACAATTAATGAGGAGCCAAAAACAGGATATTTCAAACTAGATCCAGTAAGGCATCTGCACAGCCCCCTTCTACTTTCAAAATATTTATTGTATGCATAAACAATTAAAGGAGACCATAGACATGATGTCATTTTTAATGGCCATCATTATTCACTGCTCCGAAGTTAGGTTTAGTCGATTGCTTCTGTTTTTTATTTAGAGTCGATGACACGAAATAAAACGTCGTTCGTTGATATGGTCTTGATTGCGGTGAATTAAGTAGCTGGACTATTGATAAACTTCTGTTCGACAAAATTAAAAATAACAAGTTTATTCACTGGACCACCTCCGAGAGCATAAGTTGTCATGAGAAAAAATTATGGGTTCCTTCTATTTCTGAGAAAAATATAACATGCATGCTCCCGCAAGGCAAGGCAGGTTTGCTAACAACCCTTTTTTCTAATTATGCAGTCAAAATTTGTATCCCACCTCACCGATACACAGTACAGGGGTAATCTGTCAAAGTGTCTTAAAATCTGATCTCTAGTATATTTTATAGGCTTACAAGAAAAATTATAAATTTGTAATCATCAAATGTACAAATTATTCCGTTCCACAACCGCGAGAACATCCAGCTAGGAAGCAACACACGCGGTTACACGATTTATGATTTTGGAAAAATGTTAATGTCACCAACAGTTCAAAAATTATTCAAATAAGTTCAAATGAAATATTCGCCCATAAAAATGTCCACTTAAATGCCACGAAATTCTCCAGAACAGACACATGAAGAGAAACGTGTTTTGAAAAATGTCTACCCACCAAATTTAAATATCGAGATCACATATCTCAACAATCATCAGAGTTGTAGCGTAGTCGGGAACAGGAATTCCAGAAACTGATGCTCACATCACAGTGGAGCGCGTATTTGTCTTTGGCCCCTACTTTCACCTCTCTGGCCATCTCGTATTGGATTAACATAAATATTATGGAAGCGAACCACGAGACGTGTGCATTATTTAATTTTCAATTCAATCTCGAATGCTGTACACCCACGCATCCTGACCAACTCCCAAACAAGTTGGTGTCGCTTATTAATTTTGCACAAGGCGACGTAAATTATTTGACTTTGTTTGGGTTTCGTTCGTTTGTTAACCAACGAAGGCAAGACTCATAATTGCACACACGTCCAGGAGTACCGCCACAAGTGGGTCATAGCATATAAAATTACTTGCACACGTTGCTGGGTTGGACAGCAATGAAGCAACGAAGCCATGGGAATTCGTTGGCTTTTACGATATAAAGCGCCACTGTCCGCTGTCGGAAAAAATATGATTACGCCAAGTGAAAGTTGATTAATTAGTCTTCAACTAGTGTGAACTATCTAACAGGCGGTTGTTCGGAACGCGAACAACTTGATAACATTCGATTTTCATAAATAACCACAGATAAGAAGGAGGGTTCCAGAGCCCGGAGCCGCCACTCTTCTCGAAACATCCCTTGTCAAGCGGCACTTAAAAACCCAATCACATGGAAAGACATAAAAATAAAAGAAACTGAGAAGCGATTCTTTCGGTTTCTCCCAAAATGGTTCACAGCCGTTCTTGGATCTCGGGTTCTTCGTTCTTGGGAACCAAACTAAACAAAACGAAGAAAAAAACCATTTCATTCAAAGGAGCAACTACGACGACGAGTGTTTATGGTTCATAATTATGCTTAATGGGCATCGTATTATTTGGGTAATGACGGGGTCCCACAAGCATTCTTGCGCCCAGAAATCATGTGTTTTTCAGATAAACAGCGCTATGATGTCCGATTTCCGAAATTCGTAGCATCTCCGGGTAGTTGGGTAGTTAGTAATCATCTGGCAGAGAGCCGTTTGCTGGGAAGGTCATTTGGAGGTAGCGTAGGTACACACCTGAGAGCGAGATTGCCGCTTCCGTGGAAATTTCTTTCTGTTATTTTATTTGTTTCTTATTTGGAAATTGTCGACTTCCCTTACGTGCGACTATTCATTAGGTCGGGTCGACTGGGTCATCTCTTTGAATCTGTAGTGAGTCTGGGCGAGACGAGAGAAAAATCCAAAGCGAGTGTGAGAAATAGGAGCGCACCGTCCGTACAGAAACAGAACTGTCGCCTTCAGCGAAAGACTGCGAGCGAGCAACTGAAAGCACTGAAAGTAGCGGAAATGCATGACATATTACTGTCATTAAATGGAGAATTATATAATTATGCGATACATGGAATGCTCTCAATTTTTTCCTGTCAGACTTGTCGTGGCGTTCGTTTTCTCATAGGATTGACGTTTTGCCATTCGAACTGTCAACGCTAGATAAACTTCAAAGAGATAGGGAGTGAGAATCTGGAATGGCGAATGAATCAAAGAAAACATTATCGCCCTTGAAGAAGGTTGATTGCTGGAATGGTGAGAAACGGTTTTTTGCTCATCTTGTTTCTTTTCATTTTCCCATCTCTCATCGTAGAAGGATTCCCGAAGAAAATGACGACAAAGTAAGTTATCCAGTGGGGAATGAAGGAAAATCGCCGGAATGTAGATTGCGACGGGAGTTGTGCGTTTTGTTCTCTCTCTCCTTCTGTCTGTGTGCCCCATCATGGCTTCAATAATGTGAATTCAATTCGCAGACGAAACATGAACTCTGGGTCACATCTGCAGTACAGATGGGGAGAATTATCTTCGGAATTCGTCTGGGAGGGCGAACAGTGAACACAAATGAAAAGCACATCCTGTCGCTGCCGATTGGGTTTTTGTTTATTTGTTTCTTTTTGTTTTTTTGTCTTATAAAATCAATTTGGTGTTTTGATCACTTTGTTATTGGAATGCGTTTATCAATGCAATACACTTGTACAAAGAGGAGAAGAAAGTGTTAGAGGGTGTGACTCCGTTTGACACTAAGATTGTGTTCGTAATCCTGAAATAGGCCAGTTTTAAAGAAAACTCTGATTAAAAAATTAATTCAATTCCTCTTCACGATTTTCAACAGTAGACTATGCCTATGAGGACGTTTAGGCAGCTACTCCCGGAGAGCCAGTATCGTGCACAGATATAATGATCTGTCTCAACAGCCAGGCTGTGCTTAAATCTCTTGAACCCTGTATAGTAATCTCAAATGGCACTGCCCGTGTCTCTGAACGAGTCATCACACACTGGTGGTCCCTGAACATTTCGACATCTTAAACTATGCAAGTCTCTCAAGTTTTGTCCAATGAGAGGAAACCAGAACAGAACAGAACAAATTTGTGAAAAATGTCAGATCAAGTTAGAACAGAAAAGTAAAGCCCTTACACATGAAGAGCTTACATATACATACATATGTATGTAGTTATCAAAAATTGCAAAATGTCATTTGCAGAAATAAATTGCTGAAAACATACCAAATTGACAGGCACAGCTGACTTTGACAATTTTCACAATTCTCTTCTACCTCATGAGAAGGTGCAAGATTTCCTCTTTTAAACTGTTCGGAACAACCTCATTGAACACAAAGCAGAACAGTTTCGGACAGAAAATTCTTTCATTGAACACAAATTCTTGTACTTTTCTGTTCCGAACTGTTCGGAACAGCCTCATTGAACATACATATGTAGCTTTGATCATTTGACCGTGTCATAGCACCTATGTTTGTATGCACATGTGTAACTCCAATCGAACCCTTTCGAAAGCAACCATAGATTGGATTATTGCAGTAACGCCATGCTTATTTCGTCTATCCTCGATCCTAAGAAAACCAAAACGTTAATTCGTTAACATAGTCTGTAATGATTTCAGCAAGAGCTGCAAAGATAAAGAAGAAGAGGAACTTGTCGTGCACACTTCACCCGATCTGAATGATCTGAATTGTAGCTTAGAATAGTCTAAATGGTTTCTGCATTCGATTCGGGGTTTTGAATCCTACTACTCGCAGTGGTATCACATTGAAACTAGCTTTGGTCAACGCGTACCTCTTTTCTAGAGGACTACTTGGTTTCCGGCAAACAGATCGAAAGATTTTACAAACATACATATGTATGTAAATGCTTTAATAATGCCTAATACTGTTACGTCTCATACTTACGCCTAAAATGTATTGCACAACTTTTAGATTGACAAAAACCCTGGAAATAATTCATATGTATGTGGCATTAATGTCCAAAGTTCGTACGATGATTGTGTCGTAGACGTTGTAAGTGATTACAGCATATTATTTACACAAGATAAAATTACAGTCTGGCTAGATTTAGGTGGATAATAATAATAATTAGTCCCAACAAAACGTTAAGCCACTTTTTTAGAAGAGTTTTCTCTAACGATCAAGTGTGTACCAACGTAAAACGTAGTATGTACATACATACATACTTGTTAGGACACACTTTAGACCTCAGCTTTTTGTTGTCTATTCAGGGAAATTCAAAGACTCATTTCGCTTCGGTATCCGATACTGGGTTTCATTTAAATTACTGCAGTAATAACATTTTATTTCAGCTAATGAAAAGTGATAAAATAACTAAAGTATCTAAGCATTGTGGGATTTTATACATTTACTACGAAATCTCCAGAATTAGGTGTACTTATGTACAATTCGCTTACTGTGCCTATATGCATATAAAAAAAAAAAAAATTCGTCATCAAATCTGTATTTTTAACAACCTATTTTTATGCACAAGATCATTCGACTGAAAAGAATAAAAATAATGCACCGAATGGATTAGCGATCGTATTACTCTTCTAGTTCTTAAAACAAAAACAAAAACCGCGCCAACCATCAAATTTATTTTCGCTTAAAAATGCCTGCACTGTGAAACAAGTCCCATCATTTTCATGCCCATTCTCTTATTACCATCGTACGAGGATACATATTACTTTATTTTTCTTCTTTTACGATCTCACGAACGACGTGAGATAAAAAAAGAAAATCGATGTAAAATCCACTCCAACTTTCGAAATCCATGGACCCGAGTCACGTGACTGTCGTCAATCCTTTTGTTAGATTGTATAAGTATCTCATCATTTTGAGACGGCACCGAATAGTACTTGAATTTGAATATGGTACATGTACAACCCCTTTTTTTTTTGAAAAAAATTTGAAGAGGAATCTTTGGACATATGTCAGTGTCGAATAGCACACAACAGACGTCGACAAAAGGATGCTTTAGGCCAATCATTGCGAAGGACTTTTCTTCAACAAGAATAAAACAGGAGTGTTCAAACCGGGCGGCGAATATTGCCCCACGGCTAACAAGTAAACCTTAAGTGCCGCTTCCTGTAAACTCCCGATAAGGCAATGCCGCCGAGAAGTACAGAACCACGGACAAACGGACAAATTACGTGCACGCAAATCAATAGTCCTCCTAAACACGCATGAAAATAACAAGTTAATTGCACAACACGTACAAAAGGATTCGAATTAAAATTTAATAAAATAAAAGAATAAAAGAAAAAGGAAAACGAAACTCTTTCCTTTCTTTCACACAAAGGGGAAAGCCGAGACCTAAAATATGTGCCCCTTTTGGCCTTTTTAATGACACACATAAAAATATCAGGTGTTCAATTTGTGATTGGATTTTTTTCGGCCGTCCAGCAGCAGACCTGCAGACCAGTTCTTCTGGCTTCTCTTTCTTTTCTGTTGCCTGGCTCGGCGTCGTCGGTTATGAGTCGAAAGAAGGAAGTCATACAACTGTGCGACGTCCAATGGAGCCACCAAAGCCATTACAAGTTCGGCGTAACGACCATGAGTGAAACACGTTTACATGGAGTAATTTCTTATGGAAGATGGAGATTCATCTGTATTCCTTTAATGCGCCCTTAAATCCCCAACCACCACCGAGGATGAGAAGCGCGGACGACTAGAGGCAATGAAATTAGGTACAAGCGCCCAATAAAATGAGAATAAAAGGGTAAAGACCAAGACGAAGACCAGTAACGAAAACAGGTGTTCTGCGCGTGCAATGCACGGCCACAGCTCCAAAGCGATAAATCAATACCGGCAACCACCGCCACCTGGGCGATGTTGATGAATCGAATCGAATCGAAGGAGACCAAAGAAAAAGAGAACCGAAACCCTGTTGTGCATTGAACTAAATCAGAATGAGAACGTGATTCAGTATTGACAACTGTCAAAGCTCGTATCTCATGACTTGTGCGAATTTCAAACTGTCGATCGACCGTCTTTCTCCGTCCCACATTATTTGGTTATAATCGGATTTGGCTTGTCATTTAGCAAGCACAACCCCCTCGGATACGTTGTCGTCATTAGTCGAAGGGTAATTTTCTCCCGCGCCCCCCGCAGTTGTCGATAAGTTTTTATCGATATTTTTCTGCTTTTATTCGGTTTTATTGCTTCGACATTTGGACGGGTTACGCGACATCTGTACGTGGCATAATCTAAGCTATAATTATGTAATTAAGATATAAGACGTCTCGTGAGACCTGGCTTGCGATACACCAGAATAAAATTTGTTGGATTTGCAACCCTCCGCGCGTCGTTGGGGATCGTAATTTTCAGAGGATATTTGAGGGTGTTGTTAAAATTTTTAGAAAAAAAAAAATCCTTGATTTCACGTACGGCATCGCCACCCCGTTCAATTTGTTATGACTCATTCGTTCATCCTTTTGTGTCCTTCAGTCATTCATTTCAGTTTGCTTGCTCTATGTGTGTATTCGAATTCTGTAGGAGTGACATTTTTTTCTTTTGAGGGAATAAGTTCGATTTATATGCGAACTATTGGGGAGGAAAATGCGCGACACAAGGGGAGGAATACGAGGCAAAATATTATGAAACGTGCACTATAAAACTTTTGTCATTGTATGGATTCCAAACAACCCCCAACCGCCCAGTCCCTCTATTTGGCAGTCAAAGAGCAAAGCAAAGGAAAAAGAAATACTACACATGAAAGGAGAAAAAATAAAAATAAAAAATACGGTTGTTAAAAGATTCGAATCTAGTGGTAGTATCTCTAATAGCATTGAATGCATTATGTAAGCCACCCTCTCCCTCGGAACTTTTCCATCAATAACGAAATAGTGTTTGCGTCTACAAATTTTATTTCGAAATGACTCCTCGACGGGCATCGAAGTACGAGTATCTAAACGTTATGTCGGTGCATCGCAAATACTGAGTACCGAGTGTGTGTGTATACATGTGTGTGTAGGTAATGTGTATCTGAATGAAGTTAGAGAATCCAACGGAATGCACTTTTGGCAGAACTTTTCGTTCATGCAGAGAAGAACGACTGACTGAAAATAGCACACAGTGAATGGCGACGCAAGGGGTGGCTAACTGCTGTACAATGGAATTCTTTCTATTCATTATTGAAGACAATTCCCCGGAATCAGGGAGTTCGATTTGGTTCTGGCAATGTAGGGCTGCACGGCTGTATGGCTGCATTTAATGGAAATTACTCGCTTGCGGAGAGAATGCGTTAATTGAAGTGAGCGACTAACGGAATATTCCCTCTAATTAGGCATGTCTGATTTCAATTGAGTTGAGGGACCAAAGGACCACCCCAAGATTACGGTGTGATGTGGTGTTTTTTTGCTTACAATAAGCTTCACAGGAACTAGAAAATAAAATAGAAGAATTATTCAAATTAGGAAGTTTACGAGGCTGTGGGGGAGTAGCGCGCGCGAAACGAGGGTGGACTACTTGACTCACGACCCCACTGACTCGTTCGTACACCCTTTGTGGAACTGCCTTGCCATACATGTATGTTTGTATACCTGCTGGCAATTAAAATGTCTCCTCAAGGCACACGTCCATGGATTTTCCTCTTTTTTTTTTCTTCCTGCTGCCATTAGCTTTTGTCTCCCTTATTCTGTCATCTGGAATACAGGACTCTCCGACGAGGTTGCTTAATAAGAGTAGTCATCAATTGCAAGCGGGCGTGTAATTTGTAGAGGTCTAAATAAGTGAGTCACGTTTTTCTACAAGAAAAAAAAAAAGCAGAAAAGCGAAGAAGGAAACGTACCTAAAATTTCCTATCCTAGCCACTTTGACTCATTTAAGCGGACGACGAGGGTAGCTGTAATTAAGTGACACATGCTTTGATTTTGATTTTTTTATTTTATTTTTGCAAGCGTCACCTGCTTCTGGCACGTATCAAAACAGAGCAGGTACAATAAGCAGTAACCCTTCGAAATGAAAGCGGATCCTGTTTCAGTTTCAGTTTTAATTTTTTTTTTTTTTTTTTTAATTATTTTTCGTCAATAGGTAGCTTCGTTAGGTACGGTAATCGACACCATTTTCGACATTCACGATGTTGCAGTTAGTGCTAATTTAATACGTGCCGGGCTGAAGTGGTCACTTGTTTTTTTTTTTTTTTTTGTAGAAACGTACATATGTACATTTGTATGTACATACATTTTTTCAGGGCGGTATTGCTAAAATCGAGCTTATAAAGTTTTTCAAGTTCCGCGATTGGTTTTGTGGCACCCATCTACCACACTTCCATGATATAGGGTTTCACATCTAGATCCCCAAAAAGTTGTTAAATGACGATTTTTTGAACAAATTTTGGCTTGACGCCCTGTATATCATTGGAATGACCACAGGATCGTCAGCGTAGCCTGAGTTTGGTGAGCAAGGCGTTTTATATTTGTTTCTTAATTCAGTGGCTATGAATTGCACTAAAGACTCCACCTTACGGAGAGCCTTTTCAATTCTAAAGCTAAGCAGACGCCTAGAGATGCTTCTCTCAGCAGTAAATTGTTGTTCTGAAAGGTATGATGAAGATGTTCGTGCTTCTAATACTAAAGTTCGTCATACAGAGGACATTCCGTTTTCAGCACAGAATATCTGGACTGGAATATCTGGTTGTGCTGGCCACAACGTTCTAGAGTTATTTTCACTCGAGGGATAGGTCTTCCACTATTTTGAAAGTAATTGTCAGGTAAAAATGTTTAATTGTTATGTGACTATCGAAGTGAATATTTATGGGTTTGTTCTTTGATTTCTTCTTGAATACTTGCGTAGTAGCTAGGTAACAATTTTTATTCGCAGAAGCATGTAGGGTGCTTTATACTGAATGCAACGAATGTAAATTAGAAGATCTACTGTCTTTCTTCCTTCAGCGCCTTCGAACCTTCTACCCCTGCAGTATATTTGTACAATATATCGCTCTTCACTCTCTAGAAAGAGATGTTAAGGAGGAAGTGAAAGAATGATTTCTATCGCTCTAAGATGTAAGCGCGCAGGATGTTGCAATTGACTCACGTTACGTTTGGGAAATTTTGCCACAAACGTTAATTTCACGTCATCATCACCGTTTGAGAACTATGTTTTCAAGTACCACTGTTTTTCTGTTGTAAGGGCGTTGGTAAACTTGCTACTAGTCAGAGCTCACCGCAATATGGCATCACATTTTAAGAGTTCTTTGGGTGGTTTTCTTACACTCGGCTTAGTTTACTGTACTAGTTCCACTACCTACACCAAAGCGGACTTAAAGACTAAACAGCGAAAATTTAACTTGTTGGCCATTATTTCAAGTCCCAACTCCCTAAGCCCATAAACAACTCAGTTTTGCTGAAATCTCTTCCAACACTTGAAGGCCTTCGTGTGGACTTTACCATCCTAGTCATAACTATTATTTCCGCAAAAAGCTACCATTTCTCTGATCACATCTACAAAATCCAGTTCGTCCCTTCTGCCAGTGCAACCTCAAAAACATGTGCTTTGTTCCCAAACTTAAGTGTAACAAAGAAAAGCAACATATCCACGTTACGTTGTGTCTATAGGTATATTTCTGCTGTTGAAACTTTCTTCTATTGTCTTTGGCAAGCATTTGCGACAATTTTCTGTGTAATTGTCACTGAAGGAGGAGGCTATTGTCCACCGGTCTTTGGTACCACCACCGCCACCCTAGTTGAGGTAATCTTTTTCGGCGACCGAGATTCCCATATCATTAAAAATAAGAGACTATACTCGTACACTCACAGTTTCTATACGCAACTGACCGTGCTACTGTGGGCCGGCCCTAACAATTTAAGTCGTTAAAAAAGTGAAACTAATTTGAAGCGCAAAACTATTTTGTAATGAGAATTTAATTCACACCGGTGGAACCGGTTTAAGTTGTGGGACTGCAAAATTATAATTAAAAAAAAAAGGAATACTAAAAATACTACAATAATTAAGTGTAATAAAAAAGAATGAGGTGCCTCACTGGTTTGCTAAATGGAACCAGAAAGAAGGAGAAGTACCTTCCCGCAAACCTGCGAAAGTATTAATGTTTTTTTTAATTTCCTAATTGCAGGTTCTCGGTGTGCAATTTAAGGGCGCGAATTAAAGGCATACCCACCCATCCACCCATCCAGCCACCTCAAGTAGTTCCCGCATTTCTATTGAATTAATTCGGTGCAGTCAGCGCATTGTGTGCACACAATGAGAGGAACCAGCGTGCTGAAATCAAGGAAACCAGACAGGAGATGCACAGCCTTAGTTTTGGTTAGCATCGTGGTAGTTCTGCTTCCATTTGAAGTTGTGGGGAAACACACCCACAGCCATGGAGGTTATGTCAACTTTAATAATCAGCGTTTCGCCATGGAGCCACAGGACCAGACCGCCGTTGTAGGTGCTCGTGTCACACTTCCTTGTCGGGTCATCAACAAACAGGGTACATTGCAGTGGACAAAGGATGACTTTGGACTTGGTACCTCGCGAAATTTGAGCGGCTTTGAACGGTACTCCATGGTGGGGAGTGACGAAGAGGGTGACTACTCTCTCGACATTTACCCAGTAATGTTGGACGACGATGCAAAGTATCAGTGCCAAGTGAGTCCAGGGCCTGAGGGTCAAGCTGCTATTAGATCCACGTTTGCCGTACTCACAGTGCTGGTGCCACCCGAACCGCCGAAAATCTCCCAGGGTGACTTCATCATGACGACAGAAGACCGCAAAGTGGAGATTGAATGCATATCTATGGGCGGCAAACCGGCCTCCGAGGTAAGTACACCAGCAAACGCATTCACCGACAAGCATTGCAAGCATTTTGTTCTCAGATAACATGGATTGATGGCTTGGGAAACGTAATCAATGACAACATCGAATACACGGTGATTCCCATGCCGGATTTGAGGCGCTTCACCGCCAAATCGGTACTTAAGCTCACTCCGCGGAAGGAACACCACAACACAAACTTCACCTGCCAGGCGCAGAACACCGCCGACCGGACATATCGATCGTCGAAAATCCGCGTTGAGGTGAGCAATTTAGCGTTGAGTGTGTTGGCTCATCAATGTAACCCCATGCCTCCCTTCTCCTTGTTCAGGTGAAATACGCTCCCAAAGTCAAAGTGAGTGTAATTGGTGGCGCTCTGTCCGGTGGCAGGATTCCTGAGTTCGCCCAGGTGCGGTTGGAATGTAAAGCGGATGCCAATCCTGGCGAAGTTCGTTACCGATGGTTCATCAACGATGAACCAATTATCGGCGGTCAGAAAACTGAAATGGTAATTCTCCTTTTCATCGTCTTTGTGACTTCCGTCCGGGCCCGTCAAACCGGCTCGCATGAAGGATTGCATTTTAGTTCTCATACTCATAATCTGCTCTGTTTGGAGTTTCAATTAATTTTTTCCCTTCCCCTTTCTGTGTACAAACACCAGGTTATCCGGAATGTTACGCGAAAGTTTCACGATGCAATTGTAAAGTGCGAGGTGCAGAACTCGGTGGGCAAGAGCGAGGATAGCGAGACTTTGGACATAAGTTGTAAGAAAATTCTGGTTTAGGCCTTCCATAGTTTGCTCACGTGGTTTTTTAATTTCGCTGTAGATGGGCCGCAATTTCGCCAACGTCCGCAGTCTATTGAAGCCGATATTGGAAGCGTAGTTTCGCTGAATTGCGAAGTCGATGGAAACCCCATGCCAGACATAGTGTGGATTCAGCATCCAATCGATAGGGTAGGTTTCCATTATGCAGTCGTAAACAAAGCACTAACGTATTTCTCCGCAGGTTGTAGGTGGCAGTTCAAATCTAACGTTCAGTGTGACGAACGAAACTGCTGGGCGTTACTACTGCAAGGCTAACGTCCCCGGTTACCCAGAGATATCCTCCGATGCCTACGTTTACCTCAAGGGCTCTCCTGTGATCACGTCGTCTCGCTACCAATACGGTCTGGTCGGGGACACTGCGAGGATTGAGTGCTACGCCACTTCGGTGCCGCGGGCTAGGCATGTATCATGGACATTTAATGGGCACGAGATAGGCTCCGAATTGGGACATGACTACTCAATTCTGATAGACACAGTGCCTGGGGGAGTCAAATCAACGCTTATCATTAGAGATAGTCAGTCGTATCACTACGGCAAGTACAACTGCACAGTGGTGAACGACTACGGCAACGATGTGGTTGAAATCAATTTGCAGGCACAAAGTAAGTTCACCCAACGTGTGGTTTTAATTCCATTTAAACATTTTTCTCTCTTTCTCTCTCGCTCTCATTGCAGAAAGTGTACCGCTTTTGATGACAATCGTTGGCGGCATCTCATCAGTGGCCATCCTCATGATCCTAACCATTTTGGTCATCATCTACTTCAAGTGCAAAAAGCGCAAACTACCACCAGCCGACGTCATAAGCGAGCATCAGATTTCAAAAATCGCTGCCAAGGAAGCTGGTGACCGCACGTCCAATTACAGTGACCTTAAGGTGGACATCTCTGCCGGGTATGTGCCTTACGCCGACTACACCACTCACTACAGTCCTCCGCCACAATACCTGACGACGTGCTCGACCAAATCGGGTAATCACATGCAACAGCAGTCAGCCATCAATGTGCCAATGACTTTCATGAATGGTGGGGGCAGCCTCACGGGAAGCATCATCGGATCACGAGAGATTCGACAGGACAATGGTCTTCCAAGTTTGCAGAGCACGGCCACAACCGGAAGTGTGGTAAGTTCATCGCCTAATGGCAGTTGCAGCAACAACAGCACCGCGACTCACGTAGCACAGAACTCGTTGAGTATCGACCCAAGGTACAGCGCCATCTATGGCAATCCCTATTTAAGAAACTCTAACTCATCGTTGCTGCCGCCGCCTACTGCCGTTTAGAGGCCCGGTCTTACCTAAGAATACCAATTTTCGCTTTCGAATTTAACCGTGTTAGGCTAATTAAAAATACTACTCGTGTATGGACTAACCATCTAAAGACTGATCTCAACGATTTAGTAAAATGGGTTACAACACATTGAATGAATAAATTTTTAAAATTTAACCTACAAAATGTGACATGGAGGGGGATGGCATCTTTTGGTTTAGTCATCTCTCTGATGGACTAAGGGCCACTGAATATTTAACGCCAAACAAGCAATACGATGGCAGCTCTCAGTTTTAAAAGCATTCCTTTAAAATTCATTACGAAAAGGTTGGTTTAACAGGGGTTCGTCGTAAATACGAAAATTTATAACGTTCGGTCTGTGCGGCGTAGGTCAATCGATAAAGGTGGTTGTTGTATCCAACCCCTGTTTTGATAAAACAAAGTATATACTCGCGTACAATGTTCTTGAGCGTTTCCCTTACGTCGTAGTCGCTTCAGTGCACATAAATCGATAAAAGTTTACTATCTTTTAATATTTCCTGAAACACTTTGAGAAAGCGTTTCTACGTTGATGGTCGTGACGCCTGTCTGTCTGTTAGAAGGATTTTTCTTCACATTTGATTCTTGGCGTTCGGAGAGATTTGTACTATGCATTTTTACCAGTGATGGATTCACAGGTTTAATGGACTGGACTGGTACTGTACATGTGTGCTCATAATTAAATCTAGTAGAACCTCAATTTGAGGGAATGTCCGAGTTAAAAATATCAACAGATGGGATTCTACGTTCAGATATGTACCTTATGTTTGATTCCTTGTACAAAAGTTTTAGAGATTACATGGAGTCCACGACAAGGATATGGTACATTCAAACATTGTGACGCGGTAGTTCTTGGTGAGTTCCAGGACGAACGGCAAGCAAGTTTCAAGATTTTTAAATGTCTTGCCGGCAATGCCACACTCGATGAACACTCATGGGGATGTGAAAACAGAAAATGAAAATGGTGACTTGAAACAAGAAATGGAATAATGCTAAGCCCACATGGCGGCTTTTAGACCGAACTCAGATGTTTAGAGTTCTAAAGTTAATCTGCCTTTGAAGTTGATTGTAAGGTGGAATGGAAAGTATTTGGTAAACTAACTCGGTGCACAAGCTTATGCCAGTCAACAAATCATGTTGAAAAGATTTACATACTGTGCATGGAGATGCTCTTATATGTATAAGTTGTTTGACTTTTCAATACAATTAACGAACTACAAGCCTCAGTTTCCCTTTTTTCGTCTAACCTATATAAATGTGCTGCAGATGGAAATTTTAATGGAGTTCCACTTTCATCCCTTAAAACTATTAGGCACTTGTGTTCTACCTTCAACCGAGATGTCCTTTCTTTTGAATGTCAAGTCACGCAGATTTTCATGAATTGACTTTTTCTTTCGTTTATCGAACAATTCAAGGACGTACCTATACATATGTTTGAAAAATTGTACATACATACTGATTATTTCCTTCAACCTCAAGCTGGACATAAACGCTGTCGAACTATTTTCTTCTGCTATACACTATGGCGGGAACATCTCACAAGAATTGGGTAGCTTGCCTTTCATAGTCAACTCAAGTCTGAAGCACTATGACCAACTGGTTCCGATGACAGTTGGTTGAGTGAGCAATGTGCAGTGTGGAAGTCCTTAGTAGGCACCTCGCCTGGTGTGGGAAGTTATTGACTATACAATTCTTCCAGTTGCTTAGTTCCATTTTTAAAGCTCATGTTCTCTTGATTCAGATGATTATTTGTTTAGTTAATCGGTCCTTGTGTCCAGTAATCACTAATATGGCAAGGTACTGTAGACAGAAAACAAAATTGTGCCTTGGTACGATTTGTTCTTTTTGGTGACAGGGCCATTGCGAAATCAATCTTTGCTTCTTCTACAAACAGTGCTCAAGCGAAATAGCCAGTTGCATTCCGCCCTTTCAATCATCACCTGCAACACGCGTCATCTGCGTTTTGCCCTCTTCGCCAAAGCAGTTTGAACTCAGAGCTAAGATCAATGCTTGATTCCATATACAAATCTCTGCTTGAAAGATATATGTAAGAGAGACTGCTTGGTAGAAATTCGGGCTGTACACACTTGTTTCATTCGCGCGTTTTGAGATGACAGGATTGAACAGGTCTGCTAAATCAACACAAGAGGGCACGAGACGGATTTGTATGAATCAGGGACAATATAGACCCTTAAATCGATCAAATAAATTGCTTCTTTATAAAGTTCACCCTAGTTAGGGGTAGTCATAAGCTGATGATATTAAAATTAAGCGGATCTTATAAAAAGATTACATCCATTGATATTTTATTGTACAAAAATTTCGTCGTTTTTTCTTTCTTTGGTATACCAGATCGTTAAAGGACACTCGTGGCTCTAAAATCTTGCTTTAATGAGCATTGAAAGTTTTTCAACTTTCATCCCCTACAACATGTTTCCAACTAAAGAGAAACATCCTCCTTCACGTCACAGCCCCTACTTGATCAATCGTGCTTCTTATATCGCATTACGACACTACATCGAACATCGAATTAAAAAGAAGAATTGTGCACAACTAAATAAGCTTCATTTTTCATATATAAAATTAAACAAAAAAAAAAAGTACTAAATTATAAATCAAAGAACGAAATTCTAACAAAATTGCGTCCCATACCAACTCTCATTATATAAACATTAAGCATTACAACCAAAAGCTAAAAACTAAATTTTCTATAAACAAAAAATCAACTAAATAAACAATTGTTCACACATAAAGGTATTATAGTATATTATAAAGAATATATTTAATATTTATATTAAGGAACCACAGCTTGAATTAAAAGTGAGCAATTTCTCCTAAGTGTTAAACTACGATCAATCAATTCAAATAGCTTTTTTGACTAATTAGAAAATATTTAAAGAAAAAACGTAAAAGAAAAAAAAAACAATTATAGCTTAAGAAGGAGGCGTGCAAGCCTCTCCAGTACCTGATTAGAATTTAAGCTGTTAATTAAGAGGAAAGAAAAATAATACTATTTAGTTAGTGCTTTTTAGTGTCTTATTCAAACGAAAAAATAAAAATCGAATTATAAATGTATTTGTATATTTAAAGAGAGAGAAACAATTTCTTTTTTTTTTATCTTAAGAATATTGCAGATTAATTATTTTTAAGAATCTCGCTACTATTGTCAAAATAAATAGAACGAAACAAAAAAGATACAGTCCAAACGCTAAACGAGTTATATTTATAGATACATGAATAGATAACGACTCCAGAGTGCTTTCTCATTTAGCTGTTAAGTTCCCATATATGTATATTTTTCTAGTACCATTTTGATATCTACGTAAAGATAGTGAGTATCTGTGTGTGTAAAAGCTTTTTCTTCTTTTTTTATTATTAATTTTATGATTAATATCGTTTTTCGTTTCAATGGCAGCACACCAGTGGCAAGCGTGTCCCCCAAACCAAACACCCCCAATCATCCCCTAATTTTCGGAAATCCGATAAAATTTAACTGCAGACTGCCTTTTCTTAGACTCATTCGACGGTTCAGTGCCCACGTAGGGTTTGAGCTTGAGTCCCTAAAAAAGGGCTTCACTCGCACTATGTGTGTCTGGTTTTTCTTTTGTTTGCGACCGTCATAATCCCACACAATTCTCATCCCTCAACAGCACGTGTGTGTTGCCAGAGTACGAATGCTAACTTTTAAGCTAAAAATTCTTTAATGAAAATGAAATTATTTTTATTTTATTTTCAAATAAGTAAAAAGAGAAAAACAAATATTTAATTGATATACAATGCTGTTATATAGAAAATTTTTAAAACAAAATACATTTCGTGTGTTCTCTTTGGTTTTTCTTTATTTTAATGATTTCGTCTTAAGATAGACCGTAAGTTTTAGACTGTGTTATTCTCTAAAGATTTACGATGATATTACATACAACATGATTATACCTATACATACATTATATATAAATATATTTTTCACATTGTAATTTAGAAATTAAGGAGACGACGACGAAAATAAAAGAAAACATTTTTAAAACAAAACAAAAGAACAAATGGAAATTTTTAGTTGGATCCCTCTTGTTGCTCCTTTGGTTTGGTTTCACTGTGCGTTTTGGTGTGGCCAATGGTTGATGGTTGATGGGAGAGGGTTCACTTTGTTTACCCTCGCACAGAAGGGTGTGGTATATGCATACATGGTGTGTGAAGCCGAACAACGACACGCCACCATTGCCCTCGGCTGGGGGTTGATCATGAAAATCCCTGTTGGCCGTCCATATCCTAAAAATCGATATAGCAAAAAAAGCAAAACAAAAAAAGGAGCAAGACAAACACGAGAAAGCAAAAAAAGGTGAAGTGAGTCAGTCAAAAATGACATTGAATTTATTTAGTGTGTGAGAGGGTCTGTAAAGCGGTTTTGTGTTACAGCACGTAAAGCGTCTGTGGAATGGAAATAAAAAACCCTTACCACTAGCCTCGACAACAGTGGATGATTTACATTTAGTATCCTTGTACAAGGGGGTAGTGGAACAAAAGGACAAATTGTGACTTTTATTTAATTTTTCGTCGCAGATATCAAATTGCATGGAATTGTGTGCGTCTGGATGGCAAACTAATACTAATTAGGGATAAGTCCCTTATTCTTAGCAACACCCTACGCACTTGGCGACACACACATGCCAATTGACTTAGGGTGGGTGTGTTTATTTGTTTTGTTTTTATATTATTATTCCCACTCCATAGAAGGGGGTGAGTTGATAAATAGTGAGTAGATACTGTTCATTCACGACGGCGACAGAAGTTGCAGCAGGTCTGCATGCATTGAAGGTGTTAAGTCACACGCATATTTGAGTGCCTATCTTTTCGAGTGCTGCGACAAATCAAGGATGTCTCGTCCTTCTAAGGTAAAAAGTGAAAGCAATGAAGAAATTTAACTGATTTCATTATTAACAGCTGTCTGACATATTGGGGTTATTTGCGTGAATCTTGTTTGGCATATTCAAATTCAACCTGATGGCTTACCATCGAAATTATTTACAACAGATGGAGATGGTTTGGCAGAGAGCGTAAACATACTCATTCTTAGGAGTTTTCCAGCTAAGTGTAAGGCCGAACTCAACTGCATCAACTACAGAGGCATCAGTCTCCTCAGCATTGAATATACAATTTTATCTGCTATATTGTGTCAACGTCTGAAACATTTCGTTGAAGTCTGGAGAAAATCTGTGAAGTTCAAATTGACATCTAAAATTTCTTTTTTGATGTCAAGGCCGCTTATCACAGTATTTATAAATCCACCTAAAACGAGCTATGCAGAGCCATGTCGTCTGATTGTGTAGTATGACGATGGAGAATACTAGCTCCTTCATTTAAATAGGGTGACGCGCTGTCATGCGATTTATTTAATATGACCTTTGAAATAATTGTGCAGAACACAATTTTTGATTTGCAGAAACAAAGCAGGCATGTGGTTCGACTTTCGCAGATTACTGCGTTTACGAATTCACACTAGGTCCAACCCGGGTGGAGCGCCATCATGCATACATACATAAGTAAGTAGATAAGATCCATAAAATTCTACCACAAGTCTACGATATCTCACACGTATCACCTGCCGCTGTGCCATCTGACACGGACCATTAAAAAAAAAAAAAAGTATTGCAGACAATTGCCGGAATCTGAATGGATTTCGTAACAGCGCCCAGGAAATTTTCACAGGCCATTAGAGTTTTGACTCCTAGCGCTGTGAGGTTCTAGGTCTACTCTCATTTGTACTGGATTAATTTTTTTTTACATCAGTACAGAATCGATAAGGTGAATAGCAAAGCAAAATGACCTTCAAAAGGAGTGTTTGTCAAAGCTCTTTAGTGGATTTCCTATTCCTAAATGTGTTCTAAGGGAATTAAAAAAAAAAAATTGCGTACTTCATGGGTTAACTGGCCCATCTCTCCTTGCATTGATTGTTTTTAAACGCATGTGATCTGAGGATGTATTTGCTGGATCCTCTTTTTCCGGAAGCTCTTGTGTTAGCTTTCTTCGTTTTTTGTTTGAATGTGTACACTGCGAATCGGAAATTGTGGCTGATATTCGATTTGCATTCGGTTAGAAGAGTACGCTGTTATCCTTTCTAGGTACAGACCTTAAACATTCCTCATCCACTGTAAATATGCACATTACCCGCAACTGTACTCGGGCAAATTGAGTTTGTACGCGTTTTTTCTTATGCGTTTGCAAAACGAAAGGAGGAGATAGAACTAAGGATAAACGAATTTGTAGGGGTTCAAGCTATCTGAATTGAGTTTAAGGATTCGAGAGGCGGTCTATGTTCGCTCCAATCTAAGTAAGTACTAGACAGAAGTGTATTTTTAGAATCAAATCACATATAAAAGTACTCGAACGCGGTTGGGATTTGATGGTATTCCTGCAGAACACTTTAAAGGAGTGCAAAGGGTAGTGCTTTTGCATTCAGAAGGAAAGCATGAAAAAGTGAAAGCTTGGAAAGCAAGGGGATGATTATCAAGGAAAGAAAGTTTAGTTATATCTGTGCTCTTCGTGGTTATTTCGTCTGCATTTTATTGTTTTCGAGAAAGGATAAGACAACGTGATTTTATGTGACATCCCAATCATAGTAAACTGTAACTGCGTCAAAAAACGCAATTGCAGTGCAATTGATTGTTAGAAAGGAAACGTCGTGGTTAAGGATGTGGTGTGAAAAGCTGAGGCCATTATGAAACTTAATTTCCATCAGTCCGCCGCTATGGTCCTGTGGTCCCGTGATATCAATACGAAAGGAAACTGTAAAGCCGATTGAAGAGAATAATTTTCGTTTCAAAATTGATCTGGAAAAACATACCGAACGAAATCCTAGCTTCTCTAATTCAGCTGCAAGCATCCTAATTGCTTTTACCATCGAACGCGACAATACGTTTAAGATAACGGAGATTCTGTATTCTCTCCATCCATCATCAACCAATCTTTAACAACCTCCATCATCAGCATCATCATCCTCCAATGGCCTGCTTATCCACTATGAGGGTCGCGGGTTAAGGGAGCTTAAGTGGTACCATCTAACAACCTTTTCATACGCAAAACGTGACGTTACGCGTTTTCGTTACTTGACTTGGTAATAGCCCCAATCTTAGTAAGAACGCTGTTCAACGACCAATATAAAGAAATAGGTGCGGTAATCAGGGCGATGTTGAAAAAACTTAAAACTTAGTCGGAAGAAAATACGAATCATTTTAAGTGTTCTCAAAGGGAATTATGCAAGAAGCCAAAGAGAATCAAAAGGAAACAAGCAATATCCGCAGGAACGACTACTGCAGAAGTTGCAGAAATGAATATATCATCATCATCATCATATTTTTCAATGACTCGCTTACCCACTATGAGGGTCGCAGGAGTAGGATGCTTTAGTGGACTTTCTACATCTCCCGATCTTCTGTCATCGACTTTCAATCATCAGAAGCTATCCCCATACGGGTAGAGGTGAGATTTTGGACTTGGTCTAACCATTTCAAAGTGCAATACTCGGGAAACACCCCCTAACGTGGCCCATTAGATTAGATGCCACAATTTAATGGTTGTGGCCAACCCAAGCGTATGGTGTGAGACAGTGGACCACCCTCTTACTATGTACATGTCCTGCTCTTGCGATGCTTAGAAGAAGAACCCTTGGGGAATACTTCTATGATGATCTTAACGATCTAGCTGAACTCGACATCCAAAAGATAAGAAATTTCATCTTTGGGACGAAATGGTTCAAATCTTAGGGTTAACACCGCTACGGTTGCCCATCTTCGTTGTAGATATGCCACATTTTCTGGTTCCCTGTTGCCGGTAAGCCGGTTTTCTTCGTTGTGGTATCACAATGGGCCAATCTGGCCTAAGTGTGTCCCTGCCTGAGCGGGGACAGCCGACCTTACCTAACCTAACCATCTCATCCTAGGCCTACTCAGGGGACGCCTACCTGATGGCACGGATTCCATGGAACGTCTTGGAAGCCGAGTTGGGGAAGTTGCCATTGAGCTGCCGTCCTCGGGGTGGAGGTGGGCAACATGGGTGGGAAGTGTGGATGGAGTAGCTTAAATAGTTTATCTGTACAACTCAGTCATGGCTCACGAAGCGCAACCCCTCATGATGACAAGACGGAATAAGATGGCCTCATATACTGCCAAGTGTGCTGTGCCAGGGCGCCCTTTAGGACGAGGCCTAGAGGGTGGCAGCATGCGAGCGTCTGGTTGTCGGCTTGTCCGAAACGGCTACGAGCTTCCCGGCAATGGTCTCACAAACCATTCCAGCGGTCAGAGGGGGCAATGCGCTATGCTCCGATGGGAGCATAAGTGAAATTTCGGCTGTTACATATGAAATCTATGTACATATATAAAATCCATAAAATACCTGCACTAGGCAGCTGGATATTAAGTAATTTTTGTAGAAATTCCTTCTATGAGTTGATGAATTGTCAGACCTTTTATTTTATAATCATTTCTCGAAAAAGGCGACACTATAATGCTATATAGATCGTCCCATAATTATTGTTGATTAAGCTTTTAAACTGTTAGAGATTGAATTCTTCCGGAAATATAATATTTTTTTCGAACCCACGCCGCTTGGTCAGCAGTCCAACGCACTAACCACTGAGCCACGACGACTCACGTTCTATAACAACAGGAAATTAGGGACGGGCATGTTCGTGCCGTGGTTGTTAGTGGTTGCCGTGGCTTAGTGGTTATTGCTTTGAACGCTGTGTGAATTGCACAGTTCTCAGCCCCAACAATATTGGATGATTTTATACTTCCTTTGTATAAAGATCGCCAGTTATAAGCCGCAGCATGATCCCGCAGCTAGGTAATATTTAAGTCTGGTTCACAGCACTGGACAAAACTTATGTCAATGTGTTGTCGACAACTTCCACTGCAGCATTGGAAAGCATGCAACATTTTGCCCATCTGGCAGCGCAATAAACCTCACTTGGTCTGAGTGAAATCCTACATATATGGAGGATATTCGCCTTACCAAAGCCGACTTTTTAGGAGTTTTGAGGTTTCTCAGGGATAAATTTGAGGTCCAAATGGGATTAAGATTACACAGAAAACCTCGCAACAAACAAACTTGAGATGTTTCTGCCTGTAGGGACTGTATGGTTTTATGTGGTTCGAATGCCAGCTTGTGCGATGAGATAGTGGTTTTGGATGTTTTCTAACGCGATGTGGGGAGAATGTGGTGAAAAAAAGTTACATTGACTATGTGGCTGGGTATGACATACCCACATACAAAATTGTCTGTAAATGTTGTTACAATAAATATTAAAATTAAAAAATGGTATTTTATTGTAATAGGGTATGTAATAATTAATTGCAAATCAAACAAGAGTAGCATTCCAAGAATTTATATTCTAAAACTTGAAAAAAAACAATTCACTTCACTTAAAAATACAGACATGTAAGTAACAGTGTGGGTATGTCATACCCGGCCACATACTCGCCGGGTTAAGAATTATTTTAGCTTGTCAATTGTAGGAAGCACGCAAAATACTTCTCAAAGTTCTTTGCTTTTAAGGGTAATGTGCATAGGTTCCTAGAAATGTGAGTTGATAAAACAAATGACACAAACAAATTAAAATAAATGCTCTCTATTTATTAAATGGATAAAAGAATTATTACGACACATGTAAGCTATAAAAAAATATATAAATGCACATTAATTAATGTTCAAACAAAAAATGGTGTACAGAGCAATGTTATGCTGATATTGTTTACGACAGTCCTCCGGTTACTTCGACAGATGCGCCATTAACATACGAAGCCTTTTTGGAAGCTAAGAATGAAATCACTTCAGCGATTTCTTCCGGATTACCGAACCTGCCCAAGGGACATTTGTCGCACACTTGCTGCTTTATGTTTTCCGGAACAGTCGACACCATCGGAGTGTTGATATAGCCGGGTAAAACTGAATTAACTCGAATATTGAATTTGCCAAATTCCTTAGCTGCAACTTCGGTAAATGAAAGTACTCCAGACTTGGAGGCCGCGTAGTTTGCCTGACCAACGTTGTTCAACTTTGCCACAATACTTGAAAGGTTAACAATAGAACCTCCTATTTTGTAATGTACCATGGCCTTGGCGAATTGTTGAGTTACTAAGAAAGTTCCCTTGAGGTTTACCTTGTAGACATCGTCATAGTCGTTTTCTGTCATTTTTAGTAGGTAGCCATCACGGGTAATTCCTGCAGAGTTCACAACAACCGACGGTGGTTGCTTGTATTTAGTTAGAACAGTCTGCAGGGCTTTGCATACACTCTCGTAGGACGAAACATCAATTTCGACGGCACTCGCATCTGCAGAAGAAATGAAAAAAAGAAATGCCTGTATTAGATGATTGGTGCTTGTTGATATGCAATTCGAAAGATCCAAATCTTTTTAGGGACAGGGGAAGAGACAATGCAAATCATTTAAAACTGGAGCTGCCATTAGTACACGTGACAGTCCTAGTAAACCTTGTAATTTTTAATTAAAAATGGATCAAATAACAACAGATACTTATAACGACGTACTACACAGACATTAAGTGGGTATCTCAGATTGCGATGGCTTCATTTTTGCAATGAATTAGGCGAAGTGGGTGTTCCCAGTTGTAAATCAGCGCTACGGCAGTGCCGAACCTAGCCAGTTCATCCGTAGATTCATTGCCAGCAATTGCTTTTTGTCCAAGTACCCAACCATGCTTGACCTTGTTGTGTCTGGCAAGTGATTGTAAGTTTGACGATGTTGAATGTCCAATGTCCATTGACTAGACCTCAGAACAAAAAAAAAAAAAACTGTGGGGAGGATTGTCTGATGAAGTGATAGGGAGGATCTTAATATAAAAAGCAATAAGAGCACCCTGACAGAAAATATATTTAATACTTGCAGATACATATTTCCAAGGACTGTTCAATTTTATATAAAGTACAAAGCAAAAGCCATTCGATGTTTCCTAAAACTTCCGTAGCAATTGTTTGAAGATATGCAGCTTATAGTAGTTTCCTCTAAAATTAAGTGGAAAAAAATATGTCTCATGTTGAAAACAAATCCATGTTGGCTGAAAACATCCCTGGTATACGATTTCAAGAAAAATTGCCTACCTTTAGGATGTAGTACAGTGCTAAAAATACATTTGACTGTCTTCATCCATCTGTCAAATGTCGAAAATTTAGTGTTAAATCCAAATAAACATTAAAAATGTACCTGAACCCAGAGTAGCGATAGTTTCCTCTGCACCTTGCAGATTCCTATCAGCAGCGATGACGCGAGCCCCATCCCGAGCCAGTACTTTGCAAACTGCTCTTCCAATTCCAGATCCGGCACCTGTAAACATCCATATTAGGTTAATCGGGGATGGGTCACTTTCGCTTTCACTTCTTATTTACCGGTTACGATGGCCAATTTTCCAAAGAGCGGTCCCTGCATTCTGATTCACTTCGACAAACAACACAAATCACAGAAAAACTACTCGAACCGATAACCTAACTCGTGCCGCTCACACCGGGCTAATATTTGTGCGTTAGATAACCGCAGACTACACTGACTTTATCGCCGAACCGATCCTCAACTACGGTCTGGAAATGGAGAACGACACTGCGTAAGTGTCTGTTGGTCAAATTCTCCAATCACAATCATCCGTTGTCGGATGGTAAAGCTTTCTCAGCTGATTTCTCTTGTCACTACAGTTGTTGTCGTCTGCAGGTGGCTTGCTTGCCACTGCCAATTATTGGCGACGAGTACTTGACCTTGAGTGGCGCTTTTATGGCTTTATGCCCAAATGCGCGTCTGATGGTGGTGTCGATTGGAGGGCGTGTGTATAAAAATTATATTTAACTGCCGGAAGGGAGGAAGAGAGTGAACCACACGCTTAGAAGGCAATTTAAACGCAATCAACATTGTTTTGTCAAGAGTTTCCATTTTTCCCTCGTGATCACAAGAGGTGTACACTACGAGCTGGTAGTTATCCAGCCCCTGAGGGTGGACTTTAATTTTTTTTCCACTCAAACTGGGGATTATACTTTTAGGGTGCAAGTAAGAACATAATCTGTGATAAATGAAGCCATTACGATTTTAACGGAAATACGGGCTGTTTTAAAACTTGCTTCATTTCGTGGGGCGCAATTTTTCTTTCAGGTGAAGCGATTGCGATTTAAGAGATGGAAATGCAACGAAGGCATCATTGCAATGAAGGTACAATGATCTATAGGGCAAAAACCTGGTATATGCATGTAGTCGAGGAGTAGAAACGCCTTGTCACTTCCACGCAGTGCCTCCTGGATGAACCGTAAGATGAACTAACAACGAGTTTCATGTGGCTCAAGTGGTCCACTAATCGTGCCCATTGGTTTCTCTTCTAAGGAGGTGGGGCTAAGCAAAGAGCACCTACCAACGAAAGATATCTAGTGATGACAACGGTACGATCCTTGATAAGAAGGTCTGATTCAACTGTTGGCGACACAAGCAACGATTTAGGGATCTGCAAGTGGAATCTTCTTAGTCTGAACAGATTGAGCGAGCGATAACAAATCACCGATAGCTGATTTGTGCTCACGCTTTCATAGAGGCGAAAGTTTCTGCACGATAGAACCTACAAGCAATACCCGAGGTATAGATAGGATAATATATACACCCGAGATAAAGATTGTTCTTGGACATTTCAACGCCAAGATTGGAAAGGAGAGCATCAGAATGATTATCGGAAGTCATAGCCTACACGATACGACGTCCAGAAACGAACTCAAGCTGACCAAATATGGTAGTGTGCAGCACGAAATTCCCACATCTCAACATCTACAAGGCAACTTGGAAGTTACTTGATGAAACTACCTCAAACCAAATTAATCACGTTGCGATAGATTGAATACTCTGCTCGATTGTACCGGATGTTTGAATTTTCTAAGGCGCAAACGCAGACTTCCACGATTACCTTGTTGCAGCAAAGGTACGGATGCAAATATTCAGTAATACCGCGAGCAGAAGCACTGTAAGGAAGTCCAACGTTGCATTCGCAAGAGCCTTTGCCTATCAAGTTTGCTTAGAACTCTCGACGAGTCCCCCAGCAGCAACAACAAGCGCAGAAGGCCACTGGGAACTCGGTAGCACCAATCCATGACAAATAAAATTGCTCCACGCGAACTAAATTCAGAGACTTAAGTCCCCGAAGATGGCATACAAAATTCTATGCTGACGGACAATCAAGCGGCACTGAAGTCCTTGGAATCAGTCGCTTTAAATTCAATAACAGTCCTAGATTGCCGATCGTCTCTTATAGAGATGGCGGAGCAGTTCAATATTCACCTTTGTTGGGTACCAGGGCACAGTGATGTTCCAGAGAACTGCAAGGCAATTGGGCCTGATAAGGGGATCTTAGGTATACCGATCGCTACTTGCAAACTTAAACTAAAGCTAGATGCTATCGAAAGAACAAATCATGCAACAAGGCCTGGCATTTACGCAAACGACTTCTGCAGAAACCGATGGACGAGGAGAAAGAAGAGACTATTCTCCATCTTATTTGCATCTGTTCAGCTCTCTCCCGCAAAAGGAAACTCCGCTTGGGAGCTTTTTTCTTTACAAACTTAGGCGACCTGATTAACATTGATGTTAAAAGCCTCCTACGCTTCATAAGAAGCTCCAATTGGTTTCAATGAGTAGGCAGGAGTTCTTTCCGAGATCCTGGTGGTATCACAACTGACCCCTCATGGGTCTAAGTGTGTTGGCTTTAGCTGGCAAACCTAACCTAACCTAACCTAATGCTGAAGCGCCTGAAACTATGAGTTGACGAACTGGTGTTGCTTTACCTAAGCGGTAACCATCCCTTAATGTACGCCGATCCCTGGATTCCAAATCGATACCCAATACCTACTTACATATACATATGTAGATGTATCTTTTGGAACCCTGTATGGTAGTGAGCAAAGAGGTGAGCTACTTGGCGCCTTATCTAATTTTGGTAGTTTGGAAGACACTACCGAGGCCTTCCATACCATACAACCATAGGTTCAAAATGGGACGAAGCACTGTCGTGCAGCTTTTTAAACCTATTTATTTACATTAACGACAGTGGCATCATCATTAGTGAAAGCTCTGTTATTCAATTCTGTCAAGGCACTTGAAATTTTCAAGAGAAAGGTTCTATGTTCGATTAATGATCCTACCTACAATGACTGTTGTTGGAGAATAAGATTTAGTCACATAACATACTAATCTTACAGCGCCATTGACCTGGTTACAAGATAAATGTGCAACTATTAGGATGGCTAGGATGAACAGCAAAGTTCTAGACCGAAAAATCTTCGATTCCACTGCTAAGGACGCAGAAGAGGATGACTTTACATCCTATGGTGTGCGCAAGAGGAGAATGACCGTAACAATCTCGGCGCCGTACGCAACTGAAGGCAGCTAGCTAAAAATCATGCTGGCTGGGGAGGTTTGTTGGTTGAGGCCGTGGCTCATGCGGAACTGTAGTGAACTGTAGCTCGGAAGAAGCATCAACTGCAGAAATGAACAAAATGCTGATCCTATTGTAGGGTGTCGAGTGCTGGCGAGGAGCAGATACGTATGTATGTATGTACATACTTAAATCTTTGGAAAAAGAAATTATGTATGTCAATCACTATTTCTTTCTGCGTGGGAGGAAGCCGACAAAGGAAAGAGTTTTGAAGGAAGGAAAAGACTGAACGATGTGGAAAACTTCAACAACCAACCAACCAACTGTGCAACCCATTTTTGCAATATTTCTGCTGCACGAATTTCACTTAACGCGTGCCTCTAGTTTTCCCATCGCCTTGACTTAAAAATCCAATTATGTTCGCTAAACTATCGCGATTGAAGGCAAAAACCTCAACGGTTCAAGGCTCCTTAAATCAATGAACAGTTTACCCTCAAAGTTTGCTTCTGTTTCGATACATCAACCCGTTAATTAATGAACCCAACGATAAATATTCAAAATGCACTATACGCTCTGTGCATATGTAAATTAAACTATTTAAAGCTAGATTTACTTAAAAAAAATATTTTTATTTACTTCTTTACGAACTACTTCTTACGAACTACTTATGATTACTGAATGACAAAATATTTCATATCTTAAAACTAAGTGCATATCCCATACTGCCAGACGACAGGTCAGCATACCTGTTGGTGGCTCAAGTATCCGCTCGTTGTCGATGCCTCGTGTGTCCGGTTGAATATGATTCGCTGCATTCCATCACGTACGGAGTTGATGTTGTTGCTCGTGGGAACTGTATCATGCATTGTTTGCATGATGAAATGTTTCTGGCGTTAACTCCTCCACCCTTAGAATCTTACGTCCTCGTGAGATGTTGTTGACGTCACTAGGTGAGGGATGTCTTCAAGTCCTATGGTTATTGATGATGATGATGGCATGTTGGTATTAGACTGTTCGTTTTTAGTCATGCCTTTATTTCTTATCAATTTGTATGCGAAGGTTGCGATGGCTAAGACTGTAACCACTAGTATGATGTTCACGGTTAAGTTGATCTCGTGTTTCGTTTCAAGCAGCTTGATTTCCTTCGTTCGATTAACATAAAGATCCTTGATCATCTCGAGAGACAATACTTCTTCTATCTTGTCAGGTTTATATGACGGTTGGAGTATCGCTGGTAAAGGTTGATGACTTGTGACTTCTTTTGACATGATCGTTCTTCCTTTAACTTGAATGGTAGTGTTGAAGTGTTTTATGATGAACGTACCCTTGAGCATGACAGTATCGTTGTTGATGAATATTGGGCCATTAAACTGATTTAGTAGTAGGATTCCTGGAGCTATTTCATCTACATCTGGGATGTGCTCATTGTTGATGATGGGACATGTTGCTTTCTGACTCTTTATCAGCATTGGGATGCACGATGAATTTCTTAAACTTACAATGTTATTTTCGTTACAAATAGAAAGACTATTATATGTTTTACATTTGTTTGTAATGCCATGAATGTCTGTATCGCATTCCAGTATTGAATCGTATTTAATTTTATTGATTATTTTATTTACTTTAACAGGTTTTATTAATGACAAATTACATAGTTCTTTAGTAGTTGTTGGAATGCTTAAAATATAAATTAAGTTATTATCATTTGAAGCGATTTTTATCTCGGCAAATTCTAATGCTTCATCTACATTCACATAGGGAATATTTTCAACTTTCATAATTGTTTCTGTTATATTTATTTCGGTGTTAGATAATATAAAAGAGTTTATTACATTTACTTTTGCCCAATGAATGGCATAAACTACATTAACTATTTCCTCCTTAATTATATCTAATTTATATTTAATTTTTGTAATTAATTCACTATTATTAAGTTCATTTTCTTTGAATGTTTTCATAATCTTATTTGTAATGTTCGTTAATTCATTGATCTTTTCTAATGACATTTTATTAATTATTACTTGATTATTATTATTTCTTAATACATTATTCATTTTATTAGTAATTATTTCATAGTCGTGGTGGTCCGGGCTACCCGCAATCCACTTCCACGCTGAACCTAAAAAATCTAATGATCTCTTACTCTTACTTCTATTATTTATCTTAAGTCTATTTAGGTAAGTTCGTATACGGGATATTTCAAAGGAAAGGACAGGAGTTAGGATATGGTTGATAGTAATGGATGTCTTTAACGTAGCTTCCAAGTTGTTAAGTGTTGTTTCGTAAGCTTCGATGTCGATCAAGTGTATTATCTTGAATGATCCGTTCTGCAATTTCGCGCGACCTGTATTGATCTTTATTAGCTGTGAATTCGAGTAGTCCAGAATTTGTGCCTCGCCATTGCAGAGTGGTAATAATGTTCTATTGAAAAAGTTAATTTTTTATAAGATTTTTATGAATGATTCTTCCTGACTGGGTAATAACTGTTGTATTTCTATCTTGTGCAACTGTCTCCTTTTTATATCTAGAATCGAGCTTATTTCCTATTCTTTTGTTAGTTTTTACGTAAATGGTTTCGCCAATAGAATATGTTTTAAGTGGACTCTTTCTTGCATTATGGTATTTTAAATCTGCTTCTTGTTTATCGCGTAGTTTATTCATGTTTTCTTGTCTTTCTTGTCTAAGTTGTTCTGGATTGGTTAGTAGCTCTCTACCGAAAAATGTGTCTATGGGTTTTTTGCCTGTAGTGGTGTGAATGGATCGGTTGTATTCATAGATTGATCGATCTAGTAATTCTGAAAAGGTGGTATGAACATTATCTGTCTTAAGGCAGCGGATTAGTTCTGAAAGTGTGGAGTGGAATCTCTCCACTTGACCGTTGACGGAACTTGTGTAGGGGGGTGCTTTGAAAACTTTAATATTGAACATATTCTCTAACATGAATGTTATAGAATTAGAGGCTAGGGATTTTTCATTATCCATGACAATTGTTTGGGGTACTCCAAAAGCCAGTATAAGTTCTCTTAGAGGTTGCTTTATGTCCTCTGAAGCTCTTGATCTTAGGATTTTGACCAGGGCATATTTAGAGAACTTGTCAATTGCAGTAAGGATAATTTTTTTGTTAGTGAAGTAGATATCTATATGAATAATCTGTCCGGGATATTCGGGGATAGGTGTAGGTTGTAATTCATGCTTGTTCGGGTGTCTGTCATATTTATGCTCTTTACAGATTTTGCATTGTTTTGTGACTTTCTCTATTTTGGCTCTCAACCGTGGAAAATAAAACTTTTGCAATAATTGCATTTTATTTTCGCGGGAGTTGCGATGTGCACGATTATGTTCCTTGATAATTTCGGTTTCCTGCTGTGTTTCGTCGATTAAGTCTATGACTTGGTTTCTTGCGAAACGTAATCGGTATTGGCTAAAATGTGTCGGGTAAATTTCTTGAAGTTTGCCTAAAATTCTTTCATCAGTTTTGATACCATTAATAACGGATGGATTAAGGTATCGTTTAAGAATGTCAGTTAAAATTTGATCAGTGAACTCAGTTTCAACTATTACATGACGGTGATAGGTAGGGAAAATAATTTTAAATTCATAGGATGGCGTTGTTCCAAGGGAAAGGATAATCTGGTTTTTAAATACGTTGATCGGCTCATTTGCTATAGGTATTAGATATTGACCGGAACTCTCATCGCTATGTTGGGTTGCTGTTAAACTATTTACTTCAATGGTTCTGGGTGGCCTTGACAAAGCATCTGCGACGACATTCGATCTACCAGGCTTATATCTTAACTCGTAATTATATTCCTCGAGTATAGCCTTCCATCTTTTTAATTTGTTGTTGGAATTTTTATTGCTCAATGCATATGTCAGCGGTTGATGATCAGTAAATATTTTCAGAATCGTAGGACCGTAAAGGTAATTTCGCAAAGTTTTTAGAGCCCATACTATAGCCAACATTTCTTTTTCGTTTGTGGCATAGTTCTCTTCGGCTTTCGATAGAGTTCGAGAGATGAAGGTTATCGGCTTATTTTCTTGAGCGAGTACCGCACCAATAGCATAGTCCGAAGCGTCTGTAGTCAAATGGAATTCTTTACTAAAATCTGGAAAAGTTAGAACAACGTCTTCTGAAGTAAGTGAATTTTTAATTTTGTCAAAAGTATCCATGGCCTCATTATCCAAATGTATGAATTTTTTGTTTGACATTTGTCTAGACGTACGCCCATCCTCCCCTCTTAAAAGGGCTGTAAGGGGTTTTGCCAGCTTCGCGTAATCTTTAATAAATCTGCGGTAAAATCCCGACAGACCAAGAAATGATCGCAGATCTTTTAAAGTTCGTGGATATGGAAACTTGGTAATCGCTTCCACTTTGATTGGGTTGGCTTTTATACCATCCGAAGATACGATGAATCCGAGGAATTCAATTTCTGGCCTTAAAAATTCGCATTTATCCAATTGCACCCTAAGGTTGGCTTCTTGAAGAGTCTCGAAAATAGATGCCAAATTTTGAAAGTGCTGTTCAACGTTCTCACTGAACACAATTATGTCATCAATATAGACATAACATATCTTACCGATGTGTTCTCGCAAGATGTCGTCTAGAGCTCTCTGAAAAATAGATGGTGCATTTTTCAGACCAAAGGGAAGTCTTACGAATTCGTACTTTCCATTGTTTACCGAGAATGAAGTTTTCTCGATGTCGTCCTCGTGTAGAGGTATTTGGTGAAAGCCACTTTTTAAATCAATAACTGAGAAATATTTGTTCTTCCCTAGTTGCGCTAGTACTTCATTAGTTTCAGGAATCGGATAACGGTCTGGTATTGTTATCGAATTGAGTTTTCGGTAGTCAATAACCATACGGTATTTCTTTTCACCAGAGGCGTCCGTTTTTTTTGGTATAATCCATACCGGAGAATTGTACGGTGACCGTGAAGGTCGAATGATTCCATCATTTAGTAGCTGATTGATTTGCTTATCAATCTCTCCTTTAAGCGCCATAGGATACGGATAATGCTTCGAGTAAACGGGATCTTCCGTCGTCGTGCGAATTCTACCTTTGACTTTCGTAGTGAAAGTTAATTTTTCATTTGGTGTTCCAAAAAGCTTGGCGTAATTCAAGGTTAAGCGATTAAGTTGTTGTCGTTGTTCTTGCGACAAGTGCTGCGTTCTGAGATTAACATTATGGATTGATTCTGATACTTGTTGTTTCAGTTTAATTTTAATGTTTTTGTTTACAGTCATATAGCTTTCCTTAGCATGGATGACAGCTGACAGTTCTTTAAGGGTGTCATTGCCAAGAATTGCATGAAAAGATCGTAGTGAGGGTAAAAGGAAGAATTTAATATTTGTGCCTGGTTCAAAAAGATTTATTATAGTATGATGAGTAATTTCTATAGCACCACAGACTGAATTTGCATTAAATATTTTTTGATTTGGGATGGGGTTTCGAACTAAATCTGGTTGTATGTAATTTTTATTCGACCCTGTGTCTACTAGGAATTTTAGGATTTTATTTTCTCTCGTCCTACATTCAAAATAAGGTAGTGACGAGTTCGTCAGTCTAAAAAATGAACGTCGACAAAATCAGAAAATGTTTCTGTCGGTTCTCCACTTCCTTGTTGAACTACGTACTGATTAAGATCTTGGTCATCTTCTTTCTGATTATTCATAGCCGAAATCATAGCATTATAGTTACTAACTTCTTGAGATTCTATGGATGTGTTATTATTGTGGGGGTCAACTTCTGAAGATTGCAAGTGGAAATTTCTTTGCATCTTGTTGGGATTTGGATATTCTCGTGAAGGAACCATAGGTCGTTTTGGAGCTGGTGGGAAATTTTTCATCACCGGCCGATTCATATAATTTACATTGTGTGTACGGATGGTTGTAGCATCCATTGGTTCAGGCCTTTGAACAGATTGTGGCAAAAAGTTACTAGTTGGTTGAGGATTCCTTCGGAATTGATGTGGATTTATTTGAGAATTCGATGGTTGGGTAAATTGATTTGGGGGGTATGTAGGTCGTTGGTTAAAATGTTGACGCGGTGGGGGACGCGGTGGAAAATGTGATGATTGGGGTACATATGCAAGTTGTGGATAGAAAGGTTGCTGTTCTCGGGTTCTCCGTGAAGGAATTGGAGGAGGAGGTGGTGGCCTCCTAATTTGGCTGATATTATGGTGAGCATAGTTGGCTCTAAATTGCTGATTTTCGAGTTTTAAACAGAGATTAAGAGCTGTAGGAAGGTCTTGCGGTTCCCTTATACCTAAGAGTCTGGGCAAGTCACCTCTTAGACCTCTTATAAAGGTATCTAAGGCCTTGGCTCTGTATGACGATGTAAGGTGGTATAAAGCATCAGGTGGTAAGTCCATACTCGAAATTTTGTTTAGTATCAATGACAAATGATTGTATACCGACTGATAATAATGCTCCAAGCCATTGTTGCCTTGAATAAGAGTCGTCATCTGGTACTCCAATGTTCCCAGATCACGCTTATCCGCATAGTGAAGCGTTAAGCATTTCGAAATACATTCCCAATTTAATGGGGTGTTATATGACTCTAAAACGGCATCCGCATTACCCACAATCTTATTGCGGATTATGTTAAGGATACCAAAATATTTTGGTGTTCCTCTAAATTGGTTATAGATGCTTAAAACCCTTTCAACGCTCTTGCGCCATGAACTAAATTCGCCGGGAGTTCCGGAGAACTCTCTTAAACATCTCACGACGTCTGGTACCTTGTCCAGGTCGCTTAAGTTCGTGCGCAGATGTTCATGAATAGTTTCATCGGTTCCCCTATGAAACTGATTATCAGGATTTACTATAGATTGAACGAGGTTTCTGCACTCAGTCATGCAGAAGCGACTTACAATGCTTGCGATTAGCGATTCTAGTTCTGGAGTTGCGTTAATCCTCGCATTTGGATTCGAAATCGATGAATTTTGATTAGAAACTGATGGAGTCGGATTTTCGATGTTCAACATCGGTGGACGCAAAATTGGATCGGTCATAGTTGCAGGACGTTTAGACATAAGAACTCAAATAGATACGTTAAAGGTTTTCGAAAGGAACGGGAAGGATATTTTTAATTGGTTTACAACTACGGTTAATATGATTATTCTTTATGACTTCTAAATGTTTCGTTTTCGTACTGATTAATAATTATGTCTTAGGGCTATCACTTTATACTATTACGCTTAGTACACTATTACACTATATATCGATCTCAATGTGAAGAAATATAAATCTTAAATTTAGCTTACATTAGGATAAACCAACGCTGGTGAAGGGGCTGCATTCCTTTTTACTCGTAGTTACTTGGGGGCCTTTCTCCACACTCCCTCGTTGGCGGCAGAATCTACAGATGCTGCTTCTTCTTTGTCCGGAACCCAGGTTTTTCACCACGCACACGCTGGCGAGCTTTTATAAAGGTCGTCTTACGGTAATGATGTTCAAGGTACGCGCACTGCACTCGCGGCGAGCTTAATTGAGGTCGACTTATGCGTTTACGACAGAGCACTTTACGCGACGCGATTACACTTTGATGCGATGATTTTCCTGGGCCCCACGTTGGGCGCCAATTAAACTATTTAAAGCTAGATTTACTTAAAAAAAATATTTTTATTTACTTCTTTACGAACTACTTCTTACGAACTACTTATGATTACTGAATGACAAAATATTTCATATCTTAAAACTAAGTGCATATCCCATACTGCCAGACGACAGGTCAGCATTCCTGTTGGTGGCTCAAGTATCCGCTCGTTGTCGATGCCTCGTGTGTCCGGTTGAATATGATTCGCTGCATTCCATCACGTACGGAGTTGATGTTGTTGCTCGTGGGAACTGTATCATGCATTGTTTGCATGATGAAATGTTTCTGGCGTTAACTTGTACAACACCCTCGATGAATACTTTGCAAAAATCGATGCGCTTGAAAAAAAAAAAAAAGAACCGAAACCGAAACGAAAACGGAAATCACATGAGAGTGTCATCCCATAAAAAAGGTCATTGGAATGCGAAAGCTTCCCCGCAGAGCATGCAACCATGGTAGTGTGAGCGTTGTTGGTTCTGCACATCCCTTTTGCACAGCTTAACTGCGGTGCAAATTGTACGTATCCATGGCAACGTATTCCACAGATCCACCGTTTCAATTATCCAATTTAATCCTCCCATGACTCACAGTTACCCTCACCAAGGAATTCTGTGGATATGATATCTGCAACCCCAACAACTTGCAAAGTTTGACAACTAGGGCAGACAGACAGGCGACAAGGAAGAGCAAGAGCACCACAGTAACCCTTTCACCCTCGGCGAGTGGAAGAAAAGTTGTTGTTTCCACGTCGAGACCTGCAGACGCCGCAAAACGGGGCCGGAAATCATAATGATGATTATTATTATGTTTTGGGATATGAAATCCAGCACAGCGTGCAAAGATGTGCGCCAAGTGGCACGTAAATCTTACAATTAAGGGCGGAACAACCCGGGCTAACAAATGAATGTCATGTACTGGCGCTGCTTTCTCTGCGTGGGCTTGGCTGGATGAGTGTGATATTTCTGCTTGTCCCAGCACCGAGTGCTGAATAGAAAAGAGAAAGAAACGAAGTGGGTTTATTTTAACCTATTTCCTTCGACTGTAGGTGATTACAGCAAGTCAACGACTGTGGCGGCGGCGTCTTGAAACGAAGTACTCATTCTCCACGTGTTCCCAATTCCGCTGGAGGCATTTATTGCTCAGCTCTTCAAAGAACGTTGTGCCTGTTCTGTGTGGCTGGCAACAAAGGTGTCGACGTCCATGGTCGTTACTCGAAAACAAGACGCATGTCGGTGTGAATCCAGTGCGAACCATGCCCTCGGGACTTTGGTTATGGTTCATATAAGAAGCAGCCTCAATGTTTACATTTTCAATTAATCGTGTACTCTGGAGAGCGTTGCGAGTTCAATGAGCTCCAAATAGTCGGAAAGTTCTTGTGTAAATATGTTGCCGTTTGTTGGATTTGTAAGATGCATGCTAGTGCTTAGTATTGCATTTGTTGTAGGTATGTTGGGTGTTACGGGGGACTAGAGCGCTTAAATTCTAATAAAACCTTTGCAGTTGAACCCCTCGCGGTTGGCAGAGTGGACAGTGGAAGCAAGACATTGTGTGCACACACGGTTTTGGATGCCGATGAGGATTTGTCTCTCAGGGGGGTACGGTACCACCGAATTTTGATTCAAGATGATTTCGATTCTACTGATGAGTACAGGAATGACAGTTCTGAACTTGACCGAGAGTTCTTGGATGAAAGTGCCGTGGCCGACGATGAAGAAAGTGATGATCGCTCTAATCGCGAATGGAAGAAAATTCGACGGTACATAAAGCGGCAGCTCAAAGTGCCTAAGCGTTATTTGAAGAAAATTGTTCGAAAGCTGGGTGTGACGGGAACCTTACGATCAGCTGAAAGTGAAGGTCTAATCTCTTTAGTGTCTTCTCCGGATAATGACGATATGAACAATATTTTGGCACGTGCGAATGGCCGTTTCAACACAAAGAGACTGGTGGTGGTGGACGACGCAGAGCCGGTTGAGTATTTCGCGGTTATTGCTGCTCCTGCTGGTAGAATGTATCAATCAAAGAATGAATAAAGAATCGACTGCATGTATTATGAAATCGTTTTATTGCTTTTTTTTCACAGAATCTTTTTGCAATCCTATTTCTTGTAACCAATATCAAGACACATCTCTCTTAAGGCCGCTTACAAGATCATGTCCCGCGTACTATTTTGATGCTTTAGTGTAACTTATTCTGAAAAGACCAATGAATTCTAAGTCAAGAGACATGATTCAAAGCTGCATATGTAGAAATCACTAGATTAAGCGTTATTTTTGACATATTTTTTGGTATTATTCTGGTAAACCTATCCAATGAACTCGGTTTCAGCTCAAGCAAAACCGAGCGCATGCTTTTCAATATTAAAAAAAAAGAAGAAAAATACCGGACTTCATGCTGTGCTGTGGGCAATTCATCCAGAGATGACTCTGCTGTTTTACGTCAAATTCTAACAGTCACAAGTCTAGTGGCCTGCTCTGAAGAAGGGTTGCAAAACTAAAACACTTAGAAATGTAAAGAGAAGCCTTTGTAGGGGCAACGGGAGCTGTCCTATCGAGTTCAATCAATGCTTTAACTCTCTGACCTTCATGCCAAAAACTCTGTAATGTGTAGCATAATGAGATTCAGGCAAATCCTAACGAAATTCATTTAACGACCCCAAACGAAATTTAATAAAAGGTTTCGCTGTAGTTTTTTTCATCCAGAGCTCAATGGAAGCAAATAGCGGTATTAGAAATGTACGACAGAGCTCTCTATACCGATGACTCAAAAATGAACTGCGGAATCGGAGCAGGAATGTTCTCACAGACGTTTGGTTTATCAAATGTTTCCAGCGTCTTCCAGGGCAACTTCTAGCAATTAGGGAAGTCTGCCAATTACTTAAAAAATACATATACACTGAACTCCTTACATACGCGGTCTCAGCATACGCGATTTCGCTTATACGCCATTAAGTTTTTCTGAAATTCTCTACTTACTTACTTACTTCAGTTGCGCACGCCAAGTTGGTTTAGCTCCCCTTCTACTTGTGCGCGCCACCTTAGGCGAGGTCTTCCTTTACTGTGTTGTTCCTCCGGGTTAGATTCGAAGACTCTGCGTGGCGGAGAGTTAGTGTCCATTCGCAATACATGCCCCAGCCATCTTTGTCGATGGATACGTATCTTCTTGACCAGGGCGATGTCGCTGTACAGCTTGTATAGTTCGTGATTAAATCGAATATCTTCCGAAGAATTTTTCGCTCGAAGCAACCAAGGATATCTTCATCCGCTTTCGACAGTGTCCATGCTTCAGCGCTATAAAGCAGGACTGGGATGATTAAGGTCTTATACAGAATCTCCTTAGTTCTTCGGGATAGGGCCTTACTACTCAATTGACTCCTTAGCCCAAAGAAACAGCGATTGGCAAGAGTTATTCTTCGTTTGATTACCGACGTGGTGTCATTATCGGAGGTAATAGCAGAGCCAAGGTAGACAAAGTCCCTTACTACCTCGAAGTTATAGCTATCAACTGTGACGTTCTGTCCAATTCGTTGGTGTTGGGTGTCCCTTCTTGTTGACAGCAAATACTTAGTTTTGCCCTCGTTTACCGCTAAACCCATTTTGGCCACTTCTGTCTCTATACTCGCAAAAGCACCGGTGACAGATCGCTGCGTTCTGCCTATAATGTCAATATTGTCAGCATACGCAAGCTGAAAGATTGTGCCTCCGGTGTTGGCTTGAGAGTTTCGCACAATTCGCTCAAGTATGATGTTGAAAAAGTCACATGACAGCGCGTCTCCTTGTCTAAAACCTTTTTGGACATCAAAGGTTTCAGTAAGATCGTTACCGACCTTGATGGAGCGGCGAGCATTCTCCATCGTCATCCTGCACAGACGGGCGAGTTTAGCAGGGACACAAAAATAGACATGGCTCTATACAGCTCATCTCTATAAATGCTGTCACAGGCTGCCTTAAAATCGACAAAGTGGTGGTGTGTATCGATTTGGACTTCTTGGGTTTTTTCAGGATCTGCCGACGTGTGAAAATTTGGTCAATTGTGGACTTCCTGGCCTAAAACCGCACTGATAGGGGCCACACAGTATGGCAGATAAAATTCTCTCTACATACACGGTGTTTATACGCGATTTAACGTGATTCAATTCGTGTTGTCGAAAATGCCAGTAGGCTTTGCATTTATTTTCAAGTTCTTATGCGCATAAGATTTCCATGCAACATACGTACATATTTTTATACAGTTTCTAGTCTCAACATACGCGAATTCGACATACGCGGTGTTTTTTTTGGAACGCATCCCTAGCTTATTTGGGGGGACTCGATGACCCTGTATAGCTCATATATACATAGATCGTGGTTACATTTTCTTCTTCATTTTTCATGAACGCATGTATGTAGGTATGTATATCATCAATCAAATGTAGACTTTTCTATCGAAGATTCCCAACGGCAGGATAGGGATGCTCAAAGACTTGTATTGCGTCTTCTTGATTCTTCAAGACATCAGCTAATCTTATCATCTTGGTTCAGAGGTCTAAATCTGAAGAATAAATTGTATGCTCAAATGCGCAAACCTTTGACCATGATGCCAATTGGTGGACAATAAACAAGACAATAGAGTACACACTGGGCGTAACAGCATTTGGTAAGAAAAACCGAATATACTTTTTGAAGATCAAGTAGATAGGTGCTGAAGGGTCCTAAGCCTATGGCGCATTTTAGGCAGCCCTTCGATTGATCAGAGCGTTCACCTTTTGATTGTATCATTCTCAACAGCCAAGGAAGACTAGAAGATGTACACAAGTCTCACAGATTTCAATTTCTAAAATTTTGTTTTCCTCTTCCTCTTCCTCAAATGAAAATTAATTCCAAATTTATTCCGTTTGTTCAATTGAAATTTATTTAACGCCCGAAAATTTATTAGCTATTGTCAGAGTCGAAAGGCGGCATATCCCTTGATCGTTGCCTTCGCTTACTGCTGGGGAACGAATCGGCGTGCTGGATTCTTGGAACGTTTCCTCTTAAGATTGCCATTGTTATTTAGTCGAACCTTTCGCAGTTTATTGCCAGCGGTGTTGTACACGGCGGGATTGACAACAACAGCGTTTGCGTTATTTTGGAAGTAGCGCATGTACTTTGGAGGCACTACGAAGCTGAGTCCTTGCTGATTGCTCTTACCTTGTTTCAGTTTGATAATATTTTGCTGTCTGTTGGGGCTAGCCTTTCCGTTGACAAGTTGATCATCTATAGCATCTTCTTCGCCAATAAGATAGTCGTCAGTCTCAATACCTCCAGCCCTGCTAGCAGGACTTGTGGTAATGGTACCCGTACCAGAGATGGTACCCGTTGTGGTCACAGTTTGAGTAGTGGGAGTAGTAGCTCCAGTGCCAGTGATAATAATTGGAATGATGGGTTGGGTGTTTGAGTTACTACCCCCCCACAGGTTGCTGAAGAGAAGGAACTTCTTCAGAAATAGCCTGCCACTGGATGAGTCTGGCTTAAGAATTTCAGCGGGTATTCCCGCTGCCTGTGCATCGATTGCAGCAGCTTGTCTGAGCTCTCCAGCCACAGGTTCCACATCGACGTCATCATAGTCATTCTGGAGTCGCAGGAATTGCTCGACGTCCTCTGCCCTCAGCTTTGAATTCGCGGGTAAGTTGAACACTGAAGATCGGCGACCTAGAAGAAGAGAATTATGTGCTAGGATAAATGCAGAACTGTAGCGAGTACGTACCTTTGACTTTGTCAGATGCGGAGCTAAGGGCCACCGCTGCCAGAGCTAACAGAATGAAGAGTTTCATAGTGCGAAAGATTGCTGCTAATGTTCTCAACAAGCAATTGATGTGTAATGCATTGATATGAATGTCCAAACCCCTTTTATACCGAATCCGAAACGCCCGTTCTCCCACTTGTGGAGGAATCCCTACAGAGAGCCAGAAAAAAAAAAAAAAAAAAAAAAACGAACAAAAATCAATCATTGTGTCTTGTTTGCGTTTTGCCAAAACCTGAGTGTTGCTGTGCCTCTTGAGGTGGTATTCTATGAAAATCGTGGAAAGCAATCTGCCCTCTTCCCTTCGGGGCATAATGGATGAACGGCTTGTAATTGCTAACGACTGTGGAGAGTTTTTTTCTTCTCTTATTCTTCCTCTAATGAGATTGAGATCGAGAATTATTCTTGTAAGTTGTATGTGGCGACGATTTGCATGATTGGTAGCTTGGATCTTTGTTTGGCTTTCTCGTCTCCCTTCTTGCGCCCAGAGGCATCCACTATGACGACGATGACGAAGACTATGCCGTACATCTTGATGAGAAGTGTGGGTCAATTGTGCTGAGGAATTGACCGCACTTAATTAGTGTCTAGGTTGGTAATCATCAAGTAGCCATTCCATTAGGGAAATCTCAGATACCGGTCAATTTAGCTTAAGTAAATGTTTCTCTGTACGTGGGGTATCTGGAGTTTTTTTTTGTGGCATAGAACTGTAGTTCAGATTGGTCACGAAATGCAACAGGTTCAGGTAAAAATAGACATAAGGTCTTACGAGTGCTTTTTTACTTTGGAAGTAAGTACGTCAAGATGGGCGTTCGTGTCAAATTTGCACGTGCTTCTGACATAGCACAGCGTATCAGAGAAGTCGGATATTAGTTTATGAATGCACTGACTGCCAAGACAGATTGTGACTAAGGACAGTAGAGCTGCTAACAGAAAGCTCAATGTCGTTTGCCAATGTTTTGTCTACAAATAGAATTTGAAAGCTCGGGTTCCTTCAGGCTACAGTTGTAGAAACACTCATTTATTATCCCCATCTTTAAAAAGGGCTGTAAGATTTACATTTCCAACTTTAAACCTATTATTAAACTCTCAAGCATACCTAAGCTCTTTGAGAGCATCATGTACGACTCACTTTTCTTCCACTGCAAACCAGTCATCTCCCCTAAGCAGCATGGTTTCCTGAAAGACAGATCTACAACCACTAACCTTATTGAATTTGTTTCATGGAAAACGGAAAAGAACTAGACGCCGAGGCTACTGGCTTCAGTAAGGCATTTGATAAGATCTCTAACCAAATTGTACTCCTTAAACTTAAAGCTCTCGGTTTTCCGCCTTTGCTCGTTAAATGGACCATGTCCTATCTATAAGATCGTCAGATTAGAGTTATTTATACAATGTTCTTCCATTGTAGGTCCATTTTTTCTTCTCACCAACACGGATTTCTTAAGGGTAGGTCAGCAATCTCAGTATCTAGTACCCTCTGCGCAATAGAGAATGGCAAAGAAGTTGAAGTTATTGCCACCGATTTTCGCCTTCGATAAAATCTCGCATGCAATCATTCTTTTTAAATTCAAATCTCTTGGCTTTAAACCAGGTTTCATTGCGTGGATCAAATCCTACCTTGAGGAACGTCAATACCAAATTCTATTTCGACTGTCTGTTTCCGACCCCATTAAAGCCACTTCCGGAGTCCCTCAAGGCAGCCATCTTGGTCCTTTGATATTTATTTTGACTATAAACGACGTTGACAGTATCATAAAAGATTCTTATTTATCCAACGCACCCGATTCAAGTTGACCTGAACATCTTCTCAACCTGGTGCCAAAAGAATTTTCTTGAGCTATGGACAACATTATCAGCCGAGCCAACTCCGCGCTCGGTTTCGTGAAACGCTGGTCGAAATAATTCTCGAACCCCTACGTCACGAAATCTCTCTACTTCACATTTGTCAGACCAATCCTTGAATATGCTAGCCAAGTCTGGTCCCCATACCACGATACCCATTCCCTTAGAGGTTGTTCAGCGTAGGTTTATCCGATTTGCTCTATGCGGCCTCCCATGGTCTGACAGATATAATTTACCCCCTTACGAGGACCGTTTGAAATTAATTAATGTACAGTCACTTGAAAAACGTCGAGAAATCGCTGGCATACTGCTTATACATCAGCTGTTTACAGCAAACAGGAAACAATAACCCACGCCACCTGAGGTCGGTGCCCTTCTTCCGCCTTAATTTTCATCGAACTAATTATGGCAGTAACGAGCCAATGTCTAGAATGCTACGCATGGCTAACGGTGCTCACAGCCTGGTTGATTTTCACTGTAGCAAATCCTCACTCAAAAACGCCCTTCAAAATTTCACTCCCCCTCCCTCACCAAACTAGCCTCTTTAGTTTTAAGTTTTAGTCTTAAGTCTCGCTTGTATTAAGCTTAATAAATAAATAAACATACAATTAGCTAAAAAATATGGAAAAAAAACGCTGAGTTATCGGCCGCCATTAGTTATAGTTTGAAACATAGAGACGTCCAAAAAGACCACTCATGTCGACAACACTGGCCACATCGAGCGAATGGATAGTAATGTTCCAGTCAGGAGAATCTTCGAATACAATGGAATGCTGATAAGATGCTAAGGCCCGGAAGCATTGCAACCTGTAAGATCTATTGTGCTGCCCTAATGGGTAACCAAAAGCAAAATTGAGACTCTCAATAAATTAAAAAAAAGAAGAAGCAACACAGAGCGTCAATATGCGATGGTTCTATGATGCGCGATAAAAATAAGGATTGTACGATGCAAAATATATATGTACATACAATCGTTTGTTAATTCAATTTCGTACTTTATTTCCTCAATTACATTTGTCTACAGTCTTTTTTTCGCCAGCCCATTGCCCTAACTTCGAATGCGAATAACTCGTTTTCTGCTTCCCGGGCGACGGCGAAGTCGATTTCTTCTGTTGATATTCCGTTGTCTAATTCTCCTCGCATTTAGCTGCCTGATGCGCCTGCGTTCTGCGCGTAACTTATTTTGTCTTCTTCTGCGATTCTTATTGGCTCTGCGACGGCGAAGTTGATTCCTCCGGCTTTTTGTTTTCTGGGATCTTTTATTTTTCAAACGACGATTACGATTCCTACGCTTTATCATTTGGTTTCTGCGTTTTTGCGTGAGCTTTTTACGTTTCTGATTGTTCTTACGTTTAATTTGGTTCCTGCGTCTAGTGTTGTTCCTGCGGATACGACTGCTCCTGCGTTTAATATTTTGTCTGCGAGTACTTGCACGACCAGTTCCCTGCTGCCTCAACGGCATCTTGTCGGTGATCGGTAATCCAGCTTGTGGTTTTCCTTTGCCGCCATTCGGCCTTGAAAGGCGCTGGGCATTTTGTTGTAAAACCACTCCTCGAATTTCGTTCGCCTCATTATCCTCGAAGGTTTCATTTTCAGCTTCGTCGTCATCTTCGTTTTCATCCTCCTCATCGTCGTCATCTGGATCGTCGTCTTCATCGTCTTCGAATGAGGCATCGTCATCTTGTTCGTCATTTAAGGAATTATTCTCTAGCTTGTCCTCTTCATATCCTTCGTCGACCTCATCGAAAGGAAGCTGATCATCACTTTCCGATTCATCGTCGTCATCACGGAAACGGTAGTAGAAGTTTCTGCCTCCTGTGGCTTCTGGGACTACTGGGGGTGTTGTTGGTGTGGTTGGTGTTGTTGGGGTGGTTGGTGTTGTTGGTGTAGTTGGTGTTGTGGGTGTGGTTGGGGTTGTTGGTGTGGTTGGTGTTGTTGGTGTTGTTGGTGTCGTTGGTGTTGTTGGTGTCGTTGGTGTTGTTGGGGTAGTTGGTGTTGTTGGAGTCGTTGGTGTGGTTGGAACTGTTGTTGGAGTTGCTGTTGTTGGAGTTGTTGGTGTCGTTGGAGCTGCAGTTGTTGTTGTTGTCGTCGTCCAGAGCGCAACAATTTTATCCTTTATCGCTTGCGTCACCCTTCCACTGGCCTCAACATCTTCGTACTTTCCTGCTGACGAACGCTTCTTATAAAGTCGATATCTTGGGCCACGTGCATCTCGGATTTCTGCAAAATGACAGATAGCTTCAATTCATTCCGTGCCCCATGCACATAATACAAACCTGCAGCTTCAATTATTGCTGCTGCCACGAGCAGTAGCACAAGACAAATATTCAGAATCCGCATCCTAGTTAATTCCTTGCATATTACTCTAAGATCAAACGTCGGGGCACACTGAATTCTAGAACTGTTTTTGGCCTTTTATATACTGAAACTTTTAGTAAGAACTACGATGTGTACGAATTTGCATTTTCGGCACAAATAGTAAGCTTTGGTAAACCTTTGCATAATTAATCAATCGCCCCGAGACTCAAGAGTGTCAAATAGTGTCTATGATAACCAGGTGAAATTCCTAGTTAGAATGACGACCGATAAATAAATGTAGCTTTCGCGTTATGAATGCTAATTCGATAGATTGGGCCCATGCCAGATTTTAGTCAACGACCAGAGTTGAACTTTTGAACTTCGGGCGGCAGATGGGAAGGGAACAGCTCAGATGACTGTAGGCTATACGCCAATAAATTAGCCATCTCGTCAATATGGGATGGCTATTTTATTTACTAATTTCAGGTGTCGTTGTTTGAGTTATTAGCGAAATATTGGCAGAAAAATTCTTTAACTATTTCAACGTTACATAATTAGTTTAGTCTTCGTTAATACTTATGAACGCGGTACTAATCAAGCTACGTTCCTCCGATTATGTCAATATCGTGGGCGTATCGAATATGAAATTTGATCGAGCAACTGCGCGGTTTTTTGTAAGATTGTGCCCTTATGGTTGGAGTGTGAGTTGTGTACAAAAAGGTCACAATGATGTCTTGAATAGAACTTGATGGAGCAGGATGTATTCTCCATCTTCATCCTTTACAATCGACTGCGCGTGTCTGGGGTGTTACACCAGGTATTGCTACGGAAGCTTGTCTGTATAAATAAGGGTAACGTTATTAATTTTCTCTTGTCACCACAATGTTCAGTCAGTAAATTACCTGAAAACTAAATTCTGATCTGCGGCTCAAAGCCTCTTACAAGCATACAATTAGGTTGCAGCTTTCCTGACGCGTCCAAGCGCATTTATTTTCTAGTCTACCACCAGACCTAAGTATTTTGCGTGGCCAGAAAAGCTATTCTATTAAATGTTGGGTGATTCACCCGTGAAATGTTGTGCTGTATTTGCTGTATAAAAATTCTTCCCTGCGATATACCGCATTTCTCCTATCTTTTTGTTCTACATACAGATATGTAGTTTCCTAGAATTGATCAGTTATGGATTTTAAAATTGTCAAGTGCCGCTGTTATAGTCCCTAGCTTTATGTGATTGAAAGCCCTTTTGATATACATACTCTTGGATGACTAGAGGTTTCTTAATAGCGTGAAAAATTGGATGAAGGGTTATTTTATCGATCTTTGTATACAGTAAACATATTTGAGGAATGAATAAAGAGATCCACCAGATCCACCATCTTACAAAGGTCCCCAATTAGGCAGGGCTCTAGGGCCATAAAAAGTCAGCTTGAGGCTGCTGTAACGCAGGGCTAAAAGCTATAAGATAAACACTTCGTAGTTGAATCCAAATGAATCTGGGATCAAAAAAAAAAAATACAAGAATTTTAAAAAATCTAAAAATCCGGAGCGACGTAACATGTCACCTCTCCGCTTCCCCCCTTGCCTGTAAACGTCAAAAGAAAAATCCAATCCGTTGCTCCTGTGTGAACAGGGTCTTGAAATTGAAAATTATGTGTTTTCAGTTTTGTTTGTCATAATTGCTTAGAATTGTTTTTATATTTTCATTTTTAAATTTCAAAATTTTGGCATTTAACTCAAATAGTTTGACAAAAAAAAACCAACAAAAATAAATTTTGTGAGAGACACGAGCGACGTCATCAAAAACAGAGAATTTATGCGCACGACGTAATCTTATATTTTTCATTCATGGCTAGGCACGATAGCAGATTTTGACAGGCAAGAGTAGCCATTATTTAGGTACGCTGCGCTTTCCTAATGTTTGGGTCTTACTTTATAAACGTCCGTGTAGTTTTGGCATGGTTGAGAAACCTTCTGCTTGTTTTTCTTCTTCTGTAAACTGAGTTTGGGTGACCACCATGGGGGTTTCTTCAGCTTATAAGCCACGACTTAGAACGGGATGTGTTTAGGGCATTTGAAGGCTTCGTCCTCAAGTAGGGCAAGGTTGAAGACATCGTAAGGAACTTCGTAGCCCAATGTACATAGAGGCGCTAAGGGATCTGCGTACTTTTGATGCAATTTGATCCTGGCGTCTTGTGAATAGTCACATTCAGACCAATTCTTCGACCTTTTGCCCATTCAAAGGTGTCGAGGCTTTTATCATCCAAATACTGTCCTTGACCTTTTTGTCAAGTCAAATAAATGACTGGAGTGCTGAGTAGTGGCTTCTGTCGATCGTTGTGCTCGCCAGTTCCGCCTAAAGAAGGATATGTCGACGCTTTTCACGAGCTGTCAGATAAGTAGAACTGTCGGATCACTCATCTTTGTCAATCTTTAAACGTTCCGACATGAGTTGTCGTCTTATGTTGTCATCGTTTTGTGAATTGGTCCATCCGTCTGTCAGAAACAAGTGTTGTTAAACAATCTCAGCTGTTTCTGTTTCTTTTAAAAATGTTGGTCCCATGAGTGAGCCGGTAACAAAAAGAGCAAATACCGCAAATTCAATTTTACCTTGAGCATGGTTTGTCATACGCTAACACCGAACCGAAAACTCTTTGGCTTTTTTTTCTCGTCCAGAGACCTTACAAAGTAAATTTATATATTTTTTATAATAATCTGGAGCTAATGGTACCAAAATTCGACGTCTGGCGGTTTTCTGATGGTGCGTTTGGAGCGGGTGGAGCGGTAAAGGTGTCATTGCCAGAAATTTTGGTCAGGTCCAAAAGAGACGAAACCTGCTTAAATTTGTCTTGCCATTATGACGTTACCGACCCTCGCTTTTATGCAGGATAAGCCGGCTGGCTCTCTTTCGGATCCGACCAAAATGTACCCCTCCATCCGCTCCAAAGGCATCAGAAGAAAACTACCAGACGTCAGTTTAACAAAAAAAAAAAAAACATAAATTTCCTTTGCTCAAATGAAGTAACCAAAACGTTTACCAGCTCTTAGACTATGAGCCTTGTCTCTTGACTTGAATTTGGGAACTGTCTTTTGAGACTATATCAACCTACATATACTTAAGTAAAGATTTAGCTCATTCCTCCGATTATTGGATAAAAAATAGAGTCATTTGTCAATTAATTTTCGTTCTTTATTTCTTCAATTATGTGCATTTGTTTGTAGCGCTCTTTTCACTAACTAGCGGCCCTAGTTTCGAATGCGAATAATTCCTCTGCTTCGTGGGCGACGACGGCGAAACCGATTTCTTTTTTTCATATTATTTTGCCGAATTCTCCTCAGACGAAGCTGCTGACGGCGCTTCTTTCTAAGTAGTGCGCGCCTTTTTTTTTGCCTTATCCTTCTGCGATTGTTGTTGGCCTTGCGACGACGAAGTTGGTTCCTTCGTTTCTTTGAATTCTTTGATTTTTTGTTCTTCATAAGACGGTTGCGATGCCTACGCTTTATCATCTGATTCTTACGTTTTCGTAGAAGCTTATTACGTTTCCGATTGTTCTTACGTTTAATTTGGTTCTTGCGTTTTATGTTTCTCTTGCGGATAATCCTATTCCTGCGGATAATGTTTTGTCTGCGAGTACTTGCACGACCAGTTGCCTGCTGCCTCAACGGCATCTTGTCGGTGATCGGTAATCCAGCTTGTGGTTTTCCTCTGCCACCATTCGGCCTTGAAAGGCGCTGGGCATTTTGCTGTAAAACCACTCCTCGAATTTCGTTCGCCTCATTATCTTCGAAGATTTCACCTTCACCTTCGTCATCTTCATTTTCATCTTCCTCATCGTCGTCATCTGGATCGTCGTCTTCATCGTCTTCGAAAGAGGTGTCGTCATCTTCCTCGTCATCCAAGGAATTATTCTCTAGCTCGTCATCTTCATATCCTTCGTCGTCCTTATCGAAATCAAGTTGATCACCATCTTCCGTTTCATCATCGTCATCACGGAAACGGTAGTAGAAGTTCCTGGCTCGTGTGGCTTCTGGGACTACTGGGGGTGTTGTTGGTGTTGTTGGTGTGGTGGGTGTTGTTGGTGTAGTTGGTGTCGTTGGAGTAGTTGGAGTTGTGGGTGTGGTTGGCGTTGTTGGTGTGGTTGGTGTCGTTGGGGTCGTTGGTGTTGTTGGAGTTGTTGCGGTTGGGGTGGTTGGAGTGGTTGGTGTGGTTGGAGTTGTTGGTGTGGTTGGTGTTGTTGGATTTGTTGTTGTAGTTGTTCCTGTGGTTGGAGCTGGTGTTGTCGTTGTTGTCGTCGTCCAGAGCGCAACAATTTTATCCTTTATCGCTTGCGTCACCCTTCCACTGGCCTCAACATTTTCGTACTTTCCTACTGACGAACGCTTTTTATAAAGTCGATATCTTGGGCCTTGTGCATCTCGGATTTCTGTAAAAGACAGATAGATACATTTAGCTTCAATTCATTCCATTCCCCATGCACATAACACAAACCTGCAGCTTCAATTATTGCTGCTGCCACGAGCAGTAGCACGAGACAAATATTCAGAATCCGCATCCTAGTTAATTCCTTGCATATTACTCTAAGATCAAACGTCGGAGCACACTGAATTCTAAAACTGCTTTGGTCTTTTATATACTGAAAGAGCGATGTGTACGAATTTGCATTTTCGCCACAAATAGTGAGCTCTGATAACGCTTTGCATATTTAATCGATCGCCCGAAGACTATAGAGATTTGGAAAGAGTCTATGATAACCCAACGGAAAAGATAGTAAGAATACCGACCGATAAATCAATGTAACATTCACGCCATGAATGCTAATTCGATAGATTGGGCCCATGCTAGATTTTAGTCAATGACCAGAGATGAACTCTTGAACTTCAGACGGCAGGTGGGAAGATGCCTCTGGGCTATACGCCAATAAATTAACAGCCTCGTCAATATGGGATGGTTGAATACTAATCAGACGAGAAGGAGATTGTGGCACGCATAGTTTGTGGATGCAGGTACTCTGAAGTAGTTTAATATAGAAAGGTTCTTAATCATAGAAAAAAGCTGTGAGGCACAGAGATCCATTTTGCGCTATAGAAGAGGTAGAGTGTGCAAAGTTAAGTTTTGTTGGGCCTAAAAAGGATAATATATACATACATAGGCTAGGATAGAATAGAATAAAGATCCTGATTCCGAATAGAGAGAACGATCCTTATGTACTGTTTTTTTCAAGACCAATCAGTGCCTCCACGCTATCAAGCGACCCGTGACGAGGTCAGAATGATGCTTCGGATAGGAGAAAAATTTAGCATGGATACCGACGTCTGTCAGATAAACAAAGAAAACCGAAAAAAAAAAAAATAATACTAGACATACGTCAGAACATGTCAAAGAAAATCCTCTCAGAAGGAGCTCTAAGTTCTTGTCACACCTTTAGCAAGCGTTAGCATGGATTTGCTTGTTGAATTGCTAGTTGAATAAAAAGAAGAGAGCATGGGTACCTTATGGCTAATAGAGTGTGAGAATGTGAAAGAATGATCGAGGTAATAACGGTAGATGTTAGATGTTAGATGTTAGAAATCGGGGTGTGTGTGCGTGCACTGCGACCTGTGCTATTGTGCTCCCCCGTACTCATATTGGCCGATACGTCTCGACCTAGAGAACCTCTTCCAATCCAAACACTCTGAGAAATCGGAGTATCTGGATTGGGTCCAACGATGGGAGATCCATTTCAAAGAAAGTGTACGCTCCCAGGTGTGCTCTTCTTTTGTGGATCAAGGCTCCACAGTCCATAAGGAGGTGTGACGGAGTCTCCTCGGCATCGCTGCAGAATCTGCAGTTTCCATTTTCCTGAGATGCTCCCTGAGTCTGCAATGACCCGTTAGAAAGCCTGTTAGAATTCGAAGCTGGTTTTTGCTGGTACCTAGGCAGGCTTTGTTCCTCCTTCGGTCGTAGATCCCGAGGAGTTCCTTTGCCTGCCTAAGTCTCGACAGTGTTTTTCATAGCATCCTTCTTTTGCATTCTTCCTCTTTTCTCAGTTCCTCTTGGATTCGGTGCGGTCCCAGCCCGCAGAATGGCTCGGATCCAACGAATGGTGTTTCTGACCCTTTCCTAATATAACGGTAACTTAAAATTAAAAAAAAAAAATAGCTAACGCCTCAGCTCGGGATGAGCTAAGGACTAGCTTCTCGTAACCACTCATATCGTGCGTGTTATGCTGACTCCGAACCGAAGGGCGAATTGAGGACATTTTTTATGACAAATTAAACTCTCCAAGGGCACCCGAGGTGGTGCCGCAAAAATGTTGGGTAGGTCGGGACTTGAACCCACGCAGCTCGCACAGCAGTTTGACGCAGTGAACTACAGCAACACGAAGGTGGAAACGAAAAAATTACTGCCACTGAAGCAAATATGCGGTTCCTATAAGCCAAAAAGACACGAAATACGTTGCGAGAGTATGTAGAACAAATCATCAACAAAAAAAGAACAAACTACTGAAACCCACAAAGTACTGAAACTGAAAAAGTCTTCTCGTTCCGACATCCGCCTTATTAAGCAACCTGGGATCCTTTCATTCAGAGAAATACTACATACTTCGAAGTTGGTCGGATGCCTGTATAAATATATGTATACTAGCGGCCGCCCCGATTTCGGACGGGAACAATTAAGTTATTAGCGAAATATGAGCTTATTGTCTCCCCGGTTTTTTTCCGACTTTTATTTTTCTTTGATATCGAGCTGAATGCTCTACCTTATAACTCCAGTACCATTGGTCGGATCTAGAAAATTCTTTCAGTAGTCGATAGGTCTGATTTTTGAGATTAAAATGGGGTTTAAATATTTTATATTTTATATAAATATTGCACCGTTAGAAGAAACAGTTAAGAAATATGTAGCGTTAGATCACAAAAAAACACATTTTACTGAAACTTTCACGGTCATAACATCGAAACGGCTTGACGGATTTGGTTAAAATTAGATTTATTTGTTAGGTAATTTATCAGCGAAGATACTTATAGAGGACAGAGGCGAGAATGACATGGATTCCATAGCACGTTGTGGAACCCAAGTTCCAATTCCCAAGGGGCATGCGTTTAACGTGCCCAAACCATTGAAGTATGGACCGTTCCGTTCAAAAAGGTAGTTGCTCGACATTGAGTTTCTTGTATATTCTGATGTTCTTAACTCGATAGAACGAACGAATACCTCGAAGAAATCTAATCAGCTTATTCTTTCGGTCGTTACCCAAATCTCATGCCCATAGGTAAGGGTCGGATCAAACACACAAAATTGTTCCAGCCTGACCAGTCCTTCCATCACTCGTAAATATGACCCCGAAACTTAAATTTCAGAACTGGTTTCGATAGGACTCTACTAACATGCAGAGTGCATTGAACAGGCGTTCGAGACTTTACCATTACTTCTCATTTGTTCACGTTTACAAAATCGGTCCAGCCATTTAGGAGGAGTTCAGTCACATTAACACGCACAGAAGAATTATATTTATATACATATATAGATTGTATGTATAGACACACTTTGACCGATATCGGTCCGATGCGATACCACAGGTTCTACCATTTTCGCGGCAACTCTGAGTGGAGAAAGGTTATAACCAACTGAAGTTTTTTAAAAAGCAGCGGATGCAATTAACGTTTGTACAAGCTAAATCGTCTTGACTATCGAAGAAGAGAGCTCCTAATGTAGAGAAAATTAAAAATAGTTTCCTCCTCCTTCTCATTTCTGCAGCCCCGACAAAAGTTGGGACCTCGGTGTGAAGGCCTTTTATACAGAGTCTTGTAACACAGCTGATTTCAGGTGGCTTACGCAAGATGATTCCATCAGATCGTGACTGACTTAGCAATGACCAAGTCCATTTTCAATTCGTTTTGTTTTCAGCAACTTGCGTATCGGGAGACATACCCAAATCCAATTATTCGTGAGCCCTGCAGTTTCTTGTTTTCCATTCTTTGTGAAATGTGTCACATAAGCAAATTTTCAATTGCTTGGCCCTCTTCTCAAGAGACGAGCGGCAATCTAAAGGACGATTACAGAGACTTAACTGCCGCTTGGCCGTGCAAATACTAGTCTGTCTGATAGTTGATAGGTAACCTCGACAATAGACGTAGAGGTTGTAGTGCTAAAATCATTTTAGTTTTCAAATTAACTGACCTTATTTCTCACCAAGTTGTCCTTCTTCAACAAGAACTACTTATGTACATATGTTGGAATATTTAAACGATTCCTATCCTTAGTACAGGCATCCGTCGACAACAGAAATGGGTGAATTAGGTTAAAGTAATATCTCTGAAACCTCAGACGAGCAGTATAAATAGATAATGTCGTGTCCTATCCGTTCACAGAATAAGGATTCAAACCATTTGAATCAAACTATTCTGTTGTGGGCATTGACAATTTTTAGTTAATAAATTAATTACAACTTTTGTTTAATTTTATTTATTATAAGAATTTTTAAGTGATACTAGTCTCTGCGCTGGTTCGTCTTCCTTTTCTTACTTTTCGACTTCTTCGGGCTCTTCTTTTTGAGCATACTGCCATGTCGATTTTGAGTTTTTCTGTTTGCGCTCACCTTTCTATGTTTCTTCAGATTGCGCTTATTGCTATTCTTATGCCGACGAGATTTCTTTAAATGACCTTTTGAGTTACGTCGGCGAAAGCGCTTGCGTCGTCGAATAGCTCGTTCTTCTTCGATCTCATCGGATGCATCATCAGCTTCATCTGATTCGTATCTCAGCGAACGAACATCGTTCGATTGTTGCTCTTGTGCCAAACGAATGGCCTCGCGGAGAACATAAGCTGGGATAAAACCAATCAGTTGCTTTGGCTCACGGTTCTACACAAAGAATTCTAATAAGTCCTATTTGGTTACAATCTACTATTTCACACTTACGTTTACTGGATTCGTATTCTGAGGGATGACAATCGCTTCAGTATTATTATCAACTTCTTCAATGTCACGATCACTAATTGTCTCATCAGCAGCAGGGACTTGTACAAGTTCTGGAACCGTATTTAGAACCTTTTCGACTTCTGGTGATACCACGAGTAAGGGCTCTTCGATGCTAGCAAGTTGTTTGTCAACATTTTGTGACTCTTCCTCCAACCGCGTAAGACTTTGTTCTACAAAAATGAATCTTTCGAGCTCAACAATTTTACAAAGGCTCTAGACTAACCTACCTTCGGTAACGTTGGCGTGCGATAATGAAAGTAATGCGCAGCTCAGTACTGCGATTAACAAGTGAAACTTCATTTTGAGCCCTTGACCTTTGCTGGAATAGATGCTCAAATAAAATGCGACTACCTTGCTTGGACTCGAAGCTTTTATCGGCAAATTTTTCACAATCACGTAGAAAGTAGAGAAAATCTTTTGATTGTGCATAAATTATGCTAATCCAATCGCCTGAAGGTTTTAGAATTGATAATTTGAATCAATGCCGCTGACCCTAACTACAGGTTGATGGATACACTCTGAACGAGCATAGACATATTTGAATTTCAAATATTTTGTCAGGAATCTTTCAAAACAAACAAGTGGAAGGAAAGCATCATACGTATATGAGGGGTCAAGAGTTGACTCACCTTTGGTAGAGGTTTATGTACATTTTTAGGGGGATTTTCGAACTATTGTAGATTGCAGTTCTTGAACAGAGTTTTTGAATAGAGTGATTGAGTGAGAAATAACTGCAAACTTGGAAAGGTGCCTGGTCAACCTCTTTACAAGAAGGGGCTTGATAACTTATCACTAACCATAATTTTGCCATCAGAATCTCTTTGTTGTCATCGAAGCATATGAAGTTAGATCAGGATCTTGTAAGTTTAGCTGTGGCTTCAACGTTTTTTCTTTCCAGTGGCATATTGGCTGTTTCCAGAGGAAAATTCTTCGGGTGATTTTTAGTCCCGTCTGCATAGACGGAGAGTGGAGGAGGAGATACAACGACGAACTGTACGGGCTGTACGGCGGCATCGACTTAGCCAGAAGAGTGAAGGTCCAACGACTGAGGTGGCTGGGTCATGTAGCGCGGATGGACACCAATGCTTCGGCCCGGAAAATCTTTGAATTGGCACCCGAGGGAAGGCACAGTAAAGGAAGACCGCGATTTAGGTGGTGCACGCGAGTGGAAGGGGACCTCAACCAACTTGGCGTGCGAAACTGGAGATAGCTGGCAAAAGATCGAGATCGCTGGCGACGCTTGTTGGGTGAGGCCCAGGACCACCCCGGTCTGTGGCGCCACCTTAAGTAAGCTATATTGATTGGTTGTCCTCCTAGTTGATACTGTTCGATTGCCTCATGGCGAAATTTTGGCTTTCGTTGTCGTTTGAGAGTTCGCCGAAAAATGTATTTTAATTTTTATAAATTTAGGACCAACTACGTTTGTCCCTTTCTTGTCTTTCAGGCTCCAGTTGCTTCGAATCTTTGTCCAGCTGTAATATCTTTGCATTTCTTGGTTTCCCCTTTTTTGTGCTTCGTTTTGTCTCATCTGACTACGTGCTTTTCACTCTCCTTGACGCTAACGTGCGGCTCTTGTGTTTTTTTGCAGCCCTAGGCACACATCACGGTGGTGATTCTGATCGCGACAATACTGGGTATTTGCATTTGTAATTTTGCTGCAGCAAGGTAATGGTCCAAATCGAACGTTTGAATTGAAGAAGTGTCTTTCGACATTCGGAACACGAATAGCTCGGTTGGCGGTAGTTTAATAAGGTGACTTCTAAGTTGCTTATGCTTGTTGATGTTTTATTCAAGGGAAAGTCGATGGTCCTACCAAGGATATCCTTTCCAACTCTGCCGTTGAAATCAACAAGCACGATTCTAACGCCATATCTCGAGAATTGCTTGAAGGTTTCCTCGAGGAGCTCGTTGAAACAATTTTTGGTGGCATCGTTTTTCTCCTCTCAGGGGCTTGAATACAAATGAGGCTGATGTTAGGAAACTGACTTTTGATGTGGATCGTCATTTTTGGCTAAATCTAGCATCCAAACAACCGTTCTCTCTGACCCGGTTAAGTCAAATGCATTTAGTCATGCATCGAATGCTCGAATGCATCCCCAAGAAAAGGTCTACAATCAGTGTTGAAAACCTGGTATAATACACACATGTATAAAGAGCAATCTTATTCCCTTCATCAATTAATTTCTTTATTCATTGTCACAGTTAAAATCGTAAATCTAAATTCGGATTACATTAGGTACACGGCGTCTTCGATTGCCTCCCCGTCCAGGAGCACGTACAGGCTTTCCACGGATGACGCGAACTTGATTGGGCCGCCTCCTCTTTCCGCCACGGCGACGACGGCGATTGCCACGTCGCTTGCCTCGTTTGGGTCCAATTCGCCTTCGGCGTACAATTACTTTATTAGCTTTACCTAAGTTCTCTGTATCCTCGACTAAAGCGACAACACTGCCATCTGGAATGCCAGCTAGTGCTTCGCGGGGTACAAAAAGCGCAGTCTCACCAGTCTCCTCATCCACAATACCTTGTCCATCTAACTCGATGATACCATCGGGAACCATTATTGAACCAGCATTGCCTCCACTTTTCGAGAGCAGCGATCGCCAATAGTTCTTTCCCAGTGTATTACCTCCAACCAGAGGCACTATACCGATGATATTGCTGCCATTGAAGCCAAGCTCTTGATCGTCGTCATCATCGTTGTTCGAACTGTCCTCTTCGAAGTCGTCATCATCTTCATCTTCGTCATCATTTACCAAAGCATATGCATCCTCCTGATCATCGTCATCTTCATCGTCATCGGCAAAATCAGCAGCAGATACTGGCACTTGAATAGTCTGAATGCCATTCGACCTGGTTCTCGGTCCACCCAGGAACCAGTAAGGTTGATTGCTACCAGCAACTGCAGGTCTTCCAACGTAACCCCTCTGAACGACGTTTCTTTCTGGAAATAAAAAAGGATTTTCCATTAGTTCATCGTGTCCGTTCACATGCTTGCACCTGCGTACCTGCGCATGCAGCTGCAACGCAAAGCAGTACGACTACTGCAACAGTCTTCATGATTAGTCTCGGTTCGGATTTGATTTAGTGTTCAGTTAAACAATTGTCATAGTATATAGCGAAAGACCTAATTGTAAGCCCAGTCCCGTAGAACTGTATGCTTTGGCTCGAATCTCCGTCGTTTTTATGCAAAAATTCTGATTCTCAGTTCAGTGACCGAAGCGCAAGCCCAACTCGCTCGGTGGTCAATGGCATCCACTTAAAGCACACATTGCCGGAGGGGGGATATTTGTGAGTTCCTATTCTAATTCTTGCTCGTATGAGTGGTAAGATTCTCCAAGATGATGATGATGGTGATGTTTTTATGATGAGAGCTGAGTGTGCTCAACGCGCTTCATTGGGTGGTGGCTGGGTAATTAGTCGTTGATTCTAGAATTCATGAATTTGTAAAGAATCGACGAGAATAGATTGTTTGCTGTTCCCATAGGACTTACATGCCTTCGATCTGATTGGCAGTACAGATCGAGAGATGCTATTGATTGAAAAACGGGTCAGACGAGGTCCTCTTTTAGACTGTCGCAGAAAATACCAGATACGCACTATATCCATCTTGAAACTCGTCCAAAAGTTACGGTCTTAGCACATTCTGACCCACTTAAATGTGTCACCTAAATATATTTCAGATTAGTTAACCCAGAGACGGTATATGCTTTCAGTTGTTTTGCATAAATTTACTGTTACCCCACCTTGTTAATCCGACGTCTTAATTAAAACACCGGGCCAAGATAAAAATTTCTAAATGTGTGTATCTGTTCACATTAGAATGCTGACTAAACGGGCCTGGGTCTATGAATCTAAATAAGTATACAAACTGCAACCTCGGACTTAGTAGATGGAACTTAATTTGAATATCGAACTGTTGGCATATCTTGGAGAGGAAAAAAAGAAACGCTTTGCCCTGTGACACACGATACGGAATTCCGAGTCGAGAAAGAGTTAGAAAGGTCAACAGATTGGCCGTAGGCTATTCGCACGCAGTTTCGGATGAATATTCCATAATTTCACGAAATTTCGAAGATTAGTTCTTCGACCAAAGACCTTTGGCTTTGATTTCCTTGGTTTGCTGTTTGGTTGTTCGGGTCTAGAGTCTGTTGATAGAGAAAGGCCTGCTTTTCTGGTGGAGTAATCATAAATTTCAAGAAAAACTTCGATCGTGATATCTTAACTGATCGTTCACCCGAGCTGTTGATGCTTGCGGTCATTCCTCTATGTATCGCTTGGGGGCAGAGCAATGGGCGTCTTTTCTTCTTCGGTTGTTCAAGTGTGACCCCGTTGATGGAACGCCGCCGCCGTGTCGGATGTTTTTTAATTAAATTCGTCTAATCGCTGAATGAATTATTGAAGACCTGATGATTAAAAACTGTTGGGCACGTTTGGCCGTAGGGTCATTTCGATGTTTGAGGGCTTGCAAAAATGGCGAATGGTTGATTTTAGGAATTTTTCTATTTCTGATTATAAATGTACTTTAGGGGTGTAAGATGTCAAAAGATATATTTGTAGGAGGGTATATAATACTCAAGAAAGTAATCTGTTTTGATTTGATGCGCTGATGGGAGCTCAGTAGCCTTTTTGTGAAAAAAAAAAAAAAAAAAAAACAAAAACGTGACAAGAAACTTAGTGTGTGTGTGTCACTTCCATAATTCATCGACCTCCCAGATCTCCAGAAGGTGGGTGACGGAAATCAAAGACTTTAGTTTTAGGACTAGTATTTCTGAAAATGGGCGCCGTGGCTCAGTAGTTAGTGCGTCGGACTGCTGACCGAGCGGCGTGGGTTCAAGTCCCAGCCAGGAAAACACCAAACATTTTTCGCGGCACCAACTCTCGTCGGGGAATGACAAGCCTCCGGGAGTATAATTTGTCATGAAAGAGCTTCTCACCTCGCCGTTCGGAGTCGGCAATAAATTGTAGGTCCCTTCCATTCATGCGAAAAATGTAACACGCACAGCATGAATGGTTGCGAGAAGCTAGGCCTTGGCTCATCTCGAGCTGTCGCGCCAGCTATTTATTTTTATTTTATTTCTGAAAATCTCTACAATTTTTCAAAACTCCTTTCCAATAAAAAATAGTTTCTTTTACTTAGTTAACGAAAGCTAAATAAGGCAAAAATGGATCATCAAAATGATATTATAACGCTCTCTGTTCAAAACCGCATTGATTGACATGATTTTCCACACCATAAGTGTTCAAGCTAGAAGTTGTGTTTTGGCGGAGTTTATGCTTAATCCCACCGTGTTGCCCTCCCACTACGCCGTTTGGTGCGAGTAGGCAAATTGTGTGGGCGAGTTGTTTGATTTAGATTATTAGACAGAATTCTTTCGCTTCCCACCGACAAGGAATTGTGATGCCGAGATCATCCTTGCCCATCACATGCCTGCGTCCTTCGTTGTCGTTACCTACTTTCGCGTTTAAGCCTCCAGCAAAATGACGATGACGCCGTTCTCTTCTTTAGTCGGTGACTCCTGTGAGGCGTAGCTCTTTTTTATTCTTATTCTAAATCTGACCGTCAATTTTTGGTCACTATAGGGCTTCCAGAATATGGGGCTTTTGTGTGTATTCATGCTTTGGTGCACTTCCGGACCATATTTTTCAAGTAGAGTAAAACAGTGCTACGCGTAGGTGAAACTCATCTTAGTCCCAAGATGGCCAGATTATATTTTATGAATTCATTATTTCAGTGTTGAAATCCGGCATTTTGTGCGCCCTTTTCCCTACAGTCAAGACGGTTTTCGCTTTCCAAAAGCCGGGAAACTATAGCCAGATGGGGTAAACAAACGCTCAGTCCATATCTAGAGCACGGTATTTGTGTCGAACGAAAATTAATTTCGGTGACGCAGAACGCTTACCCATGTTACCTATAGTCTAGAACAGTGTTCTTCAATCTTTTTAGAATAATGACCACCTTGAGCTCATAAAAAACTTAGCGATCCCCTTTAAAATTTAAAAAAAAAAGAGCAAAACTTTTTTTTGTCGGGTTAGGAAACACTACAATGGAGCACGCAGACGCAACTGCTTCATTGTACTACCAGAAAGCAAGACCCAGTTTTTACCAATTTTACTGAAATTTTTTCGACTTTGGGAGAAAGCCAAAAAGTTGTCTACAGTCTCTTTTGCTACAAGAATGTCGCTGTTTGGGGGAAACCCTATCGCCAATAGAGACCCTGACCGGAGACGGGAGAAGACCCAACGCAGGTTCAGGTCTTGAGAAAACATCCTCTGAGCCTTGTCTAGCAATCTCATCGGAGATCTCATTTCAAGAGATTTCAGTGTGACCTGGGACCCATACAAGAGTCAAAGAGTTAAGCCTTGCGACCGAATTCAGAGAGTTCTTGTATTCTCGCACTATTTTGGAACTGGTTAATGGGTTGAGCAAGTTGAGCAAGCAAGCGCAGCCTGGCTATCGCTACAGACGCAGATGCTCCGATCCTTCAACCTTTTCTTATCAATATAGTCCGTGGCCGTTAGGATTGCAAAAATATCTACTTGGAAAACAGAGGCATGCTTGCCTAACGAGTAGTGAAGACTGGTGTGGTCGGTTTATACGAAGACACCAGGACTGGACCCATGAATGGATCCATTTCAGGCTCGGACTCTAGCCGAAGCCAGTCCTGAAAGCAAGGAAAGTCGCCTTTAAATTTGCATAGCAGCTGAAGTTCTTGTGTCATTTCATCAGACGGCATATCCATGGAAGTATTGTCGTAGAATAAGTGTTGCGCAAGGTCATCGAAAACTAGTGCGGATGATAACAAAAGCCACCCCGTCTAAGACTATGGATTGCTTATATAGTACAGCAGTAAGGGGCTGTACTATCAAGGGCGGGTAGGTCAAGCAGACCGTCGAGAGCAGGGCCAGGCGTACTCGGTAAAGCTCCCGTGCAGACGAGATAAGCCGTTCTTCGAAGTACACTTATGTACACCGCCAGAAAACTGAGAGCGCCTTGGATGTCTTCGACTTGGCATGCTTTTCCCAAGGAAGTTTTTATCCGAACCATTTCTAGATATTTGGCTTCATCAGAGATCTGGACGGTGACGCCCTTTAACACTGGCTGAATCAGACCGGTCACAACCCTCCTTCTCATTAACAGAGCAACCTCAGTTTTCAGAGGGTTGAATGAAAGTCCACCCCTAGTGCACCATTCATCGACCATGTCAAAAGCCGCCTGCGCGTTAGCACAAACAGTCTAGGCATGACCGCACAGAAACTATGGCAACATCATCCGCATCTTGCAAAACTTGCAATGCAAATAATTTATAATATAAAATAGAACGTCGCTATAGTACAGGTGATAGTAGTTGTGTTACCGTAGTGGTTTATAGTTCGACATCAAGACGGTGCCTGCACTTTTTTTTTTTTTTGGAAGCTCGCGACCCACAATTTGAAAAACACTGGTCTAGAATGATAGCATTATCCTTACTTATCGTTTTAGCCTACATGCGTTAGAGTTTACACATACATACATACGAGAAAAGTAAGCACGGGTTCAAATCTACTTTTGAACAGACAATAGTTTCCCCATGCCCAAGTCCTCCAGAAGTGGTACTGGTTGGTGAATATTGCTGGGCTTGAGCTTGAGCACAACTGCATTGCCCGTATATTTATTCAATTTTTTACTTGTTTTATTCTATTTTATTTCACTCCCTAGTTTTAAAGAGGCACATAAGCTAGCCCGATGACAGTTGAATATGAGCGACAGCGTCGTGATACCCTTCTTACAGATAGAAGTACAATTACCAATTCTATTACGAATAGATACGTACTTATATTGCATTGCATTGCGATAGTAAAGACGAACACGGTTACAGCCAACCCTTTATTCTTCTCAAAATGCCGGCAGTGGAAAGACATTTAAAAGCTACAGCACAGTGAACTTCGTTCATTTAAAGGCGTCTAAATATGTCAAAGATCTATGAGGCTCAATAGAAATGAAAGAAAACACATTCACAATGTTGGAATGTTCACATTCATAGATACGAACAAAATCATGCTTTACGAATTTGAATAAATCCAAACCTCGCCTGGACACTTTTGAAAGAGTAGAACTAAAATGAAAACCAAAGAAATTCAGAGGCTGTACGAGCAGTTTACGTTTGACAGCTCGTAAAACAAACGAACAAGTTTCTCATTGTTCTGAGTACGGTACGGTTGTTTGGAATGCAGCCCCTTTGGGTACATAATGGCAAGCAGCAAGAACTGTGGTGTAGTCGGTATTGTCTGGAATGAATCGACGGATCCAGGTTGCGAGCCGGCACTCTTAAAAGGGATGAAGTATGGATGATGGCCATTGAGCCGAAAATCAAGAAAACAATAATGTTGGCTTTTGTAGGTTTCGATTTTTCATAGCAATGACACACTTTGACACCCGGCGACGACAGGTCGATAGCTTGGTAGGGTACAGATGTGGATGAATTAAAGAATATTAAACCCTGCAGGCAAAGACTCTTTCGACAAACTTTATAGCGGTTCAAGAGTTACGATGCACAGAATGGAAAATACTGAGGATAACTTGCTGCAACACCTCTTACTGAAGAAGAATCATCGTGAGATTAAATTGTAATCAAGAAGATTTTATACAATATTGAAGGACAGTGAATGAGAAGATTTAATGAGGAGCCTTAGCAGCGGTACGTACAACGATATTTACTTAGTCAGAAAATCTAGAAGCTATCGATTTGACGGTTGGGACTTGTTAATCTAATGCACATATGTAGCTAATGGACGACAACCCTGTGGTCCAGACAGTTTAGAATGTCTTAGGTACTTGGAAGGGAACTTAATCAACTTGATGTGCGCAACTGAAGGCAGTTAGCTGAGAATAGGGCTGGTTGGAGGGGTTTGGTTGGGGTCTGATCCTACTAAAGAGGCTAAGTAGGAAGACTGTCGCAAGTATAATGTTACAATCATTCTTGGTCACTTCAATGTATACATATGAACATAGTCGATAGAAAAAATATATTCGATTAGGTTTTTACAAAGAATTAAGTGGACCACTCTAAACTATGTCACCAACAACCAAAGGATCTATCGTTCCATCATAAACAAGAAAGCACAACTACATTGAACTCTTAATCTTTATTTGACGAACTTAATATATACAAACAATCTTACGGTCTAGAATGGGCGTCAGATCTTTTTTACTGTGGCAGTGGATTACCCGTAGTTGAGGCGTTGTCTAAGCCTGCGACCAATATCGTTGGTGGTGCATTTGCCTTTGTTTCAGATGAGCTCTCTGTGGTGATATCTGGCGACCTATCAGCAACAACGGCGGGTTCTGGGTCAATTGAAGTAATTTTACTCTCCGCCCTCTGGCCACTATCCGCTCGCATCTGTCTTCCTGACTTGAGGTAAATCCTTCCCTTATTCAGGACATCAACATACGGTTTCATGCCACCGATGTGATGATATCGGTTGGGCATCGCATGCCTGGGCAAGGGTTCATCGCCAGCATCATCGTCACCCACCACAATGTAGGGTTCCTGCTCTTCCTGATTGCTGTCGTCATCTTCTTCCTCAAGGTCTGGTTGTGCAGGTCTGACCGTTGTAGCGTCTTCAGACTGCACCTCGTCGGCAGGAATAGGACGCTTCCGTTTGCCTCCTAAGGCGATTGGAATATTTTCTTGTGGTGTTCTTGAAGGTGGAATTTCCGGTACTCGGAAGATATCTCTGATGTTCTGGTCGGTGAGTAAGGAAACCAGTTGTCCATTTTGTGGGCGACTTTTGAGTGGACGCCTAAGGCGCTTCCTTTGCGGTGTCGACACGGTTTGAGTGGGATTTTGCAGGGGACGTCTTCGCCGATTTGAATTTTGTTGCTGGGCATGTTGTGGAATGTTTACTATAATTGGCGCAGCTTGTTGACCAGACTGCGCGTAATCTTGCTGTTGATTAGTGATTCCCAGTTGCGACCATGGAATAGTGATGTATTGACTTGGTCTTTTTTGACTATTTAACGATGAGGAACCTTGAGGGATGGGAATAACGATGTCATTGGATGTATCTGGTTTGTTGACTTTCTTTCTCTTTTGCTTCTGCCCTGCATTCGATAGTTGGTTGTTGCGGATTGGGATGAGCTGAAAGGTATTTTGGTTGCTAGACGGACGTCTTCGACGATTCACTTGTTGTTTGGACGGGCTGTCTTGTACCAATTGTAACACTTGCCCGTTCTGAATGATCCTAACCGGGCGGTAGCCAGGCTTGTTTTGTTGGTTAAAATTATTTTGTTGCTTATTAATGGAAGAGTAGGGCATTTGGGCCAACTGTCGAAAGCGATTAAGCAAACTCTGCTGTTGCTGTTGTCGTCCTGAATGTTTATTCGGCAGGTCGTAGTCATAGTCTTCATCGTCGTCGTAGTCTTCGTTGTATTCATCTTCTTCGTAATCATAGCCCCGCCGATTGGTGCTCGGATGTCGCCTCTTTTGTTTCTTCTTATAATTCTTGCGCTTTTTTGGAGGCTCGTCCTCTTCATCGTCGTCATCATTCTCTTCGTCATCATCATTTTCACCATCACCTTCGTCATCATCGTTGCTCGAATAGCGATTTGAATTCGAGTTCTCCTCAGCTTCCTGGTCATCTTCACCTTCCTCATAGTCCTCATCATCGTCAACATCCTCGTCGTCGTCGTCACCTTCTTCGTCTGGGTTATCCTCTACAGGACTAATTCGGTTGTCCTGGGTTTTCCTCTTGTTGTCGATAGCTATTAATGGTTTCCTTCCTCCTTGATGACTCTGCACTCTGACGATAACTTCCGGAGGCTTTGTAGTTGTGCTGGTAGTCTGTGGACCCAGTCGACTATTCAGCCAGCCAGTTAGTGAATTCGCCGCTGACCCAAGACTCTGACCAGCGTTGAACCAAAGATTGGAAAAGGGTGGATTCGAAGAAGTGTCCGTATTGTTCTCAGCTTTGCCTAGACCAACCAGCTCTCCCTCCTCTCCTTCAGATAACTGAGGGCTAAGCGGTACTTGGACTTTGAACGCAGCCAGTGGTGTTGTGAAAAGGTCAGTGACTGCTTCCCTCGGTGGTGGAACCTCTGTCGTGATTAGCTCCACGGGCGATTCTTTAAGAGAGTACATGTCAACAATGGAAAACGTAATGAGTAAATATTTAGCATACCACTGGCAGTTCGGTTGAATTCATTAGCAGTGTCTTCGCCCGCAGTTAGGACTATCATTCCCGCTAGAATCGATAGCCACAGCATTCTGTTCGACCCGGTACTCGTCGGCTGCCTGTGTTTCATAAGATGTTGGCTCACACGTACAATCGGTTCTTCTATTGATGATGTGACTTCTGACATGCGAAACTGTTTACCAACTGGTTGGTTAGTTGTGGCATCAAGAGCTTTTTATCACTCGGGGAACGAAGTTGAGTCGGGTCAACGGATGGTTAATTATGTTGTTTTTGCTCTCCAGGGCACAAACAGCCGCCGCGAGTGTAGAAGGAGAAGAAACTACCACTTCGTTCCGAGGAATCGCGATTGGTCATTGGACTTGGATTGATTGGATTGAATTGGATTGGATTGTATTGTATTGTATTGGAAGGTAGTGTTGTAGGTTTTTCCTCTTTTCACATGGGCTTTGTTCGTTATTGTTCGGCGGCGGCGAACGAAAAAAGTCAACTAAATTTATTGGGCCAGAATTTCACCGGAAGGGTGACATAGTTTAGTGGGAGAATAAATCATGATAACGTAGCCAAGGTATTATCATCGTTTGGCCCGAGGTGCTGCTATAAATCATAATTAATTCGAAATATTTCATATTTCTGTGTGATTTGGTCGCTGGAAAGATTTTGCCAATTTTTTCTGCGAAAGAAAATGGGTCAAGAGAGAAGCAATAACCGAAATTAGTGTGGGATTTTTTCTTGGCTGGAATCAAGATTTCTTTTAAAATTGCACGTGGGACAGATATGTTGCGGTAATCAATGATTTCTCGATGGGTGCCAATTTGAATGATTATTTGTTTGCAAAGATTAGACGCGTAGCTAATCAATTTTGTTGAGAACATAGATTATCTTAGCGATAAACAGCGGCTGACAAAAAACGTTTGATAGAGACACAATTGGAAGTCCTTTGTGTCGATTGTATCGATTCTTATTGAAGCCATCATCATTTTCCTTCCAACATTCAAATGATGGTACAATCCGAAAATCCGACCAAGTTGGACAACGGTTATGTTGAAAGTATTGACCAATCTGCGACAGTTCGCGGGTTATAAAGCAAGATTGGATTCTCTGTAGTTTAGCAATGCAAATGTGAACAAAATATGCAGCAATTAAATGAAATTCTAGATTTTATATCGAAAATATGTTAAAATATTCCAACAAATAGACCAAAAAATTAATCATTTCACACCTGAGGATCTATCATGTTGACCAGGTCCGGACTGGTAACGTGGGTGTGCTGTTGTGTCGGGGCAAATTGTAGGCTGATTTTAAGCGTATAAAGACTAGTTTTCAGATTTTTTTTTACAACGCGAACGACTAGCCTTTGGTTTTGTGTCATAAACTAACTAAATATTTCCAGTTTTTTTTTCACTTTCATACATTGAGAATTTATAGCATCACTTCGCGATACAAATCATTGGAATTTTTTTTATATTCATATATTTCTGTGATTCCCCTGACCCATTTCTTTCACCGGGCCGGACCTGATACAAACTATTTATCATTTCGAAGTCGATGATAAACTCTTGTTCTCTTACAATTCTCTCTGTTTAGTAGAGAATTTTAATAACTGTACATTTTTTTTGGGAACTCAATTTTTAAGTGGGAGAACGCGATGTCAAAGCATATATCGGTCAGGTGGTGCAACGTCTTTCATATTGAAAGATGCTCTTTATTTTTCTAAATTTTCAAAGTTCTCACAAAAGTTTTTAAAAGGTTTAATACTCTGACAAGGACTCGATTATCGGTTTCTTTTCTTAGTCTTTCGTCTCTCCATTTGCATAAATGATTTCTTGTCTGTAATTTTTAATGTTATCCATAGCTTTGCTCAGTTTCTCAGTTCATTCAATAGACTGATATTTGATGCATCTAAAGCCCAATGCTGTTTTGTGTTGCTTAATAGAACCGTTATCAAAATGACAACCTTTTATTGTTGGTACTTGTGTACATTTTCGTGACTTTCCATACTCATTTTAATGAACATAAACCTACCTCTCCTTTATCTTCACCAAAGAGAGAAGCTGTGGTTAATTCCTTCATGCTCATCACTGAAAATGACTCAAATGTCAGATTAGTTCATCAGGACATTGCCCAGGAGTTAAACAGCAATTAACTACTTGGAATAGCAACCACTTCAAGGTTACATTCTCAAACCGCAATAAACCTACATTTGCCAGTGATCCTGCTGTATGGTACACAGATGGATCCAAGACAGTTGAAGGAGTCGGAGTTGAGGTATATTGTGTTAACACAAACACATTTATCCACTCCGGCATGGGAAAAAAAATTATTCCGCAATCCAAACCGAAATTTTTGCTTTAAAAATATGGGTCAGAGAAAATATAATTTATAATCCTCTCAGATAGCAAAGCAAATATGAGACTATCTGCAACTACTTATATCGCTGGCGGGCACAGGATCCATATCATTTAGGTGCCAGGACACAGCGGTAATGGAGGAAATGAAAAAGGTGAACTTGGTAGGCAGAAGAGGGGCAGCGTCAAGCTTCATGATGGCAAAACCATTCTGTCGACTACCAGTCAGTACCGCAGAAAGCTACATTAAAAAATTTAGCCAATCGAACCGGACAAAGCTCACCATTACTAGACAGAAACTGAAGGCAACAGACAAGCCAATATCTTCCTGCCGACCGCTTCCCAAAAAATAACCAAATAACTCTTATAACTAACTAGGAATCAGATTCGAATAGCCATAGGATTTCTCACTTTATGGCTTATGGCTATAAGGAAAGCTCAAGATAACATATGCAAAATGTGCAACGAAGGCGAAGAATCAGCAGAGCATATACTACATCACTACATCTACTACATACACTATATCGTTACTAAGGTCGGCAAAAAAAAAAAAAAACGCTGAAATGTCTTGGTTGAGAGCAAAATATTCTTTTAAATCTATAAGATGTTCATTTGCCCAAAACTCAAACATAAGAAGCAATTTTGGAAAGAGTGTCTTACCCCATGCTAAACCAAATGGTCACCAATCCCAATTAAGGGGGTAGCTAGAATTTTGAAAAAATCGATTTTTTGCAATTTCTCAAAGTATAATAATATTTATTATAGTATTCTCTGAAAATTTCAGACAAATTGGACCGTTATTTATGGAGATATATAACTTTGAACGGAGCCGTTTCCAGTGCATAACTACTCGTACAAAAAACTTTGAACGCGTTTTTCTTGAAACCATGTTTTCGAAGTCGGTGATCACTGTAACTTGAGAACGGCTTTGCCGATCGCTTTGAAATTTTTCTCACTTATTCTATACATAATTGTCCTCCGGTTGAACGAAGAATTTTTTTTGGACGATTATTTTTTTTTTATAACCGAAAATGGGAGTAAAATTTTTGTCGAATTAAGAATTTTGACTTTCAACATCCGCTATTTTGTGAAAGTTCAAAATTTTTCAAATCCCTTCGTTCAACCGCAGCATTATGTCATTAACTTATGATCCCTTTTGTTTTTTTTTTTGAATTCACATGATCCAGTGACGAGCAGTAGTGATCACCGCAAAACCCTTTTTTTTTGGACCCCTCCCAAGTTTGCTGTATCTCACTTACATATGTTTTAAAATAAATTTTAATAGTTTCTGTAAATACATATCTTTCATGTGAAAGATTACTAATTATTTTAATGCGATGCCACAAAAAAATCCTAAAAAAGAACGTTTTTTCGCAGTCCCAACTGGGTCTACCCCCTTAAACGGTGTTCTTGGTAATATGAGTAAGGTAAGAAAATTGTGTCTTCCTTTATTTTCCTTTTCTTAGGACAGGCCTATAAAGCCTATATAGCGCCCGGTTATGCTTGCCAAATACTAAATTTTTTTTATGAAACTAGTCCTTAAGGTTTTCCTCCTTCTCGGGTGCCGTACAATTTTAAGTACATTGGTTTCGCTGTGTTTCTTGTAACTTTTATAAAATTACTGCTACCCTATTGATTACCAGTTCTAACTAATGTCTTCTTCTTTCTGCATAAAAGTCATCGAAACTTATCCCGATTTTTTAAAGAAAGGATCTCATCCCTCTTCTTGTGAATACAGAACCCAATTCCCTTCCTCTTTTACTTCTATCTAAGGGTAATGGAGAAGTTTATTTATCATCAGGTACATATATAACTTTTTTTCTAAATAAAAATCAAAAACTTCTGTGCAAAAATAAATTTGGATTTAGACACCAATATGTCTGTGTATCCGTTCTGTTGAAAGTTACAGACGGCTGTCGAATATCGATTGGCAATGATGAAGCACCTAAGCTTGCTACGCCTCTTAAAGGTTTTTCAATACCATTAACTAAGCAGAGTTCATACTAGAATGCTAGAATTTTGAAAAAATCGATTTTTTGCAATTTCTCAAAGTATAATAATATTTATTATAGTATTCTCTGAAAATTTCAGACAAATTGGACCGTTATTTATGGAGATATATAACTTTGAACGGAGCCGTTTCCAGTGCATAACTACTCGTACAAAAAACTTTGAACGCGTTTTTCTTGAAACCATGTTTTCGAAGTCGGTGATCACTGTAACTTGAGAACGGCTTTGCCGATCGCTTTGAAATTTTTCTCACTTATTCTATACATAATTGTCCTCCGGTTGAACGAAGAATTTTTTTTGGACGATTATTTTTTTTTTATAACCGAAAATGGGAGTAAAATTTTTGTCGAATTAAGAATTTTGACTTTCAACATCCGCTATTTTGTGAAAGTTCAAAATTTTTCAAATCCCTTCGTTCAACCGCAGCATTATGTCATTAACTTATGATCCCTTTTGTTTTTTTTTTTGAATTCACATGATCCAGTGACGAGCAGTAGTGATCACCGCAAAACCCTTTTTTTTTGGACCCCTCCCAAGTTTGCTGTATCTCACTTACATATGTTTTAAAATAAATTTTAATAGTTTCTGTAAATACATATCTTTCATGTGAAAGATTACTAATTATTTTAATGCGATGCCACAAAAAAATCCTAAAAAAGAACGTTTTTTCGCAGTCCCAACTGGGTCTACCCCCTTAAACGGTGTTCTTGGTAATATGAGTAAGGTAAGAAAATTGTGTCTTCCTTTATTTTCCTTTTCTTAGGACAGGCCTATAAAGCCTATATAGCGCCCGGTTATGCTTGCCAAATACTAAATTTTTTTTATGAAACTAGTCCTTAAGGTTTTCCTCCTTCTCGGGTGCCGTACAATTTTAAGTACATTGGTTTCGCTGTGTTTCTTGTAACTTTTATAAAATTACTGCTACCCTATTGATTACCAGTTCTAACTAATGTCTTCTTCTTTCTGCATAAAAGTCATCGAAACTTATCCCGATTTTTTAAAGAAAGGATCTCATCCCTCTTCTTGTGAATACAGAACCCAATTCCCTTCCTCTTTTACTTCTATCTAAGGGTAATGGAGAAGTTTATTTATCATCAGGTACATATATAACTTTTTTTCTAAATAAAAATCAAAAACTTCTGTGCAAAAATAAATTTGGATTTAGACACCAATATGTCTGTGTATCCGTTCTGTTGAAAGTTACAGACGGCTGTCGAATATCGATTGGCAATGATGAAGCACCTAAGCTTGCTACGCCTCTTAAAGGTTTTTCAATACCATTAACTAAGCAGAGTTCATACAAAAAACTTTTAGAAATAGGTATATCGATTTTCCTTGACAACTGTGAAACATTTTGCAACTTAGTCCTCTGACAAAAACAAGATGTTGTAGTAAATAATGAAATGTTTCAATATTTAAACGTGTTAAAGGGAGTACACAATAATCCACGAAATATCCTTTGCTGTGCTCATTTGAATAAGTTAGTATTAACTTAAAGGCTCGTCGCATGTTTTTACTTTTATAATAACTTTTTGTTTTGCCGTATACTTACGTGCAACTCCCTTAGGCGCTCAAGAGAGATTTCAATGTAATACAATATGTACATATGAGCGCTAGAAGTGAGGCTTATTTTGCGCTAGCCAATATCGCATCGATTTTTCTTTTCGGGCTTAAAAATCGACTCCCAACTAGGCTAAACAAATTTTACTTCTTATAGTTAACGCCCACGGGTGTGTTGCAATGTTTATCGAATATGTAAAAATATATTCTCACCGTGGCTCAAAAATATCTTAAATGTACGAAGTTTTCAACATATTAACGTACAGATTATGTCTGCATAGTCTTAATGAATGCGTCGGTACTTCTCACCAAGGAAAGCTTCAGGACTTTAGTCCACAAGAAACTGCTTTTCGCGATATAAAGTGATGGGGGAATAGGTGTCCGTCTGAAAACCTTGCCTAAAGCTCTTCCGGTCCGACACTAGTCCACTACACTCGAAATTGATAACTCAAAACAAATAAAAAAAACACAAAAGACTCCCAAATTTATTTGTAATTTCTTCATAGCATTCACTTCTAAGTATTCAATTAAAAATAGAAATACGTACATTACGACCACGAGATACTTTTTATTAGCTTTACACGGAAGTCTATTTGATTTCACACGTAGCCACAGAGCTTCAAAACCATAAAACGTGATATATTGCACCAGAGGTTCACCTCATATCTAAACACCCATAATGACTAAGTTTGATAAGAAAAACAATTAAAATAAAACTGTTTCGTAAATGAGCCGTCAAAGATAGCTACAAGGCTGCCATTATAACTGCATCCGTCACCGTCCTCCCAGGCATCTCTCATTTTTATTTCCTTGAACACCTTTTTGGGACATAACCTTATTCCAAAGCTTTAATGACAAGTATCTACCGCAACACCTACAGCAGTCCGATGCATTCCTATCCGTTGCACACTCGCTTCGCACTTGTGGTCACTACTCACCCGGACCAGATACAAATCTGAAACTCTGCATTCGTACATACTCCTGTACCAATTCTATGGTTACAAATTAGATGGAGACGCCAAGTAAAGAGTTTTTCTCCAAAATCTAATAATTGTACTCTTTCAAGGATTGCCGTGCTTGTCAGCGGGGCTTTTACCACATGCAAGGTGGTCGCATCCTGTTCCTCAATTTATATAACGATTTGCAGAGAAAGACTCCTGGCAACTCCGGGTTCACCTTATAAAAATTCAGATGACAACCACAATGCCGCACCGCCAATTAACTTCCATTTAATCGCCCGTGCTTACTCGTTTTTCACGGTGACACTTTGTTAAATTGCAAGGTATACAGCGGAATGGAATCCCAGATAACGTCTGCAAAGTATCCAAAATATTTGGCAAATGTGGCGTCTTCTTGTACCCATCTCGTCTTACACAAGACTTCCAACTAAATTTCCGAATCCCACCCTGACAGAGGGATGAAAAGTTCTAGATTTAATTACGAAATTCTTCCGGGCAAAAGAATTTATACTTTTGTACAGTTTCTAGGTTGAACGGTGGTAAATGGCGAAGTTGTAGATCAAATTAGAGTGGGTGAACGGTAATAGGAGACAAATCCACTCGCATATCTCCGGTGTTTCTGTACATCTGTTTGAAATGCTGGTGGGCACGTGGATTATTTTGACAAGTTTAATTATTTCTAACAAAAAAAAAAAAAAAATTCTTCTGATTCTTGTGTGGAAATATGTGCTGCGTCTAAGGGTTGTCAATACAAACAAGATTTCTGGATTAATTGGAAAAAAGTTTCGAAGTTGAGGTGATCGCTTGGAATCTTCTACTCGTAGGTATATTCGAAGTTTTTATTCACTCACTGAAACTATTTATTGGTTTATGTACATGGCTTTAGAAACTACTACGGCTGTTCAAGTCAGAGCTTCACTTTTGAATGCAAGCATTCGTGAAAGAACACTAAGGAGACGATTGGAGGAACAAGGCCTGAGTCCAGTTAGATTTGAGGTAGATTTGGAGATTCTTAGGAGCCAAAGGGCTTGTGCTCCTCGGCTTTAAAATATACCCCTGACTTACTTGATCGATGTGGCTGACAGCTTATACAGTTCGTCTTTGAATCTCAACCTCATTTTAAGACTTTTCTCTCGGAGCAACCGAAGGTGATATCATCCACTCTTGACAAAGTCCATGCCTGAGTCTTGTATAAAATGACTTAAGTTGATTAGGAGAAGGCTTTGCTTTGCATTCTGTCGATGGCCATGCGATCGGTCTGGTTGGAGGTTGATTGTTCCACTTTTTTATAGCTAGATGAAGGAATTGCGAGCTAAAGAGGGCAAGATTTCCCGCTGCAGCAAAGTTAATTGGCCAGAATCCTATATCGAAGGTGATGTCCTCCAGGCTATATTTTCTAACAGGTTATGATCTATGTTCCTAGCTTTAATCTATCTTCTCTTCTATGAGAGTACGTATGTACATACATATGTACATGGTTTATTTTGACGTAGGTATTTAACCTTGATGCGAACTATTAGAGGTACTCTTTCATATTTCTAAAACTAACTCCAGGATTCTTGTTAATCCACATGTTATTGCTGATACAATCAGCTTTGTTTTCCTAAACGTGTGGCTGCCTGAGTAAGTAAATTTAAAAAAAAAACCGCTCCAAGCTCAGGAATTGTAAGTCGTGAACGCGACCAACAATAATCGTTCTATCTCAAGCAAAACTAAATTCGACCTGAAACGGAATCAATCTAATTACATTCAAATTAATTTCCAGATACGAGTAATTTAAAAAACACATTTTCATTTTCGGTTAAAACCGTAATCCTCTTTTGATGTCGCACGACGTGCGCGCACAAAGAATTCCAACACAAAACTTCGACTCGACACGTACCTGGGCGCAGCAGATGCCTGCGAGTGTTCCCTGCCGGAAAACCTCAAAACCGTATCCGCACATAATGAAAATTTACCCCCCCCCCCCCCCCTTTGTTCAAGAAATCACATTACAGAAGAACATCACTAGGCTGACTTTAGTTTTTTCTTCTTTTTTGATGCGGGGTTGGAAAGTGAAAACAGCAGAAAAGCAATATCTACACCTCATACCAACACTCTCAGAGAATAGCGTCTACGTGGCTTCGTCCCGTTTTCCTTTTAACTGTGCGTAATTCGGCGCCAGCTTTTAATTAAGTTTTTATACAGATGATGGCGATTCATTCCTCAAAAGGATGCGAATTGTTTTCAACATTGTTTGAGTGTTACATCGGGGTAAGTATAACAAAAACCCCGAATGGGCAGATGAAAGTTGGCCCCTGGCCCTAGGAAAGTTTCCCAAGTTGCCATTGCCATTATCCTTATGTAAACTGTCACAATGAGAGCAAACACTCAGACGTTAATGGCCACCAAGGACACTGGTATGACTGGAGGGGCCAGGGTTACGCAGGTAGACTTCCGCATAAGGACCAAGCCAGGATGCCTTCATTTTGAATAAATCTAGAGCCGATTGTAAAGAAATACCCTTACAGCCGTATAATCCGATTGGTGTCTGAGGCGATTTCTTCGGATTGGGATGCTACAGTCGTGTGCTCTGCTGTGCAGAGAAATTATCAAATGATTCGAAATCAGGTAGATAAGGGGAAAACTTTTAATTGTTTTCTTTTATTGCCTCCATTGTACGTGGCTGAGAGATCAGAGTATGCCAGGAATAGACGAGACCACAAGGAGGAGGGAGGAGGACGGGCACCTGCAATGGCGATGTTTGGGCAAATTGTGCGGCGGCGGTTCGATAACAATGCGGCAACCATAACTCCGGGTCACCACAAATGAATTCTAAACAGGTTTATTGTTCCGATGTTACATTGTTTTTGTTTCCTCTCTCTCCTGCGCACTTATAAATAAAGAACTGCATCATAAATCCAAAGCGAGTTGGACATGGAAATATTATTCGCAGCTGAGAGGAGGAACCATTCGCAGACCAAGTGGGTAGTGGTTTCCAAAGTGGGACTTTGTTATTGTATTCTTATCTGTTGCTGGTTGTTATTTGTTCTGGTTTTTTTTTTTCTAAAACTTGGGCTGCAGTTTGCGGTTGTACCCTCAGTGAAATGATTCCTTTCTCCTTGAATGTACATAATTATGAAATACAATAAATTTTGAGTACAATGCTTGAACATATGTAGGTAGATAAGGTGGCTCTTCTTTCTTTTAGCTCTTTTAGTTCATTGTGTTCCCGTGAGAGTAAGCTTTTGGTAACGAAGTGTGAACATTTGGTAAGTTTTGGACTTTCCTGCCCTGAAACAACATACAGTGCTGATCAAAATAATAGGTAATGGGGTACAATAACAGTAGCAACACTAAAATCGGCGCTCTGTCTATGTTTTTTTGCAAACTTTAACGGTACCGTTACTTAAGCAGACACATTTCGAACGATCTGATGTGCTGCTGGCTGAGTGGCGCAGGTCAGTGGTTTTCTATGGACACAAATAAATGGCTGTTTCCTAAGAAAGTATGCATTTTTAGAAATAGAAATTAAGCCTATATGTTAAGTCAGGATACAGAATATCTACTCACGAAGTTTCATGCAAATCCGTTTAGCCGTTTAGGCGTTACGTTGGAATAAACATCCAAACATCCAAACTTTCACAATTATAATATTAGTAGGACGTTGGAACAAACATCCAAACAACCAAACTTTCACAATTAGTAGGATAGGAGTAGGATAGGATAAGATTTTTTACGCGATGGTATCCTCGGGCAAACGATGCCAAGACTCCATTCATCAGGCATACACTCGTCTAACCAAATCTTTGGAATGAGATGATATAGGCTCTCTATCAAGTCATCTTCAGCTGCTTTAAATAACTCGATCGAAGAACATCAGGTCAGGTACCATTGTTGGGTTTTATTTTGGACAGAAGTTTTAGTCTAGGCTGAGTGGTTAGTTTTGCCTGACGATTTTATGTTGATTTTTGTCGCCGTTATACAGTCTGCAGAAGCTGTTTTGTTTTCAAATTCTCACTACCGGTTGTGACTCTACAAGGTACGGATAGAAAACCCGACCTGCTGTTTTGAACTAGTTACATTAAAGTCGTACAATGCTACTGGCTAGCTTTGTAAGAGGAATTCACTTTCACGCGTTCCAGGAAATAATTCTTCCTAGGGGAACCTGAGTTAATACTTATAAGTCGAGTAAGCCGCATCAACCGGAACAAAACTAAATTCTCCGTAAATTCTTTGCTATTAACTTTTTCCAGTGTGTAAACCTTGCTCAAGGATATGCAGTTCCCTTAGTAAGATTAATTTCTTGTAAAACGTTAAAACCTCAAGGATTATACCCTCAAATGAGAGGACTTAAGTCTTAGATACGGGTACACAACTGACTACATATGCATACACGTGTACCTATTCGCAACTTTTCGCTTATTTCGAATCCAGAAAAAAAAAAGAATCATCCACATCTACTGCTCTGTACTCCCTACCAGTAACTCATCAGACTCACCAGAGCCGTAGAGTCCCTGAACGCATTAAAACGGATACTCTACACACAAGCAATTTTCCTGTGACATTTCTATCTTCATTCAGCTGGGGTAAAAGTAACAAGGATAGTAGCGCGCACAAAAAACATCCTTTTTGGCGTTACATGTTGCATATAAAACATTCAGACCGCGCCGAACAACGGCGGCAACAACGTACAACATCCCGGTATGGGTTTAATACGACATCACGTGATGTGTAATAATGTATTACTTGACACACCGAGTGTGGGGGACGGGCCACTGGATGAATGGTGCGATAAAAAGAGAAATACAGCTTCCTATGAGTACGAATACGTCGAGCACGAGCTATCGGTTCGTCCTTATAGATTTAGCATAAATGCATGAATTTCCGCTCACTGTTCGTGCTTCAGCAAAAGGGATCCCTACCACAAATAGAGCGCCCAACAGCACCCCACCAATTCCGGCTCACAGCGCCATCATAAATTATGAACTTTTCAATGTAAATGTGAGTGACGTCGTGTGGAAATGGTAAAGGATGCTTTAAGCTCTCACCGTCGACAAGGTGACCACGCATTTTTGATTCCTCTCTCTCTCTCCCGCCGATGACAGTGTGTCAACCCAAATTTCCCCGCACCGCTTTAAATGGTGGACGAATCTGTGGCTCCATTCTTCGGCATTAATTCGGTCAGCAACCCTAGTCGCTGTAATTTACATAATCGACCGTTCTGTGTGGGATTAATGGTGTTATCAATATGCGTCTTTTTATTAGCTTTCTGAGATGATTGGTGGTTGTTGGCCCCATTCCGCTGCCGGCGATATTCTAATGCAATTCTAAACTGCACATATAAAGCGTCTTTGCTGGCGATGGGACAGGCATTCGGCATAATAACTCGGTTGAGATCAGTTGAATAGAAATGACGTCGAAGAGCTTTTTTGCATTTTGCTGCCTGCTGGCCGTGGCATCGCAAGGTGAGTGTGAGTCTGGAGTAGATTTTGCCAAGAACTAACCTTTTTTAATTCATTAGCCTACTGTCGGAGTGTACACTCGGGGTTAGTTGAACGCAACTCGGATGTGGATTTGCTGGCAGAAGCTTCCAGGAATAGGATAAAAATTCAAGGCAACCAACAGGGACGTATATTTCCCAATCCCATAGTGGCTAAGAAGCTTCTGCTGCTGAAGTTTAAAAAACTGATTCCCATCTCATTGATTCTCTTGAGATCGGAAAATGGAGGTGAGGCCGAATTGGTTCCGGTTTACGAAAGCTCATTGATTCCCTCAGACGTGGAATTCATCAGCACTCCAGGTGGTCTCAGTGGTCATGAGGATGTTCAGGCTATCGCCATTCCAAGTGATTTAGCTAACAAAAACGACATCACTCAGGCACTCCAAATAGTAGCTGCATCTAAGGAGCCATTGAATGTTAAGGCTCCCACCGAAGAAGATGAACCTCTTGATGTCAATGAGGATGACGAGCAGCAGATTATAGTTGATGCTGTCAAGCCAGCCGGTCTCCGTTCGTCGTTCAAGACAAAAGAGAACAGTCCCTTCGAGGAGACCTCACTGTACTTGTATCCATACCAGGAGAACCGTGGAACCAAGCAAACTCGTCGCAATCTCCATCGTTTCCACAACTAATTTTACTTTTAAGGTGAATTCAATAAATTAATTTATGACAGGCTATATGGGAGGTAGTTTTGAAAGGGCATCTTTTCAAAGCGAAGCATTCGAGGTCAAATTGTCTTTCGACTTCGAATGATGAACTCTTACTCTACGCAAAAAGGAATGACAATGCTTCACTTTAACAAAGTTTACACTTTTAGCGAATGTTGAGTGTCATCGCTCTGTCTTAATGGTTCGTGTCCTGTCCGCTGAGCAAGCTGACACAGATTCTGTCCAGTCGAAGACTATTATTGTTATCTACGCAAGTTTGTGCCAAGACTTGAACCAAATCGACGAAACAAGTTGCGGCTTTCGCTAAATGTAATAATTTGAATTTTTAAGCCTCAAAATATTCATTTTTAAATTTTACCGATTTCCTAATGTCTGTCTTAAAGAAGCAAACATGTGGATCGTGGTGACAGCAAATGCTAATGTGAGCCCTGATAACAACGAATTGTATTCTCAATTTAACCTCAAATCCATTGATGAGGGACGTGTTAGTTGCAGATAATAAGAACTATTCTAACCGAAGCTGACTACAATGCAGTGCGTCAGATTGCAAGGGCCTATCCGCTGGAAAGAGCTCCTGTTGCCTATATATTGCGACTACAGACATCTTAGCTACCTTAAGGTACATGTTGGTATTGTTTGATATTACTGATAATGAACCCAGTTACTCAAAGAAATGTTGCGAGAGACACTAAGTGAACCACATATTTATCTCTATACTTGGCGTTGTCAGTGTCTCTCTCTCCGTACTCCTTCATGCAACCTTCATGCAAGGCTCAAAGAACAAGTCAAGAAGATAACAAAAACTGTTCAGTATATTTTATGCAAACATACCATTATGGCCCGAAGTAGACGAGTATATATTTTGGCTTTCTTTCTTTCTACAATGATACAATACTTCAAGGACATCAAACTAATTTGCATCGATATCTTACTACTGCTCTTGCCTTGCATGACCACAGCACATACACTGCAACCAACTCTTTGAAGAACCCGATGTTAAAGGGTGGAACCACGTCCGTTGTGGTTCCAAAACTCTGCAGGAATCGACAACTTCTTATTATGATTTCCTCAATCTAAACAAAAACAACGCTTCGACTCATCCCTTTTACCAATTTACATCTTTTTGTTCTTCATATCAAATAATTAATATTAATTACACCTACACAGACACAACGTACACATATTTCCATTTTCATTGAAAAAAAAAAGAAAGAAGAAAATGGAACCAACAATAACACCTGGAGCGTTTTACTTCTGGCCACGCTAGTCTGTGCTCAAACAACCGATGAAGTATGGTAACACAAGAACGAAAGGTAAAGCAATTTAATACGCGGAGGATGCTACCTCAGATAGATAACATTGTATCCTGGTTCCTGGGAAAGTTTTTGCCCCAAAAACTTTGTTCATATTTCTTCTCGGCTGGCTGTTCTTCCGGTCGCATGCACCGCTTACTGATAAAAAAACTTGTTACTCTATATTTTTCCAGACGAGATCCTGCTGAGCTGGCAGAAGAATGAGAGTACAAGCGACCGATTCCAGGATAATGAATGAGATGCATAGGCTGACGCTAGAGGAAGAAAAAATTGAGAACGGAAATAATAATGCGGCGTTAATCGGAGTATAAATTTCGTGTCCTTATCACAAGCACGGGTGCGGGTTGTGGACTTAATGGTAATTGGGCTGCTTTGAATGTTTTTTGGTTGCTTTTGCAGGACGTGGGCGGAGGCATCTTGTTGCATGTCAGCCGTAGTAGTTGTAGGGCGGAGGAAATGGTTGGCCGATACCACGACCGCAGGGGAATGCGCCAATTTGCGGTGCACATGTTGGACAACATGGAATGGATGGTCGTTGATAGTACCAGGGGTTGAATACGGCCGATGTGATCTGCACCGTTGGTGGGGGAGGTGGTGGTAGCCGTGGTGGAGGTGGCGGGGGTAGTGGCCGTGGTAACGGTTGTGGTGGAAAATTGCAGCATTGAGGGCAGCAATTCCTTTGATATGTAGGCACATAAACACCACACTGATTGCAGTATGTGGTGTCGGTGAATAGCCCCTGGAAGAGATTGAAAATCGTGTCAAATGTGCGCGGTTGGACGTTCGGTTGTGGAAGCCCTCTCCTCTGTCGGAAACCTATAAATAAATGAGAAGTTTCTAAAGTTGGGCGGCGCGATAGCGCGTTTGAAAAAGTGTGCAGTGGTGCGCAAGAAAACAAAACCATCAACAGTGCGTAAAGGACAATTTTATTGGTCCTCTTGTGCTCAGATAACATGTTTATTTAGATTCTAACCGAAGGCACCGGCCTGGCCACGGGCAAACGTCTGCTGGCCACGGCGTCCCCCACCGATTCCGCCCTGAGAAAGCGCACTACTACCGGCGCCGTTGGTATTGGCAAGCCCTTGGGCATTAGTAAAGGAACCATTTGGTCCGGTTCCAGAAGATGAGGACGCAGAAGCTGAAGCTGGTCCGCCGTTGTTGGAGAAGCTTGAAGCCTGACTGGAAGCCGAATTCGTCACAGCTCCGTTGGGTCCTACGACACTTTCACTTTTGGTGCCAGTGTTGGCACCGCTTAGTCCACCGTTAGCTCCTTGGAAGGTCGACTGACTGTTTGCATTACTCAGAGAGCCGTGGCTACCACCTTCGTCGAATGTCCCTGTGTTGGTTTGCGCTGTGTTGGTGGCTGTGCCAAACTGAGTTTTCTGGTTTGACGTTGCTCCACTGTTAGCATCATATCGTTCTGAATCGGCAGTCTTGGTGTGACTAGTGTCGGCGTTCGAAGAAGTCGCTTGTGTAGAGTCTTTGTCGAAATTAAGCGATTGACTCTGGGCGGCATTTTTTTGTCCAGATCCTTGGGCGGTATCGTAGCTCTGTTGGGCGGTGTTGGCTGCACTCAATTGACCCGAGGTGCCATCATTGGCGAGATTCGACGCAATGCTTGAGCCTGTGTTATCTTGGAAGTGACCCAATTGGTTGAATGTGTTTTGATTTTGAGTATTTGCTCCGGCTTGCTGCTGGAAGAGTGGATTTTGACTGTTGGCAAGCCCCTGGGCATTGGCTTTATTGTTGAACTGGGGTTGGGCAAGCTGACCTGGACGGCCAAATGCCTGCTGTTGCTGTTGAGGTTGTCTACGCCTCTGGCGATCTGCATTATCAAATACTTGATCATTCGGGAAGGTTATTCCACCCGAATTGAAGCCACCACCGTATCCAGGGTTCGGATTGAACCCAGCATTTGAGTTGAATCCAGCGTTAGGGTAGAAGAATTGAGCTCGGCGAACGAATCGTCGGTATCCTGTTCCAGCGAAGGAGTTGCCACCACCAGCAGAACCACCAGCTTGACCGCTAGTGAATCCCTTGAGCACGGATCCCAAGGCGCTTGACTTTGAGTGCGTTGTTGTACTGGTGAGTTTTCCAAACTGTTGCGTTTGACTGTCTGTGTTGCTCAGAGAATTTGCATTGGCTCCGGTGCCCACAGCCTGCACTTGTGCGTTTGTACCAGTTTGAGCTGCTGTCGGCTGCTTTTTATTTCGGGACAGATCGATGTTTAGCAAACCTAGATCTAATTCCAATCCACCACCCTCGCCTCGATGAATACCAATTCCATTCTTTAAGTTGTCCTTTGAGAGGCTACTGTCGATGCCAAGTTTGCCAATATTTACATTCTGTTCTAGACCTCTGGATACTTGGCCATTATTGATGGATCTAGATCCAGTCAAGGTGCTCGACAAGTCCAGTTTGCCGATATTTAAACCTTTTGTGACCGAAGTACTTCTCGCGGCGTTAGTTGCTCCATTTTCATTCTGGGTTAACGATTGCGATCGAGTGATGCCTCCATTTAGACCGATCAAGTTTCCAAGTTGTACATCGCGACTATACGCTTCACTGTCAGCAGTTGAGACTGAACCTTGCTGAGGCGGTTGTTGATACTGCTGTGGTTGATATCGCTGTTGTCGTGGTTGATACTGCTGCTGCGGATAGAATCCTTGTTGGTTTTGTGCTCCAGGGAAGCCTAAAACTCGAGCGAGCAACTGAGCGTCACCTAAATGGAAACAAAAGGAATGAGTTAGTTGTGTGGTTCAGTTGGGTCTGCAAAGCTTTAGGTAAAATTAAAAAGATAACTGTTAGTTGTGGATTAAGCAAGGCATTGATCGTCACGAGAAAGAGCGACGAACGGGTTGAAAGACATATGAGTGGGCTGGTTACGATACTGCCAACACCACCTGGTAGGCTTTCGGTTCCCGAAAAACCTTAATCTGTGAGAGACAACAGGAAGTGTAAGGTGGAGTGGAGAAGAATCCCCGATCGACGAACTGAGCCGAGCAACCACAGTCGCTACAATCATAAGATTGTGCCGTCTGATGTTGGCTGCGTCAAATCTTTTACACTTGATGACTGCCCTGAGACACATCATCTAGCTTTCGGTCAACAGCCGAGGTATTCTGTCGATTTATCAAGATTCTCGTTTCGGAAAGGAACCTTAAGCTCCTCGAGTCAGTGTGGCACAAATTTTGATTTCACTCATACGCCACTTGATTGCCCATAGATGCATTGATCACAGAAGACAGATTGATCAATAAAAACAGTAAGCGTTTAATATGCATTCGTCTACTCCTGTGTCCATATTCAAGTCATCATTGGGAGTACAGATAGAGATCGATGAAGTTTTGATGTTAGCTAAATTGTTCTACTAAAAATGTCCCCAAAGCCAAAACAGCTCTTTGCAAATATGCATACGAGATTTCTGCGACACCTGCTAAGTTTTTTTATCTTAATCGACAGGTTTAGCTTATTGCTTTTAAATTTTATTTGATTTTCGCAGTCAAAAACACGAAACAATATTTGTTTTCATTTGGCTGGTTAAGTATAAGTTATTTAAATTAAGTGCCGCATAAATTTTAAATAAATTGGTAATTGAGGAGACTTATGAGTGAAGGTCAATATTTGATTTATAAAAATTTTACGCATTTCAGATCCAGAAGTATTTTGAAAGTGACAGCATTATGACAAATTTATGTTTGTTTAATCTATGTTATATATTGCTATTTGTTTTTATTAAATTTTTGTATGGTTTTTGGCATTCCTGTTTTTGTGATGAACGACACTTTATATGCAAACTTATTGTCATGCCCATTGTAAACGATCTGGTATTTTTGACTCAAAAACAAGTATCTATATAACTCGAAAGAACCGAAAAACACTTTTGATAGGATCGTAAAAGCTTAGTCAAGGAGGGAATTAATTAAGTTCATTTATTTATTTTTATAGCATCTGTACTTGCAGGTGAAATTTAGGACATTTATTATTATACATAAATGCATACAAATACGTCTTCAATTTGAAAACAAACTTTACTGTGGGACTACATCTGATCGTATTTACTAATGGGACTTCAACTTCACTTCCTTCCAGGAAGTGCAATGGAATGGGTTGGAAAAAAGAAGAACACATAACAGTGGCATCTGCTATTGAGACTGCTACAGAGACCACAAAAACCCTAAGAAAGCACACTGTGGACTTGATCAATAAGTTCTGACACATAACTTTATGACGATTCGCGTCAAGGTTTATTTCGCCAGAACCAGCCTTGTACACGCTTATGATCGAAATTAATCGACAAAACATAAGAGCAATTTTATAACTAAAGGTCACCTACAGAGGAAATGATGGGTTTGGGAATACTTCACTTGGAGCGCTTAGATGCAACTGGTCCATTTTACTACCAAGAAATGGGCAACAAGTTGTCTACATGGCAGTAAGTACGCCAATACGACATCAAGTCCGAAAAAAAAATTTTGGGTAATTGACTTTAAAACCTCACTGCAGACAGGCGTATATTCCAGAGAAAAATTTATTATGAATAGATACCACGTCAACAGGCTACCAGCGAGAGAGGCCATCTATGCAGTCAGCATCATACGCCGAAACCCGACCACCACCACGAAAAGCCCAGTTTTACAAAGAAAGTGTGGTAAGCACGTGCACGTGCTGCAAAACAGGAAGAGGCCTGCTCGTAATCTCTGCGAGTAAAAGAGATGGGAAGAACATCGGATTCCCCAGGAGGACAAGAACCTAAACATGAGAAGAGCGCTATCGAGATTATACTCCAGCAATGTATAGAAGTTTTACCAAATGGTGAAAGGAACGTTTCAGAGTAGCAAATCGCGTACAGAAACAAACTTTGTACATAGTAGAGTCACAGTCGGTTTTGAGAACTTGGAAAAATTACTTCTGCAGGCTGCACAACGGCGATAGGGACGTATGTACATGCCGTTGTCAGCAAGGAAGAACCCTTTCACTCAGACGACGATAGTCAACATACCCGTCCAGCTAATCAATTCGATGTACATATGGACATAGAGCAATTTCTAAACTTAAACCTCAAAAGGTTGTTAGACCTTGAGTAAGGTTCTTTGGCTCTGTTTTAACTTCTGAAATAGGTATCTGTTCTTATAAAAGCCATAAAAGTAAATCCTACTGCGTTAACCCAATCACATCCCTACTAAGTCAACGCCTGCAAATAAAGCCAAACCTATGGTTAAAGACGAATTAAACACGTAAACTGACAAGAGGTGTCCAAGCCAATCGCAAACAAAGTCTTTGTGTCAATACTGTTTACGAGTCTTAAACAAACACAAGATTCCCATTTACACTCCCTGAATTTAGCAAAATTAATTCTTCGTATTTTGAAAAAATTCTTAGTAAAATAATAAAAAAGGGACAGAACCAAATTTGAAACCAGTTTTTCGTGTTAAATTATATGCAAACAAAGAAGAGCTTATACATGGAGTATTATTAATGAGTAAATCTGGTCGAAGGAACGGGTTCTAAATTAAAAGAAACACTATGCGATGTTTACCAATTATTGTTAATTTCTTTCAGCGAAACCTGTCCTACCAAATTTTAATAATTCATGCAATTAAGAATGTTGCGGGGAAGAACTCTTCCGTGGAGTTTTTTTTTTCTTCTATTAATTGACTTGAGATTTATCTGAGAGAAAAAGTCCCAAATTAGTGTGTTTATTTAGAAATTATTGAGGCATGTGGGGCACAGCACAAAGAGACTTCTAGTGTGTCCTACTGAAGCAATGTCTTTGCAATGTGTTGCAGGTTGCACTGTCGACTGTATTCCATGGCACAGAAACTGCCCTCAGTTGATCATTTATGTCCATGGATACACTATTACAATTTTTAGCACACAACAGTCTCTTTCGAGGATCAACTACCACTTTGCTTCTAACGATTTTTTTCATAGTATTCCAATCCAATTAAGCCCAAACTAAACACTTGCAAAATTAGTGATAGTAACATGGTTTCGACTTACCATTTGGAAAGGATCCAATTACCAGTATGCAAAGGCATACTACTCCTGCGGAGGACTGCATCGTGGTTCAAAATTTGGTATCTGCCACTGCTATCTGTCTTCGAAAGCCGTTCAAGGAAAAAACGTTCTTGTTGCTTAATCGCGAACTTCACAATAACTTTCGATATCTGGCCGATTAGTTTCACGTTTAGACTTCTTCTAATCGTGAGCTCGACTTGTAGTGTTGGTTTTTAATGAAACTCGCAGAAAATTACCCGCAATAGTCGATCAAACGAGTTTTTTTTTTAAATGTTCGTCATCGACGACGATGATGAGTCGGTCTGGTAACAAACAGACGACACAAACGTACAAACGGTTCTCGCATATTGATTTCATAGTTTAGTGGTTACGTACTGATAGTCAGATCCATACATTTTGTAATTTTTACGCCTTGTTTGACCATGACTTTCGTTGGAGGTTTTTTTTTTTTTGTTAGTTTGCAAAGTTGTTCGGTGGTAGGTACACTTGGAGAAAATGATCCCTCAATTTATTCAGAGGTATTTACATAAGCATTAGTTTATTGATTTCGAAAAGCCGGTTACGTGTTATCGAACTTTGATGAAAAACCGCCAATTTTTCTAGCTTAACGTGGTAGGGATTTTCCCAAGTGGATGTCATCAATTAGCAATGAAAAATCTCAGACGAAAATGAAGACTGCCGCGCAGCAGAAATCGATTAAACAGATAGTGAGGTTTATGTGTTCTAAAGTCAATGCTGTTGTAAAGATGAAGTTTTTGAAAGAAAATAGCCACCATCATATCTGCGGGTAATTTTCTGCGACGACAAAAAAAAAATAAATTTCGACGAAGAGCGTCGCATTTACAATGCCGTCTTCGATGTTAGGTTGAGGATGGCCATGGTGCAGTGGTTAGCATCATCGCTTGTCACGCTGAAAGTCCGGGTTCAACTCCTGATGTCGGAAAAACATTTATTTCTTAAAATAAATAAAAATCGATCAACTGTGAAAGCTGATGGTGACTCTACTGCGAAGGCATAACACTGGCAGTAGCGTCTTTACTTAAAGAGTTGATTGAGCGAACACTGAGTATGACTTCAGGGGTATCGAAAAAATTCCTGTGAATTAAGCAATGACAAAAACACCACAAATGTCCCTAGCTAGCCTGGACACCACCCTTGGACGCCAATGAAAAACTTAACGAAATCTGAGTTTCAAACCTCGTACGCGGTGTACCTCGCTCGCGGTGTGTGTGGATTATAAAAAAAAAAAAACCTGGCCAATGGACAAATTGATTAAACATTACCCTCCTTTCTATTTCTGCTTTTCCTACTTCTCCTTCCTTTTTTTCTTTTTTTGTATACCTTTTTGTTTTTTTTTTAAATTATTATTATCTATTTGTAATCTCTCTGCTTTATAAGAAATGAAGAAATGTATCTTAATGTGTAAGCTATAACCGAACTAATAAAATGTTAATGTAAATGTGAAGCATATTTTGGTATTGATTTGCCTTTTGTCAATTGCTTTCTCTAAAGAAACAGGTATTTTTCCTTACGCACGTTTTATATTGTCGGCATCGAGGTGCCGTTTTCCAAACTTCATTCCTTTTTCTTTTTACCTTCAAACTTGAAAGCTTATCTTGCATTTTATGTATGTATACTGTACTGCGCTTCAGGAGCTCTTTTGCTTTAATATTGTTTGCACAGCTGTTCAGAGAAATAGATGTTTAATTGTAATCGTAATAAAATAGCCTTCGTGTCATTGTCCATGTTTCAGACTCAATTTTCACATTGCAAATCTGGACAGGACATATTCAGAAAAACAACCCGTAGCAGAGGGAAAGTAGCCATAGATATGTTATCAGTTGCAGATAACGACAAGACAACAGAAATGCCAAAAGCATTGCAAATTTCAAATAATTCCTGTAGGTGTCATGCTGATTCCTTTACTTTCACGTTCCTAACTTTGTTGTCCAGTTCTTGTAAAGCATTCCAATGTCCATCAATTAGTTTTGTTGCATGGCCTATCAATACATCTTTTCGTTGCAATGCTCTATTTGGTTGCTTGCAGTATTTCAGAACAAAGCAAATCCCCCGGAAAGGAGGACTGAAATGTAAATCAATAATTAATTTGTTGGGATAATAATGAATAGTCAAACAGGTAAAACTAGTTCTTGATGAACATTTAAAGCTTTAATTTTGTAGTTTGAGAGACATCGGGACGTGAAAAGTACTTTAGGATTGCAATGATAGATGTATGTAAATACATATAAAACATACATTTTGTAAGCATATCCTATGTCGTCCTGTAGATCATGAATTTACCGATAATAAATAGCTTTATCATTCGAAACTAGGTACATAGGTAGTTTTGAACTTTTCTCTCTTCATTAGATCAATTTGTTTTAATTTAATTCTTTATTGATCTTATAATTGTATTATATGATCTCTCTACTTTTCAATGAAAGCAGAAGGAAGGGTCTTTTACCAATCGAGGCACCCTTTGGGATCTTCAGTATGCAAAGTTAGACCAGAAATTATCAATTTCGTTTCCTACCTATGTGCATACATATGTTTGCATTATCACGGCCAACGTAGTAAAGAAATTTGTCGGCATCAGCAAAGAATTCGAATGGATTATCAAAAAAAAAAAAAGAAAAAACTAAGCCGATGGTTCGAACTTCCTTCATGTTTTGCTCCATGGTGCAGAAATGTGGAATAACTCAAACTAGGTTAAGAGCGCCCTAAAAATATCTTAGGAACAATTTCTCTCACAATCTAGGATTATTTTGGTGCATGGAGGATGAAGGAGATGTAATCACGAAATGTGGGGGCAAATATTGAATATTGACGTTGCCTATATCATACATAGTCACATTGGCGGAGGAGAACTATTTAAAACCTACTTAAAACTTGGAGAACACATTATATTTCCTTCCGAGTGAAACATCCATGACCTATGAAGGATTAAGTTAGGTGGAAGTCCAATTCTCTTTACTTAGGGGCATTTCCTTATACAAACATCGCTTTCATGTGAAACCTGTAGGTCTTTATTTGTACCAAGGCTCAATACGCAATTGGAAGCATTAGGCGGCGCACACGTGCCTTCACAGAAGATGGATGACGGCAATAAAGACATATTTCAAGAGTAAGCGGACAAAATATATAAGCAGTTTACAGCTACGATATTAAGTTTGTCCTTATCGAAAGCAATATTGTAAGAAAGTTTGACGACGCGGGCTACAATCCTAAGAGATTGCCAGGGCCTTTTTTGATCGAGCGTCATTTAAATCCTCTGCCAGCTTCATCCCAGTCCTGGCCTTTGGCGTAAAGACATGGACTTTGCCAATTTCTGTTTCTTCGAGAGATAAGTCTTTCGGGTGATCTCTGGTTCCTATATAAACAGTGAGTGGCGGATACATCGATCTAGTCAGAAGAGTCTTAATTCAACGAGTAAAGCCCAGATAAAAATAAATAAATGGCTGGCGCGACAGCTCGGGATGAGCCAAGGCCCAGCTTCTCGCAACCATTCATGTTGTGCGTGCTACATATTTCACACTAATGGAAGGTACCTACAATTTATTGCCGACTCCGAACGTTGAATTGAGAAGCTCTTTCATGACAGATTATACTCCCGAAGGCTTGTCATTCCCTGACGAGAGGTGGTGCCGCGAAAAATGTTCGATGGACATGGCTGAGGCTTGCACAGCAGTCCAACGCACTAACTACTGAGCCAGGGCGACAACATCCCAGATAATCTTTAAATTCAACCCGGATGGGCGCCGCAGTACCCTCGACTTGGGTCAAGTGACATGACCAAGTGGAGAGGGCTCGCTTGCGTACGCCACTCCACTCCTAATCCAGATACACTTCCAAAAACAACATCAGTCTGAGCTTGTATTCCGGTCTGACATTCTTCACTCGCGCATGGGATTATCTTTATTAATCGATTTCAAACGAACTTGTTTATACACGCCAGCTTATCAGAAAATTAACTTGAAGATTCGTAATGATACCGTCAATTGTTTACGCAGCCTTTGACTAGAACTTTGGAACCAAAAATAAACCCCTGAACAGAGATAATGTTTTCAGTGCAAATCAAAAGAATCCATCAGATGTCCCAACGAAATCGTAATATCTCGCGGTTTCTTGTGAACAACTGGAAATAATTTTATTACAATCCCCAACGACGCGGACGACATGGGTAGAAGGAATTTCTTTCGGTGTACAAAAAACCCCCGTCGGAGTGGTTTGTGTTAATCACCTGTGCGATCATTGATCGCTGTGTTTGATTTCCCATTTAGCGCTTGGCTTCGGCTTGGTTTTCCGTGTTCTACCTGTGTCGTTGGGAAGAGGCTTTCCCCGACGAATAGGTTTCAGAGGCGAGACTGTGTTACGAGTAATTGCCGGAACAATCAGAACATCGCCTAGTTCATCTCGATTGGAATTTAGGTCATTTGGCCACGGTTTCCCTCCACTTGCTCAAAAGCCTTGGACTGTGTTTCGACGTGCGGTGGCCTGTACATCGTCCGGCTGGATAGCAAGGATGGGCAGCGATGTAGCCTTGGGGAATAGTGGCCCACATACACGAAACTACAGTGAACTCGCGTGTGAACTGTGCGTATCTCTGCGGCGGCCAATTAATATTTTCTACTCGCTTGGCCTCAATCGAAAGCGAAGGTAATTGCCACCACTGACAAGAATGCATAAATACATTTTTCTGTTGGGTGAATAGTTTGTTCTTCAGTTGTTGTTGTGGCTCTCATTAGATCACGTACGTGCGGAAGCATATATCCGCATGACAAACATGGATATTCCCAGCGCTTGGGTCTGCTTCCTTCCGATGAATCGTTTCGAGAAATGAGGGATGAATAATTGAGGGAAATAATTTGTACTTGTATTTATTGGGCTTGTTTGTGTTTGTTTAGCAATTTGCAATTTGCAATTTGAAACTTCCCATTCAGTAGTTTGTTTGATGATTTATCTCATGTCTGTGCGGTGTGTAGGAGATTTTTTTTTAATTTATTGAATTATTGCCGATGGAAGAACGTATCGTTGGACTTGGAGAGTGTTGCAAACTGCCCTCAATGGGATTAGAAAAGGAAAATATTTTTAGGCGTCTTGAGTGCCTTTCTGAAAATTCAACTTTTATGTCGATTTCTATTAAAGAAAATCATGGAGAAGGATTTGTCTGAAATTGTAATGCAGAAAGGTCTTAGTGCAGTGAATGCTTCTATAGGACCCACAGTGAAACTTCGATAAGTGTTCTTCTTTTCAGAGCTCGTTTTGGTTATGTGCCGTACATGTTTCGGTTAAATGACGGTATTTTTGGGAAATGTAAAGCTACATGCCCGAGTTATAAAAGTGTTTATGCCTTCACCAGAAAATAAGTGGCAGTTGTGAATTGTATTAGTTGGCGTAGACTTTAGACCAATTTCCAAAAAGTTTTTCCATCTTAGGTGATCTAACTTTAGTGCTTGTACTAGCTCTAGTATGCTTGTACTAGCACAAGTATCAGGCGTAGGGAATGCTGCTTTATGTTTATAGCAATACAGAAGTGATATAATGCAGGTGTTATTCTCACTAAGAAGTACGCAAAGCAATAATTCTTCCTTAGCACAGCAGCATGTAGAGGTGGAATTCCTTGCAGAGGCTTATTTACTTACTTCCTCGTGAATCTGATCCTCTGTCAATAAGGCTCTCGAGTTAACCAGGTATTTATCTAATAATTTTAAGTTGGTTGAGGTCCTTGGGCAAGATCTTCCTTTATGGCGTTTTCCCAAACGTCAATTGCGCAGTTGTTTGACTAGATCCGGGTTTCCCAAACTGTGCTCCGCGGAGCAGTTGGTACTCCGCGAAGGATATCTAAGTGCTCCGCGGAAAAATAGAACAAAATATCAAAATCCCATCAAACTAGTTAATTTGGGCTTTCTAAAAAATCTTGAATCTTTTTCCAGTTTATTTGAACAAAACAGTTGAACAGTTTATTTAAACAAAACGCCAACTAGGACTTATTTGAAATTGCAGTTGTAGGCAATCAGTCGAAAGTCAAAAAGAATCAAGTCGTAGTGCAGTGTTCTAGTTATAACGGTGTCCACTTGAAACGATCACAGTTGTATTGCAATTGCTGTTAATATTCTGTGTATCTTTTTAACGTTGCAACAGATAAAAAACGAGTCGTAGTGCCGTTTAGTTTATCTATAAATGCTTTTCATAACTGAGTGCTCTGAGGCTGCTTCAGATTTCGGAATTCACAGCCAGTGACCTTACAGGCGATTTGAGGATCCTGGAACACATCCAAAGTGATCCAATTTTCGAATTTCCAGATAAAATGCTCAGGAGATTTATTTTTATCAGAAAGTTCGAAGTGATCATAGGTGACCGCATCAATGGAAAAGTAAAGTTACCTTGCCTGATTCGTAAATCTGGTTCACAGATGGCTCCAAATTGGAAAATGGCAATACTGGAGCTGGGGTCTATCATCTCAGATTCCTCAGATAGCCAGCCAGAACTAATGGCCCTTAAATTTTATACGATATAGTCAAAGCTCAACCTTCTCGAAGACCTTGCGTCCGCAGATAAAGAACTGGGTCCCGGACACGAAGGCTTCGAAGGCAATTAACGGGTGGACTGTCTGGCGAGAAGAAACTTTTGACGAACTCTTGTTCACTAGGCGAGCACGATAGATCTTACAGGTCGCAGTGCGTAGAGCCTTAGAATCGTATTCGTTGCATTGTGCTGCAATGCCACTTTTAAATCTATCGGCGTGAAAACGAGAAATCAACTCGCAAATAGCTGTTTATTTGGTATGCACCAACTGTGTCTTTACTACAACAGTGAAAAAATGGCATATGAAGACGTAGTGCTCCGCGACGAATCTCTCTCCTAAAAACTGCTCCGCGGCCAAAAAAGATTGGGAACCGCTGGACTAGATCAATGCCACTTTACTGCTTGTGTAATGCGTGGTTGAATCTGGACGATACAGATATTACATAGAGTTGCTTTAGCAGTCAGGGAGAAAGACCTGACTACTCAATTGCCTTCGTATCTGTCCTTGTGTGAAAATTTGGTAGATTGTGAATGTACCTCGCTTGAAACCGCTTTGATAAGCGTCAATCAATCCGTTGGCGAAAGGTTTCAGGTGTCCTAAATACACCCTGTACAGTTTGTGTGGTCCCTTTTTGTGGACCGGACAAACGATGCTGATATTCCATACACTTGTCTGACCAAGTCTTAGAGATGAGTTGGTCTCTACTAGCACACGTTAAACTTTTATATAACTCGGTCGGTACGCCTTCAGATTCCGCAATTTTTTTTGAATTTTAGCTATTCGCACTTCGATTAGATCAGTTTTGACTATCGTTTTGCCTGGCAGTGTACAGCCTGTATATGTAGGTTTTAAAATTCCCAGCACCGACTTCGACTCACAATCAATATACTCCTTTCATTATGACTTTCCTAAAATGTTCACTGCCATCAGTCAAGGCAAATATTCTTTGATTGAAAATGAATATGCGTGAACAGCCGCTAAGTCTCGACCAGTACTTGTGGTTTTCGAATTGTAAAATTTAGTTTGATCCCCTGAACTTCACAGGCATAGGGTTTTATCCTTAGTTTTATGAAAATTCAACTTCATCACTGCAAGCTTTACATACGTGAATTCATTAGACGCATGCCGATGGTATTGTAACCTATTTACCAGCACATCACTAGCTCACAATGTTGCAACGAATATTTTTGCGTGCTCAAATTGCATTCGAAATTTCAAAAGGGCTCGGTGAAGCAGCACTTTATAAGGATCCCGATCTATCATAATTCACCAACACCGGTGATTTGATTGCATGTAGTGTGGCTTTGTTTCCGAGACATAAGTTCCCCCCGTTTTCCCTTAGGAGAATTGAATTTCTCCTGACAAGCCGCGCGAAATCAGGCCGCATGGCAAGTCTGTTGCCTTCTTTTACGCCGCTAACCCACTAGCAAATTGCTAGTCCTTTTGAATGAATCCAACATAAACAGAGGAAGCTCTGCTGAGCCTCGCAGTGCACAGGAAATTTGTTTCCAGACATTAACGGACGTAAGGACGTAAAAGCAATCAATAAGGACAGCGCTTACGTTTACAAATATCAACTAGAAGGTACACGAGTAATAATTCCGTACACGTGGATATACCCCGTATGCTGTTGTTGATCCTTTTTTGCACGAAACAACCCAGAGGCACTCGCAGCACAATAATATCGACAGGAAACCCACATTAGAGGCTCATGTGCGCCTCATCACCTTTACCAAAGGCCACCACCAACACCACCACCAGCCCTGCCAGCACTTTGCCTCGGTCGCTGCAATGGCGAATATTCAATGTCGGGTAGGGGAATGGAACATTTGAGTGGCACACAGTCCTCCTTCCACAACCGAGCTATAATTGATAATATAAGTACGTCGGGCACTGCCACGACGACGACGACGGCGACGACCGACGAACGACATTTGCATTGCTTGCAGCACAATGAACAGTGCCAGAGAACATGCGGCAGAGCCCTCCGAGCACACATTCTTGCACTGTTATGGCTCCGCTCCCGGTCGTTCGTTTGGGGCTGGATTGGTTGTTTCGGCCAGTGCCATGCATGCCACCGACCAACGAATTCGAATGCGAACATTGCATGGTTAAGGGGTTGCATGTCGGTCCTATGTTACCATAATTGTTGCATGTCGCATTAAATTACTAATGCCACACTAATAAATTTTAATATCGACATGACATTTATGATCGTCGTCATACAAGCAATTGCAGTCGGGATCGTTGCTGGATATGGTGCTGGATCAGTCGAGCTCTTTTCACATTGAATTTAAAGCGCCGTAATCCTTAAGGACTCATCGACGTATTTTTGATCGAACATTCGCAATTGCAGAGTATCCACTTCAATTACCCGTACTCGGAGCGTTGATGAAGTCATTCGTTGCTGGCTGCCTCGTTAAATTGGCATCGAAATTGAGACCCAGTCCGAGGGGGTAGCTTCTCTGGCCCCCCAAACATATGAATACGAAATCCGGTATCTATCTGTTTGGCGGTGTTTACAAAAAGGTTTTTAAAAGCTTTCGCCGAGACAAGGGACGCGGTGCGGACACTTAATGGAAATCCCATGTTCTTTCATCGCAATTACCATATCCTTTTGAGTAGTCCAAAGCTTGGCTGCGATAGTAATAAGGCGTTTACGACCCATTAATGAGATGCTTCTTCATTTTAGTGGCACATGCGAAGGCCATAACTCTCATTTATTCATATTTCACTACCACGCTGCTGCGGTAACAGCAGACAGGAACAGCGTGTACTACAGTGCATAAAGTTTTATCACCAAACTTGGATTGGGGATGGTTGATGGTGGCTGACACGGGATGAGATGCTTTATAGAAGAACATGCTAGCAGCGCGTCCTAAACCTAATGATGGGAGAGAATTCAATTAGCAGTGTCTAATTCACATCGATCGTTATCTAAACGCGCTACTTGTTCAGGACGTTCAGTCCACCGTAATCCCCAGAAATGTATCGCAAGTTCCTGTAATTTTCGTTCCGCATGCACCGAGCTCACACGACCAGCAGCAAGGGACGAATTGTCTGTCCACTTCACTAAATAATTATTCAGTCGAGCGTGAGCTGCATGGGCGTCTCTACAACGGTAGCAAGGACCGATTTCTTTCCAATTAACTTAAATTGACCAGAAAGCACACACGTCTTGAATAGAAGATGGGGGAGATGCCAATTTTTTGTCAGCTCTACGTAGTTTAAAACAAAAGCTATCAGGTACAGTACTGCTATACATGCAACGCCGTAAACAGCATGTATCTGCGATGGGAAAATGCCAGCCAGCAGCTTACCGGTACGTACATAAATGGTTACTTTTTTTCTTCGTTCAGTCATTCGAAAGTAAATTTATCTAACAAAGAGTTTTAACTTTGTCCCACAGCAAGGTACGGGACACGGATGCTTCCACGTACATTTAATTGTAGATACTAACATTTAACAATTTCACTGATGGATGAATTGCTGGTTCCAGTGAGCTGATGGAGAGCTCCCGGATTGTGGCTGGAAACAGAAAACTTGACGAGAATTTTATGTTCAAAGATCAAGTTTCCGCTGTAGTTTAGCAAGAGTTGGAGTGGGAGAAGTTGTGAAAGACACTTAAAATTAGAGTTTAGTGGAATGCGTTTGGTGTTTACCTTTCAATTGTTCTATATCAAGTTTTCTTGCAATGAAAATAAACTGGATTGCTGCGAGTGCAAGTAACTGCGGTAACGAAAAGCTGGTTAAGAAGTACCTACATATTTCCGTGCAAGAATAGGCAACGCAGTACACAGAGCTGTCGCTATAGAAATGTTAAGGGTTGTGGGGAATTTCAAAACTAGTGAAATTAAATCTTAGTAATGAAAAAGAGATTTTCTGTTAAAAATCACTGTCCACAGACTTGAGTGATAAGTGCATTGGATAGAATCGTAGCGGCTATCTGAAGACATTGAGGAGCTTTTTTTTCTCTCATTTTGGTCACTTTGAAAAGGATTTTTAATTTGTACATAGTAAGGTCTTTCATTAAGCGGTTCCTATCTTTAGATTTAAATAAAACAAAGTGTTTGTGAGATATGAAATTTTTTATTCGTTTGAAAGGCCTATGGATGCCATTATGTATGGAATATAACATCGTTCAAATGCCCGCCGCGGCTTCTTTGTGTGGCGCGCATCCGAAATGTGCAATTTCCCATGACTCTAGCGCATGAATCAAACTGAATTTGAGTGATGCCATGGGCCGCTATGGTTTGTGGCTTATTCGCATAGACCTGCGACTTCAGAAAACCCTACAAGAAAAAGTCTAACGGGGACAAATCGCACGATCAAGGTGGCTAGTTCACATCATCTCCACGTGAGATGACCATGCCCTCGAATCGCTCGTGCAGAATCTCCAATGTGGCTTGAGCTGTGTGGCATGTAGTGCCGTCCTGTTGAAACCACATGCCGTTGGTGTCCATATCATCCATTTCAGGCCAAAAGAGGTTGGTAATCATCGACCTATAGCGCTCGCCGTTGACGTTAATGGCCTGACCAACGTCGTTCTCAAATAAATATGGATCGATGACGCGGCCAGCTCAAAATCCACACCAATCAGTGACTTCTTCGGGATGCATTGGACGCTCTTGGATCTCATGTGGATTGGTATCCTCCCAAAATCGTATCGTACCCATTCATCCAGAAATGGGCCTCATCGCTGAAAATTATTTCTCGATGAATATTAGGGTCAGTTTTCAACTGCTCCAGAGCCCATTCAGCGAACACACGTCGTTGTTTATGGTCATTTACTTTCAGCTCCTGGGTCAGTTGAATTTTGTACGGGTGCAGGCCCAACTCACGATGCAAAATTCGCCAAGTTGTGGTCTGCGAAAGGGCGAGTTCTTGTGAGCGACGCGAAATCGACTGCGTCGGATTCTCCTGCACACTCTCACGGACAGCGGCGATGTTTTCGGCAGTTCTTGCGTTTCGTCGACGTACGGATGTTGGTTGATCGTTTATTGAATCAGTGGAGCCAAATATATCCACCACACTGCGAATAGTCCTCTCTGAAGGACGATTATGGCGACCGTAAAATGGGCGAAGCGCGAGGAATGTTGACCGAACAGAACACCCATTTTGATAAAACAATTTTATTATTTGCACGTATTGTTGAACGCTATATCCATCCATGGTGATTTGGCAAAACAGACTGAATAAACGACAGCCAATTTGACAGATGTCAAAGTTCGGAAGTACCTATTGGAAGACCTTTTACATAAGCTGAATATTCCTACACTGAAGCTTTTTTAATACTTACCTTAGCACAGATTCGAAGAGGTATCCAGTCAGTACAGACGTCACATAGTGACGGACTACTTCAGGACTTAGGCGTTGCTATACGACATCGAAAAGCAAAAGACAAAGGCAGTTTATTTACCAGGGGGAAAGCTTGGGTCTATAGTTCGGTTAGGGCTGGTGACGATAACTTAGATCAAAGACGAGGTAAAGTGTACTATTGCTGGTATTTATTCGACAAGTTTCCAAATGCTTTACGGGGAAGTTAGTAACACTCAACATTTTGCGCCACATGTCCTTCATTAAAATAAGGAAAGGTCTACGCCTGGTGGCGAAGACTGTGTCATTAAAATTAACGCTAATCTGCAGCTTTTATTCTTAAGTGCGAAGTGGGTGGCAAGTGTGTTTAACACATGAACAAGTGCCAGGAGCATTTAGATGGGATAAGGCGCAAATAGCATTCAATTTCCAACCATTGATGCTTCATAATAACGCCCATCAACCCAGGAAACGGAATCGAGTGTGTGAGGATCCAAAAGTCACAAAATTAAGCTGCTTGACCTATAAAAGCCTGAATGATCGAATCGAGATAAATGGCACCTATGCCATGAAACGGATACGATTTCTTCTTCTAATGTCTGTTTGCAACGAATGTTACTTGACACAATTGTATTTTTCTGATGTCAACTCACAAAAGTATAAATAGGTCACAGCAGAGACCATTTGGCGACAACTCTTCCCGCACATGTTTGTGTGTGTGTGTATAAGCTTCATTCTGTCGATTGTAAGTGGCCAACGAACCCAACCCAACTCGTTGTCGATATTATCCGTTGAAGCAGCACAAATGTCTCGATAGCCGGACCACTAAACCCGAGTCGCACATCGTTTCCGGTTGGGAGGGGACATTTGTCAGGATAAATGCCCGATAAAAGCGCATATTACCACTAGACTTCCTCCTTTTATATATGAAAATTTCCTTCCTCTTGGCACCGTCGTAGAGGGTGCAGTACACACACACTCACGGAGTGAAAGGGGTTGTGGAATAACCACTCAAATCTTGACCAAGTTGTGGGCAACTACAATTCGAGCTTTTGTGTTGTCATACTCATCGTTCCACGATTATTGCGGGCAAAAATGCACGCAGACAGCGACATCGACAAGTGGCAACAGCCATTGATGTTGTACGGGAAACATGACTAAGTGCATTGAAGGGAACGGAATGAAAAAAGAACCTCTTAGTCGCTGCAGGTGAATTAAATTGACTTCTAATTGAAAGGAGCAGGAGTTCGGGTCGCTAAAGAAAAGTCAACTTACATCGACCCAAGTCGACGACCGGAAAATCGTTTGAACATGAAACATCAATTGGAATAAGCCCGGGAGGTCAGATGGTCAATTCAACGTCTACTCCCACCCTAAGGACTTTCGAGTTGTGTGTTTCGTATTTGACTATATGGTTTGCCGCATGAGTTGCATCTGCCGCTTCGGAAATAAATCCGCAACACTATTCTGGTCTTGTTCCCTTTTTTCGTGGGCGGATATGACATGATGGGTGGTATATGGGAATTTAATTCATGACCGAAAATTATTAATTGGTCAACTTTGATTGATTATTTCGTTGGACGTGATTGTGACGATTAATCATGATATTTTGGGGTTGTGCTGTAGTCAAGGTTCCGGCCTTTGGCACAACTTGGACTTTATTTCCGATTTCGGTTGTTGCCAGTTCCGGTTGTGACACATTCTTTGTATTAATCGGTGATGACCTTTTAAGAGCACTAGATAGGAAAGTATTTGTTGAGCTAAATTGAGAACAGTTGGATCCTTAAGTGTAATTGAAGTTAAATAGTGGTTGGGTGAGTGGGTCGGAAGAATGACCTTTTCACCACGATTAGGTAGTGATAACAGCGTCATTGAAATATTGTTAGGTGCTTGTGTGTCGGACAGACAGACAAGATGCTTTTAGACAAGACCGATCTGGCGAGGACCTAGGTCAAGGTAGATTAGGGGCGTATTGTCATGGTCTCCTCAACGCCCACTTTCTTAGCCCACATCTTCTTAGTCATAGACCGATCTTAGAATAATGTGTACACCGAAACTATTCAAGAATCTTAATTATTGGATAATATTTTTTTGTTCACTTCCTCTGCAGATGAGCCGAGAGCTAAAATCCGTTGGTTGGATATCAGGAAAGTGAGAACAATTATGAAGTCTCTACTAATGTGCGTTAGATCTAGCAGATTTTTTTGTTTCCTCGGTGTAAGTCAGGATGTTACCGATTTCTTTACTCATGAGTAGACTTTGTCTTACTCAGGCTCTATCTCTCTGATTGAGGCATCGCCATTTCGGTGGTAAGAGTACAAGTACAACAAGATCTGAAGAAGGCAGGTTGAGGATAATGTGAGTTCCATTGTCGTGGTTCTAGTTGTTCTCCTGTCTCCAATGAATGCCAACCTTTGCATTTAAATTTTCCCGGGGTCTACAATCGTCCTGAACTTCATTCGTCGGTCGTTGACAGCAATAATAATAATAATATAGCTGGCGCGACAGCTCGGGATGAGCCAAGGCCTAGCTTCTCGCAACCATTTATGTTGTGCGTGTTACATATTTCGCACAAATTGAAGGGACCTACATGCCGACTTCGAACGGCGAAGTGAGAAGCTATTTCATGACAGATTATACTCTCGGAGGCTTGTAATTCCCCGACGAGAGGTGGTGCCGCGAAAAATGTTCGATGTTCCTGGCTGGGGCTTGAACCCACGCCGCTCGGTCAGCAGTCCAACGCATTAACACCGACCCATGGCGACCATCGTTGACAACAATAGTGATTATCAAACTTTTTTCCAAATGTCACACAAAAAATTGCACACTATACCACTTTCTGAGGCGCTGTTGGTAACAGAGCATATACATAGATGGCTGTTTGGGAAACCTGTGCACTTTCGACGAGTTGTAGAACCGATCCGTGTGCAAAAGATAAATTACGAATTTTAATCATCAGTCAGTCCGATCAAAATTGCCCCACAGGTGAGAAATCTTTATCAAAACATGCGTGCGGTAAGTCATTAGAAAATTAATACCACTTTCATTTTATGACAATTAATCGTTACTGAGAATTTTGATTATTTGTCTAACTCAATGTAAAAGTCCATAAATAGTTATTTTTATACACTTTATAAATAGTCGCATTAATGAATTGAAAGTACTTATGATTAAAAATAGAAGTAAACCAGATTTCGTGCGAACAACGAAGTTATTCCATAAATGTTTACAAGTCGATTCCCAGATAACGTTCAACAATGATTTTAGTTTATTATTTTAGTTGACCAATGCTAGATATAGAAACTACTGATCGGTATATGCAACCCCTTTAAGATCGAATCACAAATTATAAACCACTCTGATAAATGAATGAACCTCAGGATTTTGTTAAGCTTGTACAGAGCTGTGCTCCTTTTAAGAACTAGTGCAGCAGAGTCACATAATAGATGTTGAAACGATTTCAGTTGTGCTTTGCCCCTGCAGCTTATATAGTAGTCGTTGTTTTGAGGACGTTTTCGACGCGTTGAATATCTCTCCCTATCGAAAACTGACTTTAACATGTAAGTATCTAATTATAATCATACTTGAACGAATTGTGCGAAACTCTCAAGCCAACACCGGAGGCACAATTTTTCATAAATCTGTCCAACTGCTTGCGTACGCTGACGATATTGACATTATAGGCAGAACGGTGCTTTCGCGAGTATAGAGACAGAAGCGGCCATAATGGGTTTAGCGGTAAACGAGGGCAAAACTAAGTATTTGCTGTCAACAAGAAGGGACACCCAACACCGACGAATTGGACAGAACGTCACAGTTGATAGCTATAACTTCGAGGTAGTAAGGGACTTTGTCTACCTTGGCTCTGCTATTACCTCCGAAATGACACCACGTCGGAAATCAAACGAAGAATAACTCTTGCCAATCGTTGTTTCTTCGGGCTAAGAATGCAATTTAGTATTAAGGCCCTATCCCGAAGAACTAAGGAGATTCTGTATAAGACCTTAATCATCCCAGTTCTGCTTTATGGCGCTGAAGCTTGGACACTGTCGAAAGAGGATGAAGATATCCTTGGTTGCTTTGAGCGAAAAATTCTTCGGAAGATATTCGGCCCCGTATGCGTTGACGGGCTTTGGAGGAGAAGATTTAATCACGAACTATACGAGCTGTACAGCGACATCCCCCTAAGATGGCTGCGGCATGTAGAGCGAATGGACACTAACGCTCCGGCACGCAGAGTCTTCGAATCTAACCCGAAGGTGCAACGCAGTAGAGGATCTCGTCTAAGGTGGCGCGCACAAGTAGAAGGGGACCTCAACGAACTTATCGTGCGCAACTGGAAGCAGTTAGCTAAGGACCGGGCTAACTGGAGACGCTTGTTGGTTGAGGCCCGGGTTCACCCCGAACTGTAGCGCCACCTAAGTTAGTAAGTAAGTTAAATAGTACTATCAAAGGAAGTCTTGCACATAAGATTCATTCCAGAGGAATCAGCTTTATCGTGAAAGCAAGCTATAAAGGCGTTAAATGTCACCTGCTGCATAAGAGTGGACTGTCAGAAGAAATTTAAATTCAGTGCGGTATCCAATAGGTATCCAATAGTGTTGTATATTATTTCCATTATTATTTCTGTTGATGATTATATTGCTTTGTAGGTGGAAAATTGTAGTCCCTTGTCGGTAGAAGTTTAATAGAGTCTAATAACCTACCTCAAACATCTTCACTAGCTGCACAACAAATAATGAACATACACCAAACGACCACCGGTGTGATGAGGGAGTCAAATATCTTCAGCCATCACCATATTCCGTCGCTCTACGGTGTTCCTGTTTATCTTCATTCTTACATTTGTCTCTCTCTAAGTCTAAATCGAAGAAGCTGGAGCTCTGCCCAGTCCCCTGCTCAGATTTTAGGAAAAAAAGCATCCAACGCATGTAATTGTAAGTTGGGAGAAAATTTCGACAAATTGGTGGTAATTATTCAATTTGTCCATAAATGCTTCCAGATTCTTCAGATTTTTCTTTGTAAGCAGATCACGAATGGCGTTGACTTGCGACTCTGATAACGGAATGTCTGCTTCATAAATCACTTGGCCCAAAATATTCCACCCTACTCCTTACGAATTTCTTTCTGTGCCAAGGAAACACCGCTTTCTTCGTGAGAACAAGTACACGTACGTGGCATAACACATTTAAAAGCGATTTAATCATATAATTATAAATCTCTTTAAACGCGAGCATGGTTTAAAAATAAATTAACTTATCTAAATGCCAAAAGACACTTTTAGTTGTGATCAAATGCCATTTTAACTATAAAAGTCACAAAAAAAATATTTTCCAAGAAACCTAATTAAATTTGTGTTTATATTTCAAAGAAATTTTGTCGTTAGAAGGAAGATTGGTTTTTTTTTTTGCGGGTTCCCATTAATTATTTGCATTTAAATTTAAAATGGGCGGCGGACGCCGTGTGGGCGATGTGATAGGAAAAGATTTTTTTTTTTTTGAAAAGGTCAGTTCAACAGTGAGAGAAAAAGTAGCCATCGGAATGTGGGTTTAAAACGAAATCAGATTTATACATCAAACCAATTGAATCGGCTACAGCGTTGGCGTCCATCAACAACGAGAGCAACAGTCAATATTTCAGCACATTTATGCAAAATACATAAAAAAAAACATATCCGGTGAGGCAGCGCGAAGAGAAGGTCAAGGACTAATTTTCCACAACTGTTCGTTGTGCTGCTACCGGGAAAGTAATAGTCTACTGCAGTATCAGAACCTCTTTTTGGAAGTTTGTCCGCTCACCTTGAAGTTAACTTCGTTAATTATCAGTCCGTTAATTAAATGAAAAAGAAAAGGAAGAAGAAAAATATATTCTGTTGATCGCTTAAAAGCAGGGTATAAGTGAGCTTACCCCAAGGACTGTATGGATGCCATCGTGCTTGGTCTATAGCCTGAAGTGAGACTTTTGATTTTTTTTTATAAAACTTTCGTACAGCATATTTTTTCTAAATAACATCGCTAACAGATGCGAAGTATCTATTTGCTGAGCTCCAGGATACATCGCAACTGCAGACAACCTAGCAAAAGAAGGGAAAGGCAGAACTCCTCTGAAAACAGGACAGAAGTGTGAGAAATACACTTACTGAGAAAGCTCTCTTCAATAAGGAAAAAGAAATCCAAGAGGAATCTGTAATTCAGGGATCGAATTACCGTAGTCGATAATGAGTAAGTGAGTATAACTCGCGATCGAATGATCGATTAACCTTACTGAGAACGGTAATGCCAAATCCTCACATTTCGATGAAGAGCTACTCGTTAACTACACTCTACGCGCTTCACACTGAGAAGGTGATAAGCTTCCTAATAGCCTCTGCAGTAAACAAACTGCTCTAAAAACAATAGACCTCTCTGTGAGACTGCAATACTAGAGCGGACCAACTGCTACCCAAAACATACATTTTTTGGAAATGACATTGCTGCTTCGTGATGTAAAAATACCCAACGGAGCTAGGTTTCAATCCGAGTATCATTACACAGAGATGTCTTGCAGCTATCAAAGCGATTCTCTTATCCTTATCCTCATTAAAGAATCTTGGGAGAAGAGCTTTGTACAAATAATATCTCCAACTCGTTGGATCCCAATTTTATCATTAAATCTAAGCTCAAGGACCACCTAGGGGCATATCATGTGCACCGCTTCCCTTTGTAGTGCCCAGTTTTTTGTTCATCACTTTAAATCTACCCCTGCCACCAGAAAGTGCAATTAACACTTAACCGTATAAGTTCAACAAGGAGTAAGCCCACATCAGCTTTTTCTCTTGCTATTGATTAATTTATTGTGAAAAGATGTCGAGAATTAAGGAAGAAAAAATATAACCCCCTGTTCCTTACCTCTTACACTGCCGCCACCCCCGAAAGGAGCAAGTAAACCAAGAAACTTCAAAGACACACAGAGAACATATTTACCTCCCCATTTTCACAACAGCAACAGCAGCCTCGGATGAGAAAGCTTCCCCTGCGGCGAACTTTGCCAAAGTTGAGTTTGGTGTAATGAAACTGCAGAGAAGGGAACTTACCTATCTTTAACCTGTATCTGATTTTTTTTCCAGGCAATTAGAGGAAAGAAATCTTTTACGTCGTTTACCAACAACCCCCGTCTACGTCTCACCCGGAACAAAAAAAAAAGCCAAGCAAGGTCCGTGATATGGAAGTTTTTTCTTTTCTAGCCCGCAAAACCGCATACACTCAGGCAACCCCACGTGCTGCAAACCTCCTCGAACTGAGGGCACAACAAACAAAAATCCCAACCACGGAAAGGGGGCCGGTAGGAATGGATACATGGGGAAAAACAAATCTTATTAAACCTGCTACAATTGTAACGGAGCATACTTATAGACGGTAAAAACCTTATAAAGTAATTAGAACCATGTTTGCCTCACAGGCAGTAAATTTTCACAGAAACGAACTTTTCCCTGCAACAACACGCAGAATGATCCAAAGAAACTGAGTTATCCTCGGCGTGGCAGACGTAGTCACGATGGCTGCTTGGAAGGAAGGAACTTTCCATTGGACTACTTATATGGCTTTGGATAAATCCGCAGAGTCCCCACATGTGTGCGTCATTAATTCAATGAAACCGAGCCGCATCAGTGAATACGCAGATGTGCATAGTCATCCTCGTCGCCACTTTGGTGCTTCTTAAACAGCGGTCCGTCCTTTTGAGGATAATTATGTTTCGTAATTATTCGGAAAGCGGATATCCCACTTCTGGAACCTTCGATACAGAGGTTTACCTTTTGGCTCAAGCAAAACAATGGCAACACACTGAAGACACTTGAGTTGGCTGGTCTGCGTGCAGCAGTTGCACGTGGAGGTTTGAAAAGTTCTATAAAAACAAAACCTGCAACTTGACCTCATTACGTGATTTCCAGAGGGGTTTTCATCAGGCTTGTCGCTTTGAGTGAATAACACAAAAGCGTTCTCGTACGATATTGTCTGCGATACATGTGGGTATCTTTGAGATGAATGCCGTGCGAGAGATGGGTACACCAGCGCGAGCTACAGCATTTAATAGTTTCTCATGTCACTATTATTTCGCCATCAGTACCCTTGTTTATTGCGATAAATCGAGTTTTATTGTAATTGCATTTCTTTATTCGACTTTAGCTTTGGGCAAGGGAACGATGCGCCTTGCATTTTCTTTGTCAAGATTCCTCTAGAACCGAATGTTCGTGTATTATTAGCTTCAGCTTTTGTTGCATCCAAATTAAAATTAAATGAAGTAGGTTAGAAGAGGTTGTGAATAATTTGGGGATTCCTTGCCAAGGAGCATGCACAATCGCATGGTGTTAGCATCATTGCTTGACATGTTGAATGTTCGGGTTCAACTTCTGATGTCGGAAAACATTTATTTCTTAAATCGATAAACTACAAAAAGCTGATGTCGACTCAACTGCGAAGGCATAACACGGGCAGTAGGATGTCATGGCTTAAAGAGTTGATTGAGTTGACCATGATAATGACATCAGGAGATTCGAAAGAATTCCAAGTGAATTATTAAATATCCCCAGCTAGCCTGGATACTACCCTCGGACGCAGTTAAAAACTGATGTTATCTGAGTTTCGAACCACTGCAACTCGCTCGCGCTGTGTGAATAACATCATAAGGGTCATAACCCCTTTAAATTCGAGCGGATTATAAAAAAAAAATGCCACAGAGCAGTGTTAAGTCATAACTCAGAGCTTTTATGTCAGAGAAAACGAAAAGCCACCGTGGGGTCCAAAAGAGGCGACTTCTTAACATGTTGAACCTTTCGGAAGATCAAAGCCTTTCTTAGATATGGCCAGCTAACTTACCAGATCTTAATTCGTTGGATACATTTGTGTGGACTGTAGTTAAATATTAAACTAACAAATTAAAGGATGCCATTGTTCAATAGATGGCCAATATTGACAAGGACCATTTATTTAGGGCATAGGTTAGGTTAATGGGTGCCTTGTGACATTGTCACTGCTCACTTAGACCAGCAAAGGGTCCATTGTGCCCATCTTCCAATTTAACTTCGGGAACCAGATAAAGAAATGAATCTCAGGAGGTCCCTCAGCTCGATGTCACCCAAGTCCTCCAGTTCAGTGAAGAAGTAACTGCCAAGAGTCCTCATTCTGAGGGCAGGACATTCACACAGCAGGTGTCGGACAGATTCGATCTCCTCCTCATCCCTGCAGCTTCTGCAATACTCGTTGTGATGTATACCGAGGCGTTCCGCATGAATACCAATTGCACAGCGCCTAGTAATGATGCCAGAGACTATCCTCGCCTAACGACGACTTAGTTTGACCAGAGACAGAGATCTCTTCTTATTATAACTTATCCATAAGTTCCTAGCCGTTGCACATGTATCTAGCTGGATTCACCTTGTATTGGCTCGACTTATGGTCTCTTCATCGATATACCTTTTTTAGAAGCTTATTGGAATTCTGGCAAAGGGGAGAGCATGTGAGTCGTGCAGCGCTGTCCCCCTTCGTGCCAATTCATCAGCTGTTTCGTTACCTGGGATATGCATATGCCCTGGTACCAAATATAGGGTTTTTTTGGCATGCTCACGTTTCCGGCCAAGAACTGAAGCTGTAACCTATGCTCAAAGTGGTTTCAATGAAAAAGTATTGACTACAAACGTTTCTTTGCAAAAGTTAGGACCATTTCCGATTTTTCTTTATTTTTTTAAAGATGTCCTCAATTAGGCTCCGCGCCTTATAAATACTCCGAATAAGCTAGAACTCGTAGGCGCTCTTCAAAGAGGTAGCAAATCGCTTCATATTTTGGTAGACATATCCAATACTCTATTAAAACGTAAAACTGAATTGCATCAATTTCAAAGCGGCATGGAGCTATGTAAGGCTATGGTAGCCCGATAACCGAACTCAAGGGCAAAAAAAAAAATACCGATTGAAAATGCCTCTTTCAAACATTTAGAACTATTTCAGACACGCACCGGGTTTCGGAGATGCTTTATCATTTATATTTTTCCAATCTAGTGATGGAACAGAGTTGAACAGAGATGCATCCAGCTAGTAGCGTACAAAACTTACATGAATAACATGGCCGGCTAGATAGACCTGTTAAATAAAATGTTAAGTCCACCCCTACAATAAAGATGGAAATAGACGTATCTCTCTACTGGTAAAGGCTTAGTAGGACAATAAAGAATTTTTTTTTTGAAATAAGCGGATCAATGGCCTCAATTTTATACCTCAAGGACATTCTTAAATGTCGGGGTGGAACTCCTTTCCTCAATTTTTAAAGACGGGGTCTTCCATTGGTTCAAGCTGCTGTTCGTATTCACAAGAAAGAAATTTCGAAGGGACACAAAAAAGCTGTTAGGACATTCGCAAAGGCAATGAATTCTCTATTATTCATCTCTGATCCAGACCAGAAGGTAAGCATTATCAAAGATTTATTTTTCGTTTCACAATTCGTTCTTTTTTTTTCTCGCATTGGGGTTGTATTACTTACGGTAATTGGGAGGCCGGAAGGAAAGCAAAATGTTGTGTCGTGTTTTTGCCAGATTGGGATGGAGGCATTGCCGTTATGCATGGGGACATATTTGGGTACCGGAGCAACTCTATTATCCGAACTAATTGGAAGTCAACACAGGTCAGTTCGAACAATTCGATAATTGAATAGTACATGCCGTATCTGGAGATTTAGGGACCTGGGAAAATCTTTTCAGGGAACACTCTGGTACTGTCGTTTCAATTATAAATTTGTTCGTCATGCGAGAATCGCTCTGGAAATACATATTTGTAGAATATTTTTAGAAAATATTTCTACCAAAGCATAGGAGATTTAACATAGACGTTTAACACGTAACACGTTTCTGGAGACCCGCATGGAATAGCCAGTGTTACATCGAATATATTCTGGGAAGCGAGTGGCAGGATTTGCAGATGTGCGCAAAATTTGCACGTAAATAAATGTGTGCAAATCATGCGCAAATGCGAGTTTGCAGAAATTTCATTTGCAGGCCGATCACACGATTTGCGGAGTTTTTCTTGAAGATGCAAATTTTTGGGTGTGCGCATCTGTGCGCAGATCAAAGCCAATCGCCAACGAAGCATCCCACACGTTCGAGAAATGCGAGAAGAAGAGCCCACAGAGCATTTGCGGACAAATTTGCTATTTGTACATGTTTCTTCAAAGCAACATCTGCATATGTCTCAAGACGGCGAATGCGTGTGCGCAAATGTCTAAAAGTCTGCAAATGTGTGCAAATTGTTTCAAAAGGCTGATCACACGATTTGTGGATAACGTGTGAAAACGTTTCGGACATCTGCAAATCCTCCGTAAATGACATATGTGAAAACATTTGCGGACAAAAATTTGCTGTTTACACGGTTTGCGGAAGTTTGGGACACATTTGTATGCAAATTTTGCGTACATCAGCAAATCGCACAAGCTGGACTTTCAAGGATAACAATTCATTTCACGCGAATGTGTGGATCGAGCACGAAATATCTTGTTAGTCGCTGCTAAAAGAGTTGAGTGAAGCACTGTCCAAACTGCTATAAAGAAATAGCTTTTTTTGACCGATATCTGTTCATACATATGTATGTATGTATGTACATTTCTGTTTCATTTTCAAAAATAGAACGAATGCTTTAATTAGGAACTCACACTTCATCGGCTAGGTTACTTTAATTATCTTTGGTAGCCTTGCTACGTAGGGATAAAAATGAAAACAAACGGAAATCCTTTAGAACTGCAGGCTGGTTTGGATGTCATCAAAAATTCTGCAAGTGTTAAAAGTCGCACCCTTTAAAGAGCTCCAATGTTTTCTCTTGCGTTCTAACCTTGCTGTGACAGTGAATGTACTCCCATGGAACATGTATAAGCTTCTGTCCAAAATTAAAATGCTTCCACGTCCTCTTCACTCGAAGTTTGCTTTGACAAAAAAAAAAAAAAAAAAGAATGAATTTTTGCTGTAACTTTTTGATTCCATTTTCCTTAAGCGATGCTCATCTCCTCTGAAATCCCGCAGGCGGAAGTCCAATGGAAGAAATCAATGCCATCTTCAGTCGCTGCACATGTAAGCTGCCTGAAATTATTTCACTGCAGCAAACACTCCAGCCGTGGCCCGCTTCAGGGTGGAAACTGGCAACGTCGTCTAAGTGGCGAGTTCGGCAGCATACATATCTCTTTCCACATTGAATGCAATCAGATGAATGTCGGGAAGATAAACGGAGAACAGAAGGCGATTGAGCACGAAGGACATGCTGCAAGAAATTGCCAATAAATACTTCACCGCCGCCCAAGGCATATGACAACACCACTTCCAATGGCCTGAATAAAGAACAAAACGGGATCACAGCACAAGCAGAGAGGACAAAAAAAAAATACGCCATTATCTGGTTCAGTCATCTTCATCCACCCCACCCGCACTCCTTCGAAACCTCTTGTTGGGATACAAAGGATCTACAGGCATCCTCCTAATTGGACCGCTCCAATTAAGGTGAACTGATCCAATGAATCAGAAAGGAGATAAGGGACACAGCGCCGCCCTAACACATCAGAGAGCACATCTACCCTTTCAATTTTGTTATTTCAACTAAATCCATTGTAAAGTAAAATTAAATAACAAAGAAAATCGACGAAAAAAAAAAGAATCTGAATAGAAAAACACGAGGGATAATAAAAGGATGAAAGAGCGGAACGAGTGGAGGATATTTGAGCGGAGGAGACCGTTTTTCAAATGACTGGGCACCAGTTCTCAGCCGTGTCTCTGGCTCCCTGTGGTTCGGACTCAGGAGGCACAAACAGGCACGTACCATCGGTATATCAATCTAATTAGGATTCACCCACTTCTGACCCGACATCGCGTATATGGTGCAGGCAGTTAGTACGAACGACATCCTTGTCCATTACTGATTATGGGTTTCCGGCAGGGTTTGCAAACACAAGGAGATTTTTAATGACATTTTTTGGTATGCCAATCGGTTCCTTTCTCCGTTTGTTCTTTGTATGGGCCAAGGCACAAAGGCCGGATCCGTTTTGTGGCAGTGAAACCGGAAGGGCTTGAAAGGAAAGTGAAAAGCATATAATTGTCCTTTTTTCCATCAAAGGAGACACTCTGGACATGTCATGTTTGAGAAGTAGCCTGAGTGGATGGTGATTTTACGTATGAAAAACTTTCGGTAAAGGCTCGAATTGTTTGCTTTCACGACGGAGCTGTTGTTGAAGGCGTTGATGGATGGCATCGAATTGCCAATTAGGGTCGTTCGAATGTTGGTTGTGTCTGAATGCAACAGGAAAGCTGAGTCACTGAGCTTTGAGTTTTTTCTTTATGCAGGCACTGAACTTGACAGTCGAAATCGATTACAATTCCCTGTCATGGGGTTTCATTAGGTACATTCTGGTTAAGTTGGTGAGAATTTTTTAGACTTTTTAGTGGTAAAAATATATAAATTCATGTTGTGCGTGTTTCATTTTTTGCACGAATGGAAAGCACCTAAAGCTTTTATTGCCGACTTCGAACGGTGGATTGAGAGTTATCATCTCGTGTCATTCCCAAATTGGTTTCTCGTTTGTTCTGGGCGTCCAGGGAACTGTTCCTAAAACGACAAATGTTTGCAAAATTGGAGGCTGCTTGCCTCATAGTAGGCTGGCAATTCTCGTGCTCAAAAAATGGTCCTCCCTATATTAAGGCGATCATAGTTGCAGAAATTTACAATTTCTTCGTCATTGTAGTAGCGTTGGCCCAGTTTGCGCTTTACAATGACATGTCTAAGCCCGTCGTTCTCATTGCGTACCTTGGGATTCAATTTCCCATCACCATGACGGTGCCCCCAATAGGCGTTGTGCAGCGCCTAGCCTAGAGATGACCACTTCGGCTGTTTCTGTCATTCCAACGTATAAGTTCCTTATTTCTTTAAATGCCACAGATCGATTTCGATAATAAAGGGTATAGCCTACACCCTCGTTTACTCTCAAGGATAATGACGCAGTGAGTACAATAGCACTTCAAGTTCATTTGCCATGCCATGAGGTCCACTAAGAAACTCTTCTACAGACATGAAAAACGAAACAAAATAACAATAGTTTGCACCGCAAACGAGATATCATTCGAAAAAATGTTAAAAATGCAAGAACTGTTTTGATCCATCTAAAGGAACTATAAGCAACGGAAAAATACCAGTGTTTGAACTTATATTTGACATTCCACAGCTGCAGAAATCCCAGAAACTCACTGGCATCTCTGGGATGGAACTTCGCACAATATTTCTGACGCACAAAAACCAGAACAAAACCAAAACAGAGAACTAAGTTCCCCATCATATTTTTGCCACAGAGTTATGCAAGAATTAAAAATCTTTCATTTCCTGGCGGAGCTATGGAACTGCACCGACCGAACGCATTTACAGACTCCCACCAGCTCTAAATAACCCGAACAAATTCCATTTTCATATTTGCATCGTTTAGAAAGTTTCAACCCAAGGCCTGGCCGCCGGTTCCCAGGAGGCAAAGGGACTCATTCGGAGAATTGCACATCAGCACTCTGCGTCTGCAACTCTGGTGATTTCTGGGACGAAACTTTTGCGTTCGTAATGGAATTCAATTTAGCTGAGTTCTACAGAAATGTCTAAGCAAACATGACAAAGAACAGAGCCGGCTTCCGCTCAATTACTCCGTGGGTCAAAGTGAGTATTGCGCTCCAGAACGCCTGAGAGCACAGCGCTTGACACTGCATCGCGGGTGTGATAATGCCAACATATGCTGCGGCGGTAATTTTCATTGCCATAACATCTGGTGTCTCTGAACAACATTGGAACAACCATTTGCATCTTATCATGACAGTTGCCGAAAATAGCGACGCTGACACCCTTTGTCTTACCTCAGGAGTCACGAATTAAGTCACTACGCGCCGTGTATGTGCACGAACCGCGTTATCCTGATCTTGACGCCGATGGGCGACTAATTAAACTTTCATGGTTTTGCTAATTTCACCATACAGCTCGCACACATGCACAAGCGCTGCGAACACCGAGAACGAGTCCTGCCAATGCGGCTTATGGCGCATCAATTAATTAACACTCGACAGTCGCTGAAGTTTGATGTGTTGTGCGGCGAATTAACATACAATTTGCATTCAAGATGACTGCGATAAACATCTCGCAGCGGGCGAGAAGGCGTTGCAGATGGCGGGTTTCCTCTGCAACGATTAACAGCGAAAATCCGAGAATTTTTTTTTTTTTGTTTTATGGTATTCTGGCGGAAGGACGACGATCTCTTGCAATGTACGGCTGTGGGTGGCTGTGGTGGAGCGACTAAATTAACTTCAATCTTTGATACACATTTCGGTTGTGTTTGTATTGTTCGCCTCCCCGGCCCAGGATGTGTATGCCTGTGCCGTGTATCCGCTGGTGTAATGTCATTGAAGCGCGAAAGTCGTAAACATGTCGCGAGAGGAGTTGATCCGCATTCGCACACACAATGGCGTTAGTGCGGAAGGCGACGGGGGTTGAGAACTACAGGGCGGGCTGGGAGCTCGTACTTGTTACACACACTTTCATAATTTAAAAACTCATTAAATAAGTTTGCGATGCTGTGCGGTGTCTTTAGAGTGGGTTAATGAGCATGGCTTGTCGGGATGCCCATTAGAGCAAATCAATTTTGACGTGCGAATGGCAGGAGCAGGGATTGTTTTACATCATGGGCCAGTGGGGGGAAAAGTGCTGCGAGCAGTTCTTCTAATGCGAAATATGGGGTGCTTGTTGCTTAGTGTTTATTTTACGATTTTCTGCTTAGTTGTGAGTTTTTTTCTTTTCCTCGAGTGTGGGGGGAGGTGTCTACTTTGGAGGATATTTGAAATGTAATTTGTGTCAATGACCTTGTTTTTATAAGGCTAATTGAAACGTAAATCGCTGACAGATCGAATTGCAATTGAAATGGAATTAAAAAAATATTTTTTGTGAAATGGAAGTAGGATGGCACGGCTTTGATATTCTCTATTTAGTTAATGGGGGGGCGGTAATAAAGAAGTCAAAGCGCTTATCAAAGCAGAGGCAACTATCGGAAGATACTTTTTTAAAGATCAGAAAACTTTTACTTGTAGTCAAATAGAACTGCGAAAAGAGGAGGAACTTTATGTCCAAAATACAAACCTAGAAGTGATTTTTAACAGAAAAAAGGCTGAGGCCTGCATAAAGAAAGTATTTGAAGCCCTCGAGGACCAACGATTCGTATTATCCGTGTAAAAAATGTTTAAACGAATGAAAGAGACCTTCAGTTTATTTTGCAGATGCAAAAAAAAAAATTGGTTAGTTCCGAACTTATGTCGGCTCACTTAGTAGTGTAATACCCTAAGCACTGAACCACATAAGCGAATCGTGCGAAACTTTGAAGTCAATACATACAAAAGGCACAGTCTTCTATATGTATGTATGTCTAGGCATCTATTTGCGCAGCCTCGCCACGCATCATCGACTTGATGATAAAAATATCAGCGGCAGAACTCTGCGGTTTAACCGTGAACGAATTCAAACCCAGATATTTGCTGTGCACCCAACATCGACAAGTCAGAAAGAACGTCACAATAAAGGGTCTTTGTCTACTTTGGTTCAGAAATCAAACGAAAACCAACTCTTGGCAATCTTCGTTTATTTGAGAAGAAGCTGAGAAGACGATTGAATAGCAAGACATAGAACAACTCAGGAAGCTTAACGGCAGATGAAGATACATATGCTTATGGCAGCAACAAATGGCAAAATAAATAAATAAAATGTCAAAAATATATTGAAGGTTGTAGGATATTTGATTGGCAAATTATAGAAGGAAAAGTAATGAAATTCTAAATCTTAGTAAATAACACTCCATAACAATTATAGGAATCCTATCTTGACACTGTTTTCTAACGAATCTTCCCATGAGACTGGGATTGGTAGACACAAATGTATGCATATACTGCAACGATGACACAGAGGGTATAACTCATTCACTATGAAATAAATAAGCAATTAATTTTTCAATAATATGATGGAAGGAAAAAGTCCTCCAGAGATCGCGATGAGTCCATTAGGGTTCCTAAAATTTTATGTTAGCCTAGCTACATACATGAAATTAAATGAAAGAGACCTATACGGCCTTTAATCTTGCTGCGAAACTTTTCCTGCTAACAAACACAGTGGTCTAGTCGGTATCAAATTAAGGTCATAATTGTTGAACAAAAAAAAAAAACATCTGTCGGCAACATAAGTCACAAAACAGTCATCGTGGTTAGACTTTTAGATTGCCGGAAACCTGTAGCGTCTTTCAAGCCGAGATCCTGGCAATAGAAAAAGCTGCGGGCTGCATAAGAGATTGTCATCTTCCCCCATCAAGGTTCACCATCTTCGTTGACAGTCAGGCAGCTTTAAAATCGATAAAATCCAATATAATCAAATCAAAGGTAGTCAAGAAATGTCGAGACACGCTGATCACCTTAAGGCACCATACTGTCAAACTCTACTGGGTTCCTGGACATAAGGACATAGAAGGGAACAAAAAGGCAGACGAATTGGCAAGATTGGGGTCGGCTATGAATATTAGCGTAGCAGACATATTTGTAATGCCACCTTCAGAGAGGATTGCGCCACCTCTCGGACGATCTGGCTGAAACTAAATAAAACTAGAACAAGGTGCCTTCACTGGACAGATCCTCTATCCGCATGCTCACTGGAGTTATCACAGGACACTGCGTCATCGGAATCATGCTCCGCAAGTGGAGAATCTAGTCCAACGATTTATGCAGAAGCTGCGGAGATGAAGAGGAGGTAGGATCTATCCAACATCTGCTGTGCCACTGCCCCGCCCTGCAAGAACGACGACTACGCGCTTTAGAATCAAGGTTCCTTGCAAGTATAGCAGAGGCAACAGACCTACAGTTAACGGACCTACTTCGATTCTTAAAGAGTACTAACTGGTTCACAAAACAGCTAACAATAGGATAGGTCCTTAGGCTGTCCCGAGAACTATACCGCTATTCCCACATAATTAAAAGGATATTCACAATGGACCTTCAGGTCTCCGAGTGGAAGTGATGAGGCCTATCCATCACAAACCCTTCTAACCTAACCTAACCTAACCTAGGCTTTAGACAAAATTCCGTACATGTACATACGAGTATGTACGTCACCAATCAAGTATTTCAAAACCGTTCAAGACTAGAGACCAATCGGACACACTTTTTGAATGAAAAAGTCTTGGTCTCCGAATCCGAATCAATTTGGCTTTCAAGTTCCCTACTCAAAACATAGTTTGTGTCATAATACGGATATTTCCTAAACAGTGGCATTTCCGATGTACATATGTATGTATGTAAGTTGGTAGATAAAACTCTGTTGATAAGACATTTCAGACGGAGTTTGACGGACGAGATATGCGTTGCAAGAGCATTCAATACGAACAGTATATGGCAGCAAATTCTCAGAAAGTGTGAACGCGATATCAACATCTTTCTAATAATTCGTTTAGTTACTATCTACAGCAATTTTTTATAGAACATACAGGGAATCTCGTATAGTGTTTGGCTACAATATTTTGTATACTCTCCTCCGGGAGTATAATCTGTCATGCCGGCAATAAATTGAAGGTCCCTTCCATTCGTGCAAAAAATGTAACACGCACAACATGAATGGTTGCTAGAAGTTAAGCCTTGGCTCATCTCGAGCTGTCGCGCCAGCTATTTATTTATATACTGAATCGAAATGATAAATACCGTGAAGAAAAATTCAAAAATATTAATTAGTGGTTCAACTCAACTTTCAATAATTTCATTTGTTAACGCTTGGACATATCATCTGCGAATTCCTTTAAATTCATTGGCTCAAGGTGGCTCAATACAACGAAGCTCTTCCTAACAAGTGGATGCTGTTGGGATAAGTACCAACGGCGTTATTGGCGTCTTTGGCGCAAGGGTCAGAACTAACCTTTGCTACAAATAGAATACACAAGTTATAAAAGGAAAACAAATAGGTAATAATGTTGGTTATTGTAACTTGTAATTATCTTTAAGTAACAAGTAATTAGAAATCAATTATGTTACACCTCAGGAACATTTAAGTAGCATCAAAAATCGTTAATTATTCAAAATTTTAAAAGGTCCCGAACTTCAAATCGCTTGATAATTGCTAAAACACTTGAATAAATTTTCTTCGAATAGTTATTTTTGGTATTCGTGGAATTTTCCTCATGTTTGTCGTAGATTGAAAAAGGTATACCCATATACATACGAACTTGTTAAAAATACAGAGAAAATGGATAATCTAAATCTCTGTGTATTTATGCTATCAGTTTATCCAATTTAGAAAAGCTTAATTTTACTTTGATGCTAAAAGAAGCTCGTCGTTTATATCCTACACACAGATTTAGATTAAATTTTAATTAAACTTGAAAACGAAATAATTTGATTTATTAGGTATGTTTTGAGATGGATGTAGCATCCCACTGAAGACGGTTCCTTACCTGTAGATCATCCCTCAGTGCTTCCTCAACCGGGGGCCGTTTAAATTTGTATGAGTTACCGCGAAATGATTAACTATAGAATTATAATTTTTGTTTGTAATTAATTGAATTCAATAAAATTCGATATGTACATATGTACATATCTATTTCTATTTTGCCTTATTTTACGACAGATGCGGTGGATGCTTCATTTATATGAAAATTTGGATTGGTAGTATTCTCAGTATGATATTCAGTTCTGGGTTTTCAGTATTACTGTTGGGAAATCCCGGTGCGCGAAGTAAATACTGAAGAAGATGAGAGAAGCGCGACCGAATTCCCAACACCGGCAGCAACGATCTTGCTGACCCACCGGCTGCTCAGCTGGGTCGGGTTCGAGAGAGAGGGGAAGAAAGGGGTTAAGGGCGCCACGCAATTTTTTTGTAGAAACTGCGAAAACTCGTAAAAGAAAGAAAATAATTGTTTGGTGGGTGTCCCAGATGGGGAAGAAAAATTAAAATTTATATTTTTTTCTCACTTGGGGGGATGACAAAAAAATCGGCCAATGCAAAACAAACGAAATCAAAAGAAAGTTCGGTTAATCAAGAATTAGAAGCTACGGAACTTGGCCCAACGGGTAAGTTCCGGATTCCCTTGCGGAACTCAGACAACGGGGTCACGACGGTACAATGTAGCCGGTAATGCGCTACAGTAAAACAAACGGGGGGGGGGCGAAGGCTTATCCGGAGAGTAAATAACGAACCCTCACAAGGGGCTTTAGGGGGTATCACCAAAATCACAAAAATCACTAGCAAAATGCACTCACAAAAAAACTACCACAAACCACTCTACTTATCTATGCTATGGGGCTCTCCAGGCTATCTCCGGGGATGGGGTGGGATCCTCTCCGCCACAGTCCGTCCGTTTTTCGTTCTCGTTTCTCGGTTGTTTTGTAGCTTCGTTCTTCGTGTTATTTTTCCACTTGGTTTGTGTCTTGTTTTCCTCGTTTGATGTCGTCTTCGTTTTGGGTATATCGGGTTTTCGTTTTATTCGTTTTCGTATTTCGTATTTTTCCAAGTTTTCCTTGTCTTCGCTTTTGTTTTAAAACTCCGCGCTGTCAGAAGGTCGGCTCTAGAGTGTCGGTCTAATGTCTTGCGATCACTCACGCTCGCACACACTCATTCACACATGGGGCGAACTCAGCTATTCTAGCTTAAGCTGAATCCGCCCCGCCGCTGACTTCTCTTGATTCAGCTGTCAGAACAAAGGGAATCACATCCAGAGTTCCGACAGCTTCTCCATCAGCGGCTCCCATTCAGCATTCAGCATATCTCACATCGTCGAGTCGTTACGTCTGTTTAGACGGGGACTGCTTGGGTTCGGGTCCCCTCCCAGCCGGAGATCCACATTTACGCTACAAGGCCTCATTAAAATTCCTAAGCACAGATAAGTAGGTTAGACAAGATCAGAAGATTGGGTCGCGGATAAGCTTTCGCGCAGATGTTAAAGCAGGGGTAAAATGAGCCGCAGGGGAATCGAGAACTTTCCCTAACAAAATGAAATTTTAAGTTTATATATTATATATGGGGGAGGGGGTTTACAATACTAAATAGATCGTCCAACAAACAATGGTTTTTAGGGTGGGCTCTCAGCCTTTCGTACATATGCGTTGCGGACCGTCCGTCCGGTTATGGGTCCTCGAGGCAAAGGGGGCGGACCGTCCGTCCGAAAAGAGATTCCAGACCGTCCGTCTGGCTCTGGGTCCGGGGTACCTGCTTTGTTATCCCCTCCGAACGTATGCCAAAGCGAGAGCACTGGATTTGAAGAATCCTAGTGTACTCCCACTAAGTCATAGTCCCAAGAGGACAACGGACTGAAAGAGAAAAAAGGCCGGGAATGGTGATGGGGAGGGATGGAGCGGACTGGGATTTTTGCTGCGTTATTTTAACGCAACAAACCCCACCCTTACCTCCTGGGAAATGTGCCTACACATTTCAGAAGGCAAGTCAAGGAAACTACAGGGGGGTAAACAACAGACTACATGGGGCAAGGCGAGCTCCTCGCTCGGGGCAATCACGTCGCTGTACGTCTATGGGTCTTGTGGTCCGTCGTTATATGGCTTTAAGTCCTTCACGTGCCATGTTCCACGTTCCTTCCCGGTGTCGTCGATGAGGACATAAGTCCACGGAGATACCTTCCTAGCTATGCTAAAAGGTCCAACATACTTTGGGGCTAGCTTCGCAGCGTAGTAGTTGGCCGCATCGGAGAGGATGAAATTTCTCCGCCATACCAACTCATTGGGGAGATATTGCACGTCTCTCCGCCTCAGGTTGTATGACTTCGATGCCTGCTTGCTTGCCGTTGCCAACTTCCTACTGATGTCAGCCCTAAGTTCGTTGAACCGCTTCCCTAGCTCAGACATGTCCCTAGCTACCGTTCCTAACGCCCTATCAGACTCACTGGCTCGACTTATGGGTGCCCAAACATGGCCGCCCGCATAAGTGACCATCTCCTTCCCAAAGTTTGCATAAAACGGGGTAACTCCTAACACGTCATGCTGCGAGGTGCGTATGCAACATGCAACCTTCGCCAGATGAGAATCCCAAGTCCGGTGATTATCAGACACGTAGGCTCGTAACGTGGTCTTAATAATCTGGTTAATCCTCTCAGCCGGATTAGCCTGGGGGTGGTAGTGGGCGGTGAACTTAATATCCACCCCGTAATTTGCACACAACGACTTCAGTTCCTTGCTCCGGAACTGAGGACCGTTGTCGCATACCACTACCTTGGGTACGCCGAAGAGCAGAAAAACACTATCTTCTAAATCCCTACATATAGCGGATGCAGTCGCAGACCTCAAGGGGAACAACAAGGGGAATTTGGTAAAGTAGTCAACCACGGTTAAGATGTAGCAGAAACCCCTACTCGATTTCGGAAGTGGACCTACCAAGTCCACGCAGACCATCTCCCAGGGATTCGAAATCCCTTTCCTTTCAACCATCAAACCAGCTGGCTTATCGTTCACCGGCTTCACACTTTGGCAAACCTTACAGTTCCTAACGTACTTGGTAATATCTGACCTCATCTTAGGCCAGTAGTACCGAGCTCCTACTCTGACAAAAGTTTTCCTAACCCCCATATGCCCTGCTAACGGATTGTCATGACATTCTTTCAAAACCCTAATCCTATCTAACTTTGGAACTACTTGTTTCCACTCTGAACTACTGTCATGGACAACCACATGACTGGCCCTAACAAATTTATACAAAATTCCCTGCTCTACCCTCCAGGCGGGATAAGCCAACGGATTCGACTCTACTTTTGCGATCATCTTGGCGACCCAGGGATCAGAACTCTGCTCATCTATTCCCGCTACAACCGCAACGTTCCTAGAGAGCATGTCGGGAACGACATGTTCTTTTCCCTTCCGATGCACAATTTCGAAGTCGAATTGCTGTAACCTAACCGCCCAACGCGCTAACCTACCACACGGGTCCTTGAGGTTACTCAGCCATACTAATGAGTGATGATCTGTCACGACCGTAAACCGAACACCTTCGATATACGGGCGCAACTTCTCAATCGCCCACAGCACAGCTAAACACTCCTTCTCCGTGGTTGAATAGTTCCTCTCGTTCCTATTCAACGACCTACTCAGATAACAGATTACTTTTTCTCCCTCGTCAAATGTCTGACTGAGTACTGCTCCAACCCCATAGTCCGAAGCGTCTGTCTGAACAACAAACGGGCGCTCAAAATCCGGGCAGGTTAGAATCGGGGCAGTCACCAGGCACTCCTTTGCCTTTCGGAAACTCCCCTCGCACTCTTCAGACCAATTGAACCTACTACTTTTCTTTAGCAAATCGGATAACGGTTTTACCAAAACTGCAAAGTTTGGTACAAATCTCCTATACCAGGAAACCGTTCCGATGAAGCTCCTAACCTCCTTAACATTCTTTGGTGCGGGAATCCTAACCATACTCTCTACTTTCTCTGGGTCCACATGCAACCCATTGCGATCCACTACATATCCTAAAAACTTTAAAGACGACCTACAAAAGTTACACTTCTCCTTGCTAACCCTTAGTCCTGCCGCACACAAGCGCTTGAAAACTTCTTCCAAAATTTCCAGGTGTTGTTGGAAAGAATTGGTGACTATGATGATGTCATCCAGGTACACGAAAACATGAGGTTCCAAATCTGCACCCAGCACGGTATCTATAAACCTCTGCCATGTCGCTGGGGCGTTGTGTAAACCGAATGGCATCCTCTTAAATTGGAAGAGTCCTCGATTGGGGACTGTAAAAGCGGTGTACGGCCGCGACTTCTCCTCAACAGGGATCTGCCAATATGCGGACTTAATGTCCAACGAAGACAGATATTTGGCATCCCTGAGCTTGTCCAAAGTAGCGGAGATATACGGGAGAGGGTACGCGTCCCGTTCTGTAACTTTATTCAGCTTCCTATAATCGACACAAAACCTAAACGAGCCATCCTTCTTCTTAATCATCACAATGGGTGAAGCCCATGGACTACTCGACTTTTCAATAATCCCTGCACTCAACATATCTCCTAACTCTTTATCTATATGGCGCTGAACCGCAGGTGAAACCGGATAATACCGCTGCTTGATTGGTTCAGACGCCGTCCTAATCTTGTGCTCCACCAAATGTGTGCAGCCAATGCCCTCTGGCATGTCCTTGAAAACTTTTTCAACGAATGTCGCTAGTTGCCTATCCTGCGACTTATCCAACTCCGATCTCTCTTGGATCGCTGAAATCGAAGCCACGCCGGCTTGATTCGAAAAGCTCCACTCGCCTGATCTCAAATCCGGGACGATTCCCGTTCGGGCCCAAAAGTCGGCACCCAATATCAGGACGTGTGGAAGAGTTGGAATGACAAGACATTCCAGCAACACCGATTTTCCCTGCACTACAAACGGCAAAGACACACAACCTACTACTTCTATCCCGGCACCATCTGCTAACGCTACCCTACTAACTTTTGCCTTCTCTAACTTCAATCCTAAATCTTTCAAAACTTTCCATCCGTCCCTACAGATGATCGTACGCGACGCCCCCGAATCTAATAACCCTACCAACCTAACACCATATACACTAACTCCTAAATACGGGCGTACGTCATCCTTCCCTGCCTCAAGTGTGAAACCGAGTTGAACGACCTCCTCGTTCAACGCCAACTGGTTGCCAGCAGGCAACCTAACTAATGTCTTCGGACCTCTTGTCCTGCCGACACAAGAGTCCGCTGCCCATTTCCCGAGCAGTTCCGACAATCCCTACGATTGACCCCAATCTGGCCACAACCTAAACATCTCCTAGGAGCGGAGCAAGTATTTGCGAAATGACCTTCCCTGTTACAGTTGAAGCACCTCAACCGCCTAACCGGCTGAGGTTCCCTACTCACGACAGACACGGATAAGGGTGGTTCCTCGACTGCCACATAGGCCAAGTCGGGTTCCAAAAGATTTCGGGAACGCGAGGAAGGTGGGGGTACAAAGGAGTCAACATTAGCCCGGACTGACTCCAACTTCCTACCCAACGCAACCAAGTCCGTAATAGACTTTGGGTCTGCCAACCCCAGTTGCGTCTGGTAGAAAGGAGCTAAGTTCCTCTGAACTATCCCCAACTTCCGTCTCTCCGACAACGGTTCGGAGAGTCTGCCAAACATGCTCTGCATGATGGCAACGTACACTCCAATGGACTCGTCCTTCCCCTGGGTGCGACGCCTGATCTCTTCCATCAAGAGATCATCATAGTTAGGTGGAAGAAACTCCAACCTCAACTCCCTAACCAACTCTTGCCATGAACTAACAGTCCTCCTAACCGACCTATACCAAAGAAGTGCCTTCCCGTTGAACAATTCCACCGCCGACCTGAATAACTGAGTCTCGCTGACTCCCCTGGCTTCCCTCAACTCCTCCACTCGTTCCAAGAAGGAGTTTATGGAAGTCCCGCATCGCTCCCCTGAAAACTTCAAGTCCCACTTGGACAAGTTTTCAAATCTCTCGACTGGCATGACCACACGGTTGGATCGCTCACCATCGATTGCGCTTGAGTCCCTTTCAAGTGCAATGGCAGACGATGGTGGCGAAGGGGGTTGTGTGGCTACTCGTTGCGGAACGGGTTGTTCCGTTTCCTCTGCTGGTTTGGCATCTATTTCCTCGTCTGGTCCCTCGTCGTCTTCCAGGCTGGTTAGCAACAACATAAGTTCCGTCCTTATGTTGCGCTTCTCTTCCTCTTCTTCTTTAGAATCGGGGACCGATCTCCCGATTCTAGACGTTGCCCATTCGATTTTAGTGATTACCTTTTGGTAATCTGACGAACCACGTTGAGGTTTTGATTCTAGTAAGCCCTCTACCTCCAGAATCTTTTTCTGGACGGCTTGCGAATCGTCGTCAAAAGTGAACGGATAGTCGACTGCTTCCATGGACCCTCGACGTTCGAGAACCCTGGCTCCCCGCAGCAACTTCCGCATTCGGTCAACAGCACCGACTGTCAACCCCCTGCATGCCATTTCATAGGCCAACTCTTCCTGGGAAAGTCTATTTATATCCATAATTAAAAAAACAAAACGTCCCAAAAGAAAAAAATAAAATAGAAAATCGAACAAGGCGAGTTGAAAAAAATCTTTGAGTTTCAACACAAGTTAAACCACGAAAAATAAAAAAACGAAATTGTCGGGTAAAAAAAAAAATCAAATCAACAAAAAATAAAAGTAAAAGAAAGTTTGGGGGCCACTGTTTTTAGTACTGAGTACTAAGAGATCTTCCACGCAAAAAAAGAAAGAGACAAAATGATCTCACGCAGAGGAGGAAAAAAAAAATTATCAAAAAAAAACGTAAACACACCAAAAAGAAAAAAAAATTACACAAAAGAAAAAAAAAATGTTTCCGAAATGTATGTTCCACTATGTATATGTATATAGGTAATTTATGTATTACGGGCAAATAAATAATAAGGTAAAAAGTAATAAAAAAAGCAAAACACCTACTTGCGATCAAGGTGGAATACCTTGATTATACGGGGTAGAGGTGGGGGAATCCAACGATGATTTTCCTGCGAAGCCCACAGATGAACGACGGATGGGGTAAAGTTTATCCTCCTGCACACTGATGTCACTTTTCACTTCACAACTTTTCAACCTGGAAAACGAAGCCGATTAATCTGGCCAAGAAAAGAAACACAAAAGACACAGGAATCAAACGAAATCAATACCACAATTAAACACCACAATTAAAGGAAAGGCCCCACGTTCGGGCGTCAATTTGTTGGGAAATCCCGGTGCGCGAAGTAAATACTGAAGAAGATGAGAGAAGCGCGACCGAATTCCCAACACCGGCAGCAACGATCTTGCTGACCCACCGGCTGCTCAGCTGGGTCGGGTTCGAGAGAGAGGGGAAGAAAGGGGTTAAGGGCGCCACGCAATTTTTTTGTAGAAACTGCGAAAACTCGTAAAAGAAAGAAAATAATTGTTTGGTGGGTGTCCCAGATGGGGAAGAAAAATTAAAATTTATATTTTTTTCTCACTTGGGGGGATGACAAAAAAATCGGCCAATGCAAAACAAACGAAATCAAAAGAAAGTTCGGTTAATCAAGAATTAGAAGCTACGGAACTTGGCCCAACGGGTAAGTTCCGGATTCCCTTGCGGAACTCAGACAACGGGGTCACGACGGTACAATGTAGCCGGTAATGCGCTACAGTAAAACAAACGGGGGGGGGGCGAAGGCTTATCCGGAGAGTAAATAACGAACCCTCACAAGGGGCTTTAGGGGGTATCACCAAAATCACAAAAATCACTAGCAAAATGCACTCACAAAAAAACTACCACAAACCACTCTACTTATCTATGCTATGGGGCTCTCCAGGCTATCTCCGGGGATGGGGTGGGATCCTCTCCGCCACAGTCCGTCCGTTTTTCGTTCTCGTTTCTCGGTTGTTTTGTAGCTTCGTTCTTCGTGTTATTTTTCCACTTGGTTTGTGTCTTGTTTTCCTCGTTTGATGTCGTCTTCGTTTTGGGTATATCGGGTTTTCGTTTTATTCGTTTTCGTATTTCGTATTTTTCCAAGTTTTCCTTGTCTTCGCTTTTGTTTTAAAACTCCGCGCTGTCAGAAGGTCGGCTCTAGAGTGTCGGTCTAATGTCTTGCGATCACTCACGCTCGCACACACTCATTCACACATGGGGCGAACTCAGCTATTCTAGCTTAAGCTGAATCCGCCCCGCCGCTGACTTCTCTTGATTCAGCTGTCAGAACAAAGGGAATCACATCCAGAGTTCCGACAGCTTCTCCATCAGCGGCTCCCATTCAGCATTCAGCATATCTCACATCGTCGAGTCGTTACGTCTGTTTAGACGGGGACTGCTTGGGTTCGGGTCCCCTCCCAGCCGGAGATCCACATTTACGCTACAAGGCCTCATTAAAATTCCTAAGCACAGATAAGTAGGTTAGACAAGATCAGAAGATTGGGTCGCGGATAAGCTTTCGCGCAGATGTTAAAGCAGGGGTAAAATGAGCCGCAGGGGAATCGAGAACTTTCCCTAACAAAATGAAATTTTAAGTTTATATATTATATATGGGGGAGGGGGTTTACAATACTAAATAGATCGTCCAACAAACAATGGTTTTTAGGGTGGGCTCTCAGCCTTTCGTACATATGCGTTGCGGACCGTCCGTCCGGTTATGGGTCCTCGAGGCAAAGGGGGCGGACCGTCCGTCCGAAAAGAGATTCCAGACCGTCCGTCTGGCTCTGGGTCCGGGGTACCTGCTTTGTTATCCCCTCCGAACGTATGCCAAAGCGAGAGCACTGGATTTGAAGAATCCTAGTGTACTCCCACTAAGTCATAGTCCCAAGAGGACAACGGACTGAAAGAGAAAAAAGGCCGGGAATGGTGATGGGGAGGGATGGAGCGGACTGGGATTTTTGCTGCGTTATTTTAACGCAACACTACTCCTCATATGAACACGAAGATTTTAAAAAATGGTTATGTGAACATACATATGTACATGGCCCTGAAGTCAACGAAGAGCCATAGCCTTTTTCTACACCATAAGTATCTATAGCGTGCGTGCTTCATTTTGCATATAAATCAAAGTGACAGCTTTATTTTCGAATTCGAACGACAGAAAGGTGCTGTCGACATACTAAGCACCTGGAGCACGATAGTCAAGTAGTCAGTTAAAACGTTAAAGATTAAGACACTGGTAGGATTTTCGCTTTGTTCTTCCCATTAAGCATCGCGGCTTCAGGTCTAGGTAAAATGAAATGGCGAGGAAGCATTTTGGGACATTATTATTTTTATTTTTATTTTTTGGCACAAAATTATTGGATAAACAATTTAATGACAAAGAAAACATTTCTTCAATCACCTCAGCATCCGCTGGACCGATTGTGGTCAAAATCTAATAAGATCTAAGTTTCATGCTGACAAAAAAAAAACCGTACGTTGTTCCGTTCTTCAGATATCGAAGGAGAGAAAATTTAACACACACACACATATTACACACGCTTACACATTAACACACGCACACAGAAATAATTTCAAAAATGTGAATTTCTGTAAAAATCTCGAAAAATTTTGTTCGGACCGATGGCAATACATCCCCTCTGAAGGTGGAAAGTAAAACTTTATTCTAACAAGTATTGAAAATCCTCACCTAGAATAGGCACTCAGCAGCTTTAACCAAGTCCATCTTACTGTATTACTGTATTAGGGGCCCTAAATGCGCACTGCGACCTATGAGGTCTATTGTGGTGGCCCATAGGGTTTAACCAGAGGTTATATTGAGGCTTTTGATAAACCTCAGTATAGCCTTAGGTTAAATTTTCCGGATTTCGGCTGGGTTGACCGAGGTCCGCGTCAAGTGGAGTTGTCTTTTCCTTGCAGAGCCGACAAATATCTGTATCTGATACTTTCATTTTATGCAGATGGCATCTGAGTGGACAATGTCCTCTCAGATAGCCCGTTAAGGTTCTTAACTCGTCTTTGGTGAGATCAAGTAAAGTCTTAGCCTTGTATAGGTTGGGGTTGATAAACTTTTTCGCTTGTCTAAGGCCCCGGAGGTTGGGCCAGTAGTCAGCGTGTTTGTTGATCTACCATTGTGTTATCTTGGAGTAGGCACTGTTGGGTAGTACCCCAAAACAGGGTTCGGGACCAACGAGTGGGCGGCAAGAGCCTCTTCTCGCCAGGCATTCAGCCCGTTCATTACCCTCGAAGCCTTCATGTCCTGGGATCCAGGCTAAGGTGACCTTGTTTACCGATGCGAGGCTTTCGAGGAGGTTGAGACAGTCCCAGACAAGTTTGGACCCTACCGTATAGGATTTAAGGGCTAACAGTGCTGCTTGACTGTCTGAAAAGATGTAGATGCGGGTTCCCTGGGTTCTTCTCCGCAGACATTCTATTGCACACAATTCAATACCGTGGACTTCCGCTTGAATTACAGTAGGTAACTTTCCAAGCGCTGTCGCGCGTTGGAAACTGGGACCGTAAACCCCAGAACCTGTGCTGCTGTTTTTCCAATTTCGACCCATCTGTATACCAGATTTGGGAATTTATTAGTGTAGTAGGGCCTTCATTTCTTCATTCGCTACGGGCGCCTATAACTTCTGTACAAACGATATCTCTTGAGCATGGTATGTGGAATCTAAAGAATTGGGTCACGATGAATGTATTGTAGTATTCTCAGATGACCTGTAAAGTCGCCGATTTTAAAGTCCAGTATCTGAGGCAACCTTAGAGTATTAAGCATAGCTTATTTTTGTATTGCCAGATGTAGCGGCGTGAGGTTAAGCATTGCTCCTATAGCTGCCGTTGGGCACGTTCTCATAGCCCCGGTGATACCTACGCAGGCCAAGCGATAGAGTTTACCCAGCTTTTCCTGCGTTGTGGATTGTAGGGTTTATGGCTACCATACTAATGACGCATAGGTGATCATTGGTTTGATTATGGAAGTCCATCTTAAGTAATCAAACAAACGTAAGGCTTCACAGATCGAAAAAGAAGTGACTTAAAGGAAAGGTGTTTCTTTTCGAAAAGTTTTTAAAGCAATAATCTGCGAATAAATGAGTCATCAAACCGCGCAAAATTTCTTCTCCTTAAAGTACCGAAGACTTAGGTGAATCCCAAATTTTTACCCGATAGCACATTGTAACAGTACTTCAAAGATTCACAGAGATATCATTGTAAAACTATGAGCAATTAAACTTGACCTAATCACTAAAGGCACGAGTAAATCGCTTCTTTCATTTTAAATCTTAAAATTAGATATCGGTTTAAAAAAAAAAATATTTTTTACTTGTGGACTACCGTATGAATGTATCAGAAGCAGATTACCTTCCTTATCGGCGGCCAGCCTAGTCTGTGACACCTAAATAAAAGGTTCACACATTTAATTGACTTTTTCAGTTTAATGAAATTTAGCATTAGTTGCGGATTAAAATAAGTAAACCCAAAATTGCCTTCTGTGCGGTAAATGAACGGATTGAATATGATTTTCGAATTTCTTGTGATCATCGGTGTGCTGACCAGTGGAATTTATTCAGTGCCGATCGTGAATGATGTACCAGTGAATAGTGATGCCTTGAGTGATCTTTTCTTCAAAGAAATTCAAAACAATCATGATTTACTTAATATTTCCGGTCATGATACAAAAACTTACAATACACGGACATGCGTTCTCAGCATACGCGAGATGTTAAGCCAGTTTCCGAGCCGTAAAGTTGCTCCTTGTAAGTGAATCTATCAAATACAATAGATATAAGAGAAGAAATTATTGGAAACGAAGTTGTCACATAGTGAGCGGTCATGAAGACGCACAATATTGAAAAATGTGTGTTTAAAAGTTGCTTATGGCGGAAATAAGCTTTTTCACTTCTGTGGATAACCCACAAGACATGGTATAGGTTTGTGAGATAAGCTTTCATCAGCCTTCAAAGTTTGAGACGTCTGCCATTAACATTTGAGTTCGGATTCGACCTGCGACAGATTTCCTACTAAGAACCAAGAAAGTTTAATAGCCATTTGAGCCATGGGCCTCAACTAACAAGCGTCTCCAACCAGCTAGAACTTTAGCCAGCTGCCTCCAGTGTAAAAATCTGTGTGTGTGTCCATCCGCTCTACATTACCCAGCCACCTCATTCGTTGGACCTTCACTCCTCTGGCTAAGTCGATGTTGCTGTTCAGCCCGTACAGTTTGTCGTTGTATCTCCTCTTCCATTCACCGTCTATGCAGACGGGAGCGAAAATCACCCGAAGAATTTTCCACTCGCAAGCCAAAAACAACCTCATCCGCTTTTGACAGAGTCCATGCCTCTGCGACGTAGAGCAGAGTTGGGACGATAAAGGGTCACTTTAGTTGTTTGAGAGAAGCCTATGCAACTCAATTGCCATCTAAGGCCAAAGAAACAACAATTGGTAAGAGTTATTCTTAGTTTAATCTCAGCGCTGGTGTCGTTGTCTGAATTTATAGCGGAGCCTAGGTAGGCAAAGTCCTTACCTACCTCAAAGTTCTAACTGTCTATTCTTTCTTGTTGACAGCACCCTCATTGACCGCTAAACCTTTTGGATTGTCTTATTCTTGTTCTAAATACTAAAAACTCTGTAGCGTCAAGAACTCATTTAGATCAATTTCCACACGTAAAACTTTCGTAGTGATTTTGAGGCTTACAGTTTTCTTCACGTCAAACTTTTTGACAAAAACAAATGACTCAAACTGTGTTGTAATTTATAAGGATTTCACTTGATGCACAAGCACGTTTTGATAACCTATTACGGCAAGTCTTGATGCTTGCCTACATAGAATACTTGCATCCTTCAGATAGCCCTCACTTAAAGATCTGAACCTTCTTGCTAAACGAATTGAATATTAGTCTCGTTTGCCTGGGTATTTATTGCACTGATATCTCTTGCTAGTGGATAGCTGCTTGCAAGGCCATCAATGAATCGGTAGCGTTCTCCATAGTCATCTCAAACGCACAAGTTTTACTGGATGCATAGCTGGTGATAAACAGGCGATGAATTTTTATTTAGTTTTGTGGCTACATTCTTGATGGCATTTGATGCCAATGGTATGGGACATATCTCACATCTCATACATCTGTCTTCAACTAACTAGCATAATCATAGACGACATTGACTCCTCGAAACATACGGACATTCAAACTATGAGAATAATGTTTTTGGTGATAATAACATGCTCAATTTGGTTGACAGTTCAATGATTAGGAGATCGCTAGGTTCACTTGCGAGAATAGAGGTTTGGCTTCCGTGTAATTTCTACATTGACTGTCCTGCGTTAACAGACTGCGTTAACTGTCCTCCAAAAATTGTCCTCCTAGAACGTTGGTTATATGTTTTCTCAGCGAGATCGTAGAAACTTTGGTGATAGCGCCCTTTTCATCTGTGGGTTCATGAGCGCGTTTCAGATTGATGTTAACAAACTCGGCATTGATGTGAATACTCAAAAGACTTTCGCTCATGTTTCGGAAGCTTAAGACTTGCTAAAGTCCACCGTGCAGGATAAATCTGCCTCAGAATAAGTGCTGCTTCCATCCTCTGGACCAACCTCAATAGTAGATGTGTCAGTTGTCAACAATAGTATCTCGATGTAGCCCAGATAACGCACTGTTTCTGTTTTGGCAGGGTTCCCATGGTACTTATGTACATATGTAGATTAGACAGCACTCAATTCTGTTGTAAAAGTCTATAGACATCGGTGCACTAATCCTATCTACACTTGTTATATCACTAATCAATTGATATCTATTTCCGATCTCTCCAAAATAATTCGCTGGACAGATGAATAATGTTTCTTATCAAAATAGTACCACACGTGTTTTATAAATAAGCGTATGATAACTCTGATAATCAAGGCAGATATTGATTAGTGATTGCGAACACTTCTACTTAATATAGATTCGCATGCAGTCCGCCTATGACTAATTTATTTATTCTCTGTTCCACAGTTTTCGACTCATGGGGAAAGATTCCCTCCGGACTTCTAAAATTAAATTTATACGACATTGGTAACTTTGACGAGTGTGTCCAAACGTCGGTGACTTTAAGTGCACGCACTGGTTTGGTTTCTGGTCAATATTGTTTTGCAACAATTCCGGCAAAAAAACCGGAGGCATTGAAAGTTCCCAAGATGGAAGGGAGAGATGGTCTGATAGACATGATATCAATTAATATTGGTATATGTGTTCCCGATAGCTGCAGTCCGGAGTTCCTTACATCCGTGTTTGAGTTATCTCTTGGTAATGTCTTCAATGGAGCGCTATCAGGAATTTCCATTGGATCCTGTACGAACGGAAGGATACCGAATTTTAAAACCATCGACATTATTGGCATGTGAGTATTGACTCAGGCTGTCGTCTGTCAGTGAAGATAACTAATCCATTTTGTTTTCCTTTACAGAACTTTCTTCTCCTTCATCGTAGCACTTATGATTCTAAGTTCAATTTATGATTTTTTCACAACGTACTTTGGAAGTAAGTGTATAAGACAAAGTTCAAGCGAACGTATGCAACATAAAACCCTGAACTTTAATTTTATTTCTGTTGCGAGCTCGGAGGCGTGCCATGCATCGATCAACCAATTTGATTGATCGTTTCACGATCAAGAGATCGCCACGTCCCCTTGTGACTACTGACGTTTTAAATCCGTTTGCAGAGGTGGTGTGGTAAAGGCTGTGATTACCACCTGTCCTGCTAAAGACGTCCCGCTTTCCTGTTTTGGTGTTGAAATCACCTATTATAGAACATTCTCTGGAGACGTAATCTATGGCGAATTTAACATTGATGCGAATTCTCTCACGTTCTCTTACGTGTCGGAAGCTTTAAACTTGTTGCCTTTGTCTTCCGCATGCAATAAATTCTCATGTAAACAGGCGCTACTCTTGTTAGCCACCAAATACAGCTAACCAAAGTGGTAAGAACCCAATCCAAAGTTCACCCAGTGGCGGTGACAGTAGAAGTTAGTAGGCAGAGGGAAAATCTGTGGACTGTTGTATCTTGATGCACCTGTTCAACTTTCAATCACCGCGGGCTCATACTTTCAGATCAAAATAATAGATAGATGCAATAGTCCTTTATCTCGGTAGGCTAATGCTTCATGTCTAATGTGTCATGAGAAGCTTCTCAATTTGAATTCGGCTTAAAGAAAACGGAACACTGATAAAAAGAACGATTGCAATAACTAGATTCAGGCTCTGTATGGGTTGTGGTCTCGAATATATATTTTTATTTTTTGTCCTTGCTGCCTATTTAGACTTGGCTTGGGTCTAGACTTGCCCTTTTTTGCTAATAACATCTTCATATCACTCATTCAATGAGTGACAAACAGTAACCTATTCCTGGCTGAGCATCTGTGAATAATTCCGAATTATATTTTAGAGTCACCAATACCTGTCCTGTTGGCATTCTCCATCCTAACAAACTCGAAGAAATTATTCGCGATCAACACTAAAAAATCGCTCAAAACAATTGACTGCCTGACAGGTATACGTGTATTTTCAATGATTTGGGTTATGTACGGTCATACCTACGGGAATAGCTTAGCCGTTCCAGTGATCAACACAATTGATATCTTTCCGGTAAGCCAGTGAACTATGCAGTCGAGTCACAGATACATATTTAGTTTTTTGTTTGATTTCCAGTGGTTCAAAGCTTTTTGGTCGATGCACATACTAAATGCAACAGTATCGGTTGATTCTTTCTTCTTCATCGGTGGTGTCCTTGTTGCCTGGATTGGATTCCGAGAACTGGATAGAACGTAAGTTTTCAAGACTTTGCCCTGCTAACAGTGTTTCTCATCGTTGACTTTGCTTAGGAAAGGCAAACTGAACATCGTTATGATGTACGTTCATCGGTATATTCGACTTACACCTCTTGTAGCTGCCGGACTCCTATTTCTCTTCAGTGTGAATAAATTTATCGGCACTGGACCATTTAAACAGAGTCTACTTGGTATGGATGAGTGCAATGGTTACAATTGGTGGCCGGTTTTGCTCTACATTCAGAACTATTATGTCCAAGATACTGCGGTAAGTGGCGTATAAGCTTGGATATGTAAGTTTTACTTCACCTTGGTTCTTTTTCAGTGCTTTCCACCAACATGGTATTTGGCCATTGACTTTCAACTCTATATTCTTTCACCACTTCTTCTGATTCCGATGTGGAAATGGGGAAAAAAATTCTCACCCGTCTTGGTAGTCCTGTCACTTTTGTCAATCGGATGTGTCATGGCGACGTACTTCACAGAAGGTTACACTGATCTCAAGGGGTAGGTAAATAGCCATTGGAGTCTTTCTGATTCTTTCGGCCATCTTTTGTGCCTGAATGGAAGATCACACAATTTTTTTTTTGTAAATATTACCAAAATAATTCCATTTCACAGACAGTTTAATGAACATGAATGGGAGAAGACATACACCCCGACGCACACCAGATACTCGCCTTGGCTGGTCGGCTTTGGCTTGGGGTACTTCATGCACATTAATCAGCAGAGAGTCTTCCGCCTATCAAAAGTAAGTTTCTGGCTCTTTAACTTTATTATATGGAATGATGAGATTATTTTGCTTTTTTCTAGATCTTACAACTTGCCGGTTGGACGGTTTCCTTCATCATTATTGTATCGATACTGTTTGGTCCTTATTCCACAATAAGCAAGGGAGATGGCACCGTCTTTGAGGCCGCAATGTATGAGTCATTGAAGCGTGTTTCTTGGGCTATTGCATTAGCTTGGATTACATTTGCTTGTCAGTTTGGATTCGGAGGAGTTGTTGATGCATTCTTGTCACATCCGTTTTGGCAGCCATTAGGACGATTGACGTATTCCTTGTATCTCGTGCATTTGGTTGTGATATTTATTAATTTGGGAATGACGCGTACGAGTAATTACTTTTCCGATTACAATGAGGTGGGTTTCTAAATTTGAGAATTAATTGTTATCCTAATAACCTGCCCATTGTAGATTCTTAATTTTTGGGAGACGTTTGGAACTTCACTGATGATGGCAATTGCTTCGACATTGGCTTTTGAATCGCCAATACCTGTACTGGAAAAGGCTATATTTGGCAGAGGAAAACCAGAGAATAAGCTCCCTGTGGAGGCTGCAGTTCCTCCGCAAATCATTGTTGTAGACGTTCCTAATAAGGATGTGTAACTCAACAGCGCCAAGTAGATTTATTTCTTAAACTGCTATTATTTATTTAATTTATTTAAATATCAATAAATTTAGCTTTTTGTTTAATTCGTGTATCATGTTTTAGATCTCATCATTTTGTAAATCTAATTTGTCGGGACTGAGTTTAAGCACAATTTTGCAACAATTGTCTCCCGGGGCTCCCGACGTTAGGAAATTGAGACTGAGACCCAGTACCCTTCTATGCGCTTTGATCCCGAGCACGCTGTTTCTACTCCTTAGTACTTAAAATGGAAGTTCGGTCTTTGTTGTCGTATTGAATCCAGGGACTGTGATTTAAGCACCATCTTGGCTATAGCATTATTGTCCATTAGCTCGATGTGGTATAACCTGTGCGTTTTGAATTTTTGGACTGAGTCCACCATCTCAAATCAGCTTGTAGAGTTCGCAGTTGTGTCTTCTCTTCCATTCGTCCTCCTCACATATGGAAGTCGATGGCCAAGTTCCATGTTGGTGCACCGAAACCGAATTGAAGCAACATCATGTATTTGCCCAGACCCTTAGACCATCTTAAATTTCATTAAACAATATTATTTAAATCTTACATACATAAGCAAACCCATATGTCGAATCAAATCAAATATCCAAAGATGGATTTCTGTCTCAAAAGCGTTCAACATCTGCTCTGGTTTCTTGCTTATGGTCCGGCATCTTGGAATACCTTTTGCGAATCCATTGAGAACACTAGTGAAGCTGCTAGACTACGTAAAGTCTTATCTAAGGACCCCACGGTCCCAGGGTATCTCAGAAGAGATGATAACTCCTGGACTGAGTCGAGTCAAAAATCGCTTCAACCCTTAATGGATACTCACTTCCCGGGATGTAAAGACCCCGAACAGAATGAGTTCATCCCGCACCCCATTCCAAACAACGAGGACATCGACGAAATCGTCACAGAAAGCAAAATAGCATGAGCTGTGAAATCATTCAAACCCTACAAATCTGCAGGACCAGATTAAATCATGCCAGCTATGCTTCAATACGCTCTCCATACAATCTCCACATGGCTAACAGTCATCTTTATGGAGGGAAAGTCATCTTCATCCAGAAAGCAGGAAAACTCAGTCACTCCACTGCAAAAGACTTCAGACCGATTAGTCTCTCTTCCTTCTTCCTGAAGGAGGATCTGCTCTGGAAAGAGAGAACACCCACACATCGATAAACATCCTTATCGGTGTACTGAAAGCTAACGTCGAACACAAGATGAGGGAGCTAATCAACACCTCTTGGTCCGCCAGAGGCGACTGCATTATATCCCGCAGCTTATGGCAGAGAATAGACCAGAACAAAACAAAACGTCTTCTGGCTATGAACAAAAAAGATACTCGCATCCTAGTAGGAGTACTGACGGGACATTGTGCCTTAGGTACCATCGCCAGGAGACTCGGCATCGACTTCCCAGACTACTGCAGGAGCTGTCAGGATGCGGAAGAGACAGAAACCATCAAGCACTTACTCTGCGAGTGCCCCAACCTCCAAAACCGCCGACTCCGACACATGGGAAACAGGCTGTTTGGAGAAGTGAGTGACCTAACAGAAGTACCGATAACAAGCATACTCCACTTCATTAAGAGTACAAAGTGGTTTGATAGACCACCCACCTAGTACCCAAGGTTAGAACATGGCCCACAACATAAAGGGTGACACAATGGACCAGTAGGCCCCCGTGAACGCTCAGTCATTGGGCTGGGCACTTCCCCCATAACCTAACCTAACCTAACCTATGGTCTGGCACCCGGGACCATACTGCAAAGCTCAAGAAGAGAAATTCTTTGGTATTTTCTAAGATATCGTCAATCTGATGGAAGCAACACTGGTACTTCCTGAATAGTGTGTTGCGTCTTATCAATGAAACCGATGGTATTTTCTGTATATTTTCTAAGCCTTTTGAAAAGCAACTCAACGGAGGGACTAATACTTATCCACACCAGGTTAAACAAGAGCCAAACAAATTTTTTTGTCCGCCTCTAAATAATTTTCTTTGCTGGGTGGCCAAAAATGCCCGCAAGGTTGCTTTTATCAGTTTAGATATGTATATTGCGTCCTTACTCAAAAGCATCCTCTCTTCGGCGAATTACACCTTTCTGATTCTAAGGTAATGTGCACCTTCCTCAAAAACCACTTAGCACGGCCTTTCCCTGACCCCGTATTTTTCTAAAATTAGCAATTCGTTTTTAGCTTTTTATTAAGAGCCATATTTTTTTTTGGGATCCATTCTTTTATTTCGAAATCTGCTATTTCTTTGGAAATGTCATCATATCAAATTATTTATTAAACATCTGCCTTGATGTCCCCAGAAACCCCTAAGCACTTCCACGCACACATTCAAGAGTGATTTACGCTTTTTTGTTGATAGATTCTCAGTAATCAATCGAAGTGCTGTAAGCTCCACTTTATTATATTTCACTTCCGCCTTCTGGACTCCCGACCACCACCACTTGGCTTAGATTCCGCAAAACAGAGTTATGTCGAAGTCACCTTCGACCCGTGTCAGGTGTAAAATCTACTCCGTTCCAGTCACCCATTAAATTCCATCTTGGTGTCCCCAAAAATGGAAAAATTCCGAATTAAAATTGGCACACTGCTGCTCCTGTTGCAATACGTCGAACCTGGTGATTTATCAACAGTACAGTGCGGCCATTTATCATAACAACGACAAGTTAGGAACTCTTAACCAGATGGGACTCCTCATCAAGTTCTGTTAAGTCAGCGTTCGCCCATGTTTGGCCAGGACAAAGCACATAAATCGACTGTCATTCGAGCCAATTCTAAACGACACAAGAATACCTGAGTAGCCGGCCGTCCTGTATGACCAAGGAGCAAGGAATACCTCCATGCAGTGTTAGTGAGTAGAAAATCAATTTGGAACGGCGCTCGTTCGTCCCCATTTGGGTTTATTTATGCGCGCCAGGGCAGCATGTAGGTCGGGTCTCTCGTTTTTTAAGTCATACATACCTTGTAAAATTTTGAAGTTTGAAGTACTAGCGGTGTTCATTTAACGTCGAGCCATCCCACCTCACATATACCACATTTTAAACGCTTTGTCATGACATTATTCAATTTAGTGGCACAAGCCATCAACTATCTGGCAACAGTCAGTGTTGTTTCATGACATTCGCACATTAGGCCGCATGCCTTTCAATAGTCCATTACGGGCGAGAAATATGCCTGTTTCTGGGCGATGGCCTTACAGAAGCTCTCAAAAGGGAGGGGTGTTCGGGCTTCCAATGCCAATTGTGTGGATGGCGATGGTTTCTCGCGATTCCCGATTGCTGTTGACCGTGAAACTGTTCTTTTAACCGGGCCTTTGTTTTCTTTTGAGAGGTTCAAGGAAATGTACAGTAAGTGTTGCTATTAGACACAGCCATCTATACAACAAAGCGACATGCAATTGTTGGGGTTGTAATTTCATGCTCATTTGAAACCACAACATGCGGCCTGGGGCCTGTGGCAGGGGTTGTTCGTCATTTACTTCACCCGCTAATGCAGTGTGGGCGAGCACTCGAAGACATTTTGGTGCCGGGTCTCGGTATAAGTCACTTCGTGCTACACGCGAGTGATCCCAATTTCTTTACCGTTCCTAGGCTGCTATGCACTTTTGTTTAAAAAACTTTTTGAGAGCTGTGCGAACAATGAAAATCATTACCGCTACACGATGAGAGCGTTTTTTGACATTTTGAAGTTGAAATTAGACGTTGCATGCTTATGACTGTGCTGGTATGGCTATAAAGTCTACTAGGGAAGTGCTATTCGGGGCTTAAGATTTGAAGTCTCCTAACGATATCCGTTTTGGCAAGCATGTAAGCCGCCCAACTCTGTTAAGAATGTTTAAGGTACGCGAGTGTTTTTACATTTTTTTTTCCTAGAAATTGTCATGAACATTGACTAGAGCATGGTAGATGATTTATTGCGGAGAATTTTATTGCATGATTGTGCCGTTGTGAAGGAGCAGCAAGCCTAAAGCATGGAACCTTGAAATACGACGAATCACCACCAACAGTCTCCAGAGTGGAGTATGTTGTATGGTTGCCACAAAGCTTAAATCTACATCTTTTCGGAGAGAGTTCGGATTTTCAGGACAGGAAAATCTAAGAATCCAATCTAAGAATAATTTGGAAAGTTTTCAAAAACTTGAGCACAAAGGAAGAACGCGGCGTTGGAAGACTTCACCCACATTTTAAAATTGAAAATGTTCTTGGTTGGTGTCAGATTTCAAGCTTGATTACCCACTACCCGCCCAAAAAAAAAAGCGTTGGAAACCTATAGCAGGAAATTGTGTCTTCCTGAAAACATTCATTATATGTAGAGTCGATGTTCGAAAACCCTTCTCAGAACACCTTGAGCTCATTGACATAACCCTTGTCTAACTCATTCACCAGCCAAACCTAGCGAATTATGGAGTTAAACTATTTAGCTATTTCGAGATTCTTCCACTGCCATTGACTGCAAAATGCAGGGTTGTGTATCGAGGAGAGCTACAACTTTAGTCCAGGATAATGAGTTCAATGACAATCAACTAACTTGCTTGGGAAAACACTCCAACGATTCGATATAGATAGTAGAAATCGCCACCTAGAGCCATCCATCTGTCTAGTACCAAATTTTAGCCGCCGTGGCTCAGTGGTTAGTGCTTTGAACTGTCTGTCCACTGAACATTTTTCGCGGCAACACCTCTCGTCGGGGAATGACAAACTTCCGAGAGTAGATTTTTTCATAAAAAAGCATCTAAATTCGCCTTTCGGAGACGGCAATAAATTGTAGGTCCTTTCTATTCGTGCGACTTACACATGGTTGCAAGACTCATCCCGCGATGTCGCGCCAGCCTTCTTCAATAGCAAATAGAGCATATCTACGATGCAACGAACTTTAATTTCCTCAAGGACTTACTCGTACAGGAGCAAGGTATCTTGTCTAACAAGATTTAAATTATTTGGACAACCCGGGACTAGTTTGAATTTGGTAAGAAAACTAAAGTCTTGCTGGAAGCCAGGACAGAACATTATTTCAAAACATATGATGAGCTTGATAGGCTTTGCCTACATCGGTGATTGTCAACATATTCGATCAGATCTTCAGAACCAATTCTACATTCGGGTTGATCAAAATTCCTTTATATCACCTTTGTTAGATCAATCCTCGAACACGCCAGACAAGTTTGATTTCTATATCATGCTACAGACTTCCAGCGAATTGAAATTTTCCAGTGAAGGTTCATACATTTTGATCTACGAGGTCCTTTTTGGACTGACGATTATAATCTGCCGCCTCAAACCATCAAACCCTTCCAAACGTCAATGCCACTGTCTATGTACTCTTCGCCCGGTTGGCTTCTGTCATCACCGCGATCGATGGATCTATTCTTCTGCACTGCTTTTAATTATTACTATCAACACTTTTGAAACTTCTTCTCAGCTCTAGACTGATTCTGGCATTATAACTTGTACCTATCTCAAGCGTTTTGGGATATTTAACAACAATGGAAGCAATTTGCTCCCCACACACAGAGCTTATGACATCTGAAACTCAATCAGTAACCTTTCAATGAAAATGAAACGGAAATTTACAGTATAATACCACACCCATGCTTAAGCCATTTACATCTAAGAATACGAACTTGAATTCGTAAGAATTCATACATTTCTCCAAAATTCTCGGACGGTTCTGGCCTTCAAGAGAACCAAGCACTTAAGATTTAATTACATTTCCATAAGAATCCATTCATGTGTTGCATGCAGCCAATTGTGTGATTGCTATCGAATATCTTAATTTCGTTCTCAAAATTATACTCGATTGCGACCCGTGTCACCGACCGTAAATTTATTTTATAGACGCGTTAAATATTAAACAATCAGAACATTCTTCGAGCATTACACTCCGGCATATGAAAGCAATAAAAGTCTTAAAGTATCATAGTAACGCCACCGGTACGGGCCTTAAAGCACCACAAATTATCGCTTCGCGTGAGCTATGTAAATACGACTGTTGGCACGAAAGTGCTCTAATTAATATAAAGATACCCATGTAGACGTCATACGCTGACCTTGGATACCGCTGCGGGTGCTTCTTCAACAAAAGACACCCTGATTTGGGAACTCTCGCCTCCATTAAATTAAATAACAATTACGCGCGGCCTAATGTGACTTACACACAGTTGAACTGAAAACAAGCGCGACTAGCAAAACAACGCACAGAAACACAGAAACCCAGAAACACTCTCGAACACGTGAGCAACGTAACGTAATTTGATTTTGGATACGATTCCATTCAAGTCCTTAAACTCTCTGGCGAGAATGGCAGAGCAAGTAGGACCTGCCCTACGCTACGCCAGGGGCTAGTCAGGGATTCGCCTCCAGAATGATAAGGTGTGTCCGTGTCTTGCGGTCGATTATAGTAAACAAACAGGTACGATGTCGTGTTCCCCATAACTCGTACCAAGTACTGAAGATAATGACATAATCGATACAGTTGCTTGTAAATTATCCATTACCCCCGCGGGGGCAGGCGCAAATAAACACACATAATTCCGACTAATTCCCGTCCCCAGGGATCCCCAGCCCCCTGCGCCCATCCCGCCTAAAACCGAAATCTTAATCTTAAAGCAAAACTTATGCATGGAAAGACAGAAACCCTTGCTCCCACTTCCTGTCGTATCAGTCGCTCTTAATTAAATTGTAGACTTTCACTCGAATCCACTAGATAGTGACAGTGACGACGACGGCGACATCACCCAGCACCCAGAGAGGGAGCAACGAAAAAGGGAAAAGAAAAATTTGAAACGTTTTAATCCTCGAATGCAGAGAGATAACAAAACTCAATTAAAAAGTTTACGGAACATCAAAATGAGCACCGAAGAAGGAAGAAGCGAGCGCAATAGTGAAGACAAATGGAAGCGAAAAGAAAAAATATTTCAACCGCTGATGGTGACTGACGACAGCCTCATCAGCGACGCCATCATCATACTCGCAGTCCTTGCATAATTTTGCTGTTCACTCACCACGACAGCCAGTCAACCAGCCAGAGCACCATCAGCAAATAGAGACGTGCAAACTTTGTTTCGGCCTTCAAGTCCATCGGTTCGTAAGTCCAACCGTCCATCCGTCCATTCGTCCATCCATCCACCGGCCCACACCCCCGACAATCGAATAGACGGATGGTCGCCATCTTATTATACAAATTAGACACAAAAATAATGTGCAAAAGGGAATTAACTTTTAAATTTGTACTTTTTCAATTTGCTAAACAGAATTTTCACTTAGCATGGAAATGAGTTTTAGTTGTCCTCCACGGCCGGCGTGCTGGCGCTCCTTCGCCGGGTTGACACCACCCCCGAACAGAAATATTTTATAAATTCTCCGACACTCTCTGGACGCGCTGTTTTGAGAGAAATCACAGCAAATTTATTTGCACGGGATTACGTCGTGTGGCGGCGTGAGGTGGTGAGGTGGGACTGGATGTGTTAAGGAGGCGTCCGACCATAGCCGTTGCAATTATCCCTTAGTTAATGGCACCCCAACATCCGGTCAGTGGGCACGTAGAGCTCGGTTGGTTTCTTTAAGGTCGTGTCACCTTATTTCAATCGGGTTTTATGGGCGAGGGATATTAACCTCATGAATGGATAACACTGCGGGCCTAATAGTTTTCAGGACGCTTTAACGCGTTAGTGGGTGCGTACAGCTTTAGGCAAACCGGCTTGGCGTTGTGTTCCTTATCCTAATGGAGTGTTTGGGAAAAAATAAATCACTAAAATTTGAAAAAAAAAAAGGTGTCGCAGATTGTTCATACATTTAGCAGGTGATAAGGCCATGTTCGTCTGTCGGCGAAAAGTGATGAATTGCTACACGGCGAATTCTGCAGATCTTGATGTTTGTTGACTACTGGACTCTTGAAAGATTTGCCGAACGTTGATGTGATCTCAAATAGAATTCGAAAGAGGGTTTATTGTGGTCAACGTCGAAGAGATGAGTGGTGAAATGATGGGAAAGGAATTGGACATTTACCTACATTTACTGAAGCTAAGGTACCTGCATACGTTTGACAGAAACTAGTTCAACGTGCTGGTGGTCTTGTGGAAGGGAAACCGAACAAGAGCTGTAGTAATCTGCATGATGATATCTTGGTTGGTGTTATTAACGCAACCTGGGAAGCCTAGAGACAGTTTCCAAACAGATGTGCGTAAAATTAGCTCAGGGGTGGAATTGAAGAATCTTCGTTTATCCTTGAATTCGTAGCTTCTGACCAAATAATCGTTGCTGTTGTGCTCTTTAAATCTTCTCTTCTATGAACCGTCAACGCAGGTGAGACCACTAGTCGAATTTAGAAGTTCTCTCTTCAAGGGCATTTTCATCCGATTTTGACAATGTTCATGCTTCTGCAACAAGCAGGAGAACGGTCCAATTGCACCTTCCCCAGTTTTTGATCTACATTCAAAATTTGACCAATTATCGATTTTCTGGCCCTAAAAACCGCACTGATAATTCTTCACCAGGCCACCCACGTCTGATTTCAGGCGCCTCAGTATTGCATCAGATAGGATTTCATACGCTACGTTCAGGAGATTAATGCCTCTGTAATTGGCGTAAGTGATACGATCACCTCTATTATGGATTGGAGCAAATGTCAGATAGGATTCTTATCTTCGAGCATGATTCCAACGAACCATAACTTATGGATGAGTTTGGTGCATATAGCCTACCAAGGCCGTAGAAGCAGTCTTTCAGCACCAACTGCTTCCGCCCTATGGATTGCACTCTATGTCGTTTGATAAAAATTCGGTATCTCTTTCCTGTCGTAAGATCAAGTAATCTACTCGAATTTACGCTTCTCATGCTCCTTTTTGGGGAAACTTAGCACATCAGTCGCAGCATTCCTAACGGCTTTCTAGCAGTGATGCCATATGCCTTCAGCGCTTTTGTTGCTACTGTTGCACTGTGAGAGCTCTATGAAAACTCAATCGGCGAAGATTGGCATTGGGACTGAAGCCTTTTAGTAATGAACATCCTAACATTGGTGCTATCTTCGTATCTTTGCTGCAACAAGATAATAGTTCGAGTCAGTGTTTACAAAGCATAAAGGAGCATCTTTTGTCGTCACTGCTCAAGTTGGTAGGGGGTTAGTGTGATCATTTGAGTTCCAAGTTTCCTTGCCAAATTTTCTTTAGAAGCGCTCTTTGCGTAGTCTCTTGCTTGCTGTGGCCCAAAAAGGTCGAAGAGCTCAATTTTGGTATTTCAAGATAAGGGCCCTTCCAGCTTGCCCAAGAGATATTGAAAGAACTGCAACGCTTTTAAACCTTCACATTGTTGTAAAGATTACATAGAAAGTCCTACATTTTTGATTGGACAGCTCATTAGGTCACAGATGCTTCTGTGAGAGTTAGTGAGGGTAAGTATGACCAGCCCCCTCAAATCCATCCGACGGATTTAAGTAAGAGCACCGGTTTCCTCATTTTCACACCAGAGACCTCCCTAAGGTTATCAAAGAATGGGTTGCCTAATGGTTGTTGTCAGGTTCTACTCAGAGCGGAACATTTATAGAAGAAGTGAATGAGTGTTTCTTTCAAGTTAACATCCTTAGGTTAGGTAAGGTTAGGCCGGTGAAGATGATGAAACCCTCTTCATCTCACTTAGGTTCATGTAGACCCATTGTAGTACCCATGTATTTTACCAGCTACTTCCCACTGCGTGATTCTATATACAGTGTACTCTCTCATAAGCGGACACCGACGGTTCCGAGAAAATTGTCTCCTTATGAGAGGGGTCCGCCTGTGAGAGGTGTCCGTAAGGAGAGAGTACACTGTACCTTGGCTGTCGTGCGAACTTGAGCAGAGCCGACAGTGAACCATCGGATCTCCTCGATATTATCGAAGAGATATCTGTCCAATGTTCTTTTTCTAATATTGCAGGGGCTTGGGAAATGACAGAGAAAGTGAGTCGTGTCCTCATGCTTATTAACATCCTTAAAGATACGACAGTATGTATTGTGAGGGATACCAAGCTTCGCTGCAGTTTTGCCAAACGGCCAGTAAGCTGCACTTATTGCTACAATTCTGACGATATCTGGGCGAGGACTACCAGTAGCAGTGTTTAAACACACAAGCATATAATGCTCTGTCAGTTCGATGATGTGTTTGAAGATTATTATGAAAGTCAATAGAAAAAAAACTTAAAAATGCCAGGATCTATTTTAAAAATATCGCAAGCCACAAATAGTGAAGTTTTAGTCATTGGCCTCGAGATTATCGGCCATGTCGTTACATAGTCGTTACATGGTTTCTCTTTTCAAGTGCCCTTTACCGACTAATTAAAGATTTGCAATGCTACTAAATCAAGAGACAACCGGAATACGAATGTGTGGAAGTTCCATCCTATTATCTGGATCATCGCCGGATAACAATCTTTTTATAAATCTGCCCAAGTAATCAGTTCTCTAATCACCCGTGTGTCCATCGGTGATTAGCGGTTTTATCACCAAAGTGCTTGTCCAACAGTATGAATATTCCAAATCCATTCCATTCAAGGTCGTAGAACTGATAGTCACGTATCTAATTCGAGTAGAGATATAATTTTGGATATGTGACATGAGAACACAAGAATTCCCAAGTTTTCGTAAACTCTCTCTTCAAATTTGTTCTCGACCAGCAAAGATGTTGGGTTGACCGCATCAGCTTCGGTCATGAGTAAACCAAAATGCGGTGATTTTTCCAACACCTCTATAATTATTAATATTTCATTTATATGAGATACTGAGATACTTGAGTATCTATTTTTGGAGCACATAGCGCAGGCACATAACACACGCTGAATAGAAACAGATACTTTATCGATTTGTCCTTGTGTGACGGATTATGATTCCACTATATCCATATACACACCACCACGCCACGCCACCCAATTTAATATTTATAAGGCGCTCATTGCACCTACCGGCCTGGCTGCCTGCCTGCCTGCCACAAAACCAGAAAAATCGATGCCAACCTACTCTGTGCACAGTAACACATACACACGTCGTCGTTGCCCATCAGGAGGGTTATACCACGACCAACTCTTTCCCCATACTCCAGCTGCTGTGTTGGGCAAATCTTTTTGGTTCGACACAAAAAAAAAATGTACGAAAAAAGGAAACTTAAATAAAAATGGAAGCGCAAAAAAAGCTCCTCTCGCTTGGCGGGAATTAATGTGCGCCGCAGGGGACGACCATGGATTCGACATTCATCCTTGGCCGGATTTCGATGAATGTGCGACCAGAATAAGCAATTGACACTCGCAGGGAGCCGGAAAATAAAACGGGACGATAAGGATTATAATGCATTCCTGTATCTTGTAGCTTTTAAGCCTTGCGTACGGAAACAGGGCTTCCAACTTTAAACAAGTTAATTACAGAAGTAGCCGTTGTTGTTGTCGTCCCTGTTATTGTCCTTCCACAACAAACTGGCTGTAAGCTCCTTAAGAATCCATAATCAAACTTTACGGTCATTTCGGATGTGGGGTAGGGATAATCCAAGTGGTTTTCCGGACACAGCCCTTGATGATGAATAATAGCTTACATGGTGTAGATGGGAATAAATGGAATTCTTAAATGGGACGTCCTACTCTGATTTTCCATTAGATGAGAAACGACATGCTCAAGTCAAATGTCAAATTGATATTTTCTCATGGATTCCGTCACAGGATGACATTCTCGAGGCATGGAGGTGGCCGAGACGCACTTTACTTTTGTCCCTGCAAAATGACAAATTAACACTCAAACATACCCTCAGCCACTCACATGTTGAATGTTGTAAATCAAATGTAATACACATACTTCGTCCAAAAAACAATGAACAAGAGATTAGGACTGCTGATACATAAATCTTAGTGACTTACATACATATGTACCTACCGTCAGACTTCCTTGCAAGAGATTTGAGTAATTCGCAAACAAAGTAAAGTGACATGGATCTGTGAAGCAGTAAGAACGTTAGTTAATTACTTGCTCCTTCTGCAGACTGTCACTATGGGACATGTGTACATATTTGTTAAGTTTATGCTTCTTTAGATAGAATTGGTCCTTTCAAGAAGTGCAGTGGGTGTGTGTGTATACTTTATGACAAAGAAAATGAAATTTACTGAATAGTTTTCGAAGTTCTTTATATAGTTTAATTTGTAGTGTTAGTCATCGGTTTCGTTGGTGACCGAAAATAATCTTTGGCTTTGCAGTGCTAAGCCTGTTGTCTGCTTTGGGGTTTAATCAATGGGGAGATTATGAAGTGATGTGAATTTGGATTAATAAATTTGTATAATTGGTTTCAATATCGGCCTACTGATGAACGATAAAGTCAGGAAAACATCTTAACCGAAGCTATGTGTAAGTCTCTTGAGCTCTTTAGATTGACGTTGGTGTTTTCTCAACTCTCTGATCAATTAAGTCTTTTGGAAAAGCATGAAAAAAGTATTGCTGGAGGCATCAAGTGGCAAATAGGGAAAGTGTTAAAAGACATTGTGGTAAATATCGTGATAAATAGCTTTGAAAGGACAGATATGATTAATTTTAGCCAAAAAGGAACTCCTTTGGGTCTCTTCTGGGTAACAGAGAATATCTGAGGGAGACCAGTTACAATTTGAGTTCCTGGCAAGGCGAGCAGGTAGCTGTCTATAAACATTAACTCCTCATTAGCTTGTTTTTAGCGAAAAGGATGACTGGAAAGGACAACGCTATTAGAGGATGGCATGGCGGTCCGTGCTACTTTTAAACTGCTTTGCAACCTTATCCACTTAGGAACACCTTAGTGCAGTATGGCAAAATAGGGGAAAAGGGCCTAAAGTTCAGCTGGAACGCAAATTGTCTGGTACGAGAATCATAAATAAATTCATTTTGGGCCCAATTCATTCATTCATATTGAATGAAGAGTTTTGGGAGTTTGTTCGCAAGATCGTGACCTCTGATATTTAACTAAAGTAAATTACATCGTTACCATATCTCGATTAATTAAGGTCCTTAAAGTTTAAAGATCTATGGCTTTACTTATCTTGTTCTCATCAATATCATAATAAAGGTAATGCAGCTGTTCTTATTGAAAAAGGATATTGGTATTATGTTCAAATTATGATGGATTATTATGTCAACGTAATTTTTTAAATTTGATTCTCTGGAAATTTGTATCCCATTCCTTCAATATAAACGATATCACATTTTTTAAACATACTACAATCTCATCCATTACTCCTAAGTATTATAATACTTATACGAACACACTGTAACTTGACGCGTCAGCAAATGTCAGTAATTTAATTTAAAGCATAACGACTACTAGCTAAGAAGAAAAAGTTCTATTATTTTCTTTCGGTTGCTGAACTTTGGTTAAGGTCCTCTTCCACTTGCGTGCGCTACCTGAGACGCGGTCTTCCTCTACTGGGCCGTCCGCGTTTCTCAGGTGTAGATTCGAAGATTTTCCGTTCCGGAGCATCGGCGTCCATCCGCTCTCTTCTGGCTAAGTCGATGTCGCTGTATAGCCCGTACAGTTCGTCGTTGTATCTTCTCCTCCACTCACTGTTTATGCCGAAAATCATCCGAAGAATTTTCCTCTCGAAACAGCCAAGAGCAACTTCATCCGCTTTTGACAAAGTCCATGCCTCTGCGCCAAAGAGCAGGACTGGGACGATTAAGGTCTTATAAAGGGTCACTTTAGTTATTCGAGAGAGGGCTTTGAAACTCAATTTGCTTCTTAGCCCAAAGAAACAACGATTGGTAACAGTTATCCTTCGTTTAATCTCAGCGCTGGTGTCGTTGTCTGAATTTATAGCGGAGCCTAGGGCTGACTGACCAGCTCTGTCCCCATATTCAACTGACTGAGTGACATAACTGTTATTTATATGCAAAATGCAATTCGTATAACAATTTTCAGCCTTAGTAAATTCATTTCATTACCCCCGTAATCATGACAGGTTTGATAACGGTTCTGAGACACCTGTTCTACAGTTCGCTTGACTGACCACAGTATGTTTGTGTACACTACCACTGAATCAACTGGCAAAAAAACCAGGTTTAGTAAATTCAAAGAGTTTTTTTGGCGCTGGCTCTTAGACTATAAGGAGAATGGTGCTGTGTACATTTGTATACTCTGCCAATGTCCAGAATTGGCTAGTAGAAGGCTGTCTTAGATGGAAACCTACAGGATAGGTAAAATTTTAATCAACTGAATGGTAACGATGATACGCGAAATCGAGATTAGGGAGGTACTGTGAAGATATTCGTAGGGTATGCTGAAATAGACACGAAAAGCGGTCCAACAAAGGTGTCCTAGTTGGATATCTCTTTAAATTAACGAAAAAATAACGCTCGCTGCCTTATTACGATTGGTAATGACCTCACCAATACTTTTAATGTAAGAAAGTGCTTCACACAAGAAGACGCGCTTTCATGCGATTTTCTAACATCATTCTGGCATGAATCGTGCGTACATCAGAAGTCTACACTCGAGACACAACTTTTTTCAAAGTCTCTACAACTTCTCGTTGTAGACATTAAGATAATGGGATGAGTGTTAAAATATATTGATTTCATTTGACAAAATAAGTCTAAGCAGGTAACTCTCTGCCTTCTTTTTACACGTCTAGTTCTTTGCTCTAAAATAAATCTTCATCTGGGTACTTCCTGTTTCAACAACTTCCGCAGTGTGACACGTGTAGATATCAAAGCCTTCTACGCTTCACCCGCAGTTCCAAATTCTTCTACGGGTGAGTCGCATAAACTCCTAAAGACTCTCTGGCATCACAATGAATGTCTTGCTGGAATAAGTGTGTTGATACTCACGTGCCCATAGCCACTCTAACACAACCCAACCTACGTGATGAGACAAGCGAATGTATTGTCCAGAAGGTGCCTTTACGTGACTGGTGAAAGTCCGGTTAAAAACAAATTCCTAGCGCGACAACCCGATTGATGCCTAGCTCCTGGCAACCATTTATGTTGCCCCTTTGGCTTTTTTTAGCGACTCCGAGTTGATCGACGGTCATGAACCCGTGTCAATTTCGATATCAGTTCAACGTTTTAATCCTTAGCTATTGCGACCGGCATCCACGATGTTCAATCTGAATAATCGAAACAGGAGAAGAAGAATAAACTTAACATGTTTTCTTATTGACTATGGCCACTTTAACAACTTTACTCGGATTGCTAGAATGATTGATTTGTTTTTAGAGTGAGACGGTACTGTTTGTCATGTACATCTAATAATTGAGCTACTATTTGGTCAATAAATCCTTTGGTTACCATTTTAAATCTCTGCAGGTCATTGCTATACGATTTTTAGATCCTTAATCTAAACACTGCCAATGGATTTGTTTAACAAAACGATTGTTCACAGATTATGTTCGAAATAGTTTTTCAATCTTATGTGACCACGCAACACGCACGACGCAACAGTTTCAGAATTCATTGCACAATGCAGATGTTCCATTAAAGTTTTCTCCTAAAGACCAGCTTCATACATAAAATTATGACACTCGACGAACTTCCAATATCTGAAACATCTCAATACTTTAAGACTCTGGAACATTGTTGAAAACTCAATAAATCTACCGTCCACTCGAACGAAATTTGTTCACCTGCGTACTTCGTTCAACATAGTTTAGGTTGATTCAGTGAGTAAACGTATCTACAGGTCCCATCTGGCAGTCTCGAGTCCGTATCACTATAATATACATGAAATCGACATAAAAAATGTTTCCTTTAATTTATTGACGGCAATACGACTTTCACTTACGGAAAAGTCCACCTACTGTGTGTATGTATGAGTAGGTAATCTTTCCGTGAATTCGCTCTGAGTTTATTTAACCGCAAAAACTCAAACACCCGAGTAACCGCCGACCCACCAACCACGAACCGCCATCGCCACCACCACCCCCTCAATTTCTCCGTACCTACGTTAACTTCAACTTCATTTCCTAAACAATCCGGCTACACTTTATGCCTACCTTCGAATGGGCTCCATAGTACAACGTCCTTCGTCCTATACCTCCAATAAAAATTAACGATTTCTTCTTGCCTGTTGGACAGGTGTACAATTTCTGATATGCTGCACACAAACGAGCAAAAAAAAAAATGGAAACTCCAACCCGTGGAGGGCACACGGAAGACCGGGAGAGGTGAGTGTCGGTTCTAGCCGGTGAGCGGCGGAGGGCATTGAAATATTTTCAATTTGGAGTGTGGCAAAGTTCACGATAAAATAACGTAGTAGTGGTGTAAGTTGGCGCTGCAGTATTCCACACGAACACACAGTCACCCCTACACGAATGCGTTGGAAGAAAATATTAATGAATACGTAATGCGTACGTTATTCCCCCCGCACACCGATGGATTTAGACAAGGTTTTGGCTCTTTCTCACAGTTCGTTCACTCCACTCGACTGGATTCCTGGGCATGAATCTCTGTATTCAGCGCTTCCCCTTTTTCCTTCCAGGCGCAGTTGTAGACTCGCTCCTAGGAACATGCGCTCTGTAGCAAGAGATTGGAAAGTAGTGAAATTATTTCAAATTTCGTGTCAAAATGAATTTTCGTTCAGATTTCAGGCAAAAGTGGAGGCAAGAGCTACTACACGGGATGCCCTTAGCAGGAATTCGAACGTGATACTATGATGATAGCGGTCAAATACCCATTTGAATCCAGTTTGCGTCCGTTTCTCTACGGAAAAGAGGTTCACACCAACGACGCCTTTGAATGGGCGCATTCAGGTTGAAGCATTAAAAATTCAAAAGATACGAGTTGCGAGTATCACATTTCCGAGACGTTTCAGGAATGTATTAAGGGCGCCTGTGGACTCCTTTTTTTAAGGGACTAAATGTTTCTCGTCATGTTGAGTGATTAAGCTCAAGGAATCAGGCGAAATATGCACTAAAGTAATTCGTTCTATGCAGCAGGCGAGCCTTTAGAGGAAATGAAGCAATCCGTGGGTTTTTGGGGTGAATGGTAATGGCCGGTAGATTTCTTCGACGTATGTGCCTATTTTCATAGCCCATTTGTCAACAGAAGGACCCTCTGAGTATGAATACACACGAAGGCAAAGTAGTTTTAATGCTCCTAAGTGATTGTTTTGCTAATGGAACTAACGGAAGACATACCAAAAGGACATTTCCAGCGAATTTTGGTTTTGCCTCGGAATTCCGGTTGCTTTTTCGATTCAAATGGGGTGTGGGGTAAGTAGTTCCATCAGAAAACAACACAAAACAGCCATCTGATTGTTAGTACTGATTAGCGGTATAAATACGTATCCTTAAGTGTCGGAAGTAGATAGAATTCTGACTGTTGATTCTTATGCGAATACTTTTGTAAGTTGTGGACAGAAAGTGAAGAAAGTTCATAATTAAATTGTGGAAAAGTCACTGAGAAAATCCATAAATCTGATAAGGATGTGAGCCAAACTAAAAGTTGGGCATCTGATCTAGAGGAAACACAAAACGGCATCAAAAACTATTAGGGAAATCGTAGAGAAAAGAGTGTTGAAATTCTTTGAAAATAAAATTAAAGAAATGGAAACAAACAAAAAAACGGAAATCTTTATGTCTGAGTATAAGAAAGGAGATGAAAAGGATTTCAAACGGAAGTAAAGACATGATAGGAACACAACGAACCGCTTTACTGTTTAAATAACAAAATTACTTTTTATTTGACGTCAGATTAAAGCGAGATATCTTTGATAGAATAGGCGCACCATCTTCTAACAAGAAAGGAGCACGTGTTTACACATACGCGAGTAAGGAAGGATAAAAGAAGGTTGATTTAAATCGTTAATTACTTTTTTAATTCTTTTTGTTACAATTTTATTGATTTTATGTAGTTAAATGTTGAAAATGTTTTATTAGAATATGTGAACAAACAAAGGATCGGGGAAGGAATTTTACAAAACAGCTCTTTGAATCTAGTGTCGAGTTTCATGGTCTCATGCTACTTACTCAACGGCCTATCTACTCGTGGTGGGTTTCCGCCTAAGACACAGCAGCCTACCATCCCTTTTGATCGCGGGCACGCTGCTTTAGTTCTCCAGGTTTGGTGTTCTGGCATCCGCAATAGCTTGGTCATTAAAACCGGCTTTCAGTCTTCCTTATCGTCCTAAACCTGGGAGTTGTGTTGCGGGTTAAGGGAGCTTAAGCGGACTCTCTACATTTGCCAATCTTCCGCCATCGACCCTAACTCATCAGGGGCTATCCCCATACGGGTAGAGATGAGACTTCGGACTTGGTCCAGTCATCTCATCCTAGGCACACCCATGGGAAACCGAGTTGGGGACATGCGTTGAACGTGCCCAAACCATCGAAGTATGGACCTCTCCGTTCGAAGAAGTAGCTGCTCGACATTGAGTGCCTCGCGTACTCTTACCCGATCTCGCCGAGTCACGCCAGCAATACAACGAAGAAATCTCATTTCGGCAGCATGTATCCGCGATCTTATTCTTTGGGTTATTACCCAAACCTCATGGTGAGTGTCGGAATTAAACACTGAATTAAAGACCGACAACTTAGCTTCGATGCCAAGTTCGGCCCTCCTGATAACAGATTGACCAAGCTGTCTCAAAATTGCTCCAGCCTGACCAATTCTACAGGATAACTCAGTATTGCTCCTACCATCACTCGTGAATAGGACCCCAAGATACTTAAACTTCTCCACCTGTTTTAAAGGGACTCCACTAACATGCAGAGTGCATTGAACTGGTGTTCTGGAAATAACCATTACCTCTGATTTGTTCACGTTTACCCTCATCCCAGCTTCAACACAGAAGGCGACGAACCTATCTAGTGCGCGCTGAAGTTCGGTCTGGGTGGACGTAAGGAGGAGTTGTGTTTCTTGACTAAAACATTATTGTCCATTTGCTCGATGGGACCGAGCCATTGAAGTCGACATATTTCGGCTTTTGGATTTCATTAACATCTTGATAGGGATCATAAAGTTCGCGGTTGCATCTTCTCCTCGACTTACCTTTGTCGCATAATAGACCAAATATTCGATAAAGAATATTTCTCTTTGCTTTCTTGCTTACTGTCCAGCACTTAAAACCATATAGCAGAACTGCCAGGATCTGTTCAAATAATCAAATTAAATAAAAAAAAAAAAGACTGATGGTTAAGATGCAGAACTGCTGTGTGCTGTGTACAGGAAGGTGTTTTCTACAAGGATTGGAGAAAACCACGATTGGTGCTTAAAAAAGATAAAATAAACCCAGATATATCATTGGTGTACATGCCCCTATACATATATGGATGCACATAATTTATGTATGGATGTGGTCGACGCAGCAAAAAAATTTTAAAAGGATACTCAAGCCACGTATTTCAGCAGCAATTCTGAGAGTAAGGAGTAATATACTGAACGTCACAGAGAACATTTTTGGTGTACCACAATACCTCCAAGATCTGCGCTGGTGTGCTTGGCCAATAGAATCAAAGAAAACAAGCTGGAACCGAATGTGCTCCTACATCGAGGACCTTCAAGACGAGAAAACAGAACATAAATTGGTTAAGGTTATAGAAGATTGGAGCCACCAAAGTGACTCCACCCTTAAGTAATGCAAGAATCAGTTTCGAGGTTAAATTGCCAAAATTTGCAGAGGACTCAGTCGACACACCGATACTTCGGAAGGCTTGAGCTAGCGCCAGTATTGTGTCATCACGAAACTTGCGTCCTTATACAACTAGATGGAATTAGTTACTATGGAATTCTACACATCGTTAGAGGATTCTGGTGACTAAGCTTGAGTTTAAACCATCGCTTGAAGAATCAGAAACAGGCTACCAATTATAAATTGACACCAAGTTGCCCGAGGGTTTGTTGTCGGTTTTCAATTAGTTTTTGTTTATCCCTCGCTTGATCCCAGTTTTCCCACAGCCTCTTAGGATTAGAAAGTCTCTTACTTAATCGAAGGGACGCAACGAAGTTTGAGGAAATATTACAACTGTCACCTGTTCCACTCTGTGTTCCAGTCAACGAAACACATTTCAAATAAATTTTTTTTTTCCCAGAAATTTAATTAATCTGCCAGTTAGATATGTAAATCGAGACAACAGAGGCTCTGACCTGTTTCTACTGGTTGTCGAAAGCAAAACCCCTGCTTGTTTTCCGTGCATTCCTAATTGGAGAAATTCCAACCCGACAATCAGTATGCAAAGCTCGCCACAGAATGAAACGGATCGGCATAAATTATATTTTTAATCAGAGCCACTAACACAGTCAATGGATTTTTTTGCCCAATTCATCTTCCATGCCCGGCGGTGTTCCGATGACCCACGTGAAATTTCACTTAACCCCTCGCCAACTCTGTTATCAATTTGTCTACACATGATGGCTATATAAGATCTCTGTTCGTTTTGACTTGGGTTTAGTGGTTTATCAGATTACAGAGGGCCAACATGAGGACCTGTCAGAGTTTGGCCATCATTCTGTTGGCACTCTTGTCTAGGGTGAGCGGTAAATTTATAAATTCTTAGCAAAGTGACATGTGGTTAAATGGTTTTTTTTAAATTTTAGGCGAGAACCAGAGACTTCAACCAGTGAGGGTTCTTGCAACGATCCCAACTGAAATTCTACAGCAAAATGAAGCAAGGAGTGCAAATGAAACCATAGAGAGTGACGAGGGTCCCACCAAGGACGTTGAAGTCACCGGATTCATCACAAAAGATGGTGATATTTTTGAATTATCAGAATCCAAAGGATTGGGATCTATCGAAGCTAGAGAGGAACCAGAGCTAGAGCCAGGAATGACAATGTGTCGCTATGGCACTATCGTCGTGTACAGTGATGCAGACTGTAATACATTCTTCCAGCCATCAGCAAACCTCGGGTTGCCTATGGTGGACAAGGAAGACCAATCTGTGGAAGAGGAAACCGAGCCAAAGCCGCCGAGGAAGATCAAGAAGAAAACCAAAGGAAACCGAAGGCAACCGAGCAGGAATAAGGTTCGAAAGCAGAAGAAGAAAAACAAGAAAAATCCTAAACGAAAGAGCCAAGTGCGAAGGGGTAACAAAAATCGTAGGCGAAACAACTTGAAGCAGAAGCCAAAGCGTAAGAAAAATCAAAAGCAACGCAACCAACGACGCGGCAATAAGAAAAACGTCAAAAGGAAACGGATCAACAGCAGTGAGGACGAGGCGCGCTCCAATTCAGAACCAATCCAATTCGCCGTACTCTACGACAGGCACTAGCGCAAGAGTACCTACATGTCACATCCTTGCCATGACATCGTCGAAGGACACGCTAATGGGAACGGCAAATACGCGAACTTTTACAAAACTTTAAATTGAAATGAGCACTTGACTGTTCCCCTTTCGACACATTAAGGAACAATCCCACTATTTATTTTGGAATAAAAGTATTAAACAATTAAACTTGCAAACGTATTTAATGATAATTAAGCCGAATGTAGGAAGCGCTGTTTGCGAACCCTTAGGAATTCCATTCCTCGTTACAGTTCCTCTTTTTTTTTCGTATCCTTTGCGTGACCTCCTTACTTAATCGACAGTGAATGTTGACAGCAGAATTAACTGACGTAATTTTTTTCCGTACTCAAAGGTTTTTTTTTTCTGTTGCCTCATACACACTCCGTTCAAAGGACCTAGAGGACAAATAAAATAATTGAATTAAATTTCAGGGTTGGATATGTATGCGGATAATTTTTGTGTGCGATGGTGGCGGGCGCCTGGAAGAAGAAGGACGTGGCAGTGCGACACACAAGAACAACAGCCAGCGTGAAGATGGAGCTGTATCAAATTGCTGCCTTCAGAAAAATAGTCTAGACACGTTTGGATCGTAGGGCATGTTTATAAGGGTTTGTTTAATATAAATTTAAAGGGAATACAAGCAGATGGTAAGCATTCACGTAAACCCAATTAAGTAGGACTAAATGTTAGTGCGGAGCAATTTATTCAGTACTTGACTTGAACGATGTACAAGTAAGAGTGTGTGTGGGTAAACATATTTTTTTTCCATGAGGACATGCTGCATTTAACTAGAATCAAAACGATGAGGGTCCTGTCAATTGTTTATTGCACGCCTGTGTCTAATCTTTTGCAATTTTTATAAAATGAAAATAAAGTCTGGTGACAGTGTTCTTGGAATTCGTTTTGTTTGGCCATCTTTTAATCGAATTCAGATCGAAGGGTTGGAATTTGATTAAATTTGCGGTTCCGAGAAATTAGGACACGAAAAAAGGAAGCGGCAAACTAAGAAGAAAGTTCTGCAACCACTATTCACTGGTGACTCCTGGCGAAGGGTTGTCCTAGCGGAGCGATATATCCTTAGTTCTATGTGAAGTATGCCATTAATTTTTATTGACATTTAAAGTATGTTTGGTTCCATTATGTATGGAACACGACATCGACTAAATGGCTTCGACGGGTTGCGTGTATGCGAGGAGTCCAATTTTCGATAACATTTTGATATAAATACGGCTCTACTTCACAAAAAACACGCATGATGTTATTGTTAAGGACTTAAATTGATTTTGATTTATTGTCGTAGACGCGGGATCGAACGTTGACCCTCAAGATGAGCGTAAAAACGTCTTTGCAAACTTTTAGATACACATCAGCGTTCCGCGTTCACAAGGGTAATGAGACGCAGGCGTGTACATTTTTTTCCAAACTAACCTCTGTCTACCAATTCCAACTCTCACTCACTCAGGGACCCTCGTACCTCAAGTATAGTGATTGGTGGTAGCTAACACGAGATTGGGGGAATATTGTTTTCTGGTACACACTTTTCCTTGGATTCGGACGGCAGTAGAAGATTTTTCGAGTTGGAGGTCGAACTACATAGTGAACCCTTTATTTGGGCTACCTCTGTCTTTAAGCTGCTCCGTGGTGGAAAAAAGATATTTGACGCTAAGGTTATATACTACGGATAAAGATGATACTAGACTATTGCGAGCATATGCAAAAGTTAGTTTCACAACCAAAAGCAGGAATATCATTCCTTTTTCTAAGGTTTCAATTCTTAAAACAAATTTGACGACAGGTGCATGCTTCGACAGACCTTGGATTGGACCAGCTAACCTCAGTTTCATTTTACTGCGGGTAACGTGTTGGTAATTTTGCTAATGCTGTCGTTGGACTTCTTGAAGCCTTCTATCGATCGACGAAAGTTCGCGTGCGAGAGAAACTTAGCCTTCATTTGCTTCTTTTGACATCGCATGGGTGGGTCTGGTAGCAATCTCACAATTTTCTCTTTGACGTACTAATTGCTTTCCTCAGTTGGTAAGAGTTACAATCAAAAAGCAAACATGCCACTTATAACGTCACGCTGATGCTTCTGTACGTCTTATTGAAATACATAAGTTAAATGATGTGCCTTGATGATTGTTGACAGCATGATGGAATATCTTTCGCGTCTGGTAATTGCCATCGCCACGTCAATTAAGGTGAATTCATTTGTTAGGCCTTTAAGGGATTTAACGACGGTCTCCCTTTTGATTTAAGAATGCAATGATAGAGTTTAATCCGAGAACGAAATTTGCACGGATGGATATATGTATTGTGTCTTAAAGTTTCCAAATCGAGAAAAGTCCACACATACATACATAGTTCAGAAAGGTAGCTGTAAGCATCCAAGTATCAAACGCCCAATATATGTATGTATTTATGTACACTGGAATTGTAGGAATTTTGTGTTATGACCCCAACAGTTAAGTTTCTTTTATTTCAGTAGAAGGAGGACATCATCAGAGCTTGATGCAGTCAAATTTTAAGCAGGTCATTGATTGCTCGTATTTCCACACAAAGATACATATTTACTTCCACTAGGCAAACTAATCTCTAGATAAAAACAAAAAAATACTTTTGTGTAATAATTCCCGAAATTCCTCCAATTAATCCATGAAAATCTTCTTTCCCTCAAGCAACAACTACGTCCGGACTTTATCAGCTAACCCCAACCAAAAAAAAGCCATTAAAACGTAATGCGATACGAAAATGCGACCGCGCACGTACATACACAAAAAAAAAAAAGTCATCAAGCCGTGGAAAACAGCAATTATCCTCGGAATACCAACGAACTCCGCTCGATTCGGCTTTCTGCACCTAATCCCATTCAACGACCTTACAATCAGCCTATTTCCACACCCCCCTCCCTTTCCCTAATCCTTTTACACTCTCCAGTAGCAGCATCGAAAACAAAACCGACTTAAGTACTACTACAACCCTAAGAAGGATGTAAAGGAAAGAAAATTCGATCCGAAATCGAATCAACGAACGAACAATTGTTGCTAAGCCCAATTTATGTAAATAAAGGAATATCGCAACGGCCGTGGAATCCGAATCAGAATCGAAATCACCTATAGCCATGGCTATAGCCAGGGAACACTAACCCCCAAGACAAAGACTGCTTAATTCCCGTATGTGAGCCCATCAATAACTTAGCCGTGCCCCAATTTGCATAGATATCCAGAGCGAGGCTCCCGCTCGCACAAAGCAAAAACTTTTACGGTTCCACCATCACCATCACCATCGCCATCACCACCAGGACCCGATAATGCTGCTCTGCCCACCCGACTGCCACCCGGGAAAAGTATGGAAATTTTCTTTATTACTTCCAAATTTGAGCAAATGATTCAATCGAAACGCACCAGGAGAACGGAGCGAGCCTTTAAAAGGCAAAGTTTCCTTTAAATTATTATGTCTTTATAGCAAACGCAAAAAAATCCACATCGCTTAGGAAAAAGGACGAAAAAAAAAGGATATCTCTGTATACTCAGGCCTCTTTGTAAGCACCTTCGCTCGTAAAGGAAAGAAATCCTTTATCCAACTTTGGTATACAAAAAGGTGTCCTCTCTCTCGTCGTCCTTGAACCACCTTCCCATCGCTTGGCAGGCATTTTGTGTATCTATCTGCAAATTGTTTGTGCTTTTCTTACGAGAAATTGCCAAAGAAAATACTTCACCTGGGAGATGGAAAATACATCAGCAAAGTGCGCCAAAAAAAAAAAAAATTAAAAAAATTGTCCTGGGCGCGGACCATCCCCCTCCATAGGTAGGGTGTACTTAAATCCGGCAGTCGACAGGAACTCGACGCAGATACCAGCATAATGATGGAGAACGTATTTTTCCTCGAAGACGGCGCGGATTGAAGTAGAGCTGCTTCATACCAACAAGTAAACTGAAATGATGCCCATTCAGTTCAGAGTTTGTGTATCTACCCGACGCCAACTATAAATTGCGCTAATAGAATATGGTAATATGAAGGACCACCTTCAGATGCTCGCGCCATTATCAGCATCGTCATCAGCCCGCCATAAATGAGGTGTCATGAAAGAAATTAATTGGATTTCGAAACGTTCTTGGTGGCCACCGAGATGGAGCAGTAACGGCAGTCAGTTGCCGATAGGACACAATCTGTTTGGCGTCTTTAATCCATATTCTCGGGATAATTAAGTTTGTCGTCCTTACGACGAGGTAAACTCAGCGCAATGTCCCTGATTGCCACTCTACAATCAATTCGCTCGCTCGATGGCTTCCTCTCGCTTAATACTGACACATCAGTTTCATTTTTTATCCTTTTTTTGTGCTTCCTGGCCATTATCATCACCATAAGCTCGTGCAACAACAATTTAGATAGTTGATTTCACCGCTCTCTGCTCGTCCCTACATCCAACCAGAGATATACGGAACGTTCATATATCCTTTGACAATATCCGAGGACGACGAGTATAATCCTTTAAAAGGTCGTGCGCTGTGCTGGGGGGACAAAGCACAATACATATAAAAATGATATGATTTTTCCTACGTTATAATATTCTTTTGTACAGCTTGCCCTTTTGCCCACACGCCCCGTCCTCCGGTTAGGCCCCGCATTATTATTTTTATGAGAAGCTTTTGTTCACTGAGATATAAAGTGGGAGAGATACGCAGGACTGCTGCCGTCGAGGTAGATAAAAGATCGAGATACTGCCGTGGCTTTATGATTTCTTCTTGAGCAGGAGATGGAGCAGGCCTACTTCTTCTTTTCTTCCGATTTTATGTCCTTCGTCCAGCCAGTAAAAATGTGATTTTTGTGGAAAAGTGAAGGCACTCTGCATTCTCTGATACATGTATCCTGTCCAGGTATCGTTGGCACAGACTGTGCAATTTGATATTCCTTCGATTTGCTTATGCAAAACGGACTAAAGTTTCACTTGTTGATTTTGCTTGGCTGCTGCGAACGCCATTCTTGATATTGATTTCGGGAATTTAAGGAATTCAGGTCCTTTGACCTTTTTTCCTTGCTCATTCGAGAGTGTGTGTGGTGGGAGTGAGAAAATATGTGTAAATCCAGAGCGAAGTCTCTGTGTTTGACGACAATTGATGGACCAACGCCAACGATATAGGGAAAGTCACACGTCTCACTGACCATTTGTGATTTAGGGACCATGAAGTGTATTCGATCTGGACCTGAGGAGACCTTTTGCACATTTTAAAGGGTTGTTTGTGTTGAGTTATTTAGTTGAATGATCAATTAGACGCTTCATTTGAATGTTTGTTCATTTAAATTTCAAAATTCCTAGTTGGCATGGGTTTTTAGAGTTCTAAGAAGTGCTTTGCATTCTGAAGGGTATTCGGTGGAGAGTGCTTTGGATTTTAATTGAAAGGACCTTTCTGGGAAACTGTTGTGATTGGAAAACGTGCACACTCAATCTACAATTAGTTGTGTGACAAGTATTTGTGTGTAAACTATTCGGAGAATTCGGACTCGAAGCATGAAATATTATAATTTGGGCCCGCATTTGAGAATATTCTACTGTCACTGGGACAAAGGATTGAAATTCAAATATTCTTTTAACCTGTCCTGGGTAAAGTGCTTTCATGCTTGCAATCATGTTTCAGTTAGCAGTCATACTGCTGAGATCGTTTGTAAAAACCAGAGTTGTGACATGGTTGAAAAGTATTCAGATGCTTCGGTAGCTCACAAGAAACCTTGTCAAATTCTCCAAGTGAATGAGTATTTAAAGGTGGAAGAATTCAGCCATAAAAGTTGGACGATAGAGGATGCATGCTGGTTCACCAAAGTGGGTATTTCAAAAATTTCCTTTTTTAACGAAATACTGGGAACAGTTACTTCGCTGCTTACACGATCTCTGAGCTTAGTTGGTGGAAACAAATTCTGCCACGAAAAAGCTGAGGTTGAATTTTGGAAAACGAGCGCTTCTCGCCTGATGCTCCTAACTCAACAATAACTAATTGGCAGGACGACAGATTTACAAAATACTGGGTCAAACATCGGGGTCAAGCAGAAGACTTCAAAAAGTAAGTACACCTTCACTTAAACTGGTGGTAAACTGTCAACTCAAACATTTTCGACACTTTTCTCTATCATCATCATCATCATCATCTTCCAATGGCCCGCTTATCCACTATGAGGGTCGCGGGTTTAGGGAGCTTAAGTGGACTCTCCACATTTGCCGATCTTCCGCCATCGACTCTAACTCATCAGGGGCTATCCCCATACGGGTAGAGGTGAGATTTCGAACTTGCTCCAGCCATCTCATCCTAGGCCTACCCAGGGGACGTCTGCCCGATGGCACGAATTCCATAGCACGTCTTGGAAACCGAGTTGGGGACATGCGTTTGACGTGCGAAGAAGTTGCTGCTCGACATTGAGTGCCTCGCGTACTCTAGTGTTCCTCACCCGATCTCGCCGAGTCACCCCAGAAACTTTGCGATCTTATGATTTCAAAATAGAGCAAGTGGCCAAAACTGGGGTTTGAGGACCCCTTCTGAGTATCTTAACGTTCGCAGAATTTTATCTAAAACATTCAAAGCTTCGCTTCGCTTCATTTCCGACAAGCAACCCTCGCCCTACAGTTAACCCGAAACCCTTTTTCTCCTACCGTTTTTATGTTATTTACACAAAATCATAGAATGAAATAAAAAAACCATCGAATTGCTGTCAACTGTCAACTTTTGAAGACTTTCAGAGAGTTGAAATGATTAACGAGAATTTATTTTTTTTTTTCGCATAAATTGAAGTTCCGAAAAAAGCCCTCTGTGCAGTATTTTCAATAAATATAAGGAAAAACTGCATAAATTAACGTATTCCTGACCCGCGTTTCAACTGCCACTATCTCGACTGTTTTCCTTTTTTTTTTTTGGTATTTTGAGGGCGCGCGTTAATTTATTTCAAAAGGGCGTTCGAGTGTTTCGAGCGGCGGGTGCTCTTTGCGAGGCTACTTGTGAATTCAAAACTTTGTGATGTAGGAGCATTTCAAATTCATTGTATTGCCACGGCAGGGGTAGGTGGACGTAGACGAATTTGCAAATGAAAATTAATAACGCCCAAGTCACTGCGATCCGTTTCAGACTTCAATTTGCTTTTAAGGGACACCATAACAATTTACTCCCCATTTTATGACATTTACTCATAAAATTTCCCCATGAAACACTAAATGGGGGAAAAAGGCGGAACGGAACTGGAACTCTGCTGCACAAGATGGTAGCGCGTCGTAAAATCGTCGTACGGTAAACTAAAATTATATCCACCTGGTTGCGAGCGGTGACTTTTACGATGCACTCTCGCAGTGTAATCATACCGCAGGGATAATAATTTCAATGATCCTGAGACGGTCCCCCATCGCCAACGGTCCACACTTCCTATCGAATGTACCTTAAATGTTAACAGGTGCCCACCAGGGGAGCAGCGAATCGTTAAAATCGAAATAAACGGGCTTTTACCAAATTAAAGCGGACCGAAACCCGATTTTAGTTGCAGAATTCGCCGAGCATATCTGCAATAAACTGCAGATACCGCAGCTATAAAAGCAAGATAAATTAAAAAGACGGGAAGTCTTTGTCTGTTTCCTAGTGTCTCGCCTGCACCATCCAGTCGCGGAACACCAGCCCACGAGGCATATTCCTTAGAGAACAGCCTCAATCAAGTGCTAGCGTGAAATCACCTAATTCCTGACGTACTCCACCAAACACACAAGGACTCTCGAACCAAGTCTGGGTGGAAGGTGCACAGAATATATGACCACTTTCACAAAATATTCTACATGACAAGCTCCGAATCAAACCCCACACAGCAACACAGCCCACAACAGACGACAAAGTGAAGGGGCGGTTTCATCGAGTGCTGGGGAATGCATAATAGCGAAAAGTTTTTCAACCCACTTATCACGTAAACCAAGAAGTCATTCAAAAGTCAACAAACTTTCTTGGATTTCCACAAGCAGCTCTCTCCGGATGCCTGCTTATCTTTCCGACCAGTGGCAGCGGGAAAGACACTTTAACATGCAACAAAACTCTGGATAAAGCGTCTCCGAGCTAACCCCCACCACCGCCGCCATCGTCGCCAAACTACGGAGTCGCAGTACAAGTTTATATGCACACAGCAAGCAGGTGGGCACTGGATCCTATAAATTTGCTTTGCTGTCGCAGGACATGCTCCGAACACCGTAAAGAACGAGCGCGCGAAAGAGAGGGCAAAGAATCAATTCTTCAATATGATACGTTTGCACTTTGCTTCCCCGGACAGAAGATGATAAACGAGCAGATTAGAGGAAAAGGAGAGCAAACGGTCCAGCAGTAGCCATCTTAAACGCAGAGGTTAATGGCGTTTTTGATTCAAATTGAATTGCCTAGTTTGTCTGCTGGAAACTCCTCGAAATCGGGCAACACCGACACGCACACATGGAAGGCGAAATATTCAACACAGATGGAGTGGGTGGTGCTACGTAACTCCCCGAACGCGCACAAGTAATCAAAACCATTTATGACTTTTCCGGAAATTCATTCCGCCATCTCTATCCTTGCTCTCGGTTTGATTTCATCGTGTTGATTTACCCTCCATCCCCCTCTGTGGCGGTCGTTATGGGAGGTATTATGGATGCGGTGATACCCCGAGAACACAGAAACACAGAGCTTACAGTTCTAAGTCTCTAGGCCATAGAGGATAAATAATGATTCTTTGATAACACACATAGACCCGACCTCCGAATCTCGGATTAACGCCCGATGAAGGATGGAGGAGTACCTACAGTCGTCGTCCTGTGGAAAATCGATCATCAATGGCTTTTGGGTGACAAAATGATAATCAGAACCAACCAACTCCGACGAAATGTGCCCAATTGTTAGTCGCCAGCTTAACCACTTCGTGACCTGAAGACGGTTTTGACTTCTTAATACCTCCGACTCCGACTCCAAATCCGAGAAGAGTGCCAGTGTGTGCAAGTAATGAGAGGACACAAATTCTTGAATGGGGTTTTTGTGGGTGCTCCAACTCCAGCCTGCGCATAATGGCCCGAGATAGCGCGGTCGTCGTGGTTAACCCTCTGACATAGATTCAAAGCAAACTAAATGGCATGTAGTAGCTATGCACTAAACGAAAGTTCCGGTGGATCGTGAACATTGCTGGCATTCAGAGAACACGGAACACAGCCATTCAAGAGCGTCAACGAATTACCCATGATTGAACAGAAAGAAAGGAAACAGTCACAGAATAAAAGGAAAAAGGGGTTTCGGGCTTGTTTCCGGGTGCTTGCGCACTCGGTCAGATGTTGTTGCGGAAAATTGAAAACAAATTTGAAGCGAATTCGATCATGCATACCTAAATGGAATTCGCCTCTGGTCTGGTCAGATGGGAGGGGGCGGTGGCGTTGTTTACACGAATACCACACGAGAATTATGATACGTTCACTTGAACATGTAATCGCCACGTAGGGGATCCCCATTCAAGCTTTGTGTTCGGATGCTTTGATTTGAACGTAACGCTGCCGTCATTCCTATTGTAGCATCCGGGGTGAGGTAGACAAAGTGTCACGAAAAAGAGAAATTCACGCGGGTAGTTTGGAATTTATTTTGCCCGCATGATGGTCCTTTGTCAGTCAACATATAGTTCCATTTTTTGTGAAATGCGAGCCCTCGCAAAAAGTTATCCTTTATGGAAACTTCCAAGTATCAAGAGGGAGCGAGTATGCGACAAGATAGACAAAGTTTTTGGATGAAGAAGAGAATTTGAGAAAAGTTTTAACAAAGGCAGACACTGGAGAGCATCTACAGGGCCTATGTTCACCTGAACAATAAATATCACGTCCTCTTGTCGTAAGCTCTGATAATCCCTTGGAAGTCTTTTTTATCTTTTGAGTTTTTTTTATTGAATTGACCACTGTAAGTTGGTTTCGTATCTTGTATCATGATTTTTGTTGGCGATTCAACTTCGAATTCGACGCGAAAACTACGTTTTATCTCTTCACAATCGGATCCATTTTTGAGGGATTTTGATACCAGCTGTTGTTTTGCAGAACTCTGGATGATCAACGCTGTATTTTGTCCTCTTAGAGCTGTCGAATTGAAAGTCGCACCGGTACATGCCGGTGAGGGCGTTGCAGAAAGGCGTATAGAACTTTATCAGCAACATTTTACGGAAAAAATTCTTCATCTTCATAGAATTGAGTGGATTGTACTTGGTTGACGTTTTGATTATGCACACCAACCGACTTTTGTCCAAACACTTAAAAATTTCGGGTACGCAATGTAAAGCACTGACAAGGAGCCTGTCGCCTTTTTACATAATTTTCAGATGGGGTTGTGTTTGCGAAACTCCTTGCATCTCTTAGTTGGAAGATTATGCTGTGCAGAGTTCCTCTTTATTTCGGTCTCTGGTTCCAAGCGTAAATGCGAAAGTGTCTCTGTCTGCTACATTTTCACGGCTAAACCGCTGAACCGATATCGATGAAATTTGGTACAGAGATAGCGTAAGCCTAAAGAATTAACATAGGCTAAACATTTTCAAAATCCTCCCACTGCCACGCCCATTTTTCGAAAAACGCACCTTTTTCAGTAATTTTACAAGAAACTCGAAAAAACTTATTTAAGCAAACGTGTAGACATTCATTTACTCTACAAATAATCCTGACTCTTTCCTTAAAATAACTATTTTTTTGTCGATTTTCTTGGAATATCAGTTCTTACGAACACTGATTCAAAAACCCTTGGACCTAGAAAGCTTGAAATTTTGCACAGAGTTTCCCTTTATGATGTATACAAGGAATAAGAAAGGACATTTCGAAATTCGGCTTCTACAGGGTATTCAAATTTGTATGAAAAAAAAATTTAAATTGAATTTTGGAATTGAAATTTGATGGATATATTCTAGAACAGAAATTATTAAACACGTGTTTTTCAAGTCATTCATTTGATAGCCTAATGTCAAAGTCCTTTCCTTGAGAATTAACATACATTCATGTCCATCTTCATCGTGACTTGAGGGCAGAGGAATATTTACTTATTTCTTGATATTGGTGATGGAAAAAGTAGGGAAGAATAAATATACCAAGTAACCCTTGCGATGTAATGGAAGAAATGATTAGTTTGACTGGCAGAAATAATGAACCTAAACGTTCATAAGTTTAGGGTTCATGGCTGAGCTATTTCAGAGCTATTTTCACTCAAATAAACGTCTCAACCGACAGCGTCAACAATATTTTGCTGGAGAAGTTGTCAACTGAGAACATAAAATATGTATCTCTGGACTCGGAAATGTAACTCGCGGATGCTGTATATTAACCTGTAGAGTTATTGCACACTTTCGATCCACCAGAAAACCCACCCCACATCCTCAACCTCACAGTTTTTGCCCAATCTAAACCTTGTGAAACTGTGCAAGTGAAGACTTTGTAGAACCACGTTGTCGAAGTCAGGATTTTCACAGGAGTCAATCAAAGAAAAACCGTCTTCATCCCCCGCAAGCGGATAATGTGGATCTGAGGAGTGTCTGTTTCTCCCATAGCACACTCAGAGCCAATTCACCTGATAGCTTGGTCATCCTCGAGTCAGAAAGTAAAACCAGGAATGATGTTCACAGGGAAGCCTTAAAGAATTAATATGAGGAATTGAGAGTCTATACTTACTCACCAATGTCTTGAATCCTGGGGAAGGATATAGGGTATAATAAGACGTCTTCCACATGGACGTAGTCGCGGGTATCAGCTAGTATGTACATATATTCTACCGCCTTTGTCATGCACTGTAGCTGTTGTCTTGTCGCGATTTGAATGAATATGCTTAAGGTAACGAGAAGATCTAACATCAAAAAGGAAACTTTTCTTCCAAAAATCAGCAATTCACAGTTTTCAATTTAATTAGCTAGAAGAAGCCAGGTTGGTGTGTGGATTTCCTTATGGGGAAATTTAGGACTACGAAAAATAATACCACTGCTTTACTTTCGTTAATACTTTTGACAAACTATTTTACGATTATTATATTTAATTACGCAATTTACAATTTAATAATGAACTAAGCAACTCTAGCAACCCGCTGCTCTGCTTACCAGTCCGTAAGAAAAGAAAGAACAAGTCCACGGAAATTGTTGTCGGGCCAAATGACAGCTGAATCGCGTTCCACGATGCTGATGTGTGAGCGTGTTCGCTGAGCGCAACGCTAATGTAGTGAAGTGCTTGTACTTCCGCTGCACCACCTACGAGGTGCCGTAAAATTAATTGGCCAAAATTCATAATCTGTTTAAAATTTGTGGAGGGTATTTTAAACCATCAAAAGTGGTCTTAAAATTCACCCTTGAAACCATATCTAGCTTCTTCGATAGGTGCACGGACACATGCACATTATAAGTATGTTCATCGTATATCTTACACTAAATCTTTAGTTTCTCCTCAGAATCACAAGTAAACCCTCAACTCCATTGTCGTTCCAGTTCATGTTACCAAATGAGGTGATCCGCTATCCGAAGGGCAATTACCCTAAAGAACAACACCGAACCTTCCAAGCTTTCACCATCTACCCTAAATTCATATGACAGCACTACTCTCTTCCGTTATTAATCAACGACTCATTGACAAGGGCTCTAAGTTGTCGGGTCCCAACGACATCGTATGTCAACAGAACTTAAATTTGACATTGATGCAATCATCGTTTTAGAAACGCATCTACCTTTGGTCTCTGGAGTGGAAGTGTAATTGAATAAATTGATGGTTTGTCAACGCTCAAATTGTTGGAATTAGAAGGTTGCAGACATAGCAAAATATAGAGTCAGTTACGAATTCGTCTCAAATTTGATATAACACAGATGTTTAGGAGGGACACGAATGAGTTTACTTCTGCTCAGTGAAAAACAGACAAATTTGTTTTCCTCCTTTGACGCAAAGGAAAATTGACGTACATTGTCCTGCGGATGATGTAACTATTGTAGAATACTGTAAAGTCAAAGCCCAAAACGTCTTAAGATAAGCTCTCGTCTAAGGAAATCATTCCAATTAACAAGCAGTCGATCACCTTAGCTCAATAATCCCAACTATGCGAATCTCACACATGCGAACAATAAGCGCAAATTGAATTTAATCATCAGCCGGCATTTCGATTGTTTACCGCTCCGAATGCTTGGCATTGTTGGAGCTCCCTTAAAGCAACAATTTGCGGTCGCTATTGATTTATCTGTAATCCCACTGTTTACGCACGTGGAGCACTTATCTGACAAAGTGTGTGGATGCCGTCAGTGTGCAGGCACGCGGTAAGTTTGGTTCGTGATTACACAAAACATCAATGTCGCAAGCATAATTTCAACTCAATGATAATTAATTTAATTGAATGCAATGCAATGCAACTCCCCATAAGTGGAGGCGCAAATAACATCCCCATCTAATTACAAGCTGTCATCCCATACCCCATCTATTCACACTCTGGAACAATGGATCCCCATCCTACGGCGATGATACGGTTGAGATATGTCCATATGCGCATACTTACATGCGTACATATGTATGTACATGCTTCCCAATCCTCTTGGTCCCGGCCCAAGTTCAAAGTTTAATATATTGTCTCCGGCCATGTCTCATCGGCAAAACACAGGTTTCATTGGACGAAGGGAGGACAAGATAATTCCCGGTGAATCAATGGTGAAAGTTGGTTTGGAATTAGAGGCCTAAGCGCTGCTAAGAGAGATTACACTTTCCTCCTTCGTGTAGCCTCATTCGTCAAGCTCACCCGAGGCTAGGGACCAATAATTCAAATGTTAATGAAGAAAATTATCTGATATATCTCAGGTTGAGTCACGCGTCGCATTAACCACACATTATCGGCTCATTCATCAATCCGGCCAAAGGAGTCCTGGCACACACACACTGACAAATAACACAATTTATGCCAAATGCAATGCGACGATAATGATGGTGTTGTGCAATACGTAGTCTCGGATGAGATGATGTTCGCACATCGGTCAGACGTGCTATCTAGTCTTACACACACTTAGACATACACATGCGGGCAAATTCTCGGAGGTGAGTTACCGACAAGTCATAATGCAATCATCCGTCTCGTTCGTCCTTCTTCGCGATTAAGGGATGTGATTTTGCTGCTGCAACCGCCTTAAACTGGGTTACTGGGTCCGCACCGTAACTCATTGATTTAAACGGCGATGCAGTTAATAAATTTAATCCTGGTCCACAGGAACTTGCACCTTAACGTAGTCTGGCAGTGTTAAGTATGTGGGCGAGGATTTTCGTATTTTTGTTCGACAAAGCACCCACTGCTCAGCCTGTCGGAAGAGTTTGTTAGTTTGACATCTCCAAGCTTCGTTACTGCAACCCCAGCAAATGTAGAAAGTTTCGTTTTTTTTTTTTTGCTTCAAAAACTTTTTCGAAATCCTTCTCCGAGAAGCAAAGGACAACTAACATGAACACAGCGCTTCAGAATAAAAAAAAAAAAAGACGAATGGGAAGCAAAAAAGAATGGCAAACGGTAGACACAGTCCCAAAGCACCTGGGAGCAGCCGTGCTAGTTTACGAAGAGAAGGATCTGAAATGAAGAAAGTTTTACCATTCAATAACAATTTGTCACTGAGAGTGCGGGTACAGCAACGGCTACAGCTACAGCTACGACAACGGGTTGCTTTAAATTACACGTCACTGCTGGAATTTTTGTAATTTTCCATCAACAGGACAGCCGTCAGGGATACAATTCTTGACTTCTCCAATCGGTATTAGTTTGCTGGGCGAGTATTTCATGCTGAGCCTAATTGCACAAAAGTTTTTCAAGGATTTTGTGAAACTTGTGAGTGTGTGTACATCTGAGAAGTGGATGTCCACCGAACCGTTGAGTGCAACATTTCAAATTTCACTTTGATAAAGTTGAGGAAAATGCTTCTAAGGCCACTTGTATGCTCTCTCGAAACAGTGGCAGAATACCATTTATGGGTACTTCGATGCGCTCCCAATAGCATGTGGAACGAGATGAAAAAGTCTAAAAAAAAAAACGCAATATTTCCACACCCACAAGCTCTGCGGTATATACTTCATCGAGGAAAGTTTCATTAACTTCATTCTCGCCACTAATTGGGGCTCAAATTGTTTTGATTTCCACGTGGGAGTTGCCTACACACACACACGCACATGGGATATTTGTTGAAAAGTTGTTTCCAAATTGAATTACAAAAACTATTTGGGTTCAGGTTTGACATCTATTTTGGTTCAAAGCATTCGAGTTGATAAAAAGGGAATCCTTTGAAAGCCAATGCACTTCCTGATGACAACGCTTTCGAAAACTCGGTTTTAAATGCATTTAAATGGTACAGGTGTAACATTGGAAAGTCAATTAAGCTGGCCGTTGGTATAAAGTGCGGATTCTGATATTTTGGTGTTGTAATAGGCTTGGTGTTAATACAAAAGAGGTGCACTTTGATAAAGTTGTCGAAAACTACGGCTATCAGATTATCTGTTGTGGCGAGAATAGGATCGTCTTCTTTGTGGTGGTCGCTATATTAGCCGATCATAATTTCTTAATCAGGCGGGCCTACAGTGCCCCACATCACTTAAGAAGGTCTTTTTTTACTACCTTGTCTCTTAAGACCAAACAGGTTGTTGACGAAAGGCTTCAGGCTTCACACAATATGGCAGATAAGATCTGGTTCGCGAAGCCGAGGAGACACAGTTGAGGGAGTCTTGTGAATCAAACAATGCTGAGATTCCATTCACCGGGCATACATTCTTCTCTAAATAGGTCGGACTGAGCCGTAAGGTCCAATAGCCTTCTTTGCTTTTTGTTTGGATATTGTTGCTTAAATCGAATGGCCGGAAGTTCTGGCTATCATCGTCTAGGTTCATTCTATCTGACAGCGGGATGTTTAAATTCGTCGTCTTTATGCAGTCTGGGGAAGTAGTATTTTTAACTCTATTACAAGGTTTCCTTCTTCACTTCTCTATAGAAGTGACGAAACATATGCTTCTGTACAAGATTTGCATCTCCGACTTGTTTTTTTTTATCTCTTGAAAAGGCATTGTTCCTGGAGTATAATCTCTTAAGAGGGATACAGATGCTAAAACGTGGTACTAGTAAAACACTCGTACCATGGTGAGGGTTTCGCGTACAGACACTGAGACCATGTTGATCAACCTCAGTGTAGGTTGGGATTTCGTGTGGCCCTTTATGGTGGTAGGGTTCAACTGCACCAGGCACTATTCCTAATCCTGATATCAGTCTAAATATGTGACATGTGAAATGCAAATGTTATTGAAGAAAATTAAATCAAAATCATGAAGAAGCGGGGGTTGGACACAGAGGTAGTTTTAGTTACGATTGAAGCTCGGCTTTTGATGCTTTCCAACTTCTTTAAAGAAATAAAATAAAAACAAAAACAAAAGACCTGAACTGTAACAATTGTCTCCTCTGTACACTGAACATGTCGCAAATAAACGTCGACTATACTTAATACGTGGACAAAGCGCTGTGGACTTGGGGTCAATCCCCTGAAGAACGAACTTATGCTGTTCACTAATAAAAGAACTGTACCGCAATTCAAACTACCAGCTATTGAGGGAATACCCCTAAGGATATCTAATAGTGCGAAATACCTAGGAATCATACTTGATAGGAAACTTAACTGGAAGCTCAACGTAAATGAAAGAGTTAAAAAAGCAACTACCGCATTCTTAGCATGCAACCGGATCTTTGGTAGGAAATGGGAACCAAACTCTAAGATAAATCTGTGGATGTACACGGCAATCGTGAGACCAATACTCACGTATGGCACCATAGTGTGGTGGAGGGCTGCAGACAAAGCCACCAATCTAAAGGCAATGACAAAAGTACAAAGACTGGCATGCATAGGTACAACCAGCGTAATGAGAACAAAGCCGACGGCGGGGCTCGAGACAATTCTTAACGTGCTAGCGCTAGACTTATACATGCAAGAGTCTGCCGCTAAGAGTGCCTTGAGAATAAGCCAAACGCATGGCTGGAATTTAAATCCAGAAGGGCATACACAAATTATGAGAAAGTTTCGATAAAGCATTCTCCTGCACTTTCCCAAGCAGAGAAGAATGGGATACCAATGAACCAACGATGATGAAGAAACAGGTCTATATCTATGTACACAGATGGGTCAAAGGTGGATATAGAAACAGGTGCCGGCATAGTCTCCGAACAACTGAACATACACAGCTCAATGAGACTGCCTGACCACAGCAGTGTCTTTCAAGCGGAGGTCCTGGCAGCGACAGAGGCAGCCAATGTGGTATCAATGATGGCAATACCACGAGATGATATCACCATTTTTATTGACAGCCAGGCGGCTATTAAAGCAATTTCTGCTATAAATAAAAATCCAAGCTAGTCCAACGTTGTCGCGAAGAGCTTAAGGTTCTTGGCTCGCAGCACAGTGTTACTCTCTGCAGGGTTCTGGGTCACAGGAACATAACCAGAAATGAGATGGCCGACAAGTTTGCATGAACAGGATCTACAATGGGTCAAAATCGAGCACTGCAATGGATTAAGCCTCCACTCTGCAATCTCAGGGAGCGAGTGGAACGCAGGACTCTGACGACAGCCAACACAAGGTGGGAGTCGCTCACCACCTGTGATATATCAAGGAAACTTTGGCTAAAATACGACAAAGCCAGAACCAACAAGCTTTTGAAGCATGACAGAGAATCGCTGTCATTGTTGGTAGGTGCATTCACCGGTCACAACCTTCTAAGAAGAAACCACACAATGAAATTTAAACTCAATGATGACAATATATGTATGTAGGGGCTGCGGTGACGAAGAGGTTCAAGAGGATACTCCTTATTTTATTTGCCACTGCCCAAGCCTATGTCATGTGAGAAACAGAACATTAGGAAGACATTATTACCAGGACATAGAAGAACTATCTGATATTCCAATAAACGATCTTTTCAGGTTCCTGAAGACATCACGATGGCTGGAGACCCAGGTCAACAACGAGCGGTAAGGTAGAAGCCCGGTTAATCCGGAACCAACCCCCATGGGCATCATAATGGGTACACAAGGACCTAAGTGTGGTGAGGTCGAGTGCTTACTCCCTCATCAACTCAGATACCTTACCTAACCTATATTGCATCAGCTACAACACACAACAAGGCTCTGCCAAAGAGAATCTTACAATCCCTCTCCAAATTTCAAAGCAGATGGAACCTTCATTATAAAGGTCAAGAGATCGCGACCGTTAGAAGCCTTCCCAAACCGTGGAATACGAAAGAGTGTTGTTTCACTGACAGATAATCTTTGTTGGTTGTAGTAGCTGCATTGACCGTCAGTCCTAGACTTCACTCGACAATTTTAAAAATTTCAAAGCGAAACACACACCCATCATGGTGAAAACCACTTTCCTCATGCTTGGTGGTATATGTCAGTTTATACTGAAATAGACAGATAACGACACTTCTAAGCTTTAAGGGAAAAGTTCAAACTAAATTGACCTTATGAGTGGCTCATCCTTACAGCCGACATCCAATAAAATTCCCACTGTACAATCCCATTACAAAACCTAGAAACTTTATGTTTACTTGAGTGTGTGTGTGTATATTCAAAAATATGTACCAAAAGAAAACCCTTGTGCCTTGTGCGTACCTTCCAGTGCCAGAATGTTCAAAGTTCACGGAAAATTTAATCCGAGAGCACTTAGGGAAATTTTCATATTGAAATCAACATACACTCGTGCCGAAACAAACTCCCCTGTTATTGTTGTTGTTTTCAAATAAGTGCAGGGAGCGGGAGGTAAATTACAATAAATACAAAGGTTCATTTACGGTGTAAAATAAAAGGACGAAGAAGAACGGAAGAAGTGTATAATAGACAGCGTCAACATGAAAATCAAAAACGCAAAGACAACTGAGCAGCGTGAATGTCATGCCACCCCTAGTAGCTAGCAGGATGTCGCCCCCAGTCCAACTACAAGCAATCCCTTCTTCTCCCCCCTCCCCCCCCCCCAACGCCACACCCGACCACCCGAGGCCTACGAGAGCACAAAATCATAACTGTTCTCGGGTTGACGCTGATGTAGGACTAGGTGAGTACATTGTCAGCTCTACCAGACAATCCGGTTTGTGGCTGGAGTTCATTTCCGTCTCCTTAGTTGGGACTTGAGTTTCCCTACATGTCGCATAAGTGGGCTGTTGTGCTGGTGTGCTGATGTGTTGCCCTCCCTTCAACTTTGCAAAGCAGTCGTAAAAAGTAGAGATGAAGCCATCGCCCGAGTTCCTTGTACTGCCACTGCCACACTGTATGATGTATAATGTTTTTTTTTTTTTTTTTTTTATTATGTGCTTTATGCCTCTTCGTCTGTATGTTTCTTTGTTTTGTTCTCCTCATTATATGAGCGATAAGCAAATGGGAGGCGAAATCACATCTCCTCTTCCAGGGCTACACTTTTAAAAATTGCTCATTAGTAACCCCGCTAGCCTGCGGTGGATTTTCATCTGAAAAAAAAAACCCCACAAAAAATAGAGTAACATGAAAAATGTACGCACTCACTTACGCAGTTTTTTTTTTGCTGTTTTTCCACCCTTAAATTGCTTCCACCAATTACTGGAAACCATTTTTTAGCAATACCACTGCTATACATTTTACTCCTTGCCTGATCCCTTATGATGAACAAGTCAACGACGACGACGATGGTGGTGGTAATAAAAAAAGTGTAAGCTCCCCCGAAAGGTATAAGAATAAGGAGAGAACACAGAGGACACGTAAAATTAAGATAAATGATTCAAATTAACTTTTATGCGACGTGCTAGACTGGCGCACTTTCATATGCTGCCGCCCGACGATGAGCCCATTGTTTGCCAACCCATCCCCAGGTCCCCGTGTTGTACGTACGAGTACTAGGAAAGGAAGGACGCGCAACAGTTGGCATTTTGTCATAGCTCCCGTTCACATGTCACGCGGTAGATAGATGGCAGAAGACAACCTCGCACACCACACACATGGTGGTGGCTGTGGTGGCACACTAGTGGCGCGGCATACAATGTTACAACTTACAACAGCGCAGACAGACAGCAACCCCTAAATGAGATCCGGAGATAAGCCAACTCACGATGATTAGAATTAATGAGACAAGCAATTGTCAAGGAAGCGCTCTAGCGGCTAATTGCTAAGAAATCGCGACACCACCCTTATTGCTGTGCTGCCGCCTCATTTCCATTTGCATTCACTCTCCGATTGCGCCATTTCCATGCAAGGATGTGGAATTAATTAAATGCTGTCCTCGGGCGGTAAGCGATAACGTGAACGTTTCGCTCTGTTTCTGGGCTGGCAGCGACCTCCATGGCAGGATACTCACATCCGTGTGTTGGATTTGGGCCTCCGAACCGGTGATCAATTTCCCGGCCCCGAAACAGATGAGATGCGACGCGGAATAAGATTTATTTTGTGTTTCTCGATATTTTTTTCTACCCCCGCCGAGGCCGACTCGGCTCGTAAATTAAGGGTGGCTTTGGCACGCCACCTCTGATTCGTTTGTATAACATCGCTTGTAGATTGTAGAACACAATCAATGATACGTTCGTTTAATTGATGTTTTCCAAGAAAGATGATGATGTTACTTTGTGTTTGCGGTGACAAATGGCACGTGGGCCCGCCCTTCGGTCGGGGAGACGAGGTGACGTTGCGTAAATTTGCACAAATTGTGTTATTTCACTGTAATCAGGTCATGCCTGGGACGGTGGGCGAAGGCGGCCGGTGCGGCTTGGCGAAGATTATTCAATCGTTCGATTGAAATTTATGGCTTTTATTTTGATAACAAGTGGGATAGAAATTCTAATTTCCGATTGATCGGGGGAAATGATTTGTTGTATGTAATTCAAAGTGCCGCTGATGGCTGAGGGATTTAAGGATTCTCGTCGAGTTAAAATCATAATTTTCAGCACTGAAGTAATCAATTCTGCCGGAGACTGAGGACATTCGCGGAATGTGTAGGTGTCGTTGAGATTTGCTTAGCGCCGAATGAGATTTGTTTATATTTCCCGTTCCGTTTTTGCACAAAATTTTGATAGAAAATTTGATGGAAGATTGGTTTCCATCCACACTGCAGTAGATATCGATACTATATCCGTTTTTATCTGCGATTGAGACAATGACAACTCATACATTACAGGAAGTCACCTTATTCAAGACTTCAGAGACGTCTCTTCAGATCTTGACAGAGCAGTCAGCTACAAATGCCAACAATCTGTGGAATCGCGACATCATCAGAGGTAGCCCAAACCCATGGTGATGAAAGCATACGTCGGGAGAAGGTGATAAACTCCTGCAGCGTGGCAGGAGTATCGTGCCAGAAGAAGGGAAGACTGTTATACTGCGATGAAGTTTTCCAGGCGGAGGTCCTAGCAGTGACAATTGCTGCCAGTGAGACTGCGATGAGGGTAATACCACGTGATGATATCACCTTTTTATCGACAGCCAGGCAGCACTAAAAGCGATTTCTACTACTAAAATAAAATCGAAGTTTGTGAAGTGCTGTCGCGAAGAGCTTAGTGCTCTTGCCACACAGCATGAGGTAAAACTATGCTGGGTCCCTGTACATGGGGGCATACCAGAGAATCAGAAGACTGATGAATTGGCAAGGAAAAGATCTTCGCTAGACTTAGAGCAGGCTGATCAGTCAGTGGAAATCCCGCCATGTAAGCTCAAACATGAAGCAGGGATCAGGACTCTAGCGGATGCGAATGAAAGATGGAGCTCTTTGGACTGCTGTAAGATAACTAGGAACCTATGGCCTAGGTACAGAACTGATACACTGATGCAAAGGGACAGGAAAACCCTCCATGTCCTTGTAGGAGTAATTACAGGTCATAACACTCCGCGTTATCATATGAAAAAACTAAAACTAAGTGAAGACGACCTTTGTACGGGTTGTGGAGACGAGGAAGTCAATGAGGACACAACCCATTTCCTCTGCCACTGCCCAGGTTTCTATCACCTCAGACATAGATCTTTTGGAAGGCACTTCTTCCAGGACACTGATGAACTAAAAGTCGTACCCATCGAGGACATCTGGAGGTTCATTAAGGCTTCAAAATGGTTCCGATCTCTCTCGGATTCTCTCCCCTCGCCAACCCATCTACCTAACCTAACCTATCCTGCGAAGAAAGGAGAGGGCATACGCAGTCTCTTACTCCAGGGAAGTCGGGGGACATAAACAGCATCCGACGATTTAATAGAAAGGCCAAGCAACTGGCGGCTCGCTTCAAGGCAGGAAGGAAGGCTCTTCGAAATAGTGCAGAGATGGCAGTCACCAATGCACAGGGAATTGAAGATGTATTTAGGTTGCACTTCTAGTAGTTGCTGATTTTAAGCGTTGAGAGAGTGATAGGGTAAGAAGTGCTCGCGCCTCTCTGAACCAAGAAGTATAGAAAAAGTTCGCGGTGCTACAAAAAGTTAAAACACAACAAAACCGCCGGCTTTTTTCTGTGTATGCTTCAAATCATCAACCAGCTTAGGTAGAGGAAAGCATGGCCCATTTAGAGGGCCACAATATGGGCATGTGAACAACTCCTTCTTGAAGTGTGAAATAGAGGACCGCTCGTGCAATTTGGAAGCAGCTCTTCTGTACTTTGCCAAACATGTTACACACCGATTTTCTGATTTCTGCGCAGGGCAGATATAAACTACGAAAGGCACTTTCTTCAACAAATCAAGCTAGGATGCACAGCCGACATCGATATTTTCAGTGATTCTCATAGAGGCGTTTACGACGATCGAAAAACTGGCAAAACGAGTTGGTCTTGAATTAATACGGACATAACAAAGTCAATGTTCTCAACACTTCAGAAGCATCTGTCCATCACCTGACCTAGGACAGAAAGTCACTGTTGACAATAAGTTTAACTACCATAAAGATTGAAAATGTCATAGTTGCTCCCGTTCCTTTAAACATTTACAACTCGACTTATATCCTATGACTTACTGACTCCATAATACTTTCTCAAAGTGAAGTTTCACTGAACAATGGTCCTTCAGGCATGAGAGCACTTAAAGTATTGGAACACTTCCATGTGTGTATATCCCCAGAAACCATTGAACTTGGTCTCAACAAAAAAAAAAAACTTTCAAACCAGCCAGACCAGCTTGTCTATAATTTTCAAAGTTTTCCAATACCCGAAGACCAGAACTGGAAGTCATTTCCTACCGCCCAAAGTGTGTAGGTAAAGTTCTTGAATTAGTAATTCTTCAGAAGTATTATGAACTCATAATTGAATAATTCCATACAGGACAACGGAGACTTGACTCAATGTCGATTCAAATGAATTCAGAACCTACGTTTCACTGTCAAAATGTTTGTTTGACCATCAACCCCGCCCCTTTTGCGAAGTTTCAAAGTTTCTTTTTTTCCGGTTTTCTGTGCAGGACTTTTCAAATATACGCGGTTTTCACTTCCGTGTACTCATTAAGAATTCATTTTCATAGAACTGTTCTTTTTGTTTTGCACTCACGGACAGAAACTGACGTCCAGACCGAGGTTTCTCACATTCCACCTGCGGTCTAAGCCATACACAGTCACATCCATTTGGGAGGACTGCGGCGGAGTGAGCTAAATTAGAGAGAAGATGAAAACTGGCACGGAACCAGCACTGGCACCACCAGCAGCGTCACTGCAAAATACTTAAACACAATCCAATTTCAAAATTTCGCCGACACCCTAATTTATATTCCCGCCCGGTGTGCTCAGTACACATATCCGACTTCAGGTGTTGTTTGTACTGCGTGAAATTAAATGCATTTCACTATTTCATAATTACGCTCGGATTTTTGTTCTTTTTCATGATTCTCACCATTTCCTGATCCTGATTCTTGTGCATTGAATCCGGCAGCAGACACAGACGGGATACGAAATGAACATTTTCTGAGTTTAACCCACAGTGGAACGCTAATGGTTTCCAGTTTTTGCATGCATTAGTTTTTTGCTTTTGGGAGGATGGCGGGGGGAAAGGACTTGACATTCTCGGTTTTGGTCTTTGTTTGTGCAACTGGAGGTGGTTATATAATCAAGTACAATTATTAAGCTAATTGCAAATATTGAAGTCGTAAACAGGGATGCACCATGCCCGCCCCTGACCAGCAGGCGCATTAATTATCTAGTCCTACGTCATGGAATAATTTAAAAAAATGATAACATCTAGTCTTCGGAGGTGGTTAATTAATGTGCGGCTAGGAGCGTTTATATTGCGGTCAATTGTCAATCTAGTCCATGATTAATCAACAGCGAAGGACAAGACTGTTAATCGATATTTTACGGGAGTGGGCCGATGTGATTGACCCGCGGTGAAATAAATGGGTGACAACCTCCTTCAGGGAAATATGCCTTTGTATGTGTGCGTGTACTGTACATGGCAGGCTTTAGGTTTGACAGGAATGACGTTTTGACTGCCTTCGTTTCCGACCTGTTCAAGGAAAACGAAAAATTCTAATGCGACTACGGATTTTAATCATCTACGTGAACAATCGGTGGGTTTATATGTAGGTGCAAGTAAGTCCCCAGCAGGGATATTGCTTTATTGTGATTTATTTACAGAGCCCTCAGGGGAGTTTTTTTTTTTTTTTCAAACTGAAATGAACCGCAGTTTCGCACTACGCAGTGAAATAGTTTCAACTATTAAACTTTGACGCTATTGTAGCCGAAGTATCGTTGGGAGAACCGTAAAGAAAAAATGTCGGATGGCTAAAATCGTCAAAGAGATCATATGCAAAGAACAGTGACAACACTGTCAAAGAAAAAATGAGAGATGCTTCCTCTAACCACTCGACCACAACAACAAAATCCCTGGTTTGACGATGAATGCCGGCAAGTATATGTATGCAGCGAAACAGGAAACATCCTCATTAACCAAATTCAGACTCCACTCTATTTTGACCGATTTCAAGGCCGCACATGAGCAGGGTCAAGCTATACAGAGCAAGGGAAGACTGACTACCAAATTAGCTTGAAATGAGCGGAGCTGTTCATGTAATTCAGCCGTGATGCAAGAAAAATGAATATTTAGGAGCAGATGCAGATATTCAAACATTGTGTCCCTATCATAAGGTTTAGACGTGAGTGGAGACTGATTTCGCTGTTTCTTTCCGTATTAAATCAGAAGGGTCGTCAATATTTTTGGTGCGCTTTCTCGATCTTTTTTTTGTAGTCCTTAAGACTTAAATTATAAACGTGTGAGGTTCAACGATTGCTTGTAGTTTTGGCTTCGTTGAAAAGCCTTCTGCTAGTCTTTCTCTGTAGACTCAATTCAGCCAACAATCGATATGGAGATATTTACATATGTACATACAGAATGTATTCATAGTGTTTGTAACCCTCGTCATTAAGGAATCAAATGATTACTCTATGTACTAAAAGCTGTGCAATCTAGACGCCTTTATCCTCGTTTTTCACTTGAGGGTATCGAGCTTCGGGTGCTTACGTGGACCTTCCATACCTCCTGATCTTCCGTCATCAATTCTAAATCATCCGCAGAACTCCCCATTCGGATAGAGGAGATATTTCGGACTTGATTCAGCCATCTCATCCCGGGGCCTACGGAGATGATGTCTACCTGATAGCACGGATTCCATGGTACGTCTTGAAAACCGAGTTGTTTACATGCGTTTAACCTGTCCAAACCCTCAAGGTAGAGAACGCTCCGTTCGAAGAAGTAGTTGTTCGATTTGAGTTCCTCGCGTTTTCTGGTGTTCCTAACTCTATCTCGACGCGTTCTTATTCTTTCGGTCATTATCAAAATGTCATGACCATAGATGAGGGTCGGAACAAACACTGAATTAAAGACCATTTCGTCCTTCCTGTTAACAGATTGGCCAATATATCTTAAAAATATTCGCGTCATTTCCTGAACGCCTTTCTAAGTTTCCTATGTAATTGTCCCAATTAGTTCCACTTTGGGTGGAGCGTTAGCCCTTGAATTTGTTGCTTATATTTTCGTACACATGTATATGCTTGCTTTGATCTTTTATGGGCTCTTTGACGTTTAAATCTCCACACTTTCTTAATTGTATTAGCTTTGTTAGATGAGAAGAAACCAGAACAGAACAGAACAGATTTGTGAAAAACGTCAGATCATGTTAGAAAAGAAAAGTACAGCCCTAACACATGAAGAATTAACACATACATAGTTATCAAAAATTGTAAAATGTCATTTGCAGAAATAAAATGCTGAAAACATACCACATTGACAGCCACAGCTGATTTTGACATTTTTCACAATTCTGTTCTACCTCAAGAGTAGGTGAAAGATTTCCTGTTCCAAACTGTTCCGAACAACCTCATTGAACACAAAGCAGAACAGTTTCGGACAGAAAATTCTCTCATTGAACACAAATTCTTGTACTTTTCTGTTTCGAACTGTTCGGAACAGCCTCATTGAACAAAACTTTTATTCTATTGACGACTTTATTTCACATCTCCTTAGTCAGCAACGTCACCGTCCATGAATTTATTTAACGTAAAATGTTTTTCCCGTCAAGACAAGTCTGCTAAAGTTGTCACACAACGAATTTGACGTTTAAAAAGGTTACGATTGTTGATTTGTAAATGTCGTTTGCTATTATGATGCCGAAAGAGGGTGAGCCGTCAGCATCGACATGAATAACTGACGGCACTCCCTATTTTCTTAAATCGCCAGGAAATCACAAATGAAACAAAAGACGAACGTTAAAAAGAGCTAAACTCGTCCGAGTAAGCGAAGTCTAGGTGGACTTGCCGAATCATGGCTAAGTTTGGGATGACAATAAATGTCACATACAGCGTCCTTCAAGAACTAAACCTGGAAGCAGCATCATAATAATTAAAAACAAATTAAAGTTAAGCAGAAATGTGATTCTGACGGACGTTGTGCATAATCGGAAATTAATGACAGGTGGTCTTATGTGACATTTGTAAACTCCGCCAGATATGTGTTATTTCTGATGGTTTACTGTCAATCCACATTTTTCCATCACTTAAAATGCCGTCATACACAAGCGATTCAGCAAACCGATGGGCTAAACAAGCAATTACTCCCTGTTTACCAAGGATTAATGGGCAAATCTGCAGGATATACATCAGGTATTATTATTAATCCCTTTTGATGCATTGCCCTGCAATAAAAGATTTCCATTTTATCCGTTGGCCGCGAGCTTATCATTAACACTTCACATTTTGTTGCGAATATCATTATATTTACAATTTTTCCGACCGCCAAGCAGGCAAGAAAGCATCTAAAGGATACTATTGCGTTAACTCAACGCGAGTTCGCAATGAATTTGCCGGTATTTAATTTTAATTAAATTTCATTTAAATCTGTTTGGCTTTAATTAAAACCGAATTAATTTATTATTTTCCCTGGCATTCATTCTGAAGCCGAATCAAATGCATTTTTATGTCCCGCTTACTACTTGTGCCACCCTCGCAAAAAAAAATGAACGAAAACATAAAATATTTTTAATTTCATGCTGCGGGAAAATATTTCACAGGACACGCACACAACAGCTTACGCGGCGGCACCAGCGGCAGCAATAGTGAACAAATATAAAACGCTTTAATAAATAAACAAAAGGACCTGAATCTGCGGGACGCAATAATGAATTTGTTTGGCCATTAATAATTCTTTATTGTCGATTGAAAAGATTGCCAGCAACAAAGGATGCCTGGATGGATGGATGATGGCTGGGAAATCTGCTTCTAATTAATTGTGCGGACTACGAAACGATTTTATTCGTTTTCCGAAAAATTTTAGAGGCAATTCGGTGTAAAGCATCGTCGAGAAAGTCGGTTGGCCTATCAATAATGCAAGCGGAAGACTGTTACGTCGGCCGCACGTGAATAAAAGATTTCTTCAGCCCAGCAGCGGAAGCTCTGGCCAAAGTGGATTTATTTCAATTTGGCGCCATCAAACACGGCATATAGTCCTCCTTTGGAGAATAATGTGGTCGTTGCCGACAGCGCTTTCACAGTGGAGGTGGATTTTTCAATCTGTCCGTCCGTTTATGAAACTTTGAGGACACTGCCACCGAGAGAGCGGGCGGTCCGACAGAACAAAAAAATCATCCTTCACAAGTGGATGCTGTCCAGCCCAGTGAATGGCTCCCACATTGGAAAAATAAATGTATTTTTTTCACTCCTGCACTCCTGCACTCCTACACTCCATGTCAGTGTGCTGCAGTCCAGAACTTTTTGCGGTTCGTACCGCACCTAATTTTGGTCAGGACACCGAAGAAACTTCACAAGATAGGAGTGCATACCTACTGCAGTCGGTCGGTGGAAGCTATTTCCTTTCACAGTGCCTCACGCCCCACCTCCACCCACATGTTGTGTGATTCAAATTGAATTTTCTGTGTAGGAGCTTGTTAAAGGCTCTGCTGTTGTCGCCGGAGGCTGCCTCCCTTGCCTGGCAGGCTGACAAGAAACTTTGTGATGAAATATTAATCGGGCGAAAGTTTTTTGGAAAAACTTCCAACACCACCACACCACACGAACAATGCAGATGCGGAAGCGGTGCAAATTTGTATCAAAATGACAAACGGCTACTACCCACCTCAAAGAGTTCATGCCACTGGGGGGAAACTACCAACTTATTCATGTGATGCAGTTGACCTTTGGGGCAGCGACGGCGGCGGCGGCGCGTTTAGAACAGCGCATTTGATAATTTGTCATTCTAAGGAGTGCCGCACTCATATACATTCTCCGCGCGGCATTGCATTGCTCCCGCGGGAAATCGTTGCCGCTTTAAGAGGAGCTCTCGTATTCTCGTTGAAAGGAACTGCATCCTTTGTGGAATAATAGCTCAAATCTGGCCCCCTCCGTAAGCGTCACATACGTACATACGTGTACGTGTCTGTGTTTCATTGCACAGAAAAACAACAAAACAACGCATAAACAAGTTGTTTTATCCTGTTACTCGCATCGGGTATGCTCGGCACAACACATTTTCGCAACGACAATGTTCCAGCAAGAGCGCGCATGCAAAGTACAAAGGACTCGTTCGTAGGTGGAAAAGAAAAGAAATTATTATCTCGGAGCACCGTGTGAGGAGTGTAGGTCGCAGGATATAATAATGATGACAATAATGACAATTTCCACGAGAGGCAAGGCCAGAACGACCATAACGTTCTGGCGCTTTCAAGACTTAAGGAGGCAATGACACTTTGAAAAGCACCTCTACTGCACACAGTATACAATTTGCAGTGCAGCGTCTTTTACATGCCCTAAGCATTGTCCTTGCTAACTCGTTGTCGAGTGCCATGCAGAGATGTTCGCATGAAAAGGGTTTATTTAAGTGCACCTCTGAAGCTCCGTTCGACGACAACTTGACTTGGCTGTTGAATTAAAACGCAAAGCCCGTTTGCTTGCCGCCACAACCCAACAACCCGAGGACTCCTTTTGCGTCGTAAAACGCCAACACAATAAACAATACATAATGATATTTTGGGGCAGCCACCTCCTCGGCGCACACGTACATACATATGTGATGTGTCATGGCGCTGTCGCTCGACGGAGGGTGGGGCTAGCCCTTAGGTATGATGACATCTGGTGCCATTCCACAGTTAACAGGATGATTTCGAATATTATGACACGAATGTCTAGTTGGGTTACGTCCAACAAATGGAATTTGATTCGTACCCAGACGTGTCCGTGATGATGACACAATGAAATTCGAGATTCGAAGTTTCCAGGTCAGTGTGGACTGCGGAGCACTGTGTGACATTGGCCTGCCCACATTGTTAGCTAACTAGTGCGATATAATATTCATTAACTCTGCCATATTGTGTAATGGTGAGGAGTTTTTGTTTTTGCATGTGCTCCTTCGGTTTTACGAGCAGCAGATCAAATTGTGGCAATGGCAACTGTTGGTCCAACCAGAAGAACACTATTGACATGTCACTTTGGATGTGTCCTAAAGGGAGCGGCGACGATGTTATAATTTTCAAAATGGGCTTATTACGTTCGGTATTAGGTATCTCTGTATCCTGTATTCATATTGAAAAAGCCAGCAGTGGCTTCGTGTGAATTACAAAGACAATTGACTGCTTGCGGAAAGAGACGTGCACGTATTCACTTACATAATTGCTTATCGTCCCTCGGACACGTGGAAACTTTCCGACCGAATTCGGATTGGGATTTCCAAAATTATATGGGATGGAGTTTTCCTGTCCATTGGATTGGTCTATCCAAACAAAAGGAAACATTGAGGGCTGTGCAATATACATACATAAGAAGCAAATATAACTTGTGTGTATTAATTATTCAGGATAATGTAAAGCATTCATAATGGAGTGGTTTAACCCGTCTGAGAAAGGTGTTCAGGAGGATGAGGTGTATGCATAAGTAAGTACATTAAGGATTGTACCAGTACTGGTTGCCGAATGGAGACTGTAGAGGTACCCGAGCCACACATTCCACTGTTGTAAGGAGCAATTCCATTTGCTGAAGTTTAGCAATTTAATTCACACCTGGGTTTAGAATTGACCATCACTTCCGCAAAGCCTGCTAGATGAGCAACACTGAGCTGTAAAATGTCCTTTGACCAGGAGGTCGAGCTAAGTAGCCGCCTAAGACTTATTTCGCTATTTTCTCCTCTTTAATTCAAATCTCTTTCTAAGCTTAGTAGTCCTTAGATTCTGAATATTTTGACGTGCCACTCAAGGTGCACTTTTCAAGTTCAAAATGGAGTTCTGTTTTCTAGAATCTGTAGCGAAGACTATGTAAAGGGGCACTTCTTTCTCGCATTAAGCTTGTGATGACTTTATTTGCAGTTTTACCCTGGTATCTGCTACCGAATTTAACAGAGATGCTAAAACAAGTTATATCAGTCATAGGCGGCGTTAGTTAGTTAGTTAATTAGAAGTGGCCCTCCGAGAGGAGGTACACTTAAACCAGAAAATAGGTCCATTGTAATGCCACTGAGTACTGCTTACTCCTGAAACCATTTAGATTTCCTAACGTAGCTGTTAAGGTCGGCCATGCTGGCGGAGTTCAGATCATTAAGATCGTTAAAGAAGTATTGGCCCAGGTGACCTTCCTGATTTGGGCCAGTGCGGGACACGTGCAGAGGAAGTGTGCGGTGGACTCCTCCTCTTCCTCATCCCTGCAGCTCCTGCAGAAATCATTCAACATCAACAAGTGCAACAAGTGCAGCGCACCAGTAATGCTGAGGCAAGCCACACGTTGGACTTTCTCTGCTTTTCCAGAACCGGCCACCAAACCATTATGCCATACGTTAGAATCGGCCTCACAACTACCGTTTATAGCCAGTGCATGATTTTCGGCTGAAGGCCCCATCTGGAGCCTACTGCTCTTTTACATGAATAGGGTGGTACCAGGGATTTCCTGGAGCGTTCGGCAATATTTTCCCGCCACAAAAGCTTTCTGTCTAGGATGAGTCCTAGATACTTAGCACTGCCCGAAAAGTTCAGAGGAGTGCCGTTGAGCTTGGGTGGTACAATGATTGGGATTTTGATTTTCCTAGTGAAAAGGACCAGCTCCGTTTTAGTCGGATTGACACTAAGGCCACAGCTGTTTGTCCACGTAATAAGCCTGTTAAGAGCGAGCCGAAGAATGTCTGCCAGTGTTAGAGGGTATTTGCCCGTCACGGCGATGGCGACGTCATCTGCATAATGTACCACGTTACCGCCCGCATCCTCTAGCTTCAAAAGCAACTCGTTGAGTACAAGATTCCATAGTAGAGGAGACAGCACACCCCCTTGGGGTGTGCCCCGGTGTGGCTTAATCCTCGCAGAGCTGTTGCCAAAAGAGACGTTAATGACTCTGCTATTGAGGATGCGGTGTATTAGACTGCAGACTGGATTGTAGATGTTTAGATTTTTCAGAGCATTGATTATCGAAATCGTCTCAACGTTATTGAACGCTCCCTCAATATCTAGGAATGCAACCATTGTAAATTCCTTGAGCGGAATTGAAGTTTCTATAGGCAGTAAAATTGAGTGAAGAGCCGTTTCGACAGACTTACCTCTTTGGTAGGTTAATATCAATAAAACCCCATCAGGTTGTTGGCGAAAGGGTGTGATGTGATGATGAGAGGACTGTGAGAGTAGGAGTTGGTAGCCAGAGCAGCTCTATGGCAACATGTTCCTGATGTGGTTTAAAAACATGGGTAGGATGGACCTAACTGATGCTCTGTGTACAAGGCATCGATTAAGTGACGTATATATGTACATATGTATGTACATACCTACAATGACAAATTGAGACGTTGCGACGTAGCAATAATTTTTTTCATCGACTATTTCTTCGAAATACGTACAAACCTAATACCACTTTGAAATCTCGTAATAATTCAAGGAATCATTTAGATGATTATGTCAATCATAAATATGTTAAACGCGCGAATCGATTTACGAATAAAAGGCGAATTTTGATGACAGATTGAAATTGTTTCCATGCCTTTTTGTTTTATAGCATTTTAGTATTAAATGACAGAAGTTACTGACAGCAAACGTCAAAATATGACAGCGAAATCCCTATATATGTAGATGGCCACAGTACGCCGTTAATGATTTATTATTTTCGAAGAAACACTTCTCGGTAAGAGCGTTTTTAAGTTTATTCGGAAGAACTATAATTTTTAACGGTGACTTCGAGAGCAATAAATGTATCTGCGCGTGTGTTCTGCTTACGTGCTTATGGCATTCTTCAGGTGATGTTATATCTCCATAACCATAACCTGGCAGCGTTTCGATAGCTGGCAAGGCTTTAAAATAAATTTTAAAAGCAAAACTGTGTCTGTGTCTTTTTGTTATGTCAACTTTCGCAAAGAAAAAGGATCGGAATGTGATTGACATATCTGAGATATGCGTGAATTCAGGTCATGGATTCCACTTTTTATATGGAAATTATGTTTTTCCATTTCAGTTCCCCCCATTAATAGGTCCTTGCTTCTCCTGCCTCAATTTTGACGTCAACTCTTAAAGAAAATTGTTATGAAATTCATTAAATTTGAATGAAAGAAAATAATATAAATTTTCAAATTTTAATTTCGATTTGGCACTTCTTATGGATCTTTCGGGCTGCAACGTTTATTTCATTTCTAGACGCTTTCAGTTGATAGGTTCCATTCCATTGCATTAAGCTGTGCCGGAAACAATTGAACGAACTTTGTACTGATTGCTTCTAGAAGCATTCTTACTGCATTGCGAGCTTCTGTCGGCTGGCAGTCTCCTGCAGGCACCCAGTCAGCTGGATACAATTTATGCAACAACCTCGATGGCACATTTAATTCGATTTTGAAGCCCCAGTCCGAAGCTTCTCAATGTCTCGTCCACAGTACATTGGATTGGTGTTGTGTCCATTCTAGGGGATGATTGAATTTTGCCATTCGCCTCCTTCGGATCATTCAATCACCCGTTATGGGTCTGATTGCTTCAAACAGTAATAGTGTTGTTTGATTTGGAGTTGGCGCAGGTAATCCAGCCCACTAAATACCTTTCGCATGAAGAGTCCAGCAACACCACCAGATAGGTGCTGGCAAGCCATCGGGGCGTTAATAATTGGTTGAGCAAGTAAGCCCAACGAGGAGACCGTCCGGAGTCCGGACCTTCTGCAGCAATTTTGTGGCTCATTTAGCGGTGACAGTCGGTAAACTTGTTATTTTTTCGATAATTTTAATTTTCCCATCGTTGTCATAGACAACGTCATCCTCGTCATTGGCAGGCCCGACGATTAATTAAAATTCGCCGTAATCGCATTACTATCGATTTTTGCGTGAATTATACACCCACCCACAACCCATATTCAGAGGAATATTTACAAGTGAACGCGTTCATGGTAGATTACACCGCAAGTGAGAAAAAAACGGAGAGGGAGTCCTTTTTTTTAATACATATATTTATGAATTTTAATCACACTGAAGGATATGTTTCATATTTCGACAGTCACTTCCTTTTAACTGGGCGCAACCGGCGAGGATATCTCCTTTTTTACGTTTTCACTTTATGAATGAGTGGAAGCCTGTATTTCGCATGCAGCCGGCATGGATAGGAATATGAATATGCTCCGGCTGCACTTCGAATAAAGTATCTGTTAAATCTGGTCTATAATCTGCGGTTTGAATTAAAGTTACAATGTGGAGGTAATCCCGAAAGAGATACCGAACGATTTAAGCGCGGTTTTCTGTTTCCTGGACTCCGCCGGTTCAATAAACTTTAATATTCTAGTGGTTTGTGGGAGTGATCTGATACTGAAACTCAATTGGAATTGACACTGATTAAAAGGATGAATGCGAGTTCGATACGAAACATGTACTAGTGTTTGGATAATTTTGGATAAAAGCTTTTGCGCTAATCCGGAAAAGTTTTGCTTAAACTTTTTCTCCTGCAGAGAATTTGTTAATTGTGTGTCTCAAGAGCTCTTTGAAGGTCCCACCGTAACCAAGGTGGGTGTCAAAGAGTAGTGAAAATATTCTCAACAAGCCGTCAAAAGTGTCTGGCATATCAGATGTCACTCCGCCACCTAAGAGCAACCTATCCCCAATTGTGTTCGATTAAATGCTGAAAGATCAAAAGTCGCGCTGAAAAAGGGGCAAGAACCAAACGAAAAAAATTACTCCTGACTAAAAAGCGCCACAGGACTACCTGAAACTGGAGCGGTGGTGGTAGTTCTCCGAAGGACTTCCTTCTTTCGCCACCCTGGTCATTGTAAAGTATTTCTTGCCCTGTCCTACTTACTATGTAATGTGATATGAGTCTTGAATATCAGCGTTTGAGGGCCTGGGTTGCGATTGATAGGAAAACTATTGACTACTCATTTTGGTTTGAATCAGAAGTTCTTAACAAAGTGGCGGTCCCCGGAAAATAAATTAATATGCAGGTTATCGTGTAAACATCTTGGGCCTTACACACATATCTTGATAAGGTGATTTAATTTGTGTCACATTGTTTGTACCGGCATGCTTATGATACAGCGGTTGGCAAGAGTTATTCTTTTTTTGATCGCGGCACTGTTTTCACTGTTTGAGTTTATAGCGAAAATCACGTTTACAAATTCTTATATTTACTGTCCAAGTTACCGGATTTCGCCACTTCAGACTGTTTTCCAGACCGAGATAGGTGACAGTGAAGAAAAATAATCACTGACTTTCAATCCGCCCCAGATGATTATTTTTTATTTAATTTGGCCGATGGCAACCCTGGCCACATCCACAGCTCGACGTAACGAATTACCTTGATAAATATATTCCACGTCACATCGTGCATATCATTGCAAATCTGTGAAATATTTGTACCTCAAAAAACACAATTAACGTTCCAACAAAGTTAAAGCACTTCGTTTGTAGGGCAATAAAATCGCAAAACCCCCACCCCGGAGGCCGTTATTCAAACGTATGTACTCGACTCGTATATGTTTCAGCACAACATTCCCCATCGAGAGTGCTGTGAAATTACAAAAAATTGCCAAAAATACATTTTACCTAAAAGATTACCTGACACCTTGTTCTGACAAGCGAATTCTTTCGCAGAGCACAAGACAACGTTCAACTTCCAAAGTACGAGGAGTAAGAGCAAAGATAAAGAATACTTGTACCGAACTTTAATGAATTATTCCTTTATGTGTACTTAACGAACATAATGACATCTACGGAGTGTGGCAATGGCAAAAAACGTCGGATGGAAATACGGCCCATTTGCGCCAGGCACCCCGGCCCAGTTGGGGGCGGGATAATAAAAGACCCACTCACTCGGATGTGCGAGAAAGTTTTGCAACCTTTTTAGTAAAATTAAATAAAATTCCTAAATCCAGCTCTCGCAGCAGTTTTGTTGTCTTGTAGCCTCTGTTAATGTTATCTGCTGCGTTTCATGAGATATTACGAACACGGGCAGGATTTATGTTTGCTGTGCGCTCGGGTTCTGTGCTGCTGGTCGAGGAATTTGGGACGGGAAATCGGAGAGTAATCGTTGTTCAAGGAATTGTGCATTAGGAAAAACTAGTGCTAACTGACTAATAAATTAATGGAAAAACTGTTTTTAAAAGGTCTCCATTTGGAGTGTCTGTGGTGAGACAACCAAAGTTCAACTGGAAGGCTCGTGTTTTTCTGGCATGATAAGAATTAATGGAAAAGTTATTCGTAAACAGGAACATACACTAGAAGCCGTCAGGTATCCAGGAATCAATCCAATCTCGTCTCTGTTTTCATTGGTCATCTTAATGCTAGAAAGGATTCCTCAGAGCGCCAGCAACTCAGAGACCACCTTTTGCAAGGAGTGGAAACAGTCAGCAGCATAAACCCATTCTATTGCTTTTCTGTTAAAACGTCTCGTGTAAACGGCTACGATGGCGACAGGAAAACTTTATACTTATCCAGAAAACTTCCGTGCTTACAAAGTACTCATAGACGCTCAATACTCTAGGGCCAAAGTTAAAGTGGCCGAAGATTTGTTTTTGGCGAGACAAATAAAACTTCGGGATTCCTCAAAAAGTTCCCAACCGGTAAGGTCCCTGCCTTCGAAACAGCTGACGGCAAGTTCCTCAGTGAAAGCCATGCCATCGCTTACTTCTTGGCCAACCAACAGCTACGCGGTTCCAACGTACACCTCCAGGCCTTAATGCAGCAATGGATTTACTTTGCAGAGAATGAGATTGTACCAGCCCCATGCTCTTGGGTATTCCCATTGTTGGGGATCATGCCATTGGCCAAGAACAGCACTGCTAAGGACGACGTTGCTGCTGCCTTTACCATCCTCAATGAGACACTTCTGAACTCCAACTTCTTGGAGGGTGAGCCCATCACCTTGGCCGATATTGTCGTCTTCACCAGTCTGCTTCATCTGTACCAGTATGTCCTGCAGCCATGTCTTCGTGCGCCCTATGGCAACTTGAACAGATGGTTCAACACTATCCTCAACCAACACTCTCTGCGAGAAGACCGTCGCGATCCCAAGAAGCATACTGAATTCTTGTCCAAAACTTGTACTGCACCAACAGCTAAGCCCGCGAAGGCCCAACAGGAGGAGAAGCCCGCTGCTCCTAAGAAGGAGGAAGAACCAGAGTTGCATGCCGCCGACGAGGCCCTCGCCCTGGAACCCATGTCCAAGGATCCCTTCGATGCCATGCTCAAGGGAACCTTTAACTTTGACGACTTCAAACGCTTCTACTCCAACGAAGACGAAGCCAAGTCAATTCCATACTTCTGGGAGAAGTTCGACCCACAAAACTACTTTATTTGATTCGGCGAATACAAGTACAACAGCGAGCTCGCCAAGGTGTTCATGAGCTGTAACCTCATTACAGGAACGTTCCTACTCGTGGACAAGATGTGCAAGCAGGCTTTCGCCTCCGTTTGTCTCTTCGGCGAGGACAACAACAGCACAATCTCCGGTAGGTGGGTGTGGCGCGGACAGGAGCTAGCATTCCCCCTATCGCCCGATTAGAAAATCGACTACGATTGCTACGAGTGGAAGAAACGAAGAAGCTTGTGGCACAGTACTTCTCCTGGTCCGGCGAAGACAAAAACGGTCACAAGTTCAACCAGGACAAGATCTTCAAATAAACCCCTCAGATGCATGCCTGCCACTCGTCCTCTGCTGCAGTTGCCGAGCAAATATCCAGCGCCAGCGGTGAAACTCACAAAAGCAACAACACACTACTCGTAACTTATAATCCATCTTTTTGACTCAGAGCGGTTGGGTATGATGGCTCAAGATGTCATATTTTGAACAAAGCAAAGCTTTCAGAGAAATTCCAAATCCAAAGGTGTGTTCGTCCAGGCTGCATTTTGCGTTTATTGGTGGTTAGCCTTGTCGACCGTAAATTGAGGAGTACGAAGAACTTGTATGCCTCAATTTAAATATCCTAGCTATGCTGAAAACATGCTGTCGCGTCAGCTATCTATATATCCAAACGACACCTGGTGGAAATTGTTGTATCTTCTGCTACACTTTGATTCTTTTTTGTCACATAATAATAAATAAACAGTTAATCTACACCGAAATGGCTCCGCTTAAAGTTTTAAACCTTTCTGGAGCCCGCTGTTTCCAAAACAAAGAGTACTCGCTCGTAAGTTCATAAATGCAAAATTTGTTGCCGCAATTAACTTTTTTTTCCCCTTAGAATTCATTTCAAAATATTTTTCGTTATTATACCGTACTCTGTAGGCTGCAGGCTTACAGTAAGCTGACTTAAAGTATTTTCCCCACTAATGGAAGGTACCATTTGTACTAATTGCTGTATGTGTTTCGGATATGGTGTTGACCATTTAACTACCAGCGTACACGATGTCCTTCACCACCAATTATCCTTCACAAACTTTTTGGCCCCTTTTTAGGGTGCACTACCCCGTTTAAGCAAAAAAAAAAAAAAATCAATGCCGTTATTATGCCACCCGATACGAATACGACCAATGGGGCCCAAAAACAAAAAACAAATTTAAAACGTTTCAGCTTAGCAAAGCTTTTGCCGGAAGCCCTGCTATGCAGGATATGTACCTAATTCCATTTTCCGGAGCTTATGAACACACTGAGGAACTACTTGCTTCCTTCATTTTTTCGGTTGGATGCTGATGGTGATGGCGATGGCTATGGTGATGGTGATGGCGCCGTCGTTGCCGATGATGCCAAGAGTAAGGTAAAGAAATTAATGTTAACCTTCGGAGAGAGATTTATCGGTGTGAAATTTCATCGGAGCCCAGGTGATAGCGTCAGCCAAGCGAGGATGTATCGTATGTACAATACAAGGATAAAACAAAGATTGTTGCTGCACGGTGGTCGGGACTGGGTACGAAATGACAAAATATTCCTTGGCTCAGATACACGTACAGTACCTATGTACCTCGTCGTGTGTGGAACTTCCCTGCTCAATGGTTTTAATAATCACTTTTTTGAATTGTTTTCTTTCTCGGGACGGGACCTTTCCACGAGCGCTTAACTCGAGGTGGGTGAGAGAGTGGAACGCTCTCTTATAATTATAGTCGGGCATATTTCATTACAACGTGGTCGAAGGGGAAACTCGGTTGAGACACATCGCCTGGAACCGCACACGAAAGCGCGAGGGCGTAATGAATGCCCTAAGACCCTTGAGGGGGCAAGGAAATGGGAAAAAATAAAAATGGTTGTTTCGGAGGGCGCTGAGGTAATTTAATTTTTTGTATTATAAGTAGGAGTTAGCAGCTGGGGCTAGTGAGCAACCAATTTGAAAAGTAGTCGGCATTTATCATAGATTTTGCCTATTTCCCGGATGCGATAGGTATTCGCACCTTACCAACGTTTAACCCTCCTCGATGGGTTGACTATTTATGGTTCATTTGACTGACGTGTGAATGAATAATGGCGGCTTGTTATGGGATTGGTTGGGTTACTAATTGCTTTGCTCCTCCTCAAGGTATCAGGTTGTGGTGTTGTTATGTTGATGGAAGCTAAACCGGCTTCAAACAAGACATTAAGGATAGCCAGAGGATTAATTTTGGTTTACAACACAACTGTGTCCGGATTAAGAATCCATTTTAATTTGACAAGGACCCGCATAAGTGTTTTTATCTCCTCCTATTACGGGAGATCTTCTCTGGAGATCGAAAGTCTTAGAACCCTAGATTGTGTGACCATTAACTTTGGAGACAAAGCTTAACGTACTAAAAGAACCGGAATAAAAGATGGCTTCTTTAAGTATGTAATAGCAGTAAAAAAACACGAACTAAAAACACAAGAATAAGAATTTAACCAAACCATTGGGTGGATTGCCTTCGTGTGTTTAGAGATGCGGAAAAACTGATTGAGTTTGTTCCTGTGGAAAATAGGAACAGGAACGTCATTCTAGTCGGGCTGTGTAAACAAAAGTCCTATTGGTCAGAAACTTCTAAATGGAGGGTCATGAAGTTAGGTATGGAGACTCTATGGCACTCAAAACCAAGCTAAACATCTGGCAGGGGTGATCAAATGTGTGGGGTAACAGGCTCAACTGTGGGCAGTACATTACGCTTGTCAAGTTTCAGAATCTATTGGAGACTCAACATGGCCGGCCAGGAGGACGACGAGTGATTGACACCATGTCTCTGGGGTTACCATTAGTACAGTGCAACGTAGGCCCGTGCCGTAAAACCTCCTTAATATATCCCCGCCGAATTTTTTTCATAGTAAGACAGAATCCTAAAATTGGCAGAGCTCTCGCATAGGAACCTATTTTACTGAAGGTTTAGATTCAGAGGTCTGCCTAAGAGCATTGCCACTTAGCTTTAATTACGATCTGAAGGTAGGATCAAGTCAAGTATTCTAGTAAGGCATGGTGTTCAAATTGTTTTGTATGCATCTGTACAAGACCTTTTGACAGATTGGGGTTAATGGTGGTATTGCAGATGAGAAGTTGGATTAGGTTAACAAAGAGTAAAATATTTAAGGAACTGAACTCCGTTGAATACAAATTAAGTTGGGTTATTGACGTGGTTGTGCACTCACGGGATTTTTCATTTAGAGGTTTATAAATAGGTATTCGATGTGGATCTCATATTATAACAAAAAACACTTATTCACTTAAGTATGTCCTGTTTCCCCTTGTGGATGCAAGGGTCTTCAATACGCCTAGGTATTTCCGCCATCTGTCGAGACAATACCCTAAAGTATTCGAAGCTGATGAGTTTGTTTCTAGGGTGAAGGAACACATAAAAACACTCTATCTTCGAACCCTTTCAGTTCCATAAAAATGTGCCTCTTTTCGTCTTAGTATATCTTCTAAGGATCGCTAAACCTAAAATATTATGGGGTACGTGGAACATCTTAACCGATTTTTTACTACCAAAATCGGGACGCATGACAGTCTCGAACTCCTTCCTTTTTTCATCGATAAAGCGAAGCACATCCCTAATCACCAATAGAAACAGTATTGGTGAAAGAATGCGGTAATTTTCAATCCCTCTTTGGATCTAAAATTCCTCTGACAAAAGTGACACCTTGACCCATCATAAGTTGCCTTGATAATATTCATTCATATGACATAAATTCTCTGTTAACACAGTAGAACTCCTATTCATATTCAGTGAATCGGAGGTGTAGTGGCGAACGGTATTCAACGCAGGCAGTAAATGTGATCGACCAAGGAAGATCCAATGCAAACAAAGGTATCTTTGTTTCTTTCAAATCCAGTGTGCTTACCAATTGTTTTGTATTCCCTTAAGAACTGCTTTAGTTTGTATTACCTTTACTGCTGCAGACAGAACGCAACTAAATATTGAGTTTTCCCATTATTAAGGAGGTTGATGATCACTCCTTTCTTCAACTCATCCTGAAAGCTCTCGGCGTTTCACACCTTCCCCATAAGTGGGTGCAGAATCTCCATAGATATGGTTGGTTTGGAAGTAAGTTAATCAGATTTCGACCGGCGGAAACTATGTTTGTACGTAGTACAAGCTATAAATTTGTACGCTGCCGATAAGTCTGAAGTTGTTCCGAGAGGTTATGGCGAACGGGCTAATATTTTCGATAGTTCTACCAAAGATAGTTGGCAACTGAAATCGATTAAATTTCTAGTTGGTCCTCGGGGGCACCCTTTGCCCTGTATCCCAGTTCATAAGAAAATAACTGAAGTGACTGAACCAGTAGGTTCTGAGTTCGACTTGTGCTGACTGAAAGGCTTGTTGGTCAAGACCCAGGTTTATTATAGACTACAGCTTTTGCCAAAGTAAACATTAGTACAATATGTATAGTTTAAAGTTGGGAAAACCGACTGCAAATCGAGTTTTCTGCAAGTCGATTTGCATTCTTCTCAAGACGAGTCCTTCGATCACCTCCATCCTTAATCTTAATTCCGTTCTACTTGAACCCAGAATTCTTCTGTTGAATGTGTCTAATACTTTCGCTTTCAATAAGATAATAAGACCCCTCTAGATCGAATTCTGTTGGTTAGATGTCTCTAGAGCCGCGTTTCCCAAACTGTGCTTCGCGGAGCAGTTGGTGCTCCGCAAAGGATATCCAAGTGCTCCGCGGGAAGATAAAAAAAAAATCAAAATCCCATCAGACTAGTTAATTTGGGCTTTCTGAAAAATCTTGGAATTTTTTCTAGTTTGTTCGCAGCAGTCAAATACGTCTTTTAACAAGAAATCAATAGAAACAAATAGCCAACTAGAATTTTTTTGAAATTGCAACAGTTGTAGACAATCAGTCGAAAGTCAAAAAGAATTGAATCGTAGTGCAATGTTCTAGTTATAACGGTGTCGACTTGAAATGATCACAGCTGTATTGCGATTGCTGTTAATATTCTGCGTATCTTTTTAACGTTGCAACAGATAGAAAACGAATCGTAATGCCGTTTAGTTTATCTATGTATAAATGCTTTTTGTAAGTGAGTGCTACGAGGCTGCTTCAGTTATCGGAATTCACAGCCGGCGACCTTACAGGCCACCTGAGGATCCTGGAACACATCCAAAGTGATCCAATTTTCTAAATCCCAGATAAACTGCTCAGGAGATTTCGTTTTTTCAGAAAGTTCGAAATGATCATGGGTGACCGCATCAATGGAAAAGTAAAGTTACCTTGCCTTATTCGTAAATCTGGTCCAAATTCGAAAATGGCAATACTGGAGCTGGGGTCTATGGCCTCTAATTCCAGCGTGCATGAGCACTCAGATAGACTCAGAACTAATGACCCTTAAATTCTATACGATATGGTCAAAGCTCAAACTTCTCGAAGACCTTGCGTCCGCAAATAAATAACTGGATCCCGGACACGAGGGCTTCGAAGGTAATGAACGGGCGGACTGTCTGGCGAGAAGAAGCGTTTGGCGAACTCTTGCTCACTAGGCGAGCACAATAGATCTTACAGGTCGAAGTGCATCCGAACCTTGGCATCGTATTCGTTGCGTTTAGTTTATGTCTTGTTCATTAATGCCACTTTTGGATCTATCACCGTTAAAATGAGAAATCAACTCGCAAATAGCTGTATATTTGGTATGTACCAATTGTGTCTTTAAATACTACATCTGTGAAAAAATGGCATATGAACGACGTATGAATTTCCTCCGCGATGAATTTCTCTCCTGAAAAGTGCTCCGCGGCCAGAAAAGATTGGGAACCGCTGCTCTAGAGAATAGCCCCACTCCAATTATGATCTTCCTTAAACCCTTTGCTAACAAATATTTGTGAAACAAAGCCCACCCCTAATACACATGTGTCCATAGCCAAACTATTTCCCAAAATAAATTACTCGCAGAGCCTCGACAACTCGTCTAATGGATTGACCTCCAACCTAATCCGATCGATCGAATGCATCCCCTCATATGTGAAGTTCAATGGCCCTGTAGATATGTCGGCCCATAAAGCACCTTTTCTTTTTTTCAGTATACGTACACATAGACAGAAGTAGAACCCTCATTAATACGGTGACTGTGGCTTTCGCATAAATTGTTTTATTTAAAGGATATTTGTGGTCGGCTCGTATGAAAATGTATCCCCAATGAGTAGTTTATGGTTTTTTTTTTCCTGCTCCCCTTCAACCATGCTCATATGTCTGTACATGAACACACACAGCACTAGTTTCGTCCATTTGACCAAAACCGCCATACATGCACACACAAACAGACACCCATTTCGTACACAACAAACGATGTACGCGAGGAGGGAATAATGGATTAATCCTGTTGAGGCCATATTTTTATTGTTTCCTACGGAATTCCCCACACAGATAAATTACCGCGAACGAGTGGGAGGCAAGCCAGGAGTCGTTTTCTTTTACAAACCATAAAAAGCAGACACACTAAGGTATCACACATAAAAACAGCAAAGCAACAAAAAAAAAAAAAAAAAAACTAGATCCTTCTCCAGCGTCAGGTAATCGCAATAACTTGGAAGCGAAATATGAGGAAATTACCAACACACCGTCACAAGCACTCTATTAGGATGTCGGATAAAATTCAATTTGCCTACGGATGTAGTCGTGGTGTCGTAATTGTTAAATATTTTATTAGGATATTCTCAAAATCCATTAGTTTTCGGGGGAGCCTGGACAGAACCCGGATGTTGCTCGAAATCAATCGATGGCAGTGGGAAAACGCTATTTGATGCTGGCAAATTTAATAATTGATAAGAGCAAACCGGGCGGGGTTCGCAAGTGGACAGAATCTAAATTTAATATTGAAATACGTGTGCGTTGACTTGGACTGTCATTAAATTAGAAAGGCACGACGCACGCAAGGAGCGTAATCCCACTTGAGAGATAGTGTTAAGCCGTGTTACACAAGTGTTTTCTTATGCCAAACATGTAAAATCTCCCTGGGATTGTGATGCAGGATAAGTTATCAGAAGAGTTGGACTATAAAGCTGTAAGCTGAGAAGGAGGATGTTGTGTGGGAATTTAGACTGCACAATACCCCAGTAGCACATATTTCACAGGAGCAACCTAACGAATGGTGTCTTATTTTTCGTGTGAATTGTCTATTCCCTTGGCTGCAGCTTTGAAGTTATTTGAGTTCCAACTTTGGCCCAAACGTACAATATTTCCTTACACTTTAGTATCAACTCTGTTCACGCTGGGTAAGGTATTACAGTAGTTTTGTAACCATAAAAAGCAGCTTGAGCATGAGGAAAACGCAGGTGAAAATAGAGGACTACGCCATTCTAAGCCTTAGATCTACATTCAAAGTTATAAACAAAACCTGGCTGTAATTCCAAAATTAATCCATTGAAACAGAGAAGCCGTAGAATCATGGTTTAAGCAGACTTAACATCCTAGATATTCTTGGAAATGCAGGTTACAGTGATCCACTGTACAAACGAGCCACCCCACGAATCTTGAAATCCAAGAAATCATTGAATATGGATATAGATGACCGAACCCTCCTTCGTTAAAGAATTTCAGGTTAGTATCCACAACAGACCAGTCCGGGAGTAAGACATGATCTCCCATAATGATTCCCTTCACAGCTCAGAAAGCGGGTGCGGTAGGGCAAGTGTTTTCTTCGAAAAGTTAAGTGTTAGCATTTTGTTCCACCTTCCACATTGTAGCGTATTTCAGGTGAAGATAATGACGATTAAGGAAACCGTACCTTGGATAACATGGATTGTTTTATTTGTTTTTGTTTATGCCAAGAAAAGTTGTTTTTAAATCCTTGGCGCCTGTGCTGGGTGCGGGATATGGGGACCTTTCGGAGAATTGAACAATTGATGAATTCGCTAGGCATGGGACAACATTGCGGATTTTACTGGGAATCTTGTCATGCCTCTCCCCCCATGTGAATTGTTGCTTGAAAAGGTCACTGTAGAAGAAGAAAACTTAATTTTCTTCCCACTTCTCAGCTGTCTCCCATACAAGGCATTTGGACGTACTTTGAAATCGCTGTTTTGGAAACCTTTAGAGTGAACGGAGATTTCATTTGAGAGTATGGATAAATATCGGCGTTCTACTATTAGACAAATACATCTGCGATGATTTAACGCATCTCTTACATTCAGAAACTTTTAGAACCATAGGGGAATCGCTCATTGTTCCGCAAACCTATCCATGTTCTTTTTCAACTCGAAAACTAGTTTGTTTGTAGCAGGGCTATTTTTACATAGAATGTTCCACACACAGCACATATGTATTTATCTTTTTGCATCAAATTCCCACACAGGACAACATGGAGCGCCCAACGTGGAGCGTCAAAAGAGTTTGCGCGTACGGAATCCTCGGACCGCAATTCACGAATCATTTGTTAGGCACCAGGTTGTGTACGGAACCTGTGACAGCGCTGAGAAACCCTATTACCCACGTAAGGAGGAATTCCCCTTACACGTTTAATTTAACTTTCTAATTTGTCTATGCTTTATGGAGCCTGATAGGTCTGATTCGTGGGGCATGCTGTATCCCAGAATAAAATCCAAAATATTTCATGGGTTCCGCGTGACCAAGCTATCTTAGAAGTTGCATTCGAATTTACGACTGAGTTTCGATAACTGATAAGTTTGTCATCGAATCTTTAAGCAAAGAAAAATGTATTCGGGTCCAATTCTGAATGCAACCTAAGACGAAATCTAGCAACAGAAGGCGGATAATTCTGCTGATTCGGGCTTCTACTGTAAGACGGCCTCCTAGTAAACAAATAAATAAATAAATAGCTGGCGCGACAGCTCGGGATGAGCCAAGGCCTAGCTTTTCGCAACCATTCATGTTGTGCGTGTTACATTTTCCGCGCGAATGGAAGGGACCTACAATTTATTGCCGCCTACGAAGCTCGAATTAAGAAGCTCTTTCATGACAGATTATACTCCCGGTGCCGCGAAAAATGTTTGGTGGACATGTTTAGGGCTTGAAGCCACGCCACACTAACCACTGAGCCACTGTCTCCTAGTATTTAGTATTTAATGAGTATTTTAGTACACTTCCATCGATAGATTATGGGGCCTAAGAAAATAAGTTCATGAAACCAAGCAATGTTGCCGAAAAGACAAATCGGGGCGGGAGTATACTGCTTTAACCGCTATTCGCAACCGAAGCAGACGAACTCGCGAGAGAAGTAACGAGATCTACGAGGATTTTCAGAAATACTGGGCAGACCTGACGACTAAAAGAATGTCAAGTTTTCTCATCACCTAACCAAACAGTGTTCCCAAAAAAGGGATGAGATATAACAGAGCACAGGTGAAAAGTAGGACTTCCTAAAGGGCACACAACAATTGGACAAGTTGACTTAAGGGGATAGACCCAGTTAGAATTTTAAAAAAATCAAATTTTTTTTGCATTTTCTCAAAGTAAAATATTTCAAAAGTATTCTCTGAAAATTTCAGACAAATTGGACTGTCATTTATGGAGATAAATAATTTTGAACGGAGCCGTCTCTAGTGCATAACTACTTGTACTCAAAACTTTAAACGCGTTTTTCTCGAAACCGTGTCTTCGAAGTCGGTGATCACTGTAACTTAAGAACGGCTTTGCCGATGAGTTTGAAATTTTTCTCACTTATTCTATACATAATTGTCTTCCGGTTGAATGAAGGAATTTTTTTTTGGACGATAATTTTTTTTTTATAGCCGAAAATGCGAGCGAAATTGTAGTTGAATTAAGAATTTTGACTTTCAACATCCGCCATTTTGTGAAAGTTCAACATTTTTCAAATCCCTTCGTTCAACCGGAGCATTATGTAATTAACTAATGATCCCTTTTGTTTTTTTTGAATTCCCATGATCCAGTGACGAGCAGCAGTGATCACCGCAAAACACATATTTTTTTTGGACCCCTATCAAATTTGTTGTATCTCAATTATTTTTTAATATTTTTTTCTGTAAATTCTGTAAATACATATCTATCACGTGAAAAAACATTTGTTTTAAATTATTTTAATGCGACGCCACAAGAAAATCCTAAAAAAGAGCGTTTTTTGGCAGTCACAACTGGGTCTACCCCCTTAACAGCGTACTAAAACTGCAGGGAAGAGGAGAAGGATCCTTTCTTTGTCAAAAAATAGCGATATTAATGTGGCATAACACCCCTAGACAGCAAAGTGATCGGTGATATTCTCGACCTTGCTGAAAATACAGAAAGATTTTTCCGAACTTAAATGCAAACAATAGTCATTCAATATTTTTCTAATCATGAACCCTTCTTTGGACACACCCTATTTACCCCAAAACAAGACTTGCCTGAACAGTTCTTTGACGAGCATTACAGCGGGTAAAGAACAATATCTCATCCTCCGGAAACCAATAAACAAAGCAATAACCTATGCGAATTGTGTCGATTTCATTGATGCCGTTGATGTCGAAATCGTCCCAGAATCATCATTCTGCAGAGCACAGATCAGTTAGGGGTTACAAAGCCAATCTGTTCCAAACAAACGAACTGAACTGTTGACCCACAGTGTGAAAGTCCAATAGATGGCCGCCTATGGCTGTAGTATATCGATTCAAAGACTGAAAGGAATGACATGAGTAACGATATCCAAAATTCATTACATGACAAACTGACGCATTTGGACTATTTGTGACGACTAATGAACAAATTCTTATATTACAACTCCTGTTTCATTCTACCTCAGCCATCGTCAATCTAGCTTAACCCACCACACCATCTATGCAACTCCTCCTCATCTCACTTGTATTCTTGTATTCACCCTCCTTTAATTCGAAACTTGTCTTAATAGCTTCTCGACTTTCGCCGCGCTCTGCTCGATTGAATTCATTTAAGTAGCAAGGAAATGCAATGTTACACACATAAAAGCAGCCATTCGCCGAATACCCAACCTTAATGTTTGAAAGTATAAATAACACACAATGCCTTTCTTCATTTCTCATTCAAGTTGATTTATAACCCCAGTTATCTGGCAACACTGTTAAATTTTATCTTTAACTCTGTTCGCTTGATGGTTTTTGCTCCCTCAACCCCCAATGCCATTTTCTACGTAACCACCTAACCTCTTAATTCATTAAATGTGCCCTCACCACTCTTCTGTGCGGCGCCGGGAAACAAAGGGGATGAACAACCAGACCAACAAAACGGAACACCTAATGTGAAGGATAACAAGCTACTAACTGAGAGATAGGAGGTAATGGTATCCACCTCTTTACATACAAATGCGCTGCAACGACTGGCCAACTATCATATGTATGGATATATGTATGTACGACGACGACGACGACGACTACATCGGTCGGGGTTTATAAGTTTCTCTCTGCAGTTCCTACCCACAAATGGAATAAAAACATTGAAGGAACTTTTCAGTCTCAGTCGCCACCTTCTGGAACCGCACACGACCATCACCTTATTTCGCCGGGTGGCGTTCGGCGCTCGGCGTTGAGGAAGTCTGCCAGCACTTGCTATCGCGTCCAATTTGTCTACCGAACTGGATTTCCCGCAGTTAAGCTTTAATTAAGAGAGAGAAACTGCGACGAGAACTGGGAAAAAAAGGACCTGCTGGCGCTACCTGCTACCTGCGACCTGGTACTGGGGAAAAAGTAAATAATTGTCCTCACCAAAATGTTGAACATCGGCCCTGGGCGGGGGTCAGCAGCCACCGAGATAACTACACACATACGTCAGGAGCGAGCAGTGACCCAATCCCCAACCCCAACACGAACCCGGACCGGTTGGTCCTCCTGGAGGTAATTTAATTTGCGCAACCGACATTTAAAACGTGAGTGAGCGTATAGCATCGATTGGTTAACTATGTGCCCCCCTCCGTCAAATCAAGGTAAATGGGCTGCGTGCGTGCCTGAGCGCATTAATGGAGCGGTAACTTCATTTTTAATTATTTGGTGGTTCCTCTCAGTCTCTCCCGGTTTCTGGTTACCGCAGCAGCGCAGTGGGGCGATGATGGTTGAAAAGGGAGTTTCGGTGTTCATTGCCGCTGCTCGTTGCTTGGCCTGCTTCCAATCAATTAAAATTCGGCAATTTGGTTCGATTGAATGTGTGGAGCAACGCTGCCTGTGAACCGCCCTGCCTTCTCAGTGAAAATTGTTATAATTATTGTTATTGAGCGTCGTGGTTAGGATAGCAATTATTACTCGGACCCTAGTGCTATAATTCATGTGGAAACATCTAATTTTGAATTTGATGCAAAGGCACGCACCTCGAAATTTAATTTAGCCCATACATTTGTGTCAACAGTGGATTAGTGGGCAGAACATCCCCACATCTCTGCAGACTGGCAAATCGGTCTCTGTTTACGTCCACCCTTTAAATATAATATCTGATCATTCAATTAACCACCCTGCCATCCACAATGTCATTCCCATAATCTCGCTTCGACACTTACAATGTATGTATGTGCTTGCTGAACGGATTTCAGGACTAAGGTGTGCGTTGGTATATTTCACACTCACTGTTAAGTATCAGGAATCAAGTGTCGGCAATTTGTCGGTGTGCATGCTGCTATCGGGTGGATTTTTATTTTTTTATTAGGTTGACACATGAACCAGAAAAGGCTACAGTTACCTGAGCTCCGAAAAGAAACCATTTGCTATAGAGCTCAGAACTTATTCAATTTTCTTTTCGACTTTCGGCAGATCGCATCTTTTCACTTTGTGGACAAGCTGGTTGTACAGTCGAGACTGGAAGTAAATGTCAGTGACTCTAACTAGAGCGAGATAGTAGTATTTGGTAGTCAGGTTTGATTTTATGGTCTTTAGCACATCGCTTATCAAAACGATTCTTGTCTAATTGTTCTAAGCCGAGTTTTATCTATCGGACGAGGTAAGGATAATGCGGCCACTGGAGAATTATTTCTCTACCGCCTGGTTCCAAAAAGCACTGCCTTTTTGAAAACACTCATCCACTCTCTCTCGTTAGCTACCTCCAATAATGTTTCAAAGGATTGAAACTCCATCTCAATCCCAACCTGTGCTTTTCTGGAAAACTCTGATTACTGATGCAATCTTTCTGTTGCTAGGAGGTATTCGAGGTATTCGAGTATTCGTTTCCTCGGTAGACTCATTTGAGTTTAAGAACAACACATTGTCATCTATAAAAATGAAAACGTCTAGATTTGATCGGGGGTTGATTGGAGCTACGACGATAATGTATATAAACATTGGTACAGTCACTCTCGTTTGCAGCATCACCGGCTTGTATTGTTCAAGCTGGTAATCCAGTGCTTCATGTGGTATCACAATGGACCTACACTTGGTTTAAAAATGTTCTTGCCGAAAGCGGACGAACTTGATCGGCAGGGATCAGCTTTGGAAAGAGTGAACACCCACACATCGATAAACATCCTTATCGGCGTACTGAAAGGTAACGTTGACCACAAGATGCGAGAGCTAATCAATACCTCTTGGCCCGCCAGAGGCGACTGCATTATATCCCGCAGCTTATGGCAGAGAATAGACCAGAACAAAACAAAACGTCTTCTGGCTATGAACAAAAAAGATACTCGCATCCTAGTAGGTGTACTGACACGACATTGTGCCATAGGTACCATAACCAGCAGACTCGGCATCGACTACTGCAGGAGCTGTCAGGATGCGGAAGAGACAGAAACCATCAAGCACTTACTCTGCGAGTGTCCCAACCTCCAAAACGACTTCGACACATGGGAAACAGGCTGTTTGGAGAACTGAGTGACCTAACAGAAGTACCGATAACGAGCGTACTCCACTTCATTAAGAGTACAGGGTGGTTTGATAGACCACCCATCTAGTACTCAAGGTTGAAACATGGCCCACAGAAAAAAAGGGAACACAATGGACCAGTAGGCCCTCGTGAACGCTCAGTCATTGGACTCGGCACTTCGATGCTGAGAATTTGGAAAAAATGTATCTACAGACCGCGATGAAGACCAACATGCCGCTACCTTATCCAGATCGCAAGCTTGTAATCCATGCTTCATGTGGTTTCACAATGGACCTACACTTGGTTTAAGTATGTTTTTGCCAAAAGGGGGCAGCCAACACTTCACTGTACCTTCTTCATTTAGACTCTTTATTTGAGCAAAACAAAAGAAGTTCCAGGACGAAATGGAATCTCGTTATACTGAAAACATTCTTGAGGATACCTCTTCCGCCGAGGACACACGAACTAAGGCTGTCAGACGCCCGTTTAATTCTGAACGCTAGATATTTCTGTGCGGTTTACCCAATAGGAATTATTTTGGTTTGGCTTGAAAGTTCGACCGAAACTATCCACTTTTTTTTTCTTGAGGTGAATTTTATTTTTGTCATAAAACTGATTACAATTCTCTCTCCACAGCTCAGGGATAATATTTCCAATGCATTCTACAAAGAATGAGGAATACAACAAAAAAGGGCAGAAAAAACAACCACAGAAGGTATCTACCTCTTGCCGGTAGTTTAAGGAATAACTGAACAAATCACCAACAAAGGGACGTAAAGCTTGAAAAGAACACACGACATTTTTTTAATTCCAGGACTTTTATCCGTTTCAATGGTTTAATAACGTCGGCATCGAAACGTGGGCTTAAAAAGGGAAACTTTCAATGCCAACATTAAGCAAAAATTATGCAGAACAATACAGTCCTTTGACATGGATGATCAGAAAGCAAAGATAAAACAGAAATGAAAGAATTTGCATAGTATTCCCTTTGCGAAGTGACCTTATCAACGGCTAATACACGCGTCCTTCAGTAATGACCTTTGCTTACCAGTTGGTCACGTTAGGATGTAACCTTTTTCGAATAAAACTGGATCCAAGAAGAAATGTGTACTTTCATCTTCTTGCTAATGAGATGTATTCATCGACTTGTAGATAAATTAAATATGAAATATGTAGCTTCCAACAATGTTTTCGTAGAAGGCTCTGGATTCATAAAATGTGCTAAACATTAAGTCACCATCGGCACAAAATAAATTGACTAATATTTTGTAGGTCTAATGTGAACTCAAGCAGAACTTAAATTGTGTCAAAAATTTGATTTGACCACAGTTTCTTTTAAAAGCATTCCTTACCTGTGTCAATGGAGGCATCGTTATAGCGATGGAAGACCTCAAGGTCAAGTTGTTCAAGGACAACGATGTCTTCAGATATGTTATGGATAAACAGGACTTCGGCGACCGCTATGACTAACGATTTTGTAGATTTCTGAACCACCAATCACCTTATAATAGGAGGCACTATGTTTGAGCACAAGACCTGTCAAAACCCCTGTAGAGTTGCCACAAACCGGAGGTGAAGTTTCACCCAAACGGATCATGGCGCGTTCACTCAGCAACGTATTAGGAATTGTCTTGAGAATCTCCGTAACAATCGTGGCGCCAACATCAGCATGAATCGAAATCACCACCTTAGCTTATAATTATATCCGTTTGCAAAGCAACGAAAACGGACCCAGGTATAGCGCCGATAAACTTAGAAATCCCAAAGTGCACCGGCAGCTTGGGGATCACATTACTCAAGGACGCTCAAGAGCACTATGAAAAAAGTAGTTATATTTGGAGCAGGGATTACTATTAAGAGTTTGCTAAGAGATCCTAACACAGGTTGTCTGCGGATACCTGGACATCGATTCAAAGCGCAATGAACTTAAAGCTTAAATTGTAGAAAAGAATAGAAAAGAGCGTAGAAAGACAAGAACGGCTCGCGAGCTCTAGGGGCAGAAGAGAAGAGACGAACACAAGCTTTTCAGGAGAAAAAAGAAAGAGCATGAGAAGCGCGCGATCGAGGAAATAGAGAGATGCCACAGCAGGAATGAGGTTCGGAAGTTTTAAAAAAAAAAAAAAAATAGTTGGCGCGACAGCTCGGAATGAGCCAAGGCCTAGCTTCTCGCAACCATTCATGTTGTGCGTGTTATATTGTTTGCACGAATGGAAGGGACCTACAATTTATTGCCGACTCCGAACGGCGAAGTGAGAAGCTCTATCATGACAGATTATACTCCCGGAGGCTTGTCAGACCCCGACGAGAGGTGGTGCCGCGAAAAATGTTTGGTGTTTTCCTGGCTGGGGATTGAACCCACGCCGCTCGGTCAGCAGTCCAACGCACTAACCACTGAGCCACGGCGCCCACTTTCGGAAGTTTTACCAAAGGGTAAAAAGAACCTGTCAAGGTTACAGAGCCCGAACCTAGGCCTGCAAGCATGAACAAGGGAACATCGTAGTAGAATCGCAGTCGATTCTTCGGATGAATATCACCGGAGAAGCTGAGTGGAACATTTCCCCGCTATTTTGAATCACGTTACGGAGGGAAATTTTCGTGAAATTCCGAAATTATTTATTTCAAAAAATATGAAATACAGCATTCAACAAAGCTGGGATTATTGTTGCGATCAAGGCATCCAAAACTCACAAATCCGCTACTATCACCACTTGTTTTTTAGAGGTATTCAGTGATGTCAGTTGGAACCGACGAAATCCAATGAAGTCTTACGACCTATCTCAAACAACTTGCCTACGCTATAAGACACACAAGGGGACAGAAGTAAGGATCTCTGGCCCCTGCTGTATAGCATACCAATATGATTTGCCTACCATCCAATTTGAAACCGAAGCAACAAAATGTTTAAATGAATAGCAAACGTTGTAAACTATGGTAAGGTGCTCTGATATAACATGAGGTAATAGCATTGTTCTTTACCATTTAATAGATCTCATCACGAGCATCATAGCTTTATAATCCTTATTTAATCTAGTCTACGCCTCAAGTAAGATTTAGATTTCATGTGAAGTTCTAAAAGTCTCTAGCTGCCACACTCATGAAATCGTCGGATTTATCGACGCGAGCACAGCTTATCTTTAAACATGAATTATAAAACAAAATATAATAGCAACAACAGCTCTCTCTTAAATTTATGTTGGAACTCACTTCATAGACCCGTTTCCACTAAAAAAAAATGTATCCAGCGCTTAAACTTAACATCCTTTTACTTAAACTGATTTCCACGACTTCCACAAACAGGTTCCATAACTAGCTGCACTCATAGATTATGCATAAATACAACAAAACTAAAATTCTAAGTTTGAAGCCTTTCCCCATGATAGATATTCCCTGCTAACACTCCCGCTCCCGATTAACCAGCAAAAGTTGTAAAAAGTAATAAAAATATACGACTGCATTCGGTACACACATGCATACATAGTGTTGCTTACTTGCACACATCCCCATGACAAACAATACTCTAGCTACACAGCTTTACACAAGGATCCTCACCCACCATCGCCAGCACCCCCCCTCGGCAAACATACGTTCAGCGAAAAGTTTCGCTTTATGAGTCACTCGCGACCATAAACTTTCCCTTGCAGCCCCAAAACGAATAAACTTGTATCTCGTGTAATCAAAAATAGCATTTGGTACTTCTCGACTTGCACACAGTGTGTGTGTATGCTGGATAATAACGCGAATATACGAGCATACGGACACGTTTACTGCATGGCGCAGAACAACTCCGCACTATAATATCAGACTTTGTGAATTTAAATCCTCGGAGAACAAAAGGAAACGAATATTAGTCCCTGGTGCTGTACGAGACCTCGCACAGACGAAGACGTCGTCGCGGTCGTCGTAAATTTGCAGCGACTACGATTCCAGAACTACAATTTGGTAATTAGTTGCAAGACGCTTCGGTGCCTCCGAGGATGCCTGCCTCAGGATCAGGAATGTCCACCGCAATCTCTTTTCAATTATGTGCTACAGGAGTTTTCTTTTTACTTTTCACCTAAATGACCACAAACCCACTTGTTTATCGCCAAGGATAGACCTCAAACCTACACACTTTTGTGTGCAAGTTGACACCACACACACTCCAAGCAGTGGAGCCTGCATTTAGCCTCACTTAATTTAAGCATTCCCTCCACTCTAACGCCCATGTGCATAGTACAAAGTTTTCAACTTGCCCAGCACACACACATATAGCGCCACATACACATTATAGAGCTAATGCAATATAGAAAATTGGGTAATAAATTCAAGGATATAGCCCAGGCATTCATTTATGTCTTCTTAAACGAGTTCTTTTAGGCACTTGTCCAATTTAATTTTCAGCTTCCATTATACCCTGGGGTAATGTTATGACAACAAATAAATTTCGGATGAAATAAAAGTCCCACACTAGTGTAACTGGTTGGAGAGTGGGGACCCAGATGAGCTGACCATGTGGAGGAACTCCTCCCGCTATTCGCCAAGAATAGACATTACTATTCCTTCGTATTATGATTATTATTTTATTTGAATTGCTCGAGTGGGTCGGCAACCGTTGCCTCCCTGGAATAATTCTCTTAACCCAGCAGCGACAACTCAGCACAGGATGACAATTTTCTCTTTTTTTTTTTGAATGGAGAGGGTGGAAAAAAGTGATCCTGCTTGCTGAAATGGAGGCGAAAGCGAATAATTACTTCGAGTTGTTAGTGTGTACGGTGAATGGATGGGAATAGGTAAAATGGTGAACAGGTCCAAAGTTCACGAGGGCATTCCCCACTTGTTTCCGCAATTGCACTTTGGGCGCAAGGTACACATAAAATAACGCCCTCCTCGTCCTCGTCTTTAAATAAATAGTTCCATGGACCACTTTAATGCCGTCCTGGCAGGAAACGATAGCGGCAGTGCTGCGTTGTTGCTTCTACCACTTTAGTAGTTTTTTACTACTTTCGGTAGGACCTTTCTTTGGGGAAGGTTTCAAGTTACATGAGGTACATATATGCGGGACTCATACGCTAGGGACTGGTCCGACTAGCAAGACCCAACCATATTTACAGGAAATAAGTTTCTCTTCTGCATTCACTTCCTACACAGGACCAAAAAATCGAAACTTGTTTTCTTTTCAGCACCATATATACCAGGACTGACTGAATCAAGTCAAAGTGTCGCATGTGGAGCTTTCATCTATTCCGAGGAATATGTTGTAGCTATCGACGGTGACAAGAATTGAGCCACCACAACAAGACAAAAAAGCTGCCATGGAACAAACACTTGGAAATCATAACATCCAACGCCACCCGAGCCATAAAGGTTTGTAGAAATGTATCAGCAAAAACCTGGGACTACAAACCGAAGAGATGTGCACACCTTGATGATAAGTCTCATAATTACATATGTACATATACTGGAGTAACCCGAGTCAACAGGACAAAACTAGTTACAGCCAGGAAAGCACTAATCAAAATACAAAGCCAGCCTTTGCTGCTTAGATATGATCGCACTATTTAGAACTGATTCTGATACTATATCTATTACACATTGTGCAATTAATGTCAGCAAAGGAAGCCCTATTCAGAATCAGTAAAGAAGGTATAAGGAGAGGGAAATATGTTTTGGAAAGTTAGGCACCATGCTTTCAAAAACAATTCCTAACTTACTTACCTAATTGTATTGAAAACCACTGCATCAAGTGGTATATGTGCGGTTCAAAAACATCCACGGAAACTGGTATAGGGGTATATATGGGCCGAGAACAAGGCACTCGTAGTCCCTAGGGACATTTCAGGGAAAGGGCTAAACATTTGAAAGATTCGCTCAAATCAACCTCAACAGGAAGTATCACGGGAAAAGTATCGCTATACTCTCGGACAGTCAGGGGGCCATCAAAGCACATTGGTCACTTAAAAATAAATCAAAGACGGCATAAGAAAATCAGTAAACTGAGACAAACTAATATGATTGGCCTCCACTGGGTACGCTGGGGATCGAAGATATCGAGAGAGCAGATCAGCTTTGCAAGGAAAGGGTCGGAAAGGCAATCTATAGGACCAGAGCCTATGGTCCTAGCACCCCACAACGTAAGGGAAAAGCTAAAAACAAAATAGAAACTAAATAAGAAGAAGGTTATAGACTGAACTCCCTGGTTTCCGGGGGGCTAACAAACTCAACATGACCAAGAAGTTGCGTATATTCACAGGACTCCTAACGGGCCACTGTGGACTAAATAAGCATACGGGCACACTGGATTTAGAAAATGTTTTTAACTACAGATTCTGCGACGAAGATAAGGAAACCTCAATCACAGGAGGATGTGTACTAAATACATATATTCCCATCTGGGGACGTATTTACTCCTCTTAAGATCCTCCAATGTCTCAGAACCATTGGATCTCGATCAGGCATCACGTCTCCTTTTCGCCTTTTTGCCTGTATTTGTAGCTCCGTAAATGCTTATGAGGTGGTCGCCGTGGCTCAGTGGTAAGTGCGTTGGACTGTTGTGCGAACGGCGTGGGTTCAAGCCCCAGCCGTATCCACCGAACATTTTTCGCGACACCACTTCTCGTCGAGGAATGACAAGCCTCCGAGAGTATAATCTGTCATGAAAGAGCTTCTCAATTCTCCGTTCGGAGTCGGCAATAAATTGTAGGTCCCTACCATTCGTGCAAACAATGTAACACGCGCAACTTGAATGGTTGCGAGAAGCTAGGCCTTGTCTCACCCCGAGCTGTCGCGCCAACTATTCATTTTTAAATACTTATAAGACGGTTCGCTAAGATCGCGCGATGATTTTGACGTCGTTCGCCAACGTTGATGACATTACGTGGCCGCCTAGATTTTGAGATTTCCCTTGAGCCTATTTGAAGGAAAAGGCCAAAAATTTATAAAAAAAAAAAATTCAAAACCAACATTCCAGTCGATATCGCAGATATAATTATGCCAAAAAGTAGTAATAAACTCCCAACAAAACAAAACATGGTATTGTTCCAAAGAAGTGCAGAAATGCGTTTGCTTCATATTATGTTATTCCCAAACTTACTCTTTATTTTTAAATTGATAAACTTTGAATTTTCTAATATTAATCTGTCTTTTCCCATAGCAATATTATTCTACAGTATTCAGTATACAATGTACATACCTTTTACTCCGTAGAAACTCCTTGCAACGACATCACTGCAACCGTGAGGGCATAGTCAGCAGTCGTACGCTAAGAGCCTTTCTTCCATTTTGGTTTCCCAAAAAAAAAAAAAGAACGTCGTCATCTACCTTGGTGGTACATGGTGTGCTGGTGGTGTGAATGCTGTTATTAGTTTGGTTTTAAGGTACATGCAGCACATAGGGGGCGAGGGTTATGATCGTTAATTCAGTTCTTTTCATTTTTGCCATTGCTTCATGTACACTTAACTTTGTCCTCCGTTAGGTATGATTAATGTTTAAGCCATCTTTCCCCGAGCAGGAGCGAGCATTCCTGTTAAATTTAGCAGCCATCTCCGGTCCTTATTTAATTCATGCCCACACAATGTTTTTTTTTTCAGACCTGACACGTAATGAGGCCAACAAAACCGGGGGTGGCGTAGAACAGATAGAACGAAGAAAAAACATCATTGCCAACGCTGATGACATCCATCCACTTCTCAGCTCAAGATAAGAAAATTACGATTTAATTAATCTAATTGAGACGATATCCTTTTTAATTGTCACCAGTGCCAGTGGGCTAAAGGCCAAGATCAGGAACACTATTTTTTTCTCCCCTTAATGACTCGTGTTGGTTCTTGTATGCAAATGCATACCGGCAGAGTGGGAGGCGACGGCGATAGCTAACAGCAGGCTGAACTTTTGTGTCACAGTGGTGTTGGAAAATTAGTGGGGAATTTAATTATAGTGTTTCAGAAAAAGTTTGAGTGGAAAAACCGCCCGCTTTCCGAACGCAAACCGGTCGATTAAGAACTTTCCGTTGGTGGTTGTCGTGCGCGTAAGAACCTACACACATAAAATGAAAAACAAAAACTGACTGAATAAAGAAGTTTGTTTTCAATAAATAGGATTGAAAAATACTACCTATAGACATGACAGGAGGAAAGAATAAATAATTTGTATTTTCCCTGGGGCTCTGTGACAGGTTTTAAGAATCTAGTTTAAAAGGTGCCTTAGTGGATTTACGGAAAAGCTAGACATGTCAGGTGGCTCAGTAAAGTCGCATTCTATATTTTTTAAACAATTACTCTGTTTGACTCGAGACAGGAATATACACATGGATGTCTATTGATTAAACTCTTGACTGCTTCAAATTTGATTAAAGCCAGTAGCAAGGTGTCCAAATCCTTACACTCGAAAACTACATTGAAATTAAAAGCCAACGAAACCGACGGAATAAGGGACCTTAGATCCCTCCATGGTTATTATAATGGGAGACTTGATTACCAAGTCAAGCTACATAGTTGGGAAGCAAAGATTATGCGACAGCGCGGAACGATTTTTCTGCTCATTTTCGATTAGGGCCATTTTACTACGGTTCTAAACCGTGTATTCGTCAGTGGTTTGGCAAAAAAACAGGTTGTGCTGCCCGAAGCAACATTAAAAACATTATGGGTGGCCATGGTCGGAAAAAGAAACATTTATTAAAAAAAAAAAAAATTAATCGAACAACTGCAAAAGCTGATGTCGACTCTACTGCAAAGGTATTACACTGGCAGTAGAGTCTCGTGGCTTGAAGTATTGATTGAGCCGATAATGATTATGCCATCAGGGAATTAAAAAATAATACCGTGATTCATAGCAATGACAAGCATTACAAGTGTTCCCAGCTAGTCTGGACATCACACTCGGACGCCATTGAACCCTAATACTACCAAAGTTTCGAACCACTGCATCTTTCTCGCGCTGTGCCAATAAAATCAAAAGGGTATACATAACGCCTTGAGGGCGAGTGGATTATAGATAAAAGGGAATAGGTCACGCAGAGCTCTTACGATAAGTAACAACAACATCTCTTAAGCTTTTCCAATAAATGGAAGAGCAGAATAATCCCCAAACTATTTAAGAAATGATATCCTATGAATAAAAAGCTTGTACGACAACCAGATGTTGTCCACAGACTAAATTCTTGCAATATCAACTTGTTTGGCCAACTACCTGCCAATGACTGAACCTAGCCTGCACACCACAGTTCAATGTACGAGTACGCCCTTTTTCGTGGAAAATGTTTCGATTTTCCAGAATATCTTCAACAAACGAACCGAAAACTTAAAAAAATGTAATGACAACCCTGTGACTCTTTCGCCAAAGCCTTTCATATTTCTCCTCTTTTTCAATATCTTGTTCAGGAAGCTGAAGTCACTCTTAGATTTTTCTTTTTCATCGAAAATTTCAACATTTCATTCCCGGTCACGTTGGCAGTTCAACTTCCTGTTTAATACACTGTCCCTCCCATAAACCATCCAAACTCCCGGTTGTTACCTCTCCTCCGAGCATATTTGCTATAAATTCCACTTAACAAAAAAAAACTACTCCGAATCGGAACCACTGAAAAGTTGTTTTATGGACTTTTTCGCAGCACTCCTCTGTTCCAGCATCTAACTTTATATATGTGTCGATGTTTCACAAGTTTTATTTTGCTCTCCTCTCGACCGACTGCAGCGGACCATTGCAAAATCACAAAAAATAATCTTTTATGAACACCACCATTCCCGGGAAAGTTATAAATGAACCTAAATCTACGTTTCGAGGCGTGCAGGAACGTTGGCACTCTGGCGCCAGTCATTTTAATCCCAGCCGGTCGGCAGCGCGGTGAAATTTCAAATTCATAAACTCCAAAAACATTGCAGATACAAACAATTGCTTTCATTTGCATTACAACTGCAGCGGGACAATTTCCTGCGAAAGTGGAATCAGACAGCTCTGGCCAGAGGACAACAGGGGAAAATATTTTGCAATTAACTTGCTAAATTAAGCTGTCTTCATCATTCTGTCCAATGTCCAATTCATGACCCATGCCCATACACAATCGCGCCTTGTAATTGAAATGCAACTGAAGTAATCTCAACGAATTTGTGTGCTCGTTTGTCGTAGGACGCAGTAGCCCTAGTCGGCAAAAAAGTTACTTCAACTCGAAATTAAATAAATTGCAACGAGGAAATCAATCGAACTGTAGCTAAATAATTACCTTCCCCTGGACCACGAGTGACTTGTGGTGCCCGAGTCGAATCGGTCTTGGGACGAACTTTCGAACATGGTCTCCGCCATCTACACACGTTGATTTACGATATGGGCTGATCATTTCACTGAATGGGCATCAATAAAAGTACGAGGAAGAGGACATGACTGATGGGGTTGGAATGTACGTCCACCACTTTGAGAGTTCTGAGATCGAAGTGGGTAGAGAGTTTCATTGCATTTAGGTTTGTTTTGTTCCGAAATTTGTTGGTTTTTGGGTTTAATTCAGGAAAAGCAAACTTTGGGGGGACTTTGGGGATTGGGTTTACATAAGAAGACGAATATTTGAGCTCCACCTTAACCATCAACTACATCGGCAGGGTATGCTTCAGGCGCAACATTTGCCAACCCAATATTAATAGAGTTTCGACAGTCGTACTGCAATACAATCCATCTACTCCCTTTATTAGGTTAAAGCTATCTTGGAGTTGTATGAACACGCTTACGAGTTTTACACGTTAACGAGCCTCCGCGCCGTAGAGGCTATTTACCTAAGAAACAGCAGGCTTTTTTCCAAGCGCATTGACATACATACACAGCTTGATCCTCAAAACGAAACTTCACGTCACGAAATGAAGGGATATGATTTAAGGAATCTCCTTCGAAAATCTTATTATCTATTGGCTCGATGTGGCCTAGCAAGGGCTTTTTGATACATTCATATGTATATCCCAATATAGCTTATGCGGTTATATTTTCTCCTCCATTTATTCTTTTTATTTCGATATCACAGTCGACCTATAGATCTCAATAAGAGATGGGGAAAAAGAATCAAGATTTTTGTGAAATGGGTTGGCGAGGGGAGAACCCTTTGTACTAGACTCAAGTCAGACCCACTATAGCCTATAAGGCCTGCCAGACGTCCCTATTTTGGCGGGACGGTCCTGATTTGTTAACCATCTCCCGATTGCAGCCCCGATTTTAAAATTTGTTCCAAGAAATAAAAAAATCAGACAACATTAAGATGTGCTACGACCTTAGCTACAATAGGAAATTGTAATTGTTTTCTTTTCCTTTCCTGTACTTAAAGTATTTAGTTTAATGGCGACAGCATGGCGCAAGGAAAAAACACCTCGTCAATTGAAACAATCAAGCAGCTTTTTTAAGGAAGATCCAATTGATCAGACAATTATGTATACTTACTTACTTACTTAAGGTGGTGCTACAGACCGGGGTGGTCTTGGGCCTCAACCAACAAGTCTCTCCAGCCAGCTCGATTTTTAGCCAGCTGCTTCTAGTTTCGCACGCCAAGTTGGTTGAGGTCCCCTTCCACTTGTGTGCGCCACCTGAGTCGGGTCTTCCTCTACTGCGCCTGCCCTCGGGTGTGGATTCGAAGATTTTCCGGGTCGGAGCATTGGTGTCCATCCGCTCTATATAACCCAGCCACCTCAGTCGTTGAAGCTTTACTCTTCTGGCTAGGTCGATGCCGTCGTACAGTCCATACAGTTCGACGTTGTATCTCCTCCTCCATTCACCGTCTATGGAGACGGGACCGAAAATCACCCGAAGAATTTTCCTCTCCAAACAGCCAAGAGCGACCGCATCCCTATTTGATAAAGTCCATGCCTCTGCGCCGTAGAGCAGGACTGGGACGATTAAGGTCTTATAAAGGGTCACTTTAGTTGTTCGAGAGAGGGCTTTGCTACTCAATTGCCTTCTTAGCTCAGAGAAACAGCGACTGGCAAGAGTTATTCTTCATTTAATCTCAGCGCTGGTGTCGTTGTCTAAATATATAGCGGAGCCTAAGTACCCAAAGTCCTTAACTACCTCAAGGTTATAGCTGTCTATAGTGACGTTCTGTCCGAGACGTCGGTATTGGGTGTCCTTTCTTGTTGACAGCATATACTTCGTGTTGCCCTCATTGACCGCTAAACCCATCCTCGCCGCCTCCGTTTCGATACTCACAAACGCACCAGTGACATCATGCTCCGTTCTTGCGTATGCGAGTAATTGGACGGACTTTTGAAAGATTGTGCCTCTGGTGTTGGCGCGTGAGTTTTGCACAACTCTTTCAAGAACGATGTTGAAGAAGTCGCATGACAGCGCGTCGCCTTGCCTAAATCCTTTCTTGACATCAAAAGTCTCGGTGAGGTCTTGACCGACCTTGATGGAGCAGCGTGTATTCTTCATCGTCATCCTGCACAGACGGACGAGTTTGGCAGGGATGCCAAAACTAGACATGGCTGTATATAGCTCGTCTCTATAGATGCTCTCATACGCGGCCTTAAAATCGATGAAGAGGTGTAGGGTATCGATTTGAAGTTCCTGGGTTTTTTCCAAGATTTGCCGCAGTGTGAACATTTGGTCGATGGTGGACTTTCCTGGCCTGAAACCACACTGATATGGACCGATCAGGTTGTTGACGAACGGCTTCAGGCGTTCACACAACACTTATCTGCCGTGTTGTGTGTTGTGTGACAATTATGTATGTGATTCTAAAATAAGTTCAACCGACAAATATGTGTAATATGTTGTTCAATCACTGAGAACATATAAAAAATCGGTTAAAATGTTCCACATACGCCACAGTGTTTTGCATTTAACGATCCCCGATGAGATATACTTCGACGAAAAGTTGGGTATTTTTATGCGATTGAAAGGATCCATTTTTTTTAAATGTCCTGATTTGTCCCGATTTTTGGGCTCTGATGTCCCGATTTTAATGAAGTTTAATCTAGCGACCCTAATGTCCATAGAGGGAAGTAGCCCTTGCTCGTTGAGCAATCCAGAAAAAACTCTCCTTGGGTTTCGAACCACCTTGAATCTTAAATAAGCCTACAGATGTCCTTGATAGGTATGTATGTCGCTTAGTTATTCGATATCGTGAAAGGATTGTCTTTCAAAGAATTTACATATGCCTGAGATGACAGAGGCTTGGAGAGTGACAGAGAGAATGGGGTGTTTCCCTATTGACTTCCCCGTCCCGAAGCCCTTCTTTATGTTTGATATCACAGAATATTATACCGTGTGACCACTGGTACGAGGGTGTAAAGGATTTTCCTGTCTTTCTGCGTTAGTTTATCAGTTCTGAGCTTGTTGTGCATTGGTCGCACAGCTTTCTCGTTGTTTTACAATTGCTGTTCGCTACCGCCAGGGACCTATTCTTTGCTTCCTATTTAAGCTTACACGCACTATTTAAGGGGGTAGACCCAGTTGGGATTGCCAAAAATGTATTTCATAACAAACGTTTTTTCACATAAAAGATATGTATTTAAAGAAACTACTAAAATTTTTTTTATGGCAAAATATTAAAAATTAAATGAAATACAGCAGATTTGGGAGAGGTCCAAAAAAAGTGTTTTGCGGTGATCACTGCTACTCGTCACTGGATCATGTGAAATCGAAAAAAAACAAAAGGAATCAATAGTTAATGACATAATGCTCCGGTTGAACGAAGGGATTTGAAAAATTTTGAACTTTCACAAAATGGCGGATGTTGAAAGTCAAAATTCTTAATTTGACGAAAATTTTACTCGCATTTTCGGCTATAAAAAAAAGAACAATCGTCAAAAAAAAAAATCCTTCAACCGGAGGACAACTATGTATGGCATAAGTGAGAAAAATTTCAAACCGATCGGCAAAGCCGTTCTCAAGTTACAGTGATCACCGACTTCGAAAACACGGTTTCGAGAAAAACGCGTTTAAAGTTTTGAGTACGAGTAGTTATGCATTAGAGACGGCTCCGTGTAAAGTTATATATCTCCATAAGTAACGGCCCGATTTGTCTGAAATTTTCAGAGAATGCTTTGATAAAATGCAAAGAAAAAAAATTGATTTTTTCAAAATTTTTACTGGGTCTACCCCCTTAAGCTTATGCACTAAGTTTATAAACGATGGAAGTTGATATAATATTCATTATAATTTACTTAAAATTTACAAGAAGCACTATGAAACCAAATATTTTAAGCGTTTTTATCAAAAAACATAAAGTCTATGACGGGCATTGCGTAGTATTGCTTTCATCGCAATCTCCCGAACAGCAGTAGGGAGAAAATTAGGTTTCACTTCGAAATTTGGAAGAATTAGTTTCCTATCGTCAGTCAGGGAAGAAGTGAACCAGGGTTAGCCAGTTTGAGATCAAATATATTTATCTCTGAATTTCTAAGGACAGTCTCTGACCAACCTAGTCTCATTTCCGTTCTGTTAACTTATAAAGTGTCAGTAAAATGCACATAGACGCTTAATCCTCAACTTAACTTTTATTCCATTACGTAAATAATTACGTTTTATTAAAAATTATTCGAATAATTAAACTTTCTCCTGAAAAGCACGTTTAGACATCAAAGTACTTCAAGAAAAAAGCACCTTAACACTTAATAACTTTAATGAGACTTTGACTCCACAAATCTATGGAGCGCGGTAGCAAATCCTATGCATTAATGAGACTTGTGGCATAAAGCACCTCATTAGTACGTCTAATAGTTTAAAGTTTTAACGGCAAGGCAAAGGATGATTTAGAACTTACAAGAGGGATACTCTGACTCTCTGAGGGAAAAAAATCAACTCAGTGCCAATGGCAACAATTGATATGTGAAATTGCAATCCTAACAGATAGATGCCTGTTACAAATCTCAATTAATTCAACATTTCCTTAATGGAAATTCGCTTGTGTATTCGGCAAATTTATCAACTCAATGAAATGGTAAAAAATAATGCATATCCATGGACGTCACTGCGAATATTTAAATTAATGTCATCCAATAAAAACAATTGTATGTCGGCATACACTACATGACCATTATCCAATCGCATTTGCATAACTATCAGCGGCCTACTAGCAATCCAACTTGAATGCAAAACAGTCGTTAACCGCTGAATGCGATGACTTGCGACATCTGTTGTAAATTAAATACAATTTATCGCGACCACTGATGAGCCCTACTCAAATTAATGGTTCGTTTCCACCGCCAAAACGCCTCACCCCGGCAATTACCAAATAAATTTGTACTTCTTGTTTCCTAAAAGAAACGAAATCACCAAAGTTCAGCGAAACAAACAAGACATGTGAGTTCGCCCTGAGTTAACAACGATTTTGCAGCGAAAACTTGAATAGTCATCCGCCCCGTCTTCACATACATAGCTCCCCCAGAGTCGCCGCCAGGAACAAGAACAATAAATTCCAATATGCTTAAAGTGATTTTCCCAGCTCGATTCCCAACTCTCTAGTGCACTGCTGGGTCCTAGCCTGAATCCCTCTTCCTGCGATATGTCATAGGGCATACGTAACTTTTTTTATTCGGCACACCACTCCCCGGTGCCGGGCAAAGTTTTACACTCCATGATGGCCCAGTGCTACAATTTATAGTCATCGTCGAACTTTTCGGGAGGCCCCTCCAATGATGCGGTGTGTGGCGCTCGCAGGACCTTTTAAATACTAGCACAGCCTCGCTAGCGCCGCCGCATCCAGTCGCACATCCATATAGAGACATCGTACTTAATGGAGTAATAAAATTCCCCAACACACTTACACACTCATAGGCCGAGGTACACTGCAGCTAGGCCATCTAAAACGTACAGACATGCTTACATTGGATTAACCACTTAGGCGGTGTGGGTGGATAAAGTTTTGCTTACCGGGGAGTCGGGACAAAGTTTTGCCGGTGATTCCACATCTGCGGAACTCTATGGCTCCTCCAGTTTTACGAGCCTCCTTCGGTTTATGTTTTATGTGGCATCCGCCTAATAGAATAGAATTTAACTTTCTACTTAACCAAAAAAACAAACGGGAATTGAACCGCATACGCCTTTTGTGCGAACTTTTTATGGTAACGTAACCGTAATTGACAATCGTAGCCCTACGCAGTACACAGTACACTCTCGTCCATATTCCCAGATGCATTACGAACACCTTTACGTAGTGGTGGCGGCATTAAATGTGTATTTTACGAGTTTACGTGAAAATTGTGTTTTTCCTTTTATCTCTCACCAACGGCGTCGACAGTAGATTGCTCCAGTAAAGTGGGCATCTTATTATCGCTTCAGTGAATTACTCCTGAATTCATTTTTGACTGGGCCATCGAATCCTTAATGGAACTGCTTGTCCGGGTGTCATACAAATTCAATTATGTAGTTGTGATAAACTGGAAAAAGGAATTCGAAACATTGGTGCCGCGTGACGATTCGGAGATGGATGAGAGCGTTGAGAGTATTCCCTTCCGAGGGGCTTGGTGGGCCAGAGCTTTATAGCTTTCCTCAAGTGGTTCATAAAGAAAAACGAGAAACATGACAAACTGTTACACAGTACAAAGTAATGCACTATGATCGGTCTAAGTGAGACACTCGAGTTAGTCACACTGGGGGAAGTGGTGATATATTCATGTCACGTCCTATGGTAACTGAGTCAACAACTTGAGGCGAGGACTTGCATAGTGTTCCAGTTTATAAAGAAGTATTAATTTAGGGGTGGTCGCTGTGGCTCAGTGGTTAGTGCGTTGGACTGCTGTGCGAACGGCGTGGGTTCAAGCCCCAGGCATGTCCACCGAACATTTTTCGCGGCACCACCTCTTGTCGGGGAATGACAAGCCTCCGGAAGTATAATCTGTCATGAAAGAGTTTCGAAATTCACCGTTCGAAAAGTGAAACACACACAACGTTGGTTGTGAGAAACTAGGTTCATCCCGAGTTTTCCCGCCAGCTATTTATTTATTTTGATGTGTAATTAGGAGTGGCTGCTTAAGAATCATCCAGATAAGGATATTACATCAGCAAATATTTCAGGACAATTTTGTGAAGAAATAACTCATTTTTCTGTCGGCCAGTACAGGGCAGTTACATAGCAGACGACGGACAGATTTAATTTTTTCTTTTCTTCTGCAGCATCTGCAATAGCCATTATCGTCGCACTATCTGAGTGGAGAGGGTTCTTTCTGGTCATAGACCGGATTCCAATCCAGCGATTGTTAGCTCTACTAGTTTAATTGCCTGTCGTCAAGCACAACCATTTCCACTAAGTAGACTTTCCTATTAGCTTCATTCACATTTTTTCAAAGAAGAAGCACAGCATTCAAGGCTTCACTGATGACTTTTATTAATTAATAGAAAATGTCAGCGTGTGAGAAAAGTTAAAATTTGTATCGAACGTGCGTGCAGTGTAAGTAGTATCATCCCTCTGTTCACTGTCTGCACAGTCGGCCGCATTTTAAGTTCAAAGGGGCACCTTCTGTGTGATTCTAAATTATTTCACACATACGAGTACAATATGTCCACTTAACACTACACTCTTCGACGTCCCAAGAAAGTTAGTCGTAATATAAGAAATATTCAAAAGTCCGTCCAATTACTCAGATATCCCGACGATATTGACATAATCGGAAGAACGCAGCGTGATGTGACTGGTGCGCTCGTGAGTATTGAGATGGAGGCGGCTAAGACGGGTTAAGCGGTCAATGAGACCAAAACCAAGGAACAAGAAAGGACCCAACACTGACGTCTCGGACAGAACGTCGCAATAGATAATTATTATTTTGAGGTAGTTAAGGACTTTGTCTACCTAGGCTCCGCTGTAAATTCAGACAATGACACCGGCGCTGAGATTAAACGAAGAATAACTCTTGCCAATCGCTGTTTCTTTGGGCTAAGAAGGCAATTGAGTTACATAGGGCTCTCTCGAACAACTTAAGTGACTCTAAGACCTTAATCATCCCAGTTCTGCTCTTCGGCGCAGAGGCATGGACTCTGTCAAAAACGGATGCGGTCGCTCTTGGCTGTTTCGAGATGAAAATAGAGATGAAAAATAGACGGTTAGAGGAGAAGAAGATACAACGACGAACTGTACGGGCTGTACAGCGACATCGGCTTAGCCAGAAGAGTGAAGGTCCAACGACTGAGGTGGCTAGGTCATGTAGAACGGATGGACACCAATGCTTCGACCCGGAAAATCTTTGAATTCGCACTCGAGGGAAGGCGCAGTAGAGGAAGACCGCGATTCAGGTGGTGCACCGAAGTGGAAGGGGACCTCAACCAACTTGGCATGCGAAACTGGAGGCAGCTGGCTAAATATCGAGCTGGCTGGAGAGACTTGTTGGTTGAGGCCCAGGTCCACCACGCACTGTAGCGTCACCTTAAGTAAATAAGTAAATAATATAAAAAATATGTTTGACGTGGCGTGACGAGCAGCACACCTCATGAAAGAGCAAAAGCTCATCAGTGGGACAAAAAAAAATCCCTATTGGCGAAGAAGAGTCGGAGAATACTGAAATCTATCACAAGAAGCTGAACACAATAGCGCATCGATATGGTAGATATCCTAAAGCCGACCAAGAACCTAACAAAATACATAAGTCTCGTAATGCTTTGTCATATGATATTTTACTCACTGTAAACAAAATAATGTTTCGATGAATGTTGCCACCCTGGTTAAATGGAGCATTTACTGGAGCACAATCATCGCCTGATTAAAAATGCATCCAATAACGTTGGTACATTTTAATCACCCATTACCAGCATCATATCCCTTAAATCGCACACAACAGTTGTAGTGTTATTGTTTTACCATCACACAGCAATCAAACAATTACTACAAAGGAAACCATGAAATTATCCCTGTTAGTCATCAGGCAGAGCACAGCTTCGCACACCATTTGAGTATACTTTCGGGAATTGAGCGCATCCAATAATTGCTCCGAATCAGTTGCTGGCAGCAATTTTGTTCCCCACGGGATCCACTTAATGGGGCTGCCAATTTGCTGCAATTATCACTGTCGGACGATTTCCTTATTACACCCCCGCTAATCCAAGCAGGAGCCAGGCAATCCTATGGCGGCGCGGAAGTCATCGCTGACGCAAGGATCGTCATAACCATCGGTTTGTCAAGCCTCATTAAGCGGAGCATTTTCTGCGAGAGAGTGCCGGCATTCGGATATCCCCCGCACGGAAATTGCGCTTAATTTGTGTTAATTGCCGAACGCATAATGCCAATGTAATTTAAATAATATTTACTCACTGGAATGCATTTGCAAAAGAATCTGCAGGCGGGCGCACGCTGTCGGTCAGCACCTCCCAGGTGGCTTTTTCTGTCATCGAGAGGTTTTCCATCAAACATGCGGTCGGAATCCTTAAAATCCAACTCGAATTGAACAGTTGCACTCGGTTGTAGCTGTTTGTTTCAATTAATTTCGTTTTAATGTCAGGCACCCGTCCAATCCCACACAAACACTCACGCACGCACTCATTTATTTTGAAATTCTGAACTCGACCCCAAAAATGCGGACCACACCGCAGAGAACACACGAAAGAGCCGACCACCGACAGCAACATCACGGAATTCCCTTATTTTGGTCTGCATGCTTGGGATATTCGACGATTGCTGCCGTTAAAGTTGCGGCACTTGGCCAAATTGCTACATCATCAATGACCCATCGTCCGAGCAGACGTCGTTGTCTATCTGGCATGCAGGGCGTATCCTGCATCCCGCCGCATCAAAGCGACACACAACAAGCATCTATTGCGGCCAACGCTGGCCCTGGATGCTATCGGAAGGGTTTTGCCGCATTTCACAGTGCATATCTCATTATTTACAGGAGTTGGCCAACTGGAGCAGTCCCATTGAAGATAGTCATGGAGTCGCGACCGCCGTACATTGTGGGATCATACAATACTGGGCTCGACTTCCGGTCGCATAAAAATTAAAGTAAATGTATCTACGCGTGCACCCGGCCGTCGGCGCCACCGCTTGTTACCTTCGAACGCGTCCGTCGCCCCCTTAATCTGTGGGGTAAACATTAAAAAATATGTTTTTAATTAAAATTTCAGGATTACTCACCCATATGGTCTTGTGCGGCGTTACATTTACATGTGAAACACATCGACATCATATTTAATAAAAACAGCCGCTAAAAAGGCACATCATTCGTTGGCTCATGGCAAAATGTTAATTTCCCCCAGCGCCGTCGCCTAGAACTCGGCACCTTGGCACTTCGGTACCTCGGCACGTACGCACTAGCCGTTGTGCATATCAGAGAGCCAAGCAGGATGGGGATGTGGGGAGTTATCGGCTACAAGGACGAACGTGAATTTATGAACGAAGCGACGTATTCGAAATGATTAATAACGATTGTATATATTTATCGTGCGTTTTTTTGTCAATAAATTACGATAGTTAAAGTAACGGTTGATTGTTTTGATCAACGTACAGCGAATCCCACAGGACCAGGTGCCTCTGCGAACAACGTTGTATGCCAGAAACCAGAGAGGTACACATTTTCTGCGTTATTAGCAGTTGTACTGTGAGTATTGATAGCTGATTGTTATGTAGCAAGGAAAGTGTGCCTGCCATCAACACGGGAAAAGGGAAATTCTACAATTTTAGAGCTTTTTCCTCATGCCCTACTGTTGAAAGACTGTAAAACTGATATCGGGGGAAGTATGGTACCAAAACATTACAAAAAATAAAAAACAAAGCTCTTCCCAACCATAATCTTCCATGGCCAGTGTCTAGAATTAGGCGGTAACTAAGGAGGGTTGCAAGTATTTAGGCAGTGCAAATGTAAGCGCTGTTTTCTGCTCATCAGATAAATACTTTAACAGAGTAATGGGAAAGAAAACACCTGCATTCAAGAGGTTACACGCGTCCATGTATTTTTACAAATTAACCGCATTCTAGCAACTCCTACTCCTCCGTCACTATCAGTCAGCTTATGCAGGGCGCCCTAAACACGCTTAACGAATAGACTAAACAATGCGGGCTGGGGGTTAAACCCTAGAAAACCGAATTGGTACTGTTTACCAATAAAAGACTAATACCAGAGTTCACACTGCCTTGTATTGGAGGGATATCCCTTAAACTATCTGACAGTGCGAAAAACCTTGGCCTTATTCTGGACAGGAAACTGAACTGGAATCTTAATGTTAGGTAAGGAAAGCATCAAAAAGGCCTCGATCGCTTTTTATACTTGCAGCAGAGTTTTTGGGAAGAACTGGGGACCTAAACCCAGTATAATTCTATGGCTGTACTCTGTGAATGTTAGACCGATATTAAGGTATTGAGGTTTAGTCTGGTGGCAAGCTGCAACAGAAACCACTAACCTCAGAGCCTTAACCAAGACACAAAGGCTAGCTTGCATTGGAACGCCCAGTGCACTGAGATCAACTCCGACAGCAGGGTTGGAGACAATTCTCAATCTGCTTCCCCTTGATCTATACATGCAAGAATCCGCAGCAAAGAGCGCTCTGAGATTAGACCAGTCTGAACTCTGGAGAGCGAGCTCATATGGACACGCCCAGATATTGCACAGATACCCGGGTACGAGTATTAAATCTTTTTTTTTTTTTTTTTTTTTTTTTTACGAGGGTAGGTGAAAATCTTTCATGAGACACCATGAGGATCTACCGCACGTGCTCATGGTAGTGTGAGATTCTTACTCACTAAAAACACCTCCCCTTTTCGTGTTGACTACGACTAAGTACAAAAGAGCCCTATCAAGTAGTTTAACTTTCGCAATAAAAATTCGCGTTGTGTAGGTAGCTTTCCAGCAAAAGCACCTACTAATACCGTCATTATAAGCGGTTATTCCTTATTGCGCTAAATCGAACGGTTTCGTTCTTTGTAGTCGGCGCACAAGGTTTGTCACGTCCAGAATTTGGAGTACGGCGTTATTGCAATGTCCATGAAGGCGAACACGGAGTTTGCGTGCAAAATTTGTTATTTCATCTTCGACGGTGGCTAGACCGAGATCTCTATGGATATCGTCGTTTCTAATGGGTATTAAATCTGACTATATGATTCGGTACCTGGACTTCATCAAACCGTTCTCTTGCATCTTTCCAAGCAGAGAACAGTGGGAGAACAAAGAAATTCCTACTGAGACAAAGTCCATCTTCACGGTTGGCTCCAAGATGGACATAGGCACGGGTGCTGGTGTCTTCTCTGAGGAACTAGGACTCAGCAGCTCAATAAGACTCCTTGACGACAGTAGTGTTTTCCAGGCCACGGTATCATGGGAGGATATCACGATCTTCATAGACAGCCAGGTGCCTATAAAAGCACTAACTGCTACTCTAATCACATCTAAGCTTGAAAAGAGCTGTCGCGAAGAGCTGAGGGTTCTTGGCATGCAGCATAATGTTAAACTCTGCTGGGTCCCTGGCCACAGTGGTGTGTCAGGAAACGAGACTGCTGACGAACTGGCTAGAAAGGGAACCAGACCTAGCGGATGGTACAATTAAACCTCCACTGCGTTATCTCAAGGAAATAATAAGGCTAAGATCCTTAACCGAGGCGAATAACAGGTGGAGAACACTAACCCCCTGTGAAGTCTCCAGAAGGTTATGGCCAGAATATAATAAGAGCAGAACGAATAGGCTACTACATATGAACAGGAAATCCCTGTCATTACTGGTAGGACTAATTACAGGCCACAATATGCTCAGGTATCATGCAAAGAAACTGCACCTGACCGGGGAAGAACTTTTCAGAGGATGCGGAGACGAGGAGGTGCATGAGGACACTATTCACCTCATCTGTCATTGCCCAAGCCTCTGCAACATTAGGAAAAGAACATTGGGCAAATACCTCTTCGATAACATCGAGGAGTTATCCGATGGTTCACTGTCGGATCTACTCAAGTTTGCAAGGAGAGCCGGTTGGCTGTCATCAGGCATATAAATCACGTAGTGGGAAGTAGCTGGTAAACACATGGGTATCACAACGGGTCTACATAGACCAAAGTGAGATGAAGAGGATTTTATCGTCTTCATCAGCCCGCTAACCTAACCTAACCTACTCCCACCTCCATATGTTGAACCCCGGGTGCCTAATACCTAAGCCTAAAATACAGTTTCAGCCACGACTTTTTGGTACAGCTAAAGAGGGGCAGAGGAAGAGTGTTTGAAGCACTTCATGGAACCAACGGTGGCGTCTACGGTTCCAGTTATGTAGGTCAAACCACTCAAACATACTAGATGCTCGATCAAAGAAGGAATGATAAAATCGGCTTTCTTCCTAAGAGTACACATTTAGGATTTGACTGTTTACGTTTGGTGCTGTGCTGTGCCGCCAGGGAAATTGCTCGAAAATATGTTTCGAAGCAATAACAAGCCTCGGATACGGACGGACGAACTCTGCCAACAAAACAAGAAGAAAAATATCAATCTACAGATGTGTTTGCTGAGCTTAATATGCCCTGTGATTAACCGTAGCACTTCTCTACTTGAACCTACTCTCTTTCTTTTCTTTCCATCACAGTGAGGAGGAGGAGGATATTTTTTGGTTTGGTTTGGATCTACACCTTTTGCATCCTCTCGTTGGTTTCTCTTTCTTTCTATTTCTCGTTCTCCCTCACACTTTCATGAGCTTGTTCTAGAAAATTGGACATCGTTGTTGCCGACGAACAGGTTGAGCTTCTTTTTATTTTCCCAACCAGCAGCTCTAAGGATTTGCGAAGCCCGGGAAATTAATTTTGTAGATCACTCCGGAAGTGAAACACATACTTCTTGATCAATTCTTCTCCCTTTTCGGTTAGCCCATCTACTGATGATGGATTACCTTCTTAAAGTCGAGAACTCTTGACTGCAGCCATGAGATTTGGGATCAAATCATGCGCGGAACTTTGAGACAGCTGAAACACTCCGGTCTGTCTTTTATTGCATAAAGCAAATTATGAATCTGAGTATTATGCATCTGAAGACACTCCAGATCATGCTGTCGGAACAAATGCTGAAAACCTTGAATTCCATATTGGTCGCCAAAGTTAAAATCACACTGTTTTCGATCCTAAAATTGTAGAAATTAACATCAAACATAAGTTTTATCTTCTTTCAAGTTTCAATACATCCGTATCCATCTGTGTCTTCGACATCAGTTCAGTGGACAAGTAACAGAGTACTGAATCTGACGTTTGATTGACACAGCTCCTGCTCCTGTTCTCCTTATTAAAAATAATAACCCACCCCCGCCTGTCCCCAGTGTTAGTCCTGCAGCACCCTACTCTACCCACTACCCGTGTATTTGCCAACAATAATTTTCATTTAAATTAATAGAGACACGAACGGCACCTACACCTAAATCAATGTACAAAATGGTCCTTCGAGTGAGGTAAGCGGTCCCTTTTCTTTTACATATCCCATGTAGCAAATGAAAACTTTAGAGCAATAATTTTTGCCTGAAATACCAACTATAGACTAGGATGGCTCGATTTTTATATGCGAAGAAGGGTTCGAATAAAACAAAGGTTGTCACAAGGATTTCATTTCACTCCGGTTCACCGAAGACCGAAGCAATGGAACTATGCCAAAGGGCACCCATATTATTTGCGATTACATCGGAGTCGTTCCCATCGGATATTCAGAAAAACAAATGACGCAGATAAAGTGGACCTTTTTCTATTAAAGGCGTATAACAAAGATTGTCGCCAGCAACGCGGGATTGACTTTTTAGGTGCCGAACTTTTGAATAGGCCAACCTTAGGGAACCATCAATCGGATTTCAATTTATCATCGTACGTGTGGGACAAGGGTAAATTAGTCTGCTCCCGCACACCTACTCGCACTCGTACCCATGGGTGTTTGAGTTTATCGAATCTTACGCATTATTGGTTTGCGAACGTGATCCACAAAGGTCCTTTTCAAATTATTGTGTGTGGGGACATCTCATCAATCTTGTAGTATTAGGCTTGTTGCTGGTGATTGCGCATCATAACCCTGAGAAATTGGGTTCGCGTGAAGTGAAATTCCTTACAACTGGCACTGTAAAGTGTCCCGCGGAATATAAATATTTCATGAAGCACTCTTGTGGCAATAAAGTAGGAAATGAATAATGTGCTCTTACCTGCCAAAATGAGAAATGTGCCCAAACGGAGCAACACAAACAAAATGAATTGTATCGCAAGCCAAGCACTCGTCGTCGTCGAGCGTACCCACTGTGGCCGCAACACAACTTCAGTTTCACATTCACAGGTAAAACTTCAAAGATATTGCGCTTCGCTTCCAGCACTAGCACTAGAATCAAGCAACGAAGCCCTCCAAGTGCACAATTCACTTTTTTTTTCCCCCAAGTTTCACTCAATACATGCATCCACATCCACTCACCGAATCTTTAGAATCGAAAGGCATACACATCAATCCGGCTGGCATTGGGAGGGGCAGGGGAAAAACTGTACGGCACTCTCTTCCATTTTTCGTTCAAAGGATGACAAATGTACGCCCCACGGGAGGATGGGGTTTGATCTCCGTGCACTCCGGCACTACGTCAACCGGGCAGCAGTGATTCCAGAGGCAGTGTGGTGCTAGGGCATCTAACGGCGTCGCCTCTATCAATCTATCAATCAGCCCTCATCACCTCCAAGAGTTATGACCAGTTGAAGCGTTGATAGATTGCGGAGGAAATGGTGACAAAAAATCAAACTGTGCACGAACTCGTACCACACAACGACGACAACGACGAATGTGAGCGCGACTCATTGTCTTTACTCATAACAGCCGCTACCTCGCTTCGCACCTATCCATCTCAGATAACGTGGTTGCACTCGTTACGGCAGTAGACTCTGGAATCCAGATAGACAAGCGAGCTAGTTACCTATTGACTTCACTCTCGCATAGACACACGAGGAGCACCGCCGCACTCACAGTCTCAGTATTGAAAGTCCACTTCCGGGGATTCGAGGGTTCGCGGATGTCAGTTAAGTGATTCTGTATAATTGGATTAGCCGGTCATCCACAATGACGATGGGACACGAGGATCAACAGTCGTTGATTGTGAAGGGGTCTGCAGAAAGTTTGAATGTGAGTACGGGCAGAAGCCTCAAAACTCTCTGGTGCTCCATATAATCTCCGTCAATATTGAATAAACCGCCGGAGCTGGGTAAATAATTCAACTTGATCTCACAGTGATTGTAAATCTAATGTGTAGATGTGGGACCTTGATAAGATAACGCAAGAAATGAATTCTTAGTGCGCAGACGGTTGTGGCGGTGATTGTGGTTTGCACAGCTTCCCCATGTATCTAGACGTCTCTGGTTTCTCAAGAAAGGTGATTAGACTTGAGGTTTTCCATGGACCTAGCTTCTCTGTGTGAAGTTCGTTTGTGTGTATAGAGTTTTGTGTTGTTCTTTGTGCTCCAGTAGGTATAACACCCGTTAATTTATGAACGCAATACTTGGGGGTAATCACGTGGGTTCAGAAGATGGTGCGTGGAATGTACAGATAAATTGCATCCAAAAGTGTTCGTACATACGTCATTTTATTGCATCGCACAGCCATTTTAATTCAATTAAGAGTCAACCAGAATATTACTTCGAAGACTATTGTGCTGTGCGTATTTATTTCAGTTTTTTGTGCTATGCGTTAGGTCGCCGTAGCTCAGTAGTTAGTGCGTTGGACTGCTGTGCAAGCCCCAGCCATGTCCTTGGAACATTTTTCGCGGCACCACCTCTCGTCGGGGAATGACAAGTTCCGAAAAAGCTTCTCAATTTGCTGTTCGGAGCCTTGGCTCATCCCAAGCTGTCGCGCCAGCTATTTATATATTTATGCGTTAGTATACAGTTTATTCAAAATATTCATTTCCATTGCTCGTACTTCATTTCTTTTATAAGAAACATTGAAGCTCAAAGAAATTGGTCTCATGGAATTATCACAGGTCTGAGTGACTGTGATTCGAAACGTCGGAAAATGCTTCGTCCATCCCTAGGCTGACCTTCATCTGAATCCAGGGGAGAACCGTCTTCAGTATTTAATATTTACTGCAAGTTGACGTAAGCTTTGACCGTCTATCACTTTGGTAATTCTGTAAACAATTCCGCTGTCATAGCTTCTTGATACTTCTTCGGCTCATTTATCAAGTTCGTTTGCGTTTTTACTTCACGATACTAAAACTCTGGAATTCGAAGTATAAGCTACCATAAGATGCTGATTTTTATGCGAGTGTTAGCGCCGCACGCGGTCGGAAACTACTGTTTGTCATAAAACCTGAAATGGACAGGTAGCGCAATAAGCAAGCTCGTATCCAAGAGCTGGTACATACATACATACGTGCTGGCTAAAGTTGCAAGTGCGAACAGTCGAAAAAGATCGATCAAACTTTTAGACACTGACTAAGATTAGTTTTTGAAAGGTGACGACGCTCCTCCACTCAGGGATTCCTACAACTTAGGTGAGAATTCATGCGATATTGGTTGGTAATTTTGACGCTAAGCCAAGTAAGGTGGTTAGATGTCAAATCCCCAACCCACAACACTAGTTAACCATCCGAAAATGTGCAAGAATCTGGAGTGGCACTGCTGCCTTCGGCAAAGGCACGCAGAGACTAAATTTCTTGGCAAAGAGACAAGATTTTGACAACCAGGTTCCGAACTAAAGTGCGATGGGTCAGCATCATACAGTGATACGCCAGAATAGAGTTTTTACCTGATACCGAGGAGTGGGGAACTTCAATGCCCTATTAATGACAACGAAGGGCTTAAACATACTCCATTCCTAACGACACTATTCAAAGGAATTCATCCTTATAAAAGTCTATTGATCGAGGAACTTAAACCACCGACCATTTGCAAAAAACAGAAGGTTCGCTCATTGGGTCCCTTCAGCAGTTGAAAACTAATTTCTATTTCGGTAAGGCATGCCATCTTTAGCGGGGAAGAGTATTTTTGGCTAAATGGCTTCAAAGACAATTGAAACTGACATATTTTGGTATTCCGTTGCTTTGTTTCATGGCCAGCGGGTAAAGTTATTCAATTTAGTTTCAGTTCACCACTTTAACTCTTAATCGACGGGCAGAAATATAAAAATTTTAAAATTACCCGAAGGATAGTTTTCGTCGACAATAGGCGATTTATATACTTTTCCACAACAATTCAAACATCGATACAACACTTCACTTCATAAATTCTCTTTTGCCGGCTACGAGTATGTAAATCTGCGAAATAGTTTAGATTCAGGAGTTAAGCTACTCGAAGTCAATTTAACATTCATAAACTATACCCTCGTGCACAGTTTTAAACAAAATTCTCAGTGGGAAGCCGCAGCAGTTATTTTTACTTGTCAAAAAACAGAATGTACGCCGCCCTTAAAAGAAACAACTCGTCCCAATGGTCGTGTTGTGGTGGTGTGGAACCAGACAAGGTCACACTGTGATGGATGGGGTTTAAGATTCTACCAAACCTCTCTAGAGGCCATAAGAATTGAGAAGTTTGTGTTTTTGTTTGAACCAATGTAAAGTTACATTGAGCAAGGAAGGGTGAGACACGGGGTGGACACCCAGTATGACTTCGATTTGAATAAAGACTTCGATATGAGGAAGAATTGAGATGACACTCGAGATAGAGGAGTTGAAATCCGTGAACGCGTGCAATTTTTTTTTTTTTAGTTTTAGGTAGGATTCCCTACTAAGTGACAAAACTAGACGAGAGATGATGCCATCGGCGACCGACCGATGAAGAAACAGGGCTTATTCTTGTTTGGTTAAAAGATTCCAAATGCGGAATGATAATCATAAGGGGAAATGCATATATTTCTGAATACCTGCTTCAGGCAATGTGTACAAATACACAGATCTGGTTGGTTCAACTAGTCTTCGATGTAGCTCTGAATTATGTAGTAACAGATCCAGTGATACCCAGTGGATATTCTCTGGTCTAACTGTGTCTGCGTTCAAATGCGGACAATTACCTTAACTTACTTATTTACTTAAAGTGGCGCTACAGTTCGGGGTGCACATGGGCCTCAACCAACAAGCCTCTCAAGACAGCTGCCTCCAGTTTCGCACGCCAAGTTGGTTGAGGTCCCCTTCCAATACCGTCCGCCACCTGAGTCGCGGTCTTCCTCTACTGCGCCTTCCCTCGGGTGTGAATTCAAAGATTTTCCGGGCCGGAGCATTGGTGTCCATCCGCTCTATATGACCCAACCACCTCAGTCGTTGGAGCTTTACTCTTCTGGCTAAGTCGATGCCGCTATACAGCCCATACAGTTCGTCGTTGTATCTCCTCTTCTACTCCCCGTCTATGCAGACGGGACCAAAAATCACCCGAAGAATTTTCCTCTCGAAACAGCCAAGAGCGACCTCATCCGCATTTGACAAAGTCCATGCCCCTGCGCCGTAGAGCAGGACTGGCACGATTAAGGTCTTATACAGGTTCACTTTAGTTGTTCGAGAGAGGGCTTTGCAACTCAATTGCCTTTTTAGCTCAAAGAAACAGGGATTGTTCAGAGTAATTCTTCGTTTGATCTCAGCGCTGCCGGTGTCGTTATCTGAATTGATAGCGGAGCCTAGGAACCCAAAGTCCTTAACTACCTCAAAATTATAATTGTCTGTTGCGACGTTCTGTCCGAGACGTCAGTGTTGGGTCCTTTCTTGTGACTTGGTCTTGGTCTCATTGACCGCTAAACCCATCTTCGCCGCCTCCGTCTCAATACTCAGGAATGCACCAGTGAAATCACGCTGCGTTCTTCCGATTATGTCAATATCGTCGGCGTATGCGAGTAATTGGATGGACTTTTGAAAGATTGTGTCTCTGGTGTTGGCGGGTGAGTTTTGCACTATTCTTTCAAGAACGATTTTGAACAAGTCGCATGATAGCGCGTCGCCTTGTCTAAAACCTTTTTTTAAAACATAAAAAGTCTCGGTGAGGTCTTGATTAACCCAGATGGAGCAGCGTGCATTCTCCATCGTCATTCTGCACAGACGGAGTAGTTTGGCAGGGATGCCAAAGCTAGACATGGCTCTGTATAGCTCGTCTTTATAGATGCTGTCTTACGCGGCCTTAAAATCGATGAAGAGGTGGTGAGTATCGATTTGAAGTTCCTAGGTTTTCTCCAACAACACGCCAGATAAGATCTTGTAAGCGATGTTAAGAAGACTGATGCCCCTGTAGTTCAGTTCAGGTGCAGGTCAGAGGGTCTTCCTTCTTGAGGATCGGGCACAATGATGCCAAGAAAGCTACTCTATATAGCCATCTGCCACAATGTCATTCTAGATAAGTCTTACGGAAAATACAGTCCATTCTATAGAAAATGTCTTGATCCTGGTTGTAGCTTCGCCTTCTTAGGAACCCCTCTAAGTTCTTGAAAACTAAAAACAAAGTCATTTAAACTATGCTAAACCAGTTTGTATACAACACAGGAACGCAGTGTATTCCAAGCTATCCCTTGACTTCCATGCTTATGGAAAACGCTTCTGCAAGTGCTTTTATGCGCCAATTATACTAAAATAAAGTCTTAAAACCCCCCAAAATCTCTTTAGTAAATCGAAATAACCTTGGAATTCACCCTCAACTATATGCTTCTCCATTTTCGAGCTCTACAAACCTGTATTCAAATTTAACTATCATCGTCCCCTTCCCTCTTTCATCTCCGGCCAAAAGATTAATCCCCGAAATCTCCTGAAATTATCACAAAATTAAAATCCCAACCCCCATCTGGTCATCTGCCGGCCATCTGGCTCCACCGTTCCTTTTTTCAATATTAAACCGATTATCATATCTCATTCCCGCCGGAGTCAGCAGTTCCTTTTGCTGGCCATTCGCTTTATTTTATTTTTTTTAATAACCGAAAATGTTGCATGTCCCATTTTCTGCACACTTCGCAGGGGAGCCAAAGCCAACAACAACAACGACGAAAAAACCGAAAAGTTTGGGTTTATGTTGAGCTACGCTATCCCCAATCGACAGGTCAATAACTTAATCAACAAGCTCGGTAGGGTTGAAATTGTGTTTCCACGGAGCGGCCAAATTGGAAGGGAGTCTCTTACTCTTATCTGCCCCTTGTTTACTTCTTGAAACAGCAACAGAATTGCTTAGCGTAAACAATTTCACCACAATCGCACGACCTACTCGCATTTCCATATCTGCCCGAGAAGGAAAGAAAAGGAAAACAAGGACACATCATCCTGGCACAACATTGGCATTTCCATCGACTTCGGGATCATTGAGGTCAAAAATTTCCACCGAAAAAGGGGTGGATACACTCCAGAGGGTAACTCTCGGATTCGAGGCGGATTTTCACACTTACACTTGGGAGGATTTTTATAGCGAAAATTTCACTTAGAGGCGACCGTCTGGATCAACTTGAAGAAAATAAGGATTTGGGCATGGAGTGTGGGTCGAAGGCGAGTTACAAAATAAAATCTCTTAGGAGGCTGCGAGAAAGTTGAAAGAAAATATTTTAATTGGAAAATATCGCGCACTCCGAAGGATGGGGCCAGAAGGTCGGTCGGTGGGTTGATGGCGAATCAAGGGGCACACGAAAATAAAACGTTATTAGCACTTTGATGGGATTACATAAGAAACGAGGGCAGACTGGGATGGGATGGATTCACTTTATTGCACTTGGAAGCCGTTCTCGCTTCCGCAACACCAAAATATCTGTCACTAATGTAATCTAACCATTCCTCCCTCGTTTTCACACACATACTCATTCTGTTAGAAAGATTTGTATCTTCCACCTCCATGGCACTCATCTCATCTTTTCCGAATCACTGACGGAGACTCTGTGCTCGAGCACATCCGTTCGATTTGTTGTTATTATTAGAAATCAGATCGAATTTCAAAATTCTCCACCTCTGCTTGAATTCTAAACTCGTCGAGGTATCGCTCATCGCATTTACTGCTGTGTCGTGATTGATTATTACCGCATCGTTGCGTTGGCATGCATCTGTAGCCGTGATCTTTATGTTATGCGGGGGATGGGGCTGGGAATTCATGGGTTACCGGGATTCCAGTTTACTTCTCCCAAGCAGAAATGTGTTTGAATTTTTTTTTTTTTGAAATCGATTGTAATTGCTCAAAGGGAAGCGCAGAGGAATTTCGATTGAAGTAACACCTGCAGCACAGTCATTGTTGCTGTGTTCAAACTGTTGACAACAACAATTTTCAATTTCCGCTCTCGTAAACCAAATGAAAGGCTGGTCAAATTCTTAAAAGAGACACTGAATTGGTGTCTCAGTTGAGACACTAAAATGTTGCTACAGACCCTTAGACGCTTTAAAATTTCCATTGTGTTCACTTTATGAGGACGCAAATCTCCGTGATAAGAGAATTTTAAATGATTCACTTGGAGTATGTACCGATTCACCGAACCGAAATGCGTCATTTCAGTGTTGAAGCTGGAAAACTTGCCAGGTGTTACATTCATTACAAACTTACTACAACGACCATGTGATAGGGGTATCAGTCCAAATCGCAAGTTTTAGAGATGAAGAAGGAAATTTTGTTTTCGAATCAGCGCAGGAATTTGGAACAGCGGCTTTTGAAGACTGTACAACAGCAGCCAATGGCAACATCCTACTACAGCCAAAGGTTAGATTAGGTTAGCGGGCCGATGAAGACGATTAAATCCTCTTCATCTCACTTAGGTCTATGTAGACCCATTGTGATACCCATGTGTTTGCCAGCTACTTCCCACTACGCGATTTATATGCCTGATGACAGCCAACCGGCTCTCCTTGCGAACTTGAGTAGATCCGACAGTGAACCATCGGATAACTCCTCGATGTTATCGAAGAGGTATTTGCCCAATGTTCTTTTCCTAATGTTGCAGAGGCTTGGGCAATGACAGATGAGGTGAATAGTGTCCTCATGCACCTCCTCGTCTCCGCATCCTCTGAAAAGTTCTTCCCCGGTCAGGTGCAGTTTCTTTGCATGATACCTGAGCATATTGTGGACTGTAATCAGTCGTACCAGTAATGATTTCCTGTCCATATGTAGTAGTTTATTCGTTCTGCTCTTATTATATTCTGGCCATAACCTTCTGGAGACTTCACAGATGGATAGTGTTTTCCACCTCTTATTCGCCTCGGTTAAGGATCTTAGCCTTTTTATTTCCTTCAGATGACGAAGTGGAAGTTTAATTGTACCATCCGCTAGGTCTGGTTCCAGGGCTGATACCTTTCTAGCCAGTTCGTCGGCAGTCTCGTTTCCTGACACAACACTGTGGTCAGGGACCCAGCAAAGTTTAACATTATGCTGCGTGCCAAGAACCCTCAGCTTTTCGCGACAGCACTTTACAAGCTTAGATGTGATTAGAGTAGCAGTTAGTGCTTTTATAGCCGCCTGACTGTGTATGAAGATCGTGATATCCTCCCGTGATACCGTGGCCATTGACGCCAATCGGGCAGCTCTGCCTGGAAAACACTACTTTTGTCAGGGAGTCTTATTGAGCTGCTGAGTCCTTACTCCTTAGAAAAGACACCAGCACCCGTGCCCATGTCCATCTTGGAGCTAACCGTGAAGATGGACTTTAGTCTCACTAGGAATTTCTTTGTTCTCCCACTGTTCTCTGCTTGGAAAGATGCAAAAGAACGGTTTGATGAAGTCCAGGTACGGAATCATATACCATCATGGGCCAAAAAGCCCATCCACCTGATCAAAACGAAGTGAGGACAGCAAAATTAAGGCTTAAATCCAACAACCCTGGCTTATGGCCAGAAATACCCACTTGCTGACTTATTTATGATGATGCAACAGTTCAGGATGAACCAGAGGCTGAACAAACAAGGTTCTCCAGCCAGAACGATCCTTAGTCAGTTGGCTTCGTACGCCGAGCTCATTGCGTACGCGATCGGAGATAAGGTCGTTCTCTTCTTCATAGTCCTAGGGCGGATTCGAATATTCTTCGGGCTAGAAGGTTGGTGTTCAACCGTTAAACCTGAGCTGACTGTCTCAATCGTGGTACACGTATGTATCTCTTCAATCAGATCAGTGTACCTCTATAACTCGTATAGTTCGTGATTAAATCTTCTCCCCTCCGAACCGTTCCACCTGCGTTAAGAAACATACACGCATACTTCTATACCACACAGTAGGACAAGCATGATGATGGTCTCATATGGCGTCTCTTTGATTCTTCACGATATTGCCTTGCTGAAGAGTTTTATCCTAATGCCTTCATCATGACGTAGGTTGGCTATCTCATATTTCGAACAGTCTTTCCACTGCAGAGTGCACTTTTCAATGGTAATCGACCAGTCTACCTCCCTCCTTTACGACTTACTCAAGCCTGACACAGATAGTTCGTTCTTCCAGCTTGTTGGTTCGTTCTTTGTCTTTAATGCCGAGTTGACCACTATTCTGTAAGACTTGCACCAGATCAAGCTATTGAGCAAATACGTACTTCCCTAATCGACCAATTATTATTATACGATCCGGTACCCTAGTTACTCTAAACTCTAAGTTTAAATGGTTTTCTGTTTTATAGAGCGGCCTTGTACCAGCGGAACAAACTTCCATTAACCAAGCACCTGCCAAGAATTATGGCACAGTGACATACACTAATAGGCCCACGGAGAATCTCACATACTCGTGGTATAATTTGGATGTGTTCGGAGCAGTTCATCAGCCTGGATCAGGCCTCAAGTATTTAGTTAATCGTTTGAAAGGGCTATTCTGCAATGAACGCCACATCCCGGCGCCACGAAAGCACCTTTTAAAAAATGGTAAGATAAAGCTCTCAACTCTGGTGCTCTTCTAATGCCTTTTTTTCTTTTCAGTTTCCGGTATCGCATACCCGGGTGAGCTGCTTGCCGTTCTTGGAAGCTCAGGCGCTGGCAAGACCACGCTCCTTAATGCCCTAGCATTTCGCTCATCGGCCGGTGTTCAAATATCACCATCCAGCACACGAATGCTGAATGGCTATGCAGTAGATGCCAAGGAGATGCAAGCTCGTTGTGCATATGTTCAGCAAGATGATCTATTTATTGGCTCCCTTACAGCCCGAGAACACCTAATTTTCCAGGCCATGCTGCGGATGCCACGAAATACGCCGTATCGTCAGAAAATTCAACGAGTCGAACAAGTTATTCAGGACCTATCGCTGGGCAAGTGCCAAAACACTATCATTGGAGTGCCAGGCAGAGTTAAAGGCCTTTCCGGAGGTGAAAGGAAGCGATTGGCGTTTGCGTCGGAAGCACTCACAGATCCACCTCTACTTTTATGCGATGAACCAACATCTGGTCTGGATTCGTTCATGGCGCACAGTGTAGTGCAGGTGCTGAAGAAATTATCACAAAAAGGAAAGACCGTCATTCTCACCATACACCAGCCTTCTTCGGAGCTATTCGAGTTGTTCGATAAAATTCTTCTTATGGCAGAGGGAAGAGTGGCATTCCTTGGAACTCCGCACCAAGCGGTTGACTTCTTTGCTTAGTAAGGAATTAATGTAGAGCTCTTAAAGATCTAATGAAAATTCTTTCACAGCTTGGGCGCACAGTGTCCAACAAATTACAATCCCGCGGACTTTTACGTACAAGTTCTTGCTGTTGTGCCTGGCAAGGAGCAGGAGTCGAAGGAACGCATTGCAAAAATCTGCGATAATTTCGCCATTGGACGGTATGTGTCTTACATAAGTATGTATACCCAAACGTAAAGTTTTGATTTTCACAGAGTGTCAAGGGAAATGGAGCAGACGTTCCAAAAAATGGCTGTCAAGGCGAATGGTCTCCCAATGAACGATGACAACAATCACCCTTACAACGCCACCTGGTTTACACAGTTTCGTGCCGTGATCTGGAGATCATGGCTGACTGTGCTTAAGGAGCCATTACTAGTCAAAGTCCGTCTCATTCAGACTACTGTGGGTATTGCATGTCAACTTAAGTGTCTGTTCAAACACGTTTACCTTTAGATGGTTGCTGTCCTGATTGGTCTTATATTCTTGGGTCAACAGTTGACACAAGATGGCGTTATGAACATAAACGGAGCAATTTTTCTGTTTCTTACCAACATGACTTTCCAAAACGTATTCGCCACCATAAATGTAAGTTTAGCTTTAGGACGATGTCCACGACAGTGTTAACTATTCTCATTTTCAGGTCTTCACATCAGAATTACCAGTCTTCATGAGAGAGACTCGAAGTCGTTTATACCGATGCGACACCTACTTCCTTGGAAAGACCCTCGCAGAGCTCCCCCTGTTCCTAACAGTCCCGTTTGTGTTCACTTCCATAGCATACCCACTGATTGGTCTCCGAGCAGGGTTAACACATTACCTTATCGCTCTAGCTATAGTCACACTGATTGCCAACGTTTCGACTTCCTTCGGGTACTTGATTTCATGTGCGAGTTCCTCCACATCCATGGCGCTCTCTGTGGGATCGCCAGTCATTATTCCTTTTCTGCTATTCGGTGGTTTCTTCTTAAATTCAGGATCGGTTCCGGTGTACTTCAAGTGGCTTTCGTATCTCTCATGGTTTCGCTATGGCAATGAAGGCCTCCTCATCAATCAGTGGTCAGATGTGCAGGCGGGTGAAATATCGTGCACCAGATCGAATACCACTTGTCCCAGTTCAGGTCGGGTGATTTTGGAAACACTGAACTTCTCCGAAACCGATCTGCCCTTTGATTTTCTCGGACTGACTTTGTTGATCTTGGGCTTCAGAGTCACCGCTTACTTAGCCTTAGTGATCAGAACTAAACGTAAAGAATAATTGTAATTACTGCATTAAATATTAAATGTATATTTTGCTAAAATTAATAAATTTAATTTGAAATACAATATCGGGGTACGAATGGGTTAATTAATGAATCAGCAATCTCGGACATGAGCATTCAAAACTTTATCAACAGATGTCTGTGTCACATTTTGAAACTTTGGTAGTCAAACATCATATTCAATGAAGATCTGGTCGAGAAATGTAGTAGGTATCAAACAATTTAAAGCTCCATGAGTGGAAGTGGATTAGCCGTACTCTCTGCAAGGAATCCGGAGAAATTTAAGATTTGCACCTTGGCACTGGGGTGGAATGCGCAGGGAAACAAAAGAAAAAGAAAAGCCTGGCTAAAATAAATCATAGGATATGACAAATCCTGGAAGATGATAAAGCTATTGACAAGGCATTTGACGAGGTGAAAATGTTTTGTAAAGGCCCCATGCTCCTCGAAGAGAAATAGGACATAATGACGAGAAACTTTTTCGCTCGCAGTTGTATCGAGAAATACTTCAATAAAATTCTCAGGTGTCCCTAATTGAATATGGATTTGAAGAACTCGACTGTCGTTGCGCAGGACTAGTAGCCATTGGATGCGTGTGGATCATATCGGTCAGGAGATTATAAATCATTCCAGTGCGCCTCACTGCATCTTACACAGTAGAAGAACTGACAAATAATGCACCTGTTCTAAGGTCCGGAAAAATACTCTATGCCATCCTGCCGAATTTCCTAAAGTCTAAACCTGTCTCTTATATGCTATGTTCAAGGATTAGAGAAATTCATCTGGCGTCTCAGGCAGGATAACAATTGTGTCAAAAATTCTAGACACAAACAATCTCTCTGTTTGTGCGTTCCAGCCAAGAATGTAGTCCTTGTGGAAGCCTGGTGGGATATGCCTTCTTGTGGGGGCTATAGCGACGCCGATGAATAGTTCATAATTCTTAAAAGTGGCGGTGTCCAGCGGACATGGGAGTCAAGCTTTTTGATAAAATTTTGCCACGATAAGTTTTGATGTAACATTTGGAATTTGTGTGCCGACATCTATGACAGTTGCGCCGCGTTGTAAGCTTCGCGGAAAGTCAGGAACCACTTGTCTAAATATTTGCTGAAGGACTTCAGCGGGATTGAAGATATCATGCCATTCTCACGAGTGAAATGTTCATTTATCTTTGGAGTTAAAAATAAGGGATAAGTGGTTTATGTACACAGATATCGGTCAAGTCTACCAATTTAACTCCATTATCGTCGTTAGTTTGATATCTCCACCTAATGAGATGGCTGGTAAAATTAACGTCTTACGTACATACATATATATGTATGTATATGGCCCATGGTACATTGCGGGGCAGCTGGCAATAAGTTATTATTGGATGAAGATCGCGACTCAGGTTGGTCGCAAGTGGAAAGGGATATCCACCAACTTCACATTGGAAACTGGATAGTTATAGATCGAGTCCATCCTGGACTGTAGCGCCAGCGTATCCAAGTAATTAAGTAACTCCGTGAGAATAATAGTAGTGAACAGACTAACGGTAGGTATATATTTTATATTTTTTGTATCACAACGACCCAACTGAATCAAATTAACTTAAGCCTATGACCTACAAAGATCACTGTGAAATCGAAAAGTTATTTTGCCAAGTTCTATGCAGCCGATTAAACTTTCATCGATTCGAAGATAAACGACTCCGCTTAGTTTTTTTAAGTTTTTACTCCTCCCCAAGTGCTCCATTTATTCTCCTAGCGCGTGTCCTAAATGCGTATATCCAAGAAAACCCTTACATCCTTTTATCCGCTTAAACACCCTCAACCTCATCACTATTCTCATCCTCATACACATCCTTTTTAGTCAGAGTTTCGAGAACATATTATTATGTCGCCTGCTGCCTTAACATCTTCCCAACTATTTGAGAGCAAATTTGTAGTTCCCTGCTGCGTATGACTTAACTGATTTCAGCGTCCTTTCTCAGTCAGAAATCAATAGGAACATACTTGTCGTTAAAAATAATTTGCCGAGTTAACAATTTATTTCAAATTTCAAGCTATGTCCTTATAAAAATTGTCAGCTTTCATTCTCAATTTATTCCGTCAACTGTCAAACTGAAATATTCAAATACTATTGATTTTTCTTGCCACTAGAGAATATTGAATAAGAACAATGCTACCCGACATGTTAACAGCAATGTATGCCCACAGTGGATCAGCGAATAAAACTATTATGTTGTGATATGACAAAATATTCTCATTAAACCCAATCAGTTCAAAATATTCTACATTTACACAAATTCAATCAAGAAAATCTTAATTTCACCTCACATCGTACATCAACTACTGCTTCTGCGCAGTGTGAACACACCCGCTCGGATGTTTTTCCACCACACTACTGCGCAAGCAGCACCACTGTCAACTGTCAAACAATCGCCTGACATTTTTAACACACATACATTTTCATGGGGCAGGTGTTTCGATTCGAAGTGCGTGTATTTTCTCCCCTCCTGTCAACTTGATGGCGTTTGCGATTAAAAAAAAATTCGCTTTCCAAAGTTAGGTTTGTGTTAATTATAAAACAAAAGCACTCGCATCGATATTGATAAAACGCCCTGGCGTATCGTGCGATTAGTTCGCCTCACCGCAAACTGATTGGAAGCAAACACCAAATTGGAAGTCGAAATAAGTGAACGGTACTTAATCTCGTTTTTCGCAGTGAAAAAGTGTTCGGAATCGAATTGACCCAAAAGCGTGCTGCGTCGTAGAGGTCTCTTTAAATACTTTACCGTCTCGCGTTGGATTTTATGACGCAACGCCAGCATTGTTAAACGGTCGAATCGGCCCTCAAATCTATGTTTGTGTAAAAAAGTTGTAATCAGGTGAAAATGAATTTAGACACACTCGTCCAGGAGTGGGAGGAACTCAACGCAGAGTACGGCGAACTTGAGGTGAGTTCAAATGTGAATGCCATCCCTATCGAATTGGCACCAATTTGCCTTTAAATCCTTTCCAGGAGTGCAACCGCAAGTATATTGACTTACTAGACCAACTGCAGAGTCATCAGCAAAAATGTTTCAACGAGATAAAACATCAACGCTACCGAATGGGTCAGATATCGGCATCATTACGACAGTAAGTAACTACCACTTTTAAAACTACATATGTACATAGTTGCAAGATGTTATTTCGGACGTACCTTGAACGGGCAAAGTCTACACATATTTTTCACCCAATCTGTGTGCTGTAGTTTGTACTTTTCAAAGTCTAATCAGTGGACATGTGCTACTATCTCGGTTTGCCCGCCTGCACTGCAGTATCAATAACATTTAGGCATTTATGGCAATCAATTAACCGTGCAAAAGTATAAATTACGTGTGATAAATGTTCCGCCGCGCAAAAGCTTTTATCAGCACTCGATAAAACGCTGTAAACGGTATGGCACGGCAGGTGACACGGTCAAGATTCAGGAATGGAACTTATGTTTGGAATTATGTAATTAGACTGGTCGTTCGAGGTCATATTCGTTATGACGGGCGATGTAAACATACGGTTTGTTATGACATGCAACTTTCCTTTCAAATTGTGTAACCGGTGGAATATTCAAATCTCGGCTTAATTGCGTCACGAAAAGGTGCAGATTAGTAGTTAAACGGTGAATTCTTTCGCCGAGATTTAGCTATGTGCAGTTTCGGAAGGCTTTGTTGTCGTGACCTCGGTTCTAACTTAATTTGTTTTTGTTTGAAGCGAAAACAAAGAGCCACCGCACAATGTGTGAAAAGGTAAGTGGTATGTCAATATTTGGAGATTGCGTTTCAAACGTGTTACTTGTGGCTGTTCAAGTGCAAGTACACTGTGGGGAAAAAGTTTTACTGCACTGCTATCAGTTGTAGGGACAAGGCTTCTCGCAACAATTTGCGTTTTTTTTTTTTTTTTGCGCAAGGGACATACTATTTGCACAATCCGAAAGGCATGTTAAGAAGTTTTTTCACAACAAATTATAGGCTTGAAGGTTTATTATTGACATCTGAGAGGTGGTGTCGCTAACATCGCACCGCAGTTCAACCACGTCAATTAAAATGGAAAATGGTCGCATTCTACATGCTGAACCGAATTCCGTTGTTTTTTTATTTCGTCTGCCAAGGTGGTCAACAAAAGTATCATCTTTATCTGAGGACTGCAGCGACCACCAACCGGACAAAACGGTCTTTATTGGCCTGAATCCGTATATACCGCGATAGTCTATTCAAGAGTTCACTAAATAGTTTGGTCTTTCTGAAACTGTAGGCGCCACCGTTATTTTCACCTGGAAAATGCTTCGTGCTGCTGTCAGCTATCGGTGTAATTTAACGCTTTGTGTGCCGATCTATGCAATGTTTACTAGTATTAGGAGTACACTGTTCCCCTGGAATAAAATTTTGATCTGTGCTGTTAAATCAAAGTCAAATCCTCGTGAAACATTTCCTTGGAACTTTAGGATTTATAATTTCACTTGAAAAATGGGGAGTATCTGTTCAAATTAACCTGAAGTGTTCAAAATTGAATGCGACAGGTGACAAAAAGCTGGTGGAAATCTGTTTAACAATACCACCAACCAGTGGGACATGAAAGCCACCATTTCATGTTCATCTTGCGTACTGCTTTCACGAAATAGCAGTGTAAGGAACATTTAATACTTTTTGTATGAAAAAAGTAGCAGTTGGAAGGAGGAAGTGGTTGCAGAAACCGGAAGATCTTTATTCAACAAAAGCACCGATTGTATTCATTGACCGTTAAAAATTAAGTCCGAGTTTGAGTATCTTATTAAAAAAAAAACATAAACAGGAATTAATTTAACTGTGTGAAACCCACGTAATTAGTGTTATTATGGACGCAAAAAATTGAATTAATAATCTGCATGCGAATGCAAGATATTCAAGTTTTTGGGGTTTTGGTGCTTTTATTTACATAAGTCGAAGACGTTTATAATTCAGCGTTAATATAGTGGCAGTGAATAAGACTTTATGGACTTATGGTTCGTCGGTAGATGAATACCAGAAAGTGAACTATTGGGTTAAGTTGAAGGGGTGACTAAATCCATAAGATGCAGCCGCCACTTGGATCTTTTTGGATCCATTGTGTATCCCTGGAAAGGAATGTCTAGTATAAAGAGTGATAAAAGCGTCTTTGTTAGTTGTCTGGTGATGGATGTTCGACCACGTGGTTGAATTTTAGAATGGTTTTTAGTGGCCCTGGTTATTGAAATAGTATTTGCCGATGGCCATTCACAAAGGAAGAAAACTGTGCTCTTCTCTGCGTCTATATCACCGCAGCCTCTGCATAAGTCTTTCGTACTTACATAAGTGTATTGTACTCAAATGAACCGCCAGTACCTCCTGACCTTGTGAAAATCCCTGCAATTTGTTCAACCCAAGCCTTCTTTTTATAATATTGTTATTTGTCCAGAGTTCTTTATACACCGACCATGTTGATAGTGCGCATCATCTCTCGACGGCTTGTCATTGGAAGAAAGTATTCGACCATTGACACGTTCATGTGGATACTTCTGGCTTACTTAACCACAATTTGAATCAAAACTACATTTAATTAGCAAAAGGTGACGTAAATGAAAAATGTAGCTTTGTCTAATTTAGTTTGCTGAAACACTTACAATCACTTCTCATTTTTGACAGCACGTACATACGATAAAATTTAAGTTCACTGAAGTGAACTATGGTTGAACCTTTGCTCTTTAAAGTCACACTTAATCTCCTCAAATTATGTTCTATTCGAAAGCTTTTTCAATTTCCAAGAGGAAGACTTAAGATGAATAAAAGCTATTAACGAATAACGCAGATAAGCTATTTTTTATTGTTTAGCAATGCGTAATACTGTTTACTAGCTACTGAGTGCCGATAGGCGGTTCGGTTTATCAATTTGTTCTTCAGACTTTCACTGGTACCGCTCAATGTCAATGGCATAAAAAAGTTCAAACTCCATCCTCGTCTATTCTTAAACTGTAAAATGTTATTGATAAGGAAATACCTTTCTCAAAAAGGTATCTTTTCAATACTTGCCGACGATGACGACATTTTTGGCTTATCTTCAGACTTGCAAACTATAATGCTTGGTGGGTGTTATAACTGGGTCTCTAGCGCCCTCTTCAAGAATTTTATGCTGTATACCACGTTACTAGAGGTCCGTAGTGTTTATAGCACCAATTTGATAAGCACAAAATGAGACAAGCAGTTTCGTGACTTTCGTGATCTTTGTCCCTGCGGTTACTCCAGTAATCATTACGATAAACGCCAAGTTTTTCCTCATGCCAGAGATAGGTCGTTCCTCACTCCGACTAAGCCTTACAATAGATAGTGATTGCATTTTGTCGATCCTGGATCAAGAGGTTCTAGCAGTTACGCATGTATACAACTGGATTTTTTTTCTTGTCGGGAATTCTAGTAAATATAAAACTTCTGTTAAAATATACATGGCAAACTTGGCATGTTAAGAAGGTCCAAACAAATTTCGTCCCGGTATAAACCTCGAACAATCTGGGAGATAAATTTGCGTTAAAAACTTTACTTGCTAGTTACTTAATTGCTATTAACATTATTGCCATTTACGTACATTTCTCGATGTTTTAACCAATTTTTCAGTACCTAATTGGTTTTGTTTTTGTCTTATGTAGATAATTCACGTAAAATTTGACATAGTGTACTCGTATATCAGGTGACCGTATGTAATCAAAAAAAGACGTCGTAAGCAATTTGAATGCAATAATAACACATATATGTATTGTACATATGGATATGTATGTGATTCAGCGAAATCCCCCATTCAACAATCAACAAGTATTGTTGATGAGTACACGTTCAAAGCAAAGCATAAATACTATTGAATACATGTCGCCTGATCTATACTTTCCTACTTCTTTTTCCTGGAAAGCTGATTTTTAAATTGAGTAAACAAAATGATTTAAAGGGTTGGAGGTAGAATGCAATTTTACTTGTTTGTATTTTTAATTAAAGAAACTATCAGAACGTGAGAGAGTGAGTGACATTCGTCAACTTTTGTAGAAGTAGAACTTTGAATACAAAAACACTTTTACATGGCAATTGACCGTAAAACGTGAAAATTGAATTCAATAGTGTTCAGTGTAGGGCTTCTGAGAAGTTCTACAACGCTCACAGCTCTCAACTTATGTCCTCCGAGGGTTCTAGGCTCGCCTAAGTGCCATCGGGTGCAGTATGGCTTATCTCTCTTCAACTCTTTGCCGAAACTCTTCCTCAACTGTTCTGCACCACATATAGCAAAATCCTACTCCCTTCGCTTAACTTGGCCTCATCCGATATGAGCAGAGAACTGTGTAAGGCTTTTACCGGATTTTGGCTAGAGCTTCGGCCACCTACATATGTAAAGGGTTTTTCAATAGGGACGCTACAAAAGTAGAGCGACAGGGACAGCAAACGACGCCATATTTTTCTTGCGGTTTTTTGACATTTCTCTTCAGTAAGGTTTGCCATTTCATGATGGAAAGATATACGAGCCAACAACGAGTCGAAATTATTAAAATTTACTACTGAAATTCGGAGTCAGTGGCCTCAACGTTAAGAGCACTACGTCCAATTTATGGTCGTCATAATTTCTGGCTGGATGGCTTCGTCAATAAACAAAATATGCGGTATTGGTCAGGCAGCAATCCACACGTACTCCATGAGTCATCATTGCATCCCGAAAAAATTACGGTTTGGTGTGGTTTATGGGCCGGCGGCGTCATTGGGCCGTACTTCTTCCGTGATGATCAAGACCGGCACGTTACTGTGAATGGGGATCGCTACCGTTCAATGATAACCGAATATTTTTGGCCCCAATTGGATGATATGGACTTGGAGGACATGTGGTTCCAACAGGACGGCGCCACAAGACACACAGCGAATGTCACAATCAATTTATTGGAAACCAAGTTTGGAGAACGTGTTATCTCACGAAATGGTCCAGTCGCTTGGCCTCCTCGGTCGTGCGATTTGACGCCGTTAGACTATTTCCTGTGGGGCTACGTCAAGTCTATGGTCTATGTCAACAAGCCAGCGACGATTGATGAACTTCGTACGAATATCGAACGTGAAATTGCAGCAGTATCGGCCGATTTATGCTTGAAAACCGTCGAAAATTGGGTTCAGCGTCTGGACTTCTGCAAGCGTGCCCGTGGTGGCCATGCAAAAGAAATCGAGTTCCATACATAATGGCATCGAACGTACTTTCACAGGAATAAAGAATTTCATTGATATCCAAAACCGTTTCTGTTTTATTTAAAAAAACTTTTGTAGGGCTCTTATTGAAAAACCCTGTACATACATGTATGTAACTTTTTAGTGACTCTGCAGACGGTTTTGCTATCACACGCAGCGCATTTATCTTATTGCGTTTGTCTTATCACAAGCTGCACTTCTCTCATCTGCATGCGATGTAGAGCCTGGCTCGCTTCTTCCTACTGCTGGAGTAGCAACAATGCGTGCTTTCAGCCTTTTTCAATACACAGTTGCACGATAGCTATCATAAGCTGGTTATCGCGTGCCACTCCCATATCAGATTCTCGTCTGTCCAGGACGTCCAGGAGACGAACATTTTTGGATTGGAGATTGCTTGCCTGTCAATTGACATCCAGCTGACTCTGTGGCAGTTGTTGTACTCAGACTTCTTGTTGGTGGTAGCAGAAATCTACAAATCGCTCGCCATTGTCATTGCAATTGCCTAGAACCTTTTTTCTCGATAATATGTCTGAGCCCTACCCATGCGTCACATTAAAATTCTTCTCCTTTTTAAGAATTTGTTTAGTCAGGTAGAGATAACAAGTTAAATATACGATATAGTCCAGCATATTTAAACTTGTATGTAGGTGTTATCGATTTGAAGTATTTTTGGGTAAAGAGTTCCAATCAGTCTTGAAAGATGGATTGGTGTATTGCACAGACATTATCTATTTATTTTGAACGATGAGTCGATTGACTCATTTCAATTAGAGATAAGATTGTTACTTCTTCGTTTCTTATACATTTGGCGTAAAGTCCTAAACTAATAAGGTGGATGAGTATGTTTAACAGTAGACAGCATAATCTCGGGCTCAATCACCTGTAAATAGCAGACAATTTCACTTGTATTCCTTACGATCGCAAGTTACACGTCAATATGAACCAATCAAACCACGATAAGAATGTTTGCGGTGGTTCTTGATGAAGTCAAACAAAACTGATGTCTGAATTTGAATTGTGACAATTTACCCCTGAAGTAGAGCCGCAGTCGATGTTAGTGATTTGAAAATAACAAAGAAAGGAAGACTTCTGTGGACAAGCGATGACAACTTAAACTCACCTATCCAACACAAAGTGAGGATGAAAATATCCAAGCTAGAGTTGAAAGCTAATCAGTCAAGCGTCAGATTAAGATTACGAATACCTGCACATGCCAACGATGTTGACTTTTTTTTGGTCCCTAATCGCATTGGTGCAGGAATGATAGGCCTTTCCTTGAACGTCGTGTTCACACACTTTCATGGCCATGGACAACTTTGACAAGCGGAATAGGTGAATGTTTTTTATTGTTGTCTCTAGTCTCATAAGACAATATTTTGGCAGTTTGTACCAAACTCTCTTTACCTACCATTTTTGACATTTTAAATGTCAAAAACGAAACGATTTGAGAACACAACACTCATGCTTCCATCGAAAATTATATTTCGAGAGGATTTTCGATGCAACCAACCCATCCCTTTACCATTAAATGAAAATTGTCCATTCTCTCTCAGAAAATCTTTCATTCCTGCGCCAATGTGAACGGGCAATTAAAGAATACTGAACATAGGGCCAGTAAGTTAGAAGTAAGTAGCTAGTTTGAAGCGCTTTTGTTAGAATTCAAATAAACATGCGTTAACAATGAAAAACTACTGCGAGCTGTGGTTGTGGCATTTACAAACATTAAGCCGAAAACGACGGACACGCGTTAGATTTTAATTAATTAAACCTTGTGTCCTCTTTTGGACCAAGTATTATGTTAGTTAGTTAGTTAGAAGTGGCCCTCCGAGAGGAGGTACACTTAGACCAGAAAGTAGGTCCATTGTGATGCCACTGAGTACTGGGGTACCCTGCTTACTCCTAAAACCATTTAGGTTTCCTAACTTATCTGTTAAGGTCGGCCATGCTGGCGGAGTTCAGATAATTAAGCTCGTTAAAGAAGTATTGGCCCAGGGTGACCTTCCTGATATGGGCCAGTGCGGGACACGTGCAGAGAAAGTGTGCGGTGGACTCCTCCTCTTCTACATCCCTGCAGCTCCTGTAGAAATCTTTGCATGCTATCCCCAGGCGTTGAGCATGCCTTCCTAGGATGCAGTGCCCCGTGCGGACGTTGATGAGTTTTGAGAGCTGGTATCTTTTGAGTTGTATTAATGCTTTTGATCTTTTCAGATCCAGGACAGGCCAGATTAGCCTGGCATTATTGCAATAGTCGAGATGTTGCCATCTACGGTTTGCTTTCGACAGAGCGTGGGTGTGGGTCAGGTGTTTAACAAACGACATAGGCGCTTTGACATGGTCGAGCTTCCTGCCGTCTGTACATTGGGAGCCTATTCTAGCTCGTCAGTCGCACAGTTCCCTTGAATGTCACAGTGACCAGGGACCCAACAGAGTGTGACGTTATACTGTTTAGCGATCTCGTTTAGAGACACGCGGCAGTTCTTAACTGCCCTATATTTTATAGTGTTGGATACGAGGGACCTGATCGCAGCCTGGCTGTCGATGTAGATCGCAATATTGGGTTAGCCTTCGTGATATTGGGTTAGCCTTCAGCCAAGCGGCGGCTTGATTTATAGCTGTGACTTCGGCTTGAAAGACACTGCAGTGGTTGGGAAGACTGACAGAGTGGTAAATGTCCAGGTCCAGACACCGGCACCGACTCGTTCGGCTGTTTTAGAGCCGTCCGTTAAGAGCCGTCATTAAACAGGACTTCGCACTGACTCCAGGCGCTTCTGTCCGGTAGCTTGTGTTTTATGTTAGTAGTTTTCTTTTCCAGAAAAGTGATCAAATAAACATTCCGATCCGTTTACGAATGAGATGTCTCTACATCAAAAGTCACTGTACTTAGATGTCTTCATCAAGCCCTTGCGCGCATTTGATTTTGAATAATTTAAAATGAATATGATAATCCTATTTCCACTTTGTCCCAGTTTACTGTAATAGATTTGCCGAACAGAAAACCAAATGATTTTAATTGAACTGAAAAACAGCAGCATCAAAACAAATTCAATCGTTCCAATTTTTCCTATTCGGATCGTTCACAGAGAGTAATCTAATTGACTCGGGCCAAGCTAATGTACTCATACAGGGTGAAAACAAATTGAAAGCCAGAACAACGTTTTTTCAGCTGCCATTTTAATTTGAGTTGTTACTGTTATTTCACATTCTAGTTGCATATAACTGGTGAATTTATTATAATGGAAAAGCGAATTGTAATTCCATCAGAATTACCTCGGACCATGATGAACATAAAAATGCATGTAAAATGTTGAATCATAATCGCCTAACATGTCGGCCGCCAAACTAGTAAGTAAAACGAACGAATTTAGGCGTGATTGTATAACAGATAGGTCTAAAGTATGACAACAAGAAAATATCAGCGCCGTAATTAGTAGTGTGTTTCGATCCATTTTTCTGATTCCTTTTTTTTTCTGTGCATTTTCTTATTTATACGCTACAGTCCGGGGTGGATCTGGGTCTCAAGCAACAAGCATCTCCAGCCAGCTCGATTTGTAATCAGCTGCCTCCAGTTTCGCACACCAAGTTGAATCCAATTGTGTGCGCCACCTGAGTCGTTGGAGCTTCATTCTTCTGGCTAAGTCGATGTCGCTGTTCAGCCCGTACAGTTCGTCATTGTAAATATCTCCTTCTCCATTCACCGATTATGCAGACGTGACCAAAAATCACCCGAAGAATTTTCCTCTCGAAACAGCCCAGCGGAACCTCATCCATAGAGCAGGACTGGGAGGATTAGGGTCTTCTAAAGGGTCACTCTAGTCGTTCGAGAGAGGGCTTTCCTAGTCAACTGCCTTCTTAGTCCAACAAAAACAGCGATTGGCAAGAGTTATTCTTCGTTTAATCTCAGCGCTGGTGTCGTTGTCTGAATTGATAGCGAAGCCTACATAGGCAAAGTCCTTAAATACCTCAAAGTTTTATCTGTCTATTGTAACGTTCTGTCCGAGACGTCAGTGTTGAGTGTCCTTTCTTGTTGAGAGCATATACATACTTGTTCTTGCCCTCATCGACTGCTAAACCGCCTCCGTCTCAATACTCACGAACGCACCAGTGATATCACGCTGCGTTCTTCCAAATATGACAATATCCTCGGTGTATTCGAGTAATTGGACGACCTTTGGAAATATTGTGCCTCTGGTGTTGGCGGGTGAGTTTTGCACAACTCTTTCAAGAACGATGTTGAAGAGGTCGCATGACAGCGGGTCGCCTTGTCTTAATCCTTTTTTGACATCAAAGGCCTCGGTGAGATCTTTACCGATATTGATGGAGCAGCGTGCATTCTCAATCGTCATCCTGCACAGACGGACCAGTTTGGCATTAATGTCTATATGGATGTTGTCATAAGCAGCCTTAAAATCGATGGAAAGGTTTCGATTTGAAGTTCCTGGGTTTTCTCCAAGATCTGCCGCAGTGTGTATATTTGGTCTATGGTGGATTTTCCTGGCCTGAAGCCACACTGATATGGACCGATCAGATTGTTCACGAACGGCTTGAGGATTCACACAACACAGCAGATAAGATCTTATAAGCGATGTTAAGAAGATTGATACCTCTGTAGTTGGTGCAGTTCAGAGGGTCTCCTTTCTTGAGGATTTTCAGAGCATTAACCGTCTTCAAATGGACAAAGCACGAGTTCGTGTGTGTACTCATATGTAAGGCTACTAATGCTAGCTGTGCAGTGGACAAATGATCAGAAACTACGAACCGTCATTCAATTCTAATCTACGTGATACGTTGCTTGATACTTAATCTGCATCTAAGTGGAGTGCTAACTATTTAAATGCACCCATTTGCCACCGATCTCTGATTTTTCTTCCTTGTTGTAGATGTAAGTACATGTGTATACATCAGGACTAGAGGCGGAAATGTCAGAACTTTGTCCACTCTGTGTCTGAAGCTCAATCTTCATTGTTTCGAACCTCATGCAAACAAGAGATTGCTGCACAACACATTGCTTAACTATGCCTCGACAATGAATTTTGGGTTACACCAGAACATTGTACTTCATGGCCATATAATGTCTTGCATTTCTCATAAAAAAAAATTGGGTCGTTTACATTTAAATCTGAAATTCGTTTCAATTTATGACACAAATGCAGCTATCACAACCATTTAATGGGACCGTCTGCCTTATGTAAATAATTTGTCTTATCGAGAAATATGAAAACTCAAAGCTCATGCCTCCAACAATAATGTTTCGACTGCTCAACCGTGTTGTTCCAGAGTTCATAAAATTTCATTTAATTGCTCGCGGTTTAGTTTATCTTTAGCTTGACGTCGGCAAAGTCAAATTGATTGATTACGCATCGTATAGAGTAGATAACAAGTCGTAGGTACACATGTCAGGTATGAAGCTTATTTACGACTACTCGCCATCCGTGAGTTCGCAACCGCCTACCTGACCCCATGGCTGTGTCTCCAATAACTCACAGCAATTAAGGGTTACGAGGCATCATTGAGTTGCATATTTTATAACTTGCCTGCGACTGGAGGAAGCCTACAAATTGGCAACACTTGAACAAACTCAAGTATTTTATTGAGTTTGTGATTGCAGTGCCCAAAGCCTAATGTCCAAAGTGCCAACGAAATGATATAAAACTAAATACGTTCAATTTAAAAAAAAAAAATGAAACTTAAATGGATAAGCACAATGCAATTCAAATAGAAAAACGTGCACACAAAAATACCAAAGTGAAAGCAGATACGACGAGTACATGGGCTATAAGTGGACGTTATGGCAAAAAGTATTCACTTTGGAATTTGGTATATATTTTGATAACATGAGTATGGAGAGGAGAAAGAAGGGTAGCATGTGATAGCTATCATATTTGACTGCATAGAGCTCGATTAAATTTTCAATAGCCTTGTAACCATATACACTCTTAGGAAAAAAAAAAAAATTGAATGCGATATTCAACCAACACGATAACAAGTGCTCATAAGTGGGTTTCGTGTTTGTTTCAATATTCAAACGGCTCTTATGTGTAATTTGCTACAGTACAGACTTTATACCAATTGATAGCACACGTTCTATGGGGGAGGCAAAAACGGCCCAAGAGAGTTTGAAGTTAGTCTGCCCATGGGTTTATCTGTCACGCTAAGGTGGTTATTTTTCTTCTGTTGTACCGGCTTCGTCGCAGATGTAATTAGAATGCATGTAATGAAGAGAGACGTGAAGCTTTAACAGAAAATGACAACATGCCATCAATCCGATTAGAGCCAGGCCAAGCGTCCGCAGCCGTTCAACTGTTAAGTTAAGTAACCCACCACTAAAAGTGCCATTCAAAACCCAGGGAAATGACGAGCAGTTGTTCTAGACATCTTACAAATCTTAAACTTAGTGTGACACCAAGCTCTTTTAAGTAAACTAGCCGTGTAGAAACTCCTACAACAGCTTGAAGAGTTTTCCCAAAGACAGATCTATTCGTGGTCGATGGTGATGTAAATGCGGGAGTACCTCAAGGAGCGCTCTCTCTGACTCTGTTTCTTCTTAATATCTAGGTTAGGTTGAAGTGGCTGCCAGCTAAAGCCAACACACTTAGACCCATGAGGGGTCCGTTGTGATACCACCAGGATCTCGAAAAGATCTCCTGTCTACTCATCGAAACCAATTGAAGCTTCTTATAAAGCGTAGAAGGCTAGTGACAGCAATGTGAATTAGGTCGACTAAGTTTGTAAAGAAGAAAGCTCCCAAGTGGAGTTTCCTTTTGCGGGAGAAAGCTGGACAGGTGCAAAGAAGATGGAGAATTGTCTCCTCCTCCTTCTCGTCCCTACAGCTTCTACAGAAGTCAGTTGCGTAAAGGCCAAGCCTAGTAGCATACTTGCCTATTAGACAGTGTCCAGTAATGACATCTATTATAGTGCTAATATGCAATCTATTAAGAGAAATCAAATACTTAGAGCGTTTCAGATCCAGCTTGGGCCAAGTCTGCTTTGTCGCTAGACATGTTATATCACTTGTCCACCTAAGATTTGTTCTTTCGATAGCATGTAGCTTTAATTTGAGTTTGCAGTTAGCGATCGTTATACCTAAGCTGCCCTTATCAGGCCCAATAGGTAATGTTGTTCCATATCTGGCGAGTTCATCAGCCTTGCAGTTCCCTGGAATGTCACTGTGCCCTGGCACCCAACAAAGGTGGGTATTGAACTGCTCCGCCATCTCTATAAGAGACGATCGGCAATCTAGGGCTGTTATTGAATTAAGAGCGACTGACTCCAAGGGCTTCGGTGCCGCTTGGCTGTCCGAAAAGATCCGGATATCCGTGTCTGATGTCACGTTTTTCTTCAGCCAGATAAGACTTCTCTGATCGCTATGATTTCCTACAATGATTCGGAAGACGGAACGCTAGGCTGAGGTTCAGCCTGTCGGAGAAAACACCACCACCCACCCCATTGCTAGTTTTTGAATCGTCGGTGTAAAAATGAATCGACTTATCTTCTGAGAATACATCGCCCCAGAATGACCTGGGAGGGGTGGTTACCTTGAAGCTCTTGTCAAACCTTTGTCTAGGAGTGGTGTAGTCTATGTTTTGGGGAGAAATTTCGAGATTTTTCAAAATGGAGGCTTGGCCATAGTCTTTATTAGACCACGGTGAGGTTGCTTTGAGGCGGATGGCTGCACTAGCTGCCAGTTCACTGCTGGCGGCTATCTTTCCTAGCCCAAGTTAGGATCTCCTCCATTTTCGCCGTTCTTTTGTCCTCCGGAATACTTCCGAAACACTGGAGGATACGGCTCGCTCCTTAGAAGGTCCTTTCTGGACCTAGGGTGGGTGGGTTTACCCTTAGGCTCCACGCGGCTATTAGCAGCAGTTGGACCATGTTTAGCCACAATTCTTCTGCTAGCTAGCTCTTCAAGAGCGCTTCCAGTAAACAGCTTGGGTGCCGTACTACAGAACCGGTCTCAGTATTTTTTTGCTTTGCTTAATATCTACGACCTATGAGAATATATCTCGCGTCGAAAGGTGTGACCAAATGCGATTCGTGAACGAAGACTTCAAAAAAATCTTACGCTGAGGAGAAGAAAATTTGCGTGTATTTAACGCTGAGAAAATCCAGTTTTTTTTTTTTCCTGAAACTAGACATCTATTGTACTAAAACTGCAGAGGATCTAAGTATGCACCGCCTTGAAGTCATCGTGAATTTTGATTTGATTTGATTGACTCCACTCAAGTAGTACGTCTATTCGCGAGTAAAAAATAGGATTTCGCTCCAAAACTGTTTAGGTACACAATCTTCGCAAAGTATCAATTAGTTTGACATTTTCCCTAATTATATCTACTTGTAATGTTTTGCGTAACTAAACTAGGAACTGCCTTGCTTATCACGCGACTAATTAGACAAATGAGAGGGGATACTCAAGGTAATAAGAGAGTCCACACTAATTAATATTTTCTAACAGTCTTAGTCTTAGTGGGCGCCGTGGCTCAGTGGTTAGTGCGTTGGACTGCTGACCGAGCGGCGTGGGTTCAAGCCCCAGCCAGAAAAACACCAAACATTTTTCGCGGCACCACCTCTCGTCGGGGAATGACAAGCCTCCGGGAGTATAATTTGTCATGAAAGAGCTTCTCACCTCGCCGTTCGGAGTCGGCAATAAATTGTAGGTCCCTTCCATTCATGCGAAAAATGTAACACGCACAGCATGAATGGTTGCGAGAAGTTAGGCCTTGGCTCATCCCGAGCTGTCGCGCCAGCTATTTATTTATTTTAACAGTCTTAGTCAGCGGGTGGTACGAGGGCAGGAGTCTTCTCCAATGCACCTGACTTAGCCATTATCACGCGACTGCCAGATCACTGTAACGTGTTTCAAGCGAAAGCCACGGCAGTCTGCGAAGCTGCGGCTTGGCTTTCAAATAATGCGATATATTCCTAGCCCTATTGTTTTATAAATAGATAGTCAGGCAGCTATTAAACGCTTGGAATCGCCGACAATACGATCAACGTTGGCAAAGCAATGCCGCAGATTGCAGACATGTGCGACGTTACCCTTGTGCTGGGTTCTAGGACACAGGGACGTTTCACGCAACTGCAGAGCTGACCACCTGGCAAAGGAAGGTGCAAGACGTCATCTGCCCGAAAACCTGGTGGAACCACCTGCGCCTATCGAATTGATCAAATTCTTCCTTGGCACGTATGTCCAGAAACTGGCAAACCACAGGTGGAACGACATCAGCACTTGCCTCTTGTCAAAACAAATCTGACCTTACCTGGATTTAAAGAAGGCGGAGAGACTTCTATCCACCAACCGGAAAAACCTAGGTTCACTATATGGGGTCAGACATGCACTCAGTCTGGTGGTCCCCTCCAATGATTTCTGTAAAAGCTTCAAAGACGAGGAGGAGGAAGAAACTACAACCCACCTACTGTGTCAATGTCTTGCTCTTGCGACGTTAAGAGGGAAAACTCTCGGGGAATACTTCTGATATGATCTTAACGATCTAGCCGAACCCGACATCCAGATGATAAGAAACTTCGAGATGGGTTAGGGTTAATACCTATACGGTTTCCCATCTCGATGAACCTTGTGTACATACTCTGGTTCGCTAGGCTAGTAAGCTAGTAAGGTTCTTCATCGTGATATCACAATAGGCCGACCTGATCTAAGTGTGTCCCTGTCTGAGCGGGGGCAGCCACCTAAACTAACCTAACCTAACCTAGCAGTCTTAGTCGCGGAAATATGTATGGAAAAGAGTAAGCTTGGACTTGAATACTTTGATAAAGTTCTGCACGGATGCAAGAGTAACACGCATAAACACATAAGACGTGTTAGCTTCAATTGATATCATTCACGCATATGTACAATCATTAGAACACTGAAATTATGCGTTCAATCTAGTGTTATTGACGAACTTGAATCCGAACGGATATTTTGGATGACAGGAAGCCCCCACCTCGTAGTAAGTGAATTCTCTGGATCCCTCTGCCCTCACAGCTCTCTATACAAAGGTCGTTTATATATTCCTCGTCGAGCTCTCTCTCTCTCTCCAGTAATTATTTAGCTTAAAGATTTTTCTAAACGTTTAGATAACTCAAATTAAAAGTCATGCTCCTTTCCCTTTCCATTGAGGAAATAAATTATTTGCGAAAATCGTTCAGCCGTCGAACGTTAAAGTTTTCGGACTATAATTTCAAAAGTGTCATAACACTTAAAACGTACAATCTCCACTCCACACCCCAATCATTCGTGGTACAGCAAGAATCATAGTGCTCAATTCCGTTACAATCCGGCGACCACTTGTCAACCCTTGTTATTCAAATCCATTATACTACACCAACTCTGAACCCAGCCCAACATCTTAAACTGTCTCGTTGCAGATGCAAAGCAGCACAAACCCCCGAAGAGAAGGAGAAAGTCGCTGAACTAAATAAAAACACCCTCAAGCGGAAAGCCCAACTCCACGAGATTGAGCAGTCCCTGCCGAGAAAATCCGGATTCTATTTAAAAGTAAGTTGGTGTTGTCGCAAGGGAGTATCGCTGCTGAAAAAATAGTTTTTCTTATCTCTTAACCACTCCGACCATCCCCACAGATTATCCTTGGCGATGTAAACGTATCAATATTGAACAGAAACGATAAAGTCCGCTACAAAGACGACTATGAAAAGTTTAAATTAATACTCAACGTTATAGGACTGATAATGGCGTTTCTTAATTTAATATTCAACTACAGGTAAGTTGTGCGTCGCGGCGCACTAAGGTGATGATGCACCCTGATTAAATTCAACTTAATTTCATCGCACAAAGGGCTCTGGAATTAGCATTTATATTCTTGCTGGTTTGGTATTATTGTACACTCACAATACGTGAATCGATTCTGAAAGTGAACGGATCCCGGATTAAGGGCTGGTGGCGAGCACATCATTTTATTTCGACAGTGGCAGCTGGAGTTTTATTGGTTTGGCCCCAGAGCGAGCCATGGCAATTATTCCGAACGCAGTTCATGTACTTCAATGCGTATATAAGTGAGTAGTTGTAACGACCAGAGTTGTTGACACATGATTGGAAAACTTAAAATTCTCATAGGCATGGTTCAATATTTGCAATTCGGCTACCAGAAGGGCCTGCTCTATCGTCTAAAGGCATTGGGCGAACGTCACAACATGGACATCACAATCGAAGGCTTCCACTCGTGGATGTGGCGTGGTTTGAGTTTTCTTATACCGTTTCTCGTCATCGGCTACGTATATCAGGCGTATAACGCATGGACACTCTATCAACTATCATTCCATCCGGATGCAACTTGGCAGGTAAGTTTTATGTCAACACAGAGCCCAACATGTTAGTATTCCACTTGTCATTTCTGAAATAGGTTCCAGTGATGAGTGCCATGTTCAGCTTACTGTTCCTCGGCAATATGGCAACAATTCTGATGATAGTACCGCAAAAGCTCAGGGAAAGGGCAAAGGAGCGCTACCGCCTCCTTAGCATGGGCAAATCGATGAAGTTGAGCAAGAAAATCACGGTATTTTCTGATTTACCACTAGACTTTCGACTTTGTTTTGCATGAGACATTTTCTTTGCAGGGTGAAAGCGCTACACCGAGCGAGAATTCACGCAGTGTAAGTCCTACTCAAGAGGAGCCAGTCAACGTCGTTCCCGAAAAGACAGAACAGCCCGTGGAAACGGACAAAACAAAATAAGGCGACTGCTGAAAACATACACAACACGAGCACGTGCAACTAAAATGAAAATATATGTCGACATGTATATTAATATTTTCATTTCATACTTATTCATAATTTATTGCAAGCAAAACTTCGATAATCTTACGTTAGGTAGTTTAATTTTGTTTTTAATTATCCGCGAGTTGTGTGAATTCTATTACATGGTGTGTGGATGCCGTAAACTCTCTTTAGTTGTTCCTCTCCTCGCATCGTCCATAAACAAACTGAACACCCACATTCGCCTAAATAGATAAGTAACTTTAACAACAGGGATTGCATTTTGTTTTTTGTAATATATGTAAGAGAATTTTCAAACAAGGCTTGTTTCAGACATTAAGATATGTTATATGAACATAGTTGTATATATGTTTATTGTGTAACACAAACAGAATTGCATTTGAAAATAGAATTATATCAATAAAATGGAAATTGATTCACACATTTGTAAACTGTGCCTTTTTCTTTGAAATGCTGGTAGTCGTCCGACAGGATATCATTTTCGATTTGTATTGGAAACTAATGTCTGCTACAGCCCTGCTAGTGGTCATCTTCATTTTGTATTGAACTAGTTGGATTACAACGGTGATGATTGTTATTGCTTTGTGAGTTTCTAAAATATCTTGTTGAATTGTGTTTCACCTATGGATAAACTCGAAGCAACCTACACATGTTTTCAGACTGTGTCGGTGTTTAGGTATGAAATAAACTTGATTGCTTGAAATTTTGTCTGGTTGTTTTTACGAGGAACGTAGTGAATGGTGAAGTTTACAATTTTTACAGTAAGAAGAGAAAATGCAATTCGGAAGGAAGAAGGTGTGAAAAGTTGCAAAACACTCACTTGCTCCCATGTACCTACATTGTCTATCCATTATTGGGTACTTGTTTCTTCTACGATTAGGATCTGGCTTTACCGTAGTGCCACGCGCTGTAATTTCTTCCTAATTTTTATATTTTCCTTACCAAATATCCCGTCGACACCATTATAAGCCCAGGAATACAGCAATTGGAGATCGAGAGAAAACCTTGCTTGAATGTTGAGGAACAAAAAAATAAATGCTTTCGACAGATGAACGGTTTTCAGAGTTCGGTTCTGGGGTGCGCCAATTATTACAACCCTCTTACCCTTTTATAAAAAGTCTAAGGGTATATCGATTGCACCAACGAGTTTCACTGCCTCGAAAAAATGAGTCCGCGTGAGGAGAAAGACTCACTGAAGTGCAAAAGCTTTGAAGAAGAAAGTCCTTCATTTCCAACATAATAAGTTGAATTTTCTCCTCAAAGAAACGTTGATATCGAAATTAAAGGAACACAGAGCACACAAGTATTCTTAGAAAACGAAAACATCGACATGCATCTGTGCTTATGGTTTTCTGAAACCCATTCGACAGAGGAATCTCATGTAAACCTAATGGCACATCCTTCTTTATCAAATACTGGATTAAAATCACTCTAAACATGTCGATGATATCTAAATAAGGACTATAACATAAAAAAATTATTTGTCCTTCGCAACGCAATAGAAGAATTTGACTTGCCCTGAGTTTTATTCTTACCTGATGCAATTCACCGAAAGGCGGAATGCTATGAAACCGGCAGACAATTTGCTTTTAACTTCTTTTCCGAAACCGACACAGCAAAAACCCCTAACTCCTTTTGGCTAGGAACAGGGGTAAATTAAAACCTAATGAACGTCGAGGAAAGTCGTGATCTCTCCTCGGATCACTCACTAGTCATATTGTCAATCGATAACGAGTGAGTGAGTGGTTGTGGTACTCGTACTCTATTAACCTCATTGGGAGCGGTAATGCCAAATCCTCACATTTCGATGACGAGTTGCTCGTTAACCAGTGTGGTAATTCGGCCCTTGGTTCGCCTTTAGAATCAAATATTCAACAATGGAATAGGTTTATAGGTACGTATTATGTTTTAACGACTTTCTTGGCAGCTCTCAAGCCTGCGACTAGGTATGACATGAAGGGTTGACGTATACCCTGAGACAAGTACTTCCAGTACAGTTTCCAAAGATTTTTAAATCCTTTTTGGGAAACAGACTTTCCCGAACCGAACTCAAAGAAATCGCTGCGGAAGTTCCGTAAAGAAATGGTCTTGCTTCAGTTTTGTTTTGCATATGCGCACCTCAAGAACTGCAACTATGTATAGTCATCGTAATAAAGTCATAGGTACTCCAAATTCTGAACGTGACAACGAAATCATTGAATTTACTGCAATCAGGATTAGCCGGATGAAATGACGGTGCTTTTATTGCTACGCGACATTTTTTAAACTTAAACTACTCAAAGGACGTGTTTTTTTGTAAGTAAGAATATGGCGCTGGTATGACCACACGCTGTCGGTCCTCATGGCGTCTATGAAGATTTTCATCAGTGGAGTGCTCCAAAAACGATACTCATAATTTTAAAAGTAACATGAATGACCTTTGATTAATGTTTGCCTGACCTCTTATGTCTGGGGTGGGAGGAATATTTAAATTTTGCGCAATTATTAATACATATTTATGTATTATACATATTCATCCTGTTTGCGATTCAAAATTCGAGTTTAATCTGTTTGCAGTCATAGAACTACACATTTGCATCTCGTGAGAGTAGATCCACGTGCACCAAATGAAATCCTCGCTTATCCCGGGGCATTTTCATTCGATTTTCAGTTTTCGTTTTCCTTTTAATAGATTTTCAAATGCCATGACGCTCTTGACATCGAGCTGATAATACATAATTATTCAAACTTTTAATGGAGCAAAAATTTCACAATTAATTTGCAATTCACGAAGAGGACGCAAAGCCTCCTCCTGCGCTTATAAAGTTCAAAATTAAATTCAATATTATTCCACCCCGATATAGTCGACGCCAGACCACATCAATCGAAACCATCACCTGCACCATTACTCCAGGCGATGCCACTCCCCGGATACCAACAACCACACGCAACGTAGACCGAAACATTATACAAATTGACTGCATATTAAAGAGTTAAGTGGGCATCGACGACGTTTCTCCATTCTAAACCGAGAATGTCAACTTGGCGAATGGCGACTTAATGACAGGGCAGCTCTGGCGAATTGGCAAGGGTAAACTTTTCAAGAGCGCAGCGGGAAGGATATTCTCAATTGTTTTCGCAATTCCTTTGAACACTGGACCTGTAATATGGCGTTTGATAAATAAGGTCTTCGTTTATATTTCCAAACGTTAATACCACTCAACAGTCGGAAATAGAAACCCATTTGCACCTTAATTTGAAATTTGATTAGAGAGTAGGTGCTCCCACTCCAGGATATCGACTTCTCCCCATCCTCATGTCAGACACTCTGACTCTATTATTTTCACTTGTGGAGCGGAAACTTGTGGCATTGACTTTAAAAGAACAACAAAAACACGTTTACATATTTGCAAGCTAATTCTATGAGGCGCAAACTAGAATAGAACTGTGCACATGTCCTTTGGCAGTTAGTGGCGGCATGAAGTGAGCAGCGTCGGATTTTTATTTGCAGATGTACTTGGCTCCATTGTAATAGCGACTGTTTCAATTTCCCGGCGGCGTGATTTCCTTCCTCAACGAAGTGACGTCCCCCAAACGAGACGCGCCGCACCGCTTCGCCGTGTCCTTGCCAATTGAATATTTTCGTGCTGCCAACGCAAATTAAACGGAGATGGAATTCACCTCCTTCGAACGGAATGTTTTCTTTTTTTGTTCGAGCAAGAATTTTTATATCAGCCCAGGAATGTGAATACACACACATTTGTTTTTTTTAGAGATTCCATTCTGTAGAGCAGTCGTGGGTTAGCGATGACGATGGCGAAGCGAAAGGGAGTTGTTAGAGAGCACGATTTTAATAAAGAGAAAGAAATATGTTGTAAAAAGGGAGGCACTTTTCAAGAAATAAACTCTCCCCTGGTATGAGGGTAATAAAGCGTATCCCCAGCGCGCCATGGTGCTGCCGCCGCCCGCCAACTGGATGTCGTAACTTAATTTGGCTTCCTTCGTTTTATTTCACGCATTTAGGTAATTTCCACTCGCACTCAAAACAGCCATCCGCTGAGCATCTAACTTTGTTTGAGTTCGCCATCGCCATCACCAGCACCACCCACCCTCGTAACGAAATGGGCGTGTTACATTAGATACGAAACTAAAAAACATAAATTCAAATAAAAAACCAAAAAAAAAGCAAAAAAAAAAACGGGAAAATTACATTTTTCGCGGGTTTATTTCGTTGGGCGAATATAAGTACACTATGAGTGCGGGGGATATAGTGCTGTATGCACAGTTACTTTCGGAATAGTGTAGTGGTAATGGTTTTTTATTTTTTGAGTAGGTAATCGTATCCAGGAGCTTGAAGTCGTTTTGTTGTTGGTCTTGCAATTTTGTACCATTGTACCAACAAGCTATCAAGGTGTTAGGGATTTCTGTTTGAAATTAAAATGAAATTGTGGATGAAATTGCAAGGGTTCTTATGTATGTGCTCAGCCTTAAGTTCTAGTTCAAACAATTTAAGTGGGGCAGATGTAGCCTTATAAATTCTGTCGGCAATTATTGTGAAGCAATATGAAGGACGCCAATCGTCTCCCTGTAATTAGTTTGTTTGATCTTGGGACTTCTGGCAATTAAGTGGTGGGCATTTCTGTTTCTTTTTATATTTTCTTAGAACTCTATCGCTTTGAATTGAGTACCATTTGCTTTGTTTCATCCAACACTTGAAAGAGCTTGAAAGTGAAGGGATGAAATAAATAATTTCTAAGGATCTTACAGATCTTTTAGCCATACATACGTTCATCATTTTAAAGCTATAACCACCACCGATTTATACAAGGTTAGGTTAGGTTAGCGGGCCGATAAAGATGATGAAACCCTCCTCATATCACTTATGCAGGTAAACCCGTTGTGGTACCCATGTATTTTACCAGCCACTTCCCACTGCGTGATTCTATATACCTGATGGCAGCCACTTGGACATCTTGCAAACTTGAGCAGATCCGAGAGTGAACCATCGAGTACCATGTGCACAAGGTGTGGGGATGAAGATGTCTATGAAGACACAACCCATTTTATCTGTCACTGCCCAAACCTCTGTAATATAAGAAAAATAACTCTGGGCAAATTTCCCTTCGATGACAGTAGGTAGGTAACTAATGCGTACGACCGTTAAAGCTCTGGAGTCCGCGATACCTAGGTCTAGACTTGTAAAAATCTGTAAAGAGCATTTACCCAATGTTGGGTACCAGGGTATATGGATATCCCAGGTACCGAAAGAGCTGATGAATTGGCGCGAAGGGGGGCAGCGCTGCATGCCTCACAGGCTCTCCCCTTTGCCAGAATTCCAATAAGCTTTGTTAAAAAGGTATATTGATGACGAGGCCATAAATCGAGCCAATACACGGTGGATCCAGCTAAGTACATGTGCAACGGCTAGGAACTTATGGACAAGTTATAATAAGAAGAGATCTCTGTCTCTGGTCAAACTAAGTCGTCGTGAGGCGAAGATAGTCTCCGGCATCATTACTGGGGACTGTGTAATTTGAATTCATACGGAACGCCTCGGTATACATTACAACGACTATTGCAGAAGCTGCAGGGATGAGGAGGAGATCGAATCTGTCCGACACCTGCTGTGTGAATGTCCTGCCCTCGCCAGTAGAAGAATGAGAACTCTTGGTAGTTACTTCTTCACGGAACTGGAAGACTTGGGTGACATCGAGCTGAGGGACCTCCTGAGATTCATTTCTTTATCTGGGTGGTTTTAAATCAGCGGTTTCCAATCCCTTTTCTCTTTACAGGTTCCCGGAGTTAAATTGGAAGATGGACACAATGGACCCTTTGCTGGTCTAAGTGAGCAGTGACAATGTCACAAGGCACCCATTAACCTAACCTTATGCGTACCACAGAGACTCTACATAGATCTCAGTGTGGTGAAGAGAATCCTTATCGTCCTAATCGACCTAGTATGTTTAGTGATCGTGTTCGTGTATTTCGTTTGGAAAATCGTTTTTTTATGGTTCACTTTTTATGGTCACTTTAGGTCCAAACTTATTTTAAACACTCTAAAGCAGCTAGTTCTTCACAACAAAAGACAATTATCTGGGTTCCAGGTTACATGGGATTAAAGGTAACAAACCTGGAATCCGCACGCAATTTTTATAACATAGGTTCGATTTTTCTTTTCATTTGGAACCTGCGATTAGAAGACCATCTTTACTAAAACATTGTTGTCAACTCGCTCAATGTGGACGAGTCAGTGTTATTAACATGTATTTTCTTAGCTCGTAATCTTTCCCTCTGTTCATTTTTGCTACACACCGGACCTTATATCCAACGGAGTATTAGTTCAATACTTCCAATTCCGCCCGTCCTACGAACCACAGCAATGTTTTCCAAGCGGAAGTCTCAGCAGTGACACTAGCCACCCGTGAGACTGCTATGAGGGCAATACCACGAGAGGATATAACCTTTTTCATTGACAACGAGTCAACAATTAAAGTAATTTCTGCTAACGAAATAAAATCGAAGCTTGTGAGGTGCTGTCGAGAAGAGCTCAAGGTTCTTGGAACACAGCACAAAGTGACACTCTGTTGGGTCCTAAACATGAAGACATACCAGGAAACGAGAATGCTGACGAACTGGCGAGAAACGGCTCGGCAACAAGCCTGAAACAGGCTGAGACTTCGGCGAACATCCCGCCTTGCACACTTAAGCTCGGGAAAAGAGCCTTAAGGGAGGCTAATAACCGATAGACCTCTATAAACATTTGTGTAGTCACAAGGAAAATATGGCCTTTATTCGATAGGGCTAGGACCGACAGACATCTGCTTATAGGAGTGATCACAGGACATAATACACTGCGGTACCATATGAAAACCCTTCGAATTACAGAGGAAGGCTTTTGTAGGAGGTGTGTCGATGAGGAGGTCTACGGGGATACAACAAACTTCGTTTGTCATTGCCCTAGTCTCTACTATCTAAGAAATAGGTTCCTCGGACGACACTTTTTCGAGGAAGAAGAATTATCCAATACACCGCACCGGTAGATCAAATAATGAGATTCATCAAATCCACAGGATGGTTTGTATCACAGACGAAGTATGTTGGTCATGTTCTACTATATATGTATACAACTGTGACTATTGGGTAGCGTTTTTGCGGGAATCACAATGAGTGTGGCGATATAGTTTCTTCCTTTCGCCTGTCCACTTACCAAACCTAATTTATTAGTTCAATATCTGCTCTGCTTTCTTATTTTACATCCAGCACTCGCAAAGGAAAAGATAATTACATATGTATGTGTGTACTTTTGTGCAAGTTGTACGTATTTTGGCTAAGGAAACCGCAGTTACTTCACATAAGAAACAGACCTAACTAGAGATTCAAGAGCTTAAGGGCAGATTGGATATCAGTTTTGCTCACACATTCCCATTAAATGACGCCGTTCGTGAAGTTTTAACATTAAGCACTAAAGGGCTAGGCTAGGTTTTTACCTAAAAAGCGCTAGACTTACAAGTTACAACAGTCCTTGGCTGGCTGTAATTCCCATCCATCAAATTAATCCAACCATTACCGACGGCAAAAGAAGTTATTTAGCAATTTATTCCCTTTCAATTATTCCAAGTTACACATTAACGTGCGGACCCAACAAACACAATGTACATGCGTGAACTAATGTAACATTCCTCTACAAGGATCAACCGTGTCACTCCTCATCAACCTAGTCCACTTAATAAAATTGAAAGTGGAGCAATCAGTATGAAAATCAGTCCACCAACTTCCGTTTAATTTATGGTTATTGCCAATAATGAGGAACGGCAAGTGATTGCCTTCTAATGGGCCAGTTAACCGGTTGGACGCTTACTCGTCATCGCCGTCCGTATATTGATGCATTACGTGGTGCCATTTTTTAAAAGAGTCCTTTCGACTTTCACCACTTTGAAGATAATTAGCTTTTGACACGCACCATGTGGCCCATCAATCGGTTCGAGCTCGGTTGTTCAAACCTTAAAAAAAAGAATTTTTCATAACATTGAAGAATTACCACAAGGATAAAGACATTTGAAGGACACCACTGTCAACGATAATCATTTTTAATGACCTTCTGTCCTAACACAGTTGTCACATTTATTTTAAAAGCTGTCGTAATGGTCCAGCTAGTTAATGGACATAAATGAAACGGGTTTTCTCCTTGTCCTTGTGTATGTCCCTAATAAAAGAAACCCATCTATTCCTAGCTGTTACATCGAGTACATACACAAGGCACAATACGTCCATGTCCACCACCAGCAATGGACAGCATATACATGTTCAAGACGGGGACCAGAGCGCTTGATGAGAGTCGAGAAGGATAATCAATGGATGATTGGTGGCATCTAATGAGCAATTTATTTCCGAAGATTTATCGAGGGGATTGGTCCAACTATTTTACAAAGCAGAATCACCCACCGTACAAGGACACTGCAATAGAAACAAGGATAAAGGAAAGTGTACAAATTAACGACACTTAAAGAGAATTTCAAAAGCTAATCAAATTTGTATGTCCAACGTCGGATGATGGGTAATGGGTTCTGGGCGCACTCACACACACCAGTCGGTGGAAGGCAGCAAGGACACATTTACATAAGCGTGCAGGGAATATCATCCCCTGCTACTTTTCACAAAATTAGATATTTTCACAAAGTTTTATTTCTCCCCCATAACAAGGCAAACAAAAACAAAAAAAGGAAGAGATTTCTGCCAACAGGTACGGCACGGTGTTGTTTTTTAATCTTCCCTTCAGTTCGCCTTGGGATTGTCTTCCGCCGGTCTCAGCACATCCACATGAAAGAGCCAACTTCACCCTGACGGAAGAACGATGAGAAGAAATTTAAGAAAAAAAAAAAAAATGCAAATTAAATCACATTTTATGTCCTTGCAAAGGATGCCACGTAATGGGAAAAAGAAACCTTCCAGAGGCAAGTACATATACATACTACATAGGTAGGGGCACCAACGAGATGGAGTGCTTAAATAAATGCTTCGTGAACACATGTCCATTCGACATAATGGTATGTTGGAGATTGTGTGCGCCTTGTTTTTCGATTAGAGGACAATTTCCGTCATTCGTCCTGGTTGCACTACCGCGATTAAATGTATATCGTACATTAGATGTTCTCGGGTCTCAATGGCATTGCGTACGCCTCCCCCTGGTGGTGGGAGGAAGAGACAAACGTTCTCAGTTGACACCCGAAAGCATTCGGACCAAGTGCAGCAGAGCGTGCATCAAGTGGATATTTTTCGGGTTAAATTTCATAGCACGGTTAAGGATGTTTTAAATGCGAATCACGAAGTGAAGGAGCTTTTTTTCACTGCTCGTTTATTCGTTATATTTTTTTGTAAAAATATCCACATTCACATATGTAGTTACTTGATATGGGGTCATATTCGGTTGGTTTTTGAACAGAGTCATGGGTGCACGTACATGGATAAAAACGTGAAGTGAGATCTGGAATATGTTACATGCCAAAGAGTGCGAGTGACAACATTTAAAAAGCCGTCAGGAACCTTGTATTCGATTTCAAAAGTTGAACCTATGCTGATGCAATTTTTTACTCGCCCTGTCAAATCTAGGTTAGGTTAGGTTAGGTGGCTGTCCGCGATTAGGCAGGGACACACTTAGGCCAGAATGGCCCATTGTGATACCACAACGAAGTAAACCGGCTTACCGGCACCAGGGAACCAGAAAATGTGGCATAACTACAACGAATTTGGGCAACCGTAGCGGTGTTTACCCTAAGATTTGAACCATTTCGTCCCAGAGATGAAGTTTCTTATCTTCTGGATGTCGATTTCAGCTAGATCGTTAAGATCATCATAGAAGTATTCCCCGAGGGTTCTCTTCTAAGCGTTGCAAGAGCAGGACATGTACAAAGTAAGTGGGTCATGGTTTCCTCTTCCTCCTCGTGCCTACAGCTTCTGCAGAAATCGTTGGAGGGGACCTCCAATCTAAGTGCATGCCTGCCTATCAAGCAATGTCCGGTAAGGACCCCTACCAGTGAATCTAGATTTTTCCGGTTTGTAGATAAAAGTCTCTCCGTCTTCTTTAAATCCAGCTTGGGCCAGATTTGTTTTGACAGGAGGCAAGTGCTGATGTTGTTCCACCTGCGGTTTGCCAGTTTCTTGGCATCCGTGTCAAGGAGTTACTTGATCGATTCTATGGGCGCAGCGGGTTCCCCCAGGTTTTCGGGGAGGAGCCGTTCCTCACCCTCTTTTGCCAGCTCGTCCGCTCTTCAATTGCCTGGAACGTCCTGGGTCCTGGGACCCAGCACAGGGTTACCTCGCACCTATCTGCAATCTCGTTAAGAGATCTGCGGCATTGCTTTACCAACCTTGATCGTATTGTCGGCGATTCCAAAGCTTTAATAGCTGCCTGACTATCTATGTCTAGTACAATAGCACTACAATCTATCGCATTAATTGAAAGCCAAGCCGCAGCTTCGCAGACTGCCGCAATTTTCGCTTGAAACACACTACAGTGATCCGGCAGTCGCGTGGTGATGGCTAAGCCAGGTGCATTGGAGAAGACTCCAGCCCCCGTAACACCCGCTGTCTTGGATCCATCCGTGAATATTTCTAGCGCGGAATCGTTCAAAACTGTACCAGATTCCCAAGAGCTTCTGCTAGGAATCCGAGTCTTATACCTGACGTTGAAGCCAATATAGGGGACAACGTAGTCCGTTCTACTATGAATAGTAATGTTGCTGTTAAGGATCCTAGAGTGGCCCATTGCTGTGCTGATCAGCTGAGAGGATTCTCTGTACCTCCAGTGCAGCAGTGGGGGTTGTTCTTAATGCACCCATTATGCAGATGCATGATCCCCTTTGTACAATACCTTTTCAAGCAGGCTGCTGTTGGTCTTTATGTCCAGTGCTGTTCACCAGACCAATACACCATACATAAGGATCGGCCTCACTACCGCCGTATATATCCAATGGACTACTTTAGGCTGCAGGCCCCATTTCGGGCCCAGAGCCTTCCGGCAGGAGCATAAGGCAATTGAGGCTTTCCTAGCCCTTTGACCCCTTCTATCTCTTTACTCGCGAGTGCAAATTGTATATATCCAATGGACTACTTTAGGCTGCAGGCCCCATTTCGGGCCCAGAGCCTTCCGGCAGGAGCATAAGGCAATTGAGGCTTTCCTAGCCCTTTGACCCCTTCTATCTCTTTACTCGCGAGTGCAAATTGAATTGAATTGAATATGGCAGCTCGCTGAGTTTTGCCGATACAAGTAGTTGCACAGACTTAAGAAAGATTCTGCGTTTGACGTTGACTTGAGAGTTTCGCACAATTCATTGAAGTATGATAAAGTCTGACCTGGAGGACTTTTCCATTGTAAAAATCAGCAGTAACCCACTTTCAGCACTGTCGTTGGGTTGCTCATACCACATCATATCTTCTCCGAGACTCTATCCAATTTTGAGTGTCGAAGTAGCCCAGATAAGGTGTCATGTTCTGTTCCTGTCTTTTAATAGCTGAGCTGCAAAGAAACTTTGAGTAAAATTTTTTGCAGTGTAAAAATGAGTCACGCCTTGCCCCGATGCAGTCACCTTCTAGCTCGTTCATAAACGATCTAGAAGCGATACATACATACTCGTATGTACGTATGTATACTATTTCCACATGACAGAAAGTCCTTATAGCGCAAATGAAACTGTCGAATTCACCTCACGTCCTAATTCACACAAGAAAGCGTCCTTTCGAATGCACATTTGCTCTTTATGTCCTCCTCCGTGCACATACATACATAAGTATTTACGTATGCAACCGCAAAGCCCTGTGTAAAACGCGTGGACTTTTATCCACGAAATAATGACCACATTATGTACTTTGATTCACATTTGAGAAACCATTGTCAGCGAAAATGTTTTTTTCCTCTCCATCGTACCCACCCGGCCGAACTATTTAACCAAAATGGACATGAATCCATGTTTCCTTCAATGGACGGGCATTTGTAATCATTTTGTTTCGCCACCGCCCCCATACCAACCCTTTCGGAAATTTATTCAGAACCGCATCTAGATTGATATGGAGAGACAATTTGAGAGTCATAAAAGTAGGGACACTGTAATCCCCCTCAGAACATTTGTTGAGCACGAGAGATTATTTATTGGGCCCTAATGGCAAAATCCAGAAATAATAAAAATCCTGTTGCCTGTCAACGTAGGCGAGCGGGCGGGCGGGCTGCTGCCTGCTGCCTGCTGGAAGCCACGAAGCTGAGGCAACTGGCTGGTGGGGTCTGGTCACTCCACCAAATGTCTATTCCCGTCTTAAGCCCATAAAATTACGACGATCGTAAAAGTCTTGGCATTTCTTTCCTTTTTTTTTTCTGCTGTCGTTCTGTTTTCATTGTCAAAAGGGATGCAAAGCTCATACGTCAAGCGTGTTCCATTGAATCGTAGTTGAGGGATGCCATCCACTTGGAAATTTATTGCTGTCTAAGTGGCCAATCATGAATCAGCAAATATGCGTAATGTTTGTTTTCGTGCCATGTTCGTAGGAGTTCCGGAAGAGTAGTACCAGCACAGAATGACGGAATGACGCAGTGTATACGCGTAAGTGGGAAGTCCTGCTTCTGCGATGGTTGATGATCATTCGTCCTGAATAATTTCTGTGAGTAATGGCACTCAGCCTGGAGGCCAAACTAATGTTTTTCTATTATTCGGAGAATATTTATTTATATTTTAACGTTATGCGCATAATGGGTGATTAATTAGCATTTGCCTCTAATGGAAGGGCGAGACGCGCACTCTGAAGAGAATGGTGGAACAATTGAAATGGATTCTGGAATTAAATAAATATTATGCGCCAGGCGCTCTGTGGGATATGAATTATATCACGCATAATAGACGAAATCTCAGGTGTGGGAGTGAACAAGGTGAGCTCCTTGCTTAAGGAAATTTGCATGATTTCAATTTCAACGAGGTAGATTTTAAACAGACATGTGGTCGTTAGGCTCAAGAGCATAAGGGTAGCTAAGGTTCATAGTACAGTTTCCGGGTCCTGTGAGCTTTAGTTGTCTGCTTGGAAAATGAGACGTGAATATACAATTTGTATATTTTGCTTTGTATTCTCATATGTACATATGGAAATACATATTTACATACACGTATTATGCATATGTACATATATACATCTGTACATGTATTTTATTGGTTGAAAACATCATCATCATCCTTTTCAATTACCCCCTTATCCACTATAAGGGTCGCGGGGTTAGGGTGCTTAAGTTGACTCTCAAATCTCGCGACCTTACGCCATCAACTCTACGCCATCAGGGGCTATCATCAGGGTAGAGGTGAGATGATATTCTAATCATCCTATCCTACGCCTCCACAACTGACGCCTACCTGATAGCACGAATTACACAGCACGTCTTGAAACACGTTAGGGACAACCTGCCCAAACCATCGAAGTATGAACCTCTCCGTTCAAAGAAGTAACTGCTCGACATTGAGTGTCTCACGTATTCCAATGTTCCTGTAACATCCAATCCAAGGAGAGGTGACAAAACGCATTCCTGGCGAAGTCCAACGCCCACAGCGAAAGGCGTCCATTTAACGCCGTTCACCCAAACACAGCCCTTACAGTTGGTGTATAGAGATTGAATGGCCCTCAGAAGAGAACCGTCAATCCCATACGCCTGCAATACACTTCCCCAAAACAACTGTAGATAGGTTTGGAATGCTACCAGGCCTTCTCAAGTACTATTCTGAGAGTGAATAGATGGTCGGTTGTGCTTCTAACTGAACGAAAGCCGCACTGCTCATCGCTTAACATGGACTCGACCACAGCTTTGGAACGCGCTTCCAACACCTTAGCAAGAATTTTTCCGGGAGGACTATAACGGTTGAAAACATTTCTTCCTTATTCTTTTTTTTTCTTATGATCAAGTTCAGACCGTAAACACGCACGGTCTTGAGAATCCATTCGATAGTGTTCTTGCAGATCTTTCACAAAATAGCACGTCTATTCCCATCATATGTTATGCAGTCTTGAAATTCATAAACAGGTAGGTCTCGATCTTGAGCTCTTATCCGAGACTTTCACTTTCATTAGCTGATGCCTCAGTGATAGGGAATGCCAAGCCACGTTATTTATTCCAATTAAATCATTGCATTACAATTTTAGCCTACAGGCCTAGATGGCCTTTACCATGTTTCCAGCGATATATGTTTATTTGTATAGGTGAGTTAATCAGGGTCGAAGTTCTGGCAAACTTTGATGTATGTATACGAAAATCACTTTACCCAACAGAGGTTTCCTCAATGGCCATCAATTCTACCTAAACTACGCCACAGTAGCTTTGGGCCCTAATGGTCCCATCCATTCATTACTCTTTCGTGTTTGAAACATTCCACGAAGTAAGAGTACGAGTACGAGTATATCGTACGAGTTCAATGAAGGAGGACCTGAGTAGGAAACAATTACTGCTCTTCTCAAGCGTAGTTCAGCTAGAAGGCTGCCATCCGAGGCATGCGCTACTGAGGCATTTCATAAATGTTAAAACTATTTCAGTGGTCAAAGGACTTCAAGTGAAACATTACCAAATAAAGCTTCTTTAATCGATTGAATATATTTTACCAGATTTTGTTGGTGTATCTTTGCCTTCGATTCATTCTGAAATGTATTCAAATGATTTTAAAATTTAGAACACTGTCCGGTCTGCCCAGCGCAGAAAATTCTGCCTATTTCACTTTTCCATCATTTTATCAACAAACAAGCAAGTGTAACGCTTGCCACGCCAAGCGAAGGTCACTAACGACAAGTGTTTCCTTCCAAATCCCCATAGAAATATCTAAATATTTTTCATCTAAACTTTTAGTTGGTCATTAGGCAGTTGATCTTTCTTGATAATCTCTTCACTTCACTGGCATTGAAAGCCAGACGAAGACGAAACGAAATGAATGATTAGTTTTCCCAGAGTGGTTCGCTGTTTTTTTTTTTCGCAATAAATTCCATCTACACGCGCTGTGTAATTATTTTCTAGACTGGTATCTAAAATTCATATGTTTCATGTCCTTTTTTTTCGAATAACTTTCAAGCATATACATAAATAACTGACATTTTGATGGTCCGTATGTCTGTTAAAGTTGCAAAAGACACACACAAAAAAAGGATAACAACGACGAAGTAAGGTTAAGTATACGAACTGGTCGAAGTATGAGGCTCATAGTCCTGCTTGCTAAGATTTTGTCCTGTTTCAGTGTAATGTTCCGAGAAGTAAATTGTTAAAAAGAATGGGTGGCGTTATTTCATCTCGAAATAGGTATAGTCCCATCACATGTAAGCAAGAAAGACAGATTTGGAAAAACGGCTGAGTTCAGATGACGTTAACGTTAATTGTACCATCTAAAGTACCCTACCCGGATTAAACGCCAAGTGATGCAAATTAATTTATATTAATGTAATATATGTAAATTAATTTTTTTTAAAATTGAGTTATATTTTTTAAAGAGCCTTTTATTGTTTAAATGTTTGTCTAAATTGAAAATGGACTGAAAATCTCTATATAATTTAGAGCGTGGAATGCGCACTTGGAAAGCAAAAGGCCTGAAGAAAAACGAGACATAGTCCTCAAGAACTATGCACCAGAAGCATATAATAGATCCTGTGTAGACTTTTTTTATACTTCCGGCGGGTAAACGATTTTTCCATGTTATTGCTGCCCCATAGTGTCTGTAGATGGAAAAATCCATGAATGCTGAAATTTTCAAATACCTAAAGAACTATGGTTTCCGAAGCCATCATACTACCTAACAGGGAGAATCAAGAGAATCGTTACTGTTGGAATGCCGATGGCAATGCACCAAATTTGATTGGGGAAGGGAAAATAATCAAACACGGAGTTACCTTGGTCGCTGTGGCTCAGTGGTTAGTGCTGATCAAGCGGGGTGGGTTCAAGCCCCAGCCAGGAACACCGAACATTTTTTCGCGGCACCACCTCTCGTCGGGGAATGACAAGCTTCCGGGAGTATAATCTGTCATGAAAGAGCTTCTCACTTCGCCGTTCGGAGTCGGCAATCAATTGTAAGTCCCTTCCATTCGTGCAAACAATACAACACGCACAACATGAATGGTTGCGAGAAGCTAGACCTTGGCTCATTCTGAGCTGTCCCGCCAACTATTTATTTATTTTTTGACATATTGCCAAAAATCGCCTAATAAAGACTATCAAAACAGCACAGTGAAGGTCTAGCTTATCGCAATCATTTATGGTGTTCATCTTACAATTTTTTTTTCCACGAATAGAAAGAACCTATAATTTATTGCTGACTCCAAGCTCCGAAGGTTTGTCATTCCGCGACGAAAGGAGGCGCGAAAATGCTTAGTAATTTGTGATTAACGGTGTGAATTTCAACATTCTTGCTTTAAACGCTGTAGCACCTACACTGGGGCTTTTGTTAGATCTATTGCAGTTGATACGTTCCCAGGTAGTACCTTCTTTTTTTGTTGAGTGCTCTGCTAAGAGGAAATTCTTCTCTTTACACAATTTAATGAGTTATTCCCTATACGTAAGTCTGCAGTGACTCATTAGGAAGCCTGTTAGGATGTAAAGCCGATTTATATACATGTTAATACAAACTTTGCTTATTTTGCGGTTATAGTTTTCGACAAATTCTTTAGCCTTTTTCAGCTTAGAGAGTTTCTCCGAAAGCTTGTATCTTACGCACTCTTCTTTCTTCTTAAGTTCTTTCTATATTTTATGCGGTGACAACTAGAAGATCGGTTTTGGTCTAACCAAGGCAATCTTCAAGCCTATTTCATACTAATTCGTCAGATGATTTGCTTCTCTCTTTTGGCACGTGGTATTCGGGTCTAGCGTAGTTCCTTTGGTAAGACGCTCCTACACCAGTTAAAAATTGTTTTTATAAGCATCAAAAAAACACGGAAACAGACCACTATTCAAGGTGTCCAATAAGTAACAGTCCATTGACTTATGGAACTCTTGCCCGTGACATTTCCTATCTGCGTGAAAGATACTGAGATGAATTTCCAGGGGTTCCAAATACCAAGTACTAAGTTCTGGGTAGGTAGGTAGGTAGGTAGAGGTGGCGGTTCTAAGAACCCAATTAGCGGTGGATGCGCCGTTTTGATACCACAACTCATTTGACCTGGTTGTTTGTGGGTAGATAGACGCAGATATTTAGATCCAACCTGTGGAGTTAAGGAACAGGATTAGTTCACTAATTTTTTTCCTAGAAATATCTTTGAGGTCATCGAAGAAGGGTTTGCAGCTTGGCTGCGTGGTCTCCTACTGGCCATTGGCCCGTACTAGCGGCTACGATTCTCGCAATATCTTGTCTTGATCTGCTTAGTAGCTCGTTTGTTTTCTGTTTGTTGTGACCGGGCCAGGTCTTCCTTGATATGGCGCAGTTGCTAAGCCTATTCCACACTTGGTTGGCCGTTTTCAGAAAGTGATGATGAATATTGGCCTTAACGGCTCCTAGCGGGATATTAACAACTTCCGCCAGTGAGACGTTAAGGGCTGATCCCCGCCTGGCCAGGTCGTCGGCTTTTTCATTGCCGTCAATTTTACTATGACCTGGGACCCAAGTAAAAGTGACCCTACACTGGACTCCCAGCTGATTTAACTCTTCCTGGCATTGCTTTACCAGCTTTGAGAATGTAGTGATCGAGTCAATAGCTTTGATAGCGGCTTGACTGTCAATGAAGATGGCGGTATTGTAGATAGGCGTTGGAGAATTTTTCAGCACACGGCAGGCTTCTCTGCCTGGAAGGCACTGGCAAAATTCGGAAGTCGAAAGGATTTCGACGTATTCAGTTTCTCCGAGAAAATGCCTGCGCCAACACCGCAGTCCATTTTCGAGCCGTCCGTGTAGTTCTGGGTACTTATACAGTATTCTCAGATCCAAAACAACTCGCTTTAAAGCTAAACCGCCTCTATATTAACAATACGGAGATTTATTTGTATTCCTGACGTAAATACACACTTTAAAGCAACCCGCGATCTTCGTGGCTCAGTGGATAGTGCATTGGACTGCTGTGCGAGCTGCGTAAGCTCGAGGCCAAGCAATATCCACCAACCATTTTTCGCGGCGCCACCTCTCGTCAGGGAATGACGAACGTTCGATGCAAAAGTTTCTCAATTTGCTGTTCGGACTATTCCATTCGTGGAAATGATGTTACACGCACAACAAAAATGTGCGGTTAGGCGACCCAAGGAAACTTTGCTACGACTCGAGAAATCCACCTATGTATGTGAATACCCATTCCGGTTGGTGCCGACATTTTTTTTTTTTTTGGTTTTGAATTTCCTCGAGCACACAACCTTAGTCTATTCCGACACTAAGTGGTGACATTAATCGATGCAACCCTGCCTACAACTTCACGATAAATCAAAGTATTGAAAATGTCCAACAAACCAATACATGTCCTTTAAAGAAGAGCAAGTACAAAAAAAGGAAAAGAAAATGTTTATGTTGTCAGCGACCGTATGGCCACCGACTTCTCGCATTCCCCCACGGTATGAATTATTAAAGGGTCCAGGATATTAATCGTTTTATGAGTATATGCGTATGTTTCATACATACCCGGCCCTTCATATTGAATTTGAGTTTTTTTTAATAATTCAATGAAAGAAGCAATACAAAAAAAAAAAAAAAAACATCATACTTCGGCCATTATTTAGGGACCTTTTACTGGGAGCTGATACTGAAGCTCGCACGATTTTCATGAATTTCCAATGCCATGCGGTCGTTGAGGACGGATCCGCGATCCTTGTGAAGTGGCCACGCATAAGTAGCCCAGAGGACATGTTGTGTATAAGATTATTTAAAACTTTATTATCAATTAGTTGAATTGCCAGTAATTGGTTACGCTGCTGCATGTTAATGAAATTGCGGCGACAATAATATTTCTGGCCTTTTGTTGTTCGACTTTGGCTTCGGTCGGTCTCTGCTCTGCTCTGCTGTGCCAGGAACAGGACTCTCTGTAGCGGAAGTTTATTCCCCGGGTGTCTTTTATGCTCGTATGCCTTTTGCACACATACATGTGCACGCACATTAATTATTAAAGTGAGTTGTCTTTGGACCTGAAAGGATATTAATTTAATGACAACGGAAATGGGACCGAAACCGAACCGAAATTAAGAGGGAATACTCGCACAGTGAAAGGACAGTTAACTCAAATATAGGTCTCCTTTTGTCGGCAAGTGGTATTTTGTATTTTGTATTTTGTGAGAACGGGCCTAGGCAATTGCCGTCATTTGGTTTGCTGTGCTGCGGTGGAATTCCAGAACGCCAGGGACTCGGATGTAGTGGGAACTTTTGTAAATTTGGTTTCGGTGGTTTCCAAAACGAACCTTAAACATTTTTAATTATTCTGTCAAAGGAGGAGGTATTTATGCGTTTTGTTTGAACTTGGCACCGCTGTGGATATGTGGGAGCGTGTTGTTGGCACAAGAGTTGTGTATTTTGCAAAACCTACAAAATAACTCTTGACAACGGTTTTATGTTTTATGGTGCGTTATGTATAACTCCAACTAGAATGTTCAAATAAAATTTAAAACCAAAGGCTTAATTGGAAAGGGTCGAAAAACTATCTTTGATTCTGTCAAAGAATGTAATAAAGGAACTGTGCATAATTGAAACTTGGGACTTGAGAAATGTAATAAGCAAACCTAAAGTGCCATGTTGGTTTATGGAGCGTTGACTATCCTGCTTTTATGTATGGCTTGACATTTTGAATTAACAGCTATGTCCTCTAAGATTTATTCACATAAATTTCTGCATAGGTACTTCGCACCATCTTTTCTGCTGATTTTTGCCTATTTAGCCAAGAGTCCATTAGATAACCATCTGTTAAGCTAACCCAACGTCACAAGAAACTGATTTTGATTGCGAAAGGAAATATTTGACTCTGCACAAAAAGTGTGAACGATCTTTAAGACAATCTCAGCACATCACTGAACAATTTTTGTTAAACTTTTAAAGTGATTGAAATAGAGGCAATAGTGCCGCGGTGGATACGGCTGGAACTTGATCCCACTGAGCTCGCACAACAGTCCAACGCACCCACCACTGAGCCACGATAACACACATATCCAGGCCCGGACTTAGAGGGCCAGGGCCCCTAGGCACTTGACATTTGGGACCCCATCTCGAAATGATTTTTCAACAGCTTTCCACTCATAAAGATCAAAGGTACTGGGTTTCCTTAAGTCTTCTAGATACGTTACCAAAGATTGATACAGTTCAGCGATAGTACCCATGTCGACGTTGACAGATTGAAATGGCTTGTTCACTTTGTTGAACCTTTCCAAGATGACATTCCAGACATTCCGAGTCCAATGAATTCAGAAGACCTGAAGCTTCAGAGCGCGTAGTTGGTTTTTCATTTGAATCATTGGCAATTATCTGAAGAGCCATAATCTCATCCCAGGAAGAACATAGACTTCGGCAGGCGTGAGCTCGACCAAACCATCTTGTCTGAGAAAGTCTCTTTAAGACTGTTAAATTTAGTTTTGTTTCGCGTACAAAATTTCCCATCTGTGTGTTGATGCCGAAAAAAAAATTGTACAAGACTCGGCCGCACATGTTTCAACAAGATTCAGCGAATGAGTCGAACAGCGTACGAAATCTATCAGAGGGTTCACTTGTTTTATTCTCGCTTGAAGGCCAGACGTCATAAGACTCCCGGACAATCGGAGATATCTGGACAATCGTAGATATCTGGACAATCGGAGATATCCAAGTCATGTCTCTTCAATGTCTCTAGGACGATTTTAGCCAGGTCTTCTGCCAAAATATGGAATGAATTTCAAAAATCGTTCGACAGGACATCCGTTTTCAGAAACTTATCTCACTATAACAAGAAAGATGATCTACGTGAGAAATGTCCGGAATAGAGTCCACAGAGATGGAAAAATATTTGACATGTTTTATCTCAGTCATGATTGTATTTATGACCTTTTCTGCCATGATATTGAACATTTCATCGTATATTATTCACTACCTTTGTTACCGTGGCGTTTTATGTGTAAATCCAGAAAAGGATCGAACTCAGCCATAAGTTCTAGGTCATAACATAGTTCCCACTGTTTTTCGATCCAAATTTCTTATGGAAACCGCTAAATGGAAATCCGCATACAGAAAGTGACCTCACAACAGCCACAATGCGCCTCAAAACTTCATGCCAGTATTTTATTTCTACTTCCGTTTGAAGAACAAGACTCTTGTCAACTCTACCGTCAGCATCTTTCCTAGCTAATAGTGTCGCAAGTGCTGACCTGTGTTCGTCTGAATTTTCATATTCCTTCATTCTTTGAACTGCGTTTTTCCAATCCTTGTACCCTTCATTAACTAGCGACCCCAATTTTCCAAACATCTTACAAGGAGCGCAAAACATTGCACCCTTGCTCTTCGAAAATACGAGCCACGACTTCGATGTGTATCACCATTGTTCAACGTTCGACTAAAAAGTAACCATGATAGATACTTGGTTTTATCTGCGTACTGACGCCTTGAAGAAGAAAAGGCGGCATCAATATTTTGTTTCACGCCATTTTGAACAGGGTACTCCAATGTAAAATCTAGCTTCCACTCAGCAGGATCGCCACTTAAAGAAGTGACAAAGAAATCGCAAAACATGTGTCCGAATGCGATTCAGATTCAAGATTTTCTAAAGAATAGTTTTCTGTAGCAGTTACGGGGTTTTCAGAAACAGTGTCTCGGGCAGCTGTCAGTTTTCTGAAAATTCCTTTGACATAAATATAAATATTGTACGGTAAAGGGTGAAATCTTTGAACGTCGCTCTTTTAGCTTTCAATTTGTTTCACAAAAGAATATGTGAATGATTTTAAGCCTCAGTTGAATATGTAGTATAGGAATATGTAGTATAGGCTGCCTAGTAGGCCTAGGTGGAGATCCGGCACTGCACATATCACAGGTGCGTTCGCCAATATAAAGAAGCTCCCAAAATGGATTAAGCAGTGAACGAGGACAAGACCAAGTTTCTGCCAACAAAAAGAAGGTATATTTACACAGCTCTAACTTCTGATTGACCCAAAACTTTTTAACCATAGTGTAAGTATACAAATCCCTGATAACAAAAAAATTTCCCTAAGAAGGCTGTGTAAGGCGCTAAATATCAAGTGTAAATTAAATTTCGACTGGCAATTTGCTTAATTCAATTCAAGTCGTGAACTGGTCGGTGTGTTTTCATTCAGAGTATGATGGTTGAAATTGAAAAAAATAAAAACACACGCCCGCTCAAACTCTGGAATGCGTCAGCAAAAGAAAAAAAATAAAGTAATTTTCTCCTTAAGGACCAAACAATGGGGAATCACCGAAAAACTGTCAAACGATTGATTTTCAGGCAATCTGCTAGAAAGCTTCTTCATTTACCAGAAACCACTTAAGTAACTATGTTTCCAATGTTCAATTAAAAAATAATGTTGTTTAGCAAACCAAACAAATTTTCGGTACTTATCCAAGTTCCTTGAAGCATATCTGTGATAAGGAAAGGAAAATGGTTTGAATGTGCACAATTTCTCTCTAGTATCTCACCTCCAACCACATCTAACTCCAACCTATTTAGGTCAAAAAGCTAAACATTGCTTAAGTCTAATTTATCTAATGCATTGACCACATGTGTAGGTGCATCAACGGTCTCAAACATTTCCAAGAACTTTACAATTAATCTACCTAAGTTCGAATTCTCCCACCACACAATATGTCGAACCAGCAATCACTCCACCACACCACCTTCAATCTCTTATCCTGATGAAGATTTCCCAAAATTGATATCACTCCATAAATCCGTTATATTAATTAAGAACATAATAATCTAAGGACCTTGCCAACCACTAAACAAAGGAAATTTTCCAATGCCAATTTCGCAAATTGCCGCTGTATGCATCGCTGCCCAAATGGGTTGTTAATTTCAATATAACTGATTGTCAACTTTATCCTTCCCGCCTTCGACTTTGCCTTTGCCTTTGCCTGTGTCTGTAACTTGGCAGCCACCACCTTCGAATCTCCTCACCAATTTTCAAGTCACTGGCACTTGCCCCAAATTTTTGGAAACATTTCACCCTCCTTACCGCCATTCCTCGTCCTTTATTAATCCGTATTATGTTGCCTTATTTCCCGTCCTGTTTAGTCTAGCAAAATAGATATCACAACATCGAAATAATCCAACGGCCTGGCAAAATGACAAAATGGCAGTGGAAGCGGGAACGACAAGAAGAAAAACGTTAGAAAACAGCACGACAACGAGAAAAAAACAAAAATGAAAAAGCCAGTTGAACGGCAACAAAAGCTCCGAGAATCCTTTTCAAATGGACCATGGCACAGGGAATATCTTCGTCAGTCATCCCGGACGATTGTAATTTGAGCTGAAATCACTTCAAAACTAATACAAAGGGATTTGTCTGCCTTTGCTATTCGCGGGCAGACGATCCATTTTTGTTCTTTATCCGCGTCATGTTTCTCTCCCTCTTTGGATTCAAAGGAAAGTAATGGCCAGCTCTCGGCTACGTTACGAATATATTGCAGGAATAGTGATAATAAATTGTGGGACACCACCCACAATGCAAACACATGGATGGATGTGGCTCCCTCACTTCTAAGCACGTTTCCAACTTGTCAACATGGTATCATACGAACGAAGTGAATGTGGTGCATCCCAGAGTTTCCCTGTGGTTAACCGAAACATTTCACTGAAAATGTAGGAAGAACAAAAGCGCTGTGAAGTTAACAGATAAACACCCTTGTCCCCAAGCCCGCCGTCATCACGGCAAGAGCGCACTATTAACAAGTCGACTCATAACTAGTTCTGCTACTAATCGTAATGCAAGACTAAAAACGCAACAAAATTGTCACTGAGTGGGACATGAAAACTCAGGAAGTTGCGACAGGACTCGCAATTGTACACATTTTCCTGGATTTTTCCCTTTGTGCGCAAAGTAACTCGGTTCCAGTGTCGTTCTGGTTGATGGGCGTGATGAGTAACAGGAACACATTTCCTTTGTGGTGTACAAAGTGAGGCGAACTACAGTCAGGCCATGCCGGCGGAAAGATGCAGCTCGCTGGGTCGGTGTCGGTGTCGGTGCATGTGCAACAACACCTCATTTATTCGAAGAGGGAAACTTCCTGCTCCTTGTGGATTCAGGAAGAAGGAAATATTGAAAAAAATGAGACTATTTTTCTTCACACATTCAAATGGCATCTCTCTTTAATTTCCTCCCCTGTGCATGCTTGTGAACATAATAAGAACTTTGCTACATAATCTCGTCTTGAAAACGGTGCAGTGTGCCGGCGCTGCGTTGCCTTTATTCTCTGCCATCCTCTTTGTAAACGGCTTGTGTGTTTATAATATATAAATTATCCTGCGATGCGGGTCCATGCGGGATAAGCGAGAAAGGATACTCTACGCTTTCTTTTTTTTTTTTTCTTCTTTCTTGTTATTTCAATTCTAATTTATTTATTTATTTTCTTCTTTTCTGCTTCCTTTTTTCACTCGTACCACTGGCAGGAACGCTATGCCAATGCCAACGAAACTACTCCAACCAAAGGAATGCGTTAGTTTGCCTTGTGTTTGTATAAATTGCTATGGGATATAAATTGAGTTCTAAAGGGATTTAATGGCATTGCTTTTGGCTTTTTCGCTCAGCTAAATCATTACTTTGGCTCCTGTGGGTCACGGTACAAGCGGCCTTCCATATGCTTTGCAATGTTAACGAACATAAAGGTTAGTTAACAGTTTGGGTATCTTTATCTTGCAGTTAGTTTATTTTTAAGTTATCTACTCCTTGCCTGCTAGACGATGGCATGGCATATTAAATTCTTAAATAGGGGAATTTTGCACAAAGGATGCTTAATGAGCACAGATACTTCCCTTTTTATTTTATTTAGCAGAGGAAGAGAATTTTCTTGCGAAATTTACTTTGTCGATGATTGCAGCTACCAAGGATTTAAGAACCATAATTTACCTGCCAGCAAAATTCAAATAATAATGATGAATTTTGAGAAAAAGTTAATATGGAAATGGAGATGATTCTTGAAAGCCTGTGTAGGTTTGTCTTTTTTTATTTGCAAAAGAAAAAAAATATCGTTAAATACCAAAATGAAAACGCTCCGTCACTTCCTCACGGTGATGCCTGAACAAACCGAAGTATGAACTAATGACGAGCGTTGGGCTCATTACGCCTACTACTAATGTTATCTGAGCGATCTTCTGAGAAAGTAGGTGGACCAAGCAAGTGGCGCCCACCAAGAACTGGTTAAACACCAATATAACGCCGTACGTCGGCTACGAAAAAAAATTTTTAGTGATGAAACAAACTCAAGTGTTGAAAAGGAGGGAGGGGGTAGAGAGGACGATTTAAACGTTAACGACCCCGGTAAAGGGTATAAAGGATCTGCGAGAACTAACAGTGATCCTAAGATGTGAAAAAACGGATATTACGGATCTTCAGAGATACACCGCGTGCTGGTAAAGCAAGTACCTGCAACATTTACCGAGATGACTAACCTACATATGTATATAAATGCGGTTTTGTTATCAAAGGTAGACATCGGATAAAAATTGTAAGCTTCCGCCAAGCAAGTAGGAATCTGTTCGGACAGTCAAGCGGCACTTAAAGCCATCGCACATCCAACATTCAGATCTCATCTGGTCAAGGAATGCAAAAACATACTCAATAGGCTTGCCAGGCATAACGATGCCCCCCTTGTCTGGGTACCGGGTCACGAAGGTGTCACGGGAAACGAGATAGCCGATGAACTGGCAAGAGAAGGGGCGCACGCAATACAACGAACCGCTGAAAACGAATTGGGGTCGCACTAACAGTAATCAGAACAGCAACCAACGAGAGGATGCAAAGAGATTTCAAGGATCACTGGGCTAACCTCCCGACGTTCAAAGAGCCTACAACACTCGTGGGCAAACCCAGCAACCTGCTCACGAGGAAGGCTTAAAGTTCAAGCAGAGAGCAATTAAGGCCGATGGTGGGACCCGTCACAGGCAGCGATGCCAGATGTGGGGATTTTTCCCCATTTTGGGGAATTTCTCACTTAATGGGAAAAATGGGGAAAAGTGCTCCTAAAATGGGGAAAAACGAAATGCGTGCAAATTTATTAATTTTACAAAGCAAAAAATAGAACTCGTGTAATTAGCTTCAAAATAAAAACCGAAGAAAAAAGAATTACAGCTTTTAAAGCGCTGCGTCACTGACTTCAACTTCAACTCCAAGCAGAAAGCACCGATAGCGATTAATTTTCAGATAAATTTGCAGCTGTAGAGCCGGAAAAGATCAAAAGAAAATGAAAAAAAAAAAAAAAATTAATTGGCAATTCTATTGATAAAAGAGAAACAACCTTTTTTTATTTTTTAATTTATCCAATTTTACATTTTTTAACCAGGAATTCAAATGGGGCAAAAAGTGGGGAAAAATCGGATGTGGAATGGGGAAAATTTTCAAAAATGTCCCCAAAAATGGGGAATTTCACCAAAAAAAATCTGGCATCACTGGTCACAGGACACATTAACCTCAACAAACACATGCATAAAATGGGCGTCACTGACACAGAAACATGTAGGAACTGCGAGGAAGAAGAAGAGGACCTCGAATACTTCCGATGCCATTGCCCAGCCCTAGCGAGGATGTGACAGAGGATCCTGGGGTCCATTTGGATACCGGACCTGAAACATCTCAAGGACAAAGGAATCGGCGGCATCCTGGCCTTCACCAAAGAAACAGGAAGATTCGCCAGACCACACGTACACTAGTGGCAACTCCAAGATTGTTTCCACTTTCCCTAGATCCCTCCCAACATACGTCCCAAGGCAAGCCTTTCCCTGCAGTTTCGAGGATTAAAGGAGGGGAACACAACGGGCCCGACAGAGGCCTAAGTGAAGAGCCTTCCACTCATCCTCATATACCATACCATACCAAGCAAGTAAGCGAGTGATGACTATAATTTTCGTAGCATAAGCCAAATACGATGCCAACAAAAATTGCTCCTAAGAGCTTCTCATGAAGACTTACGAGATTTAAGATTAAGATCGTCCTTGGAGATTTTAATGCCAGAATCGGGATGGAGGAGATTTTTGGTAGAACCATCTGCACTTCACGATATTTGGAAGCTAATAAAGTTTCATCGAGTTTGTCGCGAGGCAGAACTCGGTAACGTGTACCACGAAATTGCAACATTTCATCATCCACAAGACAACTTGAAAGTCACCTGATCAAACTACTTACTTACTTACTTAAGGTAGCGCTACAGTCCGGGGTGGACCTGGGCCTCAACCAACCAGCGTCTCCAGTCAGCTCGATCTTTCGCCAGCTGCCTCAGTCCTCAGTGCCTCCAGTTTCGCACGCCAAGTTGGTTAAGGTGCCCTTGTGTGCGCCACCTGAGTCGCGACCTACTGCGCCGTCCCTCGGGTTTGGATTCTAATATTTTCCGGACCGGAGCATTGGTGTCGATCCGCTCTACATGCCCCAGCCACCTTAGTCGTTGGATCGTCGATCAAACTACAGTCAACCAAATTTATTACGTTACGATGGACCGAAGACAATTCTTCGTTATTTTGCTTGTTCGAACGTTCGGAGGTGCAAGCATCGACTCAGACAATTACCTGGTTGCAGTGAAGCTTCGAAAATCAAGTAATATCGCGACCAGAAACACCACTGTAAGAGAGTTCAACGTTGAAAAGCTGCAATCGAAAGGCCTCCCAGCAGCAACAATAAACGAAGAAGACTAGTGTGAGTACCGTCGGCAAGCCATTAGGAATCCCGCGAAAGATGTACTCGTTTCCACTCCTCCACCTACGATTAACCGCTAGTTCTATGCTAATGCATACAGGCAAACGCAGACAAAATGGTTGTCTTTAAAGCAGCGCTAAGAAAAAGGACGAAAGAGACGCGAAAAGTACGTAAGCAGATGAAAGAAAAAGGAGCACGGGCTAATCGAGGAGATGTAGAGAAAGAGAAATCAGAAATTTCTATAAAAGGGTAAAGCGGGCAGATACAAAACGGGAATATCATAGTAAAAAGCAGTTGAAGCTGAACATGTCGTAAAATACCCGTGGCTCTGTGGTTAGCGCGTTGTACTGATGACCGCCTCAAGCCCCAGCCATATCCACCGTTGGCGGCACCAGCTCTCGTCGGGGCATGACAAGCCTCCGGGAGTATAATTTGTCAGGAAAGAGCTTCTCAATTCGCCGTTTGGAGTCCGCAATAAATTGTAGGTCCCTTCCATTCGTGCGAACACTACAACACGCACAGCATGAATCGTTGCGAAAAGATAGGCCTTAGCTCATCCCGAGCTGTCGCGCCAGCTATTTATTTATTTTTTAAGACCCCTTCGCCCGTGTCAACAGCATTCCCGTTGAACAAAAGCCTGATCACCGAGAGAAGAGACTCGAGCTATAGAAAAAGTAAGTCTTCTTACTTTCGCTGACAAGATATAACATACTGTGCTGTGCAAACTTCTAAAACCTTTTATCAACAACCAGTCCAGAAGTACACACCCTGCGACAGATCTTCGAGAAAACTCGGGAATTTCAAATCGATACCCACCACCGCTTTATCGATTTTCAATCACAGCCTATGACAGCATTTATTGAGACGAGTAATGTTTATCCGACTGTGCAAAATGACGATGGCGAGCTGGCTGGAGGGACTTGTTGGTTGGTTGGTGCCCAGGTCCACCACAGCGCACTCTGTGGCGCCATCAAAAGTAAGCAAAACTTCCATAAAGTCAATTTCATGATTTATTCCCAAAGTTTATGCGGAAAAATATGAAAATCATCCCCAAAGTTGCACTGTCCTTAAAGATTATTGATCAAACGCCTATAATAGATAAATTCCCAAATCCTCGTTTAACTTGAACGCGTGTGTTCTTCCCCTTGACTGAGACTGAGGGAATTCATTTAAAATTATTGGTTCGGTTTTTCGCTTAAATTTAATTAAATTGCTTTCTCTCATCCAGAGGAGCAGCATTCGTTTCTTGTTTCTTTTTTTTTTACCTCTAACTTATTGCTTTGGTTTGTATTTCACCTGGCGTACATTAAAAATTCCTAACCTTCATAGATACAATATAATGTGTTTGCGCTTGTATTGGGTGTGGTGTATGTAGCTGTGTACTCGTATTCAGTCATTGACGAGACTTCGAACAAGAGGGAATATTCCTCCCCTCGAATGGGAGGCACACAAACCGGCAACTTTATGCTTCTATTATTTTTATTGCACACAATCTCTGGTCTTCCCGGTGAAGAAGAAAAAGAAGAAACTTGAATAAATCCCAGGTGAAATTTAGCCTCGTTGACGTACCGACTAGCGCAGTCCTTGCTGTTTACCTTGAAGGATTTTTGTTTTCCTTTCGTATTTTGGTGTTTGTGATTTTTCTTCCTTTGTTGCGGAAGACGGACGGAAGGTGGTATTAATGGCCGTGGCTGTGCGGCGTTAAATGAATGAATTCGACCAACATTTATAACGTGGACATATTTTTGTCATTTAGGAAGATGACTACCGCCATCATAACAATGGGAGGACACTTTGTGCGGAGGCGATAAATTGTGCAAGTGCGAAGTGTTTGTTTGCGGTGTAGGATCGTTAAGCAAAGAAGAGCGCTTCCTTTGTTGTTGGACGTTCGTCGTTCTATTTACATTTTCCTTTTTCTGTGCCATACACTAGCAACCACAAGGGATCGCCGATTCGAGTACTCCTCCGCAAAGTAATTTGTTAGGTAAATATGTATATTAATAACATGGCCTAGCACTACTGCCCTGCACTGTTGTTCTTTTTTCCATTTCCTTATTAATTCACCCTCGGGTGAGGAATTATATCCAGCCCGTCCTGCCCTGCCCTGCCCACCCGCTTTGGTGTGAAGTTACGATAATTTGTCTCAGTGGAAATCAACTATGGAATTCTTTAAAGGCTAATGTTGAGTTGAACTTTTCCTCGGCAGATACTAGGTCACAGAATTAATCTAGGCTCTTTGAAGTGAGGAAAATAAAACAGAACGAGAAGAGAATCGAAAACCAATGGGAATAATTTTAAAAAAAACAAAACGGCCACTGTGGTACGTTTACCCGTAAGGGATACCTTAAAGTTGGTAATTTGCATGAACGAAGAGGGAACTTTTAGTGTGGTATATATACATATGTATGTACAGCGCTTCATTAAAACTGATGTACACATGGCTTTCTCATCATTTTCCAAGCTGAGGTGAAAAGTCTGCGCATTAAAGATATTTTCAAGAGAAAATGAGTAAAATGAATGAAATGAATTTCGATGTTAGTCCATATTTGCATCACGTAAAATCTCCTGGATGAATTTAGATAGATTTGTACTATTATGCAACTCTATATTTGAAAAGGAAGTGAGATATGTTTTATCCCACCGCTACGAACTCAAGTAGGGAAATAGATTCCTGCATACTCACTAAAATTGAGTTTGTTCCACCATAACTCTCAAACCACTCATCCGGTTTAAATTAAATTTCGGATCTGTTAAGATACCGTTATTGAAAGTAATAGCAAAGCTGAGGTAGACTCTACTTTCAAATTGTCTATGTTGGGTAGACCCGAAGGTCCTTGCATTTGTTTCCTTTCGTATTCAAAGCTCATCTGGGGGTTAGTTCCTTCAGAGCATGACCAAGTATGGTATTAGCACGGCTCTAAAACGGACAGTGGATCTGGGGCTGGAATATTGAGAGAGTCATCTTACACTAAGATATCGGTCAGCACAATAGGCCTTTATAAGAGATCGCAGTGCTAGAGTGGACAAACCCCTCCAAACTAATAATAATAAATAATCTGGAGGGCGAGATTCTAAACGCATACTCCTGGAATGAGGAGCCGGATAGGCCTGAACTCCGAATATGTCGAGAAACTACCTTACCTATGTATATAAAGTGATCACTATGTAAACCTCCTGGACGCTTGTGTCCTCCTTAATGCACATACACTTCGTCTCAGTCGTTGAAATCCACAAGAAGGCCCTTTGTGGTACCACATGGATCAATACCCTGAAACCGCGTCACTTCATTGAAACCATTTAGAGCTCTTGATGAAGCTGAAGATGCTTTTGATCTCAGTATGTTAAATTTCACCCAAGTTGTCGAAATGATAGGCTCCCAGATGGAGCTTCCTTCTTTGGGATAGGGCAGGACAAGTGCAGAGAAAATAGAGGATCGTTTCCTCCTCCTCCTCGTCTCCACAGCTCCTGCAAAAGTCATTTTAAAAGAGGCCCATCCCACTGGTATGAAGACCAACGGGACAATGCCCAGTGAGAACATCAATAATGGTGCTGATGAGCGACCTATTGAGCAAGATCAAACTGTTAGAACGGGTGAGATTTAGCGTAGGCCAAATCTCCCTGGAGGTGCGGCACGTGGTGCGTTGCTCCATCTTTGGTTAGTCTTGCTCTAATAGAAGTTTACATGTAGCGAGTGGAATACCCAGATTCCTTCGTTCCGGAAGAATGTCTAGAGTAGTACCACGTTTTGCGAGTTCATCGGCCTTACAATTCCCTGGAATGTCCCTATGACCGGGTAACCAGCATAGGTGAATGTTAAAATGTTCTGCCATCTCCATGAGAGATGAGCGACAGTCTGAAGTAGCCTTTGATGTACATGTTACCGATTCCAGGGATTTTATAGCAGCCTGGCTGTCGGTAAAAATTGTAATATCCCTGAATGATATCACATTTTGCTTGAGCCAGGATAAGGCTTCGTTGATCGCCATGATTTCCGCCTGAAAAACGCTACAGTGGTCCGGGAGACGGAAGAAGATGCTCAGGTTAAGCATATCGGATAAAAAACCACCTCCCACCCCGTTCTCGGTTTTGGAACCGTCGATTTAGAGATGAACGGAATGAGCGCCCCTGGCGTCGCCGCTCTCCCACTCCTCTCGGGAAGGAATGGAAGTCCGGAAGTTGAGGTTGAAATTCAACTTTGACGGTGTATAGTCGGTGTTTTCCGGAATGAAAGTTAGGGGATCTAAGATCGAGGAATGGCCATTATGGTTGTTTGACCATTGGGAGGAGGCTTTTAGCCATTAGGCTGCGCAAGCAGCTGACTGTTTGCCAAAAATATCTAGAGGGAGTAGATGTAGGAGCACGTCAAGTGCCGCGGATGGGGTGGTTCTCAGTGCTCCGCTAATGCAAATGCATGCTGATCTTTACACTTTCCCCAATAGATTGCGGTGTAAGGCTCTATCTAGGGCCGTCCACCAGACAATCACACCATACATGAGTATAGGTCTGACAACGGACACGTAAAGCCAGTGCGTGGTATGAGGATGCAATCCCCACTTCTTACCAATCGCTTTTTTGCAGCAGTATAGCGCTTCGGTGGCTTTTTTAACGCGTATTGGCTTTCCAGTCTAATTTACTGTCCAGAATGAGACCCAGAAATTTGGCTTTGTTTGGAAAGCATAGTCTGATGCCTTTTAGAGAAGGAGGGTCTATTGGAGGAATCTTGTACTTCCTAGTGAAGAGGACTAGTTCGGTCTTTTCGGGGTTGACCCCCAGACCGCATTAATCTGCCCATCTTGAGAGGATAGAGAGGGCGTTTTGAAGAAGTTCACTAAGATGGCTAGGGAATTTGCCGGAGACAGCTATCGCAACATCATCTGCATAGACAAGCACCACGTTTCAAATCGAGCAGCAGCCTATTGACCGCTACAATACGACTACCTCTGAATCAATAATCAGGTTGTGCGTTGAGACCGAAATATCTCTTCATATTCCTACAGATGGGTCTGCCCACTTTCACGTCATGAAGGAACATTTCAATAGGGATATGTTGTCCTTGTCCTATTGGGAAAAGTCTGGGAAAGATACTCGTTTTCGTGATTGTCTAGGGAGAAAAAAATCGACTCTATGCCTACTCGCTTAGGGATGATACAATGGAATTAAAAAATCCGTATCCAAATTTTTTTTTTATTTAGATTTACATTTCTGGCAGTGAATGCATGCAGTAGACTAGAAAATGGCTTCTGTTTGACGAGGCTGGTCTAAAATGAATAATTGTTTAGTGGCTGGGAATACTTCTAGTAGAAATATTTCCACATCACCCCTTGCTCATGTTAGGGCCATTTCTCACGAGTGCTCTTTGTAACTTCCAAATGACACATGCTCAACCCATAACCAAATAAAGCTCACACACCCCCATTGCTGGAATTTTAAACGTTCAACTTTTCTTATCATGTGTATTTCCGTATGAATACATTCCCACAATACACCAAATCGTCTCTACCCACGCTGCGCCACCAGCTTTCCTTCCGAAGACGCTCCGAATGGTTAAACTTTCTCCATACCTTCTCCTTTCACTCCATTATCTAACCGAAAAGTGTAAAGAAACTCTGCAGAACGTTTGATAAAACCAAAATCAATATTTTCCTGGATATCTTATCTTCGTGTCCCGAATTTTGCAAGTTTATTCTCGCACCCATGCCGTGAATAATTAGACAAGATTGATTTCATTACAACTCTGCCCAGACGCCAGCTTAAAACGTCAAGGCATTCGCTCACTCTTATCACAAACTTGAAACTACTGCAGGTATTAATCAACACAACTGCAAACAGTCCATCGTGCTAGTTGCCTATTTTCAATAGAAAACCAATAAATCCCCATCTTCCCCAGGCACGCTTCGGCTCCTCCGCAGACTTAAATGCAAGACCAAGTCCCTGCCTTCTTCCAGCAAACTCATCAGAAGTTATGTCAATGCCAAATAAAATTCATTTTCGTTTCATTGCTGCAGCAAAACAATTACAGCGCCCGGACCTGTACTTGCCTTACCTGAGCTGCCGGTGCTTCGGTACAACTTTTCTCCATTAAATGGGAAAACTTTCAAAGTGACAGTGGGCGAGTGGGAGAGCGACTAGGCGCCAACCCAAAAATTTCAAATGGAATACCATACACAATGGAGAATGAAATTAAATGAAGAGAAATAAATGTGTAGACATACTCTTAGCGTGCTCGATGCTTTGACTCCGTTGACAATTAGTGCTCTATGTCCTCCGACCTCCTTCGACCTCTCCGCCTGCTAGTCGCCGTTAGTTGAATAACTTCATTTTATGCTCGGCAATTTGTCTTAATTAGCATTTGCGAGCAGTTAGCAGTGTTGTGTGCCATCTCGGCATGGCCATCATCCTCCTGGTTGATGTCTCATCCATTTCGTTCTCCAGCGGAGCACTTGCCTATGTCGTCGTCGGGGCCGTAGCAGTGTCGTCTACTGTTGAATCCTTTAAACTTCTTCTTTATTGGTGTCTCTTTTCCTACTTTAGCGCAATGGGCCGATGCCCCCCCGCCCCCTAAGACGGTAGGACGAGCAGCCGAGGGCACAAGAAAAATTATAACAAATTCGAAAATCCACAGTGTTAATGGCGGTTGGTGGAGTTGAACAACTTCGATGTGCAGAGTGCAGACGAAAGTCCTTTGCGGTGCAGTTGGGCGTGATATTTCAATGGTTTTCAACTTTGATACTTTGGACAAATGTCCACTCTATTAACAGCCATTAGCAAATAGCATTGTTACGCCTTCGAAGCCGGACAAAAAGAGCAAACGCGGTCCCGGGGAAAACACAAATGAACAATATTGTTTGTGTTCAACAGACCGTAATCGCCGCTTGAGCAATCATTTGCAATCACTTGCTTATTTCATTGGAGACTTCTGAGCGTTTTTGCAAATTTACTTGTCTTCTTTTGGGTCGTGGACGTGGGGGCAGTAGATCAATCGTTACTTCATGTCTGTGACGATTCATCAGAAATAAGGGAATTCGAACTCGGATGATGTGTTCAGAAGTTGCACAGCACAGTGCATATGCGCCTTGATTTGAAACTGGTTGGTCCCTAGTTAGTTGTCAATTGTTAAAATGAAAGTCACAGCAAATCCGCTGACTAGCAGCGTGCACTCCCCATCGTCTTCTTGCACCATCGGACGACTTTGGCAGGGATTTCAAAACTAGATATTACTCTCTATAAATGCTCCCAAACGAGACCTTGAGTTAACTAAATGATATTTTCACACCTCAAGCCAGAGCTGGGCAATTGAAATGTAAACAACAAAAGACCATGTTTGACAGTGGTTTTTGTTAATTTTTGCCCTGACCCCAAGGAAGCACAAATGTTTTTTTGAGCCAATATAGGAATGGACTACTTACTGATGAATCTTTGATCTTTTGTTGATGGCTTGCCTGGAGAAGATTTGCTTTCAGGTTCGAGTTTTGTTTTTTGATCAACTTTCGCTTTCGGTATGAATGCGGGATGAGGTCTAAATTCAGGTCCAGATGGAGGCTCAGGTTTAGGTGCAGGTTCATTTTTAGGTGCAGGCTCAGGTTTAGGTGCAGGCTCAGGTTTAGGTGCAGGCTTAGGTTTAGGTGTGGGCTCAGGTGCAGGCTCAGGTTTAGGTGCAGGCTCAGGTTCAGGCGCAGGCTTAGGTTCAAGCGCAGGTTCTAGTGCATGATCAGGTGCATGCTCGGGTTTGGGCTCAGGTTTAGCCCTAGCACTTGATTCCTCTTCAACCTCTGACTCTTGCTCACCATCGGTTTCCCCTTCGACGAAATCACTTTCATCTAGATCAACAGCATAAGTTCCACTATGAACAGTTGTCTGAATGAGGTCCCTTATAGCTTCAGCCTCTATTAATTTTTTGGGAGTGACTCTCACATTCAAATCCTTGAACAAATGTCCGGCTTCTTTATCAGATGTCCAATCCGGTTGAACAACTGGATCCTGCCTGCGGTATCTTAATAATTTGTTCAAGAAATTCTCTTTCCTTTCCAAGGAACCATCTTTCGTCGCATCAGCAACTGCATCCTTCTGAATTGGAACAGTCAAAGCGTCATCAAAAGTATAGACGGTCTGCGGCAGCCAAGGATTTTCAAAATTGTTACTTCCTTCAAACCCGAATTAGTTACTAGCATTCTTCGATGTCTCCCCTGGAACCCAGCAGAAAGATCCTAGTCTAGCGCCTAAAGGAAAGAATATATGATAAACGAACGAATTTGGAAGCTTGTCGAAGAACTAAGATCAGCAAAATGTGTTAGTGACCACTCTTCAACACCAAAGCTTCGAAAAGAAGCTGCAATTAGTTATACATAACTCACGCAACAAATAAATATGGAAATCATGCATATAAGAGATGGGGGACTGGACTAACAGGATTTCAACAAACAGAAAAAGCTGCAAAGCTCCAAAATACTACAAAGAAATCTAATCACCGCCAAATACCCAAGAGGAACTGCGGAGAAAGAAAGAATGCAAAAGGAAAAGACTATGGGAAGCACTCCCAGGACTAAGGCAGGCAAAGGAACTACGACTGAAGGAGAAGCAAGGCTTGTCTACGCACCAACAAGAACCATCTTCGCATTCTTACGACTTCCTATCGGGCAATTGCAGATTCAGGGAGCATCTCAGGAAAATAGAAATAGAAGCAAACGGAAACTTTAGATTCTGCAGCGATGCCAAGGAGACGGGGTCTCCTCCTTATGGACTGTGGAACACTGATCCACAAACACACCTGGGAGCGTACAGTTTCTCTGAAATGAATCTCCCATCGTTGGACCTAATCCTGATACTCCGATTCTTTAGAGTGACTCGATTCGAGGAGGTGCTGTAGGTCGAGACTTATCGGCCAATACGAGTTCGGGGGAACACAATAGATCTCTACAGGTCGGTGTGCACACCCCAACTTTTAACATCTAACATCTAAGATCCAAAATACGGCTACTCCAAGAAGGCAAGTTGAAAAGGCCACGCAAACGCATTTTTATAACACCTAGCGTATGGTTTCTGTTTCATACTATAGGGTTGGATTGGTTATACCCGTTAAATTGAGATATATAATGTACGTTCATGGACTACACAGCTTTTAACAGCTTATGGTACAACGGCATCCCGGCAAAACTCAAAAACTTAACGCAACCATTGCATTAAAAATAGCGGCATCACCTGCACACCTAGGCATTCACAGATCAGCTCGAAGATCATCACTTTGCAAGACATAATAGATTTTACCATCGAACTGGTGGACTCTTTCATATACCTTGGCAACATTATATCAACAGAATATAGCACGAAAAAACATATAATGACCAGAATACGTGAAGCAAGTGGAAGCTATTCTCATCTGGGCAATTCATATTTTGGAACAAGAGGAACCAATAATTTCATCGTCTCAACTGCAATATTACAGAAGCAGCTGACTGTCTTTCGCAAGAAAATCCCTAAGTAGCATCATCGTTCAACTTTTGTTCTCGCGAACCAATGGCACTGCTAAAACCCTGCTATACCCTAAGCCTGTCATAGATTTTCCGGAAATTGCTGCCCTTCCCAAGGCGCAAAGTGTGTTGCAAAGTGTGTTTCAATTCCTAATGTGTGGCCACAGTTAAATGCTAAGTGGAATCCGGTAACGAACGAGATGTCGTTGCCAACAAGGGCGCCACCGCCACCCGACGAAACCCGAATTCCAAATGAAATTAATCTTATTTAATTTAAAATTTTATTCAAATAAAGGCGCAAACTTTTGAAATATCGTTTTTTATTTAACGTTCACTCAATTTGTTGTTTCCCACTTCAACGATGATTTATGATTTCTCACCCAGTGACAGCCAGGCCATGGCAAGTAGAAGCGCCAGCAGCCCTCGAGGAAAACACTGCACAAAAAAAAACATTGTAGAAGGACATGGATGGATTGGGGTGTAGCAGAGGTGACGTCCGCTGTTAAAGTTCAGCGTCATGGACGGCGGAATACATTTTCGGAAGCCCTACCTTGACACCGGTTGGCTGAAGGTCTGACGATGTGGCAGTGAAGGTGCTGGCTTAGGCATTTAGAAGTGTCCCATGCGGCGTACGAACTTTTTGATAACTGAAAGTTAATGGTTTTTTCAACAGCGCCAAAGTTACGCTGGGAAGGATATTTAAATCTAATTTCCATTCACGGAAGTGGCGATATTTTGCCACTCCATATGTCAACTTTCGAAAATTTTTTTTCCTTTTCTGTTCTGAGCTTTTTTTTTTTCAATTTTGACATTTACACCCTGCTCAGAATTTCAATTGGCACGAGAACGGAGGTATTGGGAAATCCTTTTGTAATTCGACTACTAATTGAATTTTGGGGCAAAGTGCAGAGTCGGAAACTTTGTTAATACCGTTTGGCTGTGTGGTGCATGACCATGGTCCGAGGCGAGAAGTCTTGGGCGTCAAATTATTCCGAAAACCCACTCTGGGTGATGACTGAAATTCGAGGCAAAGGGCCTCCTTTCTTCGGAGAGTTATGGACAAAGTTATCGAAAAGGCCGGATATCCACCCTTTTGAACTATTTAAAAGCAGGCATCCACCACCCCGAGGATTTGCTTACTCATCGAATCGGGGTAGAGTTACCGACATCGGTACCGGTTATCATGCAAATAATTTAAATTATTAAATCTGTTTCCGTCGCTTTTTCCGCATCCGTAGGGGGAGGCGTTGCTGGCAGGCAAATTTATTAAAGCTGTGTAATTTTGGGAAAGGCAAATGAAAGGAGGTTTTGATAAAGATAGCCCAGCGGGTGTGTTGCACACCTACTTTCTGGATGCAAAACAAAAAAGCAAACAAACCCCAATCGATAGGAAACTTTCGGCCAACTATGAGCTAGTAGGTGGCTGTATGACTCATATGTACCGGTATTCAGTGGGTGGATGAATAATATTTTCGCCAGGACAAGGAATCTGTGTAGCTGTCGATGGCATCGGATGGCCAAACCACCCAAAAGATTGTGCTTGCTGCATCTTTCCATCCGCAGTAGCGGTGTGGCCCATCCCATCAAAAGATTATGCTGGTTCATTCTTTCCATCCTTGTAGCTCCTCGACGGGGAGCAGTGAAAGTGCTGCAGATTATTAGAGAGAACAAATTGAAAATCAACCAACCCCGCATCGGCCCCTACATCATGGATTAACTCCCATTGAAAATATACTTTACCAGCATACTGATGCAGCAGGAACTATTCCCTAAAGTGTGCATACTACACATGTCCGTGTGTGTGTGTAGAGAATAATCTATTTCGTCCATGAGTTTGCTAGATGTCAGCCCGAGTAGTGGCAGTGGGATGGCAGCGACAAAGCCATTTCAGTTGTGAAACGCACTCCTCTCTTGCGATGGCAGCGATGAAATTGATTTTCAAATGAGCTTCAATTCCACGGCGCGTATCTTCTAGATGCATTTTCCAAATCGAATTAGATTATTGAATATTTGGCATGTCAAAATTTTTCAATTTTTTTTCCCATCAAATAGAAAGTTATACCGAGGACGTGCATAAGTAGATCGATGCAATCGCTTCCATCATTTTTGGAAAATTAATCTGATTCCTTCGTAAGGCAAATGTTGGTTTGTGACTGACTGTTTTGGGTCAAGATGGATAGGAAGTAGGACGTCATACAAAGTTGGAATTTTCGTCTCTCAAGAGAAGGAAACTAAATGGGATGTGATTTCAGCGCTAGTGTGTGTGACAACAGATGGGTGATTGATTTCAAATGACCCTCTACACTTGAAAATATGTACTTACTTACTTAACGGGCTTCCGTCCCGTGGAGGGTCTCTGCCTGAGACACGGCAGCCTTCCATCCTGAGCACGCTGTTTCCAGTTCTCTAGACCAAGCGTTCTGGCATCCGCGATTGCTTGGTCCTTAAAACCGAAGTTCGGTCTTCCTTGTCGTCTCGAACCTGGGGGCTGGGATTCGAAAATCCTCTTGGTTGGAGCATTGTTGTCCATTCGCTCGATGTGTTTTCGCTTTTCGGACTACATTCACATCATGATACAGCTCATAGAGTTCGCGGTTTTATCTTCTCCTCCATTCGCCCAAATATTCGACGAAAAATTTTTCTCTCTACATGCTCTGCTTTCCTGCTTATCGTCCAGCACTCGGTACCGTAGAGTAGGACTGGCAGGATCAGGGTTTTGTAGAGCATGCATTTCGTCTTTCGAGTTAGGAGTTTTGAACCCATTTGTTTAGCCAAACCGAAGTAGCAGCGGTTTACTAGGGTTATTCTTCGTCGGATCTCCACTAGGGTGTCATTCGTGGAGTTTATATTTACTCCAAGGTAGGTGAACTCCTTGACTACCTCAAAGTTACGTTTTGTCCTAGGCGGTGGACAGATGATTCTTCGTTTGTTGACAGCAAGTACTTTGTTTTGTCCTCATTTACTTTAAGACAAACTCGCCGTAAAAGCCTCTATGACGGCACGCTGGGAGCGACCGATGATGTCGATGTCATCTGCGTATTCCGGGAGCTGGACAGATTTATTAAAGATAGTGCCTTCCATGTTAACACCTGCCCCTGTTCCAGCACTAATTAAGTCACATGATAGCGCATCTCCTTGCCGAAATCCGGTACACGTTTGAAATAGTTCAGAAGAACTACTTCCAAACTGCGCATTGCATCGCGAGTTTTCCAGCGTTATGCGACATAGCTGGATTGATTTTCGCGGGATCCCGAATTCGGCCATCGCCTTGTAGAGCCCAAGGCGATGAATGCTTTCATATGCGGCTTTAAAGTCGATGAATATGTGGTGAGTTTCGACGTGAAATTCGTTGGTCTTTTCCAGGATTTGTCTCAGTGTGAAAATTTGGTCTATAGTCGATCTGCCGGGCCGAAAGCCACACTGGTACTTGCCGATTAGTGTGTTGCAAAAAGGCTTAAGAAGTTCACACATTACGTTGGATAGGATCTTAAATGCAGCATTTAGTAGGGATATGGCTCGATAATTCTTGCAAGACATAGGGTCGCCTTTTTTGTAGATGGGGCATATGGAGCTGATTGTCCAGTCATATGTACGGGTTGGCTAATTCCGCCAGCTCACCGAAAGGTTTGCTCTTCGTGATGAAGCATTGAATTTTAGTGTAACCATTTATCGTTTATACACTGATGTACATGAATCAGTAGTTAGTTCTTACACAGATTCAAGTCCAGCAGATTTAAAAGCGGGACATCGCAAACTTCCACCGTTTGAAGTCGACTATAAGAGCAATAGGTTCCTTTGATTATCTTCTTATGTGGCGCTACAGTTCGAGATGAACCTGGGCCTCATTCCTTCTCATGGTTAATTTCTATCTGTCTGAAAAGTCGGTTTTTGTCCATTTAGTTGTCCATCGTGACCAACTCCGGTGCTTCCATGCAGCACCACTGTGAATGCTTGCTGCGATACCATTAGTTCGCACTCTGTCAAACCAGAAATCGATAAACAGCGGGTAAAAAAATCAACGGTATTCAACGCACTGCTCACTAATGATCGGCAGGGTCTTCGTGTGATTTATATATGTATTAGGAAAGTTGAGCTTTGAATTGAATTTAAATATTGCAGTTGCACGGGAGATATCATAACTGACGGTAATTGGTCAGTTCGGTTAGAGTTTGCTGACTTTAAATTCATTCCAAATAGTTGACAGCACCGAAATCAATGCAGCCAACTTCACTTGTTTCAAAAATTCATTTTATTCAAATTGATATTTGCCCTTTAAGTATTCCTCACAAAAAGAGAATTGACCAACAATCTAATATATGTATGTACATTTCGGATGGGTTCTCATTTTTTATTGAATTAGCTGCAGGGCACACCACCCAAGTCTTGTTTTCATTTATCATTTCCTTTTTTCTGTTTTGTTTTGATTCGTCAGACGTTATAGAAGGAGAAAAGGGACAATTTTTGTTATTCCACCGCCACGGGGAAGTTTTCCGAACAAAATGACGAGCAGAAAACGAAACCATCGAAGAATCAGGACAAAGGATTTTCTAACAAATGGTATCCTGGATACTAAAAGGTTTTAATAAACTGAATAACTTTGAATGTCGTTCATTTGATGTTGGATAGTGAGGTATTTCATCATTTTTGTAGTCGTTATATAAACTTCAAACTAAACAACACTAACTCTTTATAAAAGCATTTAATTGAGAAAGAAAAGAAGAAAACACACAGGATTGATTAAATGCACGTTCTAGTTTTGAATGTTCCTTTATTAATTCGTTTAACATCCGAATTCAAGACACTTCCGATGGAAACCTTTAACTCCCATCGAATTCCTTTCGATTTAATATCAACAAATGCCCCGAAGGATGCATCCAATGGAAATAACTTCCTTTTCCTTCAATGCACGCAGGACAATATTCGAATGCCATTTCCTTGGCAATTGATAGAGTGAAAACGTATAAGTTGGCAGCTGTGTTTGTTTAGTGTGTGGTGTATATTTTCGTGATATTTTCTTTCAATACGTATGAACTGTTCTTGCGGTTCAACTACTGACTGATGTGTGTCGTTTTTCTTGACTTACGTCGTGCTCATTCAGTTCCGACGAAAGGTGAATTCTCTAGTGAAGAAAGAAATGCAAGTGTCCGATTAACCGTTTAACGGCACTAGCCACGTTAACAATCCGCGGGCTGCTAAAGAACTAGCAAGGATCCTCGAACGCTGCAAATCGGATATAGGATCAGGAAGTATTTTGGGATTGGCCGCGTGTCCGGAAAACATTTCTTCGTGACATCTACTACTTATGATAGGTAGGTAGGTAGGTAGGGTGGCTGTCTAAGACACACGTAGGCCAAGAAGGCCCTTTGTGGTACCACATGGATCAATACCCTGAAACCGCGTCACTTCATTGGAACCATTTGGAGCTCTTGACGAAGCTGAGGATACTTTTGACGTCAGTATGTGAAATTTCACCCAAGTTGTCGAAATGATAAGCTCCCAGATGGAGCTTCCTTCTTTGGGATAGGGCAGGACAAGTGCAGAGAAAATAGAGGATCATTTCCTCCTCCTCCTCGTCTCTACAGCTCCTGCAAAAGTCATTTGAAAAGAGGCCCGTCCTTCTGGCATGACAATAACAATGCTGATGAGCATAACAGTGCTGATGAGCGACCTATTGAGCAAGATCAAACTGCTAGAACGGGTGAGATTTAGCGTAGGCCAGATCTCCCTGGAGATGCGGCACGTGGTGCCATTGTTCCATCTTTGGTTAGTCTTGCTGTTCGCGTCGTGCTCAAATAGAAGGTAGCGAGTGAAATACCCAGATTCCTTCGTTCCGGAAGAATGTCTAGAGAAGTACTACGTTTGGCGAGTTCATTGGCCTTACAATTCCCTGGAATGTCCCTATGACCGGGTACCCAGCATAGGTGAATGTTAAAATGTTCTGCCATCTCCATGAGAGATGAGCGACAGTCTGAAGTAGCCTTTGATGTACATGTTACCGATTCCAGGGATTTAATAGCAGCCTGGCTGTCGGTAAAGATTGTAATGTAATCCTTCAGGGATATCACATTTTGCTTAAGCCAGGATAAGGCTTCGTTGATCGCCATGATTTCCGCCTGAAAAACGCTACAGTGGTCCGGGAGACGAAAGGAGATGATCAGGTTAAGCATATCGGAGAAAACACCACTTCTCTCCCCGTTCTCGGTTTTGGAACCATCGGTGTAGAGATGAACGGAATGAACGCCTCTGGCGTCGCCGCTGTCCCACTCCTCTCGGAAAGGAATGGAAGTCCGGCAGTTCAGGTTGAAATTCAGCTTTGACGGTGTATAGTCGGTGGTTTCCGGAATGAAAGTTAGGGGATCTAAGGTCGTATGGTTGTTTGACCATTGGGAGGAGGCTTTTAGTCTAATGGCTGCGCAAGCAGCTGACTGTTTGCCAAAAATATCTAGAGGGAGTAGATGTAGGAGCACGTCAAGTGCCGAGGATGGGGTGGTTCTTAGTGCTCCGCTAATGCAAATGCATGCTGATCTTTGCAATTTCCCCAATAGATTGCGGGGTAAGGCTCTATCTAAGGCCGTCCACCAGACGATCACACCATACATGAGTATAGGTCTGACAACGGACACGTAAAGCCAATGCGTGGTATGAGGTTACAATCTTATGGTAACTGGTACGATGAGTAGAGGCAGCGGTTTTATTGTCATTGAGGTAGACAGAGTTTGAAGCTTCCGACACGTATGTAAGTGAGTGAGTGATGACGATCCACATCCAAGCTCAATTTCGTAGCATCCGCCTTTTTTTGCGCCCGCCCTAACAATAAAGAAAGGCGATAAAAACAAAATGAAGACTGTGCCTTAATGAGAGAGCCAACCACATCTGAACATAATATCCTTATCCGATTCCGTGATAATTACAAACGAAATCTCTGCATTGCCTCAGACACCTATAATTTCCTTTTGGCAATCAAACGATCAAAAAAAGCTCAACAATTAAGGGTAAAACAACTACCAGCAAGAGCCATCTACACCATGATCAAAACTACGATTGGCAAGACAAATAAAAACCTAAGTGTATGTATTTTTCATGCAATTTAATTCTGCTTGTCCGGTCCCGTTTGTCTTCATGTTCCGGCATTTGTTTGTGTATGTACATACATATGTATAAAGGAAAATTTATTTACAGGACGCATAGACAACGATGATGAAGTCTACTTTGATGAACGAGGATTTATCAAAGAGCCAAGTGGCCGGCGCTTTTGTGCAGCAAAACCATCGCCCACGCATACAGTTTATAACCTCCGATAACGAGGACTACCTCTTAGGAGTGCATGCACACTGCTTCTCGTTTTCTTGGCTTTGTTTGAGTCCTTCACAAGTTTTTATTTCCGATTTTTTTTAAACGCTTCCAAGTCCGCTTTCGTGGCATCGGATGCGCTGCTGCTGTGCACGTCTTGGATCGCATGGAGCAGGCTAAGAGGATGCACATGCATATATCATAGTCGAGAAGAAAATCTTCTTCCGAGACAAGATAGCAGTGCACCAGGCAAAAGTGGAAGCAAGGATATTTCATTTCTTTTCATTTAGTTTTCCACTTTATTCGTCTGCTCCTGCTGCCGCGCCGCTGCTGCTCCTCCTTGTCGAGAGTGTATTCCATTCCCTTTATGCAATCAGTGAAATAATATCCTAAGTTGATTGTGTGTACTCTCGGGTTAGACTGTTTTGCTCAAAGGAAATGCGATATTCCCCCTAAAGGTCCTGTGAGCCCAAGTTTGCAGGTGGATGTGGCTGCCAGTGCCATTATCATGCGCCATCTTAGTTGCTTTTCAGTTCCTTTAAGTACAGTGAAGGGATTTTTTTTCCAAAAACAAATTATGGAAAACGAAAAAAAAACGCAGTCTCCTGGAGATAAGAGTAATCCGCGGGTTCCTTTCGCTGAAATCTTAAACTGTAAACCGGAAACTGCATCATTTGGCTTGCAGCAGAGCGAGTTGCCGTAAAATGGCGAAACACACACACGCCCTTCCCCAAGGACGGACAAAAACTAGCACACGCTTCCAACTTAATGAATCTTGAATTTCAATACGTGCTAGTGGCATGACGACGTCATGTGCATAAGATGTGAAAGGCACCCATGACACGGAGTAAGCAAATATTCAGAAGTACATTATAAAGGATATCGTAGTGGGAAGTGCTGTAAATATTACACCAGACAGATGCTTGGGCGGTGGGGGTACTTTGCATACGAGGACAATATCTGACAAAGGTAAATAAAACGTTCTGAATTGTTTGGGAATTTGTTGATACTGGGTGAGCAATTTCAGGAGGATAATACACTCTGAAGTGATACACACACGATTGGGGTTGCAGCTTACACGTACTTTTACGGCAATCTTACAGGTGTGCTGGGTGCTATAGAGAAAACACCGTTTATGTTTCCATGAAATTAGGTTATTCATTTGAAAAATGTGAGATCCAGACAGGTGCATTGAGGAAAAGTTCTCATAAAGTATTTGCTAAAAAAAAAAGAGGCACAGGCTGGAGTTTGTTCCCTAAACAGGATCTTTTCTCCCTCGTGGACCTTCTCAGTGGAATTTGTAAAATCCGAATAATTTATCGGCCCGTAGGATGTGTAAAAAATTTCAAAGATTTCCAATAGCCCTTCTCATTATAAGTGGGTGTGGTTGCCAGCATAGCATAAGTAAATTGACGACAGTTTATCATCATTTGCATATGGCCTAAGGGACGTCAACAGCAACACTGTGCTAGTGAATCAGTTAGCTAGAAATAGTCAGGACGAGGAAAAAGCTAACATAGTTCTGCGAGCGTGGAAGAGCAACTCTTCAAAACTATCGGAAGCTGCCACTTGACACATAGCATATTATAGTAGATCACAAAAAAAAACCTGTAGATTCACACAAAAGATCTGCTGATCAGTAGATCAAAATATAATTCATTTATTTTTTAAAGTCTATAAGAAAAATGGTATAAAAAAAATTATGAAACAGAAGTAATAAACAAAATTTAATTAATTCCTCTTTGTGAAACTCTTCATTAATAAACAAAATACAACAAACAATGAACACAAATATGTATGTAAATAAATGTATAGTTTATCTTTTGGTTCAAAGATCACAGAGCCTTTTAAAGGAAAATGTTCGAAAACATCTATCAACAAGGACTTGAATTGAAATTCAACATTTAATCGAATTGAAGTTTGAGGATGGGGTAGAAGCTAGTAGATTTCTGGAGGAAGCTAATTGATAGTAAAAAGACTTAAAAGCTAGTAGATCTGCTAGCTTTGTAGTAGAAGTGGCAGCGCTGATAATAGAACAGCGTGTCGAGTATACTTAAAGGTAGATCTCCGTTACACCTGGGAATTCAATATCTAGAGTCTTACAAAATACATACATACAGCATACCTCGACATGCTTACCGGCAGGAACATAAACGCCGCCCTAGGCAGCGACAAAATCAGAGTCTTGGCTGCGAAAGGGTGCCCCCAGGGTGGTGTCCTCTCCCCCCTGCTGTGGTCCATCGTAGTAAATGAACTGTTAAACTTGCTCAGCAATGACGGGTTTTATGTCCAAGTATACGCTGATGATATTGCGATCCTAATCAGAGGTAAGTTCGAAGTAACAATCTCGGACCTCCTCCAGAGGGCAACCTGGCCGCTGACTGGTGCAAGAAAGTTGGCTAAATGTCAACCTTAAAAAAAGCACCACTCTGTTCGGTGAAGCAATAGAGTTCTCAAAAGAAGTCAAGTACCTGGGCCTCACCCTAGACGAAAAACTCAATTGGAACTCTCATCTAACGAAAATGATAGACAGAGCCAGGATCTCCTTATGGACCAGCAAAAGTCTCATTGGTAAGAGCTGGGGAATGAACCCAAAAAGGTCGCTATGGCTCTATATAGCTATAACTAGACCAATTGTCACCTATGCAGCACCCGTATGGTGGCAAAAAACCAAACAAAGAACCACGCAAGACAGGCTCAACAAACTCCAAAGACTAGCTTGTGTGTGCATTACGGGTGCTATGAGAACAACTCCTACTGCAGCGCTAGAAGTTATACTTAAGCTTCCACCGCTCCATTTATGCTCCTATCTGAAGATGATGCTAACTCCAAACTAGTCCATCCTGACATTACTTACTTACTTAAGGTGGCGCTACAGACCGGCGTGGTCCTGGGCCTCAACCAACAAGCGTCGCCAGCGATCTCGATCTTTTGCCAGCTGTCTCCAGTTTCGCACGCCAAGTTGGTTGAGGTCCCATCCTGACATTACCTTAGAATTAAACAGAGATGAATTACTTGGAATTACCATCACGGACAACTGTCTACCAAGATTTAACTTCAGCCAAAACTTTAAAGTCACATTCCCAAACTGTCATAACTGGGAACAGACTAAACCCACATTTGCTAGCAATCCACATGTTTGGTACACAGATGGATCAAAAACAGATGAAGTATACGGTGCTAATACAAGAACATACATCCACGCAAGTATGGACAAGCATAACTCCGTATTCCAAGCGGAAATTTTTGCTATAGAACTTTGCATCAGAAAAAATATAAACAGATCTAGTATATCAAACAAGAACATCTATATTCTCTCTGGCAGCAAAGCCGCTCTTCTAGCCATAAAGGCCTATGAAATAACATCGAAACTAGTATGGGACTGCGTACAACTGCTTACAGCATTAGCCAGCTCAAACAGAGTTCATCTCATTTGGGTGCCAGGGCACAGCGGCCACGTAGGCAATGAAATGGCAGACTTACTTGCCAGAAAAGGATGCGCATCAAAATTCATGATGCCAAGACCATTCTGTGGTTTACGAATTAGCACTACAAAGCGCTCCATTAAAACCTGGCTGAAAAGCAGAGCTCCCCATTACTGAAGGTAACAGGCAAGCCAAAATGTTCATGCCAAACATCTCCCATACCAGAACGAAACAACTCCTAGGACTAATCAGGAGTCAGGTTCGAATGGTTACACGCTTCCTAACGGGACACTGTCCAGTCAAAAAACACCTAATGACTATGGGAATTGTACAAGACAACACATGCAGAATGTGCAACGAAGACGAAGAATCAGTAGAACACATTTTGTGTCACAGTAACTGTCTAATCAGAACACGTCACCGTCACTTAGACAAATTCTACCTGGACCGGAGGATATATCTGCCAGCTCACTCAAAGGCATCTCTAGATTCATCTCGAATTCAGGCATCATGAGCGAGCTCTAAATGGAGGAAATCACAATAGGCCCATTGAAGGCCGCAGTGATAAGGTAACTCGGTCCCACCTCTACCTATAATCTAATCTAATCTAATCTAATGCCTCGACTGCGTTTATGATGAAAAACATCGAATGAGAGACATCCATCAAATGACTGACGCGCTTAGACAAAACTTCTCAGCCTAAATTATTCATTAACCTCGCAAGTATCACAGCTGATCAAGAATTTGAACGATTATGAGACTGGGAGTATGTTATCGATGAATGGTAACATCGATGCAACCGAATCGGGAAGCAAATACTGCTATTGGTATGCTGTCAAGGATCTGGAGTACGAAGTATTTAATCAACATCATTCTAGAGATCCCCCATCCTTTAAGTTTATATTCACCTCACTTCCCGCCGCCGCCGCTTACTTCCAGTTAACATGCTTGCTCGTCAGCTCCACCCCACAATATTCGATATTCCAAGTTCCCTCAATATTTCCATTCAAAATATTCGTGGCGTAAAAAAATTCAACCGTAATGTTTGATAAACACTTTGAATTTTTATCTCCCTGCGCTCGATACACAATGCAAACTTAAACCGCATTTGCGATGTGGCACCCGTCGAACATGCAGTATCCCCACTTGGGATGCATGACAGGCGAAGCCGGGGAAAACAACGAGCCCCCCTCTCGTCGTAAACGGTCTGCCACTGCCATGACTTGCATATATTGTTCTTTTTTTTATCGCCCCCAATAAAAAGCGACATTTCATTAGATCCTGCATGAGTAGACTGGGAAACCCACACTACTATGCGGATGAATCAACTATTCATCTCACACGCTCATCAAAATCTCATAAATTCAGAATTTTTCTTTTTTGACAGCGGTTTCGGTTCCGGGTGGGTGGTGAGATTCGGGCTGATACCAACTGGTCTGGCGGATATCCTGCTCAGGTAAGTTAACCGTTTGCTTTTTAGTCTAACATGTGTCAAATTAGTGTTTGCCCAAGTTCCACAGAGGGACATTTATTCGTTCGGGATATGTCGCCACTAATGAAAAGTTATCCTGTTTCCCTATTTTTTTTTTTAAGTTGGGAAACCCTTAATGCCGTTAGGCTGGGTAAATTTAGAATTCCTGTGGAAGGAGGCAATTTTCGTTTGTTGTTTTTTTTTTCCGTTTTCTCCTCTTCTTTCTATAAACTCAATTATTGGGGTGACACTGTCATGTTCACATCCAGACATGGCATGTCCTGGAAATGTGGGCGCTCGTGAAACTAGCGGAAGTGGGAATGGGTGTATAAGGAAATTCCTTATTTCGTGACAAAATAGATTTTATTTGATTCGCGTTTCGCGACTTCTCGCCCCAAAAATTCAAATTCAAAGTAGCGCTGTTGGGGGAGGTGGGGGTGGGGGTGCGCCCGAGAAACCTCCTTATACGACTGTGTGGGATAAAAGAGAATGAAAATGTATACAAGGACAAATGATGTCGAGGGCAAACCTTACACGTACACGCGTGTACTGTGCGTTCCGTGGTGCGGGAGCCGGTGGCGGATAGATGCTAGATGTTCGGTGAATAAACGAAATAACGGGTTATGCAAAATAGTGTCTTCGGTTCGAGGCGGCGCGGTGCGGCGCTGTTACGTCTCTAGCTCCTGCTCCGTGCACCAGAAATAAATTTCAATTTGATCACATTTATACATACTTTGCGGGGAAGCGAATATTTTCCGACAGTTGAGCTGCTGCTGCGATAGCATTGCTATTCCCACTACTGGTACTTGCCTTCACCGGAAGAGTTTTCCATTCTGTTTTATCTCTTCCTGTCCTAGGAAGCGTTTATTTGTTTATTTTTGCCGAATGTTTTACTTTGCTGACATTCTCGCTTTTTCATATTTTTATTTGCTGTGTGCAAATGGGAAATTGGTTGAGGGCTGGATTCGGGATTCCGAATTGCTTGTTCGATATATTGCTACGGCTTCGGTGCTTCCTCCGTGGAGCAGCTTATGTTTCATCCCAGAGAACACTCTCTGTGTTCTTATGATTATGGTGGCAATAATGATGATGTGCCATGTGGAAAGAGGCGAGACGTCACACGGCGCCTGCTATTTGCTATGGATGACATTGCTGTCAGCCTCAGCGGAGAAGATCTATTTTATTGGTGAGAATAATTTGGCAGCGCACCTCCTTTTTTCCTTTCCTTTTTGGGGAAAATGTAATTTTCGCAATATTTCGCATTCGCAGTCGTTCGTGGATTCCATTTAATGTACCTAGTCCTCGCAAACAAGTTGGAACAATTTGCGGTTCAGTATTCCAGAGGTGATGTCGCCAAGTGGGTGACTTATGGGGGGAGTGTTGATACTTTTGAAATATTTGCGCTTGGCTTGGGACCGATTATAGAGTGCGGGTAATGGGTTTCAATTTTCGAAATCCATGTGAGGAGTTTCCAGCTCTTTGAATGGATTTGTGGGTTGAATGGAATTAATTGTGCTGAATGTGCGTATTGATTTATCCGCGCCTGACAAATGGCGCAAAGCTTTTGTTGACAATAAATTAGTTGAAGTGTTATAAAAAAAAATTTGAAAAATTCTAATGATTTAAGGTAATTGACTGCGAAATTGAAACGAAAATGCGCAACGGTCTGCAATTCCGCAAATTAATTACCACGCAGCACACATTAATGATATATTGGCTTAATTCAAATTCATTTACCTGTAAATCAAAATTCTGTTTGTTGTTTCAAATTTGAACATTGGGTTCCATTGGGTTGTGTTGGCTTAGCACTTTAATCCATGTCCACGGGAAGGACTAAAATTCATTCGGAAAAAAACAAACAGACATAATTTTATTTGTCGAGCAGTGGATTTGGGCAGGGCCAGTCAAGTGCCACATGGCGAGTTCGATTTACAGCAGACTGTAAATCAATAAGCCATTGACAGTTCAAGTAAGCGAAACAATACTGTGCGGTTTGTTTATAATCTGCGACGATGCTTGGTTGGTTGGTTTAGTGGGTGTCCTAAAGACTTACTTAGACCTCAAGCGGGTCCATTGTACCCATAAAAAGTGTACTCATGGGAGTCAAACCAAGGGATAGGGTTAGCTAATCCGGAAACCACCCAGAAAGGAATAGAAATCTCAGAAGTTTCCTAAAATCAGCCATATTAAGGTCCTCCAGCCCATGGAAGAAACTACTACCAAGAGTACGCAATCTTCTAGTGGCCAATGCGGGACATTCACATCGGACGGATTCTAGTTCCTCTTTGTCCCTGCAGCTTTTGCAATGGTCGTTGTAGGGCAATCCAAGACTCCGCATGGATTTCTTATCCGCAGTGTCCTGTGAGGACACCGGAGACGATTCGTATTTCCCTTCGACTAAGTTGTACGAGATTTTTGGACTTCTTCTTATCGAAGACTGGCCTTAGTGATCTGGCTATTGCACATGTGTCCATTTGACACCATCGCGTATTAGCCCTGATCATGGTTTCCTCATCTATACCCCGTAAAGAGTGGTAATGGATGTCTTCGCGATCGGAAGGGTATATGCAGGATCAAGTTCTGCACCCCGCCTAGCAAGTTCATCCGCCCTCTCATAGGGTCACCTTGTTGGTCTTTGATATATTGTTGAGGCTTTGTCTGCAGACATTTACGAGCTTCAATTTTGTCGATGCTGACTGCAGACACTTAATAGCCACCTGGCTGTTAGTCAACATAGATAGTAATGTTTTCTTTGGCAATGTTGTCACTTTTTATTAACTTCGCGACCTATAAAATGGCACTTATCTCGGCTTGAAAAACACTGCATCCGTTTCGAATTTCGAACGATATCATTCGCTTTATAATCCTGTCTGTGGATCATGAGACGTGAGTTCGCTTAAAGGCTGTTGTCTCTTCTGAAAAGTGTACCCTTGCGTGCTTGATATCACATCTTTGGGTGTTCGTATTCTATGAGAATGGGACAGGGAGCTGTCAACGACTTGGTGTTTGAGGGCTCATTCTGAAAACCTTAATGAGTCCTAGAGGAATTCTAAACTTTCCTTGAATAAGTCTACGACCTCTGTTGACTTTCCTCATTTACATAGACTTTTCAAGGCAACATTTTGATAAGTGACTGAATGCATGTATATTAGCAAAGTTTGTTCCAGCAAAATGAGGGAGACTTATCCAAGTTGCCATCCTCTCACTGTGCCACTTCGTTTAAAAGTCGTTTTCCAACCACGTAAATGTTTATCGCAAAAATCCAAGTTAACATATGCAAATAACCTCAAACGCCAATACGAGCACATCCGACTAATTTCATTTCCAAGGCCCAACAAAGTTACAAGCAATTTCGCAATTTCCAACGGCAAGGCTTTCCCCTTTTTCAAAATTCATTGTCAAAACATATTGCCACGACTTGGCATTCTAATATATTCAAACCTTGTAGAACATCCAGCAAATGGGGGCATTTAACCAGAACCACCGCCCTAGCGCTCCAATTTGAAAGAGAAATTCTACGAGTACGAGCACATCCAGATCCAAGATGTGTATCAATAATTCCGGCTTAATGGGACGCCGGCATTTAAATGACGAAATGATTCCTAAAACCAAAGCCACTCCGCATACTATTAGTCACCTACCACCGTGGCTCACGTAGATTCCGCCGGCCTCGTCTTTGCGAATCTCAGAGCTCTAACACTTGCCACTAATTACAAATGCGAAATTGAAACAAAAAAAAAGTCGGGAAGCACAGGCAGGGCGCGGTTGCGATTTCTTTTGCACCGATTTGAATTCACAGGTTCTGGGAAGTCGACTCCGTAGGAATGCCTTGGCATTCATGCATGGAAGAATCTGCTACTACGGTGAAACACACAATCTGTACATTTGCTATTCCGCTCCCTCTGTTCATGACGATTTAATAGGGTGCGAATCCGCGATGAGTATCATCTCCAAAGTTTCAAAGTGCTCGTACTCTCGTAGTCGTGGGCGCTTGCAGCAGGTTGGAATAGCTAAAGGAATCTCAAGTAGGAACTTATGTACGTATTACGTTTCACCTTTTAAATCAGTGTTCTCGCACCTACTTGGAACGCGGATTGCTGGCTGAGCGAGGGTGTGTGACGTGTGTAGGTATCGCATTAGAATAACAAAATACCGCACACACATCGTGTAATATCACATAAGGCACTGGCTCCTGGCGCCATAGTCGTATACCATCTCCATTGGCATCCTTGAGAGGAACGTTGTGGTAATAAATTTTGAGTGTTGTATTTGAGAATTCATTTACGAAAGACACAAGTACATACATCAATTACGTACGCACCACACCCCTGTCATCAGCTGAGTGGAATTTTGACTCCTGCTTTTCGTGATTACGTGATGACATTTTGATGTCATTGACGAATCTACTTTGATCTAGGTACCCATAAGCCGCTTTGCGGCAGCCATTACACCGCATTGGTATTTGTACGGAAAGGATCTTGTATCGGTTATCCATGTTCGAAAGCTCTTGATACCTTGGTGATTGAAGATTTCCAAATGCTGTTTCCCCCACTTACACCCGGTAGACATTGAGAAATGTACATTTGGGTGCATCCTTACACACAATGCTTCACAATGATGTACATCATGCAATTTAACTTTTTCCAACTCAGCATGTATGACTCAAGACAGATGGATATTGGAAGAGCAAAAAGTAAGAATCGTTCCACGGACAACGACGACGACGACGACAACGGGTAAAATGAATTCGGGGATGGGCACGGGCACAGGGGATATGTTCTGGCTCTCAAACAATAATATGGTGGTTGTGAGCTCTTGTGTCCATTCTCCGTAAGATAAATGTATTTTTTATATGCTCAGTGGTCATGGCACTCCCATCGCCATCGCCCGGCTCAAGTTTGTTCTTAATCTGGATTTGTGCATGCAATTCCTATGGTGATGTGCAACTTTGCCAGAACGAAGAGATTTTGTCGGAAAAATTTGTTTTCTTGGTTCGGGTTTTTTTTTTAAATGAGTTTTTGTTAACGATAGGTATGTAGATTTCAAATCTCCTTCTTAGGATATTTATACAGTTCTGTCTAAGTATGTACATATGAAATAGATATACACATATCAGAAAAAAATAAGCTTTTGTTTAGAATGCTTTGATTAAAACGTGGACTCGGTCTTTACTGTCGTCTCGAGTCGGAAGCTGAGTTAGAAAAATCTCTGAGTTGGAGCATTGTGAATCATTCGGTGGACGTATCCCAGCCGAAGTAGTGAACGTATATGCATCTTAAAAAAGCTCATAGAGTCCGCGTTTATGCCTTCTTTCAATCGCCTTAATGGCATTTACGTACACTTAGGAATTAAACTGGGCCTCAACCCACAAGCCTTTCAAGTTACTCCGGCGATTTACACTGACGGCTCAAAAATGGAAACAGGAACCGGAGCCGGATTTTACTCGGAAACCCTACAAAAACAGGAATCTTTTAGAGTTCCAGAAACCTGTAGCGTCTTCCAAGCCGAGATCCTGGCAATAGAAAAAGCTGCAGGCTGCATAAGGGATTGTAACCTTCCCCCATCGGAGTTCACCATCTTCGTTGACAGTCAGGCAGCTTTAAAATCGATAAAATCCATTACAATCAAATCAAAGGCAGTCAAGAAATGTCGAGACACGCTGATCACCAAAAGGCACCATACTGTCAAACTCTTTTCCTGGACATAAGGCCATAGAAGGGAACGAAAGGTCCGATGAATTGGCAAGATTGGGGTCGGCTATGAACATTAGCGAAGCAGACACATCTGTAATGCCACCGATAAGGAGATTGCATGGGATCATAGATAGCATAATAGAGAAAAAAGCTAACTCCTTCTGGCTAGCCAGAGAGAATTGCGCCACTTCTCGGGCGCTATGGCCTAAATTAAATAAAACTAGAACAAGGTGCCTTCTGGCACTGGACAGATCCTCTATCCGTATGCTCACTGGAGTTATCACAGGGCACTGCGCCATCGGCGTCAAGCTCCGCAAATGGAGAATCGAGTCCAACGATTTATGCAGACACTACGGAGATGAAGAGGAGGTAGAATCAATCCTAGTAGAAGTAACAGACTTACAGTTAACGGACCTACTCCGATTCTTAAAGAGTACTAACTGGTTCAACAGCCAACAATAGGAAAAGTCCTTATGCTGCCCCGAGAACCATACCGCTATTCCCACAAAATTAAAAGGGTACTCAAAATGGACCTTCAGGTCTCCGAGTGGAAGTGATGAGGCCTATCCATCACACACCATTCTAACCTAACCTACCCCGGTCATAACCTAACCGCCTCCAGTTGCGTACTCCAAATTGTCTGAGTTTTTCTTCATTTATTTTCTAATTAATGTCAGAAGTAATAGGAGAGCCAAGATAGACAAAGTCCCTTACTACCTCGAAGCTGTCCACTGTGACATTTTGTTCGATTCGTCGAAGTTGGGTGCCCCATCTTGTTGACAGCAAATACTTGGTTTTACCCTCATTCACCGATTCTTCTTTCCCTTTACTCGCGAATACACCGATAATGAGCTGAGTTTCTGCGCGATGACTGAGTTTCCTCTAATATCCAACGAAGGCTACCTTTAGTTTTCTTAACCTGTTTTCTGTACCTGTACGGATACGGTGCATCTGCAGCACCCGGCATAATTGGAATTGTTCCGTCCGGCTTTGCCACAAAATATAAAAGAAGGAGTCGCAATGAGGTTTACACCACAAGTCGTTTGTATTTTGAAGTATATGCTCGGTGTCAGTGTCGTTGAAAGACCCCGTTCATTCATGAAACATCCCTTTCAAAGGTGCATGCAACTCCAAAACTCCTCTGTTCCCTCATCTCTGCCACTGATGTTGATGATTTAACGTCGGCGATTCCCAACCGTGCCTTTTACTGAAATTGATTTAATTTGCACCCCTCTTCAGATTTCACTTTCTTTAAGCTTCGAACTTTAATCATCATTTGGGAAACCATGAAACACGTTCGGAATTATTTTGGTTTCTCTTTAACTATGTCAAGTACCCTCATTTTGGGTGGCTGTTCCTTCTCCCCCAATTCGTCTAGTGAGTTGATGAGTCACTCAATGGGTTGGGATGCCTACACATAGCTAGAGAAAATTTCAAAGAAGCATTTTTACATTGAACAACTTTACACAATTAATTTTTATTACGTACGGGGACCGGTCCCCGTAACTAATTAACTCTTCTCCCCGAATAGTCCCTAATTTTGGAAAGTCCCTTATTTCCACAAACTTGTGTGCTAATGACAGTGAAAGTACGATGATTGATGTTTACCCTCGGCAGGGCAAAGCAAGAGCTCTAAGGACGCGAACTATCATACAAATTTCGCCCTCAAACTTGCCTAAGCAAGTTACACTGTTAAGTGGAAGTAAAAGAAACTTGTAGAGTCAGCGTCGAAACGACGATGATACTGTCATTTGTAAGAAGCTTCAGGGCATTGTTACTGAAACAAAAAAAAAAGTGGAGACGACAACTTTAGGAGAACTAGTTTTTCGTGTTTCTGTGTGCGTTAACACCCCGCGAAACCAAATACAGCGGAGATGCTGGTGCACGTACAGGAGTGTACACTAAACAGCAACCGCTCCAGCGGTGATTTTAAATTTGCATTTTTCTCCACCCATGTGAGGTGGACGGGAGTTCCCTGTTTAGAGATTCACTTTCAAGAGATTGCCGCGAGATCTGCATCGGCGTGGTGTTGCAAGAAAACCTTAATTAGGCTGAAACTTGCAGTTTACTTTGGAACCGCCCTGAGTAGACGTCGGTTTACGTTGATGTCGATGAGCTATCGCACCCTGTGCAGTACACATGTCTCCACGTACACTCATACATTCCTTGCAACTTCTTTTAATTAACATTTATGTGGCGTAATATAAGGTGCTCAAGTTCGTCCTTAAGCACAATGATGCTAGAAGAGATTACATTTATTGCTCTCTAACCAAGGTAGTTGTTCTAGGAACGAAAATTCACCACAGATACGAGGGTGTTGTGGATGATTCCACTGCAATTGTTAAATGTCGTTAGTCAGCTAAAGGAGGGGGATGTTGATAGCACACAGGACCAACTCGGCAAGGACTTTTACATTGTTCTAATAAACTTTTGCACGTGCATGCATTAAACCGCCCTCACTCGACTGTGCTGGGGCATCGTACTGTGGGATTCACTCCCAGGTGCCTGCAGCATCTCACTGAATAAATATCAACATGAGGTATTCCAACTAACTAGACGATGATGGAAACGACGACGATGCAACCAAGTTGGGTTAACTCCGACGTTCAAGTGCCAAAAGAGATGTTCCCGTTCTCTATCTATTGGACGAACCGAAACCGTAAACAAAGAAGAATAATATCGTAAATGCAATCAATAACAAGAGAGGATGCTGTAGACATCGATGCTGCTTTTCAATAATTGGGCCAATGGGGCGCAAGGGGATGCTTTTTGGAGTCCTCCATAGGATGGAAGTCAGACAAATGTAAAATGTTTGGTCTTAAAGCAAGGACAAGCTTCTATTTCGACAAGAATACGAGGAGGATTTTTTGTAAACTGACTGTGGTCTTCAAAGTTTACAAAACTAATTAAAAAATTAACAAGATTAAGAGTCCAACAGACGTCTGATATCATCTGAATCAACCTCTGAGGGAGAACTGATAACTTTCAGTCTCCTTAGCATCACGTAGATGATATTGTTGCAAACTGATTGGACCCCTATCAGTGCAGTTTCACACCTGGAAATTCCACAATTGACTAAATATTGTCATTGAGGCAGATCTTGGAGTAAGTCCAAATCGATACCCACTCTTCCCTATATCGACAGACGCATACCTAGGACCGAAGCAGTTCGTCAAGAATCGAGCTGATTGCAGAAGAGCTAGGTCGCACATACCGCTCACTTCGCAACAAAGTCGTGATGGAGATTAGAACTGCCAAATCAAGTTTTTTTTCTAGTCGGCTCAGTGCCTCTATGGGTGGAAAAATCTGCTTATGGAAAAATCTGCGTAATGTAGGAATAGGTAAAACCAAAAGCCAGCATATTGAGGGGATTGATCTCAATCAAAGGATGAGATACATCCTTCGTTTTTAAAGATAATTTTTTCTATCTTGTTGCCCTATATTACGCACATTTTTTAATACTGTGATGACAAACAACAGGTATTTTTCCCGCCATATGGAAAGTGACAAAAGTAATTCCTGTCTCCAAAACAACTAAAGCAGATGAGTTTAGAGCAATCTCTATTCTTCCCCTTTTGTCCAAAATGTTTGAAAAAGCAGTACAAAAGCAAATAAGTCGGCATCTTTTCACCCGTAACATCTTAACGCCTAAGCAATCTGGTTTTCGGCAGCAACACAGTTCCATTACAGCCATACTAGGCATCTCAGATGACATGCGGCATGCTCTAGACGAAGGAAAAATCTACTTCTTAGTCCTTCTGGACTTTTCTAAAGCGTTTGACACTGTCGATCACGCAATTTTGTGTCAAAAACTATCTAGGCTGTTTAGTTTCGCACCCAGTACTGTAAAGTTAATATCGTCGTATTTGAGAAGCAGATCGCAGGCAGTGGAATTGAATAAGGTTCTGTCAGACTTTCTTCCTACAATCAGCGGGGTCCCACAAGGATCCATCCTAGGACCGTTATTATTTTCGATGTTTGTATATGACGTCCCATGCACACATGTTGAATAATGTTAAAGACAGCTCATTTCATATGTACGCTGGTGATGCTTAGCTTGTCCTAAGCTGTCCTTTGGGCTTAATCGAAGCTGCTGTGTGCCGTATTAATGAGGATCTTACAGATATATCGCTGTGGTCCAAAAGTAATGGACTAATGCTAAACGCAAAAATATCGAAATGCTTGGTCATATCCAAAAAGTTTGTAGATCTTTCATACTTTCCTTCGATCACACTGAACACCATTCCGATAGACTATGTGGATAAAGTTAAAAACCTCGGTATGATATTTAGCCGTGATTTAGCTTGGGATAGCCATATAAACGCAGCTGTAGGGAAGACGTTTGGAGTGCTTCGAGCTTTGTGGGCTTCACGATCTTTCACTCCTCTCGAAACGCGGATTTTGCTCGCGAAAACCCTTGTTGTACCTATGGATGCGAAATCTTCCATAATAGCTGCTACACATCCAAAAGAAAGCTTAATGTTGCGTTCAATAGCATAATCAGATATGTCTTTGGCTTGCGACGGTATGCCCGAGTATCTAAGTTTTCTACGCGTCTATACAACATGACATTCGACAACCTCCTAAAATATCGTACGCTTTGCCTTTTTACAGATATCCTGCCTACTCGTCAGGCAATACACCTATACGAGAAAATTAGACTCGCCACTTCAAACAGATCCACTCAACTGATCATTCCTCGTTTCTTATCTTTGACATCCGAACGTCAATTTTTTATTAATTCAACCCGCATGTGGAACACTTTGCCACGAAGCATTAGAAGAATAGATCACACAGCAAGATTAAAAACTGAATTAAGAAATTATCTATCCCTGAACTAATTTAATTAAATTGCCTAAATTCATCCTTGTAAATTAAACTTGAAATGTCACATATAGCTATCTTATAATCCTTTAGTTTAAGCTTAGCACTACTTAATAAGATATGTATCTTACAGTGTGTGAGCAAATCAATATAAAATAAAGTGAAATGAAATGAAATGAAGATTGTTGGTTATAGATGACCAAGATTCATTGAACTGTAGCGCCACCTAAGTAACTACCCTTTGACTCGATTAAAGCCTTCCGAAACCGGAACTCTTTTCTGGACACGCTTGAGTGAATTCGAAAAACAACATTTTAATCATTCTCCATTCGTAAAACCCTCCAGCCAGCGTTTTCGATTCCTTTTTTTTACAATTTTATAATTTATTTAGTCCATTGTCTCACACGAATGCTGACACAATGCAAAACAAATTAGAAAAATCCACAAAACACCAAACACAAATCACTATCGATTCCAGTGTCCATTATCTTTGTTTTCGAATGTCGGCATCCGGACTCCTCTAATCAGGACACGTCCCCATCGAGAAAGGAACGACAAATAAACCTAACAGATAAAAATCCAATTGACCCGTTGTTGTTGTTCATCCCAGTCGTACAACTCAAAAAAAAAAAAGAAACCCCACAGCTCCATTTTTTGTAGAATTATACTCCTGTTTTGTTCCCTCGAAATTTAATGTCCATTTTGTTTGCTACACTTCGGGCATTTGTTATTCAACATGTGTGCTCGGCCTCACCTCCGTTTTAATTCCGGGTATTCGCCCACACATATAGAAACATCAGTCTTCCAGCACAAGTTTAAAAGTAAATCCCTCAAACTCTTTAAGAAGCAATGAAACTGATCCGAAAATCTGCTTTCGGATTCAGACTTTCCAGGAGCTTGCAGGGTTGCTTTAAGGGCCGCCACCAAGGAGGACATCAATTCACAATCTCGCCCGAAAATTCTTTTTGGCGAGAAGTCAAATGGCCTGCATCTAGCGAATTCAATATTCGAAAATCGATTTTAAATTCTCCGTCCGTTGGTGGGTCCGTTCTGTTCCGGTGGCCGTCTGCAGGGCAACGAATGCAAGAATGTTGGTTATTGTCTCCTAAAAAGAAATTTCGCTGTGGACCCCCTTCATTCGCCAAGGGACTCTGCCACTGTGCATTTTGTAGTTGGATCACGTCGGACAAAGCCAGGTTATACCCGATGTTAATAAAAAATTTAACAGTGCTGTATGTTTGGAATATGTTTCGGAGTACGGGCCGCATAGGGCTGGGGTGGGCCTATTGTGTAGCACCTCAACCCATGTCGAAGTCCTGCTGTGAGTGATGTCCCTTGCACTGATGGCCGGGTGGTGGAATCGCCCAACTAGGCACATTTTAGATTCCGTTTGGCTGCCGATATTTTCACCGTTCCACCCGGGACGATGACGGTTCTTTAGAGCAACTAAATTCGTTTCGTTTCTGTTTCGTTTGTATTCCAAATTCGGCCTCGCAATTTTTACCGAATTCCAGGAAAGCTGATTCCGAGAGCCATCATCATTATTGCTGTCGTCGTCGTCGTCCTCGTCGGCTCTGCACAAAGGGTGCTGGGCACACGTAACAAGTTCCATAATAAATATTTCAACTGATGCGTACGGCAATAACCTCAACATTGTTTCGTAATCTGTTGACTTTAATTATTTACAGTAGTTGTTTGTCCAATAAAATACCATTTTGTCCGTCCCTCCCCGAAGGTAGTATCTCCCCCAGGTTAACGGAACAATTCATTTAATTGTTTGTTTTGTGTAACTCTTACTCGATTCTGTTGTTCTACTAGGGGTGGCTGTGCCATCGTTCTACAGAAATTGATTTCGCATAGGATGGTGCCTTCACCTACCTATACATCCTAGAGATCTGTGCACATAGTTGGTATGTCTGTCGAAAAAAAAAATGATATTAGCGCTGAAATATTAAAAGGAGCCTTCGCCGTAATGGTATTTGAGTATTGTTACGTGAACGGGGGCAGCATATGTACATTATGTGTGGATGCTCATTTGGCTAAAGTAGGTCATTTGTATGTATTGCGGGGTGGGCTGAATTACTTTTTAGCGGTTAATTAAATTACCTATGAAATCGCTTACTTACGCGTAAAGGAATTCCTATTCCAAGCATTCGGAGGCTGAAATACAACGGCGTGGCATGAAGCGGTGAGTTTTGTGTTTGCTACCCCCTGCAGAGTAATTCTTGGAAATGATTATAATTACAGATAAGCATAAGACAAGGAATGGAGAAGGATTTATACACACTAACATTAGCGGGAATGTTCTTTAGTTCAATGGGATTAGCAGATTCATACGTGGAAATTTCCTCCTTATACCCGGATCACCCTTATCAGCAGACATCAGTACATCTGCTCATTTTGCTCATATGTTTAAAGAAGGGCGTTGTCACTTAAGAAGGCATAAGCGAGGAATGTCACAATAATTTAGTGTGAAACGAAAGGATTATGGGCTTCTTGTCACAGGAACAGCACAAATCAGTGAGGTTTCGACGAAATCTATAGAGAAGTTGATCAGTCGAGAATTTAAAATTGTTTTTTTTTTGGACAAACAGTCGAGCAGCTGACACTGAAATCGGGAAATCAGTTGGTAGCTTATATCCGCCTTCGTTCTGCAGGCGTCCGATGACCGAAGCAGAGGACACACGACGTTGGAAAAAAAATACCGGATACAACATCAATTTTTAAAGAATTTTTAAGCTGCAATGCCCATTCAAATCAAGGAACGAGATCGGTAGACCGCCTAACGTCGTACTCTGTTGGACCCCGGAAATGTTTTCCTTTACTGCGTTATCCCTAGATTCGAAGACACTGCGAACCGGAGTCTTTTCACTTTGGACTTCTTAGGTTTTCTCCAGGATCTGTCAAGTTGTTGACGAAAGATTAAAGGAATTTAGACTGAGGAGGCGAATGCAGCGAGAGGATCCCATTCCTTGCGGATTGGACAAACGATGCTCAGAATCCATTCATCAGGCGCAGACTCTTCTGATCAAATCTTTAAAATTAGTTGGTGTATAGGTAGGTAGGTAGGTGGGGGTGTTGACACACGTAGGCCAAGAAGGCCCTTTGTGGTACCACACGGATCAATACCCTCAAACCGCGCCACTTCATCGGAACCATTTGGAGCTCTTGATGAAGCTGAGGATACTTTTGACGTCAGTATGTGAAATTTCACCCAAGTTGTCGAAATGATAGGCTCCCAGATGGAGCTTCCTTCTTTGGGATAGGGCAGGGCAAGTGCAAAGAAAATGGAGGATCGTTTCCTCCTCCTCCTCGTCTCTACAGCTCCTGCAAAAGTCATTTGAAAAGAGACTTATCCTTTTGGCGTGAAGGCCAATAGGATAATGGCCAGTGAGAACATCAATAATGGTGCTGATGAGCGACCTATTGAGCAAGATCAAACTGTTAGAACGGGTGAGATTTAGCGTAGGCCAAATCTCCCTGGAGGTGCGGCACGTGGTGCGTTGCTCCATCTTTGGTTAGTCTTGCTCTAATAGAAGTTTACATGTAGCGAATGGAATACCCAGATTCCTTCGTTCCGGATGAATGTCTAGAGTAGTACCACGTTTGGCGAGTTCATCGGCCTTACAATTCCCTGGAATGTCCCTATGACCGGGTATCCAGCATAGGTAAATGTTAAAATGTTCTGCCATCTCCATGAGAAATGAGCGACAGTCTGAAGTAGTATTTGATGCACATGTTACCGATTCCAGAGATTTAATAGCAGCCTGGCTGTCGGTAAAAATTGTAATGTCCCTGAAGGATATCACATTTTGCCTAAGCCAGGATAAGGCTTCATTGATCGCCATGATTTCCGCCTGAAAAACGCTACAGTGGTCCGGGAGACGGAAGGAGATGCTCAGGTTAAGCATATCGGAGAAAACACCACTTCCCACCCCGTTCTCGGTTTTGGAACCATCGGTGTAGAGCTGAACGGAATGAGCGCCTCTGGCGTCGCCGCTCTCCCACTCCTCTCGGGAAGGAATGGAAGTCCGGAAGTTCAGGTTGAAATTCAGCTTTGACGGTGTATAGTCGGTGTTTTCCGGAATGAAAGTTAGGGGATTTAAGATCGATGAATGGCCATTATGGTTGTTTGACCATTGGGAGGAGGCTTTTAGTCTAATGGCTGCGCAAGCAGCTGATTGTCAAGTGCCGCGGATGGGGTGGTTAGTTGGTGTATACTCTGTACTAAATCATCTCCAGCGACGAAGTTTGTAAAACCGAAATAATTACTTTCCAGTCGAATGGGATGACGTTGCGCTCGGTATGCTGTCCAAGATATGAAAGAGCAACGCTACCAGCTCAAGCATTATTGTTCTGCAAACTTGCAATCGGTACTTTGGTGAAATATACATAGGTATGTATGTATGGGGTGAATATAACTATTCTCCCATTTTTCACCGATTCCTTTATCAATAAGATGCTTAAGGTCCGGTCTTCACAAATAAAGGACGCCTTCGAATTGTCCTTTGTGCACGCCGTTGTTGCTGGCAAACAGATTGAGTTTGTCAGGAACCAAACACGTGGCAGTTGCCCTAAGACACATAGGGGAACAAAGAACCTAACCAAGTGTTCTCCAAGAAGACGATAAACTTGAAACATAAAGAAGAATTGAATACACCGTGCCAAGCGTCAGCTTCCAATTTAAAAATCTAGCATTTTAATTCCGCTCCTTAATGCCAAAGCTAATAACACATAACTTCAAATAAATCGAAAAAAAGTTTTATACTCCGGATTCCTAGAAACAAAATTAAAAAAAAAAGAAAAGAAAAAGGAAATACCATCAAAGTTCGGCCATATATTCTTGTAATACCCTTATTAACCGATCGAATCTCGGGAGATGCCCTTCTGCGACAGACACGAGTCCTCTGGAGTGGAATTTGTTTTTACAAATTAAAACTGAATTTAAACAACCGAAGCAAATAAAACAGCACACTCACCCACCGTCCTTATGTACACACATAGGAGACCCAATTTGTCCTGGGGAGCTCTGCGGAATTGGAATTTAAGAACGAAATAAAGTCGACATTTTAACGGCAAAAAGCACACGCCTTCCATGTGCTCGCCGTTTTGGGCTGTGTTTCCATTGAATTAACAAAACGAAACAACATTTGCAGAGATGCTTCTAATCCCGCAAATCGATTCCCTTAAAGTTAACTCCGCTCTGGCTAATTTGGAATTGTATCCCTCCCGGGTCTGGCGTGTGATGGGCTTTGGCAAATGCGATTTTCAACTCTAGTCAAAAACCAAACCGCAAATATTTACTCCTAGTGAGCAATCCATCCTGGAGGCTAAAAGCCGGAGGCTCCCAGTCTTACACCCCCACCTCTGCTTATGAATATTTCGATTAATTATTTTCCGACAAAAGCACACACGAGCTGGAGAATAACAGCAGCAATGGTACTCGAAATAATCCGAAATTATTTCATCATGAACACACATTAACTCCGTTGTTCTCGATGTGCAAATGGACTGTTGCCGCAATAAGGACATTCCTACATTTTATGCGAGAATCTATAGCAAACGTTTTTCCAGATGCTCACCGAGACGAAGTATCCCCTGTAGTCTTTCGAATACAACCACCTCCCCGAAGCCCTGTATGCACAACTCAACTCAAAGTACTCATCTCAGCAAGTGTATTAAAAGGATATAAATGAAATTGAAATATATTCAAGTGCGGTATGCAATTCATTCCATATTTGATGGTTTTACTCCTCTCCACCACGAGATATCATGCATGCTGCTAACCTTGCTCCAGTTTAATGCACCACCCTCGCTCGGTACGTGTAAGTCAACAACAGGAAAACTGCACAAGAGGGAAGACATTCGGCAAGACGTAATCCCAATCAAGGATGCTATTGTTCAACTTCAACTTAGCCACTGCCATTAAGGATTTTCGAATGAAAATGATGACACGAAGTTTCCTCTCCATGCAAGGGCGTCTGTAACCACAACGTCTGGCTGGATGCTGTTGTCCTATACAAGGAAACGAAAATTATATACAACCTGCATAAAATAGAATAAAATGTGCAAAAGGGACGAAAGAATCGTAACAATTGAACGTACTTAAGGGTAACTGGAGCGGTTCCATTGGACGATACATGAAGAAACCTCAGAGGATCGTTACGTGGCCCACACGAGTGTGTGTTCGTGGCGCCCTTAAGTCCATTCAATTTTCAATTTCATCGTCATCGTCGTCTTCGAATCAAGATGCTGTTGTGTCCTGTCTGACTTGCGGACAGTATGTTGCGATTTGCCACAATTGCATCTGACAACTGCTTTTGGCGAAGTGACAGGACCCTTAAGTGCCGAGTACTTCGTGTTGAATGGAATTATAATTGACGGCAGGATTTTTGTCGAATAGAACACCTCCAATGTAAAAGTGCCACACAATGGGATTCAATTAGGCACGCGGACGCGTTTGAAATCAAATTATGACCACTATCACTAGAACGTTGGTCAAAAATGTACCCAAAATCCGACCACATTATGTCGCAAAGGATACCCATCATGTAATACGGGAAATCTGCATTTCGCCTGCTGCCATTATGCGGCGCACATGTATCACGCCCTATGGAGAAGCCTGGCACATTGACTGTTCATAATGGACTTTCTGCAGCAGTGTTTGTCGTTGTGGACCGAACAAGTTGTAAACGACGGACCACGCACAGATTCAATTAGAAATTTGCATATGTAGTGATTTAATGGATTTGCTGTGTTTCTAAGGATTCGGGGCGGTGTGGCTGAGGGACAGCAGAAATCTTACCTAGGCAGACACATCCGTATTCATATGGACGCTTTGGCAAGAACTTCGATGAGATGAATGAGTTGAATTGGTGGTTGTTGGTTTCTATTATCGTTGCCACCTCAATTGGAATCGATGACTACGACCATGAATGCGATTCAATGAAAATTGCAAGCTCTTCACTTGATTTCGCCACGACTCTTCTCCGCTGCAGCAGCAACCGCCGCCGCCGCCGCACAGGATGATAATCGAATTGCGTGGTCTTCTGAGTGAGTCTCGATGCGGTGCTTGGTTTAAGAACATTAATTTGGGAGGCAACGTGCAAGCATCTGGTATTATTATTGCGATATCGCCATGGTGAGGGTTTCGGCTGGTTGTGCACCGGAGCCATTGGACCATAAGAGCATTTCTCACTTCGAATCATAAATCATGGTCTGGGAATTTAATTGCACATTTACCGGTTATTACTGCGTTTGTGTTTAAAGTTGACTTAAGCCTAGGGTCACGATTTAATTAGGATAGTGCACCCACTTTAATGGAGTAGATGGAACTTGGGCGGCTTGTCTTCTACTCCACAAACAAGCTTTTTGGCGTCAGAAAATGGTCGAATGCTGTTTTGTATTACGGAAGACAGGGTATCTGGACAGAGGTGGTACTTCGAATTCTTTAATAAGTCTCTTATCAGGAAATGGTATATGAGGGTGAGCGGAAGGCTCTTCACTTAGGCCTCTGTCGGGCCCGTTGTGTTCCCCTCCTTTAATCCTCGAAACTGCAGGGATAGGCTTGGCTTGGGACGTATGTTGGGATGGATCTAGGGAAGGTGGAAACAATCATGGAGTGTAAGTGTGGTCTGGCGAATCTTCCTGTTTCTTTGGTGAAGGCCAGGATGCCGCGGATTCCTTTGTCGTTGAGATGTTTCAGGTCCGGTATCCACATGGACTCCAGGGTCTACTGTCGCATCCTCGCTAGGGCTGGGCAATGGCATAGGAAGTGTTCGAGGTCCTCTTCTTCTTCCTCGCAGTTCCTACATGTTTCTGTGTCAGCGAGGCCCATTCTATGCATGTGTTTGTTGAGGTTAATGTGTCCTGTGATGAGTTCCACCATCAGCCCCAATTGCTCTCTGCTTGAACTTAAAGCCTTCCTTATCAGGAAAAATCTCCGTTTAATTTTTTCCAAACGTCATAGAGTATGTTAAGATAAGAGTGACTATTCCAAGAGTGTAGCGATTGTGACATGCGAATAAGACACGATACCATACCGTATTGTTGGAACCTATAAAGCGACAACCAATTTTGAAATCCCAGCAAGAAATATCACTCTCAGCAATCATCTGAAATCATCGATTTAAAGGTTCTCCAACTCAAGGAAGAAGCTTCCTCCGTGAGTACTTAATATTTTCATAGCGAGTGTGAAACAGTCGACCTGCCTCAGCAAACTAAAGAAGCTGCGACCAGATGCGACCGTTGAACCATTTACAGTACCACTTAAGGATTGACGAAGCTCGTTAGAGTTTGTACTAATATTCATAAAAGGGTTTGTGTACATAAGTGGAACTCTGCTATTTTTGAATTAAGATTCACTAAAGTGAGCATTTTTCTATCGTTCTGAAACACTTTGTGAATGACGGTACCCCCATTATTTCAACGAGCATACTTGCTGAATTGAATAAAATCTTTAAACGAAAGGATTTGATGAGTGAAGAAATGTGGTGCGAGGCCTGCAAGAGTAAATGTGTTCTTTCCGCAACCAGAATAGATCTCCGCTACGTCTGCTATTTATCGACTTCTAAAGGCTTTCAAAAGTGTTAATAGAAAGTTTATTTCTCATGTCATGTGTAGAACAGTTACTTCAAAAATCAGTGGCGGGTGTTCGCAGTCCTTTGTCTGTGAGAAATGAAAGAATTCAATGAAGTCATACAATCTAGTTCAAATGCTTTGACTACACCGATGATGTCTGCCTTTTCTACTACGCCGTCCCTCGGGTGTGAATTCGAAGATTTTCCGGGCTGGAAAATTGCTGTCCATCCACCCTACATGACCGAGCCACCCCAGTTGTTGGAACTTCACTCTTCTGGCCAAGTCGTTAGACATTTCGTCATTGTATCTCCTCCTCCATTCACCGTCTAAGCAGACGGGACCGAAAATCACCCGAATTAACCTCTCAAATCAGCCAAGAGCAACCACATCCGCTTTTGACAGAGTCCATGCCTCTGCGCCCTAGAGCAGGCCTGGGACGATTAAGGTCTTATAAAAGGTCGTCGTTGGTGTCGTTGTCTGAATTGATAGCGGAGCCCAGATAGACAAAGTCCTTAACTACCTTAAAGTTATAACTGTCTATATACAGGGTCAAGTACCTGAAAAGCCATCAAATAAATGGGTGCCAAGAACGTAAAAGAAGAATCACGGCAATTGGAAAAAAAAGCTAGTAAGGATTAACAAACATCGACAGGAAACGGACGTCATAGCGCTTAGGCCTGGTAGATACCCAATTTTAGGTGCAGGTCTCTTCTCTGAGGAACTGGCACTAAGCAGCTCAACAAGGCTTCCTAATTATAGAACCTTTTTCCTCGCGAAGATTTTAGCAGTGACAAAAGCCGCCCAATCGGCATAAATGATAGCAATATCACGGGGGATATTACGATCTACGTTAACAGCCAGGAGACTATTAAAGCAATTGCTGCTACACAAAGGACGTCGATGCTTGTTAAGTGTTATTGCGAAGACCTGGGGTTCTTGGAACACAGCATAACGCAAAACTCTTCTGACAATCTAGCAACAAAAAGATCGGCCCTTGACCGGAAGCAAGCTGTTGGTAGTATCGAACCTCCACTCTGCTACATTTAGACCACAATAATGTAAAAAACAAATGTACATTTCAATAAATTTTAGCAAAAAGCTAGGAAATGCGTGTCAAATTTAGGCACAGTCTGCAATTAATTCATTTCGAGAAAACATGGGTTAAATTGACTTCTTCTTATTATAAAGATGCAGTTTAGTGCATTCTTCAATGAGTAAAGACTCAAGTGACTCGAACAGGTCAACCTTTAAAAAGTTACACAATAATAATTATATATAGATTCAAGATATCAATTGTTCGCCTTCCGCCAAACCACATTAGACTAAGAATTAAATTTTTAGACATATATACACTTTTTAAGAATTATGTATGTAGTAAAAAAAAACTGACTATAGCTTCAAGAATTTAAATTCATTGCTCTTTCAGTCCCCCAAGCAGATACATAATATGTACATATTTTCTGCCTTTAAAATGCCCATTTTACATATGTACGATGGTTTTGTTTAACTTACATACGCTTGTTCATTTAAATATGTGGTATTTCGACAAACTGGTACAGTATATTCCAAGGGAATATTTTATGCGCTTAGTTAGGCCGCAATTAATTAAATAAATTCCAACAACCAAATCAACACTAAACAGTATTTCATGGTTTCATTGATTAGAAGCGATTTAATTTTTAAAAACCAAAATTAAATAAACGATTCGATTGTATGCAATTTGGTAATTGATCAGATTTTCTTTTTAAATAATTTAAAACGTCATACGGTAGGCAATTGCGTTATAACAAACATTTGATGGGGACAGTTCTACACGGTTTCGACATTGGTGTACATCAAAATAAAGCTCTAAAGCCGATCTTTTCCAAAATCAACTACCCGATGACGTAGCGAAGAAGTAGTTACTAAGAGGAGTGTTTAATCTTCACGTTGCACTATATCTCTCGGAAATTACAAACGTATCAAGCTTTTTTCTTGCGGTGGCCCCGACATTGGTATCGTTCTTTTCTTAGTAAAAGGTTAAGAATTTAACAGTTACTAGGAAGATGACACCATCTACTTAAGCAAAGACTCACATTTCTCTGTGGCTTTAGTCCACTTTTATTAATGACCAGTATCCATAGTAGAGGTGATAGGACACCTCATTGTTGTGTTGGAGGCCAAGGCTTGTACAATAACTGGTTGCTCCCCAGTTTTGAGCTTATGTGTCTCGATTTAAGCATGCATTCCACCCAGTCTGACAGTATGGGGTTTATATTGAATTGATCTTATTGCATCTGATTTCACATTGATTATTGAGAGCTCCTTCTTTATCAAAAAGGCAGCTCGTGAGCTATTTATGGTATTTGATTGTTACTACCACTGCATGCAGGGCTGTCTCAATCCATGGACTATATGTAGGCGTGTTGAGCTGGGAAAATGTCGCTAGGACTTTAGATTGGATCGAAGGTGTGTATCTTTTACCCTCTCTATTGTTTCCAGAAAGTAAGAAATTAGGCTGCCACAAATCTTCGAAAATCATGTGGCTCGCTTTACCTGCTTTAGCTACGAAGATTACTCTGATTTATATCCAGGCCTGCGAGATATATGTTCCCTTAAAAAATATCTGCAAGCCACGAAATAATATACATACATACATACTCTACCGGGATGATTTACTCTAGCTTTGAGGTTGAGACTATGATGAATTGACACGTTTTATTAAAAGTCCAAATCCAACTTCTACTTTGGACAGACTTCTAAAGACATTTATTCCCTCTATAATTGATACATCAATTTGTTTCGTTTTGTTTATTTACAATTCTAAAACATATACTAACTCCAAGTTCAAAATGTACTGACATATGTAGCTACTGAGTTCAAGTAAAAAGATCACTGATCACTTAGATGCACATACAATCGACGAGTATGTTCCCAAATGTACTTGTGCTATACTTGTGCTTTAATTACCTGTGCTGTCTAGAAGCAAAGGCATTTAATAAGTGTGTTCCAAGCTTTAAGATCTACTACCAGACTAGACCTTTGCCCTGCGCTATTATATCACATGTTCTGTGCAATTTGCTAGTGCAATTTGGGTTCTTTTCGCCTCAGTTGTTTGGTTGGATTCGTTCATTTCAAATATCCATTAATGTTTATTGCTTAGTTGTACATATATACATATGTATGTGCATATGAGGTGTTGCTAGCACCTTGCATTTACTTCAATAACGTATGACGTAGTTAATTAGATTTGCAACAGCGTTTTAAATGTCGTTGCAGGTTTATGGTGGATTTCATGACTTGTGGTTTTTCTATGTAGATATGAATTGGCAATTATCGATATGTACATATGTACATATGTATCTGGATTCAAGCCAAGTGTGAATAAGGAGGTGGAAAGTAATACATATAACATTTTTATTCTGCTTCTGATAAATTCTTAAGCTTATAATCATGCAAATAAATATGTATATGCCGGTTTAAATGTTGTTCAGAGTGTCTTAAAACTGATTGTTTAGGTTAGGTTTAGTCTATTTGCACAGACTTGGATGAAAGGAAGTTCATTGTATTTTCAAGTCTGTCTGCACACATTAAGGGCAAAAGATAGTTTTCAATTAAATTTTAAAATCGTCATGGTCATGGAAGAAAAGAACTACCAGGTGGTGCGCATTCATTTTTTTGGTCTGGACCACGAGCAGAGACAACAGCTATTTGGGTTCCTGGTTCCTGGTGAGAGTCTGGCGAAAATCCCAGAGACGCTGCCACGTAATTGACCGAATACTAAAGATCCACATCGAAACTCTTCTTTAAACATCACATTCTTTAAGCTCATGTCCCCGCAGAGCAGAAAAAGAGCTCCTTAAGAAAACCTATTAAAAATCGTCCTTAGAAATTTCTACGCCGAAATCGGAAAAGAGGACGTCTTTTGGTACAACTATCTGGAAACGGATTTAAGCTCATTAACTTTGTCGGATGTCAACACATAGTATGAAGTGTGTAGAACGAAATTACCTCTCCTCAATATCCACACGTCAACTTCAAAGTCACCAAAAGATTGTATTGGATGTTCGATGTGCAAAACATCTACTCAGACCATTACCTTGTACGGATGCGAATAACCAGTTATGTCGCGACCAAAACCACCACTGTGAGGAAATTTAATGTATAAACAGGTGCCATCGCTACCGACCGGAGAGGCCTTTGCTGGGCTATTCTTCCTAGAGCTTTCGAAAAGTTCTCCAGCAGTAACTTCACTGACAGCACTGATGCGCTAGATTTTACCTTTTTACCCACGTGAAACCACTGCTTTAAAGCTAAATTCACACAAGAAAAGACGGACAAAATGACTGCGGCGCTGCAAAAGGAAACCGCCCGATCAGTTTTTGAACAGCCCAACAGACTGGAGAAAATTCGGAGCGGCAAAGCGGCAGAAATGATGGTCAGAAATGACGCTTGCCGATCAACCACTGCGTTGCCACAACCATACGATTTCATACGCTTTACCACTCATTGCATGGCCTTGGCCTTATTCGGAGACAATTATGTATTTAGCAAGATCCTATGGAGAAGAACCGTAACACACTCATCATCGCATCGCGTATAAAGCAAAAACATAAACTTTATCAAAATTTAATTTACAAGGCAAAAGTTCAGGGAGGAAAGGATTAAATCACGCGATAAGAGCGATACGTCAGAGTTCAGAAAAGCTCTCACCATACCAGTTTATCTTTTAAATTCAAATATTATTGGATTCCAATTCAGCGAGTGACACTTTAAGAAAAAGCCACCAAAGTCTTTCTTGAATGGTGTTCCCCGTATCCATCGCCATCTGACTAACAAACCAGATTTTTTTCCCAGAATAGATGGCTCTCTGCTTGTACGAGTACATTATGTGCATCCCCTTTAATTTTTTTCATCTCGAATACAAAGGAAAGGTTAGTGAACCCAAAATGTCCACAACAAAGCATTCTATCTGCATCAGACGTTTGTGCCATAGAGTCGTGTTTGTAGTACTAAATCAATTGTTTGATTTTTTGTATAATCTCCCAGTTGCATGGCTTCGTATTAAAGCCATACATGCATAGATACGTGTGTATTACCCAAGAATACGGAATAATTGAAGAAAATAAATAAAGTGAGTAGAGGCAAAATGTGCAAATGAATCGAATCGCTGCTCGGTCGAATTCCATTTCCATTTCAATTAAGTTCTTTTCCGTTTGCTTGAAGTGCGATCGTGACAAAAGCTCGCTTCTGAGACGGTCTCCAGCCTATTCTCTGTGTCGTCGTGGTGACAACATCGACATCGACGATCAACCCCCGTGACTGTGGTGAATCGGGCTGAAGTCACGGAGCACGATCACTTTTTCGGAGTGCGGTGCGTAATTATTTGCATTGTAATCGAAACGGATGTGTGCGATCGCATTAATTAAAGCAGTTCCAGGGGGTGGGAGGTTGAGCTCAGCTCGTGTGATAACACACCGAGAGAGGACCTGTACATAGTTCCGACACAACTATGCTCCGAAAGCTTACCGTCGCCGGCCCTTTTTGTGAGAAACTTATGAGCATTTTATCAGCTAGTCAGTGCGCGAGATAAAGGCTTACCTTCGCCGTCGTTCGCTTTCGCTTATCTCCTCGGTGAGAACACAAACGAATTCTTGTTTTGTTAAATAATGTTTATTTGTTTTTTGCGCTATCACACTGTAGTCGCTCAGAGAATCATACCCACGAGCGCAGGAAAGATTGAAGCGTACAATTAAGGCCAGCACAGATAGTCGAGTGTGCATTTACTGAATGCGCTGAATGGAAACTGGGGAATAACGACAGAGCTCTTCAATTGCAGCTATCTTATAGCCCTAGTGTCAAAATGGTTAAGGACAGATTGCCCGATCTATTGCAGGTAAGCGAGAGAAAACCACTACCGCTACTGGTCTTTTGTTTGTATCTTATCATTGTGCAAACGCGACGGCGGCAGTGGATACGATAATTACGATAATTAAATTAACTATACGAGCATATTTGGAAAATTTCGCTTCTCGCTTACAGAGGTCGTACCAAACCTCGAACGGATCGCTGGATCAAGCTGTAACTATGACCGAGCTGGGCACCAACGTCGATGCAATTCTTAATCCGGTAATTATATAACGTTTATCTACTAATGTTTATAAGCCAATCACGATTTAAGGTGTTGCTGATTAGGTTTCAAAATCAAATACGTATCCAGTGTAAAGATACAACATACAGCATGGGCGTAGCCAGTTACGAAAGTATGTTGCCAATATACCTCAAGTGTGAATTTGACAAAGTGATTATCTTGTACATGACTTTTAATTGAAGTTACGTGCAACAAATAGTTCTGTTTCAGTTCTATAATTGACTAGTGGCAACAACAAGTACCAGCAGTGCTAAAACTATTTCAATATCAGCAAAAGATAAGTGGGCAATGAACGTGATTCACACTGTTCATTGGCTTTTGTTTTATTTATAAGCTGAATGCACAGACACGAGAATGGAAAGAATACGTTTGTCTTACATGGAAAAATGATCCGTCATTTTCTAGAATGAATTCTTAAGGTTGACCGAAAGTTTAAAAATAAAATGCCAAATGTTAAAAGTAAGGCACGAGAGCTGGCCTAATCGAGTTCTAGTGAAATTTGAATGCTAATTGTTTACTCAAACTGACATGTGCTATTTTGGACGGAAGTGTATTTGAAATGTTTTCGCGTGGAATGACGTATCATCAATCGTGTTCAACGCGATTTAAGCGGGAAACAATAGTTTAGTCGATCTTTAGGACGTCCGACTTGTTTTGTTGCTACGCCCACATTTTTGAGACACATTTAAGCCAAGAGACTCAGCTATCTTTTGATCATGTGGAGAAAATAATGCTGGCGCATCACAGTGTTCTAGTTTCGGCTCTCTTCTACTCGCATTTAAAGTTCGCTGTTCCTTTCTAACCTACTGAATAAGATGTATTTTCAATTTGTTCAACACATTACACCTATGTATGTATACATATCACCAAACAAGCACTTTACAAGAAGTGATATTTAATATTATACAGGGTTTTTGTCAATTAGACCTCTGCTGTCTAGCAATGCTCATTTAAATCGCAGTGTCAAGTTTTAGTACCGCTTTGTTTATTTCGGCTTCCAAACTGTGCACCACGTGATTGTCTTACCAATGGCGCTACAGACCAGGGCGAGCATGGGCCTCAATTAAAACGTGTTTCCAACCAGCTCGATCGTTAGCTAGTTGCTTGCAGTTTCGAGCATCATGTTGGGGTCCCATCCACTTGCGTGCTCCACCGAGTCATTTCCTGTACTGCTCCGTCCCTCCGGAGTAGATTCAATGATTTTTCAGGACCGAGCGCTGGTTTATCCGCTCTGTAGGTCCCAACCATCTTAGTCGTTGTATTTGAACTCTCCACGCTGCGTTCTTTAATGTCAATGTCGATATCGTCGGCAAATGCGGGTAATTAGACGTACTTTTGAAAGATTATTCGGACTTTAGGGCGTGAGTTCTGTACAATTCTTTCCAAAACGATGTTATCCTTGTTTCGGCTGCCTGAGTCGTCAAAAGCAGTATCATCCTTGACCGAAGCCTATGGTCGATACGTAACATTGTGTTTTTTAAGAGACCCGATAATAACCCTCACGTGTCAATCCTTAGTCTGGAGCCTAGACGCCACTATTAATTCCATATGAAGAATTCTTTTGCTGCCATTCTAAAGAAGAGTCCCTTAGCGGAAATACTCCTCCCCCTCTCTCGTTAGCTACTAACCCTCCACAGGGGATTGAAACCTAATTTTAGGTGGAAATACTAAGCAGAAAACCGCTTGAATGTAAAAGGTTGATTTGTGGAAACCTGGAGACGTTCCAACAAAACGCGGTCATTCAACAATCCAAGACTCATTACCCCTGTTTCGTTTCCTTGTGGCATTGTCCTCCAATGCACTAAATAAAGAATATAAATAGAGAAGTTAAAGTTAAAGCCTTTCGAAAAACACTCGAAAACACGAAAACTGACTTGAAATTGTAGATGTCATTCTTGCAGTTACAGTTCATCGACAAGTCTTCCCTTTTAACTTAAACCTTGCAGAGATTTTCTAACCACAAATTTGTCTTTTTAGTATACAGAGATACGTACCCTCTTGGGTACTATCGTGGCCAACATGGAAACTATGAATCGGATGGTGCAAACGATAAACATTCGCAATTTTAACGGTAATTTCCATTTTCTAGATCCTATATAGATAATTTTATCTAAATATGCACCTACGTTTCACAGAAAAAGAATTAGAAGAACTACGCAATGAAAATCTCAAAATCGGCACCCAACTTATGATCAAATTCAAGGAATTCAAAGCGAATCTTCCACCTGAAGATGATTACTGTCTAGAGGCACGAATGAAACGAACTCTCTTCTATGGATTACATCAGTCTTACATAAATATTTGGACGCGAAATGAAGTCTTCCTGCAGTCCTATGAGGATAAACTGAAAAAGAATTTGCAATTGCATTCCAAAATTCGTACGTAACTTGAAAAATCAACAAAAGCATGTAAACCATTTTGTTTCTCCACATTTCTAGTCAACTATAACTCAACGGATGAAGAAGTCGAAGAATTAATTGCCAATAAAACAACTTCGCTATTTGTCGGAAATGTAAGTGGCCATGACTAGCTTTTGTGTGTTTCCTTCCAGCTACTTCTGTTGTTCAAGTAAGAAAAGTTAAATTTCTAGTAATTCAGATTTTAGAAGAAACCGAAAAAGAGAGAAGAACTTTGAGAGATTTGATGGATCGATTCTCGGAGCTGAAGAAACTCGAGAAATCTCTAGAAGATGTTCATGCGTTATTCGTTCGAATACAGAACCTAGTATTAGAGCAGGTAAGACGGAAAAATCTTTAATGTTACATGCTATAATATCTTTTGTGTTGTTTAAGAGTGAAACTATTCAATTGGTTGAATACCACGCTAATCAGGCAACGCTTTACGTAGACAGAGGAGCGGATGAACTCGATAAAGCGCATACCCTGAAGAAGAAGACCTTAAAGGTACATATAAAGATGAGATTCAACGATGTTGCAACTAACTGAACTTCATTTCTATTTTTACAGAAAAAAATTATACTTATAGTGATAATATTAATTGTGTTATTTATTTTAGTACTTGTAGCGGTTTATTTATAAATTATTTGTAATTCTTTGAATGTGCCTTCGTAAATTTACATTACCTGTAGTTTAGAAAATATTAAAAAGCGTATTAAGAAATTAATAAATACGTATGAACGTGCCTTTTACTATGAAAATTCTAAAAACAAGGCAGAATGTAATAAAAAGTGTAGAAAATATTGTAAGGGCCAGCGGTTCGCAATCTTTTTTGACAGAGGAGCACTTTTCAGGAGACAAATTCGTCACGGAGCACTACGTCGTTCATATGCCATTTTTTCACATTTTTGTAAAGACAATAAGAATAATTGACAGTTCTTGGTATCTATATCTACCAAATATATAGCTATTTGCGAGTTGCTTTCTCATTTCCACAGCGGTAGATCCAAAACTGGCACTAATGAACGAAACATAAACTATACGTAAAGGCTAGGATGCACTGCGCCCTGTAAGATCTATTGTGCTTGCCTAGTGGTTAACCAGAAGCTAAATTGAAGCTCTTAATAAACTTCAATAACGTTTAACATTCCATGTTCCAGGCATATGTTGTCCCTTGTTAGATGGAGCATTCCTTTCTTTGCGGCCCCTATGCACTCACGAGAAACATGTTCTGCCGTCCCTTTTTCCTATCCACAGAGTCGGCACATTTTGTTGTACTGTTTCTGTTAAAGTTCATAAACTTTTGCGATTGCATCAGGCCTTTTTGTTGTGTCCAATTCTCAGCAGCATCTGCATACTACTGAGTGGCACAGCAAAATAGGGTTCAGGACCAACAAGAGTTCGCCAAACGCCTCTTCTCGCCACACCGTCCGCCAGTTCATTACCTTCGAAACCTCCGTGTCCAAGAATCCAGGCGACAGCGACCTTATTTGCGGACGGAAGTCTTCGAGAAGGTAGAAATAGTCCCAGATGAGCTTTGACTCTATCGTATAGGATTTAAGTGCCATAAGTTCCTTCTGGTTATCTAAAAAGATAAATATGCAAGTACCCTTTACCGCTTGAAAGATGTCTGGTGACTTTCCAAGTGGTGCTGCACGCTGGAATTTGAGATCATAGACCCCAGCTCCAGTATTGCCATATTTAGAGCCATCTGTGGACCAAATTTGCGAATTATGCAAGATAATTAGAACTTTACTTTACCATTGGTGCGATTACCTATGACCACTTCGAACTTTCTGGAAAAACGAAATCTCCTTACCATTTTATCTGTGATTTTGATAATTGGCTCACTTTGGATGTGTTCTAATAGATAGCCTATAAGCTCGCCGGCTGTGAATTCCGACATCTCGTACGAAAAGCGCTTATAGATAAACCAAACGGCACTACGATTCGTTTTCTATCTGTTGCAACGCTAAGAAGACACACATAATATTAACAGCAATTTCAATAGAACTGTGATCGTTTTAAGTTGACATCGTTACAACTACATAGAACACTGCACTACGACATGATATTTTTTACTTTCGATTGATTGCCTACAACTGTTGCAATTTCAAATAAGTCCTAGATGGCTATTTGTTTATATTGATTTCTTGTTAAAAGAACAATTCGTATTCGATTTCTGTGAACAAAATGGAGAAAGTTCCAACTTTTTCAGAAAGTCCAAATTAACTAGTTTGATGGGATTTTAATGTTTTTTTTTATCTTTCCGCGGAGCACTTGGATATCCTTCGCGGAGCACAGTTTGGGAAACTCGGTAATGTAAGCAATAGTTGTCAGTACTGTCATAGTGATTTCTTACAAACATTCAACCATTAAAAGTTGACAGACTCGGGCTAGGTTAGGTTAGGCCCATTGTGATACCACGTGGAGCACCGGACTCCCACCACTTAGTATGATGGATCCCTTGTTTTGAAAATGGGGATATTTTATAGGTAACCGTATCGAAGTCAACCTCTTACTGCTCCACACTATGTGCAGAATCATTTACATTCGGGTGCGACGCTCTTAATTTAAGTTACAATAATCACGGAATATTGCATATTGCATAGTGAACCCAAGGCTACGACGAGGAAAGTTGAAAGAAGAACTTGTCGTATAAACATTCTGAGTTTATGTTTCTCACCAAGGGAAGAAATGCAACTCCTTTAAATCTTTGGGTGGGGTTGGTGCATTCAACCCCATTTTGCAACGCTCCGTGAGTCACTACTCACGTGAGTCACTACTCACGGAGTGGGTCGATTGTGCTCATAATATAAACCACCCCGGGAACCTGCAAAGAAAACCCGCTGATTTAGAAGCACCCAATTATGGTTATGGGTCTCAGGAGATCATTCACCTCAGCGGTACACAAGTCCTTCAATACCGCAAAGAAGTAACTGCCAACAGTCCCCATTCTGTTGTCGGTGAGGACAGGACATTCGCACAGCAGGTGATGGACAGGTTCAATTTCTTCTTCGTCCCTGAATCTACTGCAGTAGTCGTTATGATGTATGTATGTACGTCGAGACGTTTCGCAAAGAAACCAATGACGCATCGCCCAGAAACTAAGCCAGAGAGGATGCAAGTGTCTTATCGAACTCAGCGTATATTAGATCAACTTCGATGTGTGTTTTCAGTGACGTAATTAGGGCTCTTATGAAAAGAAGAGCGTGTGAGAGGTGCATCGCTAATCTCTGTCTTTCAAATCCTTCATATGTACATATCTAGCTTGGGATAATCGCATTGCTACTTAATCGTTAAGATACTTTAAGCGGATTTTTACAAGTCTTGATCTAATTATCACGGGGTCCAGAGTCTAAACAGCTGCGTAGCTCTCGATGTAAATCATAGTTTTAAGTCTTTCGTTGGCATTTAATACTCAATGATGGTGACCGTTCTTAGTCTTGTCTGATTTCTGTGGATTTGCGAACACTTTCGGATGACTTTCCCGAATAAAGAAAGTCAGTGTTACGTGTTGGTGATTGCAACTCATCCTCGTCGAACCAACTTATTTCAAGGTGTCACAAAATGTCAAGTTTTATTGCATGAACTCACTCTCTGGTTGTTGGAATCTGTCGTATTGGACAATCAGTACATACCTGATCAATCGCTGATCGGAATTAAGTTACTAGCCTCGACGTTCAGTCAAAAATTTCTATGTGAAACTTTATTCGGCTGAAAAATGTCACAAACAGCAGCTTGTAGGCTCAATCACTAAGGATTACGTCAAAGGAGATAGGAATTTGAATAACTTCCTCATAATGTAAATACATACCGGCTAATACACATCTGCAAAAGCTTTGCGACCAATACATTATTAAATTTCAAATTAAGCCTCGGCATCCAATAGAATCCATATTTTCAACGCCACCTTGACATGAGCCACTGATAATCTTAAGATCGAATTCGTTTCTCAAATTATTCTAACAAAAATGTTAGAATAACAATTTTTCATTCCGCAAAACAGCAGAAGATCGCCTTCGCATCAAATTCTCGATCAACACAGATTAAGATCCACCGCATCGAAATGTTGCCGCCTTAATATCACGAGTTTCCTTATTGCAATCCTCGTCGTCATACAAGCCAACAATTTGTCCAAATATCGGTCGATCGGCAAATCGAAGGCCATCGTGTTAGACCAAGAGCGACACGAACCTCTGCCAGCCGTAATTAATTAACCTGACTGAGAAATGCCAAAGAACTGGTAACTGGTAATCCGAGAAAAGTGTTAATGATCTGTGTGACATGTTGCTACGGTGTGATGATTTACCAATAAGTTCAGTGCGAATGCCATCGCGGCTTCCGATTGGACGACCTATAAATTGAGGTAGTTTGCCAAGTGAAAATCATTCCCAACTCAATCCTCACGCAGTTCGTTCGCCGACAGCAACAGAAGATCACAAAAAAAAAACTACTCAACATGAAATTTGCCATCGTTTTCGCATTGTGCTTTGCCGCCGCCCTCGCCGCTCCATTGGACGACTCAAAGGACGCTGTCATCACCAAATACGAGAATGACAACATCGGTGTCGATGGATACAAATTCAAGTGAGTACACCACTGAATCCTAAGGTTCATTCAAAACCACAACATCGACGCTTTTACTTTGTAGTGTGGAAACCAGTGACGGCAAATCTTTCGCTGAAGAGGGTCAATTAAAGAACGTTGGAACCGACGAAGAGGCCATTGCAGTCCGTGGCCAATTCTCTTACACTGGACCCGATGGTGTCGTCTACACCGTGGCATATACTGCTGATGAGAACGGTTTCGTACCCGTTGGCTCCCACATCCCACAAGCTTAAGTCCCTGCGACCTCCTAGTATCATTTTCAAATTTTAGTTGATGTTTTGTAAATAGGTTCTGATGATGTTGTACAAAAATAAATTGTTTTCATAGAAAAAATTCAATTGTCTCCACATCTACATACACTTCAAGGATGACGGAAGAAGCTATGGCATCTACTTCCGCAACGTGGCCATCATGATCGTATGTTCCGAAGAATGCGATTCAATTAGGGAGACTGAACCATTTGTTTGGATTTGTCGTTTGAGCGTCGAGTCTGAGTTGTGAGGTGCGGCATCTGCATTTATTAACATATAAATGAGTCAAGTGTTGGGTTACATAACACCATTAAATTGGGTCTTATGAGACGATCACGACACACAGTTGACGAATCTAACCTTGTGGGACGTATCACTACAGCCATTTACCTAAAAACTCATAAAAATCTGTTTGCACAAAATGATTTGTTGGATCAACACCTGCGGGTAAATTTTTTTTAATCTATTGGAGTGGGGAAAGTGCCCGTGCGAGCATCAATTTGTTGTGAAAAATAACCTTGACCTTTACAAAAAAGAAAATCGTATTTATAACTTTGGTTAGCATGCACTACTTAATTCAAGTCTGTTGGTAATGACTTGAATAGAACTTAATATGATTTGAGGTTCAATGCTGACTGACTCTGAACCACATTCCACACAGATAACTTGATAGAAATTAAGTTAATAGAAAAGGATTTGCAAAAGGCTAAGGACTACACCATTCGGTGGGGAGATCTATGAGAATGCTCACTTAACGAAAAGGATTCTTTGTTGATTGAGTACTGAAAAAATGTGGAGAAGGTATAAAAAGCTTACTTAACCCTTGTGTTGAGCTTCAAAACTTCTTTTGAATTCCAATGTATTCCCCCCACAAGTAACTGCATCAACTAGAGAAATAAGTCTCCTCAACATCGCTTACAAGATCTTATCTGCTATAATATGTGGGAACACTTTTCACAAGCTGTGAAATCAGCAATATTTTCATGCCTGGCGTTGAATGAATTGTCGGTCGATCGCAGGAGAAACATAGCTCAGTGAGGCAAACAAAAACAGCAGAATCGTCTTTAAAATCACTACAGAGCTTATAAATGATCAATGCTCCAAACACGGGTGAAAGGTCTAGACGGTTCGCTTGTAGTTCCCTGTAATCGAAAGAAAGAGTATTTTGCTATGGTTTGAATCGTGTATCCACGAACGATTTGCATCCAAATCTGGTTGAGCAAAAATTACCTGATTACGCACCACAACTTCCAGTTAGGACGACATCACAACCCCCATCAAATATATAGTTGCACAGACTTATAAATGTGAGCGTTACCGTTGGTCCCTTAGGAGCTCATCTCCTACCAGAAACAACTGTCAGCAAAGCCAACGCCATAGACGCCTTTGCACAAAGTTTAAGTCGGTTCTTCAAGTATTTGTCAACAACATGGCACCTCTTGGGGATTTGATGGGCAAACACTATTACAAATGATGATCTGTCGTGAAATGCCAATATGAAACGAAGTCAGATGTCATAAGGGACCCAATATTTTATTTTCTTTATAATCCACTCGCGCTCAAAGGATAATAAGTAGCCTTTTGATATTATTTACTCAGCGCGAACGAGGTGCACTGGTTCAAAACTTAAGTAGTATTAGGTTTCAATGGCGTCCGAAATTGGTGTGCATAATGACTCTTCAAACGTCAATGCTAAGGCAGCGACCTTTCCCACGCGTACGAAATTCCCAGTCGCATTGGCATTATCTTTAGAATATCCGTTCCAAATACACATGCACACTATCATGCACACACTATAAGCTTGGGGAAGTCGTAAAGCTCAAAATTGAAATCAAAATGCCTCCCCATAATAATAAATTTAGTTTCGGCTTCCCCCTAACGTCTTTTTTAAAAATTATATCCTCAAAAATTACTCTTACTTCCGTTTCATTTACTTCGTACTCGCTGGCGCTACCTACATCTTTGCATTCCCATTCTCAAATCGTTTTCCTATTATTTTTGTTTACTATTTCAATTCAGAGCAACTTTAACCATCTCTTTCATTCATTTGCCTTGAAAAGCAATCAAAAATGAAATGAAACAAACCAACTGTCAGTGTCAGATACAAAAAGCTACAAAATCCATTTGCAAGAGAGAGAAAGAAAGACTGAGATTGGTACGGAAAGATGGTTCTTCGAAAGAAATTCGTGTCAAATAAGTGCGCGATATTATTTTGTTTGAAATAAAAATAACGAAAAAAACTCGCCCCAACCTGGGGTGTACGAAAAAACATCGCTGTTTGTATATTTTGTTATTAACCAGAAAATGTGCCTCCCAAATGAGCGTGCAAGCGAATAAATCCTTCCGCAAACAGGTAAAGTCCGACTGCCATCGAAGAAAATAACTAAAAATTCCACTAATCCTTGTCCTCGGTGCGAAGAAATTCCACTGGGATAATATCAAGACCACTACAGAGTACGCCATTTTTGTGAAAAGATTTTGCAAAATAGCCTTTTCATGGTATTTCATTTAATTGATTTGGATGTAAATAGTGCAGAAATGTTATAAATAATCGACCAAGTTGTGTGTGCTTTTAAGAAAGGTGAAATGTTTCGGGAGAAATTTAAACAAATTGATTGTGGTTTGGTTCCAAGAATAAAATTACTTTTGACGATTTTCTGGCAAGGTTCAGGAGTTTTTTGCTAACTTGAAACCTTATTTATTTATCCATTCAGTATTATTTTGTAGCCCTCATTGGGCGGCCTACTTTCTGTGACGTTCTTACCGAAACATCTAGCAAATTCTAACAGACACGATCGAATTAGGTCAGAAGCTGCATTTTGTAGATCAAGTGGAAATGCAGTTGTCATATATGTACTTCTACGTGTTTGCAAAAGTCCAACATTTTGAAATCTAGGCAATAAAAATTATTGCGAAAATGGCGCGTAGTATTTTTTTCGTCGAAGTACAGGAAAAATTGGAAGCTTCTTAAACGAATTCTACAGTTTAATAGTAATTTAAATTTAAATCGAAGGGGACTTCGAGATTTTGAGAGCTGAATTGAGATCGACCTGCCTTCCGAATTCGAATGGATTAATTATTAGGTACTCGATGTTTTTTTCTATTGAATTCCGTGTCGTCTTCATACATGGAGCTTTTTAAATCTTCCAATCTATGCTTTCAATGTGATGCAATTCTGTATACTGATATCCGCTTTCGCACTTATAGGTACTATAAGCCGTGTTCTATACCGCTGTCTGTCTCTAGCAATGCATCCTAATGAGTTAAAATGATTGCCACTCTTGAATATGGTACCGTCTCCAAGTGGTACTCGACTTATTTTCCTGTAGGTTCCTGTAGATTTCCCTCGAGCGATTTCGTCGCAAGATTTCCCTAGCTTGTCTCTAACCAGTTGTATTTTTGATAAATTGATCAACTGCAGGAACTCTTCGTTTGATTTTTAGGATATTGCGCAATCATCGATTGCCAAAGCTTTAGGCTTCTAAGCCGTGTAAAATGAGGAGTATTGTATTAAAAGTAGCAACCAACTGAAGGGGCGGGAAACAAGAAAATCTCTCTGACCGGTACATACCCACCAGGACTCCAACATTGATAACTAAGTTTAGAATATAGCCATGTTTCTGAGACACAGACTAGGAGGCTCGTCCCAACTTATGCTAGGTTTTCTGTTGTCTTTCGTATCAGAGTGCCCGCTGACCTTAGTGTTTTAAGGTGGCGAATTTAAGAGGGCTACTCGTATGTTTCGGACGTGCAAAAGACTTTTTCTTAAATTTCTACTAATGGCCAAATAAACAAAAATTGTCGTTACTTCGTTTCTATCTCTTTGCAGACATTTTTCATACATTTCTAAAAAATTTGCGTAGAGAATATGGACGTTACCAAGGTCGGATTAACAGCGGCAACAAAACCAGAAGCAGTGATAGCGAGTCCCATTAAATTAGAAGAAAAACCAATTCCCACAGAGACTACCGCAAGCAATAAAACAAGTGGGACAGCTTCAAAGGCAAAAGCAAATCTCGATGAGAAATTCAAAAATGAGGTATGCATAACTCAACCAAAATGTCGTCCATACAAAAACGCAGTATTCTTAAATCTTAGGTTGAGCCATTTGGAGAACTCTTGGGATCAGTAACTACACATAACTGCCCAGGGGTACGAGCGAGTGCTCGTGTGATTCAAAAAATGAAACAAGACTCCATACGCCCATCTACACCACCGCCAAACGAAAAAGAAGTAAGGACGAAAGAAGAGAAGGGCATACAAAAGACACCATCACAGGCAAAGTCATCCACCAAAGCGACTTGGACAAATCTAGAACGTAATTATTTTTTTGATGCTCTGAATGAGTTCGGAAAGGACTTCGATGGAATTGGAAACTTTATCAACTCAAAGCTTAAAAGAAAAAGCTCTACAGACGCTGCTTTCAAGACCAAGGATCAAATTCGACAGCACTTCTATCAAACCTTTCATAAAATTTGCAAATATATTCGGTTTTCAGATGGTGAGTGTTAAAAATCGTTGTAGGTGTGTACTCTTAAAATAGCATTTACTGTTCTTAAAAGTTTGAATCTACATCTCGGACAGATCAAGACTTCCCCTTAAATCCATGCCCAAATTTAAATCATTCTTTTTTCTTTGCAGAGGTGAAGAAACCTGTACAGGAACTATACACCCTTATAAATTATGGGGAGATGCGCCGAAAGCTACAATTCGTTACGGATAAGCACTTTATGAAACTGAAACATCTCGTCTACAATGGTCACATCACAGTCAGATGCAAAGGCAAAAATATTCGAATCAAGACACCAACATGTAAAGCCCTAAGAAGATTGAATCAACTTGACGGTAATTGAGTTTTTTTGGAAAGATAAAATCCAATTCATGCATTATTCGTTACAGATTCTCTTGAGGATATAAAGTTGCCCAGCAAGATTGAGGTAGTCGTCTGTCCGGCCAACATGGAATCATTCGGAAAAGTTCAAGTGCTGGCCCAGAATCCAAAAGCGAAAGCCACGGTTTCACTACAAAAGAAGCTCGTAAACTTTATTAAAACGTTTCAATACAAATGGCGAAGTAGCGAAATCAAATACGTAAGTAAAACTGGATGAACTGATAAAATTAAATTGAGATAACCTTACATTTTTTATCATATAAGGCCGAGGAGGAGCAAAAAATGTTTCCAAGCCAATCTCCCACAGATACAGAACAAGTTGCCTTTCTAGACCCCCAAATGTGCTTTAGGCCCAAGCCAGGAGTGCCTATCCACCGACCACTACTGAACATCACTGAATACCTCAGTAGTCTAAGCCTCTGCCTCAGTGCCTACGAAGACCGAATCGGTGTTAAGGTTCGCAGTGAAAGTCTGTGCCAAGATCGAATGTTAGGCAGCAAACGCCAACGCTGTGACAGCGGATCTGACAAACGCAGCCCGGATAATAAAAAATTTAAGTCAGGTGAACTTTTATGTGACTCAGTCTTTCCAATCAAAGAAGATATATCGACAATGTCTGCACACCAGGCCAATGAGAGTGAGAACTCCAATCATGACGGGGAGTTAAGCGATGAGCTAAATGAAATACTGAGTTTCACAGAAATCAAACACGATAGTATTTCCGATACTGGTTCGGATAATGATTTGAAAAGTCATGACACAAACCTGCCGATGTGTGCAGTTGAAAATGGAAATGTGCATAATAGCAACTTCTGCGACAACAAAGACCAATCTGCTCCGTTGTCGTCAATCGAGCTTAAAGTCAAGAACGCAAAGAAACGACGGGAACACAAGAAAAATGACAATAACTTCAAACCATTGATCAGTGACGATGTGATCAAGAAAATTCGAAAGGGTTGGACGACTCTGAATTCAGATGACATAACCATAGGTGATTTGTATGTTGTGTTTGGTCAGGATTCGAAGCTGGAGCTAGAGTACTTCTGGACGGACACTAGTGCTGAGAAGAAGTGCATTTTCAATCAGAAACAAAACGGCATGCCCTACAGCATAAACGACTGTGATGAACCGAAACTCGTCAACTCGTTGGCGAAATCAGCTCTGGGAAATAAACTGAAGCACTTGCTTTTGATAGCAAATTTAAGTGAACGCATTCGAAAGAAGCAGTGCTCCTGTGGTCATACTTGCGACAAGATGACAAAAACGAGAGTAAGTGGGCAATTTAATGTGTTTTGTTTCTTATGTTTTTTATGTTTGTTATGTTTGGACAGCTTGACCGAGAAATTGTGACAAAGTCGTTTGTTTCATCGAAAACCTTTCAAGTGTCGACTGTTGATTCGGGTGTTTTTCGCCAGCCAGTGGTCCCAGTTCGCAGGCCAACGTTCAGTTTAGATCCCATCAAACAAATGCCAAACGTAAGTACTCATCTGTGTCGATAGGGTCGTTTTATCTGTTTTGTACCACAGGGTTCCCGATTGAAAATGTCAAAGCAAGTGCTAGTTCAACGTTTGCTTTTGCCTCATCGTTCCGGGCAGGCGTACGATGTTGTTGAAGTAAAGGACTTGCAAAATAAACTTATAAACAGGCATGAATCTTCATCGATTTCAAATGGAAGCAACAAACTATCTCCAGACGCTTCGACCTCCACCATGGTCAATGAACTTCAGTTACACGAAAAACACGACCAAAAGCAGCTCGAAACAGCAGCCACGCAATATGAAATCGAGAGTATTACTTCCAGTAACGTGGACTCCGACCACAGCCGATCGTCCACTACTGAATCGGGCACCGAAGATAGTAACGCTTTTCTAAATGATCAAACGTCCGACAGCATTGAATTTGATGAATGCACAAGTAGGTTGCAAAAACGAAAATAAATTCCACCTCTCCTCACTGTCTACTACTCTCTTTACAGCAAGCAGTATTTTTAAGGGAATTCCTCCAATGAGCCCGATGCAATTGATTCGAGATACGTCCTCCAACTCGCGATGGCTCGAGGAGAATCTAAATGACTTCTCTTTGACAAGTTTGCTCGGTCATTTGGATGAAATAAATGGAAACCGCGACATTACTGTAAGCAATAAACAGTGATTTGTCATAAACAAAATTAAAACTGTACTCACATTTACAGGATCAATCATCAAACCTCTCGGTCATAAGCGAGTCCAGTGTCGACTACATGACGAAATTCGCTGAAATCACTGCATCAATGCAAAACGAGGAAAAAGACTTATAAAAACAAAACCCAACCGCTTCCATTCGAACGCAAAATCGGTTTCAACAGAAAGTAAAATACACTAAACCTACCCTCCCCCGTGCTGTATCTGTATTTATTATTTTTTTGTTGTAATCTTGTAATTATGTGATTCTTTATTTTACGACGTTATTTTTCCATGCCTGCATACAAAAATTACTTTATAAATACATATACACGTAGGTTTAAGGACATTTTGTGTAGATTAATAGCATTGGGAAAGAAATATATATATATATTTATGTATAAATGTATTAACGATACATATTCACGGCTAGCTACACAGGTGAACAAATTATTTTTTAGCTACTCTACGCTGGAGGTATTCGATCATTCTGTCTTTTGATATTTGAAAGTTGGAATAGGGAACTTCGAATTCAAAACGTCACTACAACGATGTTTTACTGGGGTCTGTTTCGATTCGATTTAAAAAAATTCGATTCGATTTTTCCATCCCAACATTAAAGTCGTGAATTATTCTTTTTCTCATTGTGTATGTTCTTCTTATTTTTTTACTGATCCGTGTTAATGCGCAGTTAAACATTTTTATTTTGTTAATCTCTTAATTTTTTATTTTCGAATAATGTTAACGTTTTATTTCATTTAAAAATCTAAAATATATATGAACAGATGAGTTTTTTTTTATAAATAAATTACTTTTATTTAATTAAAAATTCTACTAGTGTTTACAAGCGTCTTCCAGGCGAAACTACTGAATAAGACTTACCGTGTACCTAAACACCATTTAACGTTGCGATCTCCGTTACTCAGTGATTAACTGCGGTGTGAGCTGCGTGTGTTCAAGCCCCAGCCATATCCACCGATCATTTTTTGCTACAACATCTCTCGTCGGGGAATGACAATCCTCTGAGAGTATGATTTGACATGAAAAAGCTTCTCAATTCGCCATTCAAATTCAGCAATAAACTTATAGGTCCAATCAGATCGTGTAGAAAAGTAACATGCACCAAATGAATGGTTGCGAGAAGCTAGGCCTGGGCTCAAACTCACAAGGAGCAGTTTATCTGGCTTGTCGTCCTAGGAGTACATAAAACGAATATGTGCACACAGTTGAACATTTTTGCTATAACCCTGATATAGTGCCTCGCGTACTCTGGTGTTCCTTACCCGATCTCGGCGAGTCACCCCAGCAATACAACGAAAAAAACTCATTTCGACAGCTTGCATCCGCTGTCTTCTTTCGGTCATTACCCAAACCTCATAACTATAGCTGAGGGTCGGAACAAACACTGAGTTGAAGACCGATAGCTTAGCTCCGATGCCAAGTTCAGCCCTCCTGATAACAGATTGACCAAGCTGTCTCAAAATTGCTCCAGCCTGACCAATCCTACAGGATAACTCAGTATTGCTCCTACCATCACATGCAGAGTGCATTGAACAGGTGTTCTGGAAATTACCATAACCTCTGATTTGTTCACGTTTACCTTCATCCCAGCTTCAACACAGACGGCGACGAACCTATCTAGTGCGCGCTGAAGTTCGGTCTGGGTGGACGTTAGGATGACCAAGTCATCAGCAAAAAGCAGATGGCCAAAGTCACCTCCTCTCCGGTGGGACTATTCTCCGCTCTACTCAGAACCATAGGTCTGCCATTTTCAGTGCCCTGTTCGAGATTGATCAGCTCCGAAAAGTGCTCGCCCCATCTGCGCAAGATGTCCTTCTCATCGGAAAGAAGTACACCATCTTTGGATTTGATTCCTTCGATGATATTGAACTTCCTTCCTCTGAGACGGCGGATGGTCTGCCAGAACACCTTGTTTGAGATCTGTGATCTGCCGAACTCCTTCCAAGACTGCTGCTTAGCTGCTTTAACAGCCAGCTTGCAAGTTCTTTGCGCCTCCATGTATCGGTTTCGAGAAGCTGAATCTCCCAAGTGTACCCACACCTTGAAGGCTTTCTTCTCTCTGATGGCTTCTTGAACTCCGGGTGTTTTAAACCGCGCAGTTCTTTTCTCACCACCAGCCACGACACCGAACCGCTTTACTCCGCAAACATCTCCTGCAGAGGCAATGACTGCCGTTGAAAACAACCGCCATTCTTCCATTTGTCGGAGCAGTTGGAATTTGTGCTTGTGGGCAGTCGATATAAATTGTCAATTGAATTTATAAGTAGGGATATTTTTTCTACTATCTATACTTTCACGTTTTAAGCAAATTTTATTTTTATTGTTAAATGCACCGAAGTTTCAGAATTCTCACATTCCTAATTCACTTATCATGAAGTCATTCACAAATTTTTTAGGATACCCCATAATCATACAAAGGTCAGTTAATTAGGGTAAAATAGTTGACATTTTCCAAAACCAGATAAATTTTGTTGAAATCGCAACTAGCCTCGAACAGATAGAATACACACATTCGCGAACGAATAAGATTTTGGCGAACGATTCTTTTTTTTCAATATACTCGCGAATAATCATACTCACGATCAAATGAATCGTTTATACTCGTTTTCGGTTGCAACCGTTTGGTTAAATACTCGTTCATTTCGTCCTATGACTCGCAATTCATGCAACTCGCGAATAGTTTGTATTCATGAGTTGTGCGTTGTGTGTGTACTCTGTTCGTTTGTACTCGGTTTTTCCGAACGAGTACTCGCAAGTCGCAACTCGTGCGATGTGCTTGACTCGTTTTAATCTCTGAACCGAACGCTGAAGCAATAAAGCGCATCGGAGAGCGCAAAACAATGACCTTCAAATCTCCACGTAGAATGTTAGATCCCTTAAACCACCATCAAAGAAGTGCGGCGGAAAGAGCCGTACAAAAAGGGGATAAAACACTGCCACATAGCACTTTTGGAAAGGGACCTCAATCAACTTAACGTGCAAATCTGTAGGACCAGCTGGTAAGGAAATGGCTTCTCTATTCGTCTCATTTCAAAGACGGTTATCACGCATTTTAACGAGTTTTCCTAAAGAGTATTCTTCAAACTAATAGGAATTATCAAAAATCTCAGACAAATTCGTTTGTGTAACTTTTATTTTCGTTAGTTTTTCTTTATTACTGTGCAGATTTACTACATGTGAATCTTGAACTTGAGGACAAGTGCATAACAATATTTAATTCATCTCAATTTAAGGCCTTTCGCTCGACAAACAGTGACAGTACCTACTCATTTGTAACCAAGAATTTTATTGATGTCTCCCAGCTCTCGTGTACTCCACGGCTCGAGGGGATCCTGGGAGCTATCTCGTCTGCCATGCTTTTTCATTGGAGCTGAACGATGTCGGTAGTGCGAATCTGCGGTGTTATCTGGGGATATTCTGTAACCAGGTATTTGTAATACTCAAAATATATATGCGTTTAAATGAGCTTACTTATTTTTTCGACGAATTCTAGCGCTTTTAGCGCGTCTTGTTGCTTCGTCCTGTGGAAATTGTCTATGCTTCATATGAAATTCTGCCATTACTCTGTGCACTTCTTGACCTGTTACTGGTTCATCATTTCCATCATCCTGTTCTGTCTCTGAAGGTTGTTCAATAACGTTCGGGCCCTCTTCAATGGGAGTACTAACTTCACCTTCGTCTTCTTCTGCTTCTTCGGTTTCACTTCGAGTCTAAGAGAAACTCGTTACGAAGGAATATATTTTTTAAGCAGAAACACCTACCGGATTTCTTTCATTTGGTTTCTCCCACAGACATGCAAAGAGATCCTCAGTATTCATCGCACAGATGCCAATTAGAGCATCCGGTTTAGATAGTGCGTTCTTGGTTCTTCGCACCAACGACAATTTGCCTAAGATCGGTCTACCAATACAATCGGCATCGCTTTCTTCTGTATCGATGGCCTCGAGCATTTTGTAAAATTCCTCCAACTTTACCGGATCCACTGTGAACTTTGGATCTTGGAATAAATTATGCAAAAGTTCAGGGTTTTCGGGTTGCTGTTGGGCTTGTGGTGTTGGTAGTGGTAGTGGTATTGGTATTGGAAGCACTGGCTCTGGTATAGGTGGAGTGGTCTTGTGCTCGGGTTTAATCAAATCTATGTTCATAGTTTGTTCGACTAAGGTACGAGCTTGAAATGCCAGCTTTTTCAAGCTGGACTTGTAGTTGGGATCAGTTCTATCCGAGCGTTCAGCATGTAAAACAAGTTCCCTGAAAGGATCACAGAATTCGCTTTTTGCCGAAGCCTTGGTGGCTGCATGTTCCTGTCCAAAGTTAAGTACATTGAGGGCATTACCAATTCCGGGCTCAGGATTCAAATTGTATGGATCCTTGAGCTTTTTCTTTGCAATCTTGATGGGGCTTGAAATTGATGCTCGTCCCCACATAAGGCGTCGCATTTCTTCACCCGTCATTCCGCGCTTCTTTAAGGCGTTCAGTGTTACTTTTCCCACTCGCTAAAAGAATCCATTTATTTATTCATTCTTCAGAATTTATAGCACATGGCTTACCTTCCAGTTGGACACAGCGCCTTTTCTCTGTTTAGCTCGAGTCTTATTTTTACTTTTTATCACCATTACCCCTCTCTGCTCGAATCCAGAATCATCCGAACAGCCTAGGGGAATGGAATAGGCTTCGATATATTTTTGAGCATCTGCCTGTGGTACCGCCCGTTCTAATGTCACCACTATTTTAGCCCACTTTTGAGAAAGATCGAATCATTAAGAGGAAAGGAATCTTATGACTTTCGTTACCTGTTTCATCCACTCTTTCTCAGACTGCTCAATGACATGGGCGTACGTATTGCCCATCATAGCTATCAACATGTTAAGCAGCAAAATCGGTACAAAAATCATAAAGATGACAAACACTGTTTTTGCTAAATTTGGATACGAAGTCTGGTTTAAATCTGGATACTGAGGAGAAAGCAAATGTCAACTGAAGTCTTTAGTCATCCCTTACTTACGTTATAATCTCCCAAAGTAGTTTGAAACAGAGCCATCCATGTGCTCGGGAATGTATTAAACATTGTCGTCTGGAGTTGAGGATGTCCTTTGAAGAGAAAAAAGAACGCTTGCGAGAACCCGAATAGTACGATCGAATAAATGATGCCAAAGGTGAACATGTCTCCTGTCAACATGGAATATATCATCGTTACGAAAGGTCCAGTCAGGCGAACAGCTCTGTAACGATCAACGCCAACACTTAGGTCAAACTTTATGCTATTTCTGTAGACTCACCCAGCAAAGAACATCAGTAGAAACCAACTACCAGGTACGGCGAATACCAGAATTGCCTCCTCGGTATCCACATCGCCCATAATACGAAACGGAATGCATGCGAGAATGAGCAGATTAGAGAATAGGAATATAGCCTTAGCTGGTGCGTGCGACTAAAATAGGAGCATTAAGCCTTTGGAGTTTCTTTATAGTTTTGAGTGAAACCAACCAATTGCTTGAGAAAGGCGTAGAGTCCCTGATTCTTAACTTCGTCACCTTGCTGAAAAATCACATAACTCAACACACCCGCAATAGTGGCAACTTCACTGCAGTATCGCATTATTGCCTGAGCGTTATTGCCTTCATTTCCTTCATTTTCATCTGGATCCTCCGGGTCGGAGTCTTCACTCTCGAGATCATTTCTCACCGGACGTAAATACACCGAAAGCGAAAGAAAGAACAGATGAATGAAGAGGATCAATAATCGTTTCAAAAACTGATTGCGAGCAAAGGTCTTCCACTTTTCTTCTAACAGACGTTGGATTATGCCTCCATCTAGCATGTCCAAATGCTCCTCCTTTGTCCCATTTAAAATGATGAACAACGCTGAGTTCCAGTCTAGAAAAATAGAACTCATTGCCATTTTTTACATGAAACACTCGAACTCTTACTTGTTCGTCCATCTGGAAGCAGCGTGTCCAACGCATTCAATGGATATGCTGAGCAGGTTATGTTGCTATATCTCCAGAATTCGCGGGAAGACAGTTCCAACATTTCTCGGAAAACCTCTGCCCGCCCAAGCTTACAAGCAAGCGTTAATGGTGTAAGACCAGAATTGTTTGCTATACCATTTTTTGCAGGTGTCTTTGGATGGCGCAAAGCATAGCCAAACATGTCCTACAGATGATTTGGTTAGTAAAATTGTTAAAACATTTCACAAACTCACCAATTTGTCGCAGACAACAACCATGTGCAGTATCATGTTTCCAAACGAGTCTTGAGCATCAGGCTCGGCTCCATGATCAACGAGCAGGTTATACACGCTTTCGTTAGTACAGCAAGCAGCCCATGCTAGTGGATATTCGCCCATATAAGCCAGACCTTCATAGTCCGTAGACTTTGCAGGATTTGATCTTTGTTGGTCCCTAGGCAGGAAAAAACTTCCAACTGCTCTTTGGTTTATATCCGCTCCTGCTTCGATAAGATCGGCTACCAACTCATTGTTACTGTAAGCGATGGCTAAATGCAAGGCACTTGCACCCAGATACTCTTCACCCTCCATAACATCCAAAGCTAGGTTAGGAAACACACGCAACAATACTCGAGCCAATTTGGTGTGTACCTTTGAGTCGCATATAATCAGGACGTGCAAAAGACTCTCACCAAGAGCCCCACGGTATTGCATCTGCCAACACGCTTTGTGGTCGTACCATTTCCCCAAAGGGTCATGAATGGACAGTGATGCCTCGATAGGAATCATTACCTCTGTGTGATCCCTATATTTCCATCGAAGGAACTCGGCTCTATTGATGACTTGTCCTTTACCATCATTATACATAAAAATCCCAAACTGTTCTCGAATTAATTGCTCCACAGCAACCACTCCACCCGTGTTGATAGCTTCAATAAGATCACCGCCTACAAGACTTAATTAAGTATTTTGTATGAAAATGTGAAAACTTTTTTTCACCAATACCTCGTTTGTAGTCAGCTAACTTATACAACAGACACTTATTAGCTGTTGCTGAAGACTGTGAGATGACCTGGTCCAGAATCGCTCCTGGTTTCATTTCTGGTTCCTTTTTTCGAAAACATTTTCTAAAGATAAACCTCATTTTCAGAACTCTGATGCTATAGAACGACCAATCAATAAACTGATGTGGCTGCAACCAAAGTTTGGTCGATGAACTTACTTCAGAAAAATAACAATAGATGAACCATGCCAACGGTTTACAGACAGTCCTTTTAGGAAAGTAGCATGCAGCATATTAGGTTATTGCCACAGTGGGAGTTGTGTGGTATGCCTAATTTGGCAGCATGGTTTCCAATTGGCCAGTTCCCCAATATCTGTTCGGGTTCTGTTTATGAGATCTTTTGTTTTGATTTTGCCGTAACTGAAACATATCATGCGTGGTATGACGCAGTTGGTTAGCCTCTTCCATGAGAAGCATTCCGCAAAAGTGTGACTGGATTTGCCTTTAATCGCTTCTGGTGGAAGTGAAACCTTGCTACGAGTGAACCGTGTAGAGCTAAGCCTTGTCTGGCCACTCTCGTTTCCTTTCATGTCACTATGGCCAGAGCAGTGTGACCCTTAACCGATTACCCAAGCTGCAAGCTCATCCCGCCATTCTTGCATCAGTTTGGAGGATATGGTAGCCGACTCAATATCTTTGATGACGGCCTGGCTATGTACAATGATGGATGGAAAATCCCGCAGCCTGTATAATCTTGATATTTTCAGTTATTCCCAGTAGACACCGGCACCCACACCGCAGTTCGTCTTTGACAACTAAAACGGGATCTCATCCAACTAAGCACCGGCCCAACTGAATACATTTGTTGATTAAGGCTCAGGTTCACCCTGAGCTGTAGTGGCGCTTAAGTACGTCAATGATAATTCGAAATAAAAATAAAAATTAATAGGTGCTGATAAGAATAAGATAAGACTTTCCTAACGTGTTGGAAGCGCGTTCCAGAGCTATGGTCGAGTCCAGGTTAGTCGATGAACAGTGCGGCTTTCATTCGGGTAGAAGCACAACCGAGTGTACTGCAGGATTATGGGATTGACGCCGCGTTTCTGAGGGCCATTCAATCTCTGTACACAAACTGTAAAAGCTGTGTCCGGGTGAACGGCGTTAGATCGGCACCTTTAACGTTTCACTGTGGGCATTAGACTTCGCATTAGACTTCGCTATAGGTGCGTTTTGTCATTTCCATTTTTTATATTTTTTTTTTTTATAATTAACGCGCGCTAAAAGGGTTATGACTACCCTTAAACGAGAGCACGGGTATAGGGGAAATTAGAGAAGAGACGTAGGAGATACAGATGCAGAGTCTTAAATGCCTGCGGGTTGCAGTGACGGGGAAATACAGAGCTATGCAGATTGTTCCACATTCGCGTTGTACGGCTTATAAAAGAATCTCTATATTTGACTCTAGATACGCCCAAAATTAGGCTTAAGGGTGAACTGATGAGCATTCGTAGCATGACGCGTATTACGGTTGAAGTATTGAAGGGGTGGAATGCAACTGGCTATTTCGCTTGAGCACTGTTTGTGAAAAAAACGATAAAACAGCAAGAGACAGGAACATTTCGTTGGTGTTCGAGCGAGTCTATTGACTTCGCAATGTCCAATAAGTTTTAACGCGCGATTTTGGATTCTATCCAGAATGTGCAAGACGGTTTTGGGTGCACCAGACCAGATATGAGCGTTATACTCGAGCTTTGGGTGAATGAACGCCTTATAAATTGAGGCCAGATCAAAAGGGCTAAAGTATTTTTTGCACCGTTAGCATTTTTGGCGACTTCCAATATATGGTTATTCCAACGCAGGTTGTCGTTGACACACATACCGAGAATGGAGTCTTTCGGTTTCGGCGATGCAAGTACCATTCATGAATAATGGTTGAAGAGTGGGGTTTCGCTTGAGTGACGGAAGACAGCATTGGGTTTTGGATGCATTAAATTCCACTCTATTAGTCAAGCCCCATTTCATTATGCTGTCAAGGTCGGAATTTAATGAGCTTAGCATACGCTGCCGTTCCTCTTCTACGTCCGAAGAGCAGGGAACGAGAGGGAACGAATATGAGAAGCTGAGGGTACTGTCATCAGCGAAGGAATGGATTGGATTAGAAGTTGCAGACAAGAGATCATTTATAAAAATGAGAAGGAGAGTCGGAGACAAAACAGAGTCTTGGGGAACACCAGCATTTATATGGTGAATTGCAGATTTGAAACCATCCAAAACAACTTGAATTGAACGGTTTGAAAGGTAGTTTCTAATCCATTGAAGAAAAGACACATCGATCCCAAATGTACGCATTTTCGACAAAAGAGCTTGATGCCAAACTCTGTCAAATGCTTTTGAAATATCAAATGCAACAATCTTACTTTCACCAAAGTGATGGATAGATTGGTTCCACTTCTCAGTGAGATATGCCATCAAATCACCAGTGGACATGTTGCTGCGAAAACCGTACTGCCGGTCATTTAGGAGTTTTCGTAAATCAAGATACTTCATAAGCTGATGATTTATCAGCGTTTCCATGACCTTAGAAAGAAGGGACGTAAGTGCAATGGGTCGGTAGTTGGAAGGAGAAGAAGATTCGCCTTTTTTTAGGGACGGGCTGCACAAATGCGGTTTTCTATTTACTCGGGAAGAGACCATATGGTTTGGATGTTACAGCGCAGCCGTGGCGAGGAACGGTTCGAATTGAAAGACTAAAGGAAAAGTCATCTGCTTTTCGCTGATGCTTTCGTCATCCTGGGGTCTACCTAGATCGAACTTTAGCGCACACTTAATAGGTCCATAGCGGTTTGTGTTGAAGCTAAGATGAAGGTAAACGTGTACAAATCAGTGGTAATGGTTATTTCCCGAACGCTTGTTCAATGCACTCTGCATGTTAGTGGAATCCCATTGAAAGAGGGGAAGAAGTTTAAGTATCTCAGTTTAAGTATTCAAGAGTGATGGAAGGGGCAGAATTGTGTCAGGCTGGAGCAATTTTGGAATAGCTTGGTCAATCTGTTATCAGGAGGGCTGAACTTCGCATCGGAGCTAAGCTATCGGTTTTTAATTCAGCGTTAGTTCCGACCCTCACCTATGATCATGATGTTTGGGTAATGACCGAAAGAATAAGATCGCGGATACAAGCTGCCGAAATGGATTTCTTCGTTGCATGCCGAGATAGGGTTTGGAATACGCAAAGTACTCAATGTCGAACAGCTACTTCTTTGAACGAAAAGGTTCATACTTCGAAGGTTTGGGCACGTTAAACGCATGCCCCCAACTCGGCCTTCAAAATGTGGAGGGTCCACTTAAGCACCCTATACCAGAGACCCTCATAGTGGATAGGTGGACCGTTGAAAAATAATAAATGAATGAAATGATAAAAATCCCAGAACAAATCTGAGGCGAGTGCGCCGCGAAGCCACCCTCTCTTAATTTTAAATAATAAACAAAATCAAATTCGGTAGTAAAATTTTATTTATCTTATCATATAATTTTATTAAAAGGTTGTGTATTCTTTATTTAATCATTTCGCATAGATATACATAAATAACTGCATGGATATACGAATACATACACTTTATTTATGTATACAGACAATAATAATAATGAATCGCATATATAAAACTTTTAGTTTGATTAGTTTTACAAGTATTTTAAGTCATAATGTAGAATTTTACTTTACGTTTTTGTTTTTCTGTTTATTGATTTCACTCATACATGTGTCGGTTTATATTAAAAAATATTCATATCGTATTATATGTATTCAAAATCGTATAAAAAAGCGCTGATTGTTAAAAAATCAAATTCAAAATCTTTAAAACCTCACATTCTCCTCATCCTTCATACAGTGCTGCACACTTTCACTGTTCTCTATTTTTAAATTGATTAGATATAAAAGTCTGTTTCTTTTTTTTTTTTTTGTAAAGTATATAAATATAAATACTTATTTAAGAAAAAAAAAATCTTATTAATTAATATGGTGTTGCAAATAATGTACGCTTAACTATTAAATTGTCATATCTTCTGGTGTTGTGTGATTTTAAGAATTGTGGAGCAGGATTTTGATATCGAATTGGTGAATATTGTGGAATGTTATCACTGTTGGTGTTGGTGTTGGTGTTTGCCTTTTGAAAGTTTCCCCAAAGGCTTTGATTGTTATGTTGAGTTCCTTTTTTCTAATGAGTATAAAAATTTTGTATAAATATAAAAAGTTTTCTTCCTTTCTTTTTGCTGCACTAGGTTTCGGGTATCAAAAATTGCAATAACGATGTATAATTTATTGTATATAATTGTATATAAACTGGCAATGATCAGGTCTATCCTGAGTGTCTATTTTCAGTTATGGCAATAGATCCATAGTCGTTTCGTTATATTTTCTTTTTCTTTTTCTTGTATAAAAAACATGGAAGAACCTAGGATAGGGAGCAATTTTTCATTTTTCATTTTTTTTGTTAATTTAATCTAATTTTGTGGATACATCAGACTAGACATTAATTTAATTACAAATTAAATGATTTTGTTTTTAGTTCCTTGACTTATGGCAACAGCATTCTTTTAAATCTCTAATATCATTAAAGTAAGCTTATAGGTTAGAAACAGTAGCCAAATGGGATTTAGAGAGCGACTTTTTCAGAGACCTGCTATTACGAGTAAATGAAAAATATTCCCTAGCTACTTAAATTTGACAAAAATGTGTTTGATTAAGAACCGAGCCAGAATATGGAATTTAAGAGAAAGTAAAAGGTACAATGCTCAGAGTATATAAGTTTCCACGTTTTACGACGATTTTCTTTTACTGTTAGATTAATAGTACTATATTTGTTATATTATGCATCTTATAATCCTAACTTAACGCTGCTGGAGGTAATCCAGCTTTATATTTCTATAGCGCCTGTTTTAAATCTCATTCTTCCCATTCGTTCTCGTCCACCCCTTCCATTTCGTCCTGCTCGAGCTTGGTGTTATATTCCATTCGAGCACTTACTGACTTTTGAATCTGTGAATAAATAGCATTAACAAAAATTTTGTTTAAACAAAATCATTACTTTACTTCTTGTTGTTTCGCTTTTTCGTACTCGGATTTGGTCAAAAATTGTGGGCTGGATGTTTGATCGGCTTTCTTTGATTGTGTTACTGGCTGAATGGATGATACTGTAAAAATTATAGAAATCCTGGTTACTCGGGGTATATTTTCGAGAAGACAATTGTAAACTTACAGCATTCCATACCCTCCGGTTGAAGATTAAGTTTTTTCGGTTTTTTGTCATTCATCGAGAACCAATCGTCGGCTGTCATTGTTGGAGTCCATGTCACCAAAGTCGGAGGAAAGAGGTCGTCTTGGAAAAGTTCACTCTGATTTGGGAAAACAAAAAGTTAAGAAAATTCAATGAAATATGCGAAGAATAAGAACGAAATTTAAATAAATATTGCAGTGGTTAAACCTTGTTTGTAGAATTCCTAAATATATTAATACAGAATCAGAAACCGCATATTCATATTCGCTGCAACCGAAAGGCCAGGAAAGTCCACAACCGATCAAATTTTTACACCTTACAGTAGCTAAGTAAAATACTGGCTAAAATAGTTCTTAAGCGAATAAAGAAAAACATACTTGATGCCGAGCAGGATTCCGCTCTAGACCGTAGTGTGTTGACTTTATTAACACCCTGCGGATCATCAGTGCTCATTAATCTTCGACGTGCTCATCAACTTCGTCTTAGTTTAAAATGTTGTCCAAAATATGGCGAAAAAATGCAATTAGCTTAAATACCAATATACGACTTTTCGTTTCAATGTTGAATCTGCCCGTGCATTGATCACACATTTCGAAACAGCGAAAGGGCCAATTTGCTTACCCAAAAGAGCAGAAGATTGGGACCGAGAAAGAACGTCCAACTGTGAAGAAGATGTCATAGCAATTGGGGAAGAGTTGGAGAGAACTGAGACATATTGCCAGAACCCGTATACGATGGCGCTTAGGCATAACCCACAAGGGAAAATGACATAAGTAAGTTAATAAGCAACTGGCTATTAGTTTCTATGCCGGAACACAGGCATGTAAAGGGTGTTTTCATAAAGCATTTTCAGAAGCCTTTTAATGAGCACCAAACATTCAGTGATTGAGCAAAAAGAAAGAATAAATAAAGACTACGGATTTAGTAAAACACGTTGATAGCAACTCCTAACGCGAAGGAAAAATCACTTCAAAACTATCCCAATAGAACTTTCTACAACACTCACCTTAATCCTTGGCACTGTAAAACTTAACGGCTCAATTGTGGTATTTGTCAAGCGATATGCCTTTGAGAACTCAACACTCGCCACATCGCAATGATTCTTTGTCAGGAAACTTAGACCTTGATGCAACGACGAACATCTGTGATGTGAAAGTGGACAAATGTATGGCTCCTCATCAGTGATTTCGTATGCGTAGATAGTTGAGTCTCCTTTCCCAGTAGCAAATAATGTTGAACTGTCCTCATCGTAGAATGGAATCAAAATAGATGGTGATACATCTAAACTGATCGTATTCAAAGGAGCAGCTAATTTGTTAGCATTGTAAACACTTATTTGTCGCTCAGACACTCTGAAAAATAAAAGCAAGGGCATAAAGCAAATGGAATTCATTCGAATCATACATGAATCATTACTTATCAAATCCTGTACACACAATGTACTGCCCTTCAATGGCCCAAGTAATCCGAGCACCTCTTGTTCCCACTGGTCCATTTCCCTCTCTAATGGGTGTCTCCGACTTTCTTGGGTTATAAACACGAATCTTGCCATCCTTACACACGGTTGCTGTAAACTTTCCACACGGACTCCATGCCAGATCGAATATTTGTTCATTGTGGCCCTGCAAGTTGCACTTTTCTTGCATTGTGTTCAAATCCCACAGCTTTATTGTCATGTCGTAGCTCGCGGTCAAGAAAACATCCTTTGCCAAAGGATGGAAGCGGATAAAATATATTTTATCCAAATGGGCTGTGAGCTCCTTTTCGGGAGAATTTGTCGGTTCAGATAAACCATTGTCATCAATGCGCCACAGTTTCACAATTCCATCGTCACAGGCCACGGCCAAACACTTGGGATCGAAAGGATCCCACTGAAAGTCCATGATGTTACTGCCATTAACCAGCGATGGTATAACTCCGTCCGGTAAACGGCCGGGACGACTCAATTCAAAGATTGCAATTTTGCCTCCAGGACCGGACAGAGGAACAGCAACTCGCTCATGATTCGCATGGAAACCATTGCATTCGCCTGGAATTTGGCGGCTTAAGTTGCGCAAGTTCTCTATGTGAGTTGACTTGTGGCCTGGCGTACCCTTCAAATGACGAAATTTGGAGACCTTACCAAATACTGTCGAAGTTCGTTTAGTGGATGTAATGGTGGTCTCTGTGGCTGATTTCTTAATGCCTTCCATGGTGCGTCGCTTTTCATCCAAAACCTTACCCTCCGGTACTGAAATGCGCTTGTTATCTACTTGAGTCTTCATTGGCTCAGTCTTAGAAACTTCACGTCGGCTGTAATTCATAATATTTAATGTTGAACGTTGACAAATGTTTTATTTAACTCACAGTGGAACTGGCGACTGCGCCTTTTCCTCTTGGGTACTTTTTGATCGGTTTTCATACAATCGTCGTCGCTCTGCGATGCTACTGCGAGCAGACGAAAACCTACGTAATTCTACCTCAGGCTTGTCTTCACCCTCCGTCGAATTTTCCGATGACTCTGAGTGATTCAACTCGAATATCTAAAATAAAATTTTGTTAATACGAATAGATCTACAAAGTTAAGGGTTAACGTGTTAGTGAACCTTATCAGGAGATTCATCTGCCGACTGTGGGATTAGTTTGTTATTTCAAGTTAGGGTAGAAAAATAAAAGAAGAAAGAATTGAACTACGATTTGTTGTCTAAAAGCGGGAGAACAAGAAACTTACCTTTCGTCTCTCTGAAGTTGTTAGCGATTTTGGACCTGAGTCTAGATCCGCATCTCCATTCCTTTGGGGTTTCTCTTCTAAACAAAACAATTAACGATTATTCACAACAAACCATTAAATCATAATCAACGAACTTTTTATTTCAATTTCCACGATAAGGTCTGGCTTATTCGATGCGGATGGTGACGAAGTTTCTTCTAAACTATTTAGTGTGTCTTGGGATCCCGGAGCTTGTGGGACAGCAAATACTTTGTCAAAGGACACATCACCAGAGTTACTAGAAAATGGCTTTGGTCCGAGCCTCGGCTATAGTAAAAAATTAATGTATTCTTGCATAATTTCAATAAAACAAAATGAGAGGTTATATAACTCTGTTGCATGCAAAATAATAATTTTAAAAAATTTACTAAAAACAAAGGACACAACACTTTGATTAGAACTATTCGAAAGAAATACAAACAAAAGAATGAAGAATGTATGAAACTTGCTGAGAGGATATCTCTACAGAACTAGTTGACCAACGCTTTAATGGTAGCATAAAGATCCTAATGCAACATCAAACCGAATTCTGTACTTATGTACGAGGGGCGGCTGATAAGTCCGCGGCCCCTGATACTTGGCTATGACTCATTATCTCACTTGTGTTAACACTAATTGCGACAATCCTTGGTAGTATAAATATAACGTTCTTTCGATAGTGAGACCATTGGAAAATTATATGTTGAAGATCAAACGTTATCATGTCAGCCGATTCGATTAATTTTAGTAATATTGAACACCTCGCCGTGATAAAGTACTTCGTAAAGAAAGGAAAAACGCCGAAAGAAATTTTTAAAGACATGTCATCAGTTCTTCAGGAATCTGCGCCTTCGTATACCATGGTCAAAAAATGAGCTCGCTTATTTCAACAAGGACGAGAGAGCTGTGAAGATGATCCCCGCCCGGGGCGTCCTGTGACGGTAGTGACGGAAGAAAATGTTCGAAATGTCGAAAAATTAGTACGGGCTGACCGAATAATAAAATTATGGCAGATAGCCGAAGAGTTGCAGGATAGCAAAAAACGGGTTGGAGAAATTATGCACGAGCATTTGAATATGAGAAAAATCAGTGCGCGTTGGGTTCCAAAAATGCTTTTCTGCAAGACAATGCCCCTATCATCACGGCGCGAGTTTCGAAGCAGGCCTTGAAGCAAAAGGGCTTCTCGGAAATTGACCGCCCACCCTACAGTCCAGACCTGGCTCCCAGTGACTATTTCCTTTCTTCCAATTTAAAAAAGGAGTTATGAGGTCGTTTATTTGCCGGTGATAATGAAATGAAGAAGGCTGTAGAAAGACATTTTAAGGGCAAAGAAAAGGAATGTGTTTTTGGCGGTTTAAAAGCTTTATACGCCAGATGTGAAAAATGTATTTTGTTTGAAGGACTATATTGAAAAATAAAAATAAAATATTCATACTTTTCATTCATTTAATGCCTTAGGCCGCGCACTTATCAGCCGCCTCTCGTATATAAACTTGCTGCATATCGACTTAGTCAAGAACAAGGACCATCCTTGCTTTCTCGCTCTACCCCCACTAACGACGAGTGACGGGCATATGTGGCCCATTATTTGTATCTTCTCAGGAAGTAGGGGAATAACCAGAGTGGTTTTAGGCCAAAATCAACAATTGACCAAAGCTTCGCTAACGGATTGCGTAGGTTTTCGACGCACTGTCATGCAATCTCTTAAACCCAACACAGGATTATAATAAAACTCCGTTTTTCTAATGACGAAAAACAATTATTGAAAAGGTAAATTTACCGAATATTATAAAATTATATCTGATTCCAACACTTTAACAAATGAAAGTATTCCTCATCGTCTCATTAATCAAATTAACTATAATAAAGTTGCTTAGGCAATCTGTGCTGCAAAATTAGGTAAAAAAAAAAGAGAAGCAAGAGAAGCGGCAATGAAATGCTTTCAACAAGTGCTTTAAAAAAAAGTGGAACAACAACACAAAACAAAATAAGAACTCTAAAACAAAAATAAAAAAATATAAACAAAACGATTGTAACGAAGACACGCTAACAACTGCAAACAACACAAAACCTTGTATGTGGACGCTGTGGTAGTCCTAGGTTTAGGGCGAGGCGTCTCGTCAGAGGACGAACTCTGCTGCGAATCAGGCAATGAATTATTTCGTGAAGTGCGTGGCATTGGTTTTGGCGGACTTGTCATCGAATGATCACTGCTGCATGAGTCCTCGGGAGATTCTTGGGATGAATTGTGAGAGACTACCCTCTGTTCTTCATGGTGATTATCGCCGTTTTGCGGTGAAATGTCCTTCTTCCTATTGGAAGTTGTATTCTTTTCGATATCGGTCTTATATTTGTTGTCAAACTTTTTCATTATATCGTTTCTTGAAAGCGCATGCGATTCATTGTCATCCTGGGTGTTTTCCACTTTGTCACTGATTCTGAGATCGTTTTTACCTGTGAGAGCAACTACTGGACTAGATGCGTGGCGTCCGTTTTGGTGCGCTTTCACATCTATGGGTTTCTTATTTTCAAAATTCTTTACCAAATATTTTAAATTGCCACGATGAACCTATTAACGGAGAATGGAATATGAAAACCCATAGAAACGTATGTGAGACAGCACCCAGCGATGATATGCTATAATGAGGAAAGGGAACCAATTTGCTTACCGTGATAGGAGCATCGCCCAGCTCGCGCTTAGTCGGATCCAAGCTCATTTTTGGTACGGGAATGTTAATGCCGTTCATCCATTCGCCGGCGGTTAAATCAGTCTTGTAACCGGTAGTCTCTGGATAGAGATCACTATGGAAATCTCTGTAAGTCTGTGGTGGAAAAGCGTTTTGTATACATGTCTTGTTAATAAGCAAAATTAACCCACCTTTCTTGGAACTTGATACATTATAGGAATGACCATGTTGGAAGTCAGTTGGAGGACTCTGTTTACCTCACCATCCATCACTTTCAGAGCCCTCTTTGGCACCAGACATGCACCCTTTGTCTGTTCACCGGTGTGACGTAAGCCTTCGATCAGGAAAGGATCCTTGTCACTAACCTCTAAGTAGTTGATAGTGGTGTCGCCTTTACCGGCAAGGAAAAGCATATTTGTATCAGGATCATAGAGAGGCATGAGGATACCAGTTGAGCAGTCTAATTCGAGAGTTTTTTCTGGCACAGAGAAATTACGCAAATCGCGAATGATTACTTGTCTAAGGCGAGCTGCATCGAATCCAGTAGATAATATGCGACTTTGATTGCCCAACCACACGACGCGGGAATCTTTAATACTCTGATGGCTCTCCCCAACCATTTGGATGGGATCACCTGCTACTCTCGGATCAAGAATTCGGACAAACTTATCTTTGCAGCTCGTGGCTAACGTAGTTCCGTCTTGCTTCCAACTAACCGACTGTATCACCTCAGGATGTTCGTTGTTAGCTATTGGAGAAATTATAAGGTTCTTTCTCAAAACTGCATTTAAGTTACTTACAAAATACTTCCTTCTGTGTGGTTATATCCCAAAGGCTAACGCAGCCTGCAGCTGTGGAATGTAGGAGGCAATCTGCTGTTGGATGAAAGCCGACTGTCTCAACACGACGTTGTTTGTGCGAAAACATGCATTCTGCATCCGACAGAGATGCCTCTAAACCTTTCTCTGGTATGTGCCAGATTTTAACCAAACAGTCTTGTGATGCGGTCGCTAACAGGCCATCATGAAATGGTGAAAACTCCAAGTCTGTGACAGTGTCAGTGTGACCATGCAGCAGAGGCATCGTTTTACTCTTCCTCCCACAGTCGTCAATTGGCAGCACCGCTAAACTGGAGCCCGTATGCTCCCAGTTGAATGCCATAAACGCAGCAGATGCGGCAATATTGTTCCCAAACGTCTGATAGGAGCCCACGCATATATCTCGAATACATGCCTCTGGCTTGGGCACAATGGGAGCCGCATTTTTGTACTTCGAAGCTTTAAATCTCCAGGCCATAGTCAAAAATTAATTTACAACCTAAAAACGAACAATTACTTAAGGTCAACATTGTATAAGAAATAGTTTAACATTTAATTTTCAACGACATTTCAGTAAACAAATGCCGAGGAAAGTAGCGCAACACACCGTGCGTGTTACGCCATTGCCTTATAGGAGGAAACGAGGTTCAACACAGCAAAGCATTGATTTTGAAAATAAAATCAGCACAAGAGGAATGTCGCATACTCCCCTTGTTGGCCTGAGGTGGGAATTAACCATTTTAAGCCAACTATCTGTAGTGGCTCTCACGTATCACATTGTTGTAGCCATGTGTAAAATTTTGTTCACAAAACTCATGAATATGGAAGTGGCGATTACACATATTTAGGATTTGAAAAGTTTTCCCTGAAAATGCATCCACGTACCTAAACTTTTCTTTAAGATTTTGGCTATTTGCGCTCTGACGCTTGTCAAGCACAAGAAGTACGTTTATTACCTCAGCCATTCTGCTAAAAACTAAGCTGTATCATCTCTCTTATGAAGAAATAGATGCAGTGCAGAATTCTTGTTAGTCAGATGTTCAGATCTCAGATGTGATTGCACAAATCAAAGTTATACCATCTCACATTAGCCCGTAGAAGTGCAAGAGTCAAGATTTTGTATCTCGCTATTTTTATGGTGTTTACCTGTTGCAGCCGAGATCCTCTGTTCAGTGCGCTTCTTGACTCCGCTTTAAAGTTAAATGGTATAACACCATACTGAGTATACCATCACAGGGTAAGATTGCATTTATTCGATTTCGCTTTAAGGGCTGCTTGACTGTTCCTATATGATAGGATTCGGCACCGAACTCATCGCCAATCACTCAGCAATTTCACGGATCACAAACTACTACGGCAAAAGGACTGTGACAACTACAACAGACAATAGAAGCAGCTTAGGTGACAGATTTAAGCAACAAGTCTTAAGCTTCCGATGACCGAACATCTTATGACGAGGCGAGATCAGCAGCCGCCTGATATGTGCTCATGCCCCACGGACAAAGACAACGGCACCAAAGCATGCTTTTACGCGCTCCTTGATAAGGCTTATGAGCAATGTCTTTTAATGCCAAAATAGGATATGAAAACATCTTTGGAAAGCCAGTTGGTAAGCACACCCTATACATCTGGGAACATATACTTACTGACTTTACTGTGGGTTGGAAAGGCACTATAGCCAACACACGGTTAAATAAATATTCACAAGTGGATGTGGCGGTCTCTTAAACAGCAATTCCCGATCCACAAGAAAGGAGACCTCCTTAACTTAGACAGTCTCTTTAGCTTAGCGTTGAGCACGAGTGGATTATAAACAAACAAGTAATCTGTCAATAACCTAATTGGTCCTTATCAGCGCGGTTTCAATTCAGGAAGGTCCACAATCGGATAAACTTTCACATTTCGGCAGCTGCTGGGTAAAAACCAAAAATTCCAAAAGGATAACCATCATTTCTTTAAGTGCTGCTATATGGCGCTGATCCGTTTAGCAAAGACGAATAAATATATGGGCTGTCTTTTTGGTGAGATTCAGCCACGAATTATGTGAGCTGTACAGCGGCATGGATCAAGTAAAAAATAACTAGATTAAGACTTTGTCAAATGTGGAGCGAAAATAGTAGAAAAGGATATCAACTCAGCCAACACGAAGTGCGCAACTAGAGGCACTTAGCTAAGGACTGGGTTTACTGGAGAGGCTTGTTGGTTGAGGCCCAGGTTGACTTTGAACTATAACGCCACCTCATTGATCCTTCTGTTACTGGACAAAAAAAATAAGTAAAAAAAAATACCCGACTCGGCAGCCCGTAAAAGATCAAGGCATAGCTTCTCACAGCCACTTGTGTTGTGCGTGCTATATTTCTCGCACAAATAAAAGAGATCAACTTTTTCATTGCCGATTCCGAAATAGTGTTAAGGCCGCGACTATTAGAGCCTGTATCAGCTAGCTCTGCAATCCACGTTACGCCACGGCGACCAAATAACTGAACTTAATTCATCATAGGAAAAAAGAAACATTGATAGAATTAAGCGACATCAATCTTCAAAGATGACCACCCCGGACCGCGTGAAATGGGCTTCCTTTGACTGAATTTCAAACGAATCAACCATTTTTGTTTGCTTTTGAAATAACCACCAAAAAGTATTTATAAGTGGAATTCCGTTTTCAAAAAGCCAGCGCGTGCAACTTGGAATCACAGTAAGCACCCACCCATTGGACCTTCCAACCCTGAAACAATGATAATGCCGGTTTTCGCAATCAATTATCGTGTGCGGATGACATACCCATATGGTGTCACAGATGAAACAAAAAAAATCATCAGTAGTTGATCACCACACGGTGTGATAACCGGCGATAAATTATGAATCATAAATTGTATTTATATTTGAACGAATCAATTATAGGTGGGGAGTGGCAGCCCAACTTATCACTGGCAAAACTTATCTGCCCACATGCAAACAGAAACTTGGACATTTCTCCATTTCAAATACATATGTGAGGGTGAGCATTCTAGAATGGATTTTGAAAGGCTGCAAGGAAAAGCAAAACAAGATACTTTTCCATTTCCAGGCCGGCTGAAAAAATCACCCTTTGTTACCCTTTTTCGAAAAACCAATGAAACAGAGAGAAATAATGGGAATGGAAATGGAAACTGCAAGAGCTCTCTTTGCTGGGTTGAGTTGAGTTGAGTTGAGTTGAGATCTCTTAATTTAACGCAACCCCTAAATTTCCTTTCTCTCCGTGAAATGGAACTTTCTCTGGCTGCTGCCGTGCCGCTGCGTTCGCCGCTGTCATGATTAACTACTTCTAAGCGTTTCCATGTTTATATAGAATTTTCTTGTTTTCAGCGCTGGTGTGCGTGCACAATGCAAGAAAAGAACGATTACTTTATGCAAAAGTGTAGAGTGGATTATAATTGCAATTTCTCTCCGACTTATGCGGCTGTTCTCAATCTCAATCCTTGGGCGAGTTAGTTGAAAGCCTTGAAATTAAAAAAAAAATAATGCACTTTCGTTAAGCCGCGTATTGGATCGCGCCCTAGTCCGGGGGGTCCATGCAATTACATTCTCACCACCTACCTGGGACACGATGTGTTTTTAATTTAATTGCCAGATGCACTTGACCACTACCAATGAAACTTGTACACACGGTTTTATAGATTGCCGTTGTAGCACAGTGAATTGAAGACATCGGCTGCATTACCTCCTATGCCACAGGAGGAATACATGTCGATGTCGCTACCGCTTAGTTACCTTTCCAGTTGGCTGATGATGGCCACTTACCTAGTTTAGCAACTTTCTTTGCGCGATTCTACCTCGTCTGCTGGATTGTTTTTCTCCTTTTTTTTTTATTTCGACGATAAATGTCCCCCCTTTCGGATGAAATTGGTGATAATCTGATACTGCTGCGAGGGCTCTTCTTCACACTTCCGGAGTTGCAGCTATTTTTTTCTTTTGTGCATTGATATCACTACTCACACCGTGGCACTGGGGTTTCAGTCGAATTGCTATTCTCGAAATGCAAATGCACTCGACGATCTACGAAAAGACTTGGTGAATGCACTTCTTATTTTTTTTTGTTTTCTTTGTGAAAATGATTAGAATTTATATTCACACGACATACGAGAGAACCAAGAGGCAGCACACACCCAATAAAAAAAGGAAAACACTGTGCAACTGAACTGAGAGCAGTTCTAGTTGTCCCTTTGTATATGTGGACGATGTTGTGTTGGAAAGTTTTCGAATTGAATCAAGTGACGTTATTCTCATTTGAAATGCTAGTAATCAGTTTAGTTTAGCATTGAGGTGATAAATGGAAATTATTTTTCGAAAAACATCACCGGGAACCGCGGAGCACAAATACCACACACCAAATACTGGTCAAGTTGGAACGAGAAAACTAATCGATACCATACAACACCTTCCTTGCGACAGTGACTAACTTTAGAAATCTTTTAAGAGAGACCTACATAGAATTTTCTCTTTTTTTTCGTCATTTTTGACGTTTCAATAAGTAACTGACTGGTACACTAAGGAACAACATAGTGGGGTGTGTGCTAAAGTAAACTTTAAAAGTTATTAAAAGAAACCGTAATATATGTACATACATATATACATATTATACAGGTACAATTATTGAAAAAAATGTGAATTCGTGTTTGTTGTTTTTCGGATATGTTAGAGATGTAGGTAGTTAAAGAAATAGTCTTCAAAAGCGTTGAAACTATTTGAAACTCACTAGAGTTGGTTGAAGTCCCCTTCTACTTGTGCCCGTCACTTAAGATGAGGCCTGATTTTACTATGTTGTCCCTCTGGGTTTCATTCGCAGACTTTGCATGACGGAACGTTGGTTTCCATTTCCTCTACTTGTCCTAGCCGTCCCAAATATCCCATGTGAATTTTTTCGTCTAAATCGAGTGACTGTTTAGCTCATATGATTCTTGCATGAATCTCTTCCTCCAAATCCCTTCCCCTCCTCCATCAACACAAATGGGACCGAGTATTTTACGGAAGATTTTTTGCTTGAAACGATTATGAATATCTTCATACGCCCTCGACAGTCCGTGCTTCAGATCATAAAGTAGGTCTGAGACGATTAAGGTTTTATATAGCGTCTCCTTAGTGATTCGGCATAGGAGGACCTTACTAATAGCTTTATCAACGTAAATAAACAGCGATTGGTAAGTCGTTGTCAGAAGTAAAAGCATCTAATATAAGGGTAGACGGAGTGAGTCAAAGTTATAGCTGTCCACAAAGACACTCTCTCCGATTTATCTTGCTAACAGCAAATGCTTGGATTTTTTTCTCGTTCACTGTTATCCTCATTTTGGTCGCTTAAATCTCATAACATGCGAACCCAGCTATGAAATGTAATTTCTGCCGATGGTATCAATGTTTGTCGGTGTACGCAAGTAGTTGCACAAACCTATGAAAGATCCTACCTGTCGATCTGCCTTAAGAGTTTCGGACAATTCACCCAACGCCCTCGTTGATTCCTAGTTTATTGGTCCGCTGTCGTGTTTATAGTACTGTTGCATTTGTCCCTTAGTCAGCACTCGCACTTTAGCAAGTTGAGTCTGAGTGAGCAGCAACCAGCACCTCTTTAGAAACTCCGTACATCATTCATGCTTTTTTCTGATCATATTTGGGAAGTAAGCCACCGACTTCATTACCTAGTCATCCCTCGCACCACCTTAAACAGTTTGATAACTAGACCGTCAGCTCCAGCAGCTTTGAATTACTTAAGCCTAGACAAGATTATTTTTACTTTGTGTATGTCGAGTAAACAAGTTCAGCTAACTTGCTTTAATAAAAAACACTTTAATATGACAATCGACTATTCTCCTCTAGTTAGTGATAACGTTTACAAAGTCAACTGCAACCTGCTTGACCTTTTTCAATCTCCATCTGTGAAAAACAGTTATAAGAAAAGAATCCAAACTATTTTTTAAAACATCGATATTATGGTTTCTTTATTTGAATTTCTAATAAGTTAGGATTGTTACATAGGGTTCACAGATACATTATATTCAAAACATCATCGTCAATACAAAAAACTACCAATTATAAAACACAATATGTTGATCTATTTCTCTCCGTATAGTTTATTTTTGGCTTAAAATAACTCAAAATCCACACTCGGCCCTTAGCACACACGATACAGTCTCAGTGTGTGTAGTCATGGTTTTGTATTTAAAAGGAAATGAGCGATGTAAAACATTTAAGATATTTTTATATATAATACATAATGCAAACCCTACTTTTACATAAGAACTAGACACAATCTTGTTATATTGTATTTTTATGTTTATTTTAGAGTTAAATGTTCTTTTTTTTTTGTTAAAACTAAGAAAAAACAAATTCATAGGTACCGATTCTAGTATTTACAAAGATTTTTTATATACTTTTTAGAATACAAAATCCAATGACAAATAAAAATAATTTAATACAGTTACGATATAGTATGTATAAAAAATATATATGTATAGGTATGGCATTAATGTTAATAGTATTTGTAAAAGCATGCCCGGTGAATAAATTCATTCAAGATTACAAATTAACATTAGTAACAAATGCAAATCAAAAAAAAAAAACAATAAAATTAAAAAAAAACATAAATAACACATAAAACATATTTCAGACCTGTTCTACTTAACCTAAACTAATTGCTTACGCTTAAAATTGCATTTTAAAAAAATATGTATACACTTATTACAAATAACTTTATAAAGATAAATGTTTACTTCTGGTGTAAAATTTTCAAGTTCACTAATAATAAAAGTTAATCATTTTTTTAGCACAGAATTTCGATTAGTTTTTTTCTTGCGATTTTGTTTTTCTGAATGTTATAGTTGTGTCTTATAGAATTGCAGAACTTTTAGACTTATTTTCTTTTTGTAAATTTGCATATCAACACATTGGCATAAATATACTACATAGTTTGTTCTTGTATAAACACAGAAGAACGCCGCTAAAAACACACTTGTGCTTAAGAAATAATATTTTACTTTTGTTGCTTTATTTTTATATGTATATAGTATGTACATATATGTTGTAGGTTTGTAGTAGTGAACGCTAAATAAATTAATAAAATTTTGATTCGTGTTTTCATTTCCATGCCTGTGCGTGTAAAATGAACTAATTCAGAAAGTCAGATTCGAAAAGCTTAAGTGATTAGAATTACACATCGATTGGATTGTTTGTGCATGAGGAAATCATTAGCATAAAATTGCATGTGCTTATTTCAACAATAAATATCATACGTACACATATGTTTGCTTGTTTTTTTAATTCCTAATTGTTAAGACAGTCTTGTTTCTATATATGATTTGATTAATAATAGTTTGTAACAACATTAATAGAATTTCATGTCTCATTTAGTTTGCCTACACGTAAAACCATACACACACACGAAATGAGTTATTAGTTTTGTTAAATTTCTTAAAGTGGTTTTACACAGATGTTGCGATTTGTTCGTTTAACCTCGGACAAGTATATGTAAATAGGGGAACAGGGAAAAGTAGTCAGGGTGAGGAAAAGTTTAAAATTTAAATTTTGGTATAATTCGTTTATGTTTGTTCGGTTGGCTTTGGTCTCAGGTGCAGCAAATAGCTGCCTCACCACATCATAATTTCGTTGTGTTAATTAGTAACTGATCTTCAAAGTATCCACATTAGAAGTCACATGCATATTTTAATTAGGTTAACGATTACGAGTTATAGTTGCAATATTAGTCTCAATTTTGCACTGGCCTGCGGCCTCGGGGTTTAATATTTTCTGAAATTTGCCACATTTGTTCCTCCCCGAGGAAATTCTCGAAATTCTCAAAGAACCGAATTATTCGTTCGTTTCTTTTAAATGGATATGAACTGAAAACAAAAAAAACATATCATGATTCTGGTTGCAGTGATTTTTTTGGAAACATACCACTTTTTGAAGCGTTTCATGTTGACTATTATGTTGTGTTGCTGCCAGCGTTTGGAAAAATTGATGACTCCATCCTTAAGATAATCCGGATTTCCAACATGTACGAATGTCAAATCTTGGAGCACAAGACCTCTGCATGGAAAATATGAGTTTAGCAAGCGTAATGAATATCTCAATGTGAACTTACATGTATGGGATGCAAGGTGGATTTGTTTCGGCCAGTGCTTGACGATAAATTCTAAAACTAGAGCTGGAATCGATTAGTGCGCAGTATTCCTTCAGACCTTCAGTTATTGTTTTGTGCCACTCTAATCTGTAACATACAAGTTTAATTAAAATATATCAATACATGTATATTGAAAGCAGAATCGAATTTTTGTTATAAAAACTCTGGCCTTTTGGGACCTAATAACGACCTCGCTTATGAAAGTGGGTATGTGTTTAGTAACTCAGTTCCTTAACTCGTAACCAGTTTCTTAACACGCAGGACATTAACAGAGAAGTAAAGTTTTCGGAGTATTCTTCCCGTATACCGACCATATACCGCCGCTTTGTGTATACAAAAGACTGGGAATCGTAAACCATTTTCGGTAACAGAACCAGAATATTGCTGTAACCGTAAAGCTTTCGAATCGAACACCTAGATTCTGCATTGTACGATGTTTTTACTACGTAAGTCGAGAGGCTGGCTCGCAGAGCTAGTGTCAACAAGGAAAATATTATCTTCAACATTCAATGCGAATTTGAGGCATTCCTCAACGTTTCAAACCAATTAAAGACACAGCAAAACAATTGGTTTCAAAATTCAAAACCCAAAATACAAAACAAACGCTTTATATATGAACTAGCTGGTACCCGCGACTATGTCCGCGTGGAAAAAAGTCAGGAAGTTGATAATTAAGTACAGACTTTCAATTCCTCATATTACCTCCTTGTAAATAACATTCCTGGTTTTTCTTTCTGGCTCTAGGATTCGAATCAACAAAAACAATCACTCCTCAGATCCAACCATCTACTTTCAAACTCTGCTCCTGTGCTTTATTGATGGTCATGGCGCAGAAAACCTTAACGGAAAATTGCAGACGTTTGAATTCAAAACGTATCAGGGGAATGTGGGGGATGAAGACGGTTTCTCCTTATTTGAAGCCTGCGAAAATGCTGGCTTCGATTACTTGTCTGTGCAGAGTCTTTAACAGAAGCCATTGCACAATGCACTCGAATCCCTCTAAGTCGAACCTCTTTTAATTCGAATTTCCCTCTAACTCGAATTCTTTCACCCTATTTTTGCATTTCCTTCAGTTTTCCTTCGAAAAGTCATACTCCTAGTCGAATTAATTCTAAGTCGAAAGTCCTAACTCGAATACATTCTTTAAATACAGAAGAAAACAAAAATCACCCTTTCGCAACTTGCAATATTATACACACAATCTCATACACAGGCTGACGCGTCATATCAGTGCGCTGTTCTTATATCTACCTAAAAAAAAAAGATTCCATTAAAAACATGCCAGGAGAGAAAAGTAAACATTTGACATACCAACCGCCAAATTATTACCCTCTTCTCACGAACAAAAAAAAAAAACACAACGCAGAATAAAAAGGAATGAAAAACTACTGGGCAAAACAAAAACAACACACGATCACAAACTGATGTGTCTCACTTTATTGAAAACGATCATTAAGAGGTAACGATCATTTAGAGCCAAAGAGAGAAATAAAAAATCAACAAAAAAAAAAGAAAGTAAAACCACCCTTAAGCAGAAGAAATCACGAACACGATTTGCGAACGATCCGATGTGCTGCTGGCTGAATGGCGCAGATCAGTGGTTTTCTATGGACACAAATAAATGGCTGTTTCCTAAGAAAGAATGCATTTTTAGAAATAGAAATTAAGCCTATATCTTAAGTCAGGACACAGAATATCTACTCACGAAGTTTTATGCAAATCCGTTTAGCCGTTTAGGCGATACGTTGGAACAAACATCCAAACATCCAAACTTTCACAATTATAATATTATAGTAGGATAGTAGGAAGTAGGAAGTAGGATAGGAAGTAGGAAAGGATAGGATAGGATAGGATAGGATAGGAAGTAGGATGAACTTCCAACATAAGTTTAGAGGCACTTTAAAGGCGTTATAACTATGCAATCGACTTCAAAACTAAAAATAATAGATATAAATTGTACTTATAAAATCCCCACATAGATACACAAATAACGTGGATTGATATGGTTTTGGTTTTTTTATCACACAAACCTAGTTATGTTCGGTATAGTTTTAAAAGTCGACTACTATTCTCGATATTCCAGTTGATGCCCGCTAGTTGCTTATGCGAAGCAAAAAATTATACGTTTGTCTTTAAACACTCACCTTCTTATCGGCGCCGAGTCCAAAGCCGACAATAGCGCCAAATATGAATTATAGTTATTCATTTTGCGCAAATGTTTCATTATTTTTATGAATTTTATCACATGCTTCTCCCTATCCTTTGCATCGGGTTGCATTAGAATTTTAGAGCGTGCCCAATAAGACATCTTGTTGAAATGCTCCGTGAACTTATTTAGATTAGGAGATTTCTCTTCACATTGCTCTTTGGCAAACAATAATACTTCCGGTATCTCGATCTTCTGAAAGAGTTCTGCATCGAGCAGTGTCATTTGTTCGGCAATTTCCAGCGATTTCAAATCCAGCAATGTAGGCTGATTCGCCGTAATGCACCGCTGTTCAGATATGTAGCTACCATATAGTTTCTGTTCCCTGTAGGTCATCACCTAAAATATGGAAATATAAATTAACAAATTTGTTGATATTCACTTGATTGCACACCAGCCTAACCTTTTCTACAATTGTGTTCCTTAAGAGTTTAGCCATATAAAGTTCACCAGAGCACACTAGTTGATTGACAAATTCAATTAACAGCTCTAAGAGTTGTTTCACTAAATCCGTTGATCTGGAAAAAGAAATATATTCCTATAAGTTAATTAATCCAGACACACTACATTAACTTACGTCAAGTCATTAACTACTCTAACTAAAAGAGAAAATGTCTCCTTAGCAGCTTTCTGCTTCTGATCGTTATTCAGCTGACAAAAGAGCACTGTATAGCGACGAGATAGTTTTTCAATCAAATCCAACGGTTGAATAAAGGTTCTAAACGTGGTGATAAATGCTTCGCAGAAAGCTGAAATAGAAAAAGAACAACTTAGTCAGACTTGTCCCCCACCTAAAGCATGCAGATATTTTCAATAAGTGCAAAGCCAGATCGTTAATGAATTATAAAAACCATTTGAGGTTAAGAGACAGACTTATAATCTCTCTTACCATCTTTTTCGTCTGCTGGATTAGCAGCGTTAAAAGAGATAGTATAGTGAAATAGCAAAGAAGAAGAAAAAAGAGAAAAGCTTAAAACAGAACAGCATTTCGTGATTTTTTTTTTGTTTTTTGTAGATGAGCTTACAATACAGTGTGATCGAAGTTGAAGTTCATTTCTTTTGATACGTAGTTCCTCTTACCATTATCAAAGTTTTTCTGCACTCGGCAAGCGTGAACAATTAGAGCATCTAAGAATCCGCCCTTGACTTCGGGACCATCTTCTCCGTCCTTCTTTAGAATCATATATGCTGATATGTCCAGCTCTTCTATTAAATTCGGCAAAGTATCCTTGTTAACGGAATTTGTTGGTGAGCAGTCCTGTGATAAATCTGTGAATAATCTGTTTCTTTTTCCATCATGTACTTCACATACCTTTTTATAATATGAATTATTTCGAAGTATAACATCGATACCCTCGTCCTCCTCATTGGTGTTGTCAGTGTTGGAAACTGGTGAATCTTTGTTATGTTCGTGTTGTTCTTCTGCATTGTCTGGCAGAGGACCTGAATCATTGCTTGCACTGTGGTACTCCTCATCACAAATATCTCCACCTTCTTCGCTCACAGTGGACATTTCAGTGCCCGCTGCCGAAGTTATCACACGAGCGATGCGGCCTCCTTCCTGATATATTTCCAAAGCCATCGCAGGCTTGGGACTTTGCGGCGGAGTGGTAATTATTGTTGGCGTTGGAGTTGACCTTATCCGTTGTTTATTCTTTGGTGGCAGTGCTGGAGGTATTTCATTGATTGGTGACGACGTTAGCGATGACTGTGTCGTCGGTGGCTTACTAACAGAAGATAGACTAACAACATAATAATTAGTTCAGTTTCTCACCATGATTTTGTCTTTTTAAACTTACTTCATTGTCTGACTATGTGATATGTTGCGACTTACGTTGTAAGTATGCACGGAATGACGATGCAGTTCAACTGATCTAGATGTGGCTGAACAAATCTCCATGTATGCCAAAACTAAAATTGTGTTATAAAAAAGCTATTAGCAAATAATCAAGTAGTATTGGAGCAAAGGGATGAAGAATATCACGGTATTACTTCGTAACACGCTGTAGAAGCAATGAGCTTAGTGAATATTTATTTTCTTAAAAAAATCTAATGTCGAGAGGTTTATAGATAGGAAGTTGGCTATTAGAAGTTCGGAAAGAAAAACTTAACAACTAGCAATGTTAAGGCAAGAGGAAATGAATGAAAAAAATGTCTCTGTCTAAATTAAACAGCTTTACAATAAAGTAAAGGATAATGCAGCATATTGAATACGAATGTCAATAGAAATGTCAGGTAATCGATAAAGACTAGAGAGGACTACCATCTTAAGTCTCTACGAAGAAATACAAAAACGAAAAAGAACGAATAATACAGAAGCATAAAGAAACCTCCAAGAGCTAAATTTTTTATTATGAAGTTATCAATCTACCTATGGAGTACCGTAATAACACCAGGCAGGCACCGACTAACGTCAACCTACCGATGTCCAGTGTTGTTACTGCTAATATGTATGAATTGTGTTACCAAGTGGTATCCATCGGATACTGGTTGCTATCCAAATGACTAGCTGAACTTATTAGCAGGAGTGTTGATTAAGAAACTAAAATAGCAGCACTGTAAACTCGAAAGCGGATGAATTCCTGAGATGAAATTAAAGGTGGCGGAACGGCAACAGCACCTTATTTGGGATACTTCGACATACTCAGAGCTCAGGCCGATATGTATTTGCAAGGATTTGTCAGGGCCTTAGAAAAGAGATGGTAGCGGAAATGATCACTAAGTGGAACTGGCGCTTCGGGGTTTTACCATTGGGATAGGTGACCAGCCATGTTATATGGAGAATACCACTGCTTCGGCACGTGGAATGTGCATGCAAGAAAACTGAAGAAACCCAAATCGAATCAGAAATCTGTTTATCGATTTTAGGACCACCTATGACAGCATTTATTGGGACGACCTTTACAGAGCCCTATCTAGTTTTCCATTACTTTGGAGATGGAGAATTCTCGCTGCTCTATTAAGTGCGGTAACAATCTCACTGCGATCTTTGATGCCAAAGAACAATTTAGACATGTGACTTCTTTAACATCATACTTGAACGAATTGTGCGAAACGTTCAAGCCATGCGAGTGTGTTATAGCGGCATGTGTTATAAAATTTCATTAGCATTCCACGCTAACTGGAGACAATTCGTGTTGTTGCCGTTGCTTATAATTCACATATGTAATTCAAATGTTCCCAACCTCCTGATGTCATCATAATTTATCAGTTCGATCAACTCTTCAAGCCATATGTCACTGCCATTTTTATTCCTTGCAGCAGAGTTGACATTAACTCTTGCAGTTGATCTACTGTATTTATATGTATGAAAAATAAATGTTGCTTGACAGCAGGAGTTAAACGCAGAACCCTCAGTGTGACAAGTGATAATAGGCTTGTTTTTTTGAAACCTAGCTAGCCAGTCGTTCATTTAGACGATTCCCAGCCAGCAAAACCCAGTCAATGTTTTATACCGTCAAGTTGGTACGTATGATTTCGTTCCTTTGACATCGGCTGTCAAACTGTCAAAGTATTCGGCATTAAACCAAATTGTACTCAGACGCCGGTCAAATGTCAAGAGAACAGAACAATTTGGCAGTGATACCAACGCTATAAATTAAAAACATCGCTTCCGGCGCCCCCTGGCCATGGGATACCGTAGAATTCCTAGCCAGTTGCTTTTGACTGGGGATAAAATCAAGAGTTGTAGCCAGCTGGTTGTTGTATTTGTTTTACGTATAAAATTAGACTTTGCTAGCAACAACTGGCTGGCTAGGTTTAAAAAAAAACACGGCTAATGTATACCACTACACTATGGCCATCATAGTTTCTACTTCATCATAATCGTTATTTCTTCCTAAATGAAGGAAAATGCACAACTTAATGCAGACCGAAAAAATATAACACGCTTAATTCTCAAAAATAAAGATGTTCCTAAAAGCAATGTTAAAAAAACAGAAAATCAGAAAGGAATTGAAAAAACTTTTTTAAGGCGAAGCCTGTACAGATGTAAAACACTCTCTAGGAAAATAACTAACTAAAAACCAAGAACTGTATTCCTATATTAGATTCCACCTCAAAATGTTTATTTAACAAATTTAAATGTAAACAGAGCTTTTTTAAAAAAAAATTATATTGGGCCACATCTACAAACTGGCAACGCATACACATTCATATGTGTGTATAAAAAATATAAAACGTTAAAATTACACAAATCTAACATTGATAAACGAAACAAAAACTTGTTTTCAGTGTGTCTCAATTTGTAAAGTATGTCCTCTGTTTATGATATAATGATCTGTGTTTTCTTGTTACTAGCGTGGCACCCGGAACACATTTTAATAACAAAAAAGAAACAAATATGCGAAAGCAAATTTCCAAATCCAAAATGTTGTATTTTATGAGCATGTGAATGCACATGTACTATGTATGTGTCGATTGTTTGTTTCATGAATGGTGGTTGTTGAATAAAACGAAAACGAAAAACAAAAGCAAAACAATAGCAAATCTTTCCAACCACTTAAACTTACCCGAGAAGGCCACACTTTGAAACACTAAATCATTAAAACAAACCATATGCGTTAGAGTTTTTCTAATTACAATATTTGGTTTAACAACAACAGAATTATTAAATTCCCTATCACTTGATTCTAAAACCTTCGATCTAAATTGAATACAAGTACAAAAACGAAAAAAAAAAATAAATAACATAAAATAACCGCATTGGAAACTTACTGTGCTTTTTCTTCACAGGCAAAGGTGGCGGCTCCTCAAGACTTGGCTCCATGGCAAAGTTGTGACACTGACGTGGATCGATTAAGCTTTGATGTTTGCTCTGCCATTGGTAATTGAGCGGGGTTGAGCGGAGCTCGGGAAGTTCATTTTGTTGACCACCAAATACACTGGAATAACATTTATAATGAATAAAGTTCTATTTGGGATAAAGTGTGTTTTACAAACCTCTGAACATCATCGATTTCATCGAAATTATCGTACTGCGAAAGATGCTTATCCTTAGCTTTTGATATTTTCGGTGGTAGAGCTGGAGGAATCAAGTCGGACAAAGAAGTTGAAAACATATCGTCCGATGATGAGATATCCAAACTATTAGTCTTAGTCAAAGAAGACATACTCTGTTGGACATTGATCTGTTTCTCTGATTTCATTGAACTCTCAAAGTGATCTGGACTAGCACTGCTGTTACTGATTGAGTTGTTATCGTCATTAACTCCGCTGCTTGTTTTGGAGAAATTCATCATGCCGTTGTGTGATTCGAGGCCAGAAAATGTTGCCTGATTGTTGGTCACCGATAGGGAAGAGCTGGAAATACGAGTAACAGTCTTCTGCTGATGGGAAGCTGTAAATTCCTGACTATTTTCACTCGCATACTGACTACCAGACTTTTGAGATTGTACACTATAATCTGACGATCGCTTCGACACACTCTGGGTACTAGTTCGGATAGACTGCATCGAAACAAAACCTGAAATAATGACTCATATATAGGTGTTGCTCAAATTATATACAACGAATGAAAAGAAAGATAAAAGCCAAAATGGACAAGTAAAGAACAAAAAGCAAAACATTTGTTGAAAAGACAAAAATAAGGAAAAATCCAGAGCAACAGAAAAACACTGCTATTTTTAAAACAACAAATGTACCCGATTCATTCGAATGGCGGTTGGTTTTTCGCATTTCAGGCTTCTCCACGACAGCGTTGATCAGTTTTTCTGGGTCCTTCTTGTTTTGTGGTGATTCTATGAATGGAAATTATTATAGTGAAACCATTCTTGCATTGGAAACTCGTATTTTTGGCTACTTAATCTGTTGTTAATCATATGACAAAACTTACTAAATGCAAGCATCTTCTCTACATCATCCTCAAGGAATTGATCCTCTGAAGATGTTTCCATAGTTAGTGCTTTTAGCTCTTCCTCCTCACGTGAGTGATTCAAAGCTGAATCCAGTGAGCATTGACTAGAATTTTCATCTGGCGATCTAGAGCGCACCGAAAGACTGTAAACAGAAATAAATAATAATAAGTAAATGCGTACATAAGAATTTATAGTTCATTTTACTGGTCCACTCCATAGTTAAGCATCGAAAAGTCTGAACTAAAGTCCAGTTCAGAATTAATGCTGCTTGCGTTGTTCTGACTCTGTTGACTTCGACGTTTAGGCGGTAAGGGTGGTGCCACAATTGACCTATTAAAAAAACGGATGCAATTGTTTTGTGAACCGTTACAAACATATTTTCAATTCAAACAAAATTCACTTTTAAAATGGGACAAATATTATTTAATTTCTTACCTGTTGGGAAGTGGGGGTTTCGGAGGTGGACTAGAATCCCTTAAAATGCTTTCAGTACTATGTGATGCCCGCATAGGATTTGAATTTGCTTTTTCTAAGATATCACGATCTCTGTAAACCAAACAAACAATTATTATTGACGAGACAAAACAATTAGGAGATTATTTACGTACTTGGGAGTAAGCGGTATATCCGGTAATGATGTCCGTTGGCCAACCATTTCAACCGGTGGTCGCATTAGATTATTTGGTGAGATTTTATTTTCAGATGTTGTTGCTACATACTTTAACGAACTTTCTTCTTTCTCTTTTAACTTCTGTTGGGCTAAGCCTACTAGATTCTAAAAGAGAATAACATTGACGATCGTGTCCAGTGATGACTATAAATCTAACAAACCTTCACAGCTTCATCAACTAGGTCGACGACTTCTTTGACATTTTCTTTGCTTAATGATGTACATTCGCTTGCCTCTTCGCAGAGCAAAACTTCGTCACATAGCTTTATTAACTTTCCTAACGACATGTACATCTGCCGCGTAGCTGACAACATAACATTGCTATTCTCTTTTAGAGTGTATGACTGAATAACTGTTACGAGAACATAATCCTTTGTAAACACTTTCAAATAGATCATAGGAGAAATCGTCATTACCTGCAAACATACTAGCAATTGTTTCCAAAATCACAGTTCCGTTGCCTGGCAATACTTCCAGTTTTTTCTTTGAGATCACATCGCGGAAATGCTTTAGAGCATTTTGTATATCCTTGACATGCGTCTCGAGTGATTGTGAAGAGCGAACTACATCCTCTGCTGATGGTGGTTTGGAGTGTTTGCTTCGCGGACTGTGCGGGGAATGCGGCCTAAATAGAATACAGATGTAACAAACGATAGAAAGTGAATGTTGTTTAGTTTTTTTCTATTTACCTCCCCAATGTGTTCGTGGGCGTCCGCATCAGCGATATCTTCTCAAACAGATCGTCTTTGAATGATTTAGCTCGGCGCGCTAGTTTAGTACCCTTTAGACTATTCTTATGACCCGATGAGCCAATCGTCGACGAATTGGGCGTCGATGGCGAGCTGACGTTGTTGTCTAAACAAAAATACAAATCAACATTAAAACTTTCTCCATAAGGCCGAAATTAATTTGCGATTTGCATCCATTCTTGCTGGACACAAAGCATAATTGAAATTCTTGAATGGTTTCACTTTATATTCAAAATCGGTAAGCACAACCAAATCCGTAGTATCACTTACATCGGGTGACATTTTTTATAAGTACCCTTGGCTTCGATTTCCTTTTCAAATATCGCCTATCCAATGAATACGAATATATCTTTTGCCTCTCCACCTGAGCGCAATCGATTAGAAAAGTTTCATCGAATTCAGGCATTGCATAACGATCATTAAAAATTTAAATGAATTTCTCGGCACGAAGAGAACTTAGCAATTTTATAATAATTATTTATGTACTACCGCGCACGGCTGTGTGTCTGAATTGAGATTTTTAAAAGTGAAATTCTTTTGTTTACACTTGCAAAAAGGAGTGACAAGATTGAATGAAACGAAAGAGGAAGGAAAACCGCACTTTCAAGTATGTAGTATGTGGCAACGGTGGCGGTGGTCTTTAATTTTATTTTTTTTCTTCTTATTTCCTCCCTATTCATCATGCAGAAAGAAATACCAAAAAACTAGTTGTTCAGAGAAATTGAGAAAAAATTCACAGTAAGTTGGTATTTTTAGCGCAAATTTGTCAATCTCTTTCTATGACTGATCCGACGAATGAGCGGACGTAGTCTCCCAACACATAATCGCTATCGCAGGCTAATTAAAGTTCGATGACGATGACGATGTCTGCCGTCAGGGCTCTCTCACTTGCGCTTTAGATTAAATATCAGTTAGTGAAGTGGCGAACAGCAGAATATCAATGTAAACAAAAATACAAAAAGACTTGAGACAGACAGTATCACTATGAAAATGCGACACACAGACATGAGTTTAAAAAAAAAATAAACAGAAATCTCATCACAAAACGTCGTTGTCTCTTCTCTAGCTACAATATCGCGAAAGCGAAACACGTCCTTAGGCAAGTAGAGAAGAAAAAAATCAACCGACAGTCAACTCGTACACGGCGCCAGCAGGTTGATGATTGAAAATTAATTGCAAAGCTAAAATATTGTACATTCGCTAATTAGAAAGTTATTACCTAGTGTATGCAGTGCAATGACCTTGAATGGTCAGTGTGAGTCACTGGGCTTAAATTAGGTTTGCCTTTACCTTATCTGATATCAGAAACCTATAGCACAGGTCTGACTCCGAATTTGTTTTCCTTTCACGACAACAGTGTTTGATCAAGTTATCTCTACTTCTTTAGACTAGTACGTTCTGCGTTAGAATGGAGGCGGTTTAGATCACTTTGTTTCTACGTAAATCCAAATTTCTGCAACGTGTAAGCACTTTCAACCGTTTTATTGCAGATAAAAAAATGTTTCATTCGGATAAATATAGAAACGCGTTGCGCACAACAAAGAGCTATTCAAACACCGTCTTCAACCCACAGTAGTCGGAATCGGAATCGTGAGCCGTGAGCTCGTGCCAGTACTTGAGTTGAGCTTTCCCTAGAACTCTGAGTGAATATTGTAATTATGTCATGCTTGAGATGACTAATTAGTCAAGTATTTCGCGTAAATTGTTTACAAATGAAATTGTTGCGCGACCGTATTGTCTTCGCTCAGTTCGCAGCTGTGCTCTGACTCCGTTCGGACGATATCTAACTAACTCGCATTCCATCAAGATCGTCGTCTAATACACTTCACAAACTGAATTTAGATACATGCCCTAAGCAAATAAGATACACAATATACAAACAATGAAAAGAAACTAAGCACTTATGATCCAACACAGCATCACATAAGTTTACAGCGGCCATAAATTATTTGTTACTTTTTTGTTATTCTCATTGTGCACTCTTTTTTTTATTCATTTTATTTTATTTTGCTTTATTATTATTCAGCAGTGAATTAATTAAATTGACCGACAAGTAGGTGACTCCTTGGTGATACATACATATATTCTATTTGAACATTTTATGCTTGTACTATAGCAAAGGAAAATAAAAAACAACACGCATATCATGAAAATTGTTGATAAATAAAATTTAAGAATAAATAAACTGTATGTATGCGGAGACGAAAGCAAATCCTCGACGGGAATTGTTTAAAAGAAAAATAACACCATTCTGTTGAAGGCCCAGAGGTACACATACCAGCTTTCTGTGCAGAACTCATTGTAATTGGTTAATTATTTCCGATTTTTTTAATAACTAGGTAAATACTGGTGTTTTCATAGTGAACTTAATAGTTTTTAACATTTTTTTAACACACAATTTTGGATTTTTCTCTGGAAGAAAAATCTTCTGTCACCAAACTGACGGCTGAGCTGACGACATTTTGATTTTTTTTTTATATACCCGCTGAAATTGGTAGTGTCATTGCCAGATTGATGAGAAATTCACAGGTGAACATTTAGGATATCGAATTGAGGTTCCGAATTTAAACTGAGGGGTAAGAGTTTTGGAAGACTTCATGGCCTTGTCGCTTTCTCTTCTTCTTGTGCGTCGCAATCGCATCTGAGACCAAACTTGTTCTGCTGCGTTGTTTCTCCGGGTAAGATTCAAAGGCACTTCTGACCGTAGGGTACATACATACAAATCCTAGTCATTTCATAAGTCCAACATGGAGTTCTTTGACTATCTTCATCTTCTTTCGATAGTTCTGTGCTTCGGCACCATGAAGAAAGCCTGCGATAATTAAGGTCTGTTTCTGTTCCAGAAATTATGAAGTCATGGTAGATTTCATCTAGAAATATGTTCGCTGTCATGTTTATAACATTGCTACTTTTATGTTTTGGTCAATAATCGCTCTTATAAGTCCAGGAAGTCGAGTTTGGGTGGATGGCAACCAAAATTTGATGGCTCGTATGTAAAACAAGCACAGTTAATGCGTAGTCCAGATCGAGATACTTAAGTCTTGTATCAAGAGATTATTTTGTTATTAATTCGTCAGCTGCACTATTCCCCGGACCATGCCGTTATTTGTGCTTGGATAGAGAGTTGATTTAATTAGTCATTTACATAAATACACACAGAAAACTAAATATGTGTACCATTGCTGATAAGTGTAGTTCGAGTTTCTTCCTGAGCTGAAGATTAATATTTCTTTTCAAGATATAAAATTATCATTTTATGAGTTGACGACATAAATAATGGCTAGTGCGACAGCCCGAGGGGGTCTTTAGTCCTTAGGATAGGTTTTCCCAAAACAAATGTCGATTGATAACACTGGGCTAATATCTAATACTGGAGGGAATTGTTCTAAGAGCACCGCACATGCATGCTTACGGATCTTCGCCCTTGTGCTTAGAACCTCACCCTGGGATTGGGTCTCGAGCCCTTTGGAAAATTTTTATTGGTACGTTACGAGAGGTCGCCTTGGCTCAGTGGTTAATGCGTTGGTCTGCTGTGCAAGCGGTGTGGGTTCAAGACCCAGCGATGTCCATCGAACATTTTTCGCGCCACTATCTCTCGTCGTGGAACGACAAGCCTCTGGGAGTAGAATTTGTAATGAAAGAACTTCTGAATTCGACGTTCGGAGTCGGCAACAGATTGTATGTACCTTCCATTCATACGAAAAATGTAACACACACAACATGAATGCGAATGGTTGCGAGATGCTGGGCCTTGGCTAATCCTGAGCTGTCGCGCTAGCTATTTATTTTTATTTTAAGCTACGAGGAGTGTTTCCAATAAATCACTTGTATCCGGCAGCGGAAGAATTCTTCAAATAGAATCAACGTTGCGTCTACACCAACTACAATACATACAATGTACATATAAATATATGTATCGAACTGCTAAGCGAAAACCATGTTTTGGGTATTAGAACTTATTCGGAGCTCAGCCCTGATGTGATACAGCAGGAATAAGGGTTGAAAGTTTTATAACTTCAACAAACACCCCAACATTATTTACAATGACGCTAGTACTGGGATCACTGAGGACCCTAAATTAGGAGCCCTTTCTCAAACAACCAAAGCTGTACACCCTGTTTTCCACCATTCCAATCCATTCACCACACTTGTATCAAAAATGACAGCAAACGTGGACATAATTGCACACGTCAAAGTTGTTAGGGAATTTTTACAACTTTTATCGCGTTCGTGGGTAGGGAGCTATTTCTTAGATTAAGTTTTTCTCAATGGATTTTCTAAAAAGTGGAATAAAGACGGTCCTTGGCACCACGGAAACCGGCCAACAACCCAGTGTTGCAGAAACTGTAAGTGGAATCCTGGCAATTGATTGCATAAAAAGTGTATGAAAGGAAATCGTGTTTTAACTAAATATCCAATTGATAACAACTACATATAAATCGTTGAAAATGCATTCAAATTTAATTAAATCCAAGTTTCCAGCCATAATTCCCTGGGAACGGTCTCAAAATTACTTTTGAAGGTCAACACGGTTTATAATTAGTTAAAAGTTAAATTCGAACAAAACCTTTTGACACACATCTGCTTCCTATTTTTATTGCATGTGTAATCGAAATCGAAATTGTCGACCTAATTATAGGTGGAGAAGCTTGTTGACAGAGTGACTTCGTCAACTCTCCTCGAAGACCGGCGTGATGCATGCCGAGCACTGAAAGCACTTTCTCGAAAATATCGCATTGAAGTCGGTGCCCAGGGAATGCCTGCACTCATTCAAGTGTTGCAGAATGATTGCCAAGATTGTGAGATCCTCAGTTATGCGCTTGACACGCTGTGTAATGTTATGTCGTCGAGTGAGTTTGACGAAGAAGCAGACAATCCGACGGTAACAGTGAATGTAGGCGAGCAATTCACTGAAATGTTTATAAAAACTGCTGAGAATGTTACTCTAGTTATGGGCTACTTGGAGGAATATGACTTTCGCGTACGGAGAGCTTCGATACAACTCATAACCATTCTAATAACCAACAAGACAAAAGATTTACAGGAGATTATATTGGTCAGTCCGATGGGGGTATCAAAACTGATGGATCTCCTCACTGATAGCCGCGAAGTGATACGTAATGATGCGCTTCTGTTGCTCATCCAACTTACTAAAGGTAAGAACATTACAATACGATAACTTTCAATTATTAATGAACATTTTATTATAGGACATTCCAATATTCAGAAAATTGTTGCGTTTGAGAACGCCTTTGATAAGCTCTTTGAAATTGTGCGAGATGAGGGCTGTTCAGATGGTGGCATCGTTGTAGAAGATTGCCTAATTCTGATGCTAAATCTTTTGAAAAACAACTCCAGTAACCAGCAGTTTTTCAAGGAAGGCAGCTTTATACAGAGACTAGCGCCAATGTTCACAATTCCACCAGAGGTAGAAGAGATCGGTTGGACGCCGCAAAAGGTCTCCAATATCCACTGTATGCTTCAGGTGGTACGTGCCTTAGTTACTCCTAGCAATCAACAGCAAGTCATCGTATCATGTCAAAAGGCAATGCGCTCTTCGCAATTGCTCTATTCCTTGTGCAATATCTTGATGAGCAGTGGTGTGCCTGCTGACATCCTTACGGAAACGATCAACACTGTTGCTGAAGTAGTACGTGGTGACAGTAGCAATCAGGAGGACTTGAGCAAAGTATTGGCTCCCAGCAACCCACCACGGCCTGCTATTGTTGTTCTCCTTATGTCGATGGTCAATGAGAAGCAACCGTTAGCTCTACGTTGTGCTGTACTGTACTGCTTTCAAAGTTATTTGTATAAGAACGAATCTGGTCAGACCGCTGTGATTCAGACACTTCTGCCTTCAAGTACTGAAGTGTCTAGTCTTACCACTGGACAGTTACTCTGCGGTGGACTGTTTAGCGTGGATCCGATGGCAAATTGGTTCTCGACAACTGCTCTGATGCATGGTCTTGTCGATAATGTTACACAGAAAGAAGAATTGCTGCGTGTTCTCTTGGCTACCACAGCAGGCAGTCAGCCGATATCACTATTGGAACAGTGCACCAATCTTCTGCAAAAGGAAAGCTACAAGTTACAAAGCAAAGTCGGTTTGCTTATGCTCTTGAGTGTATGGTTGAGTCATTGTCCTGCGGCAGTGAAAGCTCTTATCTCCACACCTGGTTGCATTGCATACTTAATTGCTAAAGTAAGCGCAAATGAACACGATGAGAACGAGTACTTGGTTCAGGGACTATGCGCTTTTTTGATGGGATTGTGCATTCAATTCAACGACAACTCCCTGCCCAACAATAAACGAGAGGACATTTGTCAGGTGTGTCTGTAATTGAATATAAAAATCCCAGTATTTAATTAAAAACTTGTTCCGATTACAGTTAATCATTAAGCGAATCGGACAAGAAACCTTCTGTACAAAGCTTAGTGATGTTTCACGACACGAGGCATACAGCCGTGCATCGAAATCTCCGCAAATCCGAGCTAAATCGTCATCGGACTTGTTTCTGGATTACGAATACTGCAAAATGCATAAATCACTTGAAGGTAAGCTTTGAAGCGGACTAAGATGGTCACAAGCGTCTGCTAACAATATTATACACGAATTACAACGTTGAATTAGTTTTAGCGAGAATTTTATTTACCCTAGATCTTTTTTTAAATTGAACAATAATCAGCCCTTGTTTCTCTTTTCAGCTCTTATAGTTAAATTGATTGGAGGCTTCGACATAAACGGAACTGATTTAACTGAGTTGACATTAAGCTCAGAAGCCTCTGTGCTAGTAGCTCAGTATAAGGGCATCATACGAGGGCTTGATACCGAAATCAATAGCCTAAAAGAGACTGTTCGTCATCTAGAAGCTCGTAACGACCAACTGGAAAAATCACTTTTACAAGTTCAAGCAACTAACACACAGTTGTCAGACCAAAATCTCCTCTTACGAGCTCAATTAGCCGCAGCTGCGGGACCCTCTGCGCCTAGTGAAGAAATGGAAGTCGCCACACAATCAGTACATTCGGAAAACATACGTTTAAACAAAGAAATTGAGTTGTTAAAAGAAAAGCTGTCTGAAGAAATGCGACGTTCGTCTAGCTATGCCGACGATTTGACGAAACTGCATAAAGATCAGGAGGACCTGTTGGAACTTTTAACAGACCAAGAAAACAAAATAACGAGATATGCGGGTCAGCTGAGATCAGCGGGTGTCGAAGTTGAAGAGGAAGCCGATATTGAAGCGAGTGACGAGAAACAAAACGATCACGGTCAAGTTATTTAATAAACTGTATATGTTTTTCCAATTTTAAAATTTATGTACATAAGAAGACTTAAGAAACAATAATGTAGTCACCGATTCTCATGAAACGATTTTTATTGAAATGTTTTTTTTTTGGTCTTTAGGTTCCAAATCGGCGCAACTTCAGGTTGGTTTTATATTAATTAGACAAAAATAGTTTTTATTGTCCTTAATGACTTCAAACATACATAAGTATTTGGCATAACGTATTAAGGTGTAAAATAATGTCTTATTGGAGGGTTCAAATTGTGCTAGAATGTTGAATATGTTTAATCTATTAAAAATGCGATAAATAAAACGAAATCGTTTTGTAAAATAAACTTTGATTAGTTTTTGAATTATAACGCTTTAAGTGAGATTGGTGAGTTGGTGACTTGGAAAAACATCCCGTCTCATCACAGATTATTTTACTTGAAAAGCTAGCATCTCGTGTCCACAAACAACTAAATCTACTGCTCCACACTCATATCTTCTTTCACGAATGGGCTTTTTAATGCGAATACATCGTCCAAAGATGCGACCAAATTTGCTCGGTAAACGGAGACTTCGTAAAAATCTTACGCTGGAGAGAAGACAACTTCAACGCAAAGACAACGCTCTTCACGGTGTTTTCAAAAAATACCATACCTTAAAATGGAATCACCGTGAATTTTAATATCATATGGCACAAGGTCATTTCCAACATTGCATAATCAGCCTCCGCGGAACTGAGTTATCTTTTGAGAGCTAAAATAAAGGCTGAATTCACAAATGCAGTTTTGTGGCAGTGCTGCAGCAACAAGAAAGCAACGAGTTCCAAAACGCAACATGTTGAGAGTACTGCTCACGTCTAGGGTTTTTTTTGCAACGCCAACGCAACCAATCGTCAAAACAGAGTAATCTGTGTATCAGTTGTTTTGGTGTTGCTTCGCTTTGATGCGGTTAAGGTTTTTCTTGTCATTTATACTCAATTATTCTGCGAAAAACGGATGAAAGGTAACATATGTATAACAATTTTAATGTTTTATTTACAAACATGAAAATATTTATTTGATTATTTTTTTTCATGATCGTGAAATGGTTGGGAATATATCATCGGAATACTGTCTTATCATTCTGGAGTAAATTAGGTATGATTTTGGAAACATGTCTTCTTTTAAACGCGTCCAGCATATTTATCACTGTTTCACCCTTCTTCGTTTTTCTATTCTTCCTACTTCCTTCATTTTTCTATTGCGAACAGCTTTGCAACACAGCTATTTATAAATGCCAAAATAAAATACGCAGGGCAACAGCAACAGTGCAGGTGCAGTGCAACAAAAAGCATGTTGTGTTGCCGCAACACTGCCCAGTTTTTTGACGATTTTGAATTCACCCAAAGCCTTTACACCATTGCAACTAATTCTTCTTCGCAAAGCAAATCTAAGACCGGGACTCGAATACTGTTCGCACATCCGGAGTTCGGCCCCAAAGTACTCCCTTCACTTACTTGACACAGTCTTTAAAAGATCAATTCACCCAATAAATTACCGTTCACTAGCATCAAACCAATACAATCATTGGATCACCGAAGACTGGTAGCAAATGTATGCCTGTATTATAAATACGCTAAGTGCTTCGAAGGACTCAAAGGAATAATCTCCGAAAACACTGTATTTAAACGTCCAACCAGGTTCTCTAAAAGAAGCCATCAACTGCACGAACTTGCAACCAAAATTTCCCTCGACTTTTTTACGTTTAGTTTACGTGTAGTATAGTGAAAATAATGAAGTTCTACAAGTACTTGTAACATTGTGTTACAGGCCCCAGGAGAAATATTTTCGTACTCCAAAAGCAATATACGCGCTACATGAGCGTTATACATACATATGTACGTTTATGTAGGTTCGCCTTTCTCGAGAAAAGTATCAACCAAAACTCCCGTCCAGAAGAAGGGAAAAATGATTTTGCTCTGAGGAAAATCAAAGTTTCTAACTTAGTTTCTTTTTACTTATGTATGCCCTATTTCCCTTTGCGGGTCCTACGGCCTCTACTACGTGTGCGGTTCCTGGCGACATGTCTCAGCTCGTCCCAAGTCTTCTTCTGGACTGTACCGCCGTCTTGGGTAAGCGAATTCCATTGCATAGAGCAGTTAGCAATGTCGTCTCCTTACCAACCTACCTACTATTACAAAGGGCCTACATAGGCCTACTTGTGTCTTTGCCTCACATGGACAGCCTAGCAAGGTCACTCTTTACAATATGTATAACTAATCCACTGCCACTTTCGTCATTGGATAGTTATGTCTATTGGTTCCTGACCCGTTCTCTAATAAAGATGTTCGTTAGAGATGCAGTTAGGCAACAAAATCCTTAAAATGTTTCCTAGGAACCTATTAACAAACGTTTTCGTGATATCCATTTTCAGATGCTGCATTCAAATAACAACGCGGCTTCATCCTTTAAATGAAACAATTGCAGCTTAGGAACAAGCTTCGACCACGTTTCTAAGACATTTCAATGTATGCCTAATTCCACTTGGGACAAAGTCGTAAGTTTAACAAACCCAGTGATGGAGAGATGGGAAATGATGTCGAGGAGAGTTAAAAACGAGTGTCGAAAGCATAACGATTCACGTTTATTCTGAAAGAGATTTTAGGAATTATTCGTCTAGTACTACCTTTATTAATCATTTATTTAAGAAGATCGCAATCTATTAAGACAACATTACCAACACTCGCATTCTTTAAAATTAAAACCAAGGACAGAAAAACCAACCAGTCTTCTGTGGAACGTTGTTTTACTTGAGGTTAATTCTGTAATAAACCAGGAGTATGTAATGTAATGTTTAACGTTTCATTAAGATCACTGAAAAGAAGAATATCATTAACTTTAAGCATAACACGGGCGTCTGTTCTATGTACCTAGATGATCGATACAAAGGAATTTAAGATAAGAACGCAATCCATTGAACATTGAAAAAAAAAAAAAAAAACACTTCATCTCACCCTGTTTTCCTGTTGACTTAATTTATAGCCTTGTTCAACCCTCCTATGTTTGCGAAGGCGATGCCCTCTTTGCTTAGTATGTTAGTTTTCCAACAGTTGCATGGACGTTAGTTTCCTCTAACTGCATACAAAGAGATTGAGAAATAGAGAACTTTAGTCAATAATCCCACTCACAACCTGTGCGCAAGATATTGTCCATAAGTAAACAAAATCGTTACGTTCCCTAATTTGTGTTGTAAATAACCTCCTTCGATATAAATATTTATCTTGTAGGTGTTGAAAGTTTTAAAATAGAAATAGGGTTTGTACTCCCATGGGTAACATCATTCTGGAAAAGAAAATTGCCTTTAGTTACGTTTCGTGAATTCGCCTTAGCAGATGTGCATCCTTAATCAACCTAAGTTTTAAAATGAACCAGATTTACTGTTAAGATACTCACTTTTAAAAATGCATTTCTCAGTTATCATAATTGCTGTGCTGTGTTTGCTGAATCCCAATTTTAGAGTCGACTCTGTTCATACAGATGAAGGACTGGAATTACTTTTTAGACAAAGGTTATTGTCTTTTATTACATTTTAGTTTTATTCACAATGAGTGTAAAAGTGATGTGACATGAAATATTTTAAATAAAAAATCCCACAACCAGTTAAGTGTTCCCAACACCAAACTCCTTCAAATGAAGATCGTTAGTATTAGTCGGTTTAGTTACGTTTCTCCTTGCTCATCTTAAGTAACAAAGCCTCTCCAAACAGCGATGTTGCCCCCAGTTGGGCACTTTCAGTTGGTTGTCCAGTCCCCTTCTACTTGTACCTTAAGGGAGCGAGGTCCTCCTCTACTGGCTTGTTTCTCCAAATTAGATTTAAAGACTGTGCGGGCCGGAGCTTTGGTGATATCTTCATCCACCTTCGATAGAGTTCATAAAATAAAATAGACCTGGGATGAATAAGGTCTTATATGTATATAACTTCCTTGGTGGTTTGGAATAGGCCCTAATGCCCAAAGAAACAGTGATTGTCAAGAGTTATTCTTTCTGAAGAGATGCCGTTATTAGCTATAATAGCAGTGCTAAAATCGACCAATTTCCCTACTTCCTCGAGGCTATAGCTCTGTCCCTTCTTGTTAACAGCAAATATTTCGTTTTGATCTCGTTCACCGCTACCAACCTATTCTGGCCACTTTTGCCTCAATATTCGCAAACGCACCGTTGACAGGTTGCTTTGATCATTAAAGCATGAACTCGTAAGAAACAAGGGATTACTCAAATAAAACTCCCAGCGACTTGAATCTTTCGGGTTCTGTTCCTGTCACAAGATTTAACTCGACCTTCTTGAATTAACAAATTGCAAGATCATTCACAACATCATTCGAGTCGTTTCGATTTATAGTCCTCAAATCGCATCAAAGTAAGGTTCGTAAGATTGCTCTCCTGCAACAACGAACTGTAGGCGTAATACGTTTTCGTTCATAGATAATATTAAATATATGTTTGTATGTACATTTCTTTTCTAATTTAGATCACATTCTGATTGGAAGGACGTATGGCATCAAGAAACCCATTCACGGTGTAGAGATAAGCTTTTGCGGCATCTTTACTGGGCTTGCGAAAAGGATATATATCGCCTAACACGACGTAGTGGGCCAAAAACTGTAGGAAATCTCAAGACTTCAAGAAACCTTAATCAGAGGTATTTGAACGAATCAAAATGGTTAGCCAAATCAGTTGCGAATACGTTTTTGCGTAGCCGAAGTGCGCGTGCCTCTGGACCATCGATTACTAAAGAGTGCTGTACAAAAGCCGGTTGCACATGGGAAGAATATGCTGAATACTGTCCTTCAAACAAGCGACGGAATCATTTTTTTTAAACCGTCTTTTAAATAAAATTTGTTGAAAGTTGAAAATATTAATAAATGCAAATGTATTGCATTTGCCTATAATCTGTTAAACAATAAATATGCATTAAAGCTTAATATTTCTGTAATTTGCTATACTAGAAGTAAGTATTATGTGATTAATTCAGACATTTGTAATCTTTATTGTGTGCCATATGGCGTGAACGTCGTTTTCGGAACTTGATCAACCTAATTCCCAGAAGTCTTGCCTCTTCGTTGACCATTCTGCGTTAAGTTTGCTAGAATAACTCAACGGCCAACGCCCCGACCAGCAGAGTTTTCGAACCTAATTCGGAAGGACAATGCATTGTTTAATCATTGTTTTTCCGTCGTCGTCGGTGATAGCTTACGAATGATATGGTTATGTACCTGTTTATTCGTCGAAACTTCTCACCTTTTCATATGAAGCTTTCTAGAAATCCTGTGCAAAGAAAATAAGTACCCTAGATGATCTCCTAATGATCCATCAAAATAGAAATGGAACTGGTATTATATGATTGTAGCCCATGCATTAGAACTCTATGTTCTACCAGTTCCACTGCTAGTGGCTTACTGCATATCATAAGCTTTTTTACACGAGTAGAGTGCCGATAGGGATTTCCCAGCTCGATCGCCAATATTTTCTCTCCACTAAAGATTTCTCATCCACGAAAGGGTTTGTCCATTTAGGCCACAGCTTGGCGAAAGTAAGCACAGCTATTAAAAAGCTTAATAGCATCTCTGGTAGCTTACCAGCTGAGACTTGAATGTTCTGTTGCTTATAGGTATAGTTTAGAGTTCTGAATGATAAGCAAGAAGGCAAAGAAGGTATTTGACACTTCTAAGAGAAAAACGCTTTTTCGAATGCAGGAGAAGATACAACCGCGAACTTTATGAGCTGTACAAAGTTATGTATGCAGTTCTAAAACAAGTCGCCTACACATTCAGCTCCAAGGCTCCAGTCAAAACAATATCCCTAAGGGCAATAAAACAAGGAAGTCATCGCGGATGCTAGAGCGCTTGCTATGGAGAACTGGAAGCAGGGTGACCGGGATCAAAGAGAATGGAAGGCTCCTGTGTCTCAGGGAGAGAACATTCAAAAGTCGGGAGACCGTTAGCTAAGAAGAAATAAGACCGAAAGAGCTAAATTCTTCAGAGAAGTAAGACATATCGGAAATTACATTCAAAAAATCAACGAATTGTGTCAGAAGCGGCTACTATAAGACTCCTTACTGGTTACCTACAGATCGGAAAGCACTTTAACTCAAAAAACAACTGCGTTTGGACCACTTCTTAGAAAACTATGAAACTCTGAAGCGTATCAATGTTTGGCAACACGGCCTTTTGCGATACCCAACTAGAAAAGGTGCTTTAACTGATAAGAACTTGCCAGAAGGGGTCCAAGATCAAGGTCGGAATTTTTTCTCTCTTAAGTCAAGCACCTCAGCTCTTTATCAAATTAATTTGTTCCTTGCCAAGGCGAAATTCTATATTTCTTAAAGGTAGCATCACGGGAAGCTAGCAAAGCTTATTGGAACGTTATTTTTTCAAGGTTTTCACGAATATCTTTTGCAGCCGCACTTTTTCTGCGGCTTAATTTAAATAACTTGATTATAGTCCAGCTGCTGAGTGAGATGCGAGATTGTTCTACTGATTCGGATTTTGTAAATGTTTTCTAAACAAGCTCAGTTCTTCAGTTTATCGGGCACTGACTGGCCTTGTCACACTAGCGAATGGAGGAACCACCAAAGGACTGATAAGCGAATAACACTAAACGAAATAAGAAAGCAATAGCAGCACATAGTTTGAAAACTTATCAGTTGCGAAAACTTGCTCCAAATGTGAAGAGTGCGTGGATTAATTACTAAGAAAGATTATGTTGTCGGTCAACTCATTTTATAAAGCGCTTGGATTTTGTTGGACATTATCAATTTTATTCACTTTGAATAGCGTATGGGGATATCCAGCAGGAGAGCGTTTGCCAGGTATCGAGGTTCCACCACCGGAAATCGTAAGGGGCCATCGCTAAAGTGGAAGACTTAGATCAAACTGAAATTGTTTTAGATAAATTTTATGAGAAGATTTGGATACTTGGAGACAAACCCAAGTGATTCGGAGGCTCTTTACCACGAGGAGGCAATCATAGCAGCCATTAAAAATGTCCAGAAATATGGAGCACTCAATCAAACCGGAAAACTGGATAACCCGACATTGCAAGTAAGAAAAAAAAACTGCTTTCCTCCAATTTCAAGCAAAAATGAGCGCAAACATATGTACATATTTCTATTTAAAGTTGCTATCTACACCGCGGTGTGGAGTGCCGGATATAGAGTCGGGAGCTCCCGCCGGTTATCGAGTTAAACGCTACATTGTCGGCGCGAGATCCTGGCAGAAGCGAAAAGTTAAATATTAGTAAGTGACGAGTTAAATGTATCATATGAAGTGTATATTTTAAGACGTTTCTAACAAGCATAGCCAACTGGTCCTCGAAAATTGAAAGGGAACAGATTGAGCGCGACTTGAGCAGGGCCTTCGATATGTGGTCTCGATACAGTCGGCTACAATTCGAACGTATAAATGATACCTCAGCTGATATAATAGCTGGCTTTGGAAGTCAATATCACGGTGATAAGTAAGAGTATATACACGTGGATACATCTAACGGGAGCTTCTAAATTTATTTGGTTTATATATGCAGCTATCCATTTGATGGACCTGGAAACATTCTGGCACATGCGTTTTATCCTTACGAAATGGGATCGTTTGGCGGTGACGTTCACTTTGACGAGGACGAAAATTGGAAGGAAAATTCTACCAACTTATCTGACGGAGTAGACTTCTATTCAGTTGCTCTTCATGAGTTAGGACATAGCTTGGGATTGGCTCATTCTCCAGTGTATACATCAATAATGTTCGCCTACTACAAAGGTCCGGGTCTGAATGTCTTGGATTATGATGACATCTTGGCCATGTATGAACTCTATGGTAGGCTAGTAAACACTTTAATGTTAATTTTAATTGGAATGGTTCGATAAAGTTCAGAAAAGGCTACAAGGCGATGATGAAGTGGAAGAACACATAACGAGCACAACCATCAAACCATGGCCATCAACTGTGGGATATGATGTTGCTACAGAGTCTACATCTGAAAATGCAACAACAAGCGGCGATGTTTTACTTACTTATCAAGGAGACTATGAAACGGTCAGTGATCATAACGTGATTTAAAATGAAATGTATAGGTTGTATATGATCAGAAACTAAAATTGTTTTATTTATAGCGAAGGTATGCTACAGTCCCTTCAACTATCCCCTGGAAAAGCAGAGATCGTACTACGCGGGTTTCGACAAGGAGGCGGCCTGTTGTTCCTTCAATGAATATTTGTCAAGGTCATTTTGATGCCGTGTCATCGATAAAAGGCGTAGTTTACATATTTAAGGGAGAATACGTTTGGAAACTCACGCAGAAATATACAATTGCAACTGGGTATCCTAAACCAGTGCATGAGATGCTGCCATTCTTACCAAAACATATTCGACGTATTGACGCCATCTATGAGCGGTATGATGGAGCGACCGTACTTTTCACAGGTTTGTTATGAAAATTCTTCAGTTCTTTCTGGCTTCGGTGATTTAGGGCTTTCGATTCAAAGGTCATGGGTATCGATATGGAATTTCTCCCAGCCAAAAATCATACTGATATGGACGCATCAGGCTGTCGTCAAAGATACAATCTTGTGGGCGATGTTGCAGAGACTTATACCTTAAAAATTAGCGCAATTGACAGTCTCTTTTCTTGAGGATCGGCACACAATAGTAAAAGTTGGAAAAGAGTTCGTGATAATTTTTTAAGTAGACGAAATTAGACCAAAGGTACCCTCAGCTTTGCGATGTCCTTGATTCCATCTGAAGGAAACACTGCCGACTTTCTCGTTACGTACCACCAACAATCTTCTACCCAATCTTAAGAAGTACTACACACTCATGTGGAGATGAGAGTGTGAGGTGTTAGACGATGATGCATAATGAAACCCTAAGGACGCTTGTGTTCTTCGGATTGCACATATTGTTAGGGGCGTCAATTATTTCCTTAAAAGACCCTTGTCATTTACCTTAATCTAGAAAGATCCAAAGTTAGCTAGATACGAGAACTCGAAAGCAATATTCATAGCCTTTTCGAATGTTCTGATCTTGGTGTTCAGCTCCGCAATCGATTCAATCTTGTTATTTGCAGATAACTTATATTGGATTTACGATGGCCAACAACTTTTAGATAACGGTCCAAAAAACATTTCGACTCTCATTGCAACAACTGTAAATGTATCCAAGATAGACGCCGTAATGATGTGGCGTAAGTAAACAAAATAAAAAAAGCTCTTCGAAACTGCAACCTTTCCATTGTAGCTAAAAATAACTTAACATACATCTTTTCGGGTGCACAATTCTGGAGAATCGATGACAGACATCAAATGCTTGAGGATAATGACCCAAAACCTATGCAACGTTGGGTTGGAATCCCACATCATATCGATGCAGCTGCAACACTCGCAAATGGTACACAAATTAAATTTACCACTTCAATCAGTCCTTATGCCTTCTCATCATTTAGGTAAGACATATTTCTTCAAGGACAACCTATATTGGCTTTACAACAATCGATTCGTTCGACCGGAACGGGGATATCCCAGAAGAGCTTCAACAGCCTGGCTTCGATGCCCGCTTACAGAAAAAACAAAGCTGAGAAATGCAAATACAACAATGTCATTTATTTAATTTTTAATTTCTTCACATATGTACACTGCTCAGTCATGTATAAAATGTAGTAATTTAGGTATATGTACAGAATTCCCACACTGCAATAAAAACTTGTCAGCAGTAGGGGCAGGAACGGCAACTTTGTATTTAAATTTAAAAATTTACTGATCGCATATTCGTATGTCGGCATCACAACAAAGCCACAAAGATACAAGTTCTCATACCAGTGGAAATTTAATGTCGGGTGAAGGGATTTGAGCAAACAATATAATGCCGATGTGTAAGCTAAGAACAAAAAGTACTTCACCAACACCAGTTCCACTGGATACAGTAGTGGAAACAAGGAGAAATAACCAACAACACTCATCAAAAAGGAGTACCTTGCGTCCTTAACATTGGTCAAGCTAAGTAAACTGCAACGAAAGTCTTAAAATTTCTTAATTTCTTAATTAATTGTAGGGATAACTTACCTTAACGGTATAAGCACCATTAAAATAGCTTTTTCATGAACATGCCAGCCGAACATGAATGAAGTGCATGCGCTTATAACAACAGCTTGAAGAAACGATCGCATTTTATCACTAAAACGATTGATATTAGAAGTTGGTCCTTAATATGATACCCGACCCACCACGTTTCTGTGAATAGTAGCAGTCTTATGATACAAGGCATCATTAGGCCTCCAGTCAAAGCAAACGTTACCAGAGGACTAACTTTTGGAAAAAATACATGTGTGTATTCCTGCACAAGACCTCCAGTGTTTGAGCCACCTGGCCTCGGTATTTTCAACGTAATTTCAGCAATCTTATCCCCGCAGTTGTACAATGCCCAAAAATTTGGTGCCCAGTAGGAATGAGTAAGGCCCCGTTTAAATGGAAATAATCTTGGCAATACCTAAACAACAATTAGAGCAACACAATACTACGCTAAACAAGTTACCTTGGGAAGATGCCTGTAAAAGGCTCCAAATGAAACAGCGAAACAACTCAGACCGGTTGCTAAAAGTGTCAAAAAGCTTTGAATGGGGTTTTTCGCTTCCATACAATGAAATTTTAAGTAGAACGCCCCAAAAGCTGGAGCAATGTACAGAAAAATATGTTTAAAGTTAAGTAGCGAAGCAAACAGCACACATGAAAGTAAGTATCTCTTCTCCATCACACAGCCAATGCTTAGCAGCATAATTCCAAAAAGGAAACCATTATACTGAAAGTGTATGTGGTCCACAAAAATTAGTCCGACGTTGCAGAGAAAGATAAAAGCTGCCGCGAACATCTCAAATTGGTTCCTTATCTTGAGTGATGATAAACACCTGAAGAAGAAGTTGACACAATTATCCTTCATTCCAAACAGCTAAGATTTCTCCTACTTTTTAACACCAAATGCAAACACTAGATCGGTAAACATAACTGATAGCCTTTGAAATAGAATCGTGGCACTTGACGCATAGTTCAAGTTGCGTACCTTCAGCATATTTGGATCGAAAAACCTTGCTACTTGAGATAGAAGCCATTCGAAAAATGCAAAGAACGGTGGATAGTCCAGTGTCCACTCACTAGTACTTTCAGAATACCATTGGGAAGTGGGAAACGAATGGGTTATCGCCATCCAATTGCGATGCACCTCAAAGTCAGTTGACCGGCTGAAATATGAGATTTTTTATTTAACCAGTGAGCGTTAAATGGAAACTACATACTAAGCCTCGATAAGAAGCAATTTAATGCCCGTGGCAAACAAAAATATCGTCCAAAACATTTTTAAAATTTTAAATATATTTAACAAAATTTACACTAAAATTTCCACAATACTGACATTTGTTATTTTTTCGGAATAAAGCACTGCCAACACAGACGAATGCCAAAAAAACCCTTCCAGTGTTCAGCGATAAACTTATATCTTTCATCTTCACTGTAATAAAAAATATAGAATATTTTTGGCAGAGGCTTTGCATATGTTTAAACTGAAATTACTAATCAAGACACGATTTAATAAAAATATGCTCCTCTGCTGCGTTATTTCTCCGGGTTATGGACGCGTTGTTCTTACCACTTCGAAATATTTGTATACAATGTTTCTGGAATACAGATCGTGAATGAGTTTCATAGTGTTTCAATACTCTTTCTTGTCCTTTTGGAGACGCCGATGTTCTTTCCACACTTTTTATGCTATAGCTAAGGTTTGCGGGACAGCAAGGTCAATTAGCCTGAGAATGTATGTCACGTCGGCTATTTTCACCAACTGCCCCGTCAAGAAATCCTCTTTCTACGCATAAGCGCTCATCAGGCTGATATTGAAGATGCGAATTATCATAAGCTTTTCGCTCACGATAAGACTTGTTGCCTAAGTCTACTCTAGTCTGTAGATGTCGCAGTTTATGGTCCTTCGTCCACCCGACCTTTCTGTGCTTCTGTTTTTTTTGCATTATATCACTCTCTGGCAGCTAACCAGACGACAGAACTCCCAACCTAAGGGTCCACCTTTCACATTTTCAGTCGTTATTCATTCGATCATTTAATGTTTCAAGTAATACAAAATTGAACAAAATGGTGCATTCAACTTTATTTCTCACTATCATGATAGTAAATGTCCTGGAATTAAAATGTTTAATCTGGTACTTCCCCATTTGACAGCTCCTGTCATTCGGAGTGCCTGTAAATGGACGCCAAATCAGCCAATCATGATCAATGGCGGACAGCAAAGGTTTTCTATTGGAGATTGCAGCGCGACAGCCAATACGGTTATTGGTCTCTGGTCGATTTTTGTTGATCATCGTCTCTCATTGGGCAACCAAATAGAAAACATCAAAATCAGCACGTGCACTTTATTGTTTTGATGCACAATAAACCAAAGTTAATGCAACAAATTTCACACGAAAGTACGTAAAATAGTTCATATGAATTCACTAAATCCGCGTCCTGCGTTGTCTTGTGGCGAAAATCTCGTACAATGACAACTTTCAAGTGCAAATAATTCTATAATACTAAACTAAACCGTATAAATTTGAAAAGGAGCAGTGTTTTTTGAATATATTGTGCAACACAAGGCCGTTAGTAAATGTAAGTGTAGAGCTTTGACTGTGAAATTCTTTAAATGTTACTATATGCCTTTCCCAAGGAAATGGAGAACTCAATTACAGTTACTCCAATTAAAGTCGAAGTACCTGAATCTGCAGAACCTTCAGTCTCGTCATCATCCAGCACACAACGTCACAGAAGTCACAAGACTAGTCAGCGTAAAAAGCCGCCAACTATTGAAACTTTTTGGCCGACAGTGCTCGAGGAAGTCAAGAGTATACAGCAAGTAGATGCCAAGCATCAAGCACTACCTCTGGCTCGGATTAAGAAAATAATGAAACTAGACGAAAACACGCGGATGATTGCTGCCGAAGCGCCTTTGCTGTTTGCAAAAGCGTGTGAATACTTCATCCAAGAGCTGACATTGCGTGCTTGGGTACATACTGAAGAGAGCAAGAGGCGCACACTGCAGCGCAGTGATATAGCTCAGGCGATTTCCATCTGCGACCAATTTGACTTTCTCATCGACATTGTCCCGAGAGAAGAAATAAAGCCGGCTTCAGCTCCGACGAAAAAAGAAAATGACCCGGCCAAGCAACAAGCCACTCAAACAGCACCAAACACGGTCACAGTGCCTTCAAATAACGTTCAATCAACTGCTCAGGAGCAGCCAATGCAGTATTATATTCAACTTGGCGGACAGCAAGGACAACAGCAACAGACCGCAACGCATATGCAAACGGCAAATCTGACATCGAATGGCATCATAAGCAATCAGCAAATTCCACAATCTTTGCAAGGAATTAACATAGTGACTGCACCTCAGAATATCCTGCTGACTACGGGGAACGCCGGCCAGCAGCAACAAACCGCCACAATGGTCAATAGTTTACAAAACCCACAGCAGCAAATTCAACTTATCCAGCAGGTGGTGACACCAAATGGGGAGATCACTAATGTACCGGTAAGGAATGAATGAATGCCTTGTGTTAGATGGTTATTTGGTTCTTAAGAGCGATCATGCGTACACGATTCCTTTTATATTTTGACAAAATTGCACTCCATCTAGGCTAGGGTTAACTCGATTTGGCAGTTTCTCACCGTGACACCTCAATCACTGACAGGTAATTGTCATAAAACCGTGTCAGCTAAGAGTTAATTAATTATTGCATAACCCAATAAACTGGCCAATGAATGATGTTGGCAGTGAAGATAAGAATAGGAACCAGCATTTCGATTACTGTGCAGAAGTAGCTCCACATACCCTGTAATTAACTTTGGTAACTGAACAAGTGTACACAGTTTCTGCCGTCGCGAACGATTGCAAAAGTCTTTGACGTGACTCTGGTACACATTTATATGCGTCACTTCCTGATATAGATATGTACGTGCGTGAATAGGAACCCATGACATCGCCAAGAGTTATAGAGCCTTATTGTTCATCGCTGGGTATACTCCTAACATGTTGTCATATTGCTCCACTGGAGTGGGATCAGTTATTTAGTTTATTTCATATTATACCTTAACAACTTTGTTTCATGCAGGAATATGTAATGCAAATCGATATTTGGTTTGCTGTCGGAGCTCTTGTACTATGCACAAGCACCCAACCGAGGGACTATGGATAGTTTAAAAATCTTGAAACACGGCGCGGGAGAAACTAGAACTTATATAGTATGCATGTACACATATTCACGGCTGTATGTATGTTTAAAAATTTAAGAGGGTCAGGTTAGGTCAGGCAGTTGTGTTGGTGAGTGAAGAGAGAATCCTCATCGCCACACTCAGGTCTACATAGACCCGTTGTTATGCCTATTGGGGAGAGAAAATCTCTTGCTCGTGGGGCGGTTCATAACGCACTCTCCTTTTGCCTTATGGGTTTTGAAAGACCTTGAAGCTATGGCATATACTGGAAGAAAGGTTTTTCAAAGTACTTATTCACTATGTCTGAGACGGCAGAGGCCTGGACAGTGGCAGAGAAAGTAGGATGTATCCTCATTGACTTCCTCATCTCCGCAGCCCCTAGTTATCCTCACTTTGGCATAGCTTTTCCTATGGATAGCATAGTATGTTGGACCCCGTAATCACTCCTACGATAGTCGAAATGAGTTTTCTCTCCTGCAACAGTGCATAAATTCATGTCATTTTTCAAAAGTGAATTCAGATGATCATTTTGTGATGATACAATGGAGGTTGATGCTGTCTACGCTACGATCTTTGCAACTCCGGGAAGCACACAAGCATTTTCCCTTCTCATAACCTTTCTCCACTCATCTGTTAAGGTCTCAGACACCCAAATCTCTTCTATATCTTATTGAGGAGGTTTTATATCATTTGGCCGTTACGATACCGTCAAGCTCGGTCTTCAACATCTGGCATTTCTCGAATTCTTGGCAAACCTTTGTCTTGCAGTTGCTCTTATGGTTAAGTCTAGGATATAGTCTTGTTTATTTAATTCCGCTGACTATTTTGCTCTCTCCCTGAGATATTTGCGTAATTCGTAGGACTTTTCTCTTCGGTGGTTTTCCTCCGTCCATTGTAACATTAGGAAATAAATAATTACCTTTTCAACTTCATCCTCACCTGCATTGAAATTGCTTGTGGCCTTACCCTAATTAACAATGTCTCACCGAATACATAATAATTTTTATTTAAATTGTCTTTAAGTTGCAAATAAAATGGAATAGAGCATAAATTAATTGCATTAACTCCATTCAATCATATACTTTCATTTAATTTAGATTACAATAACGGCACATCAACTGAATCTACTTCGGATGCAAATGCAAAACAATCAAGCAGCCAATGCAATCCAAACACAACAAGTGCTCATCCCAACGATTCCCACGCAACAACAGGCCCAATTGGTTCACATAGGCGGTGGAAATGTTACCACCGCAGCAAATGTCATGCAGAATCCAACAACCGGTAACATTTTTCTCGGCACTGGACTCGCAAATTCGATAGTCTCTACAGACCGAAATCTTGGCAGCACCTTTCGACCCAATTGTTGATCCAAACAACTAATCACTTTTACTTTTCCAAGAATAGAATTGTTGTTAAATAAAATGAAAAAAAATAATTCTACTATTAGGTCTAAGTCTTCAGTTGAATTCGAATTTTGCTTTTTAGTTTTTGTAAATCAATACTATGGACGGCAATCGTCACAGTGTACACAGCCCTAATATAAGAGTATACATAAGAATACACAATTTTATCACTGTGTTCATCCCAATTACGAAAACTTACATAATGCATGTATTATATTATTTCAACTTTCAAATGGGCCCTTGCCAAAAGTCTCTTGTACATTAATTTTATATATATGTATGTATATCGTTTTATTTTGTTTTGTTATTGTAATTATTATATTGAAATGTGAATATAATTAAGTAAATAAATATTATTGGGGTTATTTAGAAAAGAACTCACTACGTTTCGGCAAAGGATGACATATTGTGGTAATTATAAATATTGTCACTAGTGCAGAAATTTATTTAATAAAATATAAAATAACGAAAAAAGTGCTTTTTATTTAGCTTAGCAGCCTTGACTCCGAAGAGTCAGACACAGACAGACGTATGAATCTCATATGTAATTCGGCAACATTCTTCCACAGGGAAGAGAAACAACCATAGTCTCTCCGGTTTCACTGTATGTGGCTAATGATACCTGGCGACGGATTGAAAACAGAAACAGCCTGCAATGCAGAGGGGAAAACTGAACTGGGGTCTCTCTTTATGTACTCTGAATACGGATCAGCTAAGAAAATGGAGTGAGCTTTTTTAGGTAACCAAAACCTTTTCGTATGAATAGACGAAGGGAATGTTTGACAAGTTTCCGAAAAAAAAGGCAACGGACATACATACATACATACATACATATTTACCTCGAATAAGCACCGGTGTAGTAAGAGGCGAAACTGGTGGAGTTTAAGAATAACTCTGCCAAAACAAAACTTCACCTTAAAAAAAACCCTCAATTTTGCATGTATACATATATGCATCCCTGATCAAAAAGTCGAACGAGTGCAAAACTTTCGATACCTTAGGCGTACTGTATCGATTGATGACGGCACTGAACTAGATGTATGCAGCCGAATCGGAAAGCATAAGCTGCTTCAGGAAAGCTGTCAAAGATCTGGAATCAGCCTTATTACCAAGCTGCGACAGTTAAGGTCGGACGTAGAGTATGGGTATAATTTTTGGAAAGTGACCGCCAATTTAAAAAAAATTGCTGCAGGCTTTTGTTAATCGCTGTCTAACGTACAATTCTGGCCAAATCGTTTCTTAAATTAAAAGATATCTGATAGACCCGACGCCATTATACAGAAACGTAAGTGGATCAGCCAAACCCTTTGGGAAGACTACGATTGCATAGTCAGTGAAACCAAAACCCAATTTGTATTACTTTTCACAGACGTGTCAATGAGACTTTTTATTCGTCGACATCGATATGTCACAGAGAATGGGGACTTATAGTGAGGGGAATCTTGTACCGATCTTCCAACGATTGCAAACCTAAAACAAAAATCCGAGCTAATTACGAGCAGAACAATAAAACAAACATAAAAAACATTTCATTAAATGAATGAACAATTACAATATAATATATTTTTTCGAAACATTCGTATTTCATTTTTTCTTATAACATTTAAAAAAAAATAAATTTATAACCTTTTTTTTAATAATCTTCTTTCTAAGACACAACTTATAATATTATAATTAGTTTTCTTTTCTTTAAATCTTATTTTTTTTTTTTTGTTTTCATATTCTTTTAGTTACTTGCATTTTATTAGTTACAGGAATTCGTTCGCGGAACACCGTAATATACATATCAATGCAAAAGGTTTAAATGATAGTAATATAATATTACATATAATTAAGAGTGAAAATCGACAAGCAACAACAATAGCTGAAATCAAAAAAGGGAAAACGTAAGAGAAAGTGTAAGCGGGGGTAACTCTGAACAAATGAAGACACTTCAGAGCATTACAATATGACGAAATGCATATTATTTTTGACGAAGGGGGCGGCAGTAAGCACTGTTTTTTTTTTTTTTGCTTTTTTGTTTTCATTATACATAATACAACACGACAACTGAAAAAAGGCACATTTTGAAACACACGACTTTTGTGCAGTGTCTGGTCTTCTCTATACAACGTTAGGACTGAGGAAAAATGTTTGAAAGAAATTATTCAAAAGTCAATTGCTCTTCTTAGCTACTGTTGTTCTTTCTATGATGTTTCCGATTATATCTTTTTTTTAATCATACATTTGTGTTTGTATTTAATTCTCATGTATTTTACTTTTTTGCTAGCTACAAATATGCGACGATTATATATACGATTTTGCTTTTCTTTTCGCTTTTTTATGTGTTTATGTTTCTAAACTAAACAATTAAATGTAATAAAATGTAAAAGCACGCTGTGAAACAGAATAGATGCGGCTTTTTCTAATCATTATGTCTCCTTGATTCATTTATACAATGAGAGTTTGTGGTGATTCAATTATGTAAGTATTTTCTTCGCGTTTTTGTTGTTTTCTTACATAGGTAGATCAGACATTATATAGCAATCCTCTTCTAAATATAGTTATTTCCGTTTTTGTTTTTTATTGTATAAATATAAGTAACTACCATTTTCAAATTTTCTACTGGTTTAACGCCTTTATAGTAACAATACGCGCACTTGCGATGACAACGCCAATGTAAGACAAAACAAAATTAATTACAAAACAGAGTTTTAATGTTTACTACAATTTAATAGACAAATAAATATTCGTAATAAGAATAATTCAACTAAAAGTAAACTTTACAAATTAAATTAGGAAAAAAAACAAAAAACTAAGATGTAATACTTAAAAACGAAAGTAAAAAGTCGGAAAGAGAGAAAGAAAACAAAAATTTAGGGAGAGAGAGAGAGTTTCTAAAAATTAAAGTAAAGTACAATGTCACTTAGCCCACAAAATGTTATGTACGTAAATATGTATCAACTCTTTCGTATTTTTTTTTTTAAATTTTTTTATTCTGTTTTATTGCAAAAAAATATATATGTATGTATATATTTAACAGTTTATAACGAATATGATATAAAATCAGATCTGCTTTAGATTAAGTTTTGTTTTATTATAATTTTTTTGTTCTTTTGTTAAATAACTAAGATTCGAATTCACTTCTCTGCGTATATATATGCATATAACTATGTGTTTTAATGTGTTTTCATTTTTTGTATGTATGTCACAACATTTCTCTGCGTTTTTATACATCCTGCTAGTTTCGCTCTCTCTTGCATGGTTGTAAACAATAAAACTATAGTAAAGTACAATTACTATTTAAATAATAATAATAATAAGACAATCATAATTATAATAATAACGATAAAGATAAAAGTTAGTTATTTTAATGTAAAATTAATTTTAACAAATCAGTGATGCTGATTTGTTGATCTCGAGACTGGTCGAACACGTACTCGAGGCGGCAGTGTCCATGTCGTTGTGGCTGTTGGTCATAGAGATTCCTTCGATGGTACCCATATAGTTGGGCCGGATTGGGCCCAGATTGTTTGCTTCACTTTACTGTAAATTTCCTCTATGGTGTCGCCTTGAACAACGCCTGAAAATATATTTAAAACAAAAGTACATAGTAATTTTTTTTAAAGTAATGTCTTAACTTTTCTAGTAGATATCGATTCGCATTTTAAGAAAAAATCAGCACTCATTTTTCTGTGAATCACAAAAGAATTGGCTCTTCCGCACCTCAAGACAATAAAATTTGAATATGAAATTAAACACTCTAAACTGCCATTATAACATCTTAGGTTCACGTGTTTGTATATATCAGCATCCACAACTGACCAAATATTCAGTCTTGGAGAAATCCCAGGTATTTCATGCAGAAACTTTTTTTCATTGATTTAATATTTGTAGAGCGGAGTTATAAAGAGCGATGTCTGATCTAGGAAGGGACAGAATCTTTAAGATGCGGAGACCATATGTAAAAGAATATTTCTTTTTGGAAACATGATATCTACGGAAAAGAGCCAAGGTATTCATCAGTCTAGGACTCTAGACTATGAGTTGCAACAGACTTTACCATATAAGCTAAAGACTAATCGAAAAAATTAATAGCCTTAGTGACAGAACTTGAATTCAATTTCAATCTCAGGTCGAAAAAAACCCCGAATTTAGAAGGGATAGTTTTACCAGGTTACTTTCAGGTTAAAAATAAATAAATAAATAGCTGGCGCGACAGCTCGGAATGTGTCAAGGCCTAGCTTCTCGCAATCCTTCATGTTGTGCGTGTTGTATTGTTTGCACGAATGGAAGGGACCTACAATTTATTGCCGACTCCGAACGGCGAAGTGAGAAGCTCTTTCATGACAGATTATACTCCCAGAGTCTTGTCATTCCCCGACGAGAGATGGTGCCGCGAAAAATGTTCGGTGTTCCTGGCTGGAGCTTCAACCCACGCCACTCGCTCAGCAGTCCAACGCACTAACCACTAAGCTACCGCGACCACTTCAGGTTATATCTAAAAAATATCGACCACATACATATACTGTAAGGCAATTACCTGTGAAATATTCGCCGAATTCCTGTTCCATCTTAATGGCTCGTTCGTAGGTTTTTTTCGCTTGTTCTTCAGTCATTCGCCGGTTCATTTCCCTGCAAAAAATATACTCCGTATTGTATCACAAATCCTTCTCCTTCCTTGAGATATAAACTTACATCACCGAATCAACAGATTTTGGTTTTATGAAAACGGCTACTGGATATAATTGAGCTACTTGTAATCGTTTAATTGCATTGCCCGATACATCTAGAATACAGTGCTTGCCCTTTTCAGCCACGTCCCTGACACTGGCCACAGATGTTCCATACAAGTTATCATTATACTGGCCTGCCTCAATGAATAGGTGATTTTGAATATCTCGTTCCATTTGTTCCCGAGACGACACAAAGTGATAATCTCTTCCGTCTACTTCATAATCACGTTTTGGCCGAGTAGTATCTAAACATTGGAAAAGCAATATTGATAGTTCCCATGGAAGCGCATAATTAATTTATTCACAAAACTTACGTGGCACGCAAGATCCAAACTTCTCGGGATACTCAGAGATTAGGTCATCATTTATACGATCCTTAAGAGGGCCCAATATAATTACTGGTCTAGTATAGTTTATTGATAGCCTTTGTACGGCTTCATAAGAAAGAACATTCTCCTCGGATGCTGCAAGTTGTTGAATAATTAATATTAATTCATATCTATTGAAACTTTGACGCGGTATGCTTAATGTTTTTTTTTTTTTTTTTTTAGTTCTACTCAGGCAAATAACTGAATTTAAAATTTTGTGAGCGTCATCTGTATTACATTAGGAAATTCGAGATTCAGTTCGAAAATAAACTATTCAAACACTATTGACAGTTTTTCAGACAGATACATAAAAAATTATTTAAAAATAAAAAATTAAATCACAAAAATAGATACTTGTTGACTAAGTAAACATTGACTTGAAAACAAAATCAAACGAAATAGAGAAAATAAAGTTAAACAACTATTATTCCCAATGGAATAGTACGGGAGAAGCTATGCAATGTGCATTCGCCAATTAACTACTCACTCTGTCCAACATTTCTAGCGCTGCGCAAACGTTTCATTTTAGAGTATAAAAATGCTTAACATATTCATTTTAAAATAATTATTTGTTTCCATGATAAATTTTCTTTTTAATTAATTGATTCTAGTTCAAGTGGTTAAAGCTCTAGATTAGAATGTAGTACTTGAATTTTTGTTTGCATTTTACAAATTAGAACAGAAAATCAGAATAAAAATAATCAAAATAACATTGACACACATCTAAGAAGCTAAACTAAGTTTCATCTCGAAAAGAAAATAATTATTGCAAAAAACCTTAAATTACAATGAATACCCAAAAAACAGATAATACAAATAAATTAGATACAAATTAGAAAATTATGAATAACCAAAGTGAATCAAAGTTTGTTACTGTTGGTGTCGGAGAAAAGCACAAAGTATTTTGTGTATAAAAGAGTTGTATAGTAGAATATGATATGTTTGGCTTTAGAGTATACAGCATTTACAAGCAATTGCAGAAACTTTTCTTTAGATGGCTTTAAGGAATATCGTAGTTGCACACGAGTACCTTCTACTAAACTTGTCTCTCGATGATTAAACAATTGAGGAGTAAAACCAACATTTCAAGTTAAAAACAAACATATTTCAACCTAACAAGAGAGCGTAAAAGACCGCAATAAAAAAAAATAACCGAAACATCTTAAACAAGAATAATTATTCAAAAACAAGATATTTGTGTTCCCTACAGCCGATTGTGGCTTACTCACTCGCTATACACAGTTTTGAAGAATGATCTTAGCTAATATTTTGGCACATTACATATTTGTTTTAGGTAAACAACAGAACGGAAGTGTTTTTTATTTCTTTGTAAAAATATTGCGGTTTGGCCAAAGAGAATCCGGTTCAAAAAAAAGTGGAGTTAATGTTTAGCAACTCATGTGCTAGGTTTCCCCCGACCGCTTAGTTTTCACGGAGAATGCCGGCAAGCACATGCAGAATAACTAGAGCTATATAAAATGGCGCTGCAAAGAAAGACCAGGGAATAACATCGTACAATAGGTGCACCGTTCCAGCCATCAAGAAATTATACTCCAGTCAAACAATGTACGGAAGCTTTACCAAGAGGTAAAAATATCCTAGAGATGACGAGGGAAAACTTTTTATAGCGTCACAATCAGTGCTGAGAGTTTGAAAAAAAAAAAAAAAACTACAACATTCGTGCAGAATGTAGGTGGAACAAAATTGTATAATAGGTAGACGATAAACGTCTAAAATCCCTCGTTAACAACTTGATTAGCTCCTTTCAATGCGGTTTTAGGCCAGGAAAGTCTATTATCGATCACATTCTCACACTTCGGCAAAGCCTAGAGAGTTTTGTCATCCCTGCCAAACGTGCGTGGGTAAACAGACAGAAATGGCCAAATAAGGTATAGATATGTATACTATATATTTATTTCTTTCTCATGGATTTATTTGGTATGCTTGGGCAGAGGAAAAATTGCCCAAGAATAAAGTTTCAATGAAAAGTTGGCAGTAGAGTTTGAACTCCAAAGCAGAGTACAACAAAGCCCTTCTGGTGTTCCCAGTAGTCATCATTAACGCTGAGAAATGCAATAAAAAAGAACATTGCATCCAAATATAAAGACGACGCTGACAATGTTCGTCTACTTTCATATTGAATAATAGACTTGCCTCAAATTCTTTACAGATTATTGGTCAACCCAACCAAGTGGATTTTGGAAAGTAGCACCACACAAAAAATAAATGGTCGCGTTCGTCGATCTAGGCAAAGTGCTTCACATCCAAACGATTTCTATTGGCTGAGAGTGACAGAAGACGAAGCACTTTTATTGAGGTCGGGGACTGGATTCTAAGCAAAAAAATTTTTGCGACATATGAAGCAAAATGAGATTTGACATAAAACAGCTGACATTTGAAATCATTTTTGCATTTGTTTGTTGAGCTTTACAATTTCAATTAATTTATTGTTTTTTGTTCTATTTTCCATTTCTTTTTCTATGATGTGCATTGAAAATATTTTATGAGCATGTTTGTTTAAGTTTCGTGCTTTTGTGTATATGGACGATTTTGGAATTTGTAACAGGTAATCAATACTTTGTTCAATCCAAATAGTGCCATTCCATATACGATGCTAATTAATCTTTTTATTTAAAACGTAAGTGTGTTATTTTCAAACAATTTCATCCTCAGAGTTAATAGCGTTTCATTATTCTACATACAATTACAATTTACAAAGCAAGTCTAATGCAAAAGCCGAAAGTAACATACAATTTTGACTAAAAATCCCCTCCCCGACCTCAAAAAATGTGCTTCGTCTTCTGTCACTCTCAGCCAATAGAAATCGTTTGGATGCATTTGAAGCACTTTGCCTAGATCGACGAACGCGACCAATGATCGCAACTTAACATTGATCGACAGCAAGTCAGTAGCTTATTTATTACAAAAAAAGTCATTGCTGCTTGATATAGGTAGCAGAATCAGTAAAGCAAACATTGCATTCGACGTAGTATTTAAAATCTTAAGATGAAACGTTTTCAGTCATACGCAAGCTGAAAGCTTTTTCAACGTGACCCAAAACACTTAAAGAATCACAGACGAAAGTTGAACAATCATTATTGACAGGACAGTACACAACGTAAATAAAATATGTACTTGTATAAAAAAAAACACAATTATTTACAGCTTTCTGTGAGCAGCAGAACCTGGTGCATTAGGGTTACACTATTAAGTTAAGTCACACTACTAGGTTTAGACCAAACTACTTAAAATCTAAAGTGAAAGACAAACATTTCTAAATTCCGTTAAGATATTAAATTTTAAGTGCATTAGTAAAATTAGAAAAAGTAGAAGTATCCATTTACACCCATGCCGATGCCACAGTTTTCTGTCATAACAGAAAGGCTGGAAGAAATGGTTGTTTCCATTGCGAGCTTGGCGAAGACATTCTCGCTCGATTAACATCCTACAGCTAATATTAATTGCCTTCTCAAAACCTTTAGGCTGTTTTCATTTTAAACATATTATCATTACCTGCAGGGCAAGTAAAAAACAGACGTACTGCCATAGGAAATTAACATACCAAAACTTCAATAGAAATCCCTATTGAACCACAAGAAACGAGAAATAATAAACTACTCACAATCCACCCGAGATAACTTTGTTAGATCCTACGTGGCAAAGAGTATATAAAAACAAAATTAAATCTTTTAGCATTGGATAAAAGGAAATAAGCATATCTGTACAGGTATCATGACAATACATTGCCCCAAAGCTCCAGGTTAAATCGACTAAAAAGGAATCCTCTAGAATTTAAGGTGGAAACAAGAACCCCAAAGAAAGGGGACGCAAGGGACAGGGAGGCCATTCTGAAATCATAGTTACCTCACTGGGTAGGTATACTTTTCCCATAACCTAACCTTCTATGACCTACCCTGGATATCTATTGTACAAAGGGCTGAATTCTATGTTACTTTCGCTGCTGTCAGATGCATATTAAGACAAAGTCATGCTTGTCATCTACCACCAAAGGTGCGTCTCTTAGTGTACAGTCATGCAGTAAGTGGCGAGTGGTTGAGTGTTGGGTGGCAAAGCGAAGAGTTAAAGCGCTGAGTGCCCATTTTCTTAGCACTAAATTAATGAGCAGCGGTTTTCATTAGTGTTTTATTTAAAAGTTGATATTAAATTTAGATAATTATAGATACATGTATCTACATAGTAGAAATCTGGCAGATTTCAGCATTTCAAAGACAGGCAAAAATATAGACAAGTGGCAAACAGAAAACATATGTAAAAACCCACGTCAGTTCGCAAGAGAATATCTGCTCAAGGACTTTTGAAAACAGTAGTTCGTGTAATTTCAACGAAATATCTCAAATTTCGTTTTCTTAAGATCCTATCGGTGCAGGGGCTCACGGACAATTATGACAAGTTATATAACAACTTTAGCAAAACCATGATAAACAGATTTATCAATGTTTTTGGACCGATAAAACCCATTCTCCAATACATAAACAAATATGTTAAAAAGCTAAATTGCGATTATTGATTACCAATAAGTCGAACTCTGCGCTTAAAATGTCCAATAGCTACTGCACTACTAAAAGTTATCGTTTGGCGTACATTATCCAACATCTCTATTACAGCACATACCCCGGAAAAGTAACGTGCGTTTCCAAAAATGCTAGACAGTCAAAATCAATAATTCGAGAAGAGCTTCCGAAATCGCCACTGAATAAAAAAATCAATATATTAACAAGCAGCGCCGCTCTTCCGCTTGCTGATCAACGCCTGCATGATATGGTCACAATTGCTCTATTTCACATGTTTTTCATTTTTGACGGACATTCCAAAAACCCTGAATACAGTTTCGGGTTGTACTTCGAAAAATCAAGTGATAGTCAAGTAGACCATTTTGTAATTATCCCGCTAATTTCGAAAATTTTCACGCCATATAACTTTCGATTGCAGTCTACAAGTTTAGTGTTAAGTTGACATTGAAAATAAAAAAATTTAACCTGAATGTCAATAATCGTAGACGGTTAGAAACAAAATTTCATCAGCAAACAGTTATGGCCCTCAAACCCCTTCTGAGAGAGTAAAACGTTGTGTCGGGAAAGAAAAATGCCTCCACTGCAACGGTCGTAACGCTAGCATTTATGGCCATGCTGAAGGGTCATCTATTTCAAAGCCACAATATTGGACATCGATTTTTGACGTCGGGAAGTTCAAATACCTGCGATACAGAGGCAACCGAATTTCATGTGCCGCTCGCTGCAACTACATGGCCGTACACTTACTGCACCAATTGGAAAGATTTAAGTAAACTTCTTTTAACCCTTTGTTGCATACATTTTTCCTTTGATTCAAGGGGCTTGAAATTTGTTACTCGGGTGTTTTTAAGTCTATGTTGAAAAATAGATTTTTTTTCCAGAAAGAATTCATTATCTCAGAAACTTTTCGAACTTTTTGGATGAAAGTCGCTTCCCTAGGGTTTTGCGGGTCGCTGATGTCGAATCCGAGCTCAGAATTTCAAAATTCAAAATGGCGGATCCAATATAGCGGACAAAAGTGCAATTTGCATAATCTTTCGAATTTGAATATTCCATTTTGAGTCCGCCATCTCGAATTTTGAAACTCTGACGACGGATTAGTAATGTACAAATGTACAAAGTTTAATAATTGATTGGGCAATAAACCTTTACAAATGAGCGTCTTACTTTCAAAATAGTTGTACATGTTTTGCAATAATGTGCATCATGGATGAGGATTATTCTCCCCTTACATTCCCCTTTTAACGACCTGTATATGTACATAAAACCGGTGAAGCAGGTTGACTTCTTATATAATTGAGATTTTCCACATGGAACAACTGTATTTCATTGGTAAGCACACAAATGGAATTGAATTAAATTTCAAAATAAATTATTAAAAGGTGATTGAACACGAACATCCGAAATTTTTTATTTATTTGTCCCCCTTAAGTTTTTTGTGCAAATTATTCAGAATAAACTCAGTAAAAACAAATTAACAACAAAAAAGACAGAAAACCGAAAACGTACACCTTATGTATTTGTATGATCAAAACGTTTCATGTGTTCAAAATGTAAAAAATTAAAGTATTGAAAAAACTATTTTCATATTTCATATAAATTTTGCAAATTGTAGGTGCAAAGTTCCAAAAGTTCATACCAAAGAGTAGAAAAAGACATGGTGCCACCTAAAACAGGTGTGCGTACAAAATATAAGGAAGGTACATACTCAGTCAACCTGTTGCAAAATCATCACCATCAGAGGTAAACACATGTTTCAAGAATACAAGAGGAACTCAAAAAAAAAAAAAAATAAAGAAAACATACAAAATCAAACATGAATCCAAAACAATTTCAGAAGAGTCAAGCATTCTAACAAGTGAATGAAAATATTTGCATTTTGAAAATTCGAAATATCTCGCAAGTCTTACAAATCAACGAAAAACAAATGTGATGGGGAAAATGCTCATACAAATCATAAGTTGTCAAAAAATTCTATTGAAAGAAGGGGAAAGAGCAACGGGGGCAACGAAATATCCATTGTCAAAAATACGAACGAACGAATCACGGTTGCTTACGAAACAAGACGGATAATATAAAAAACAAAAGTCTCATGAGGAATATAAAAACCAAAAAAAAAAAAAAATTATTCAACTAAAAATGGAAACGAAAATTAACGATTTTTGGTTTTTTTTTTGTTCATTTTACTCTACAAAAATAGTCAAATTCAAATTAAAAACAAAAAATTAACGTTTGTTGCAATAACTGCTGCAAATATTTCTATTGATCAATTTCAATTTTGTTTTTTTTTTGTTTTTTGTTTTTAGTTGCTCGACTTACGATAGTCAGCATCACTATTCTCCAAGTAGATAAGTGTTATCTGCTCCATATCAGGTAACTCCACTCTGTAGATAATCTCGCCTTTTTTTTACATATAATTAAATAACAAATTCAAAAGAAAGAAAAGAAATTATAAATTAAATTTTGTTCGTTGGTTTGTTTTTCGTGAGTGATTTTGCGGCGGGGGTTGTTTTCGATTGAAACAAATAACGAAATCAACAAAAAAAGAAGGAAAACTTGTGACAAAATAGTGAACGACTGAATGAAACTGAAACTGAGAGCTGAAAACCAATAAAACTGAAAGCTGAAAATAGGAATCTGATTCTATAATATGATAATTCTTGCAAGTCAGATCTTTGATTTTTGCTTTTGGAAACAAACAAAAAACGTCTGAAGTCTTTGAAACAATGGGCCAATGAACATACACCGAAAATATAAAGAAAAACAAAACAGCCAATGAGCTTCCCAATCAGAGGTAAGTCATCCTTCAAATAAACATTCGCAATTATGACTCGGTTTAGGTCGTTTTTGAAAAAATTTCCAAAGTGCATTCGCACATCTTACTGTCAATGGCAATGGATAATGAGAGGATGTTACACCGATTTACATTAAAAAAGAATCAAAGAAAAAGAAACACTATCAATTTAAGAAATGAAAGTTAATCAAGCCAAAGGATTTTTTTTTTTATGAAGGAAGAGATTATCTAATTTGTTTTAACTACTCTCAAACATTGAATGTTTAATTTTGCTGAAATGTTGGATGAGTAGGATTCATTATTATTATAATTATTTATTTTTTATTTTTTTTTTCGATTTCAACACAACATAATATTAGTACGACCAACAAAATATATATTTATAATGCAAACTTAGATATAGCAAGACGACAAAGTTAACATTCGTTATGGGTACGAGTATATGTATATATTTCCTGAATCTCAACATTCCGGCTAGGTTTGGTTTAATAAATGAAATGTTGCATTTATCATGTGTAAGAGTATCTATATGTTACGAGTTCTCTCCAAATCTCTCAATTTCAAAATAAAATTTTAATTTCAAATTTGGACTTTAACACTCACTGCAGCGTTGTACAGGTTTTAAAAATACATAAAATAAATTAGATGAAGCTTTTTAACTCAACCATGATAAACCATTAAAAAGGAAACATGTAGCGAAAACATAAAAGTCCAAACTAAATCGTTTAAAGCAGAATTGAAGTGTTATTATCCGCCGTGCACGTTGCGTAACAACTGGTTTAAGCGTATATGGTCTTGAATAACTCTAAAAAGCAAATACCTCCTTTCCGTACTGATCTTAATATATAGACTTTAAAGTACGAATGTTAAACTAATTCCATGTCTGCAAGAAAGATGTGAAGACGTGTTCGGCTTGCATGAGATGAAACAGTTCTTAATTAGATTGAATTCGAAATAATCAAGATGCATCAACAAACGCATTCTATTTTTTCCTTGTCCAAAACGGGATCGCAATTTGTTAAGGCACAGCAACAATGATGTACCTACAATATGTATATGTATTTGGCAAGTGTGTACAAAAAAAGACATTTTACATTTCCTTAGCCTTACAGAAAGGATTTAAAGGGCTGGTTAGTCCTGGTTAATCTTATTACACGCAAATAAAAAAAAAATAGCTGGCGCGACAGCTCGGAATGAGCCAAGGCCTAGCTTTTCCGCAACCATTCATGCTGTGGGTGTTGTATTGTTTGCACGAATGGAAGGGACCTACAAGGGGCTTGTCATTTCCCGACGAGAGGTGGTGCCGCGAAAAATTTTCGGTGTTCCTGGCTGGGGCTTGAACCCACGCCTCTTGGTCAGCAGTCCAACGCACTAACCACTGAGCCACGGCGACCACACGCAAATATACGCTTTAAAACAACAGGTCCCTTGAAAATTGTATCAAAATGGCGCTTCAATTCAAATATTCAAAGCTCCGACTCAGTTTACCACAAATGGAAAAACCACTACCTCTACACATGAGTAGATAAAACTTCTGCATTCAAGGCAGTATAAATGCGAGAAAAGCAGATCAGTAGAGAGTCCCAAAACATTTCACGGATAGAAGGAGCATATCGTTCCAATGAGATAGTGCTATGAGCCTTTTTATACACTAAGGGTGCCTTTAACAATACTGGATATGAATCCATGACTAGGGCTTTGAAACATAGAAGCATTGATAAACCGATGAAGGGAAAAGGCGATAACGCCCCTCTTTGAACTGAAAAGACTAACCTCAAGATGGTGTGAGGTACGTAGAGGCATTATTGAACTGATGTACCTATGAGCGTGTAAGCTAAAACTGCAGCTAAATTAAACATTTAAAAGAATCAACACCCAATCGCGAACGTAAAAAAGTGGGTGTGCAAACATGCCAAAGAATAGATCGACAGTGTTAAAAACACAACTTTCATAGTCTGCTGATATATTTGTTTGTCTGTTAGTTTTTTCGAATGCTAATTTACGACTTATGTATGTAAGTTCAATAGCATAGTAGATTGGTCAACTCTTTGTTTACCAAATCGATTCACATTGATACAATTGATTACTTCAATCGGATTCTATCAATTTTTTTCTTTTAATATTTATTACAAAGTGAGAAGATCTGCACACATTTCAGACACCACACTGACCTACCAACCACAATCGTTTCAGAACTCATAGTATAAGGAATAGGGTGACAGAAACGGCGTAATACAAAAACAGAGCTGTAATAGCCTTTAAACCTAGCCTTAAAATTGCTTTTAACCGCAGCCAAAATCAACAGCTGCCACAATCGGACCGCAAACTCTTCGAAAAAGTGCAAGAAATCAGGTCGCCGATGTACAGAAAGTATGAGCCGAAAGTAGGAGCCGATAAAAGTGGTAGGACAAGAAGAAGTGAACGAAGGTATCGGCCGGCTTTTACTCTGAGCAACAGCCCCCCAGTGGATAAATTAGAAGCATTTCCATGTTGCTAGATTACGCAGATGATAGCAAAATTATACCACATTCCCAACTATCCGTTATTAGATCTGCAGTAGATTTGGATCAAACAGGGTCAAACGTGTACATGTTCCTGTATCCTACGCTATTGAATAAAAAAAAGATCTGATTGTCACTCAGAACAAAACATAACAGTCGGTAGCTACACGAAATAGTCAAAACTTTCGCCTTGAAGTAAGCGCAAAATCCAATCCAAATGATACATAAGGAGTTCACCCTTAGACTGTGATTAGAACTGACTTGAGTAAGCAGTATTGAGCACACTTACTGTATTTTTACAGCACCATACTCACTTATTTTACTAGTGGTGCAATATACGTATAAACACATAGCAAAATAAGAGGCATATAAAGCAGGCGAGGGATGGTTGCGACTTTTAGAATCGAAGATATGTTAACGAGTTATACTCCAAGAACAATGAAAGGAAGATTAAAGAAACGTGTAGGGGTAGCGAAGCCCCTACAGAAAGTTGAAAACACGAAGAAGAAAGCCTTGTAGTAGTCGGATAGCAGTATCCAAAATATACTGCTGAACCCGACGACTTACCGGCCGTGCTTTTTAAATCAGCTGGTGTTTGTGTTTTTAAATTAATTGAATGTTTGAGCTATGGTTTACTTGGTAGCATTTGCATACTTATAAAGAACTTCCAGGATAGTCAATAGGAATAAGATTCAATAATTTCCTTATCAATCAAAATTGACCCTCGGATACAAGACACAATGAAAAATGAGAAATAACATTGATTTTGAATATGAAATAGGGCAAACAAATTATTGTTACTCATAGTGTAATTTTAAAATAAATAAAATTGATATAAAAAGAAGTTTCTAAAGGAAAACCGAAAACAAAAAGAGAGTGAGTGTCAAAGAATTTTACAATGAATTTTAAAATAATTGAATAGAAGTAGCTAGTGCTACTACTTTGGAGAAGAGATTGTGTACCGCGAGTTATAGACCCAAGTTTTAAAGTAGTTTTGTGTACATATTTACAATAAATGCAGCAAGGAAAAAAAACAACAAAAAAAAAAAAAATAGAAAATAGAAACAAAACTCTTGAATTAAGCTTAAATTAGAAAGAAAAATTAAAAAAAAAAAAAACATCGTTAGTAGCACGGTTATAAGAAATGTTTTTTGTTTCCTTTTTTTATTAGAAAACCTAAATATACACCATTCAACATGAAAAATAGTTCAGCCATAGTTCAGTACCGAAGTTAGAAAATATGTGTTATATGATATTTGAACTATGTTTGCTGTTTGTACTGTTCGTTAGTGTTGTGTTTATTTCTTTATATTTTTGAGTGAAAGAGGAAAATATTAATTTGTTGGCATTAATTAAATTATATATGTATGTATGTATATACATATATATTTAGACACACTAGAGGACAAATACAACAAGTTACATAAAAAAAAGAACAGTGGTGTAGTGAACTTGGTACATACCTCCTTCAGCATTGGCATCGTCTTGTGTGTAGCAAAGCATAAAAGCTAGAAAACGAATCGAGAAATAAAATAGATAGTTATACAATGCAATACAAGAGACAGTTAAGAGTTAGTTTTGTTTTCTACAAAAAAAAAATATATGAAACAACAAAAAACTAATAGTGGTGGTGGACAAAAATAAGGAAATGTTACAAGTGCTGCATGTGACATCTACACTTCTAAACCCAATTAGTCTCCCCAATAACTACTACCATTAGGAAGAGCGGCATTTAGCAAAAGGCAAAGTAAGATTTTAAATCCTCCTCTCTTAAAAAAAAAATATCATTAAATTGTTGTTTCCTTGGAAGAGTTAAACCGTCTTTGTGAGCAGCGCTTTCAAATCGATTCATTATTAATTTACATCTTTTTATTTGTGTTAATATTAGATACTTGTATTGTTGTATTTGAACTTACGTTGCTGATCGTTGCAGTCATTATTGTTCACGTTTTCGTTTTCACTGTTAACAACTCCATTAGCTACATCAAGATCGCGTTTAATTCAGTTTATACAGCGTTTTCGAATTTATGAAAGTTTCAATTTTGGTTTATGGTTTTGACAAAATATTGAATCGGTGGACAAGCGACAAATGAAATGAAATAAAAAAAGAAACAAAACGAAAACAACGTTTTGGGACAAAACAAAGTGAGTTAAATATAAATAAAACCAAAGGACATAGAAATAAAGCGTAGAACTCGACTAGAATTCGGCTATACTTACGCTCTTGATCACTACCGTCCTCATTTTTCTCATCGCGACTTTTCATGAAGGGGAACTTTCGCGAAAAAGTAAAATTTTTCTTTTTTCGATCTAAAGTTGATTGCTACAAGAATTGGGTTAATGTTTGCTTTACAAATTGAACTGTACAATACATTTTATGTTTTTTTATACATACTTTGTCTATATTATTGCTAGCCGCATGGCCCTGAAATTTAACACTACGATCTCTTGCTCTCATTTTACGTTCCCAGCGACGCTTTGACGGCACAATTCCTATAATCTCGTCTTCGCTGTCGCCAAGAACTCTACGTGCCTGCCACCACTCGTCATCAGAGGCATTTGTAACGTGTAAGATATCTCCATGCTTGAATGGAAGACCTCGAGATGGTAAACCGTCATCTCGATTTGGATCATAGTCGAAGAGAGCTCTGACATATAGAGAGCGTTTTTGTGACGTACGAAGCAGTGTACCAGTACCAGATGAGAGAGCAGCTTGTTGCTTGAGTTCGTGAATACGAGCCTCAAATCGGTTATAGTCTTCTGGCCGATATTGAGCGACTAGGGTTACCACACCACCAGAATTCTAGAAAGACATTTCGAGTTAGGCTTAATTTTATGTGATATAATAAAGGAATCATTGTAATTGTAACAAAGTCAAAAATGTAGTAAAATACAGCGTTTAGCTCGTGGAGTTTTTTGTTTTAAATTGCATCTGTTGTTGTTGTTTCCTTACGGATTCTCCCATGCTCTTCTTACAAAAGAGCATGACTGCATGCATCACAATCGTAATAAGTAACAAAACATTAAGTCATTACATCTATTTCTTCATGTGTCTACGCACTGAGAATATTTCACTCGCCTACCACACCTCATTCCTGTTTCGATGATTTGTGCACTTAGAACGTTGATTTTATGAAACACATCGTGAGTTATCTAAATTAAACAACACTTCCTCGTCGCCGTGGCTCAGTAGTTAGTGCGTTGGACTGCTGACCAAGCGGCGTGGGTTCAAGCCCCAACCAGGAACACCAAACATTTTTTGCGGCACCACCTCTCGTCGGGGAATGAAAAGCCTCCAGGAGTACAATCTGTCATGAAAGAGCTTCTCACTTCGCCGTTCGGAGTTGGCAATCAATTGTAGGTTCCCATTCGTGCAAACAATACAACACGCACAACATGAATTGTTGCGAGAAGCTAGGCCTTGGCTCATTCCGAGCTGTCGCGCCAGCTATTTATTTTATTTTTTTATAGATTATGCCTACCAACAGGTGATGATGTGAAAGATATTTGGTTGATTTTTGTTGAACTCGAATTTGTGTCAGTTCGCTCAGCAATTCAATGCATGTAGCCAAACGACAGTTTTACCCAACAGATTTTGGTTAAAAATTCAACGTCGGATCTCAAACAGAAGCATCTATCCATTTATATCGAAACTTGTTTTTGTCGGGTTTATAGTTCGATCACAAGAAAAAGACTCCAATAGTTCGATTAGAAGTCAAAAGTTATGCCAGCTTCCGATGACATATTCGCAAACGTGTTAAATAAAATAAACGAAACTTACCTTTAGCGCTTGAGCGGCTTCCTCGTGTGTGGCATTCTTTAGGTTAACATTATTCACACTAACTAGCTGGTCTCCACGTTTTAATTCACCACCCAAATCAGCTGGACCACCAGCCAAAATGAATGACACATAAATTCCTTGGCCATCCTCGCCACCAACAATGTTAAAACCCAGTCCTTGGGGACCCTTCTGGATGGTGATTGTACGCGCCTCTCTGTTGCAAACAGTAGAAAAACAAAATGGATTAAAAAAAAGTTTAACACCAGCATATTCATTAGGTTAATTAAGCGGTTTACAATGCACCTCACGTATTGTTTTTTAAAGAAGCTCTCATTCAACAACTGCAGCTGTAAACAGCTCATTATTCGTCGATGACTAATCAATGATTTTTACGAGTATACAACACGATCGAAAATAAAAACCGCACCAACCAACCTTCACACTCCGTTTTTCGCTTATAACACTGAGAACAATTGAAAAATTCGGAAAAATAAATAATTAAAGCTTAGATATGCACGATTGACTAAAGCTAAACTTGCTTGAGGGATCACAGAGTCACAATGCGAATAATGCGATACACTCGTACAACACCGTATCGTCGCCAAATGATTTCACAGCGCTGTGATGAATTTCCGATTTCGATTCAGCGAATGTAATATGCGCTGTCTTCTTGAGAAATTATTTCCTACCACCCCGCGTTATCTTTTTTATCTCCTATGATACAGACGTTTTCAGACTCTCACTATCTGTCGCGGCCAGCGATTCATTATCACTTCTCTCATTGTATATTATATAATGAAGTGAATTTTTGGAGATAAAAGAAATTATTTTGACTATCGGCGCTTACCTTGTTATATCTTCTGTGCTCACAGCCCGGGGAGTACCAGGCGGCACAGCAGCAAGCACATTCGATGATGCATACCTTGATGCAGGTTCTGAAATGAGAGTTGTTATCTTGTTATTGGGGGAACTGTCGTTAAGCACGTGCGAATAGGAGTAGGGAATGAACGAATGTATAAGTCTGTTATGATTTATAGTGTAACAATGAGTAATAGAAGAGTAATGAGTGTCTTACGAGGTAAAGGTGAATGGGATCTTGATGTTGCTGGGGCGGGTGATGGTGATCGAGCGTAATCGACTACACTTTGTCCAATATTATTGATCGCACCTGTTGAATGCGAATTGACTTGATTGACAGATGAACTAACTAAATGCTGTGTCTTCCCAATAACTAACGTCACTTTGTCAGTAATTGATTTGAGGGTGGCCACCGCTTGTTCGTGAGAAACATTCTCTAGATTCTTCTCCGACTGAAAAAGAAAGTAATAGGTAAGTAAATCATCTGATAAAACATCAATTAGCTTACCGCATTATTCCGAACGGCAATCAGTTTGTCGCCAATGTTAAGACGACCATCTACATGTGCCGCACCACCCTCCATAATCTTGGTAACGTATATACCATTATCGCCTGGTATATGCTGATTGCCAATGCCGCCGGCGATAGAAAATCCCAAGCCCTTGGATCCTTTCACCAAGTCGATCTCGATAACTTGTGGACCGGTGTTGGCTGGAGCACCACCACTCACTGTCGACGTGTCACCCGCCAGTGCACTTGAATTCGCGGGCCGTTTTCGTTTAACATGCAACTTAACATGATTCCCGGCTCTTTTCAATGCATCAACGGCACCAGCATGAGGCACATCTACCACAGATACATCGTTTACCGAAACAATAATATCGTTGACACCGAGGCGGCCATCGGCTGCTGCAGCACCGCCGGGTATCAGCTTTGTTATGTATATTGACGTGTCTGTACCAATGTGCGGATTGTCTGTTCCACCGGCAATGGAAAATCCAAGTCCAGAATTGCCCCGTTCCAGTTGAATGTCCTCATATATCCAGCTGTCATCGCCGTTAACCTGACAAGTAAATTAATACAAAATCTGTTAGTGAATCGGTTCTTAGTTCTTTTAATTAAAAAACTTTACAAAAGGACATGGACACAATTGTATAGCAGAAACCACACACAAACAGGTACAGGTCACAATGACAATAACAAATCGTTTGCTTTCTATTTTAGTACGAGTTTGGGTTAGGAGTAAGTACGAAGCTGAAGCTGGTTGTCTTTGTATTGTCATTTTAAATGAATTAAAAGTGAATTAGGGACGTTAAGCAAATTTCTACGATTTGTTTAAGATTTAATAGTAATCAGCAATGGCTACTAGTTTCTTTAAAGCGATTGGAAATGTCTTGTAATCATTTGAACTTGTTGACCGATGGCAGTCAATAATATTTCCCTTGCATACCCTAGGCAAGCTTTTAGTGAATTGAACTTTTCTGAACTGACAAAGCAATTGGGCGGGAAAAGGTAATACAAAGCGTAGGTAAGTGTAGCAGTTTTAATGGCATGTAGATCGACGGTTAATCAAAAGCGCGTAGTTATTAAAAAGTCGATCAAGCTGCAGGTCTCCAAGATTAACTAATCCCCGAAGACCAAGCACACGATCAACAAACCTAATGAGCTTGTCACAGGACGGTTGAATAGGAGTATCGATAGTTGGGAAGAAGTTGGACTAAGCTAAGTCTCACGTTCTGTGGTGCATATACTAAGTTAAGGAATGATCAATTAAGCAAGACTTAAATCCTTTCGCCTGCAAGTTTTCGTGAATCTTAGCTTTGCAATTAAAGACCGATGTGACTAATGCGAAAAAGATAACAATTTCATGAAAAAAACTTATTTTAAACGTTGAAACTTCGCTGGTATTTAACTCGCTGGTATTTCTAAAAAGAACTCCCTGATTCGATTGAATAAGAGGTCATACATTTAAAAAAAACATGCAGGCCGAACATCTTACTCCACGTTGCCGAGGCAGACTACCGTTTTGCTGTTGTACTGTAAATGGGTAAAGTTTCCTTAGAAACAGTGGGCGTTCCCTTCATCGCATTAGTAATACTAATGCAGGCAGGGTATTGCAAAGGTGTCTAATACTTTCGCAGTCCAAAGTGGACTGAGCCAAAGTTGCCGCCAACAATAGGGAATAATACCGGCATACAGTCGACATCTATCTTAAATACGTGGACTATGCTGAAAGCGATTGATTGCTCTTGGACTTGCACCAAATGGTCCATAGTTTGGAAGCTGAAGCCGAAAATAGCCAGGTGAAGACCATTACGGCCAGAATAAAGACACTCAGCCTTAGAACTTTGACCGCACAATGAAGAAATAGGAAGTATTGTCTAGTTTGGCGGTGGTACAGAACTCGATGTAGATAACAGCAACTAGAAATCCAATGGAATGCTATCGGAAATCTGGATATTTACATCTTAATATACAGTCTTTCCAGATATATGTATATATCGGCTACTGTATGGGTTTAATACACCTGGAATCAATGTCATTGATATGACTATTATCATTCCTAACAGAAAGAAGTACATATTTGTTTAGAAAGGGGTTTAAAAAGTGTTGGAATTCAGAAAATTGTTGTAAAGATATGAGTTATTGCAACACTGCACCTAATCAGATGTTTATAAATAGCAACAATAATCTTACTTTTAAGTGTTATGATAAAGTAACAGAAAAATAATACATTTCTTGCGTTATACATTAACACACATACCATTGGACGACTACAACGAAAAAGTACTAAAAACTAAACAATTGAAAGCAGTCAACGTACAGTACAATAAACATTCTAAGCGCATTTTGATACTCAAATCAATAACTTGTGAATGAGTGCCTTACCTTTAGCGTCGACGTCGAGTGGGCCTGAAAATCACATATTCATAAAAAAAAAAGAAATAAATAATTGATGAATAAATAAAAATAAAATATATTTGGTATTGGATAAAAGCAATAAGAATAAACATAACTCTTTAGTTCTTCCTTCTTATCTCTGGGAAGTAAAATTAGTAATGCCTACTCATATCAATTACATTTATTAGTAAGCTACTGATAGCGGGCCATGTTGAACTTGATACTTTAATCATTGAAATGGGTGCGGCGGCGGCGGTGTAAATGAAATAAGAAAACACAAATCAAAATGAAATTCCACTAAAACTCTGCTGAATGAATAGTTCGCCGTAGGGCAGCCATTACATAGAAAGTTTGTGTCTCGTCTCGTCTGGTCTGGTCTCCTATCCAGCAACAGCTTTAACTAAATAGTAATTTAGTAATTGTGTTAATGGAATGCGCAATGACTGCTAATTGATGGAAACTCTCCCTCTCTATTAATATTTATTTGTCTTATGTGACCGACCGACCAACCGACCGATAGCACATACCAACATAGATATGTGCTAGAAACTAGGATGACTACATACATATCCCCAGTTAAGTATCTAAGTTCAGTAAGTTAAATAAGTAAAAATTCACTTTTTGATTTGTAGCGATGTACGTACGTACAAAAATAAAAATATATCTATCCCGTGGACTCTGAAATTAGACCTTTACGACTCGAGAAACAGATATTCGCTAGTCATTAAAGTGTCTAATTAAATTTACGTTGTACTCGTTATACAGACAGATACGAGAAAAATTACATGTGATATGTTAAACGCGTAAACTGATTTCTCAAACAATGTTACCACATACCTATGTATGCTTCTCTCAACAAAAGCTATCCGTAGGTGAGGAATTCCTTTTTTATTTATTTTTTCCGATAAGAAAATTTGAGATTGGGTAGTTTTATGTTTATCAGAAGCGCATATACCCATAAAAAACATCAACATCACAGAATTCTAGACGAGTGACACATATTTGAAAGAAATTAATTTCAGTGACGTACATGGCACTAAAATGGTGCAGCAGTTAGCATACACATCCCAATTTGCCGCATATTCGAAGCAGGAAAGACTCGAAAAGATAATTAAAACTGTCATTTATGGTATAGTATGCATTATAGCTCGTTGATACCATTACAACGAACTAATCACCTGCTTAACCAGAACGCAAATACCGCAAAGTGTGTCTTATTCGATGAACAGCACATACTGTGGCGTAGATTTATTATTCTTAAGTTCTTGAAAGGTTATCATGTATATTTGACGTAGCTTTAAGAATGCAGCGAAATTGAAAGACGAATTACTCTTTTTTTTTTTTTTTCATCAAATTTTCTATATTTGCAAATGTTAACTAGGACAATTCGAATAAAAATAATTTATTTACGCCAGAAACTCCACTAGGAAGTTGTAAGTAGTCAAAAGCAATGTTAGTGTATGTACTAATGCATGATTGACACAACAATTGCAAATAAATTCATCCGGTATAAAACGCGATAGAGCCAGTCATCGGAGTAACTGGCAAAGGTTTCTGATAACAATACAAGTATGTACTACATATATCGAAATAACTTAAATGGTATTAACGTTTCAAATACGAGAGATATGCTCAAAACTGTTTACGTAGTTCAGTTATTTAGATCCACTTTACGGAAGTTTACATAAACTACTGCATGCTACTTTAGAAACAGCCAAAATAATTCAGCCGCTACGGCAAAGCACAGCAAAGATGAAACATACAGAGAGAGCGTTTCTAGAAAAATATGGGAAACGTGCATATATTTAAAAATTAACAGTTAAATCCGCAGAGGCATTAGATGTTTGAAATCGGGGGGTGTGTGCGTGCACTGTGACATGTTTAGATCTATTGTGCTCCCCCGTACTCATATTGGCCGATACGTCTCGACCTAGAGAACCTCTTCCAATCCAATGACTCTGAGAAATCGTAGTATCTGGATTGGGTCCAACGATGGGAGATCCATTTCAAAGAAAGTGTACGCTCCCAGGTGTGCTCTTCTTTTGCGGATCAATGCTCCACAGTCCATAAGGAGGTGTGACGGAGTCTACTCGACATCGCTGCAGAATCTGCAGTTTCCATTTGCTTCTATTCCCATTTTCCTGAGATTCCGCAGAGGCATTGCATGAACTGTCACAACTTACAAGATCAGAATCCCCGACATTGAGCTACATTTTTAGACCCAAAAAAGTTTCGCATCATCGTAGCTACTTCTTCTATACAAAGTACTGGAATTCGGACCCAAAAACACTCCCTCATTATCTCGACATAGTAATTCAAAAAAAATCGCAATTCTTTGAATAGAAGACCCTTCACGTCGAATTTTGAATCGCTGAATGACCCAAGACTAGTGCAGACTTATGCCTTTATCATAAATATTATTACAGCAGATAAATAAATAAATAGCTGGCGCGACAGCTCGGAATGAGCCAAGGCCCAGCTTCTCGCAACCATTCATGTTGTGCGTGTTGTATTGTTTGCACGAATGGAAGGCACCTAGTGTGTCATGGATATTGCAGTCCTGCTCTACGGCGCAGAGGCATGGACTTTGTCAGAAGTGGATGAGGTTCGACAACATCGAACTGTATGGGCTGTACGGCGGCATCGACCTAGCCAGAAGAATAAAGTTTCAACGACTGAGGTGGCTGGGTCATGTAGAGCGGATGGAAACCAATGCTTCAGCCCGAAAAATCTTCGAATCCACACCCGAGGGACGGCGCAGTAGAGGAAGACCGCGACTCAGGTGGTACACGCAAGTGGAAGGGGACCTCAACCAACTTGCCTAGAGAGGCTTGTTGATTGAGGCCCAGGTCCACCATAAGCATGTAGCGGTATTTTTGAATTTTTGAAAGAAAAAAATATGTAGTTTCATCGAAATTTTCTCGAAATATGTGCTATTCCATTAAGGGAGCAGCTACGATTCCTTGCCTTAAAAATTCAAAATCAAGAATCAATTGAGAACAACTTCCAGAAGGTTTCATGTGGCTACATATATTATTCTCAAAATTGTATCCAGTATTTGATATTTAGTCTATCTGGGCACCCTCGCTCAAGCACACTTTCCTTGAAATATGCCCCAATCAAAGAGGGGAGCAGCTACGATTTCAAACCTTGAAAATTTAAAATCTGGGAGTGATTTGGAACGACTTCCTGAAGGTTGCACTTGGCTACATTTTTATAATACCTGACACTGCTTGAGGACCACTGTGGATCAAAACGGATCTCGAATGAAGAGTTCTAAAGAACAAGTCACGAATAAAAGTGAAAATGGATTGGCCACACCTTACCTGCCTGCCGAATCAGCCTACCTTAGCAAACATGGCATGAAACAGACGAGAAGGAATGCTGGAAAGTAGCTCCTTCCGCTTTGTATAACTTGGAAGAAAATAAGTGGTTGACGCCCCATGGCTCTTGAATTAAGACTTGGAACTTATGAGGGATATTGAAATGTGATCTCGTTCTGTTGAGCGTTAATCTGTTGTTATCAGTTAAAAATAAGCAATGGGAGCTGTGATGTAGAACCATATTTTTTGATTCTTGCTTTGCACAAACTGATCTCATGAAAAACTGAAAAGAACATTGTTGGGTTACAAATTTTAATTCTCTGCAACTTAAGGCAAGAAAGGAGTGAAGTATGTACATAGTGTGTGTCACAAAATACTACTGATTCATTTATTATGACATGACACTATCGACGTTTGGTCACTGTTGCACCGATCCATATATCGGATATAATTTGTCACAAAGTAAACAAAGATATCTACAGAAAGTAATCGGGTGTCGAAGCATTTTATCACTGAAAGGAACCTAATTGTGGTCGACCATACAAGACGTGTGGGGTTTCGTAAGTCAACCAAACTATCAGAGAAGAACTTCAACTATGAAATGACTCTGGTAAGACGCTACTTATATTAATGCGGACGCGCATCCTCCGCTACGAGTTATTTTTGTTCAATCCACTTTCAAACTCAATATTGCCAAAAAAAACTCACTCAAAGTGGTACTCGATTTCAGGGTTTTTATTGGCATAATAACATGAATCAAACAAACTACATCACGGAACAATATAGCTCAGCTGGTATTGCCATGTTCAAAGCAGAGATCCTGAGAACCCCGTCAAAAAGGGCAATAACAATCGACTTTTCAAGACAGAGAGAGAGACAGGTCTAAAAACTTCTGGATCAAACAAATGCAACAACACCAGCAATTGGGTGGCCTCAGTGATCCAGGACCGGGCAGCCTACCGATATTTTCTGAGGTCAAACTGGCGGGCCCCGCACACGGACCAGAATGGATGCAAAAAAAAGTGAAAGGGTTGTAAGCACTAAATTCATGTCACGACTTCGCTGAAAAAGGGAGAAAAAGTAACATAAATCAAAACGAAAGGGCTTGCGATTGTTTTGCATGATCAAAAATGCACTACATGTGCCGCGTTGAACCAAATTGTTCTGGTGACATTATACGATGTCATGAAACAATTTCTTGAATATATCTTTTCCTTTCATTCTGCTTTCTTCTTACTAAAAATTAAACATAGTGATTAATAAATAGGGGCTTCTGCAACCGATGAGTAAATGGAAACAATCGACATTTTAAAGTTTCTTGATTAGACCTGTGTTTATATTTGATTCAAAGCGACATTGAGTCTGCAATATAGAGATCAGATCTTAGATGAAATTGAGGTCATTCGATTGCACCTAATTATCGTCTGCCGCATTAAGCTACGACAAACATGTCACGTAAGTTCCGAAATCAATAATAAAAGTAATAGAGCGTGGTAGAGTGCCAAGGTCTAGTTTTTCGAAGCTAGTTCCGGATTGAAATGAAATTAATACATGAGAGGTTTTATATCATAGAAATGGCATTTGGTGCCTTTCTCAAGATGGAAGGAGCCTTCTTTTACACTTTCCGCAGATATCGACTCCACACAGAACTCTGCAGACGGCCCAATCAGTCAGAAAAACGTCCAAGGCACCACCCACAACGGAGGGTTTGATCCGGGTCCTTGTGGTTAGCAAATCGGTCGGCAGCTTTGGCTGGCGAAGTAATTATTAAGAACCAGGTAAATTCCCTTACATTCACTCGTGAACGACTAGGCCCATCAATGTGGTTTGGGAATCAACCCCCTTCAAAACTGAGATTGAATTTTTCACGAGAAGAAAATCGATCGAGCAATATTGATGTGGCACCTCGGCGAATAATGGACTCAAAACTGAGTTGCATAGCTGTCTACCCATGCAAAAAGATGTTCGGTAATATTTACATGGGGACATTAATACAAGGTATAATGCACATAAGAAAAAATCTACACCGACAGCGGCACTGAAAACGTTGCTGAATATATCCAAGAACATGCACAGGAGAAAAAAAAAATCTATTGTCTCCACAACATTGCCTACAAGATCTTAAAACTCGTCGGTGGGTCGGTGGTTAGTGCGCTGAACTGCTGACCGAGCGGCGTGGGTTCCAGTCCCTGCCAGGAACACCGAACATTTTTCGCGGCACCACCTCTCGTCGGGGAATGACAAGCCTCCGGAAGTATAATATGTCATGATAGAGCTTCTCACTTCGCCGTTCGGAGTCGTCAATAAATTGTAGGTCCCTTCCATTCGTGCAAACAATACAACACGCACAACATGAATGGTTGCGAGAAGTTAGGCCTTGGCTCATTCCGAGCTGTCGCGCCAGCTATATATTTTATTTTTTTTTTAGACCTTGGAAAGAATCTAGGAGCCAAAAATTCTTTGTATTCAGTCTCATTCAAACAATAAGGTATTGTGAGTAGGTTGTCATCAGTGGATCGAGGCCTATGTATTTAGATACCTCGACTAAATGTGTCCATAAGGATATTGTTGTAAGGGTTGTAGGGCGTTATCTAAAGGAGGACAGTATTTAGAACCCTGCCACCTCTTAAGAGACTGCAGCACAAATGGCACAAAACCAAGTACAATGGAGATCTCCAAGACCAAAAAGTGAATCTTACACTTAGATCAGAGCTACTCATATAGTAGGCGTTACAGAACTAATTTTTTGTAATAAGTAAATTTAACAATGGTTTATGTTTTGTGCTTTCACTACAGTTTTTCTTAAAATTCAGACGACTACAAACGGCTCATGGACAAGCTAATTACACCCATCACAGCATGCGCGATTTAAGTCCATCACCGCTAGTGGGCCGCCTCAAGTAACGCTGCTTGAATTCAATCTGGACTCCTGGTTAGTCATTACTTTTTCTTACATAAAAAAAAAATAAAAAATTATGCGTAAGCGCACTGCATATTTTCCAGACCTATTTATAGTCTTGCGACTTGGCTGCAAAAATACAAAAACTGCCTCATGAAACTCTCTGTCTCTAAGCACGTATGTGCAGATGTGTGTTCATATTCATCGGTTCCGAACGAAAGACATGGCCTCGTCTCGCTAAAAATCATGATCAGTCCACAGAATCAGCAGCGCCCCACTGACCTCTTTGCACTGTCGTCGGTAGCAGTCAATAGAACTACTGATCTTTCTTTCTTCGCCAGATTTTCTATCAACAATTCAAAGACATTTTTGTGTCATCAACATCATCATTGCTTTGGAGAAAATATTTGTTTTAAAATTTGTTCAAAGGCAAAAATAGCCAAACACACACAACAGAAAACAAAAACAACAACAAATTTTTTGCCTTTTCTTCAAGCAAAAATACAGCAGCTAAATGAAATAAAACAAATTCTATTTCGAGAACACACATTGGTCGACGGCGGATGAGCGAAAAAACAGAAATAGGAGTGATATAAACACACAACTCTCTATGAAATGCTGCCAGAATCTGTGCGTTTTCATACAGAAAGGAACAAAATAAATGTACTTTTATTAATGAAATTTTATTTCACGAAATATATGTAAAACAATTACCGAATCCAAGTTGAAGAGCGACGAAACTTTTTTGATAAATCCACCTCCACCCTCCTGTTGACGTTTCTTTTTTCGGGTTGTCATTTTTTTTTCTGTGGTAGGTAGGGTCTAACCGTCTAAACTCTCTTTGACACGAAACGAATTGAACTTTTTATAATTAAAAAAAGAAGAAGCGGAAAACCAAACAACAAGGTAGTGGATTCCTTCGAAGAGCTTGTATAAAATTTTCTGGTGGTGTTATGTTTACCACTCTGAATCGCGGCAGAGTAACAGAGTCACAGAGACATTCCGACTCCGAGGTCTTATTCTACATAATGGTTTCCACTTGTTCTATTAAAAATTCTCCTCGTACAAATATAAATTCGAAATAAGTCACACTTTTCACCGCAAAACGAAAATAGCTACAATGGAATTCAGCACTTTCACATAACAATTTTCTACTTGTCGTTGTCTTGATTTATTACTTTTTGCGTCTAGTTACTTAGCAACCACCTGGGTAAAGTACAAACGAATTTTATTATCCAACTACACAGCAGCACCAGATGTTTAATTATTCAACACATTTATTATAGTTTATTTAAAATATAAAAACAAAAATACAAAACGAAGGGAGGAGACATCGCGCTACCGCCGATTCCAGCAAAATTTACTAATTTTCTGACAACTCGACTTGGAAATGTGGAAGAAATTCTCGTTCCAGGGCGCACGTCTACGCAACATTCTCACGAACAGAGACGCGCGATACTCGAACTCGAATGCCACTGGAATATAATATGCATTTCCAGTCAAGATCACACAAAATTTATTTCTCAATTTTATAAATAACACTTTTGCAAATATTCTAGTATTATGCAATGGTATTTGACTGACATTAAAGCAAAGAAACTACACTCGCAATGAGTCTGGTATTAATGTGTCGAAACGAAGCGAAAAAAGTAATGAGAGCACGTCACCCGCGCGCAACTTGTTCACTCTCTCTCTTGCGTTTGGCACCTTCCAATGATAAATTGACAACTCGACTCTTTGGTGCTTTCCAACGAGACTGCATATCATCGCATCGTCGTCATACACTCAAACATTTCTCGGGCGTTCACTTTGGCCACAGCCACTATACATGCATACCATACAGGTGTTTGTGCTTAACTGTTAATGACCACTGTAGCAACAATGTGGCTGGAAACTATTATGTACATGACAAGCTGAAGCTACTGCGTGACGTCACTACAATGTAGTAGAATGGAAGTCATTACTGTTCACCTCGCTGAGATTAGTGCTTCTGTGCGCCCTGATTTGATGGAAGGGGTCGCCACAATCGACGCAAAATTAAAACACTATTCGTTTGGATTTTAGTGTTTCCGGTACAACAACGGACTTTTATTGATTATTATTTTTGCAACGACAAAAAAGTCGAATTTGCTTACGCTGCTACGCACTCTCCCTAATATCCCCCCCTGGCCATGGGATATCGTAAAATTCCTTTTTTGACTGGGGATAAAATCAAGAGTTGTTGCCAGCTGGTTGTTTTACGTATAAAATTTGACCAGCTAGAGTTCGTAGACAAAGCGAAAAAAATACTGCGAACTTCAACAGGAATGAAGTCTTAAAAAACGCAAGAAAAAAACTTTTTTGTCGTTTGGAGACTTCACACTCTCCGACGTTCTAAACAACTCAATTTGTTTTTCTGAGATCGTGGCCTGGCGAAATTTCTTTCGTGATACTTGTTTTTCTTAGAATTCTGGTGGCCTGGTGTCTGGTGCGAAATTTCAGTAAAATTCCGATTCGTCGTGACGTGGATGTGAGTCATGACTACTGGCTGGCTAGGTTTCAAAAAAACACGCCTATTAACAGTGAAAAAAATAAAAAAGGCAAACAACACTCATGCAGGCTGCATTATTTTAGCAAATTGGATCTCACACTTGCTTGAGATCTTGTGTTCTACGAATAACAAATAAAAAAACACACCAAACAACACTTAAAATATTTTATTAACGAAAAAATCAACTGAAGCAAAAATAAAATCAAGACAGGATTAAATTTTGGATGGCTTAATGGGCAATATCGGCACTTACAGCTTGCTCGGAATGAAGGGATTCAGTCGCCGTGGGCTGGACATTATTGACTGTTGCTTCGGGCGAATGAGGTTGTTGTGGTGGTGGTGATTGTTGCTGTTGGTGTGCATCTGTTTTCGGAAATTCTGGTTCGCCTTCGACTTTAAATCGTTGATTCTGCTAAAAATACAAAAGTAAGTGGAAACGACAAATTAACGGGTAAGTTATTTAAATTTTAGTCAATGTAGTACGCAGGTAAACCTAAAAGTGATGAAAAATTAGCTGGGGAACTTTTGAGAAAGTAAGATGAAGATGAGGATTGTACACACCTAAAGACAAGGTTCACCTCGAACTTAAGGTCCGCCTAAGTAAATAAGTAACCACAGCAAGCAAGCAAAGCGTGACTAGAAACCCTCGATGTCTTACGAAAGTGGTAGTGATTATATTAAGGGAGACTTGGCTTAATGAGAGCCTTGCGGTCTGCGGTCTTCCATGGCAGTTCCTGGACGGGCTTCATCTTCATTTAATCTATTAATAAATTCTTTTGTATTAATGATTTAATCCTATATAAGACCCTTTAATTCTCCAAGAAAACAAATACGGTAATACGGTGACCGATTCATGCCTATTTAACTACTGGCCTAAGCACAACAGGTACATAAAAGTCCACAGATGCACTGCTAAGCCGTGTGGTAATTCCTACATGGGGAAATGATTACCTACGTTTCCGATTGTCTATCTCACACCTAGACTAAGCTTAAATAAAGATTTCAACCCGAGAGGACTAAAGGACTGGGACTAGTTGCGTCATTTACAGAAAAATATAGCATACCCCATACAACATAAAGTGAATAAATGAACGCCTCAGCAGGACTCGTGTTGGGCTGTAGGAAACTATGGAGCCAGATAATAGCTGCACCTATACACCGCATTTCACGATAGTTGTGGTAACGAAACGAGTTATAATTGGGTCTCTGGTGTGTTAGTCTCCAACAGCCACTTCTGCCTACCTATGTACCAATAATTGTTGGGGAACTTTTTGCACGAGTTTTGCCCAGGAGTCCCGACCTACATTTTTATCATGCCCTAGAGCTTCCAATTAAAACGGCATTAAGCTACCGTGCATTTATTTTCTAATACCCATGTACCTACATATGCTTTGTAAATTATTAATGCATAATGGGGTAAATGGTTTAGCTGGATGGGATTGAAGGCAAGTCAGAGCAAAGCATGTTTGATTGCATAAGTAAAGACCATGCCGTCAGCTGTACTTGTCAAGAAATAAAAGGTGTCCGCTGTAAGTCTTGAAGGTAAATAGGACTGAATGTCTGCTCTCAGAATTGGTCGCAAGCTAAACGTTCTGTAAAAACCTGGAAAAAGATATTATAGAAGCAGAACCACGAGTTTTAAATTAAAATGTTCGGCTCCAGAATAACAATTTAAGTTAAGGAGCGACATTAATGTTATTCAGGCTGCTCTTGAGATACTCGGGATCGTAATGATTTTCTCAGGACACAGAAATTAACGACTCTTAAACTGTTGATTCAATCACCAAGAGAGGAACGCATCAGGGTGGAGTCCTCTAGCCATTTTTATGACGGCCAGTGTGACAGAGGTTTCTACGTGACGACCTACGCCGATGAAAATGCCGTATTAGACAAGACTCAATCAATCCAACGTGAAGAGTCTGGCGGCAAGCCCTTTAAAGACGAGAGCCAGTCTGTTAGCCTAGGAAAGATCTATTCAAATCACCAACAATTAGTTTTTAGGGCCATTTGAACGCTTGGATCAATTAAATGGTGGAAGGCTCTTGAGAAGAAGTGCTGACTTTCAAGCAAAACAAATAGATAAGAAACAAAGGCCAGAAGATAAATAGTATTCAAACAATGGATCTCCATTGCATACATTTTGCAGCAAACTTATACATAGACTCAGTGGGGCAGAGCTATAGTTTTCCTTTTCTACGGTGATGGAAGAACTCGAACATGTCTACCAACTACTTGCCCGCAAGTCTAGAGCGTTTGGCAGATAGGACGAACATGGTAGTCAGCTGAAAAGAGATCTTTACACCGATGAACAAACATGGTAGTCAGCTGAAAAGAAATCTTTACACCGATGGATTCAAAACAAAGATCGACACAGAAGTTGGCATCTTCTACATGACTCTAGACTTTTGCCGTTTATTAAAAGTCACAAATGACTGCAGCGTATTTAAAGTTGAGATAACCGTTATACATAACTGTCTACAATGACAACTACATAGATAACCGTTGAGGCTGAGTAATCAGTCACAATTACGTCAATAGTGGCTTACAATTCTTTAAAAAAAAAAAAAACTAGTGCAACAGTTTGCGAAAAACGTCCGTCAAGGAGATAATTGACCAACAAAGGAACTCGCTCATGCAAGTATTAACGCTTTCAGTGTACTTATGTAGGTCTTCATCATCGTCATCTTCCAATGGTCCGCTTATCCACTATGAGGGTCGCGGGTTTAGGAAGCTTAAGTGGACTCTCCACATTTGCCGATCTTCCGCCATCGACTCTAACTCATCAGGGGCAATCCCCATACTGGTAGAGGTGAGATGTAGGTTCCAAAGATTTTTATGAATCTTTTCTTACAAGTCAAAACATCAGTGACTTGAAAGATATTTAGGTGAAATGAAGAGACGGTAAGGAATGTCATCTGTTTTTTAGGAAATTCGCTTCCAATATAGAATCAAAAAATTAAAGAAGCGTTGCGTGCAGATGGTGAGTGAAAGAGGAGCAAAAGAAAATACAAGGCCCTCGATGGATAGGACATACAAAGTCTATCGTCTGGGCTCGTCAAATTCTTTAATTTACCGCGGAGGTATGATGCAGTAAAAGAAGACCGCGACTCAGATATTGCGAACAACTGGGAAAGGACCTCCTTCATTCTGCCGCCTCAGACTGAGCTGTACGCCACGACGGTAGCGCCATCACAAATAACTATAGATAGAATCTAAATTATTTTATTTTCATTGTTATTTCAAGAACCCCTCTCTAAGTTGAAAAGTTTCAAAATCAATACACCTGGTCAACTCATTCTCTCAAAATTACATCTCTTCCTTTAAGCAATGTAACCCACCTAAGCAATCGGGGAGAGATAACACAATTTTATTTAGTTCAAGAGTAAACCAACCTATTGGGATGGTTATACACAATTACCGATTTAAGGAGCGTATAGATTGAACTAAAACAATTTTCAATGCGTTTCGTGTTAACGCTTTTAGCCTTTAGTTGAAAGTGATTTCAAAAAACCGAGGGTAGATTTTTTTATCAATAGCTGATGATAAAAATAAATGAGTTTCCCTGCTTATTTCCCTGTCTACATAGCGATTTTGATTGTGTTCATTGTTCAGAACCGGAGACAAACTGACTGTTCATCTAGATTCGCATCTTTTCTGTTTGAATATTTCCTGCCT